>OU015451.1:2807794-4207941 GCA_907164795.1 Hemaris fuciformis | reverse complement strand
TGGTCTGAATACACCCTATATATACTCGTATAGCAACACAAATCGTGTCATGTTTAAAATGTGTAGGATATTTCAAACCATTCCGTAATGCGTCGTGAAAAATTGTTGATTCCTGACACAAATATAATTTATCTTCGTCGATGTCTCATGTACTTTGCGGCGACTTCAACGACTTACCGAGTCTTTGAGACGGAACGATAGCTTCTGAGCTATTTCAATAGACTGCATTAAGTTAAAGCAGAGGTCAGGAAACATGTGTTTTTTAGCTTATAACATTTAAATAAAATAAGTAAATACGCCCAACAGTACATACATAGATAGTACATACATAGTTCTGACCCCACACTAGGATACAAGTCCTATGTCGTGGGTATCAGAAACTACGAGAGACTTGTCGGTCTCACAAACATCCAGACCCGAAACAAATATTAGTGGATCATACAAACATTTGTCTCGGTGCGGGGATCTTACCCGCGGCCTCTCGTTTCGCAAGCTGGTATCTAGCCAGCTGCGACACGGGGCTGTCGCATAATAACAATTTTTGTACTTATGATTACAGCACTGTGGCCATCGGTCACCTGTGCTGGCGGCCACTTTATATCGAGTATATTATTCTATCAAACTGGATTCTTAAATAAATTTATCTTGAAAAATTGTCTTCATTCGTAATACGTGTACTTTGTAACGCAATCCAGCGTATCAGTTGACAGGCGCACTATCATGAAAACGACTATTGACACAATTAAATCTGCATTCTCAGTTATCCTTATTGCTTTATGAATAAGGTCTGTTTTTGTTTAACTCTGCAGTTTTGTGTTGGTATAGCGAGTGACTACACTAAACAAGCAGTGATCGGTTCCACAGTTTTAGATGTTCGGACGTTTGTGATGGGATAGTAGCTGAGCTAAAGCAAAGTTGATTGACTGCCATTTATAGCAGTAAAATGTAGCTCATTTTGTTTCTTTGTGTTTTTTGATACTGAATGAATATGTTACATGTCGCGGTTGGGCACGAGCCTCCTCTACATCTGGGAAGGGTTAGGCCTAAGTCCATCACTACTACACACCAAAGATATTCCTAAGAAATTTAAGGTTTGTAGGTTTCCTAACAAACTCAAAACGCGTAGTACACAATGCCACATCTAGAAAAATAACTAAAAGAGATGAACTGTATCAACAAAATATGTATTTAGTTAATTAACTTCCAGATTCTTATCAGTGGCGGTACTTCCATACAAGGCCAAAAGCCCAGCTTGCCTTACAAAATTCAGAATAATAAGTATTAAGCTTTAAATCTTTATTTAACAAAAGCAATTCAACATATAAATGAGGATATTCTGACCCCACAATAAATAAGTAAGCTTAGTAAGCCAGTGGCGCTACTTCCATAAAAGCCCAAAAGCATTACACGTTAATTTTGTAACGTCTAGTTTATAATTACTTATTGTAGGGTCAGAATATCCTCATTTATATGTCAAATTGCTTTTATTAAATAAATATTTAACGCCTAAAGATATTATTTAAAACTTTGTAAGGCAAAATGGGCTTTTGGGCTTCTATGGAAGTACCGCAACTGGTCTAAGCGTCGCGTTTATACCAAGTATGACATTTTTATCTATATATTTAAGTGGTGCCGTCTCTATTCCGCGGTGAAAATTGCGTTTTCGTTCCAATTTCATCGCAGCGAGTCGCGTGAAAATTTCTTCGTGTTACAATTCCTTGCAAGTAATTTCGTATGCCCAGCTAAGTTAGACATTGCCAAGTGTTAAAATAACTACAGTGCAACCTCGATATAACAAATCGAAGGGGAACAAGAAAATATTCGTAATATCAAGTAATTCGTTGAACTGAGGTTTGTTATGTTGAGGTTAGATTGGTCTAAAATTCGTTATAAAGAGGTAAAAGAATAGTTTTATTCACCTCAATATTACGTACCTACTTATCTTGTTATAGCGAACAATCGCTTTTCTGCGACCGATAAGGAACACCTTTTACGTTTCTGAGCCATTTTAACTTAAATCTTTAACAATAGTGACGAGCAGAGGTGTTTACATTACTTTCCATCAAAACAACAATGATTACTTTACAAACCAAAGCGTGTCGAAACATGTCGAGACATGAATCACATTATAAGATTAAGAGTTATATTATTGGTGGAAACTTTAAATAAAGGTTTTGGGTTGGCAAAATTCGTTAATTAGAGGTATGAATACTTTTTCTTGATAGTTGAAAATTCGTTATAAAGAGGTTGTACGCAAAGAATGTTCGCAATGTAAAGGTATATTTTATATTGACTCTTATGGACAATTCAAGGGGATTACGAAGAATTTGTTAAATCGAGGAAGTCGTTATATTGAGGTACGTTATATTAAGGTTGCACTGTATATAGAATGGCGGTAAAATGAATTTAGGCTTAAGCAAATGTAAGCTCCACCATAGTAATATAATTGTCGAAGGGCCAAGAATACCGATGTAAAACAACAGTTATTAGAGCCAAACCCAGTGTCGGAGTAAACAAACGCGGAGTCCGTAGCAAAATTTTTCGAAGGGCCCTTGATCTGTTAAACAAAGGTGGTAAAAAAAAATACCCAATACCTTTATTTGTCATTGCCATATAAGTAACATTGATGTGGATATTCATTGTACAGTTGACTACACACAATAATTGAATAAGGTTAGAAGGGAAATAGTATTTTGTATGGGGACGAGTGTCGCCGCTTGTCTGTCACCTGTTCATTCTACTTCGATTACACTCGATCAACGATAAAAATGTCAAACAAAAATGAAGGGCTGCTATTGTTTGTCACACATTTACAATAGTGTTGATATTACACGCTACCCGAATTACTGAGAAGCGGCCGCCTCAAACATACATTTATGATAGTCTAATCGTAGGTTCCGCACGCTCGATATGCTGACATTTCCTTTCTAGTCTTCTTCAACTGTTCTGTGGTTGATTACTTAAGGTCCTCTTAGGCTCTGATAAGGACAAAAAAACGGAGATGTTATTGAGCAGGTATAAATATGCAGCTACACCTTCAGCGTGAGGCCCGAAGCAATTGCTACTCTTGCTACGTGGTTTATCTGACCACACAAACCCGAAACAAATATTCGTATAAGATAGAAATATTTGGTTCAGTACGGAAAATGAAGCTTCATCGAGCATATAATATTACAATTTTGCTTGCAAGATTGATTTTAAACATATGCCTCGCACTTTCTGATAATGACTGTAAAGGCCTCGAGGCTTAGGCTCGCGGTCGAGATAACATCTCGGCGGTCGTATGCTCAAACCTTAGGCACGCACCCCTGACTTTTTGAAGGTTGTGTGTTGTATAACACAAAATTCCATCATCTATTATGGTTTTAAGGGTGAAGGAAAACATTGTGTGAAAATCTACATCTAAAAGTTTTTAGAATTTTTAGGTATGTAGACCGCCTACCCACACTAGGCCAGCGTGGTGGACTAAGGCCTAAACCCTTTCAGTTGTAGAGAAAGCTCGTACCCAGCAGTGGGACGTATATGGGTTGATGATGAACATCACGAACTTATAAATTAAACGTACCTAATAAAAAAATGATCAAAAAGCTTCAAATTTCACCAAATATGTTTAGCAAAGTAACAAAATGTAGTTGTGAATCAATTTAAACGTATAACCGAAAGGCAGAAAGCGAAATATTCCACACACAAATGCGTAATAATACCGTCAAAAGAGAATTCAACATTTTCAATATAAATTCTGGCGTTACCTTGTTCCATAGAGAAAATGGGTAATATCAGAAGCGGGAACGCCGGTATGTAATCCGAAAATGCGAATTTTCAAAACGGATGCTTTTAATGCAATTCTAGAGGTATTCCAGCATGAGTTTGCAGTGTAGTGAATTTTGTGCGCGGATTTGTGATTCGATTGCTTGCGTCTTTGTTGGATGTTGGTTTTATAAAAGTATCGTTTGTGTTTTGTTTAACATCACACAAATATCATGTGGCCTTCATCAGTGGCGGTACTTTCATAGAAGCCAAAAAGTCCAGCTTGTCAAAATAATCTTTAAGCTTTTAATATTTATTAAACAAAATAAATTTGACATATAAATGAGAATATCCTGACCTCACAATAAACAATTATAAACTAGACACAATTACCGTGTAACGCTTTTGGGCTGGCCTGCATGTCAAACTTCAATTTTAAGCCGATCCATTTGACGATAAGACGTCACAAATTTTGAAATGAATTAAATATTTTTATACCATGGCAGAACTTTATCAATCTCCGAAAAGAGGTTTAAGCATGACGCTGTATTTTTCCGTCACCACGAAAACAATTTTAAATTGAGCGGACAGCGTAAGACAATAACATTTATTCACCATTTGCAGTGAGCGTGGGTAACGCGTCTGAATTCCTACAATCCAAGTTTGAAATAAAATGTGCAGTAAGGAAACCGGTCTCACAATTCTGAAGATGCAAACTTTTCTATGTGTATTTTTCAAATGAGAATACGAGTTGACAGAACTTACATGTATGAATCCCCAAATATTTTTGTCCAGTTTCCAAATATGTTTTATGGAAGTTTACACTGACTGGCTGGTATATAATAGTACCTACACGGGTTAATGTACATCATCCGTCCATATACTTCCCACTGCTGGGCACGGACCTCCTCTACAACTGAGAGGGTTAGGCGGACTACACACCCAACAAATTCATAAAAACTTTTAGGTGTGCAGGTCAAGATGTTTTTCCTTCACCGTTAAAGTACTTGATAATTCATTGTGAATACACACATAGCTTCGAAAAGTCGGAGGTGTGTGCCTGGGGTTTACCCGCGACCGCTGGGACGCTCGACTGCATGCCTTAACCTCGAGGCCATCACTACTTATAATTATGTAACAGTTAATAGGATAATCTCACATGCATGTATTGTTCCATGAATAAATAAATAAAAAAGTTACTTTCGACTTTTATAACGTTAGAAGAGATTTGCAAATCTTAGATATTCGAAAACTAGTTGTCTGTAGGATACTGTTCGTCCTCGTCAACTACTCGACAAACGACGAATCGTCAACAGCGTCATGTTTCCATGACAACGAACTGTTTACCGCTGCGTTACCAATACCCATCCAAATAGACCCAAGTTCATTGGACTTGACGTTCCGTTCCACGTTCTCTCATTTTCATATAGAGTTTTATTCTTCATAGAGTTGCAAGATTTCACTTCGCCATGGAAATATTCAAAGCAACAACAAAAGTAATATCGTTGAATACAATTATATGTGTAAAAGTTTATACAAATATTAGGGCGTACACAAACGGGAAAGCCGAGCTTGTAAAATATTTACATGTCTTTTGGCCCTTCGAATAATATATTCAGAGCTGGTGCGTGTCGAAAATTGTTTGTGTAACATTGTTTAATGTGCGCCAAATTTTTCGGCCCTCTTTGTTTATGACACAGTATTTATTTATCGCTGAGGATTAATTTAGCTCGCAAAAGATAATTTAGGAATAAACGTTTGGCTTGTAAAAATATTTTTCTTTTTCGTTTTTGATTAAAAAAAATCGGAGATATACCTATCTCGGGACGGTAGGAGGGAGCTTTCGTCAGACTCATTGACGTTCTTTGAGGCTGGGAATACGCTGGCATGTTCACTAAACTAGCTAGCCATCTTTGCGCCAATGCTACGGTGTATGGACGAGAAGCGCCCACAATGATTCTGCAGCCGTCCAGGGCGCCTCTAACACGAATGTCGTATCAGCCGTTTGACATGTACCTAACCAGGCAATGGTAAGGCTTTTTTGTGTCTAAAGGTAACCGCTTTGAGCCCATCTTTGGGATTAGTGGGATGTGCAGACTTGTTTTACTCGCCTGAATTCTACGCCAATGTAACGATAAACGTTCAAAAGTAATATTATTTTAAGTTTTTTTTAAATAGGAGAACAAATGAACCTATCGCGTGGGGTAACACGGATTGACAGAGTGAGGAATGAATACGTTAGAGGAAGTTTGAAAGTGGCTCCTGTGATAGATAAGCTGAAAGAAAACCGTCTGTCGTGGTATGGTCATATTATGAGAAGGGACGAAACATATATTGGTAAAAAAGTAATGAGTATGAAAGTCGAAGGATGAACAAACAGAGGAAGGCCAAAGAAAAGATAGATGGAGTGCGATAAAACATACTGCGCCGACCCCAAATAAAATTGGGAACAGGGCAAGTGAATGATGATGAACAAATGAACCTATCCTAACAATTATTTCGTTGCGGTTCGATCCCGCAGCCGTGTCGCAGGCTGGACGCTGGTGTCTAACCTACAGCCAGATAGGCTGTCAAATATTAGTTTATATTCCGAGACCTTACAATGGAAACACACTGTAAGCGTAAATTCATATGGTGGACCCTTCAGGCCGTTTCTTGAATACACATACTATTTCCCCGTAAGAAACGACGAATTTAAGAATATGTCACATAATATTGAACATTTACGTTACGATTACGTTGAAGCTATTTTTATATGTCAAAGGATTTCCAAGATGTTTTGTTGTGGATTAAAAGAGCAAGGAATGAGCAATACATACATACATACATAAACTCACGCCTGTATTCCCCGAAGGGATAGGCAGAGGTGCATTTCTGAACCCACATTTCGCCCGGTATGTATCAGTCCCACGTAATAGGGGGCGAGCCTATTGCCGTTTTTCGGGCACGTTTCCAGACTCCGTGCTGTTACTGAGAATTTCCTAATGGAAAAACCCAATAACACTTTGCCCGACCCGGGAATCGAACCCAGGACCTCTAGATCGCACGGCACATACTTGTACCGCGGGACCACGAGGCAGTCAGTGAGCAATACATAGAAGGAAATAAATAAAATAGTTAACTGAATATTTAGAATAATCAATATCGCTCTAATAATACTCTATAGTCTATTGTAACTAAAATATATAGATCATGAAATATTATTATCTATTGTTGATTTACTATCTTTTATTTTTAAACGTGTTTGATATGAAGTCATAACTCCTTCAAATTTACTAATAAAGTATCTAAAGTATTATTTTATTTTGAACTCAATAATAGGTAATTAATAATCACTTTTTTGTTAATTAAAAAAGGATTCATTTTGATTTCCAACATTATTGTGCCTGGAATGCGATATGTACCAAAGGGTTAGTAGATATCAATGTGGACAAAAGATGTGATCAAAACAAAACAAAAAAAAAACATTTGATATTAAAGAAATGAGAATTAGTATTTATTATTTCCACGTTGTATATACGAGTATTTGCGGGTGTGCGATCTAGAGGTCTAAGGTTCTTAGTTGAGTCGGGCATATTGTTATTAGGTCATCCATTCGGAACTGATGTTACCAACCCAACTGCGCGTGACGGCCACCGAAATAAAAAGCAAAAGCATGCAATCTTAAAATGTGCCAGAAGAACGATTATAAAATCGCCTTTTATGCCTCGAAATATATTATCTGCGGTACCTTGATTATACTAATCCTAGTCAAACAATGTGTGAAACGAGGATGCAAAAAATGCCCACTTCTTTGGAGACCACTAATACACGTCAAAAAATTGGCGAAACCTTTCTGAAGATACAAGCGCTAATATGCTTTAAAAATATCCTCTAAACTATTACTATTCTAGACATAAAAATCTAATTTTCAAATCCCCAGCAGCGTTAGGATTAAAGCAATCTGCTACAATGCACCCTAATCGTATGCACGACCATGAAGATCCAAACCCGAAAGCTTAATTGACAATGTTATTTCGCCCGCCCGCCATTAAACTTCTTAATCTTAAAATACCTTGTAATATACACAAAAGGTCCGTACAACCTCGCAGCTACTTTAAAATCAGCGGCCAGAGCGTTAATCCGAAGTGTTCTGGTCGAGGCACGTTCTCAGAAATATGGAACGGATTATCTTCACGAACGGAGGTTGCTATGTGTTTTTAAAGCGCACATTAGGAGTATGAAGCTACGGTATAATTTCATGAAGATTACGGAAGCTGTTGACTAAAGCGGATTAAATAACATACATACATACATAACCCCACGCCTGTATTCCCCGAAGGGGTAGGCAGAGGTGCATTTCTGCACCCACATTTCGCCAGGTATGTATCAGTCCCACGTAATAGGGGGCGAGCCTATTGCCGTTTTTCGGGCACATTTCCAGACTCCGTGCTGTTACTGAGAATTTCTAATGGAAAAATCCAATAACACTTTGCCCGACCCGGGAATCGAACCCAGGACCTCTAGATCGCACGGCACATACTTGTACCGCGAGACCACGAGGCACGGATTAAATAAATATAAATAAATTAGATACTTGTATGATAAGACTTCCTCCTGGTCTCGCGGCACAAGTAGTGTGTTTCAGTAGCGGTACTTCCATAAAAGCCCAAAAGCCCAGATTGCCTTACAAAATTCCGAATAATAATCTTTAAGCTTTAAATCTTTATTTAACAAAAGCAACTTGACATATAAATGAGAAAATCCTGACGCCACAATAAACAATTACAAACTAGACATTACAAAATAAATGTGTAATGCTTTTGGGCTTCAATGGAAGTACCGCCACATATGTACATAATTTGCCTAGCGATCTAGAGATCCTGAATTTGACTTCCGGGTCAGACATTGTTATTAGGTTTTTCTATTGGGAAATTCTCAGTAGCAGCACGGAGTTCACGGAGGCTCGCCTCCTATTGAGTGGGTAACATACCTGGCGAAATATGGGTGCAGAAGTGCACCTCTGCATACCTCTTCCATGAATACAGGCGCAACTGATATGAAAATTGTGTAAAACAAATCTTTGTCAAGAAAAATCCATTCATAATTTTATCGTCGACTGCCATTAGAGATTGCCCTCGACAAACTTTAATGTCTTGTCAAACCTCACTTCTTTAGCGGCAATAAAATGTTTCTCGTGTACACGGAAAGTATATTACGAAGTTAAATTACCGGCCAGCGTCATTATTAAACTTTATTACTTCGCTTACCTTGTTTATGGGTGATGTTATTTCGTTATTTTCTACTTTTGATGTGCTTTAATAAAGTTTACAACACTTTTACGAGCTCAAAAATGATATACGCCGCGGGCGGTAGCCACCATTCCCAGCAATTCGGTGTTTTATCTGTGTTTTCGTTTTCTTTTGCTTTTATCTCGGTTTGCAGATCAGGATGCTTAAGTCTGGTTTCTGCATTTAAAATACCTTAAAAATATCATCATCATCATCATCAGCCCATATACATATGTATGTACGTTTCACTGCTTAGCACTAGTGTGGCTTGGCGGACTACACACTTAAGAAATTCAAGAAAAGTCTAGTACACCGGTTTCCTTACGATAGTTTTCTCCATAATGGACAGAAAATTAAGATTTCTAGATTAAGAAACAAGTGCTGTTGAATGTATCTCATACAGTCTCACACAGTAATAGATCCAAAAAGGGGAACAAAATTAGATTTCTAAAAACTCGCGCGTTTAACAAAAAGGCGACTATGAATTTTAATTTTGAAATACCAGTCTTATTGCAGCTATAAATGAAATAAGAAATCAGTACAAATGAGAGCATATTAAAGAGGAATCTTGAAATTAGTCTCGCATTTTCTGAAATGGAAGGCATAAAATTAATTTCGATATCCAATCTCAATACCCAGAATTCGTACTTATGCGAAAAGCGTCGTGTTTCAATTATCCATGTGAATAGGCAATCTTGATTTTAATCTCAAATTGCTTGAATTTTTATATTGCATCGAATGTATGAGAAATGAGCAATAAAGTGTTAATTTTTTACCACTTGTGATTATAAGTCCCACGTAATAGGAAGCAATAGGCTTAGTATGCGAATAGCGATCGACATACCTCAGGCTGCGAATTCCAGTTGGGTAAAATATTATTAGGTTTTTTCATTAGGAAATTCTCAGTAACTACAAAAATATTTTTGAAATTCGAACTAGTAGTTCCAGAGATTATTTAAAAACAAAAAAAACAAACACGTTTAAAAAACAAACACACGTTTCAGCCCTATAAATTAGTATATATTGGCGCAAAACCATATACGACGAGCTATGTCATCGCTATTGCATAAACAAGAATGACTCACGGGCGGTCGAACCACTGCGGTGTCGTACGCCCCACTACAGAGAGATGAGAGATGTACACTAGCAGAGTAGGCATTCGTCGGTCTACGCGCAGACAAAAAACATCCGATTTATTGGGAAATTGAAAGGAATTTTGATTGAAGTTGATTGACTAAATAACTTCTCAAAATAAATCCTCCAATAATGATGATATCACTGCTATTTTTAACACATCTTGGCCACCTGCATCCGACATACAGATTTAATAATATTGTTGTATTTATAGACTCAACAAAAATCACAACACCATAGCTTAATCATACCAAGGAAGGGATGGAAATATTCGAATATCAATTGAAACTGCTTCTATCCCCAAGCCAATAATAACCGCCGGCCCGAAACAAAGTGCTTATTTGATCTTCGTCCCTCCGCTTTGTGGTAGGTACCTACCTACTCTACAAAGGATTCAGTACTGTTGAGCTTGTGCAAAACAGTGGAAAAGTTACGTGAATCTACATACCTAAATACATAAAGCTATGTTTGATTGTACGCGATATTCTCAGGAACTAATGGTTTAATCTGAAAAATACATTTTGTACTACATAATCCATTTATCGAGGTAGACTATAGGCTATATATCATCAAGCTATGACAAATTGGAGGGGAGCAACAATGAAAAATATGGCAAAAACGCGAAAAAAAACACCTTTTCAAGTAATGTTCGCATGCAGAAATACGGGCAACAGCTAATACTTTATATTCCGACTAGCTGTGCTCACGATTTTACGCTTTACGTTGTATTTACCTCGTTTTGCCACTTTTTTCATTAACTCGCGGCTCTTATTGGTCGTAGCGTGATAATAGATAGCCTTTATTGATAAAAGAGCTATCTACGAGCATAAGGGTAATATAATTTTCCTAATGCAATTAATAAAGTAGTAGTGGCCTCGAGGTTTATGCGCGCGGTCAATAATATCGATGGTCGCTGGTTCAAGGCCCAGACACATTCACAATGAATTATCACTTACTTTAGCGGAGAACTGACGGCCGACGGGGTCAAAAAGTTCTCGAGTGGGGGCCACGTACCGGAAAGCGTAGCGTAGGACGTCCTCCGACAAGGTGGTCGGACGACCAAGTAAAGATCGCGGGACGTCGCTGGTTACAGGCTGCTTCCAACAGGCCCCTGTGGAAGTTATTGGGAGAGGCCTATGTCCAACAGTGGACTTCCATTGGCTGATAAATTGGATTGGATTAGCGCTGAAGGAAAACATCGTCAGGAAACCTGCACACCTAAAAGTTTATTGGAATTTCTTGGGTGTGTAGTCCGCCAACCCACACTAGGCCAGCGTGGACGACTAAGGCCTAAACCCTTTCAGTTGTAGAGGAGGCCCGTGCACAGCAGTGGGACGTATATGGGCCGATGATGATGATGATGATGAATGTAAGTAATGCATTGACTATTATGATTAATTTCATTAGATTTTTTTTTATTAGCAGTCAAATAGAAAAAATCGTACAATGTAATGTAATTATTGGAAAATAATGAAAATATAAGTATATTCTGAATACCAATATACACATAAAATATCACAACGTATATTTTACACAAAATAATATCAAGGTAAAATAGACAGGTAGTTAATTAATATTTTAACAATGCATGCAGTATACAAAGCAATTAGGGTGCACTTGCATCTATTGCACAAACATTTCACAACGTAGGATACCTGCATAGTATTTATACATTTTGTGAGTTTGTGATGATTATAATAACATATTACAGCGAACTATTGCCCGCAAGAAAGGTGAAGAGGTATTTGGCCGGCATGATTGTGTCGACCAACGGGAGATCATCATCTCTCGCTTCTTCTGGACTCCATTATGCTTACCATCAGGTGCAATGGTGACCCCATGACATTTGCCGTGCCAGTATGAAAAAAAAAATTCAATGTGTGAAACTTTACACATTAAAAATATTATTTTCTTTCCCATATTTTTTTTTGTTTTTTTTTTTCCTTGATGCTCCCCTCTTATTGGTCGTATCGTGATTATGTATAACCTAAAGCTAACCTTGATAAGTAAATACACACATATATTTCTGACCCCCACACAAAAATGAGTGTGTCGTGGACATCAGAAACTTCAAGAAACTTTCAGTCTTACAAACACCCATACCAGAAACATACATTTGTGGATCAAATAAACATTTATTTCGGTGTGTGGACTGAACCCGCGGCCTCTCGTTTCGCAAGCTTGTGTGCTACAACTGCGCCACGTGGCTGTCAAATGGACTATTCAACATAAAAATATTTTTCAATTCAAACTAATACTTCCTGAGAATAGCGCGTTCAACCTAATAAACAAATAAATTATTTAGATTCACATCATTAGTATAGATTTTGGATCCATAACATAAATTACACAAACTGACAACTACCAACAGTTTTAAATTATTATTAGTTTTTTTTTATTGATCTACAAAACTGAATACAGATGATATCAAACATAAACACATCATGTAGATGCTCGAAAACACGCATATAAACATATACAATATATGGATTATATAATAAAAAGAGATATCAAAAACACTTAATAACATGCAAATGATATTTTTACTAGCAATGAAAGGGAGAAGATTGAAAAACATAATTTAAATTTACCAAGGAACGCCTAAAAGAGCGCACGCGGCTGATCAAAAAACATTTTTGCAAGCTTTTCATGGGCGGTAAAATTAAAACCCTTACGTAGCATCATAAAACTGATGGAATAAAACATGAGCCGAAACGTATTATTGACGTGCGAAATTAAACGAAAAACTCATCATTTTTACTGGTCGTATCTACGCGGATAGTGGCTAGGCTCACCTCTTATTACTAAAAACAGTTGGCGAAAAGTAGATGCAGATATGCACCTCTGCCAACCCTTTGGATAATAGAGGCGTTAGTGCGTATAAATATATATTTATTTATTTAATTTTTATTCTGGCGCGGCAAAGTGACTCCACTGTACCTGATGGTAAGCACAGTGGAGTCCAAAAAATAATATCGACCAGCGAGAAACGATATGGTCACCCGCTGGTCGACACAATCATGCCGGCCCGCAAAATGCCCCAAAAAATATATGTATATCATTATCATCATCAGCCCATATACGTCCTACTGCTGAGCACGGACCAGCGGAGAGGGTTTAGGCCTTAGTCCACCACGCTGGCAAAGTGCGGGTTGGCGGACTACACACCGAAGAAATTCCTAAGAACTGTAAGGTATGCAGGTTTCCTCACGATGTTTTCCTTTACCGTTAAAGTACATGAGTGATGATTCATTGTGAATACACACATAACTTCGAAAAGTCAGATAATTATGTGTGACTGGAGTTTGAACTCGCGACCGCCGAGATTCTCGACCGTGTGTCTAAACCTCGAGGCCATCACTGCTTCTTTAAATATCGCTAGTACAATAATAATAATTCAAGAAGAAAGCCTATACTTTCCTCAAAGGCCGGCAACACACCGATGATTCCTCTGGTATTATGGGTGTTCATGGGCGGTGTTGACCACTTCACATCAGGTGGCTCACTTGCTCGTTTGCCTCCTTTATCCATTAAAAAATTAACGTTAAAATACATGATAATTCATTGTGAATATGTACGTGTATATATGCAGAAGTGAAATTATCAGAACTGGCGAGGCTTTCGCAGTTAATCAAAGAGGCAATTCAAGTTTGTATGAAATGAAATAAATCACAATATCAAGTTGCGACATTTTTTGTGTCTTTAACTGTTGATGGGTGCTTGGCGTAGTAATCTAACTTTGTGAAAATGCTTTATCTTCAACTTTTGCGGCGGTATTACATGAGGTTTAATAAAACATCGGTATAAAAAATGTAAACTGATCGTGATCGAAAACTAAGACCGATAATCCTAGGGATTCATCATCATCATCATCATCATCAGCCCATATACGTCCTACTGCTGGGCACGGGCCTCCTCTACAACTGAGAGGGTTTAGGCTCTAGTCCACCACGCTGGCCCAGTGCGGGTTGGCGGACTACACACCTAAGAAATTCCTAAGAACTTTTAGGTGTGCAGGTTTTATCACGATGTTTTCCATCACCGTTAAAGCAAGTGATAATTCATTGTGAATACACACATAACTTCGAAAAGTCAGAGGTGTGTGCCTGGGGTTTGAACCTGCGATCGCCGAAATTCTCGACCGAGCCTAGCGCGAAGCCATCAATCCTAGTGATTAGGAAAACATTTTTTTTCGTTTCTTTTGGCTTCATTGTTTTTGTAATGACCATAACTATTACCTGTCTTAGTTTCCGATTAAGGTCTATTTTCATTCCGTATACACAATCACGCTTCTTTTTCCGTAAGGGTAAACGATTCATTCATTGTAAATACCCACAAAAATTCTTAAATTCAGAAGTCTGCATGCTTGAACCCGCGACCGCAGGGTTTTTGATCGACCGAGCGCCTATAAATTAGCAACACGATTTATTTCAAAACTAAGGACTCGTATATATGAAGTAAAAAATAAATTATGGATACATAGAACGAGCGAGGGCAATTTACACATACAAAGAACAAAATGGCTTTACCAAGTCATTAAACCGTAATAGACCCTCAAAAGCAATAACACAGTCAAAACAACCACTCCGCAAGCGAAAAATTTCACCTTAAATATAAAGCGGAATATGCGGGGGTAAATATTTTCGCGTTAAGAACTCGATAAATAGGGAATTTTCCGTAACGTGTGTAATACCCACATCGATAATCTTTTTCATTTTAAGATTAGATTTACTGCTGCTATATCCTCGGTGTTGGAGTAGTGGAGGAGATTTCCGGGTGGGTCAGTGTTATTAGGTTTTAAAAATTATGTGTGAAAAAATGGTCTCCTATTTCGTGGGACTTTTAACACTAACGAAACTTAGGTGTAGAAATGCCAATCTTAGTGTCTACTCTAAGTATATGTAAAATCACTTCTTTTACAACTGCGAGCTTTAAAAGATGTGGTGTTAAGTGTATAATATTTTTTTTACTGCCTCGTGGTCTCGCGGTACAAGTATGTGCCGTGCGATCTAGAGGTCCTGGGTTCGATTCCCGGGTCGGGCAAAGTGTTATTGGGTTTTTCCATTAGGAAATTCTCGGTAACAGCACGGAGTCTGGAAATGTGCCCGAAAAACGGCAATAGGTTCGCCCCCTATTACGTGGGACTGATACATACTTGGCGAAATGTGGGTGCAGAAAGGCACCTCTGCCTACCTCTTCGGAGAATACAGGCGTGAGTTTATTGAGTTTATGTATGTATATTTTTTTTGTAGAAATGCACCTTTTACCTTTTTTCTAGCTTAAGTCTAGAAAAAAAAGTGGAAAGTCTTCTGTAATTGAGAAATTGACTGGTTATTATGTCATCATGCTAATATCGCTAGACTGGTAATATTTTTTTAAGCCTTTATTGTGGAACTTAGTTTAAATTAGGCCACATGACAAGAGAGAAAAAAGAAAATGGATAAAACAAAGAACAGAGTGGTACCCATTCGACAGCCAAAGAAACAGAGACAGACAAACAGATTACAACCTCAGGAAAATAGAAGGCCCAGCATGAAGGAGGCCCTTACATTGTAATAATTGTTGTAAAAGCTTGTTAATGAATAAAGATAAAAAAGAACAGGATAGAAGAATAGAAATGGAAGAGCTTTAACCAACGCATCACGTAAAGAGTCTAGGTTAATATTTAAAGGAACAGAGACTCACATTTTTCTAACCTAATAAATATTATTTTTTCTGGCCTTAATGACTAAGTCCACACATGCATAGTCAGAATTTATTCTGGCATTCTACAAAGCCTACATTCTGTTTCCCACTATTTATCCCGCTCCCTCTCAGGTGCGGGATTAAGTGTCGGGATCACTTTAGGCGTCGCAAAGAAAATGTCTCGTTAAAATTCATGAGGGGCAATTGTTGAGCTTCCCTCGAGTTGAGTGATATTAGATTTTTCATTGGCAACCTAAACGAGTGGGGAGTAGATTGCAATTTAACATACAACAAGTCGTGTTGTGTTTTTTAAAATGATCATGAATTATATTAATATTTATTTATTGTTGCTATGAGGTACAGAAAGGCGAATTAAAGTTATTACACAATAGACTATGTACTGTCTTAAATTTTACTGCTCAATTTTTTTTAAAGGTAACCCTGAACATTGAATACCAGCATCCTTCGATTTGTACAATATTATAAAGCTGAAGAGTTTATTTAATAGTTAAACGCGCTAATCTCAGAAATAACTTCGAATCGTTTTTTTTTATGAGTCGTGATGGCCTCAAGGTTTGGGCACGCTGTCGAAAATCTCGACGGTCGCAGGTTCAAACCCCAGGCACACACCTCTGACTTTTCGAAGTTTGCTATAAGTGAAGACTTGTTATTGGCTTTATGTTAATTGTTATGTTTTTTAACCTAGTTGTATTGTAGCTGTTAGTCTTCCATAAATAAATAAATAAATTATGTGTGTATTCACAAAGAATTATCACGTACTTTAACGGTGAAGGAAAACCTCGTGATGAAACCTGCACACCTAAAAGTTCTTAGGAATTTCTTAGGTGTGTAGTCCGCCAACCCCAACTAGGCCAGCGTGGTGGACTAAGGCCTAAACCCTCTCAGTTGTAGAGGAGGCCCGTGCCCAGCAGTGGGACGTATATGGGCTGATGATGATGATGATGTTTTTTTTTGTTTTGAATTGTATATTTATCACGTGGAACTGGTAAGATCTGGGCGTAGAAATACACTGGTGTTCACTGGGGGCAGATCTTAATGTGCATTAACTAAGTAAACAATCAAATGAACAAAATTATAATATAAACCCAGTGAACACATGACCTTAAAATGATGTCATACGTAGATCATACAGAAATCATCAAATTTTATGACGTAGTGACGTAAACATGACGTAATGGTGACTTTATTTATGACCTCAATATGAAGTCATATTGGATTACATCATTATGACATGGTACTGACATTAAATTTGACTTTAATATGACGTCATCTTCATGAATCCAATGCTACGTACATGATACGTCATATACCGTCATTCGGGTGACGTCATGTCGAAGTCATGTTCTGACGTAAAAGTTACATAAGAATTTCATCATATTCTTACATAAAATATGAATCAATATTTTGATATAAAATTTACGTAAAAATTCCATCACATTCCCGACTAGAAAAAACATAAGGCGCAACCAGATCATGTATCTGGACCCGATCAGGATAGAATGAGGCATGCCAGATCCGGCAAGCCCTATCAGGACCAGATCTGGTCCAGATAAGGATAGCCTGATGTTAAATATAATCAAGTATGGTAAGGCATACTGGATCAGGACCAGGTCTGGTCCAGATAAGGATAGCCTGATGTTAAATGTAATCAAGTATGGTAAGGCATACTGGATCAGGGCCAGGTCTGGTCCAGATAAGGATAGCCTGATGTAAAAAAAAATCAAGTATGGTAAGGCATACTGGATCAGGACCAGGTCTGGTCCAGAAATGTAATTTAATATACAAATGTAGGCTTATCAAAAAAAAAAAAAAACTAAAGAGTTATTAAAATATTTTGTGTAGGTATAATACCTATAACAAAAATATGTGTATCAAACATAAATAAATATCCTGATATCTAAGTGTGTTGTGCATTAAATATAAAATTACATTGAATTGTATTCAATAAATAAAAAATTACAAAAATATTAATATAAACACAACATTAGCAACGCATGGGGTGTATAATATAAATTTAGTGATAGCGCGTGACGTCATGAAGCAACATGTCGGAACTTGTTCAGTGTAGTTGAAGTGTTTATCATTTAAATTTTAAAGACTTTTGTGTCATAAAAAAGCATTATTGAATGTATCACTAATTATACTTTTTATATTATTTAAAATTGTATATCGATTAGTATATTAATGTAAAATATAATGTAGGTGAAGATTAAATAAGTTCAATACAAAAACCTAATCACCTTAACAGTACATAGTTAAAGAATAATTAATATATTGTATGTTTAACAAAAAAAAGTGTATCAAGTACTATAAACCTATATCTAGACATTTACTCAGTGTGTATGTGTAAAAAATACGAACTTGTGGACTAAACTAACTAAATACAAATTTATGTGTTGTGTGTAAAGCTTCGTTTTTAAGTTTAATTACGTAAAACATTCAAGGTTAGTAAAAAATCATTGAAAAAATACATTACAATTCTTTGCTATTTTTAAAATAATTTTATATTTCAATAATCCGTTTTTTTTTCAGATGACTTATACTTATGCATTAGTTTTATTTGTAAATGGTTCATCCAATAAAGAAATTGATATATACTACCAAGTTCTTGGTTAGATCATTACAAAGAATATGGTGGTGGTAAATATATGCCTGAATCATTGTTAAAAAGTGCTAAGTATTGTAAATTATTACAAACAATGGTGAAACATTGTGATGAGCCTGATCCGACATGGCCAACGTTTCATGTTCAAATATGTGTCACAGCAGGTAATTTATTGTTATTTGAATTATAGATTTGTGAGAATTGATATCTTATTGTCAGAATAATAAGAAAGTAATGCATAATTACAATTAATGTTATCAGAAACAATGGAAGAGGCAGAGGAAAAAATAATAAGATTGGACAAAGAACCCTATGCTTTCTCTACTGATAATGAGCAGTCTAAAGCAAAAGCAGCTGCTGTTGAAAAAACTACCAAATTAAAAGCATTATCAAAGGATTGATTAAAAATATATAATATATTTAGCCAAACAGCGGTAGAGTTGACTGACAAACCCGCTGAAATTGCAGGTAATATTTATTGTTTAAAATGTAAATATTGTTGAATAATTAATAATATTTTTTTTACTAATAACTATAACTTAAAATAAAAATCAACTCAAATTTGAGGGACATAAATATGGGTATAGAAATAGCACATAAAGATGTACATTAACAACAATTATGAAGATATAAGATACATTAATTAAGATAATTAAAATACATTAATGCTATAAAGCAAGAAAGATAAAAAAAATAAAATTAAAATACATATATGAAAGATCTAATATAATATGTAGTTGCTCTATCTGACAATGTTGAAATTTATACTTTTCTCTTTATGGGAAAAATACTACATAATATGCAATGAAATAATTTTTATTTAATACATAAAATGTTAAATACATCACTTAGATTCAGTCATTTCAAAATTTTGTGTATCACCCTGTTCGGAAGGCAGTCATCACAAGAATAATTATAAAGAAGAAATATTGATACATATTAAAGACTGAATTTCTCAAATTAAAGCAGTTCATTAATACATACATACATACATAGCATACATGCATACATACATACATACATAACCTCACGCCTGTATTCCCGGAAGGGGTAGGCAGAGATGCATTTCTGCACCATTTTTTTTATTATTACTTATTTAATTAAATACATAATTAATTTAAATTTTGTATTTTAGATGCAAGAAGACATAAATACCAAAATAACCAAGAAATTATTGCAATAAATTGCATCAAGCATTGTCTTCAGTATTGAATAATGCTAAAGATTGGGATGGCTATGGGATGGGTAGCCAGGATCAAAAAACAACCATCTAATGAAGATAAATCACAAGCAAATAATAGTTTTTATTTTATTTACTTAAAAAAAAAATACTGTGTAACCAAAACAAAAATAAAAATGATATTTAAATTAAAAATAAAAAAAAATGGAAAAATTTAATGTAAATAAATATAATAATATGTTAAGTAAAATATTTATAATATCAATTCATAAATAGCTTTTTTTTTATTAAACATATTTTTCAAGACTATTTATTCATGTTTTTTTTAAAGGACCGGACCGGGCATACTCGATTTGGATCAGGCAAGGTTTTATTACGCAGATGATTGATTTGAATAATAAAAAAATGGAATACAACCCGACTAGAAATTTTTTCGTGTTCCTTAGAAGGACCGGACCGGGCATGCCCGATCTGGACCAGATAAGGTATGTAACGCAGAAGATTGGTCTGGACCCGATCACCACCACCACCACCAGGCCAGCGTGGTGGACTAAGGCCTAAACCCCCTCAATTGTAGAGGAGGCCCGTGCCCAGCAGTGGGACGTATATGGGATGGGATCATACGTACGTCATGTTTATTACGTAAAAGTCTTACGTCAAGAAGTGTGAAATAATGATTCACAGGTGACTCAAATCTGACCTATATCTTACGTAAATCCTGACATAGCGCAATATCATATTGACGTCACTTTGACGTAATCGTGTTTACTGAGATATATGACACCTCTATGACATCATTGTTATATCAGCTTAAGGTCAGTTAGGTAATAATGATGTCAACTGGACATCATACGTACGTCATGTTTATTACGTAAAAGTCTTACGTCAAGAAGTGTGAAATAATGATTCACAGGTGACTCAAATCTGACGTATATCTTACGTAAATCCTGACATAGCGCAATATCATATTGACGTCACTTTGACGTAATCGTGTTTACTGGGAAATAATTTGGAATAAAAGTTTTCAAATAAATGTCAAAAGAAGCAGTAGACAGGCAAACAATGTGGATAGTTTTTGTATAAGGAATGACCCAGTGCATTAGCAAAACGGATGCCTTCGCAGCAACTGTGACTGTAGCGCCAGATGAGACGAGAATAGTGATGTGACTGTATATATATAAAATTGTATCGATGAAAATATATCGACTTGTATTTGACAGCCCCGTAGGCTAGTTAGCTAGTCACTAGCTTGCGAAAAGAGAAGCCGCGGGTCGATCCCCGCACCGAGACAAATGTTTGTGTGATCCACAACTTTTTGTTTCAGGTCTGGGTGTTTGTGACACCGAAACGTCTCTCGTTGTTTCCGATACCCACGAAATACGACTCGTATCTATATGGGTCAGTAATATGAACTGTTGTGTGTATTTTATTTTTATTTTTGTAACTACCATAAGTTTTTATAGTGATACCCTTGAGGCGTGGTCAGTTGAGATAAATCTCGGAGATAACGGGTTCAAATATCTGACACTTCTTTTTCACGCACTTTAATCAACATCAGCCCATATATATATGTAAGTACTACAGCTTGGCACGGGCCTCTTCTAAAACTGAGAGGGGCCAAGGCTTAGTGCACTGCACTGGCCCAGTGCGGTTTGGCGGACTAAACATTTTTCCTCCATCTGTCTGGAGGCGATAACAACTTTAAATAAAACTAAAAATAAATAAAAACCGTATATCGATAAACTGCCCCGTCACTGGCAAATGTCGTGCCAGAAGATTATTATCCCAGAGATTACCATTCCACAGAGCCAAAATACTAAAAAGAATTGCAAAGCTCTCTTGCTGACTTGGTTGTGTTGAGCCTAGCTGTATTAGTACATTTTAATTCCGCCTTATGTAACGTTTAAGCCTATATCTGATTCGGTTGTAGAGAAGAAAAATATCGGGGACCCATTAAGTACATGTAATATAAAGTAATCTGATTAGTTTAATGTTAAACACATTCTTCTTATCGATGTAATGTTTTCGGATTATTATTATTTGCTTATTTGTATTTATTCCCGGGTTGGGCAAAGTGTTATTGGGTTTTTCAATTAGGAAATTCTCAGTAGCAGCACGGAGTCTGGAAGAAAGTTCCAGCCACATGTCCGGAAGACGCCAATAAGCTCGTCCCCTATTACGTGCGACTGATACATACCTGGCGAAATGTGGGTGCAGAAATGCACCTCTGCCTACCCCTACGGGGAATGCAGGCGTAAGGTTATGTATGTATATGTTAATGAACTTTTAATCTGGTTAAATGTCAGTTTCTCCATTCTATATTATTCTCATATCATCAATAAAATCTGTCTGAAATTAATGAGCTGCTCAAATTCGGAAAATTTAGTCTTTGTGTTAATATTGTAAACTATTTCTTGATTGGAAAAGAGCTAGAGGAATACTAGAGTTTCTTGCCCGTTCTTCTCTAGTGATGACTGCCTTCCGAACATGGTGGTACACAAAAATTTGAAATGACCGAATCTAAGTGATTTGACATTTGATAGATTCAATAAATATTATTACATTTCATTTCAATAACGAAACAAATGTTTGTGATCCCGAAAAGTTTCTCAAAGTTTACCCGAGACATAAAACTTTTTATTTGGTGTGGAGTCAGATCTATGTATGGTTGTTGGGTAAAAAATCTCATTTCGAAGATCCAACTACTTCATACTAGCGTGGATATTTCAGTTGACTTTAAATAGTAATCACATGGTTTTCCCCCAAAGGAGCTCTTACCATATTTCATTACGCTCAATTTTATTAAAATTAATTCGTAATCAACGTGCAAAAGACAATAATATTCAAAAGGAGAGAAGCCTTAATTTGTTGTTAATAAAATTAAATTATCTACCGTCTACAAGCGCACTGGGAATTAGATTTTCTAAATATGAACTACGCTCACATTCTGTTCATTAATAACGGTGTTATATTCAAGAATGGACGAGCTTTGAATACGAATCGTGAAGAATCCAACTATGTTAGTTCTATCACAAACGTGATGATAGTTTAGATTACATTTTAATTGAAGGAATATTTTACGTACATACATTACCTTAAGCTTGTATTCTCTGAGAGGTACGCACAGGTGCATTTCTGCACCCACATTTCACCACTTACCCTACGTAAAAGCCTATTGCCGTTTTTCGGTCATATTTCCACACACCGTGCTGCTACTGAAAATTTCTTAATGGAAAGACTCAATAACTCTTTTCCCGACCTGGGAATCATACCCGGCACCTTTACGGAGCACACATACTTGTGCCGCAAAACCACGATGCAGTTGCAGAAATATTTCATATACAAACTAAATAAGTATTCTCATTAGTCACGGACATAGTTCTGCTCTAACAATGACATCGTTGCCTTGCCTTGCGTTGTGTCGTGGGTTGCAAAAACTTCGAGAAACATAATATCTTTACTTGAAAATCTTTCCTGCTGCTGATGATGAATCTTATATGATTAACGTAAATAAACACCCTCGTGGTCTCGCGGTACAAGTATGTGCCGTGCGATCTAGAGGTCCTGGGTTCGATTCCCGGGTCGGGCAAAGTGTTATTGGGTTTTTCCATTAGGGAATTCTCGGTAACAGCACGGAGTCTGGAAATGTGCCCGAAAAACGGCAATAGGCTCGCCCCCTATTACGTGGGACTGATACATACTTGGCGAAATGTGGGTGCAGTAATGCACCTCTGCCTACCCCTTCGGGGAATACAGGCGTGAGTTTATGTATGTGTATGTATGTGTATGTATGTGAATAAACTGTTCTTTTTGAATGTATATACATGTTACGATAGCACTAGTTTTTGCTATTCCCTTTCAACCATAATCAAAACAGTATAATGAAATACCATAGACATTTCTAGAATATCTATGGGTATAAAAGGGGAATGCAGAATTAATTAATGGCGTCTCAGCCACATCTCACAATGAGACCCTCTTCAATCTTGCTTGCGTAAGGTCCTTTCACCTTTATTTAGAGACGAGAGGCCAAAGTGACTTTTATTGTAAACACAAAAATTCAACAGTGGTACAAAAACACAATGTTTATTCCAACTGTGGTGTTTGCATTTCGCGAGTAAAGCCGTTGTTTAAGAAATGAAAAAGTTTGCATAGAATATTTTGTTGTTTGTCATTTTTTCAAGCCGTCGTTGGCGCCCTCAAGTTGAGTTATCTTTGTTCTTTGAAGATCTCGTAGTGGATGGTTGTGTTGCTTGTAAAAAATATTTTTATAGCATATTCTGGTCTGCATCATAGTTCAATATGAACGCGGATTGAATCCACCATTCTGCTTCTATAAAAAGTGTAGGTATATACATAATCTAACGTCACGCCTGTATTCCTCAACGGGTAGGCAGATGTGCATTTCTGTATCCGAATTTCACCAGGTAAGTATCATTATCAGCCCATATACGTCCCACTGCTGGGCACGGGCCTCCTTTACCATTAAGAGGCCTTAATCCACCACGCCGCGCTGGCCTAGTGCCTGGCCTAAGAAATTCCTAAAAACTTTTAGGTGTGCAGGTCTCCTCACGATGTTTTCCTTCACCGTTAAAGTACGTTCTATTTTTTTGTGAATACTAGGGATGTTATGGATATGATATTTCGGATCTGGATACGGATACGGATATAGGAAAAAAATTATATCGGTTTCGGATACGGTTACGGATATGTAATTATTTCGGATTATCCGTTAGTTTCGGATAATTTCGGTTACGGATATCAGATTGAAGTAAAATATAACTGTTTTCGACACCCTTGTAAAGGTATCAGCTGTTTGGATGTTTTTGGTTTTTGTTGCTTATTTTGTTGCATCAATAAAAGATCTTTGTACTAATCACTGTGTTTGGATTTTATATGAACTTTTAGTGGAGGCACTATGCCTTCTTTCCGGCTAAAGTTTTTATCACACTGTTTACATTTTGCACAATCTACATTACCTTGATAAAAAAAAGTCCAAATTAAAGTCAATATTGGTCGTTTTTTTTTTATATAAAAAACAATTTAGTACTTAACACTAGACTTTCTTAAACTATCCGAAACTTCTGAAACGGATACGGTTACGGTTACGGATATATTTTTATTTCGGATATCCGATAGTTTCGGTTACGGTTACGGAGCTCCATAACATCCCTGGTGAATACACACATAACTCCGAAAAGTCCGAGGTACCCGCGACCATCGTGATTCTCGACCACGTGCCTAAGCCTCGATTGCATCACGACTATGATATCAGTCCTAGTCCAGAACCAAATTTTTGTAAACTTTATAATTATTGAGTGAAAAGTAAACATATAACAAGAGCTTCAGTTTTTTTTGTACATACACGTATAAGTTTATTCTTCAATGTCTTAATACACCTTAATCACATCAATCTAGTTACAAAGAATAGAAACCGGCCAAAATCGACTTTCCTGCCTCGTTAATTATAAACTCGCAGAGAACGTTTGGCCGTGTTTGTACGCACATAATGTATTTAGTGCTGGCTCGACCCAACTTACGTTGTTTTGCCCTTCGTCCTCAAAGGAATTTATTCAGCTACAGTGGCATCCCCTAGCGGTTTCGCATATGAATATAAAAACAGAAGGGCTTTCATTCGTAGATAGAATTACTACGCATTTTGTAAAGCGATGTTGAATATTTTAAATTCAGATATTTTTTTATTCTTTGATAGGCCGTGAGTTTTTTGTTTTCCAACTCCTCCTTTATTTTGTCTTTCTGATTAACTTCATTGCGGGATTATGATAAATTTAGGTCCCCTTAGATCCGCTGAGCTTCATTGCTCAGCGTCAATACTGTGCGTGCCGCTGTTGATCCTGGAGCACAGGAGTTACAGTGGCGGGTGTGTGGTGGGATAGGTAGGCCGTGAGTTTTAACATATACGCCCTCGCTGTCTTTGAAGTGTTTTCATACTCATATTAATACTACTTCTTGGTGATTGCCATAATTTAAATAGTGTTGACGAAAAACTTTAACGGTGAAGGAAAACATCGTGATAAAACCCGCACACCTAAAAGTTCTTAGGAATTTCTTGGGTGTGTAGTCCACGAACCCGCACTAGGCCAGCGTGGTGGACTAAATCCTCTCAGTTGTAGGGGAGGCCTATGCCCAGCAGTGGGACGTATATGGGCTGATGATGATGACGAAATAAAGGAGTGATTCTCAAAGGTACCTTTGCAAATGGTCATCAAGATATCTGAAAAGGCAAGAAACAGGTCAGGATCATAACTTGTGGTAATTCATATTCTCTACATCTATGAGATAAAAGGGCGAATGCAGGTATATGTATCTCGCTTGCCTAATACTAGTTTTAGGCGCGATTTCGAGGAATAGTCAGCGGACGCGGGTTCAAGTCCTAGGCACACACCCTTGACTTTTCATTTGGGCACTTTTAAATTCTGTGCTAATTCCATGAGAATACTTAATATAAAGATACAAACCTTTCCTCTTTATGTTAGTATAAATAGCAATGCCTGTCATAACTTTCTGAGCAATGTTTCGTGAATGTGTTTTATATTGCATTGGACTCCGCCCCAGCGCAATTTTAGAAAGAAAAAAGTACCGTAAGTCATTTTATTAAGTTCTATCTATCATCATACCAAAAATCATTCAAATCATTTAAATTGGTTTAGGCGTGAAAGCGTAACACTTGTTCCGGATTCAAACACCAGGCATCTTTCATTATTTAAAGTTTTGTATATATCACGCACCTTAGCGGTGAAAGAAAACATCGTTAGGAAACCTGCACACCAAAGACTTATTAGGAAATTTCTTAACTGTGTATTTCGGTAACCCGCACTAGGCCAGCGTGGTGGACTAAGGCCTAAACCCTCTCAGTAGTCAAGGGGGCCCTGTAGTGGGACGTATATAGGCAGAAATACACAATTAAAATATTTCGAAAATATAAGAAAGTTCTTCCGAATTTCGAATGTTCTCGAACGAGTTAGGAATATTTTTATTTTGTTTCCTTTATTTCGCGGTTCATCGCATTTGCGGGATAGGTCGGAGTAAAACATATTTTTAGTTACGTAAAGCTTCTTAACCCCAAGATGGGAAATATGGACATAACTTATTTTCGGAAATGTTTAAGTATTTTTTTATAAGACATGGGATTGTGTTTCTTTGATCTTCAAGCAATACACCTTTTATTAAAAATAAAGAAGCTATAATATTCATTTTTTCATAACGCGCCTAAAGAAGTATAACTTCAAAAATAAAATTTATTATTGGTTATTAAATATTTTTTAAAATATTTATTATTTTCTCAATGTAATATTCACTTTTTATTTTAGCCATTTGAAGGTCTCTTAGTCGTATCCATTTTGAAATACTGCCAAGGAAAGCTGATTTCACCAAGAAACCACTCGAAACAAATATTAGCGGATCACATAAAAAATTGTCTGGGTGTTGATCGAGCTCGCGGCATTTTATTTCACTAGCTGGTGTCTAGCCATCTGCGCCACGGGGCTGTAAATTTTGAATAGTACCCGTACAAACAATCCCATTGCAAGTCTCAATAAAGCTATTTGGTAAAGGCAAACGCCACAGGTTTGACAAAGCGAATGGCAATCAGGATATCTGCAGAGTTAAGCCCTTAATTGTAGGCAACATAATGCTGGATTTACACGTATGCCGATGCGGGCTAGTCCAATAGATTTATTAGATTAATGGTATACGAAATAGGGGATTTACGAATATGTATACGTGTGTGAAAATCCTCAAATATACGTTTTCATTCTCAACTGTTACTAGCATAAAATAGTACTAACACGCCTGGTTGGTCCCGCGTGGGTATGTGCCGTGCGATCGAGAGGTTTCGGGTTCTATTCCCAGGTCGATATCGTTGTTTTTTTTTTAAATACTTAACATTTGTATAACCAGTTACTATTCCCATATACCGAGAATATGTTCAGTCTTTGTACTGTTACTGAGAACTTTCTAAAAGTATAACAATTTTCCCAGCTCAGGAATCGAGGCTGAAAGCTTTCTATCTAGTGAGTTTTGTAAGACATAAAAGGATTTTTTTAAAGAATAAAATCAAATTATCAATAAAAATAGAAAACAGGGATGGTCTAGCCACTTTTCTTATAGCTTTAGTCTGTAGACTGTCAACTGCTAGACTGAGTGAATTTAATTTTTAGGGTCGGGCAAAGTGTTATTAGGTTTTCCATTAGGAAATTCTCAGTAGCAGCATGGAGTCCAGACTTCGTGCACAATTTCAGAATTGTGCGTGAAAAACGGCAATAGGCTCGCCCTCTATTACGTGGGACTGATACATACCTGGCGAAATGTGGGTGCAGAAATGCACCTCTGCCTACCCCTACGGGGAATACAGGCGTGAGGTTATGTGTGTATGTATGTACCAAACAAACAACTTGCTAGTTACCTATACTAATATTAAAAGGCTGAAATAAGATAACTATGCCTACCCATAGAAATATCCATATTTATAATTGTGCTGTGCACATGTGCAAATGTAGGGAGAAAACATACTTTAACCGAATTAGTCCACCTCATCATAACACATTTCCTATTTTCGTAACCTCATTACATTTAAAAGCTCTACTCGCTCGCATGTTTTTTATATAACAAACTTGTGAGTTTTGCTTTTAATGTGGTTATGTGAGTACGCAAAATCCAAAAATGTTAGCTGGATGGAAAAAATACCAAAATATTTGGTCTAAATTTTGGACCAGTATATTCGACTGTCTCGTGGTCTCGAGATAAGTCATCACGACTTGTTTTACATATAACACAGGAAATATGTTTTTTTTATTATTTACTCCGGTGAGTCTCCTTTAAACATAAAAAGTCATAATTCTTATTATGAACCCACAGTATTAACCTTATGCTATATTTATGCAACGTACTTTACATTGCGATTCACTATCAATCCCTATAAAAATCCGGTTAAAACAAATGACTGCTCAAATAAAAACTGAAGTTGAATTGTAAAACGCTCTCAACTCCCGCCTTTGTCGTCCGACAAAGCGAGTGTCCATAGTAGTTCGCTAAATATGAGATCTGTTGACAGGTACCCGAGTTGGATTCAATTTGCGCATAATATTCAATTTGGCCCATGTCAACCTCGCTGACGAGTGCTGTCCAAACATATTGGACTATCAAACGCAATGCCCTCGCATTACTTTTATTGCTGCTTGATAGAATTGGTAAATGTAATTGAATATTTTATACGATCTGTCTGTCTGCGGAGACATTTATTAATTTCTCGAGTGTTTCTCAGAATACGGGCCTTTTGTTGATTCAAAAATAGTAATCGAATATTTTTATTAATACTTGATTTTTATGGAATGGTTACTGATTTCGATATATTGAAATTCTTATCTTTTGGTATCGTATTCTGAGATTTTACATACATACATAACCTCGCGCTCTGTATTTCTGGAATGGTGGTGGGTAAAATGCAGAAGTGCGTTTCTGCACTCCGCGTTTCGCTAATTTTTTAATTCCATGTAAGGGGAGGCAAACGGAAACGATTGGCAGGCACATTTCAGAACTCCGTGCTGCTACTGAGAATTTCCTATAGCAAAAACTCAGCAACGCCTTGCCCGACTCGGGATCCCCAAATCACGGCACTTTCTTTATTTATTTATTTATTTACGCTTTATACATAACATATGTAAAGGTGGACTTAATGCCTGAGGCATTAAGTCCACTTTTCGACATTCTTGTGGGACGAGACCACGAGGCAGTCAATTGTTTTTGTATTGTGTGATTTTTATCCACTTATATACGTATGTATGTAGGTATATACATAAATGCGAATATTCTGCCACCAGAAATTAGACCTGCAATCGACCTTACCAAAGGAAACCCAACAAAATTGCTTTAGTTAGAATTTCTTTGAGACAGAAAATATGGAACTACTTTCTCAAAAAATAAATTCATCATCATCATCATCAGCCCAAACACGTCCCACTGCTGGGCACGGGCCTCCTCTACAACTGAGAGGGTTTAGGCCCTAGTCCACCACGCTGGCCTAGTGCGGGTTGGCGGACTACACACCTAAGAAATTCCTAAGAAATTTTAGGTGTGCAGGTTTTATCACGATGTTTTCCTTCACCGTTAAAGCAAGTGATAATTCTTTGTGAATACACACATAACTTCGAAAAGTCAGAGGTGTGTGCCTGGGGTTTGAACCTGCGACCGCCGAAATTCTCGACCACGCGCCTAAACCTCGAGGCCATCACTGCAAATGAAACATTAAAAATCAGACTTCGTTAAGCCAAAATGAACAACAGACACAAATTAACCCAAATGGTAAGCAGCTTGTATACGGTCAGACCGCCTTACTACTAAATCAATGTCTGTCCAGGTTACTAACGTTGGAACAACGAGATCCAGTGTTAATAATGCACACGATATTCGATCTTACAGCCCCAATTTAATGTTACAAGTGAGAAGATTCACTGCTAGTATAGGTTAGCTTAATATGGACGGAACTGACGACACAAGTGGTCGAGATTAAATGAAATTAATAAATACACAATCACATAGTCCTGACACAATACAAAAATTTACGTTTTGATGATATTTTTTGACTCTGCTGTGTTATGGAATCCATATTTTAAACATTAGTTGTGCTTAAAACAATCATTTGACAGCCCCGTGGCGCAGTTGGCTAGATACCAGCTTGCAAAACGAGAGGCCGCGGGTTCGGTTCCCCGCACCGAGACAAATCATTGTGTGATCCACAAGTATTTGTTTCGGGTCTGGGTGTTTGTGAGACCGAAAAGTCTCTCGTAGTTTCTGATACCCACAGGCCACAACACAAGACTTGTATCTTAATGTGGGGTCAAAACTATGTATGTGACTGTTGGGTGTATTTATTTTATTTATTTATTTATTTATCACACTTTATTGTACACCACAACACATACAGAAACATGAATTAGGAATAAAATAGGTAAGAAAAAGAGTGGAACAAATGGCGGTCTTATCGCTGAATGCGATTTCTTCCAGACAACCGTAGGATGGACTGGAAAGTATAAGAAAAACAGAGCGGGTAATAATAATATCTACTTATATATAAAATAATATATGTGACGTACAATTTTGATACGAATAAACTAAACACGAACTACATACGAATAATATAAAAAGAAAACAACAATACAAATACATATGAAATATACTACTATGTACATACATAAATACATATATCACAAAACAAATAACCATTTCCAATGACTGTGACAAGTAATGTTCCTTTACAAGCTTTTTAAAAATAGGAAGTGATTTTGCTTCTCTCACTGACTCCGGTAGTTCATTTATTTATTATTTATTTAAAAATGAAATTTATATAGGTAACGAGTCTATTGACACAAACAGAAACCAAGATTGATTTACACACACACACACACACACATTCAGTTGTAAGTCGACAACGTGGAATGTTAATATACTGGCCGAATGTAATATCACAAAAAGCTGAAAAGCATTTGTATATACAGAAACGTAGAGCAAACAAAAAAGTAAATGAAACACTGAATTTTAAACGACATTGTGTTTAACAAAAAAACTACTTCTGACTTTTCATCTACCACTGTCCGCGTGTCTGATATGGCTTTTACTCTTTGTTGATTAAACGACAACAGGAATGCTACAGCCTTCGCTTTGCATACTGTTTCCGGGAATCGCTATGTGTTCCTTAGATAACAGAATAGTAAAATATTCGCATCTTTTCCGTGCAGTGCTGTTTTGCAAGGCAAATTCAGGCAAACGCTACTCTGTGAAGGCTGCCAAAATCCTTTAGTTAATGCGGCACTGCGCTCTAGAATAATAATGTTAACTATGAAATTGCGTCGAATTACCTTGGACGTGGTCATTTCTCTTGTTTGCGAGATTCACTAATAAAATGCAGATTATTTGGTTATAAAGCATTTCTGTATTTAGAATGTTTGTGAGATCCACAAATATTTGTTTCAGGTCTGGGTGTTTGTGGGACCGAAAAGTCTCTCGTAGTCTTTGATACCCACAACACAAGACTCTTAATGTGGGGTCAGAACTATGTATGTGACTGTTAGGTATATACATATAAATTATTATTATTATAGAATGAATGGTTTGAAGGTAAGTCAGAGGGACTTAAAAAGAGAATTGCTTCTTGTTTTATTATACGGTTTTGCGATCTAAAGATCACAAGTCACACTTCCGTGTCTAAGTTTTATCGTTCTATTCCATTAGGAAATTATCAACGTACAAAGTCTAGAAATGTACCCAGAAACTTAAAACATTGACTGCTGAAAAACCTTACTATGAACATTTCCAGCTGCGCAATTAGCTGATGGTTGTATACAAGGTGTATTCAGACCGTGATCGGAAGCTAAGGCAGGTAATAGCTAAGGTGATTACAAACCCCCTGGCGTTAAAGAAAATTCGGACAAAAAATAAAAAAATTGACGTTTTCCATACAAACCGCGTACATTTAATACTGATGGTTGTACTAATTTGCAATTTTTTTATTCCAAAAAATTAAAGTGTTTGAACCCTAGCGACTAATTTTAATATAGAAAGACTATTTTTAAATTTTATAGAAACGAAAGGAACTTTAAAGCAAGGAGCCAAAAACTACGGAATAAATAATTCAAAAGCAGTTACATTTGACGTCCCAGTAAGTAATGTTTCCGTTTAAGTGATCATAAAGTCTGTACGAAAATCGCCATCCATTACTGGCGAAACTATAAAAATAATGGCAACATGTAAATAATTCATGTCCTGGCATCAGATTTAAGCGTAACGAGTGCTAAATTCGAGTATCCTTCGGGAAATGTATATCAGTGATTTTTCAACGAAAATACATTGGAGACATCTCGAAATAGCCTTGATGGCTAAAACATAAAAAGGGAAAAGAAGGATTAGAGTAAAGTTTGGTGTTTTTCGAGTTTTTCCGACGTTCTTTTGTTTTCAAAGTCAAAGTCAAAGTCAAATTATCTTTATTCAAATAGACTTCTACAAGTTCTTTTGAATCGTCAATTTTACACTTTTTAATATTTTTTTAAACTATTGCCGCTTCGAAACGTGTTATAGCTGTGGAGAAGAAACGGCAAGAAACTCCCTCAGCAACACGACATGTCATTTTTTTTTAAATAGCAATGTCTTTTTTTTAAATTACATTATTTAAATTTTACATTGTAAATGTCATAACGATACAAACTATAGCAACAAAACAATCGCTTGTGATGCAATACGAGTATAAAAATAAAATAAATTGTAATGAGAGTATTAATAAAAAGACAATAGGGCTGTTACTCTACCCATTATTTGAGAGAGGTAATTTGATAAAATGAAGATTTTGTCATAGATGCTGTATAATAATATAAGATCTCCTATGAAACGAGATGCAGTTAAATCTGTCCCCGACCCAAAATTTTTAAAATGTTAGAATACTAGTTTTGTGTTGTTCATTAGGTTATGTAACTAACACGCCGCACTAGGCCACTAGTGCGGGTTGGCAGACTACACACCTAAGAAATTCCAAAGAACTTTGTAGGTGTGCAGGATTCCTCACGATGTATTCTTTCACCGTTAAAGTAAGCGATAATTCACTATAAATACACACAACTTCGAAAAGTCACAGGTGTGTACCTGGGGTTTGAACCCGTGACTGCCAAGATTCTCGACCGCGCGCCTAAATGATGACAAATAAGTTAATCCAATCCAATCCATCAGCCAATGGAAGTCCACTGCTGGACATAGGCCTCTCTCAAGGATTTCCACAGGGACCTGTTGGAAGCAGCCTGCAACCAGCGACGTCCCGCGACCTTTACTAGGTCGTGTGACCACCTTGTCGGAGGACGTCCTACGCTGCGCTTACCGGTACGTGGCCTCCACTCGAGAACTTTTTGGCCACATAATAATAGTTATTAATAAAATTTATTTAACTTAACATAAGTTAATGCATGACAATAAATTTTATTAATAACTACATACACACATTCACGTTTGTATCTTCGAAAAGGAAGGCAAAGATGCGTTTCGGCACCCACTTTTTCACCAAGTGTTTATTGTTATACGGAATAGGATTTTCAGTAGCAAAGAGTTTGGGAATGAGCATAAAAATCGGCTGATAGGCTCGCCCCCTATCACCTGGGATATTCCCCCTATCACTTCCTATTACCTGTGTATTAAACACACCTAGCGAAATTTGTGTGGAAAAATATATCTCTACCCACCCCTTCCAAGAATATAAGCGAGTGGTTATGGTTATGTACAAATATTGTATCAATGGAGAAATATCGCTAGTACAATAATAATAGTCGAGCTCTACCCTACTCTTTGCCGTAAACCGCACAATTTGCTTGCTCTCTCTAACATATTACGAGAATTGTCAACATACTCAGCGAATAGTGACGTGACATCCTTAAGACTTAAGTGTGCATGTGTTTCATCACGATGTTTTCCTTCCTCGCTAAAGTAAATGTTAATTCATTGTGAATACAAACATAACTTCGAAAAGTCAGTGGTGCGTGTCTGGGCTACGAACCCGCGACCGCCGAGATTCACGACCGCGCGCCTAAACTCCGAAGCCATCACTACTTTACTATTCATTTCATACTACACTCATTATTTTCCTTTTCTAATATCCGTCCAATGATTGTCAGGAAGAAATTGCCTGATTTAATAAAACCGCCGCTTGTACTTTTTAGTTACGTTTATTTTCATCCTTTATTTAATGTTTTCGTACAAAAAATAGTTTGGGTACTTATTGTACACGCGTTAGAAGTTATACCACACGACTGAAGCAAAACTTATAAATACGCCCAACAGTCACATACATAGTTCTTAGTTTACACAACATATTACATTTCTGAGCATAAATATTTGACAACTAAATACAATATGTCAATTCCTTTTTATTACTGTCACTATTCTACATTTAAAAAATCTAAAACATATTTTTTTTATAAATAAATAAATATAATAACTATGTTATGTGACCCAACAGTCACATAACATAGTTCTGATCCCACACTAAGATACAAGTTTTGTGTCGTGGGTATCAGAAACTACGAGAGACATTTTCGGTCTCACATACACCCAGACCCGATACAAATATTTGTGGATCACACAAACATTTGTCTCGGTGCGGGTTTCGCAAGCTGGTGTCTAGCCAACTGCGCCACGGGGCTGTCATATAAACTATAACTTTTTTTGAAATATATTCGATCCGAAATATGGTAAAACCTTTCTGATCCATTTGACACTTACATTTAACATAGGCAGCTTCGACGTCTTACTTTTGTGTTACATATGCGCGCGCATCTTAAAATTTCACTCTCATATTTTTCATAATGCGCCTAAAGAAGTATTACTTCAAAAATAAATAAATAAATAATTCGTGACAATGAAATCATTCGTATTCACAATTCCCATCATTAGTAGGTACGTGGATATCGGTTCAGTACATAAGGAATTAGCCGGCTCGTATGTTCTGATTACTTACTGTCTCCTCGGATAGTTATGCTAATATCAATTGGGCATAATGAATGTCTCGCCTTGGTAATTCCATCGGATTTGTAGAGACGTGAGGAATATTTTGAGTTTAATATACTGTTTGGAATTAAGTAATATGCATACGTGTATCCCAGTGGCGGTACTTCCATAGAAGCCCAAAAGCGTTACACGTTAATTGTGTAATGTCTAGTTTATAATTGTTTATTGTGGGGTCATTTATATGGCAAATTGCTTTTGTAAATAAAGATTTAAAGCTTAGAGATTATTATTTGGAATTTTGTAAGGCGAACTGGGCTTTTGGGCTTATATGGAAGTACCGCCACTGGTGTATTAACAATGAATTATCACTTACTTTAACAGTGAAGGAAAACATCGAGATGAAACCTGCACACCTAAAAGTTCTTAGGAATTTCTTAAGAGGGTAGTCCGCCAACCCGCACTAGGCCAGCGTGGTGGACTAAGGCCTAAACCCTCTCAATGGTAGAGGAGGCCTGTGCCCAGCAGTGGGACGTATTTGGGCTGATGATTATAATATGCATACGATTTTTATATTTATACTAATAAATAGAGCTTGTTTCTTTTTTTGAACGCGCCAATGCAATCTTAAATACTACTGAGTTGATTTGAATAAATATTTTCGCATTGAATACGTTTCGGATTTTTGTCAATGTAATTTTTTTTGTAACCACCGTAACTATTACCTGTCTAAGTATTCGATCACGGTCTTTTCACACTCTGTATATTAACTCTTTTAATTTTGTTTGTTTTACGATCTCTTTATTTACATTTCCATTATTAGAGCTTCTAAGAATTTCCTAATAACTTTGTTCTACCCTGACTCGCAATCACGCAAGCAATTCATTGTATAAATGTTTCTCTAGAGTATGTGAGTGCAAATAGTAAAAAAAAAAAAACAGAACAGGCAAAGCCAAAGGATCCCAAAAAACCGCAGCAAAGACTAACAAAGCGACTAACAAAAGGCATGGACACAAACAACATTAAGCATAATTTAGCACGGTGGAAATAAGTAGGGAGAAACAGAACTTAAAAGAATCGTCGAGTTTTGAAGAGCCCTACAGTCCTGGGCGGACATGCTGCGGCGTGAAAGAATATAAGAGCGGTCCCGTCGCCGAGTACACCACTTCCCTGAGCTTTGAGGGCAACACGAAAAAATGTCGACAGGAAATAATTTTGCACTTTTCACGCTTTTAACACGGCGGAGGCGTCGCAATTAATATTAAAAATGGCTTTCACATTGTCTTTTTTAATTATTTTTAAATGTTAAATAAAATTCTTGACTGCCTCGTGGTCTCGCGGTACAAGTATGTGCCATGGGATCAAGAGGTCCTGGGTTCGATTCCCGGGTCGGGCAAAGTGTTATTGGGTTTTTCCATTAGGATATTCTCAGTAACAGCACGGAGTCTGGAAATGTGCCCGAAAAACGGCAATAGGCTCGCCCCCTATTACGTGGGACTGATACATACCTGGCGAAATGTGGGTGCAGAAATGCACCTCTGCCTACCCCTTCGGGGAATACAGGCGTGAGTTTATGTATGTATGTATGTATGTTAAATTCTTTAAATGTTATAAAATTATTTAAATGTTAAATAGTTGTCGCTCGGTCCCGCACTATGTTATGAACCTAGCGACTTCCAATATTCCGTATATCATCGGCTTAGGATGTAAAAACGTTCCAATAACCTAATTATTTACGTATATACATAAATATAAGTTTAGATGAATCGTGAATATGTAAACGACTTGGCGAAAAGTGGGTGGCGAAATGCATCTCTGCCTACCCCATTCAGAATACAAGCGTGAGAATATGAAACTTTAATCCAGATATCAACATTCGAGAAGAGAAATCTACTCAAACTCCATCAAACCTATTATATTTAAAACATTGCTTATGACGTTTCACAAAAAGGTAAAAGACCCCAAATGGAGGTTGCAATCAAAAGATTGAAGAAAAATAAGGTCCCTATTTCCTTTGGTTACCGGATTACACATGAACGACTGGTCTGATTTCGCTATTTTTTTATTATCAGGAAAAAGTTTTTATGATAGAAAAATTTAGGAACGTTACCTACGCATAAAATTAGAAAGCCCCTTGTAATGGGGCAGAGCTGAGACGAATAGCTAGTATTCTACAAGAAGACGCACATCCTATGTTCTAGTTCTATCTTTTTCCAAGTACTCTCGAAGTTATTGAAGATCTTAACTTAGTTAGTAACTTACTTTTCAAAGAGCAACTACTGCCAGTCAGACTAGTCCACAGCGTTACCCAGAAATACTTACAGATGGCGCTAATGTTATACTGCGAAATCTATAACAATGCGACATTCAAAGTTACTGAGAAAGCGAGTATGACTTCAATTAATGCTTTATTGACTATGGCAAGTTACAGCGGAATTAATTACTTCAACGTTTGGTGCAGCCACTATTAAACTTTCAACTAGTTGGTGGATGTGAAATATCGACCCCTTGATTATTCATTCAATACGGTCTTTTTCTTCTCGTAATAAAATTTAAAGTTGCAAGTGAATTTCAATTGGAGTCTGCTAAGTTTCTTTGTTTTATTTCAATTGATTGTGCTTAATTTAATTAAGCAAAATTTTATTTTTGTGAAGAGTATATATCGCAGTATTCACTGCGGTTAAATCCGTTTTTGATGCAAGACTTGAGAGGCAGTGGGCGTCATTCCCATACCTAAATATAAATATTTATTCGGTCTACAATTACTAGCTGGTTATATGATAGATCCACACAAAAAGCCGGCCGGCTAGACAAACCTCTGCTTTACAAATAACCGTCGTAAATTTGGTGGTACGATCGTCCTCCCTACCTTGATAAATTTCATTTATATTGAGTACCTATAATTGGCTGTCGTGAGCTATAAATGTGCGTAAAACTTCAGGACAAATCGAGTAGGTATATTAATATTCTAAAAGGCAGTCAAAATACTTTCCTGCTAGTCGAAATTGCCATTTACACTTTGTCATATTCGTACAGACGATGAAGCGACGAATACACTACATAAAAGAAATGTTAATTATTTTAACAATAGCTATTTGATGACGCAACACCGTGGTATGAACGCAGACTAATCGTTTCAAAGTCCTGAAGCGAATGACAATTGAAAGGTTTGACGCCTTGACTCGACAACAGGTGTGATGCGGAAACAGCTGTTTAAAATTCATGAGGCGAAATTTTATGTTTCGATACAACGTAATTCTCGTGGATTTTTACCTACATTTTGTGCATTGTATCGTTTATCATCGTTCTGAACTCCTTGGGGCTTAATACAGCGTTTGCATGCCATCTCGACATCTCGGATTCGATATGAAATGAAATGAAATGATATTTATTGAATCCATAAAATGTCAAATACATCACTTAGATTCAGTCATTTCAAAATTTGGTGTATCACCCTGTTCGGAAGGCAGTCATCACTAGAGAAGAACTGGCAAGAAACTCTAGTGTTGCTCTTTTCCAATCAAGAGATAGTTTACAATATTGATACAAAGAATGAATTTCCCACATTAGAGCAGCTCATTAATACAATAATAAATAACTGTAATAGACGTACATGTAATGGCTCGTTTTGCCACAACTTCGTGATCTGAAATCGTAACCAATACTAATATATAAAGCTGAAAAGTTTCTTTGTTTCGTCGATCGCGCTAATCACAGGAACTGCTGGTTCGAATTAAAAAAAAAATAGCAGATTTCTCATCTCAAAAGTTGATGTCTGGATATAAAGTTTTATTTTTTCACTTTTACTTGAATACATAAAATGATAAATATTATTTATATTGACTATGAAATTGTACAAAATTACAATTAAAATTAGATAAAACTAAAACTCTTAACAAGTACTAAAATTATAAAACCTAAAACTCAACGAGGAATCGGATTGGCAAAGTTGGAGTACTAAAAGCAATTATCTTAACACCCTGAGGCACATAATCATTCAAGTTTAACCGTCTTGGAGGGTAGTTGAAAATTCCATCTACGGGTTAATGAAGCGAAGGCGCCCTTTAAAGCGACGCTACACGGAAAATTTTCCGTCATTAAGACAATAACGAAGCTAAACAAGTCAGTGTTTGAGATATCGATACCTATTCCCTCCAGTGCTTGGAGTGCAAAGTGTGAGGGAAATTTGTTCAGTTTTAAATATTAATGTTTACATTTTTTTTATTATTTAGATAAAAAATAGATTAAAAAAGGTTTGATTCAAAAATAACAAAAAACATACTACGAGCTACATATAACGAGTGACATATTATGAGCCTTTATCTAACTTTATGAATTCCAGTGTTTAAGTGTGTAGAGTAAGGTTGAAAGTTCGCAGATTCGATTCCCTGGTCGGCAAAGTGTTATTGGATGTTTCTTTTAAATAAATCTCAGTAGTAGCACGAAGTCTGGAAATGTGCACGTCGAAAGACTTTAGTCTTTCGTTGTAGGACATAACAGAAAAAGTTGCTGCAAGTAAAAACACACACACACACACACAAACTCCTATAGTTACACTTCTATGTTTTACTTTAAGGAGTGTTTATATAATGTAAGTCTGTTTAAAGTTAATCGTAACTCGTCGTATGTTAGTAGCAATTTATCCAAGCGTAATTGAAGCAATCGGTAAGCAAAACAGGCTGATATGACTTAGATAAATATATATTTTTTAATACTAGTACAAAATTAAATTTGATCCTTGGAAGAAGATTTAATCTCGGAAAAATATCTGCATAATTTCTATTTTTTTTTATTTTTTTTATTATAAATCTAGATTGTATCGTACGGGAAACACTTCAGCGGGCAGGGCGTTCCACTCCTTTGCAGTGCGCATTAAAAAAGTGGATCCAAATCGGCGTGACCGGCAAGATGGCATATTAACAAAAAAGGAATGGCACGATCGCCCGCTTCTTGTTTCCCGATGGCGGAAAGTGCTCGGCGGAACTAGTTCGTGCAGTTCCTTCGCACACTCCCCGAAATATATCCTATAGAAGACTGACAGACGAGCTACCCTACGCCGATGATCAAGAGACTGCAGCTTAGCGTCTACCAGCGTGGGGTCACCTATAAGTCTCTTAGCTCGCTTTTCAATCGAGTCCAAAGTTGCCAGTTGGTATTTGGCTAAACCATCCCAAAGGTGGCAACAGTATTCCATACAGGATCGAACCTGTGCTTGGTATAGTTGAAGAAGCTGTTCTGGAGTAAAATACCGTCTAACCTTTGAGAGGATTCCAAGTTTTTTGACTGCGAATTTTGCTTTGGACTCAATGTATTGACCAAAGTTGAGATAAATATGAAGTTTCAGTCAAAAAATAATATTAAAATATCTAATAAAAATATATCAAGCGAAGTTTTCACTGCATTCCACTAATTGCTTCAGGAAGCAACGTCGGTATGATTTAATTAAACTAAAATTCTAACTCATTTGCCTCAACTATCCTCTGAGAGTCTAATTGAATGAAGTAAATGCCACTGGTTAGTATATTTTGAGAATTAGGAACTAACAGTCACTCTTGTCTTTGCCTAGACGACCTAAATAAAATCAGGTAACCCAAATTCTATATATTTTATTCATTTGTACCCAAAATTTGTAATTGGTGAAGGAGTAACAGTTTGTCTTTTACAGACATAGCAATGCTATAAAGCCGATGCTTCATAAAAATGATTGATATCATTGTGATCGATAAGATCCAGAATTCATTCTAGGCTCAAACCGAACCTAGAATAATAATGATGATGTAATAATGATGCGAATTTCTTTCAAGAAATGTCAGTATCAGGACATTAAAGTAAAATGACGGAACTAACACGAAGAAACACACACCTTTTTCCCTGATACAAGCGTACTTATAAGTGACAATATAAATAAATAAATACACCCAACAGTCACATACATACATAGTTCTGACCGCACATTAAGATACAGGTCTTGTGTTGTGGGTATCAGAAACAACGAAAGACTTTTCGGTCTCACAAACACCCAGACCTGAATCAAATATTTGTGGATCACACAAACATTAGTCTCGGTGCGGGGATCGAACCCGCGGCTCGTTTCGCCAGCTGGTATCCAGCCAACTTCCACGGGATTGTCAGATTAAATTTCAGTATAAATTGCAGACCAAGCTAGGGTACGTTATTCGTAGGTACCTTCAGAATCGTAATTTTTATTCCCTGTCACTAACAGACGCGAGCTCCTTAATGAATTAATTTCCCATAAGCGTCACTGCAGCTTCCTTGTCAAATAACTCCGCAACTTGCTCAGTTTTAATTAAAGACGGGCTGAGAAGTTCCGACATTCGCGCCATGCTTGTCCAAGTTCACAAACAGCGCTGTAAAATTTCGATTCATCGACAACTCATGTGTTATTTGTATTGACTGCCACGTTGATCTGTTCGCGTAGGTGTGGAAAAAAGTGTTATTGGGGTTTTAAATTTTTTAATACTCAGGAATGCGGAGTCTGGAAGTGTGGCCGAACACCAGCAATAAGCTTTCCTATTACAAGGCGACAGAAATAAAAGTCTTTCAAACTTTTTGAAAAAAAAAGAAGATATTTTAAGAGTATTTTTTGGCCCTATTCCACCACACACCAACCAATGTAATTCCTATGCTCTAGGATCAACAGCGGCACGCACAGTATAGCCGATCGCTGAAACTCAGTAAATCTAAAGGAACCTAATTTGTCATGATCCCGCAACGAAGTTAACCAGAAAAAAAGATATAAAGGAGGAGTTGGAAACAAGGAGTTTTCCACTTCCCTTCACAGTAAAGCAGTAGATAAAATATTAAACTATGAGGTTTCCCCCTCGCATGAAGATTATGTATGTGTGTATATGGAATCCATGTTATGGATGTAATGTTAATTATCTAAAATTTTCAATCAGAATATTGCAACATGGCAGTAGCAATAGCATTAATATAACATATTGTATCACTGCCTCGTAGTCTCGCGGCACAAATATGTGCCTAAACACAAATACAAATGTGTTTTTATTTCCGGGTCGGGCAAAGTGTTATTTGGTTTTTCCTATATACCTATGCCTACCCCTTCGGGGAATACAGGCGTGAGTTTATGTATGTATGTATGTATCACTGCCTCGGAGTCTCGCGGCACAAATATTATGTGCCGTGCCGTGTGATCTAGAGGACCCGGTTTCTATTTCCGGGTCGGGCAAAAGTGTTATTAGGTTTTCCATTAGGAATTTTTCACTAGCAGTACGGAATCTTGAAATGTGCCCGAAAAATGGCAATAGGCTCGCTCCCTATGACGTGGGACGGATACATACCTGTTGAAATGTGGGTGCAGTAAGGCACGCTACCCCTTCCCCTCTAGGCCTACCCCTTCGAGGAATACAGGCATAAGGTTATGTATGTACATAATTATGTTTATGGCAGTACCTATAACAACATTGTTTTGACAGCCCCGTAGCGCAGTTGGCTAGACACCAGCTTGCGAAACGAGAGGCCGCGGGTTCGATCCCCGCACCGAGACAAATGTTTGTGTGATCCACGAATATTTGTTTCGGGTCTGGGTGTTTGTGAGACCGAAAAGTCTCTTGTAGTTTCTGATATCCCACGACACAGGACTTGTATCCTAGTGTGGGGTCAGAACTATGTATGTGACTGTTGGGTGTATTATTTTTTTAATTTTTTTTTATTGTTTCCTATGTAATTACAACGCGGTCCGAATAGACGGTTAACTTCTGAGACTATTGATCAAATATTCTTATAATAAAAAAAAACTACGTGAGCAAATTGGTAGCCATTGACTTTTATTTTAAAATCCCGATTAACATTCCACCTTTTTAAATTGTGAAGGAATGTTAAAACGTAAATTAAATAAAGTGTCTCGTTGTTAAGAAAACGTCAACTTCTGAATTGTTGAACCTAGCAGATGGCTAATTAGCTTTCCAGACGGAATGTCACGACAAAATTAAAAAGGTCCCTAATGTTACAAGTCAGGATTATTGTGAGCGCTACTAAATTTACGCGGATTATAGACAAAGCGACAACTTATAATAAAACTTATATTATTTCAGAATACAAGTCAGCAAAGGTGAGAGTTGAAACAAAAAGCAGTTGACAATAGTGCTCCAAATGATTTCAAAGTTGTCAACATTACTTGACAACTCATAAAAGTATTTCAAGTTTTCAACGTTCTTTGTTTTGATCAGATCGTTGAGTTGAGTTTAAAGATGCGCAAATATATGGACTTAACTTCTTCAACTGTGGAATTCAAAGTGAAAACGTCTGTTAGGAAGCTAAGGACAATTAAACGTTGCTTTCGATGTGTGTATTGAAATTAAATTAAAAATGATGTTTTGTTCTGTAGTTCCCTCTATGTAATCAGAAGTATACTTATATAGTATAGTAACTACAATCCTTCATTCCAGTTTCGTAGGTTGTCTGGAAGAGATCGCAGCTAGCGATAAGACCGCCTATTGTAGCAATTTTTTCTCAATGTTGTTTATATCAGTTAGAATAAAGTATATTAAATATAAAAATAAAGCTTATTAACTTTAAATCTTACCTCATATATATTTCTTAATGCTAATATATTTTGTTACCCTTCGTATTACGTATAATTTTATTATGATCAATAAAGTAGAGATCATCATCAGCAGCCTATATACGTCCCACTGCTGGGCACGGGCCTCCTCTGCAACTGAGAGGGTTTAGGCCTTAGTCCACCACGCTGGGCTAGTGCGGGTTGGCGGACTACACACCTAAGAAATTCCTAAGAACTTTTAGGTGTGCAGATTTTATCACGACGTTTTCCTACGCCATTAAAGTAAGAGATAATTCATTGCAATGGACTTATTTACCTCGATGCAAAGTAGGTATAAAGGTAATAAATGTTCTTAAAAAAGTATTATGCTTACAGTAATGCATCCAAATGTAAATTTGATGTGCATATAATTTTTGTGTGAAAGCAACCAACATTCCAAGAGTATCACGTACAGTTTTAGCTCCTTGGCTCCTTTGACAAATCAGTAAGTTGCCACACGGATTTCCTGGACTGACACCGAGAATATATGCTAAAGGCGGTGTTGCCAGCGTAGTGTTATAAATTCCGGGATTTTGATGTTATAGCATTTATAAAGAGCAACTGAAAGTTCATTAGGGTTGAGATAGTATCTCTACCACGCAATGAAGCTGTAAAACGGTATGGTTAAGCTAGCAACGCTACTTGCTTCCTAAATATTTTGCTAGCGATATCGTAGAACTATGTTATGCTGTTTTTAACGCGGATCGCACTTAGCTTAAAATAAGTACGGCCAATCCACAATGTCCTTATAAATAATGATAAAAATTGTGTTAGTCTGGACTAGTCACAGGGGCTAAGGTATTCCGTTTGGAAATCTCCAGATGTCCTTCTGGTAGTTGTCATTTCTGGTGACCTCCCAGTTACCTAATACGATTAGAATCATTGCGAGAAATGTAAGACGAAACGTAATAGGGAACGAGCAACTGAGAATTTCTTAATGGAAAAAAACAATACAACTGTATTGTTGTAAGAAATTTACCCGAGAATCGATATTTCTAGATCGCATGACACATAGGTACTTGAAATGAAATGAAATGAAATGAATGAAATGAAAATGAAATGAAATTTATTTCATAAGACATTTTACATTTTTGAGTATCGACAGGTCCCAATATAGGCAAGCCCGTGTCTTGGGTCCCTGTTTATTTACATTACCAAAATTACATAATACATTAGCTTATGACAAATCAATTAAAAGTGACACAGTTAAATCATCTTAAAATATGTTAACAAAAATCATGAAATAGAATAATAAAATAAAAAAAAATCAACAAAACAAAACACAACAAACAGGTAATTTAAATATGTATCTATATTATATGTGTGTGTGTGTGTGTGTGCGTGTGTGTTTGTGTGTGTGCATGTGTGAGTGTGTGTTAATTTATTATATTCAATGAATAATTTTAAACATATCTTCAGTTTGGTCATACGTCATTTTAGTTAGCAAGCTTTGCAGTTTGGATTTTGTTTCATACTGAGTGCAATTTAGAAAATTATATATTTTTAGCATAATATTATAAATTCAGGGCTGAATACTGTATGGATGTCGTTGTGCATAAACAGATTTTGTTGCAGGAATGGGAATCTTTGGTATACGCATTTTATGTAGTGCGGGCACATTACTGCGATTTTGAGCATTAATTTTTATTACGACATTCATAATGAAAAGTTTGCGAACACTTAATAATGAAGTTTCTGCGTATAACTTTTCGGTAGGGAAGCGGAAAGGCTTATTCAGCATTGTTTTTAATACGGCCCGCTGGACTCTCTCTAGGCCTAGTAGGTGTGTTTTAGCGGCACCTCCCCACACATTAATGCAGTATTGCAGCAGTGGTTGGCATAAGGCAAGGTAAACAAGTCTTTTTACATCGTTCGAAGCGCAGGGTCGTAATAACTTCATCACATAAATTTGTTTACGGACTCGCTTCACCAGGTTTCTTATATGTGGCTGAAAGGAGAGGTGCTGGTCTATAGTTATTCCTAAATATTTTATTTCGTCCACAGGATCTATCATGTTGCATGAGCAATTATTTATATTGGATTCATTACATGTGTTTTCGTGAATTACTAATTTACGGGTCGGTATCTCCGTGACTAATGTCTTTCTAAAGGAAATGAATTTTGATTTTTTTATATTTAAAGTAAGTAGATTTGCGTCCATCCAATGCTTTATTGTTCTCATTCCCGATTCACACCTTGCATATACGTCACTCCAGTCTTTGCCATGAAATAATATAACTGTATCGTCCGCGTAGCAGATGATATCTGCGTTTGGAATATCCAATTTTAGGAGGTCGTCTATATAAAGCGTAAATAGGGTTGGTCCAAGTATACTGCCTTGAGGCACACCAAAGTTTATTTTCTCCCCTTCACTTAAATGGTGATCAATTCTAAGGCGTTGTCGTCTGTTGCTTGTGCTAAAAGACCTCGAGAAGTCAATAAAATTGTCCAACATAGTACTATAGAAATTACAATAAAATACAAATACAAATCTCCGTATGAGGCAACACCGAACGTCTTTCAAGTGTACGGAACATTCCTGTTTGAAATCGCTCTTGAAGTCTCCATCTCGAGCAGTATACTAGTTGTACGTGACTTCAGTTGCGAATGCATCCTTCGTTTGATCCGATACATCATACAGGAAATGCGAGATCAAAGTTTCTTCGTCAGAATCTTCAATTTGAATAGATTCTATTTGGTTGATAAATTGACCAATCCTTTTTCATGATTTGCTTCACCAGAATAAGGCAATATTATGAAAGATTATTTATTTATTCAATTAATGAAAGATTTAAGCACATTAAGCAGTCTTACACACTGAACGAAATATAATTATTGTCGCACCTGTTATTGTTAAGGATTACAGGATGTGTCGTCAACAACGGACTGTCAATTAACTATCCTACAATGTTATAGTATATAAGGCGCCTCGTAATCAGAGCCCTGAGTTTGATTGTGTCTACCGTGGTGTCATTACGTGCTCTCTGATTACGTGTCATAAAAATAATAAACAGTTCTGTTGCAAAGTAGTGGTTGTTCGATTAACACACAGTAAAATACTCTTTATTTCCATTTTATAAAGTGATAGAATCACAGTCAGCTCCGTGTTTACAAGATTCTTACAGCTTGACTTGTATTAGCAAATACAACTGCTCCTTGTCGATAACGTTGCTACCCTCGTTTTACTAATTTACCCACGGTATTATTAAATAAATTAATTTTTTTCTGTACTGGCATGAAAAGACATTATACTAAAAATTGCCGAGAATCGCAGGAGTCTGTTTTTAAAAACGAAAAAATCAAGACTTTTAAGGATTACATAATAAATCACTTTTTTGGCCATTCGACTGTAATAAAGTTAAATGCAGGCCTGTCTTTAATTTTCCAGGAGTATTTTTTTTTTACTTAACTTCATATATAGCGGGTCCACCTGTCAATCACATCAATGCGCGGAAGAAGTTTGAAAGTAGAATGTGAAAAGTATTAAGTAATTATAAAAATTGTTAGACAAATTCTTGGTCTAAAACTGAAAACCAAATAGAAATCATGTGACTTTAATAATATTCGTTTGGAAGTTGTATGATTATTATAAGAAGAATGTATGTTACATGTTCTAAATAAAGTTTCAAAAACAAAACGGAGACAGAACTTGCACAATTCTTCGTCAAAAGAGTCTCAGAAGAATATTCATTTATATTCATAGACAGTAAATATTACTAGATTATTTAAAAGATATTCGTCTCAGTAGCCAAATTTGACGACTTCGATTGGTTAAATTGATACGAATCACTTCCAGTTAAAGAGCTAAATCGAAATTAATGAAAAGAAAATCTTGTATGGAAAAGAGAAACTCTAGCTTTTCTTGCCTGTTCATTATCTTGTAATTACTGCCATCCGAGCTAGAGTAAAGTAAATTTTGAAATGACTGAATAAATAAATAAATAAATACACCCAACAGTCACATACATAGTTCTGACCCCACACTAGGATACTAGTCCTGTGTCGTGGGTATCAGAAACTACGAGAGACTTTTCGGTCTCACATACACCCAGACCCGAAACAAATATTTGTGGATCACACAAACATTTGTCTCGGTGCGGGGATCGAACCCGCGGCCTCTCGTTTCGCAAGCTGGTGTCTAGCCAACTGCGCCACGGGGCTGTCAAACTGAATGTAAGTTATGTGTTTTTTTTTCATTAGATTCAATAAATAATATTTCATTTCATTTCAAAGGAATTTAGCGGCCTGATTTACATACATATTTCGAATTGAGGCTAATATTTGTCACAATTCATCGGACAGTATATCTGGACGTAACAGCTCTTCCAAAATCATAAGTTTTCATATGTGCTCAGAAAAACGGTAAAACTCGTTTCTTATTAAGTGGGACAAATACACAATATAAGAAACGTGATTGCAGAAATACACCACTGTCTACGTTCGGGGATACAGCCGAGAGTGGCGATGTGTGTTTTTAATAAGTTCCATGTTGCCAGTACTAACTACGAATTTTGTCCTTAGATGCACTCGTAATATATTCAGTAGAAAGTTTCTCATTATACTTAAGAACTTTGCCAAATGCATTCCCAACTTAGCAACTACTTACATCATTCAATTTGCTGATGAAAGGCACCGAACAAAGACTTTCGGAGGGAATGTAAAAATGCCACCACTTCCAGCGAATTCAGTTTCTACATTAAACTTAGAGCGCTTGGCATAAGTGCATGGCGTGTCTACTTCATAATGCATTAAGATAATGTTTTGCATCAAAAATAATAATAATAAATAATAAATACACCCAACAGTCACATACATAGTTCTGATCCCAACTAAGTACAAGTTTCGGTCTCACATACACCCAGACCCGAAACAAATATTTGTGGATCACACAAACATTTTTTCTCGGTGCGGGGATCAAACCCGCGGCCTCTCGTTTCGCAAGCTGGTGTCTAGCCAACTGCGCCACGGGGCTGTCGAAAAAAAATCCATGGTGTTACAATATTTAATAATAATATATACAAGCTATTTATGAAATCTATACTAACATATAGAAAGTATAAAACTGAAGAATTTATATGGTTGAACTTCGCTAAACTAACGCTAATCTCAAGAACTACTGGTGAGTATTGATAAATTATTTTTTATATCATCTTTGTATCATCACGCTACTAATAGGACAGTTTTCTTTTCTTTATATAACAATAACAGCTAGTCTTAATTAATGTAAGTATGTATAAGTTTTGTTATTTATTTATTAACATATAAGATAAGATAATATAAGTCTTGAGATTCTTAGAAATTTGTTAGCTGTGTAGTCCGCCAACCCGCACTAGGCCAAAGGACTAGGTGGACTAAGACCTAAACCCTTTCAGTTGTAGAGGAGGCCCGTGCCCAGCAGTGGGACGTATATGGGCTGATCATGATGATGATGATTTATCAATATACTGTATAATGATTATAGACCACAAGCCCATGGTAAAAATTAACCTGTGAAATGAACCACCGTGAATTACGCTTAGAAGGCTGTTACTATATCATAAAATAACTCTGAGCGCTATGCCGTCATTTCTGAGCGGTACAGGTGAGTACGAGAGTAAATGGAATTTCTCTGCTACAGGGGAGGAATTACGACTACTTATTAATGTACGGCTTTTATTATAACTTATAGATAATTAAAAATAAATGTCGAAAAACCTAGTGCCGTACTAAAGTGGTGGTACCGGAAGTTAGTGCAAATTTTTAATTCGCCGGTAATTTTAGGAGCAATATAGGTCATTTATTACTGTACGGCATTTGTGTAATTCTTTTTGTATACATATACAGATACTTTACCCATGAACGCCGTACAAATTTTCCAGTGCAGGGGTCGAAAGCCAAGGGACGCAAACCTTTCCCTACACCATATGATATAAGGTCATTGTAAAATGTACGGCATCTTGTTCAAAATGTTATTTTATACGGACAATAACGTTTGGTAATTATGCCGTCTGAAAATTATAGTTCATATTTATATAAATAAATAAGTATCTACATTTCAGGATTTACCGAGTTATTACTGCTGTAAGATCATAAATTTATGTACGGCAACTTTTTTTTAAATATAATGTTATTAAATATTACCGTTGTACCTTATAGCCGTTCATTATAAATGGTAACAAATAAAAATATTAGGATTTAAAAAAAGGAAATTTCCGAGATTTATAAGATTTTTCAAATGTTCCTGTAGTAATTTGGGAAGTAATATTTTCAAAGGTTATTGTTATTTTACTTGTAACAAATATAAATAAACAAAAAAACCATATGCCGTACATTTTACGTCAGATTATTCTTTACAGCTGATCAAAACTTCAATAACATTTGAGATGTCCCTTGAGGTCATTAAAAACTATACGGCATTTGATAAATTTTGTTTTTAATATTAAATAATAATAAAAAATTATAATGCCGTACATTTTAAATGGAACATTACGTGAAATAAACCAATTTTCTTCAAATTTTCTTATTACGGATAAATTTGTCAATTGTTTGTAGCACTGTTGGTTATACCCTTTTTCTTCTATTACAGACAGCGGTCTGAGGCGGTGGATTAATCTTCCATTTTATAGAATAGCGGACTATCAAAATTGTACGGCATTTACTTTTTATCGAAGATTTTCTAAAGAGCAAAAAACCTATGTTATTGCCGTACAGAAAAAAGTCACCAAGTTACTCTTTTCGGAGGGAAGTAATTTACCCCATACACCTATGTGTCCCACAAAAAATGTACGGCATGCTAGAAAATATTATCTACTCATGAAGTACTCTGAGAAATGCGGATTGTTTTAAGGCACGTTATGACATTTCATGATACAATGCCAAACGTTGTAAACAAAATAAATTAAATAAACGTTTGAAACATAATAATTTTATGGCTTAACTAAATTCCTCGCGGTCGTGTGACTGACGCGAGAAGTCACTTTTTTATGTTCACCTCCTAATGCGAGCCGTAATTTGAATGGAGCACTTGTACTAGGTACCCAAATTCACACAATGGTTTGTATGAAAATACGTTTATGTTTCCTAATCCTTATTAATGTAGTATTAAAATGTTTCATTTAAACGCCCTATTGTAAAGAAGATCAAATAACTTTATGGTTTTATAGTAATTGAAATAACTGATTGGATACCACTACTGTCAACGACAACGTAAAGATTAGCTTTGTTATCTTATCCCATTCATGTTAGTCAAAGTTATAGTTTTAAACAACTTACCTAAGATCTTCGGAGTCTAAGGAGATGTGGCTCGAAATGATTCCCATTCAATTGAAGGCAAAGACGAGCCCGACGTTCTGTCTCTTCGTGAAGACGGGACATCAATGTTGGATCTTCGATGCAATCGGCTCGTAGTTTATCGAAGACTTCCACTATCCTACCACACATTTCATCCGCACTGGTACACTCGCGAATAAACACTTTTTCTTTAACATATCCCCACAAAAAGAAGTCTAAAAGTGTTGGACAGTAGGATATTTGGTTTGGTAAATTCGTAATGCAAGCTCAGCATTTTCCCGAGCTTCGCCTAATCACATAAGCATGTGGCCGTATTCACGAGCACTGTAAATGTACCGGCGAGACATATTTAGTGTTAAAACAATTGAAACAATCCAACTTAAAATAAAAAAACTAAAAACTATTCACGATTAGGTAAAAAAACGAGAGATTACTAAGTTGTGGTGTTCCGCGCGCGAAAAAGTTACATGAACTGCCGGTGCCGGCCATCAAGATACGCCATCATACGTAAATCACCAATCACATAATATTTCCGGGTCTATTAATTTTTAATTTCTTATAATACTTAAAGTTTTTTCAGAACAATAATGAAATAAAAACTGTGTAAATATTATCATTTAATATTAAAACCACCGTTGTCACAAAAAAAAAAACAAATATCAATAATAAGGTAGAATAGAATTGTTCATTGAAGTAGTTTTTTCGATGTATTATTGGTCGAAACGCAGTTATCCCGAATATTCGGTTTGTGCCCTCAACTATATTCGTAAGCAATAATATCAAAAATATTTTAGAACTATTGCAAAATCTTTAATTGTAGGTATAATAATCTTATTTATTTAAACAGACATAAAAACATGGACGTCGTGTAAATGTACGTAATAATTAATATTAAATTAACGCAATATCGCCATCTATGCTACACAATTTGAAACTTACCCATGAAGCAAAAATCAATAGTTATGGTTGTGGCTATTAAAAAAGTGGCCAAAGCCAGCCAAAAGGATAGGCAATTGTTGTAGTGCAATCCTGAGTTCGATTTTTGTTTTGTATAATATTTTTCTCAATTTTCCTTTTTATTTATTTTTTAAATTTTCCCGAAAAAGAACAATAGGCGCGACGCCTGTTAGGTACGTGTGACTTACTCGTAGAATTTCGATTTTCGTCGTGGATAAAGAAGTGAAAGCAGTGTGAATGTATGTATAGGAAAATAAATTGCTTGAATATCGGAAAACGGCAAGGTCCAAAGCTTTAGGACACCCTCACTTAGACGATAATTCCATTACCATTTTTATATTAATGTTTCTGCGTTAATCGTATTCTTTTAGCCTTAAGTCTGTTTTTATTATAATGAAGGTGACCAAGTTTTACCTCTCCTTGGCAAAATCGAATCCTGTCGACAATATTCGGTGTTATTTTTGGAATTAATGTTGTACTTAAATTTAGTTTTAAAGTAGTTTCCTTTCACTTGATATTTTACGCTTTCTTAAAATATATTAGTAAACATTAAAATTATTTTTTTATGGTTCAGTAAATTATGGACACTTTTATATTGTAGTCTTAATGCATTCATGATGCGGTCGTGAGTTCAATTCCCAAGCTCAATTCGGAATTTTCGAAGGTATTTGTGTCATCATTATCATCATCAGCCCATGTATGTCCCACTGGGCACGAGCCTCCTCTACAGCTAAGAGGCCTTCATCATCATCATCATCAGCCCATATACGTCCCACTGCTGGACACGGGCCTCTTTTACAACTGAGAGGGTTTAGGCCCTAGTCCACCACGCTGGCCTAGTGCGGGTTGGCGGACTACACACCTAAGAATTTCCTAAGAACTTTTAGGTGTGCAGGTTTCATCACTATGGTTTCCTTCGCCGTTAAAGTACGTGATAATTCTTTGTGAATACACACATAACTTCGAAAAGTCAGAGGTGTGTGCCTGGGGTTTGAACCTGCGACCGTCGAGATTCTCGATCGCGTGCCTAAACCTCGAGCCCTACACGACTTACGGCTAAAAGGCCTTAGTCTTTGTGTACTCATAATGAATTATCTCGCACGTTATTTGTAAAGAAAACATCGTCAGATAATCTTCAGACTTATAGTTCTCTAGTAAGAATTACTTAGGTGTGCATAGTTACCTACTCGCACTACACCAGGTTTTTGGAATAATCCAAATCCCTCTCAACTGTGTTTCGTTCGGTGCCAAACAGTGGCCCAGCATGTGACGATACAATATATGTACAATATGTCCCACAAACGGATCTACAATCTACTGTAACGGATTTACAACTAGATATACGTCATCATCGATAAATTCCCTTTACATTATCACTTATCTCTAATATATGACTTGAATCTTAGATTCCACTTGGCAATCGAATGGAGACTATTCGAAATTTCCCACACAATGCGGGCTCTGCGCATTCGTGCCGACTATTACATTAGTTGGGAACTAACTTCGTCTGTCGCGACAGCCAAATTCATTCAGCCGTTTATTACAGCAGTTTTATGAGGGAACTAGCTTGTATGCTTTACTCTGCTACGTAAAATCAGAGCTCTTGTACAGGAATTGCATTGTAGGTAGGTAGTACAGCGAAGTCAGAAGTGTTATAAAATTCTTATTTATTTTATTTTATTTATAACACTATTGTACACCACAAAAATTTACAAAACATGATTAAAAATAATAAATTAAAATAAGAGTGCAACAAATGGCGGTCTTATCGCTGAATGCGATTTCTTCCAGACAACCGTAGGATGGACTGGAATGTAACAGAAAATAAAGCGGGTGGGTGCGTAATAAAAATATATGAAATAATATACCTAATAATAAACTGCCTCGTGGTCTCGCGGTACAAGTATGTGCCGTGCGATCTAGAGGTCCTGGGTTCGATTCCCGGGTCGGGCAAAGTGTTATTGGGTTTTTCCATTAGGAAATTCTCGGTAACAGCACGGAGTCTGGAAATGTGCCCGAAAAACGGCAATAGGCTCGCCCCCTATTACGTGGGACTGATACATACTTGGCGAAATGTGGGTGCAGAAATGCACCTCTGCCTACCCCTTCGGGGAATACAGGCGTGAGTTTATGTATGTATGTATGTACGAAATAATATATGTGACGTACAATTTTAGTTTGAATAAACTACACACGAACTACATACTGATAACATAAAAATACTAATACATCCATACATAAAGTGTCTATCATAAAATAAATAACCATATTATAATGTCAGTGACAAGTAATGTTCCTTGACAAGTTTTTTTAAATATGGGAAGTGATTTTGCTTCTCTTACTGGCACCGGCAGTTCATTCCACAGCCGAGCAGCATGAACAGTGAATGATTTGCTGAAGAATGAACTTTCTTTCTTTCTTAATTATATTTAAAAAGTCTTTGAGTAAATTATTAAGTTATTAATGAAGTTTTCGTTGTTCTACTTAATATCTTTGTAGAATTAATGTATTATGTAAAATGGACCTAATGTGTAATTGACATTTTTGTAATACTTAATTATACATTTTTGTGTTATATATGTGTTAATAAATACAAAGACATTTCGTGTTGCTGAGGGAGTTTTTTGCATTGCTTCTCTACAGCGATAATAATGTTTCGAAGCAGTAATAGTAGCATTTAAAGGAAAAATACGAAAAAATAAAGAATGACTTTTTCTTTTTAGTTGTTGAATAAAATATGTGCCGTGCGATCTTGAGAGCCCGGATTCGATTTCTGGATCGGGCAAAGTGTTATTGGGTTTTTCCATTAGAAAATTCTCAGTAGCAGCACGGATACTGGAAATGTGCCGAAAAACGATAATAGGGTCGCCACCTATTACGTGGCACGGATATACAATTATACATACTTAAAAAAATTGGGTGCAGAGATGCACTATGCCTTTGGGGAACACTCGCGTGAGGTTATTATGTATTATAATATCCTTCGTGGAGCAGACTTGACACCAACTTGTGAAACGACATGTCGTGGCATTAATTGCGACGAGACCAATGTTTTTGGAATTCGAAATATTTGTTTTAGAGTGGTTTTAGATACCTATTACAAAAGACAAGTGTTATAAAGTTGTGCCAAAACTATGTTTCATTCATAGAGTGAGATTAATAAATAAAACACATGGGAGCTCCATGATCTCTTTTCTTTTCTTTTACATACATACATAAACTCACGCCTGTATTCCCCGAAGGGGTAGGCAGAGGTGCATTTCTGCACCAACATTTCGCCAGGTATGTATCAGTCCCACGTAATAGGGGGCGAGCCTATTGCCGTTTTTCGGGCACAATTCCAGACTCCGTGCTGCTACTGAGAATTTCCTAATGGAAAAACCCAATAACACTTTGCCCGACCCGGGAATCGAACCCAGGACCTCTAGATCGCACGGCACATACTTGTACCGCGAGACCACGAGGCAGTCTTTTCTTTTAATGTACTATTAATATTTAAAGGCTTCTAAATTTCTGGAATGGAATGAAAGTCTACGATGTATGATCAGTGACGTAAAAAATAGGTCGTCTTTTGTACCAGCACGATAAAAAGATTCTAGAATTTGCTCAGATAAACTCAATTTGTTTCTGGAGATTTATAAGTGATGGCGATAAATTAAAAAACATATTAACTGTAATATTCACCCAGCCACAAATTGTATTATTAAATGAAATACTGAAAATTCAAAACATTAAGTGCCATAATTCTATGGACGTCAAACGCCTTAATACAAACGCTCGCTTAGCTAATTGTTTTATCCCTGTTAGTGTTTAAATTCGCCCCCAAAACGTCAAAGCCGAGATCTCAGGCGGTAAAGGCTTGGTTTGTGGTTTTTCTTGTTAAATTCTATTAATTGTAGTCATTTGCAGTTGGCGTATTTATGCTTACTCGCAGAGTGTTGTGACGTAATTAGAGCAAAGTTTTGCTGTTTTAACTTAGTTGGATGAAGCATGTTTGTTTGTAGACCATTTTATACTAGCACTGCAAATAAGTCGTGATGGCCAAGAGGTTTAGGCGCCCGGTCGAGATATTCGGCGGTCGCGAATTCAAACCTCAGACTTCGAAATTATGTATTTATGTATTCACAATAAATTATCACGTACTCTAACGGCAAAGGAAAACATCGTGAGGAAACCTGCACACCTAAAAAGTTCTTCGGAATTTCTTAGGTGTGTAGTCCGCCAAACCGCACTAGGCCAACGTGGTGGACTAAGGCCTAAGCCCTCTGAGTTATAGAGAAGGCCCGTATCCTGCAATGTGACGTACATGGGCTGATAATGATGATTGACATGACGGCAAAGAAATGTCAGTACCCGATAATATGCATACGATGCTGTTACTGCTTATGTTGCTGTCCAAACAGAGCATAAAGCTAAAAATATTTATCGTCACTCGAGATCCTGATGCCGACCTGTTGATATATTAATTCCCTTTTGAAGGACCTAGGATAATAAAGGACGGAACACAGGACTAGAAAATTATTCCGCAAATTTATGGTACAGCTTAGATACGAAGTAGAGAACGTTTCAGTTTGAGCTGAAGTGCTAGTAGTCACAATTTTTAGGGTTTAGCTGTACTAATTAAAGTCCAGGGGTCACTTAGCTGAACTAGTAAACAAGAGCTTAAGATTTGTAGTGGAATATAAGGCAAGATCGGGAACGGTCGCTAGTCCCTTTGTAATTTAGATTTGTCCTCGAGGTGTCGTAAAATTGTGCTAATTTATTGTTCCGCCTGATGTCTCCCTCGGGAATCATTAGGCGGGTCTCAAACTATGATTTCTTTGCTAGTTTCGCCAAGTTAATCAAGGGACATATCAACTTCTACGAAGTTCATATCTTAACCATTGTATATATTTATCAACATCTTCATCATCATCAGCCTATCGTGGTCTTTTGTTGCCTTTTAAACTATACACAACTCTTGGTTTCTTAGTCTCTCCTATTCATTCTCTGGGAAACGTTCATTCATGTTTTCGTTCTTTCTCGAACCCGATTAGATTAGTATATGGGCTGATGATGGTGATGGATGGGTCTTGGTCGTGGCGCTGGATCTTCTAGTGGATTTGAACCACTACTACAGCGCATATTTCTACACACACTCGTAGCTGTATTTTCGTAGGTGTAGACACAGGTGTATATCTGTATCCACGTTTTGCTAATTTTTAGGTCCCACGTAATAAGTTCGCTATTGCCGTGTATAGTAGTGATGGGCGCGAGGTTAAGGCGCGCGGTTGAGAATCTCGGCGATTACAGGGTCAAACCAGAGGCACACATATCTGACTTTTCGAATTTATATGTGTATCCACAATGAATCTTCAATTACTTTAACGGTGAAGGAAAATATCACAAGTAAACCTGCACATCTAAAAGTTCTTAGGAATATCTTATGTGTGTAGTCCGCCAACCCGCAGTAGGCCAGCGTGGTGGACTAAAGCCTAAACTGTCTCAGTTGTAGAGAAGGCCCGTGCCCTGCAGTGGGACGTATAAGGGCTGATGATGATTGCCATTGTCAGGATTTTACGGGTTTTCCAGACTCCACGCAACGAAGAATTTCCAAAAGGATAAACCCTATGTCAAATAACTAATATAGACATGTAAAAAAGCAAATTCCCTACCAAATGTTATATGTTCAATGAAAAGAACACTACAGTGAAATTACATTCACGTGTAATTTTCAAGCCAATCAAACCAGTGGCGTGCCTAGGGTCTCTAGCTAGGGCAAGCCCAAATTTTTATTACGGTTTTTATAGTGTATTTTTTTGGTCCAGAAAGTCAGAGAACTAATAAATAATATACCTACCGCAAATTATTTACATTCAAGATTTTGACATATTGTTGTAGGTATATTATAGTACTGGCCTAACAAAGAAATAATTATTTGTCGCTAGTGATAGTTAGTACCAAAAACCATAAAATGGTGGCGAAAATTATTAGAACAATAATATGTCCAAATTGTGCACAAACGTCGTGTCTCTCTTAATTTGAATGCGAGATGTTATAACATATGTAGACACGGAATATATCATATTGAATTTTATTAGTCAAATAACTCGACTCGAATTGGTTTCAAACCACATAATTAAAAAGTAAACAGTCAAATTCTAAAAATTACCTATACTCGTAAGTTAATTTTCATGTCGTGACCTTGAATGCAAGTTTTTTTGTTGAACAAAATGATAAATAATATGTATTAATCTTAGAAATAATACGATGATGATCAACGCGAGAGTTTTGAAATTTCGTGACATACCTAATTAACGAGAAATGAATACTTCAATGCGTTGTTTACAATATTTATAAAATGAAATCAAAGTATGTGGTGTTGTAAATTTTAATGTATTCTACAAGAACCAGATAAATTATTTAAATCATTACAACAACAATTCCACACATTTTAAACATTATATAAAATATGCAACACAAACATAATATAACCTTTTCGTATGGGAACATTCAACTATTCAATTAGTTATGTACTTACTAATCGGATCTATTAAGCGACCTCATAATTTTTAACAATTAGAGAAATACTCGAGTCTGGCATATAATGTAGGTTTGGACAAGTTACGAGCCGTTTTTTCACAGTATAATTTAATGAATTTACCTTATCTTCGAAGAGCAAAACATGCACACACTTTAAGTCGGCACGAGGATTAACAATAAACATCACCCATTTTTTATAATCACTGTAGTAATATTCGAAATACCACAACAAATTCTATTTAATTTGGTTCTTTCACTCAGTAAACGTAAACAATTAACAACGTGTGACCTTGACAAAGTGTACTAAGTGCTTCATTATTATTATTTTTTTTATTTGTTCCTTAAGGAACCGGCTAAGGTCGAAGACCATGCTGCCAAGTCTTCAGTAATTTAATTTAATGTATAATTAATGATGATGATGATGAATGATGAAAGAAAAAGGGCGGTAAATTTCCAAACCGAAAGGTGCGCCCCCCGTCCCTCCCACATACAACCCTTAATCCCTTCAGTACAATAGCGAACAGAGAATCAAGCACCACTGGTAGATATTGCACACAGCGTATCAAATTCACCCCTCACCACCCCCTTCCCCGTCCCACTGCATCGGTGGGACCGTCTCTCCTGGATCAGGAGGCTTCTCCATCCTCTCGCCAACAATCACCAGAAAAGACAAGACACCAATTACAGCGCGACAGGGAAGAAATAAGTTAAAACTAAATCAAACAAACCACACACAACACCGACAAGCAACACTTAATCCCCCGTTCACCACTATCAAGAAAAAAATAAAAATTATATGTGAGAAAAACAAAAAACGCGCCCTCCGATCCGAACACTTCCCGCCCTTTTTCAATAAAAACTCTGTTTACTCTAAACTATTGACGTTCGTGCGCCCGCGTTTCGTTTTTTTTTAATTATATGGGCAGGGATTTGGCGCGCAGCGGCGCGGCTGTATGGTGGACGGCGGCGCGGCAAAAATACGTAAATTTCTGTTTTTGGATAAATATTTTGTTGTTTGTATTGAATTATGGAATATCTAGTTTATGTTTCTTAATCGTAATTACGTAAGGCAAGCTGGGCTTTTGGGCTTCTATGGAAGTACCGCCACTGAATCAAACCTATTAAGTGTTATAACGGCTATTTACTATAATGGGTGTTTTGTATTCCGCGTTTACGACACGCAATAATCTTTATCTTTAAGAAAGTGTGAATACACACAAAAGATAGTATTGTAATTGTATTCTCGTGTTGAATTGGGTTACCTGGGTACTCGTATGTTTGTTATCTGTAATAGCAAATATTTTCGTTCAATAAACATCAAAATTTCTGTACTTACAGTCTGTACCTATTGCTATTATAAATGTGAAAGCAATTCTGTTTGTTATTGGACAAATTGTTTTTTTTTTTTACCACAATCTATATATCCTTAAGCAGTGATGGCCTCGAGGTTTAGGCGCGCGATCGAGAATTTCGGCCGTCGCAGGTTCAAACCCCAGGCACACACCTCTGACTTTTCGAAGTTATGTGTGTAATTACAATGAATTATCACTTGCTTTAACGGTGAAGGAAAACATCGTGATAAAACCTGCAAACCTAAAAGTTCTTAGGAATTTCTTAGGTGTGTAGTCCGCCAACCCGCACTAGGCCAGCGTGGTGGACTAAGGTCTAAACCCTCTCAGTTGTAGAGGAGGCCCGTGCCCGGCAGTGGGACGTATATGGGCTGATGATGATGATGATATATCCTTACTAATATTATAAATGCGAAAGTAACTCGATCTGTCTGTCTGTCTGTCTCGCTTTCCTGCTAAAACTACTGAACCGATTTTAATGAAATTTGGTACACAGATGGTTTAGACCCTGAGAAAGGACATAGGCTACTTTTTATACCGGAAAAAGGGTATTAAGGGGTTGAAAGGGGGGATGAAAGGTTGTATGGAAGTATTGTCATTTTTAAAGCTAGAAGCTTGAAACTAATTTTTTAGGCTGTTGATTAGATAAAAATAAATACGACATTAAAAGTTTGCAAAAAAAATGTACCTTTAAAATAAAAATAGGGGTGAAAGTTTGTGCCAAATTATAAACAGAAAATTTAGTAAATGGAAGGAATCGGATTAATTATTATTACGTATTGAATTTGATTGTTTATTTTGTTGATATAGTTCGCAGAAGGTTTTAAGATATATTTTTTAATTTAATATTATTTAAGATTGTGGAAGTTTTGTAATACAGAATGAAAGTCAAGGTTATTTCCAACGTAATTATAATAATTTACAACTTGACGACCTTTTTTTATATAAAATTGCACCCGGACGAAGTGGTGCCCAACGATCAGTAGTTCCAATAAATTTTGTGTATCAGGAATTCCATACGCTGGGGTCGCCGAACCAAAGTGACCTCGTTTCCTTCTGTCAAGTAGGTCACTGTCCATTGACTTACAAGTCATTACTAAATAGTTTTATTTAGTATTTATTAGCTGATATTTGATGGATTTTGTTCATCAATAATCAATATTATTTTTAAATTGGTTCTTGTGATTTATGATCCATCAGGTAAGTATCTATATTTTAAGGGGTTCTTGCCGCTGTTTACGTTAAGAAAAAAAAAAGTAAAAAACTTTAAAGCAGTAAAATAAAATAATGAAAAATGTTATATTATATGTATATCACACTTAAAAGTTTTTTCCGTGTCGTTTTCCCAAAACATCATATATAAATAATAATAAAAAAAAATAATTAAAAAGTGTACAAAAAAGTTCGCTTGGCAACACTCATAATTCGTATTGTTCTTGACATAGAAATGTAGGTTTCATAAGTACCTATTATGTACATAATGTATATTTTTTAATCAATAATCCCGCATCATTACATTAACGTATTCCTTGAAATGACCTTCTTGGCGATCGCTGTTATCAGTTAGAGCGAGAGAGTGCTATGTTTGATCGCCCTCTCTTTCTACATCGTCCAATTAAATTCACAGCGGCTCGGACGGTTTCGGTGCTTCGTTCACTCCCGGCCTACCCGATCACTCATTCTCTGCGCATGGCAACTTTCTTCCGCCATTAGTACGCATGCGCGACGTCTGACGGCCGGTGACGTGCGGTTCCGTGTATAACCTAGTTAATTAACTAAATATTTTTTTTAATAAACATAAAATAATGGCACAATTATCGCCTTTAGAGAAAATAGGACTAGTATTCCTCGCGTTATTTTTTCTGTATATAGTGAAGTTTTTGTTTAATGTAGTGTATAGTTTTGTTATCAGTCCAGCATTGCATAAAGTCGACTTCCGATCGAAAGGGAAATGGGCATGTGAGTATTATTTTGCTGTTCTCATATTTGTAAGCGCTTTCACCTCATCTGTGTCAGGAAAGCGAAAGTGCGATCGCAAACGCTTCCTTATACATTTTAATGTCATTGACACGGGTCGGTATATTATATTATGTATTTATGGAGGACGGAATGTCAGTGCTCCATTTACAATGTTCTTTATTTAAAAATATTTTTTTCCTTTTAATGCAATTATTGTAATATGCCAGTTCTAAGTTATGAATAACATGGCTATATGAACGGTACCGGCATTGAAATATTTTTAATATTCTTTTTTAATTATGCAAAGGAATGATAGGTTACCAGCATTCTGATTTAGGCAAAACGGTTGTGCGATCGATATTAGAATTATTCATGAGTCATCAATGTAACCATTACGGGTAAAGTACTTAGATTTTGTTGAATTAATTCACGTGTAATGATATACTTTACTCCAATCGTTCAGCGATTCCACATTTATTAGACAATATTTAATAAATAAAAGCTAGAGTCGTCATGATAAGCAATATAAAGGCCAAAGTCCATGAACAGTGGGTAATGGAACAGCGAAGAGATAACACCACACCTGATGGTTCAGAGAGGTCAAATTAGGGCATCAAGACGGTAAAGAAGTGTTTGTTACTCGGCAAAATTATGAAAGTGCGTAGTTGCTTTTTCATGATACTGCAACAAAACATACATTTTACATACATACCAGTGGCGGCACTTCCATAGAAGCCCAAAAGCCCAGTTTGCCTTGCAATACGAATAATGATCTTTAAGCTTTAAATAAATTATCAAAAGCAATTCGACATACTACTGTGTCCAAAAAATAAGGTGACATTTGAATTTAAACGGCGCGTGTCGAAGGACTTGGAGAATTTTAATTTTTTTTAGGTTTGTAGTACTGTCCGTGACATCTATGTCAAATTTACATGTCAAAATATTCATTAGTGTTTGAGATACGCGTCATTTTGTGAGCAGCTAAAAGTGAGTTTTTCGTTTTTCGCGATGTCGAAATTTGTTGAGCAAAGGATTTGCATTAAATTTTGTTTGCGGAATCAATTTTCTGCTGCGGATACGTTGAGGATGGTGCGGAAAGCCTTTGGTGATGAGGCTATGTTTAAAAAAAATGTTTACAAGTGGTATAGTGAGTTCCAAGCCGGTCGTGAACGTGTCGAAGACGAAGAGCATCCTGGGCGACCATCAACCTCAACCGACGAAGCTCACGTCCAACAAATCAAAGATTTGGTGTTGAAAAACCGTCGATTAACGATTAGAGACCTTGCTGATGAGGTTGGCATATCGAAAGGCTCGGTCAATACTATTTTAAAGGATGTTTTGGGCCCCAAGCGCGACAAATCTCGACTGGTACCGAAAACTGCACTCGTAATTCGTGATCATTTCGCCAATAACTCAACCCATATCGTTCCGCAACCACCGTATTCACCTGATCTGGCGCCGTGTGACTTCTGGCTGTTCAGCAAGCTCAAAAGATCGCTCCGGGGACACCGTTTTGATACGATAGAGGAGATTCAAGCCGCAGCGAAGACGGAACTGAAGACCATCCCGGAAAGTGACTACAATCAGTGCTTCGAAGATTGGAAAATCCGTTGGCATAAGAGCATTGCATCGGGAGGGGATTACTTTGAAGGGGATGAAATTGATTTGGAAGAATAAATAAAGAATTTTCGAAATAAATACAATGTCACCTTATTTTTTGGACACAGTAGATAAATAAGAATATCCTGACCCCGCAATAAACAATTATAAACTAGACATTACACAATTAACGTGGAACACTTTTGGGCTTGGATTGGAAAACGGCAATAGGCTCGCCCCCTTACGTGGGACTGGTACACACCTGGCGAAATGTGGGTGAAGAAATACACCTCTGCCTACCCTTTCGGGGAATACAGGCGTGAGGTTATGTATGTATCTACTTTTAGGTTTCTATGGAAGTACTGCCACTGATACATACATACATAAGCTCCCTCGAAATGAAATTAAAATGACTGTATTCACCGAAGGAATAGTCAGAAGTGCATTCTGCCTACCCCTTCTGTGAATAAAATCATTTTCATGAAATGTTTTGCACCCACAGTTCACCATATGTTTCAGTCCCACGTAAGCCCATTGCCTGTCTATTACCGTCTGTCGTGGTATGGTCATATTATGAGAAGGGACGAAACATATGCTGGTAAAAAAGTAATGAGCATGAAAGTCGAAGGATGGACAAACAGAGGAAGGCCAAAGAAAAGATGGACGGAGTGCGTGAGAGAAGATATGAAAGAAAAAGGGGTGACTGAAGACATGACGGCTGATATGGATGTTTGGAAGGATAAAACATACTGCGGCGACCCCAAATAAAATTGGGAACAAGGCAAGAGGATGATGATGTAAGCCTATTGCCATTTTCGGGCATAAACCCAAACTCCGTGCGTCCGTGGAATTGTTTAATGGAAAAACATAATAACACTTTTCCCATCACGGGAATCGAAATCGAACCTCTAGATCGCACGGCACATACTTGTACCGCGAAACCACGAGGCAGTCAAAAATCCAACAAAGTAAAAAATATCCCAATACACGCAATATAAGAAGGTGCGTAGTCCGCCAACCCGCACTATGCCAGCGTGGTTGACTAAGGACTAAGCAGTGGGACGATATGGGCTGATGATGAATGAATGAATGAATGGAAAACAGCTTCGTTCTTATAGGCTTTACAAAAAGCACTTGTGAATCGTCAAAAATACAATATAAAAATGAATCTACTGCCGGTTTCGTAAGGTTGCCTCTATTGAGAAGAACCGGAAAGAAACTCGATAGTTACTCTTTTTAATTGTCATGACCTCACGCAATATCATTTAAGAACGAAAATGTATTCATTTATACCAACTATTCTTATGAAAAATCATTAATATTCATGAAATAAAAAAATCAATTTACATTGACGGTATGGTTTATGTTTTTTTAAATTAAAAAAAAAGGTAAAAAATTAACAATGGCAATAACATATTCACTTTTGGTTTAGCTCATTTATGCTTATTATGCATATTACGCGTACATAATGTTCTCTGTTCAAAATTAAAATTATTCATATACCTGCGTTGTTTTTACAAATTGTCACGAATCGTCAGTAGTATCTACAACAGGTTGCTAAGTCACTAACTCCCTGACTTAAGGTTGTCAACACTTATCGACAATTATAATTTTTACTGTAGACTGCTGGACACATTCCTAGGCTGACACTTCTCAGTTATTGAGAAGGCCCGTGCCCCCCCAGTGGGACGTACATAATACCTACATAGGTATGTATGGGCTGATATAGTACTAGTCGACACAAACTCACTAATGTTTACTGAAATCGTTCAATGGTTTTATATCATATTACTGATATTTGTTTTAATTAAAATAAGAAACAATTGCTTTTGTCCGAAGCTCCACTCGCACTCCGCATTGTCAAAATAGTATATTACGCACCGAGGGAGAAAAGTAGGACATTCACAAGTGAGAATGTCCTTCTTATCTCACGTGGTGCGTATACTTTTTTTTCCCAGCTGGATGAAATAGCTCGCTTTTAGTTCCTGATACGAGGGAGAAATAAATAAACGCTTAAATAAACATACGGTTGCTAAGTAACCGGGAGGTAAAGTGAAATAGTCGCATGCGCGTTAGTGTCGACATGCCGGGAGAGAATTGGCCACTTTTCTCCCGCGTGCCAGGGACTAAAAGCGAACTTTTCATTCCGGGGGGAAAAAAAATAATAGAATAAAAATGCTCATCTAGCGTAACATTTCATTCATGTAATGAGTCAGAAATCAGAATTCTAGTCTACATTTGTACCAAAATTATGTTATTATATTCGTGGTTTAGTCGTGAAAGCGTAACAAACATTCTTTCGTATTTGTATTATTAATAAATAATATATCGATCATTGTTATCGACCTATTGAAATAATCGCTTGTTAAGTATCAATCGTACATATGTAATCGGTTTCAAGTGTATGATAATGATTACATTTAAGATAATATGCAATTTCAAAATAAACAAAATGATTTAATTTGATCAGGTGGTGTTTTGTCTATTTTCATCCACTGTGCATCTTCAAAATCCTGATACCCATAGTTTGTGATACCCACGACACAAGACTTGATCTTAGTATGGTTTCAGAAATATGTATGTGACTGTTGAGTGTATATTAATTTTATTTTGTCGCGTTTCGTTCAGAGTGAAATTACTGGAAACCTGTTGGTTTATAATAAAATACCATTTGCCATTATAATAGACGTAACATATAACATGCAATGTCAATTGAACCACTCAAGTGTTATGTAAAGAATTTACCTGTATATTATTCGATTACTAAAAGATAATACTAATGGTAATAATTCCCCCGAACCACTATTTTATAGGTATAACCGAATAGCGATTTATTTTTGGTGCAAGTAAATTTTAATGTTTAGTTTAGCAGAAATAGGCCAGCCATTGCTATTGCTAAATATGACAAAATCCTCCTTATATTGTATATTGACTATATGTAGATGATGGAGATGTATCTATCTTTCATTGTAGACCACTAACTCCGTGTGTCATACACACAATACAATAATATTTACAATATTTGACAGCCCCGTGGCGCAGTTGGCTAGACACCAGCTTGCGAAACGAGAGGCCGCGGGTTCGATCCCCGCACCGAGACAAATGTTTGTGTGATCCTCAAATATTTGTTTCGGGTCTGGGTGTATGTGAGACCGAAAAGTCTCTCGTAGTTTCTGATACCCACGACACAAGACTTGTATCTTAGTGTGGGATCAGAACTATGTATGTGACTGTTGGGTGTATTTTTTTTATATTTAATCGTCAAAGTTGTTTTTCTTAAGATAGGTAACAAAATCAGTTTTTTTTTAAATCCAAACAAAATAATATAAAAAATATTATTGCGTTTATATTCTCATACGCATGAATATTAATACTAATGTAGGTCACTGTATAGGTCTTATTAAGGTCTGTTGTTTACTAAAAAGGTCGTCCGTTCGAGTTTTCAAGAACTTTTTGCGTGGAAGTTTATTTTTAACATTGGATATACAAAACAACAAACGAGAAGTCTAAAAGGACGGTAAAGGGTTCTTGGTGTCTGTGATAAAATTATTCACGATGGCAGGGTGTGGGTTTGGGTGGAAAAGGCAAGGGGACATTTGATAAGGCTCATTGGTTCTTCGATAACCTTAATTAATAAAATGCGATGAAAAAACTATTGATTGTTTACTGACTTACTATTCTGATCGAGCATGTCCATTTCTACATACATACTCAATCACGCTTAAATCCTATAGGGGTAGGCAGAGACTATGGCGTTCTACAAGCTACGATCCCGAGATATTAATACTGTCGTTCAAGGTGGTTAAAACTTCGCTCTACCAAGCCTTATTCTACCTTTTTCTTTCCCTTCTTCCTATAGTCCCGGGTCTTTTCGGCCTAAGCAGTATTTGATCAGGCCGGTATGAGGGCATCAAGTTGCGAGAGATGGGTGTCTGTCACCACTTGATGTTCTTTATGGACAACATCATGCTCACCATCAGTTACGGTGTTTTCACTTTGTCGTGCCTGTATAAAATATACAAGATAAATAATAAAAACAATGACGTAAATATCGATTTGGCGATAAGGACTCCTACGTCACTAAAATATTACAATCTTCTCGAGCTGATTTTCCTAGTTTTCTTTTTTAATTCATTAAATATTTATATACGGAGAGTAACTTGTGAAAGCTCTGCTTCCAAAATGTCAAATGATACTCTCTGAAAACTAGTGATGTTATGGATATGATATTTCAGATCTGGATACGGATATGGATATAGGAATAAAATTATATCGGTTTCGGATACGGTTACGGATATGTAATTATTTCCGATTATCCGCTAGTTACGGATAGTTTCGGTTACGGATATCAGATTGAAGTAAAATATAACTGTTTTCGACACTCTTGTAAGTTTTTTTTTTATCACAATGTTTACTTTTTGCACAATCTACATTACCTTGATAAAAAAATGTCCATATTAAAGTCGATATTGGTCGCTTTTTGTCTACTCATATAAAAATCAATTTTGTACTTAACACAAGACTTTCTTAAACTATCCGAAACTTCTGAAACGGATACGGTTACGGTTACGGATATATTTTTATTTTGGATATCCGATAGTTTCGGTTACGGTTACGGAGCTCCATAACATCCCTGCTGAAAACAACTTATAACTAATTCAGATGATGACAATGGCCTATTTAAAAAATAAGGTAATATAGGTACATAAGTAAGGTAAATATTAAGATTGTTTTCGGATATAACATTGAAAAAATAAAGGTAATATTAAAAATATCCGAGGTCAAAGCCGCACTCCAAAAACGAGGATTGAACGAGATTGAAGGATTGTAAAACGAGAACTGAATTCAAAATTAAAATAAAATAATGTTGATCACTGCCATTTTAATTTACCTTCGCAAGCTGTTGTATTCTTTGATTTGAAGAATTTTTAATTCATCCAACTTCGATATTATTAATTCTCATTACGTTTTAAGATAATTAAGCCTAATATACAAATTCAGGTAGTGGAGCATTAAAAAAATACGTCAAACCTTGTCAAACAAGGTATTTAAGGTAATTAATTAAATATACGACGTATGAAACTCGCCCGAAGATAATATTTAACGAAGTTGGCGATAATTACAATCAACTTAACATAAAGAAGCCAAAAAAACGGAAATTAACTCGAAACCTGTTGTTTGAGGCTTGAGAACAGCGCAAAAAATGTAGATCAGTGTTCATATGTATGGGCAGATCTTCCACTAATATTTTTCTTATGTTACCTTTTCAAGTAATACATATTTGGTTTGATTCTCTGGTTTCAGAAAGTAATACAAATTCTATCGTAAAACAGAAAAAATATTTTATCACTACTTCATTACAGAAAGCTTTTAAAGTTTAATGTGTAATTTTATATCCTTTGTGTTATTAACTTTCCATTTCGATGTTGCCAAGTACAGTAAGTAAGTAAGTAAGTATAATATATTAATGTAATTATAAAGCCTATAATTAGATTCTAGGCACTTATAGTCTCTAGGAAGATGATACAAGATATCCATTTTGATATAAACATCTCCAAGAGCCACAGGATAAAAAGAACTCCACTGAAGTCCAAATCCAAATACAAAGTCTAAGTTATACAATTCGCAAATGAAGTAGCAATTGTACTAAAAATTTGAACAAACGACGACAAGAAGGAACTGTAAGTTCGACTCGAATGCCCCGCTGTGAGCGTTCGCAACACTTCCAGCATAGTTGGAACGAAGAAATGTAGCGTTTTCCTCGCAAACTTTACCTCGTGCGTTCCTTAAACTTGTAGTTTATTTACATTAGACAAAGTTTTGTGAAACTCCCACCAGTGTTTTATTTCTTAGCTCTAAAGGTGTTTTCACTGCTGTGTTTAAATTCGTAGCTGGGGACACGGCGTTGTCGAGTTTTCATAATTAATATGCGTTTGGTGTCTGGGAATAAGCAGAACGGGATGTTAATTGATATAATAGTTTGGCAAGTTTGTTTTTGTGTTTGTATGTGTACTACGTGATTGAGATGTGAATATTCAAGTGTTTGAAGTGTGGGACTATGAAGTGAAAAGTGTCTAGTCTCTTCTAGAAGAAAAAAATACTTTCATAGGATCTCAGGTCTTGTTCATAGGAACAATGGTCGAATTGTTTGAAATTTGGAAGGACATGTTTTCTTAAACAACGTAATACTAAGTTTTTATCAAAATAATATACTACTAACATCTGTACCCGCTGGTCAAATAATTCCGCCAACCCGCACTAGGCCAGCGTGGCGGACTAAAGTCTAAACCCTCTCAATTGAAGAGGAGGCCAGTGCACAGCAGTGGAACGTATATGGGCTGATGATGATGATGTGAACCCACTAAACGAACCCTCTCTTCAGCTTTACAACATTAGTATTTAAATATGTCAATAAATACATCTAACATTCTAACAGTCATATAAATAGTTCTGACACTAAGATATCTTGTGCCGTGGATATCAGAAACTACAAGACTTTTCTGTGTTAAAAACACCCAGACCAGAAACAAATATTTTGTTGATCACATTTAAACATTTGTCCCGGTGCGATGATCCAACCAGCTGTTTCTAGTTTCACAAGCTGTTGCCTACCTATCTGCGCCACAAAATCTGTTAAAAATTTAACAACGAAAAAGTATTTTAAATAGCATCTATACGTTTTCGCCGGATAATTTAGAGAATGTTTAAAACAATATTGTTAACCAAAATATGGACATGACAAAATTATGTTCTAATGAAATTTCATCCTACTAAGAAACAGCCCCGACATACGAGTATAAGCTGTTAACACCCTGTTCAAATCGTTGCAAGTATTATTACACGGGTCACGGGCACACAACATTTGTAATGACGATGTCACACAATACCATTAGTGGGCTATTATGAATCCCGTACAATTAAGCAAGAAATTCACCCGCCATAATTACGTAATAATCTTTACCTCATAACAGTTCTCTAATGGGGGAAGCGTTTACTCCAACGGCATCGAGGTGATTTTTTATGAACGGTAATGAGTGATTTGAGGTTTTACTCGATGATCGCTATGGCTATCGGCACTATCGATTGATATTATAGGTTTGTTGTCCGCTAAATTCAGAAAAAAACTTCATATTTTACTCCAAAAAAATATTGAACTATCATTCCTAACATGCATATTCTCACTAAGAGGGTTTAGGCCTTAGTCCACCACGCTGGCCTAGTTCGGGTTGGCGGACTACACACCTAAGAAATTCCTAAGAACTTTTAGGTGTGCAGGTTTTATCACGATGTTTTCCTTCACCGTTAAAGCAAGTGATAATTCATTGTGAATACACACATAACTTCGAAAAGTCAGAGGTGTGTGCCTGGGGTTTGAACCTGCGACCGCCGAAATTCTCGACCGCGCACCTAAAATTCGAGGCCATCACTGCTTATTGGACTAAGGCCTAAACCCTCTCAGTTGTAGAGGAGGCCCGTGCCCAGCAGTGGGACGTATATGGGCTGATGATGATATTCTCACTATATTATATTCTCATATTATTATACCATGATCATAAAATCAATATTCATCATATCAAAATCAGTCTATGTAAGTCCCACTTCTGGGCACGGGTCTCCTCTGCGACTGAGAGGGTCTAGCGCCTTAGTCGACCACTCCTAGTGCGGGCTGGCGCAGTAAACACCTAAAAATTCCTAAAAATTTTTCGGTGTACAGGTTTCCTCACGATGTTTACCTTTACCGTTAAAGTACGCGGTAAATCATTGTGAAAACACATATAACTTTTAAAAGTTAGGGGAAAATTAAGGTCAATATTTCTTAAGAAAATGTATTGTAATGATACTAAAGAGAAAAGAAAAATAACAACTAGTAATCGACAATTTTAACTTTATTATATTACAACAGTTCGTTTAGTATGCTTTGATAGTATAAAAATGTACATTAAACTAACGAATTCATAATATCCACAAAAGTAGGTTGTCAACAGCAATTTGTACTATAATTATTACAATTCTTATACTTGTTCCCCACAATTTGCATCGCACTTATGATATTAAAGCTTTAATAATTCCAGCGAAGAACAATAACTCAGGACCCCTTGTCCACTTTAACGATTATAATAAGGTGTGAGAACTCAAAAAGAATTTCATTACAGACTTAACAGGGCCCTTAATTTTTACTTCCCAACTGGCTGTTTAAATTATGGCCCGTAATTTGGGTGAAATAAATTTTAAGAACTTTACGTAATAGCTATACGCACTTGGTGTATTTTAAGACACATTTTTAAGGACTTGTGACAGGGTATGATGCTCACACAGGGATACCCATGTGATCGATTGGCATGTATATCTATATTTTATTTTCATTTCAATGACGTTTACCTTTTAATGGTCTTTGTTTCTTCACCTTTGTCAGTTCTGGTGAACTAGGTATCTGTGTCAAGATCAGAAATGCATCGGACGTCAGATTTAGTCTACAATGATCATTAGAATCTATTTTTAATGACTATTTTGTAAACCTTTAGGACTTCCGAATAAATAAAATATTTTTTTACCAAATAACGTTAAAATGGAAATTTCCGAGTTCTCGATACAAAAACTCGAGAGACCTCATCTAAATATAGAAAATACCTTGCAGGACCTTAATAAGATCCTGCGCCAATAATGCCTACCGGCCATGGCGGATTGATCTTGAACTGTAGTTGTTGTTGTAAAATTTTACAGTTCGATTTGATCTATAACCGAATCATAATGTTGTTGTCATACATTCAAATAGATTATGAGAAATAACTTATTTCAAAGTTTACTAATAATAGGTATATTGTATTTAAATCTGCCATTGTGACTCCGTTATCAAGCAGGCCGCCAAAATAAATTCGACTAGTATTATTGTTATTAGCAAGTTGAAGTGGCAATGGGCCGGGCACATAGCGCGGCAACCTGATGGCCGATGGAGCCAAAAAGTTCTCGAATGGAGGCCACGTAGCGGGAAGCGCAGCGTAGGACGTCTACCAACAAAATGGTCCGATGACCTGGTAAAGGTCGCGAGACATCGCTGGATGCAGGCTGCCTCCAACAGGTCACTGGGGAGATCATTTGGGGAGACCTATGTTCAGCAGTGGACGTCTTTGTTCTGATGATGATGATTATTGTTATTGGTTCTCCTCAGTGACAGGACAGGCACCAGTTGTTATGTATAGTGCGGTCTAAAGGACTATTGAGTGGTGGCTACTACTTGAAAGGATATCTTTTAAGGCAGGTATATGAGGTTATCGAGTGATGAGATAGGGGAGCCCCTCTTCGCTTGATACTCTGTATGAATAGATCGTGCTTATCAGCTCCCGTCCTGTCATTTTGTTGTGCCAGTGTAAAAAAGATATTGTCGATGTTTATTACGCAGAATTAAACGTAATGTTAGGCTTACAACTCACAATCGACGGCTTTCACCTCCGCCTAAGGCAAGTTCAAGGAATTTTGACGATTATTGCCAAGGACACAAGGCGCATTTTACGCTCACACTCATCGTAAACAGGTTTTTGCAGTAAAAGTGTTGAACTTGTAAACATATCGCGTTTATAATAAGAACTTGTTGACTTTGAATTTTTAAAGTCTTAAGTATCGATATTGAAGTGAATGGTTTACCAAAGCGTCGGGTTGAAGGATGAAACCTTTGCCTTTTGTGAAGTTCCGTAAACATACTCGTAAATACACCCAACTTGCATATACACACTAGGTCTGATCTAACACTAATATACAAGTCTAGTGTTGTAGGTATCAGAAAGTACATGAGAATTTTCGGTCTCACAAACATCAGCAACACATCCACTGTTGAGCAAAGGTCTCCTTTAAAAAGAACGACCTCTACTCCATCGTTTCTCTTATGTGTATATATAGATAAATTGAAAATACATTACTCCTCTACATATAGAAATGGACGCTAATCAAATAACTTACTCAGCAATGTTCAATGCAAGCGTGCTACGTGCTCCAGAACCGTCTACCGAGTCAGGTGCCACGTCGTCTAACTGCTAACAGTATCAATTGCAAATTATGCAAACTAAACCGACTCCCGTACATAAATTGTTGACTTAACTACGTATACGAGATTATCGTGGTGCTGTGCAAATGCAAAGTATACGCCTGCTTAGAAACAGTTCATATGTACTATATTATAATATGAAAAAGGCCGTGTATTTGTAATATATACATATATCGACTGACTCGTGGTCTCGCGGCACAAGCATGTGCCGTGTGGTCTAGAGGTCCTGGGTTCGATTCCCGGGTGGGGCAAAGTGTTATTGAGTTAATGTTCATTTCGGCATTTTTTAGTCCCAAGTAGTAGAGGGCGAGGCGGTTACAATTTTTCGTGCACATTTTCAGACTCCATGTTACGGAAATACCCAATAATACTTTTCTCGAGTCGGGAATAGAGTCCAGGGCACTTGTGCCACGAGGCAATCCTTACTTTATAGCATAATGGTCAAAGTTATTTGTTAAGGCCAGCGCCTTACAGAATAATGATAGCAAGCCGCACGTTAGAAAGTGTCACTGTCAGGCATTCTATTACTAATTACTTGTATATGATTCATTCATTACCCGACCTTCTTGCTAGAAACATTATTGTAATTGTAATTATTAAATATACGATAATTCTACTAGTGCTGGAGTTTAAAGATTAGGCTCCCTTATGTGTCAAACGTACACATAATTTGGTGGCCCATGAGGGGATATAACGAATAATTCAAAAGCCTTCCATTTTTAGGGTTCCGTACCCAAAGGGTAAAACTGGACCCTATAACTAAGACTTCGTCTGTCCTTCTGTCCGTCTGTCCGTCTGTGCGTCTGTCCGTCTGTCCGTCTGTCACCAGGCTGTATCTCATGAACCGTGATAGACAGTTGAAATTTTGACAGGTGATGTATTTCTGTTGCCGCGCTATAACAACAAATACTAAAAAACAGAATAAATAAATATTTAAGGCGGCTCCCATACAACAGATATTTTTGTCGTTTTTATTTTTATCTTTACTAGGCTATAAACCGTCTCTACGGCCCCAACTAACTTCGTATGATAATTCATTTAAATTGGTTTAGGCTTTACAGCACAATAAACTTACTTTTGAGTACTAGTATATATTTTTATGTGAATTCTTTAAGTTTATAAATTTTTATTTAATAAAGCTTCTATGTTTGTTGCAGTGGTCACCGGCAGTACCGATGGTATTGGAAAACAATACGCAAGAGAGGTAAGAAGGTAGAGAGCTATTAGCATCCTTTTTTCTTTCTTTATACATACCACTGCTGGGCATAGAGCTCCTCTACCACTGAGGTTTAGGCCTTAGTCCACCAAGCTGGCCTAGTGCCGGTTGGCGGACTATACACCTTAGAAATTCCTAAGAACTTTCAGGTGTGCAGATTTCCTCACGAATTCATCCTTCACCGTTAAAGTACGTGCTAATTCATTGCGAATACACACGTTCTTATCTTCGAAAAGTCAGAAGTGTGTGCCAGGGATTTTAACCCGCGACCGCCGAGATTCTCGACCGCGTGCCTCGAGGCCGTCGATATTTCATTTTATTTTTACGGCATATTAACAACAAATAATATGTTTAGTCCTATGGCAATTGCAAAACTTCATGTTTAAATTACTTCTACAATGAGAAGTGTTTGTGAGACCGAGAAGTCTCGTAGTCTCTGATACCCACGACACAGGACTTGTATCCTAGTGTGGGGTCAGAACTATGTATGTGACTGTTGGGTGTATTTATTTTAAGTCTGTTTTACGTAAAATAGTAATTTATCAAAGAGAGATATAAGCTATATGTGATCACGCTACGACCAATAACACCGGAGCAGCAATGCAAAATGTGTCAAGAACTGGGAAAAAATATTCCTTCTAAAATCTAAGGGCTCCATGCGAAGTTGTGGGCAACAGCTTATTCCATATAATAGCCGAACGTGACATTATGCAATATTTACATATTTCAAAATAATTGTAACGTTCCACATTTTGTATAATATATACACAGATGTTTTAAAAATCAAATATGCGACTAATATGGGCGCGTTGAGTGATAAATAGCTTTCTTTAAAAAGTACAGCTAATGTGTAATCACCTTGTAGTACTGCATGAATAGTTTGACTGAACGTGGTGCTGTTACTTACTTCTACTCGATGGATTCTACTCGATAAATAAGTGATTATGAGGATGCATCCATTGGAAGTATTTAGTCATTGAATTAACTGTCAAGTATCATTTGTCGTGTGATCGTAGTAGAATGAATACTTAGGTGACAGACAAGCGACGACACTCGTCCCCATACAAAATACTGGCTATTTCCCTTCTAATCTTATTCAGCTGTTCTGTGACTATTATTCCATAAAATAATCCATTTAATTTCTTAGAGTTCGTTGTTTTTATCACTGAGGAAACTTTTAACTTATGCACAGAGCTACAAACTGTTCATTAACACATGTATTTATTCATACACTCACGGCTATATTAGGCACAGGTGCATTTCTGCACCCACATTTCGCCAATTTTGTGTTTCGTCCAACGTAATAGGGGGCGAGTCTATTGCGGTTTTTCGGGCACAATTCCAGACTCCGCGCTGCTACTCATAACTTGCCGAATAACACTTTACCCAAATCGGGAATCGAACCCGGGACCTCCAGATCGTTCTGCAAAAAATTGTGCCGCGAGACCACGAGGCAGTCATTCATTACACGGTCGACTAAATTGCCCAGTTTATTCAATTCTAAATAAATGGGTAATTCTCACCAAATTCTGAAAGGGCAATGCCCAACTGACTATAGAACTTAGTATCGGCACAAATATTTTTGTGCCACAATGAAAACTTGTGCATAGTGTTGTAATTAACATACCCTATCAATAAAACTAAATAGTACTTGCATAATTTGCAGGGTTCCATGGTAACTATAGGGTCAAAGTATAATAAAACCACATAAGTAGGCAGTCAAAGTAAATAGATATAATTGTTAGTAATGCGAAATATTTCATAAAAGTTAAAAACAGGAATTCTCATTTAACATGAAGAATGAGGCCCTTGAGACATACATACAAAACATACATTTCAATGTCCTAAAATAGAAGCTTTAAGTGAGCCAACTTGAAGAACAGCATAACACTCCATGCAAAGACTTTGTATTTAAATTCAAAGGCTAGTAATATACTACCTCTGTGAATCAGTTAATTGTGTATTACTTGTTATGTCTGAAATTCCCAAGTTAAAGCTAATAATAGGTAGCACTTTAAGTGTTTGGGATTGTATATCCCTGTGTCTTAAACAGCACATTAAAGCAGGCAATTAGAATAGTTATAAACATCACAGTAACAATAGTTAAAACCTGGCCTAACAATAAGTATTGAAAATAAAAACCTGAAAATCTTCATTGGAGCATAAACCAAAAATCTGTGTTTACATATAATATAATATACAATGTAGCTACAGTTACAGTTTGAATTCACTTACCGGCGAGGGTGAAATTCACATAGAGATTGTACATGATTTCATTGATTTCTCTCAATGCCTGCGAAGGTCCATAACGTAGCCGAAGTGTACAATTAACACACCGGCGAACTGATATTACCATAATACAGTGATATAAGGAGGCTCTGTCTCACAATCACTTTTCACAATAAATTGTACAAGGAGTCTATCTCGATTATAAAGTAAGTTACCTATATGGAGTCTCTTTCTCAAAATCACTACTTATTATATAACTAACAACCATACTTGGAAAACGAATAACATTAATATGTTTACTTTTGCGAAAAACAAACGTAACGGACGTTCTTGATAAACATATAATGACATTATCCCACCCGCCAACCAATTTCAATGTTGCCAAGTGCATAAGTCGATTTATTATTATTATAATCGATATTTCTCATGATTATCATTTTTGCAGAAAATATTTTCGTGTTAGATATCATTTTAGGAACTCTCAGGATATGCGACGTATGGTTAGAAATGTACAGCAGAGAAAAATATACTCTATTAGAATAGTGCCGTACTTGCTATAATCTGTTAATGAAAATAAATAAAGAGCTATTAATTGATGTGATTGTTGCAAATAAGCGCTTTGATAAAAGCAATGTGCGCAAAGCAAAGATCGGTGAAGTGCCTCGCTTTAAAAATGATTGCGTTTGGTAGTAGAAACGGAACCTATAGCAACCACCACCGAGCATTGCTAAAGAGTAAGTTGCTTTTATTTGAATAAGTCTTATTAACTTTTCACGCTAGCGAACCCACAAACAAGATCTAGTGACAGCTTAAAACAATATAATTGTAATTTCTGCTTAATAGTAAATGATAAAATAAATTAAAAGTCTAAATATATTTTTATATCATGGCAACACAGCGTAATAAAACGACAACAGAAAATGTAGGTATTAGGTAAATAAATAGAATTTAAATAAATAGAAATTAAAATTAAAGACAATAATTGTCGATATTACTAACTTGTGGCACAACTTAAAATCATGCGATACTACTTATGGGCATTCTCCTTTGATAACATTTTTTTTTGCTCCAAAAAATATTTTTTATAGCAGTAATCTAATGTCTAAGTATGTGAAGTTTATTTAAAAGTAATAGTCCATACTTACTTTTAAAAATATGTATTGCTAAAAATAATTGTTTTAATAATTATAAGTGATGCGATAAAAATGAATAATATGGATACGGGTTGTTTTAAATGAGAGTATTCAGTATTCAATCAGAATAAGGGACAACGTGAGGGAATGACTTTGAAAACTTAATTAATAATATTAATAAATACACCCAACATTGATTGATGAACCCAATTGATGCAAACTTTTTGGTTTCACTGAATGAAGTCAAATAACAGAAGTATAGCAACATAATCATCATCATCATTATCAGCCTAAGGAAGTCCACTGCTGAACATAGGCCTCCCCCAATGACTACCATAGTGACCTGTTGGAGGCAGCCTGCATCCAGCGTCGACCCGCGACCTTCACCAGGTCGTCAGACCACCTTGTGGGTGGACGTCCTACACTGCGCTTTCCAGTACGTGGCTTCCACTTCAGAACTTTTTGGCCCCATCAGCCATCGGTATAGCAACATGCCTTTAAAAAAATAATACATTGATATAATTAATAATAGGTCGCGACTTAAATTTCGTATTTTGGTGAGAATTACCCAAAAACGTTGTTAATTTTGACAGTCCTTTAATTAAATAATTCCTAAAAGCTCTCGTACTAAAATATAATGAATGTCTATAACAAAATTGAATCAAGTGCCTCCTTGAGCATCTCGTGTTATTGTCAATTACGAGAAATCATTAAGCCCCAATTACTTTATACCAACCGAATCTTTGTAATTAGGTGTACCTGAGATTTTAATGGATGTATTTTCAACTTAAATGTCTTATCTTTTATTAAATAATAAAATCGTAAGTTCATTTTATAGTATTTATGGTTGTAAATATAATTTATAATATATCAAGTATTTTTATTGAAAATGTATATCCAAATCTATACCTATTAAAACTGAAGAGTTTGTTTGTTTGATTGACCGAACTAATCTCAAGAACTACTGGTTTCTGTGTTGAAAAATACATTTATCGAGGAAAGCTATATATGATTACGCTACGACCAAAAGGTGCTGAGTAGTACGAGTATTGAAAAATATAAGAGGAAAGGGGCAAAAGTCTTTTTTAAGTGGTCAAGTTTTGCAAACGGAGTTGCGGGAATAGCAGGTCCTAAAAAATCACTAAACAGCTGGATGATAATATCCTACCACATTTCGTTTACATAAATATGCTTTGATACGTGTCGTCCAAAATTAGTTGCCAAATATGAGAAAATTGGCTTCCTCAAAACATCTGACCCGTGACGTAGGTAGTCGTCAAAGCCGCAATTATTATTGTTATTGATCTGACAGTCAACCATTAAAAACGGGTAAAAATTCCAATTTCTAGTATTTAAATGTTATTTAAAAATACAGATTTGAAGGCTCTAGGTGATTAAATTCACTTCCTTGTAAATAATATAAAGGAAATCAATATGTTTTACATAAAACACGTCCGCTTTATACTCGCTCGCTTAAGGCTCGCCAAAATATATTCATAACATATTTAATATCGAAAATTATACATTCATAAGCCAAGTTCGAGGTTTTATGTTAATTTTTGTTATTTTATTATTTATTTACCCTTCATACAAAACATGTAAACGTGGACTTTATGTCTGAGATATTCTCTGGCAGTCGAACCATAGGTGGTGCAGAGATGAAAGGCGTAGGTACGTAAATAAACTTATGACATATAAAACATACTATGATGCGTAAAATAATATACATACACTATACAAAACATAAATATTCATAATTAAAAAGCTATACATATATGAATGTGAAGATTCTGCTATTCTGGTTGACAGCAACTTTCGAACTCTCAACTTGAACGAATAACGACTTGTACGAGTACTGATTTTCAATGAAGTATAGAAGTACATATATTAAGTGTTATTAATATGTCCAAATAAGAATGAACGCTTCTTCTTAATATTATCTACGAGCTGTAGAGCGCGGCTTCGACCGGGCACACATTTTTATTCCTCGTGACTACAAGCTTGTATCGTTATCTTATTAGGTTTTGAGGTTACGCGCGTCATTTGTGACTTCTTCCGTATTGTAATACGATTAATGCAATTAATCAATACAGAAAATCGATTCTATTAACAATTAAATTGAAATATTTTTATTCTCCATAGGTTTGGACGTCTGTTTTTACTACCTATTTAAAAAAAATGTTTGAGTACCTCGTTGTGTCGCGATACAAGTGCGTCTCGTGCTATCTAGCTCGCCTCCTATTACGTGGGACTTGAAAATTGACGACACGTGGGTTTAGAAATGCACATACTTACATACATAACCTCACGCCTGTATTCCCCGAAGGGATAGGCAGAGGTGCATTTCTACACATTTCGCCAGGTATGTATCAGTCCCACGTAATTGGAAGCGAGCCTATTGCCATTGTACAATTTTCAACGCCGCTGTGCAGCAGTGATTGACGAAATATGAATAATATTTAATTAGTTTGTTATCTAGTTTATTTATTGTTTAACTATAGGTTAAGAAATTTTTTTACTAATAAAATGAACTAAATAAATAAATAATTATTATTTAAACAGACCGGCATTGTATTGTCCATTGGTGATAGATATTAGTATTTTTTTCTCGGTAGTCGCTACGTTTTTTGCTATTATTCACTTTGACGTTCACTTATAGTCTCGTTGTGGGCATCGAATCTGTGTCATCTCGTTTTAAAAAACAGATCTTCTAACCCACCGAACCTGTGACGCCGTAATTATATATGGATAAAATGAAAGTACGCAATCCATTAGCATATTGGAATGCAACACTCGTTACTATGATGAAACTGGTGCAAACATTAACATTACGGTTTCACGGTAATATTTGATTATTTCGAAACAGATATTATTTATCTTAATGTTTATGAACGGTGAATTAATAATAACCGTTTAGGCGCGCGGTCGAGAATCTCGGCGGTCGCAGGTTCAAACCCCAGGCACACACCTCTGACTTTTCGAAGTTATGTGTGTATTCACAATGAATTATCACTTACTTTAACGGTGAAGGAAAACATTCTGATGGAACCTGCACACCTAAAACTTCTTAGGAATTTCTTAGGTGTGTAGTCCGCCAACCCACACTAGGCCAGCGTGGTGGACTAAGGCCTAAACCCTCTCAGTTGTAGAAGATGCCCCTGCCCAGCAATGAGACGTATATGGGCTGAGGATGATGATGATGATGATGATAACTATTGTTGCAGTTGGCGGCGCGTGGATGTGATATCGTTCTAGTCAGTCGATCTCTTGATAAACTAAAAGCCACAGCGGAGGAAATAGGTAAGTAACACATTTAATTTCTCTCCTATAGTATTTTCAACTTATTAAGTACCGCGGGACAGATTAGTGCGTGTCCTGGGTTCGATTCCCGAAAAAAAAATTTACGTTTCCAAAACCATTAAATCAATCAAATATTAAAGAAATTTACCTACTTATACACCTCTGTCTACTATACAGATGTATACATTTGAAACATTAAGCATATTCGTACCAGTGGCGGCACTTTCGTAGAAGCCCAGGTTGCCTTGCAAAATTCCGAATAATAATCTCTAAGCTTTAAATCTTTATTTAACAAAAGCAATTTGAGATATAAATGAAAATGACCTGCTCCACAATAAACGATTATAAACTAGACATTGCACATTTACGTGTAACGCTTTTGGGCTTCTATGGAAGTACCGCCACTGACTCGTACATCTTACTCCTTTGTTTTATTCAAAGGTATGATGTATCTTTTACCACCGCATCCCATTTACGAAAGTGATCAACATCATTTTTTTTACACCAATAGAGAAGGACTACAAAGTAGCAACGAAGATCGTACAGGCGGACTTCAGTGACGATGAAAACATCTACGAGACCATTGCGAAGTCGATCGCAGACCTCGAGATCGGCACGCTCGTCAACAACGTGGGAATGTCTTATTCCTACCCGGAATACTTCCTCGACATACCTGATTGGTGAGTTTAGATACAGGCAGATAATAGCTGCGGTGATCACAGACACCGTGACATTAAAAAAAAACCTGACAAAAAAATTAAAAATATATACGTCTTCCTTACAAACACACCCATTTAATATCTATGATTGTCAGGAAAACGTCAATTTTTTTATCTTTTTTCGGGATTTTTTTTAACGCCAATGGATTTGTAATCATCATCAGCCCATTAACGTCCCACTGCTGGGCACGGGCCTCCTCTACAACTGAGAGGGTTTAGGCCTTAGTCCACCACGCTGGCCTAGTGCGGGTTGGCGGACTACACACCTAAGAAATTCCTAAGAACTTTTAGGTGTGCAGGTTTCATCACGATGTTTTCCTTCACCGTTAAAGTACGTGATAATTCATTGTGAATACACACATAACTTCGAAAAGTTAGAGGTGTGCGCCTAGGGTTTGAACCCGCGACCGTCGAGATTCTCGACCGCGTGCCTAAACCTCGAGGCCATCACGACTTGTAATGACCGTAACTATTACCTGCCTTAGTTTCCGATAACGGTCTGAATACACTCTGTATATTTTTTTTATTCACAAGCCCAGCAAAACACTAAGTGACCTGGTGTTATTTAGTCACTGAAACTCACAAACGTCCATATTAATCGTTGGCTTTCGAAGTGGAATGTAGCTGGAATGAATGAGTTATTACGAGATATAGGGCATCATCAATTTTACAACAGCGTTTGTTGGTTTGCATAATTTTAATACAAAAAAAAATTATGTTCAAAAAGAATATCTGAACAGATCTTCTTTTTGACAAATCTATAACTGGAATTGGTAAAGATTTATTATAAAGTGAGTATCGATCGATTTTTTGAATTTTGGGCCGCGACTTTTACCCTAAATTATTATTTTTACTTAGAGAGGTACATAAGATCATTTAAATCACCTTATGTGTTTAAAAGAGGACTCTCTGGCTAATTGCAGTGTAATTTAATGATTCATTAAAGGTTTTTCTTAAATAAAATCTAAAAGAGTTCACAAAGTGACGTTTGGCTTAATGTACGTGGTGTGTTCCTGATTAATTAATGTAAATTACAGTGTAAATGTGACATAAAAAAACGATTGACGTCTGAAAGAAGTCAGCAGTTAAATGATGAACCAAGATTATGGAATTCATTGCCGACAATACTGATAACGGCCCATTAACGCTGATATGTACCTACATAAATGTGATATACGCATAATTTTATTCTACTTCTCTTACCATACTAGCGTAGGATCTTGTACATCCGGGGCGTCGGCGTATTCTGTTACGCCGACGACACGCTCGTCACTGCGACGGGCGGGACCTTCCAGGAGGCCGCCGACCTCGCCGCGGTTGGAACTGGCAACGTGGCGAGGAGGATTCGGCGGCTGGGCCTCACGGTGGCCCTCCACAAATCCGAGGCCATTTGTTTTCACCGGCCTCGGATGGGACCACCTGCTGGGGCCCACATCGAGGTTCAGGGCGTGCGAATTCCCATCGGCAAGCAGCTCAAATACTTGGGGCTGCTGCTGGACAGTCGGTGGGAATTCCGCGCCCATTTTGAGGCGTTGCAGCCAAAGCTGCTGCGGGTAGCAGGCGCTCTGTCTGGCCTGCTGCCCAACCTGGAAGGTCCAGGCATCCCTTGCCGAAGGATGTACATGGGAGTCGTGCGGTCTATGGCGTTGTATGGAAGCCCAGTATGGGCCGAGTCCCTGAACAGGCGCTGCGTCGCTCTTCTGCGCAGGCCTCAGCGTGCGCTGGCGCAGCGACTGATCAGGGGCTACCGCACGATCTCCTACGAGGCGGCCTGCGTCTTGGCCGGGTCCCTGCCGTGGGATCTTGACGCCAAATTCCTCTCGCGTCTTTATCATCAGCGGGAGGAGGCGTCAAGTCGCGGGGACAGACTGGCCCCGAGAGAGGTTGAGGCAATAAAAGCCTCCCTCCGTACGGCCGCCGTGGAGGAATGGCGAACCAGGCTGGAGGATCCCAGTGCTGGTGCTAGGACCGTCGAGGCAGTGCGTCCTGTCCTCGACCAGTGGGTGGACAGGCGCCACGGTGCGGCGACGTTTCGCCTGACGCAGGTGTTGTCGGGGCATGGATGCTTCGGCCACTACCTGTGTCGGGTGGCTCTGAAGGAGGAGTCGGCCGTGTGTCACCACTGTGACAACTGCCCGGACGACACAGCCCAGCACACACTACAAGAGTGTCCAGCCTGGGAGACGGAGCGCAGCGCTCTCCGCGCTATTGTTGGTGGCGACCTCTCGCTCCCGGCCGTCGTATCTTCAATGGTCGGGAGTCCGAGGTCGTGGCGAGCGGTGCTCTCCTTCTGCGAGCACGTCATGTCGCAGAAGGAGAGCGCGGAGCGGGATCGAGAGATCAACGATCCCGCCCGCCAAAGACGTCAGAGAAGGAGGCGCCGGGTCGACAGAGATAACTAGACCCGGCGCCCTGCCCTGTGGCAAGGGGGCGTTAGAATCCCACCACGGTATCCCCTGCCTGTCGTAAAAGGCGACTCAAAGGGGCCCTTGGGGTCGCTGGGCGCGCTGCGGGGGCGGCGCGTCCTCACTGAAAGTGACCCCGAGAGGGGCGGCGGCACTGTGGCCTGTGTACGTCGCGGGCGCCCATTCACAACTGGGGCGCCCGAACCAAGCTAGTGGGGGTGCAACTGCGCCCCCAACAACTCCGAGACGGCCGAGACAAACACGTCTCGGAGGCGCACCGGGCGGCTGCGGCATTACGGTGGGCGCTTCTCGCTCACGTACCGTGGTCGCCCCACTCGGCGCGGAGATGGCCACCGGGGGGTTTTGGTCGGTATGCCGGTTTAGGGAATTTTGTTAGGGACCCAGCCCGGCACTAACACCTGCGCGGACATGACGTCGCCGCGCGCCGGGCTGGAAGACCGGTGACCCCGACATACGCTTCCCGCCCCCCCCTCCCCCGGGGCTGGCGGGAAGTAGAGCCATAAACAGCTTTCCCCTCGAGAACAAAAAAAAAAAAAAAAAGGATCTTGTACATACCGATAAAGACTTTCCAGTCACTCCAAATCTAATAGTTTCATGAAATTCAAATATCGCACAACAAATCTAGATCCACCAACACGAAATTTAGAAAACGCCCGTGTCAAACGAGAAGCAATCGGTTGAATGGGCGCCTCGACGTCTGGGCCAAAAGCGTCGTATGGTTCAATTCAATGCGGCAACCGCGAATGGAGTTTCCGACGGGAGCCAGGTGTGCCGTTATCGCGTTCATGCGAAATAAGTGCCAAAGAATTGAAATATTATACGAACTATCGACGGTCTATCGTGCTCGGATTATTTGCAACCCCATCTACCTCGTATTTATTGGTTACGCCAACTGTATATCACTTCTATGCGAGATTAAAAAGTAACTCCTGATATGTTATGCGCGCCGCGTACATTTCTCTTAGAGCATGGTCCGTTTTGGTGAATGATTTTTTTATGTTCTTTATGTAATACGTCTGGGTTGCAGCGGTTAGAAAGCGAGAATATTATTATTAAATGACTGGAGAATGTTATGCATGTGAATGAAACAGTAAACATGTTATAAACATTTAATTAATTTCACTGAATAGGAAATACAGTATTTTACAATATAATTTTTGATATTGCATAGATGCGTCCACTAGAGATAAGATTTTGAATACGCTTAGATTTGAGAGAGTTCTACAACATATATGAAAGCAACTTAACTGTCCAATTTACAAGATATTGATATTTTGTAAACACCAGCTTTATACATATGCGTTTATGCCTGCACCTTCATCGGTGTAGACATAAAAAATGGGTCTAATGAATAATGATAACGGTGTAAGGAAAAGTAAGCGGAGGTACCTACTAAATCGATCTGTAATAATCTTAATAAAATAAGAAATTTCATTTAATTTTATTTTACGAATTACCATAACATCCCTTGAATCGTTCTTGCTTAAAAAATATTATAAAAAAAATATCGATCCAAAATAATGGGATAAGGATTACCTTGGCTAGGTTTTATTTCCTGATAACTCAATTAGTGAATCGTTCTCGTATGAACTAGAACAATATATTTTAATCGTTCTCGTATGATCTAGAACAATATTTTTTTATTGTCGACGAACCTGTATAAGTACATCCTGTCTCATTACACATCCAGTGTTCTCACATCTCTGCGTTCGAATAGAACATTTAAGAATTCCATGATTTCATTCCCTTCTGGTCGTCACTCGTGCAGTATAATCTCCAATATTCGGTCTTAATACAACTAAAAACAAAGATCAATTTGCAATTAACCAATATTTTCGTCTGTTTTACTTTCGCAATCAATCGCCAATTAGGTATTTAAAACCAAGTACCAAAAAACAATTCTCTAATGGGTGAAAATCCTGAACCAACTAAATTAAAATAAACAATCAAAAGCTTATAGTCTGCATCAACAGTCGGTTTAGTACACGAATGAAATTCCCTCTTTTACAGTGGTCCATACGTTTCAGTAGCCGATTGTTTCAAGTTTAAGTGAAAGGTATGCCGGTGCCAGATTAATTCGATTTTGGACAGCAAATTCGCTCTGCTCTGCTCTAAAGGCTTTGTGCACATCAATTGGTTTGATGGCTGATGTAGTGTGTCAGTGACATGTCAGTTTTGTTTGACGAAGTTCTGTCTCTGTGAAACCTGTTTCCGCCGTTTTGAGTCATTTCATATCTACTTTGTTTGATGTTGGAAGTTTACATATAAGATAGGCGACGTCCGCTTTTCATTGATTTTAAAATTAGGTTCTATTTCAAAACATGATTTAATAACATTATTAAACAATGTCAATAGACTTTGTATTGTTTCTCATATTGCGATAGCTTTTTTTTTTGAATTCAGTATATCTTCAGTGCATTTTAATATTCTTAAATATATCTGTTTATGTATTATTGTTTATAAGGATCTATTAGTGTGTAGATAAAGTCTTTAGACAATATTTAACAGGTCATGTGAAAACTATTTAGAAACTGTCATGGCAATCACTTACCCAAAATTTCAGAATCCCAGGATACACGATATAATAGTCGGTACCTATAAGTGTTTCGAGTGACAATTGAAGTCGCGAAAAGTCAGAATTCATAAAAAATATTAAATACGTTTGTGGCGGTAGCAACACGCCAACATAGATGTAGTTTTTTATATTTACTTGCTAATTGTTAGTATTTTTAACCTTATTTAAACATGCATTGTTTTTATCCATTTCTTGTAATTTTTTAAATTTATAAACAGGCATTGTTCTATTTTGTAATTATGACTGACAGACGTTTAACCATAAACATCTGCGAGTTGTAAAATTTATCTCAACAAGTATTTTTTATGTATCATATTGTTAAAGATTAGGAAATGCTGTTGTAAAATACTAACAATTAGCAAGTAAATATAAAAAACTACATCTATGTTCGCGTGTTGCTACCGCCACACGTTTATCAAAATTAATTTCACCCCTTTATGTTAAAACATTTTTGGTTAACTAATAAACCCATACGTTTTCAACCCAAGTATTCAATTATCTTCAATCCTCAGTGTTCAGAAACAATCCCAGGAGTGTCGCTTATATGTTTCCCTCGAATAAGGTTCAAAAATACCCATAATAATTTCATAAACATGGCGAAAAACGTCGAGCGGCGATCGACGTTATTCATCATTCTTAACTTCAAACCACATTAAGCAGAAAAGTGTCGTCAAAATACACAAAAGTTATTTGACCAAACATTCCTCGCTAATAGCTGGGTTAATTCGACCAACATATACTACCGAATAACATGATTAGACTTGGCCCATTAGAGATAATGTGGGGTTGTGATTGTATTAATTCTGTGGATAGGTCGGTCATGCTCGGACGCGCTCAGCAACCCCCGGCGGTACAATTTCGTCTTGCATTTACTGCCAATTACATATTTATTTGGAAAGCCTTGTATGTCCCTAACCCTCAGACCGTTTCAATTTGCTTCTACTCAATGGTCTCTTTATTTATTTTATTTATTTAAAACTTTACACATAAAAATACAATGAACTTAGGAGTACAGTAAACAAATCAAGTACAATGGGCGGCCTTATCGCACAAGGCGATTTCTCTTTGATCGTTTATGATTTGTTGTTGAGGATAATTTACAAGTTATAGTGCTTTTATGGATTACCAGTGTCAAGTGTTGTCTTAACATTGTAAGGCCGACTTCACCTACTTATTTATTGTATGCTACTTTGTAAGCGTTGTACATGACCTCAGTAAATCTTTGTTTATGCGAATAATATTTATGCAAACTAGTTTTTTATGAACCTGCTTCCATTTTATGTAACAGTCAGTGTATCTATGATTTGATGTGTTCTTGGTTTCGTAACTTTGTCTTAAAAATGCATTATAATAATGCGGCATCTATCACATTTTTTAACTAAACAGATTTCATTACTAATTTTATCGAATGAGTATTAAAAGAGCGTAGTTTTCGAGATCGATATTATATTTTTCAATTCCATAATTTATTTTATTATTATAAAATAAAAAAAAATTAAGTAGAGAGAAGGTTAATATAGAGAATAATTTATTTACAATATAATTTACACCAATTATGCCAATGGCAATTGCAAGAAAAGTTCTTATATTTATAACAATTTTTATGTTCGAATTAAAAATTGTCTCGGTGTTTAATACCCATAATAATTGGCTTTTTATATGGTATTCTGATACCATAAGTAAAAGTTCTGACTTTTTGTTAAACATTTGATTCACTGGGTGTCCTCAAAATACACCCATCTACACAAAATATGTTGTTTTAGGGAGAAAGCCGTCCCCAACATGATCAAGATTAACATCATGTCTGTTACCAAGATGACTCATATCATCTTGCCCGGCATGGTGAAGAGGGGTAAAGGAGTGGTGATCAACGTTGGGTCTGCATCATCGGCCATACCAAGCCCGTTGCTGACTGTGTACGCGGCTTCCAAGGTGAGATATTTATGATAGTTTTAGCAGCACTGAATAGTACTAAGCTGATGGCAAGGACAGATTAATGTTTATCTCAGTGGCGGTTCTTCCATAGAAGCCCAAATGCCCAACTCTCCTTACAAAATTTCGAATAATAATCTTTAAGCTTTAGATCTTTATTTCACAAAAGCAATTTGACATATAAATTAATATCCTGACTCCACAATAAACAATTAAAAACTAGACGTTAATAATTATCGTGTACCGCTTATGGGCTTCTATGGAAGTACCGCCACTGGGTTATCTACCCTTAATTCTAGTAATGTAAACTGATCGCACTGGCACTCAACGCTAAGAGACAATATCGATGTTTCGTCACCAGCAAAAACAATAATGCTAGTATGATATTAAACGGAGATACACATGTCCACCACGAACTTCGACACGATGGCTTGTGTTTCACCTCACATGTATGGTGATAAATTTGTAGTATTAAAATATGTCTGGCAAAATGTATGCTCGTTTGACTGACAACATACGAGCGTTGTTATAAGTCACTGACTTGATAATGAGGGTCGAGATTTTTTAGTTTTTTTTTTTTGTATAATTTACATACCTGCATAATATTAACATACATAAATACACACCACCTGTATCCACGAAGGAATAGGCACAGGTAAATTTTTACACCCATGTTTTACCAATTCTGTTTTAGACTCCTACAAGGGCACAAGCCTACCGCAATTTACTGGGCACTTTTTCAGACTGTCCTGCTACTGATAATATTCTAATGAAAAAAGCCAATAGCACTTGATTTCTAAATCTCGCGGCACACACTTATGACTACGTGGCATTTCTATGCATTTCTAGTGTTGATTAAAGTTTTATATAAATAAGTAATTGGTATTAAAACCATAACTGGGGCAACATGTGCAATACTCTGTATACCCATTCTGGAATACAGGTTGGGGGATTTACGTACAATATAATTAACCACACAAACCTTACAGGCATACGTTGATAAATTCACCGAAGGTATCGACATGGAGTACTCAAAACAAGGCATCATCGTCCAATGCGTGCTGCCTGGGTTCGTCTGCTCCAACATGTCTGGTATCCGACGAAGCACCTTGTTCGCGCCCACGGCAAAGGACTTCGTCAAGTCAGCCATTAGCATGGTCGGTAGTACGGCTCGCACTACAGGCTACCTACCTCATGCAGCCTTCGTCAACATCCTGAACACGATTCAGGAGATTTCGAGCACTTTCGGCGTGTGGCTCGTGACGAGGACCATGGAGAACAACCGCAGGAAAGCCCTGAAAAAGTATAAGAAACAGTAAATATTGTATAATACTTTAATTCACTTCGATATAGGAGCTGCTCATTTAATTAGTTCATTTAGTATGAGGAAAGTTGGTTAAATTAGTTATATATATTGAAATAATTCCCAAATTGCCATTAACCACGGTGCCATTAATAAATACTTAATTAAGAAGGAATTTTGTAAATAATGAATACTTCTTAAAATATTGCTAAATTAGCAATCTTCAGACGACATGAATAACCTATAGGAGCCTTCTGAATGGCACCTATTTTTTTTACGATATCCTCGAATAAATTTGATCTAGAAGCTCTTTTACTTATAGAGATATCTTTAGATAAATGAGCAACTCCTGTACACACTTACATCTTTCTGGTCAACTTGCTTTGTTCCACTGGACAAAACGCTTGTACTTTCGCTGTTAACACCAAAGATGTATGTATTTATAACTTATTGTTCATAAAGTTGTCTTTATGTGGGTGTGGTAGAAATAGTACCAAATAAATTAACGAATTCCACTACAAAGTTATAGTTTTGTAGTTTTTCCTCTGCACCCGTATTCTAATCGCTTATTTCATTTGCAATAGAATCTTGTTCGTTAATATCTTAAACCTAATATTCATGGTCAGGAGTCAAATTTGTAGTTGGATCTTTCTGTACAATTAAATTAAATCAAATATTCTAGTTACAATAATTTGATGTTTAATAAAATTTTACTTTAATAAGTTTAAGTGGCATACTTAAACTTTTGACGAATAAAGGCAACTTTAATTGTAGTGTCGTGCCGAGTTACTTCTTTTATAATTTTAATACTATTTAATATTTCAAGTATAGACTTGAGAATTTATTTTCGTCGATATTGCCAATGAATCATTCGTATCTAGTTTTCGGCACGTCGCTTTTATTTACTACTTCGTAGTCGCAAATGTACAAGGCTTATTGTAAATTACAACAACTAACAAAAATCGGGCTGTGTACAATTTGCATTTGTTAGATCAAAAATGAAAAGTTAATTAATGGGATTGTATTAACTTTTAAGATGGTTGAATAAATTTGGTACGCAATATTAAAGAGTTTGATTAACCCTGGTTCTAGGTCTGTACAAATTATTTCATTAAAATATGTTGATGTTATCGAAGCTGCTTGAAGAATTACCTGAAAGAATATATATAATAAATATATTAGGATTTTAAGTATTAATTATTTTGAAATTATTATATTTCAAACCATTTATTATATTTTTACTGACAATGTACAAAAAATACCTTAATAACCTTATGTCCACTATTATCCCCTATAAAACTTTAATACCCCCCCCCCCCCCCTGGTGAGTGCAGAGTAATCCAAATAGAAGGTCTACTGACAAGCTACGACTAACATCATCATCGCAGTCCAAGTTGACTACGGCATAGCTCCACCCCTTACAAAAATATGGACAAGTCTCCGAAAACGGAATTTTCTTCGACTTAACTATCATTCTCGTGGAATCATCTCTCCCAAGAAAGATTTAAAGACTGAAATTAATTGTGGATTACAAAAATATATTGATCACACAGTGAGGATTCCTAAGTTATGGACTACTAATAATAAATAGGTGGCCAGGTGTACGTCCTATTCCAAAAGGTGAGTGGTCTAAAAAGATTTACAAATTATGATGAAATAATAATTCCGAAGTATTATCAATTTAATAGATTTTAATCGTTTTATTGGCGACTTTGACTGTTCTTTATTATTTGTATAGCCTCGTTTGTATTATAAAATGTTCTATGCTCTTTTATATATTGAGATAATTATACGCAATAAAACATGTGTTGTAAATACACTTATTAGAAATGTGCAAAGGTGAAGGTATTTGTCAATTTGAATAATACCTATTGTCATACATTGATATATCTTTTTCAGGTTTGGAAAGCTGGACGCCTGATGTTAGATATTTAGTCTCATCTGCTATTAATTACTAATTTATTCTCAATTAGATGACTTTATATTAATTTATTGGCATTTAAATTAATAGAATTGTTACTAGAGAAAGTAAACTCCGAGGAATTGTATAATTACCTATAGTTATTTTTTTTGTTCTTTTTTTATTTATTGTAATACCATATAATTACATTGTATAATAATTCATCTATTGTTTTTTTTCAAGTCAAAGTGACCATATTCCGAGGTAGCACATGGTTGTAGGTGCAACCAGCGGTACAGTTCATTAACTACCGTGTCAATCGTAATCAATACCAATATTTTTAATACTGTGAATTTCGTAATGAAAAAACCGATATATTTTACACTGATACTTTTTAAATTAGCACGTATAAAAATCATCTTTGAGTATTTCATTGTTCGTTTTTACCTAAAGAGAAAAATTCCTGTAATAATGTACACAAAAAACCCTGTTAAAAAAATAATAAATGAAATTGTATTGAAATTTTTGTTAAATAAACAGTACGAAGAAAACAAAAAGGTTTTTATTTATGTTGAAGTATGAAACATAAACGAAAATAACTCACTATTATTTTCATCGCAACAAAAAGTTTTACTGCCTCTTTTATGACAATACATTAAATGATTTGTAAGCGTCAGAATGACAAAATCAAAAGTGTACAATATAAATAAAAAATTAAACCCGAAAAAAACAGATATGAAAACAAAGCCATAACGCGAGAAACCAAGTACTTCGGTACAATGCTCCGCGTCAACCACTGAGATGGGTAAAAAACATAAATCCGATGTATCCTGCGGGCTTTCTATCAATTTCAACCAACTGTTGATGGTTGTGGGGTCCATAGTGATCCTAGTACTGCTGTTCTTGATAGTCTGTCACATCACCAGTGGCCGATAGGATATGGGGCAGAAAGATGTTTGCTATAATGTAGATTATCTGCAAGTTCTACTCATTGCTTTCACTTTTGTCACCTTGCTGTTGGTTATGAGCTGGATGTTCAAATATTTCCAAAGTACTTAGAGCATTCAATTGGATTAGATGACGTCAAGAATTTGGAAAAGACCAAATGCTGCCGATCGCTTGATACCACTATGAGCAATTGTAGTGAGGTTGATTTGCCACAGTGCCTTGTAGTTGGCTTCTCCTTTATATTATGGCTGATAGTAATGAGGTTCTTGTGTAAATATCTACAGAGTCTGCCGCCATGAAGTCTAATTATACAAACTCAAGTTAAATGGCTTTGAATTTGTGTAGATCTACCTCATGGGAAAACTGTTTATCATTTGAATAAATCTTTAATTTTCCTAGTTTTGATTTATTTATTTACATTCCTCAAATTTCATTGTAATCATCATCATTGCAGGACTTACAGGTAACTAAGGTGTGTTTTGAGTATGAATTATTGCTGCCTCGTGGTCTCGCGGTACAAGTATGTGCCGTGCGATCTAGAGGTCCTGGGTTCGATTCCCGGGTCGGGCAAAGTGTTATTGGGTTTTTCCATTAGGAAATTCTCAGTAGCAGCACGGAGTCTGGAAATGTGCCCGAAAAACGGCAATAGGCTCGCCCCCAAATTACGTGGGACTGATACATACCTGGCGAAATGTGGGTGCAGAAATGCACCTCTGCCTACCCCTTCGGGGAATACAGGCGTGAGGTTATGTATGTATGTATGTAATTATTACTATTGAGCCAGCGTCGTAAGGCGCTATACACTTTTAGTTGGGGCCTAGCACTAAAACGTTTTATTCATTCATCATCAGCCCATATACGTCCCACTGATGGGCGCGGGTCTCCTCTGCTACTGAGAGGGTTTAGGCTTTAATCCACCACGCTGGGCTAGTGTGGGTTGGCGGACTACACACCTAAGAAATTCCTAAGAACTTTTAGGCGTGCGGGCTTCCACACGATGTTTTCCTTCACCGTTAAAGTACGTGATAATTCATTGTGAATACACACATAACTTTGAAAAGTCAGAGGTGTGTCTGGAGTTTGAAAATAATAACAGAAAATTACTTTAAAATCTATTCTTCGCTTTTATTATTAGTGCAAATGTTGGACTAAAAAAATACCAGAACAGTAAAACTGTGTTACTGATTGTTTTTGAAATCACTCCCCCAAACTTCCAAAAAAACCTGAAACCTCTAGAGCGCACGTCAGGCATAAAAGTAAAGAGGAAAAATGCATCAAATCCAAGCAAATTATGCATTTTAAGCCGCAAAGTTAGTTGCATGGAACGAGCGAAAAAACACCCCGACGGTTAGTGAGATTCCTAATTAATATTAAAATCCAATCTGGTTCGTCTGGCGGTGGGCTCGGCGCGAACTTTAATCTAGTTTGTGTTTTCCGTTTGCTCTATGATTTTCAGGTGGCTGGTTCAACTTTTATTACCAGGAACTTTGATACTCAACATTTGCTATTTTTTTTAAATGAGCGACAGCGTGTAGCGTTCATGATATTCAGGCTTAGGGCTTAAATAAATATAAGTTAGTACAGTTAACAGTCTTGTAACACTTGTTGATGCTCCTTAATAAATTTTACAGCAAGGCTGTGTTTTGAATCGCTAGAATACGGCACTCAAATAAATCAACCCGAAAACCAAAAAGGATATTTGCAAAATATTTATTCCAGCAACCTTGAAATTCGCTTAATTGTTGGTTAGTAACGTTTTTAAATTCTTATAACCCAAGTGCTATCAACAATACCCATATACCTACCAATAAAAAATGGAGGATTGGCAACAAAAACGCCTCGAAAAAGCTTGAGAAAAAATGTTCTAGTTGATCTCAAACTGGTTTGCAAATAATGATTTAAACATTTTGAAGGACTTAGTGCTCCCAAATGGAACGAAAAAAAATACCAGTCAATAAATACATAACCGAAAACTTTTGTGAGTAAAAAAATTAGAGGTATGGAATAAAGGAGGCTCCATACAAAAGGACCCAGTTGAAGATAAGAAATGGAGCACTCAACTTGCGTCCGACTTTAGTCCCGTTGATCAAGTAAATGGATCGTATGGTTGATTACTGCGACACAATAAAACACGAGAAGAATGGAAAATCAAACGTGACCGCAGACTCGGTGGGACAGCTCCCTAGCATCCAGCTTATGCCCACAATACGCCGTCCTACTTCCTTGATTAACTGTTTTACTTCACAAAGGAAGGGAAGGCAACAAATGCTATCCTCTAACAAAGGGTTTGAAAACTACAGCATAAGTTCTGTAAATGTTTGTTTTCTTATAATTGTCGATGATAAATGAAGACATTTGATGGTAAATTTTAAGATATTCACGGCTGTTATCCTCGAAGGGGTAGGCAGAGATGTTTTTCTGTACAGAAATGCAGTTGGTACCCACGTTTCGCCATTTTTAGGTCTCAGGTAACAAGGGGCGAGCAGATTACTAGATTACTGTGTTTTGGGCACGAACCCAGACTGTGCTGCATTCCCAGAGATATCTGGGAATTTCTAAATGGAAAAATCCAGTAAGACTGCCTGACCCGGGGGTTGAACCTGGGACCTCTAAATTGCACAGCACATAATTATGCCGCGAGGCCCCGAGATAAAATTTAAGTCTTCTTTTTCATTAACAATTTTCCCTTATGAAGAAGACATTAAACAGTTTCTTCACTAAGCTCAATATAAAATATCACTGAATGAAGTAAGTTAGTTACTTGTAATTCACTACAGCCTGTATTTTTTTTAACGCAAACATGTAATTATGCTTTCGCAGAGTTGTTTTATTGCAGATAATGCCTGTAATGTAATAATGCCTCTAACACCATGTGTGCTAAAAATGACAGCACCATGAATAAAAAGACACAATATGGAACTCTGGAGGGTTTCATTTCTCACTTTAGTCAGAAAGAAAAACATTAGAGAACTGAGAAATGTTCAACTTATTTTATACAAGCAATATTACGTAGGTATATACCTAACATTTATTTATTTCATCATCATTATCAGCCCATATACGTACCACTGCTGGGCGTGGGCCTCCTCTGAAACTGAAAGGAATTAGGCCTTAGTCCACCACGCTGGCCTGGTGTGGGTTGGCGGACTACATATGTACTTAAGAAATTCCGAAGAATTTTAGGGGTGCAGGTTTCATCACGATATTTTCCTTCACAGTTAAAATTCTTTGTTAATACACACATAACTTCGAAAAGTCACGACTTTATTTAGAACCAGCGGTTGGGAAATAGCCTAAGTTCCTTCTCAAATTCCCATCTATATCCAAACCAAGAATCATACAAATCTTTAACCAATTTAGTAGGTTTTGGGTATATCCGTTACCAACAATTTCTAAAACAATAAAATATTTCCTTGTAATTTTAGAATTAACTAGCATACTCAACTGTTGATGCAAGTACTCGTTTCGCCAATCAAAACTAACAACTAAATGGCAATTTGAAACATTCCTTCGCAACCTTTGGATTCCATGACCGAGGGTCCTTTCAAACTCAATAACAAACATTAACATTCTGCGGGTGTAAATACGAACACAGCTCAATAATTTGTAGCATCCCTCCCACTTACGATTGTAGGTCCGATATCCGGAGTACAAAAGGGCTTTTGTTATTGCCCGGATCAGCGGTGCGTACGTTTATAGCCTTCAGATTACGCATAGCCCACAAACAAAACATTTTTGAGATATGAAGTTATTGCTGTGGTGACATTTAGGGTATCGTGATCTTGCTGGAAGACACTAGATGTGAAAATTATTGAATTGGATCATCAGATTGGTTCATAATTTTTATTCTATTTAAAAAAATATATAATAAAATATTAATGGAAATTATATTACCGTTAAAAAATATATAAAAAGACGCTTTAACACTGGAACTAAAAAGTAGAAAATAAATAAAGTAAGAAATAAAATAAAATAAAAAATCTTGTAAACAGAAAACGGCAATACGTACTCATACGTGGGACTAAAATAATTTGTCGAAACGTGGATGCAGCAATGTGCAGCTGCCTACCCCTTCGGGGATACGGGCGTTAGTTAATGTCTAAAAAAGATAAAAAACAAAACTGCCACAAATTTCATTAGAAGCCACCGCGTCAAATTCTTCAGCTGAGTGCTATCCAGTTGAATACCAATGGTTACTGCATAATTCGTTGGTCAGTCCGAAGAGTTATTTGCGGTCGACATGCGGTGGAGTATTATCGTTTTGGCGAACAAGAAGCGGAAAATTGCTGGTAATTCGATCGTACACCAATTTGTACACTAAAATTGACGGGCGTTAGGTAAAAGAGCTTAGTAATTTATTCCTGTATTGAAATTGACAACGCAACCCATTTTGTATGACTCAGCCTATTGTTTTCCAACTCTTTGTTTTCCAACTCCTCCTTTGTATTTTTTCTGATTAATTTCGGTGCGGGATCATGACAAATCAAGTTCCATTAGATTCGCTGAGCTCCAGTGTCCAGCGTCAATAGTGTGCGTGCCGCTGTTGATCCTGGAGGAGTTACAGTGGCTGGTGTGTTGTGGGATAGGGCCAAAATACTCAGCCTATTTTCTTCCATTATAGGCCCCTTAAGCAAGGGCCCCCTACCCTGATCTTAATCAGCTTGCGTCCATCCGTTACCCGGTACCGTTTTTAAGTCATCAGTCTAACGTATATAAAGATGTCCTACACTAAGTCTGCCGAAAGTGATGTATTAGGCTGGACTTATAGCTGGCGAAATATTGATGTACATACATACATAAACTCACGCCTGTATTCCCTGATGGGGTAGGCAGAGGTGCATTTCTACACCCACATTTCGCCAGGTATCAGTCCCTTATAATAGGTGGCGAGCCTATTGCCGTTTTTCGGGCACATTTCCAGACTCCGTGCTACTACTTAATGGAAAACCCAATAACACTTTGCCCGACCCGGGAATCAAACCCAGGACCTCTAGATCGTACGGCACATACTTGTACCGCGAGACCACGAGGGTTTTTTTTTTTTATGTAAATTTAGTTAATTAAATTAACTCAACCTGCCCCTTCTAATCATGTGAAAGCAGGTATGACTGTGTATATATTTAAGGACTCTGACGTGAAAATCTATACATTTATTTGTATTTGAAAACTGATTTTACCACATGTGACTCCGTGGAGGTGTAAACCAATGTTTATATCTACATCTATGCTTCGTCACCTGTGATTTGAAGTCCTAATTAATTGAAGGCAAGTCAATTGCCGATTCGAGCTCATACTCAGTCTCTTTGCTGCTACTGAGAAATTTCTAATACCGAACCCAATAATACTTTCTAAAGCACAGGACCACAGAACAGCTGAATAAGATAAGAAGGGAAATAGACAGTATTTGTATGGGGACGAGTGTCGCCGCTTGCCTTTCATTCTACTACGATCACACGACCAGTGACAAAAAATAATAATAATAATAATGAATTGCTGCTCTTGTTTGTCGCATATTTATAAAAGTCTAGATATTACCCGCAACCCGAATTATTAAGAAGCGGCCGTGTCAAACATATGCTTAATATTCTAATCGTAGGTTCGGCACGCTCGGTATGCTGACATTTCCTTTCTGGTCTTTTTCAATATTGTTCTTTACACAGGACCAAAAACTCTAACGTATTTTTCTAATTTAAGTACAGCAGGTGCAAATGCACTCAACATATTCGTACAATTTGTCACTGGGTTCATTAATTTGCTCATTAGTCACAGAATGTTACGTGAGACCGTGTCTCTACAATTAAGTGACAGCTCGTATTTCAAGCTGGGGTGCGTATATTAATCTTTTGTTAGGCATTAAGTGGAACGTTTGTTTTAGACGTACCTACATATTTTGCTGAGTAATATGTTGGTAGACTGCCTCGTGGTCTCGCGGCACAAGTATGTGAGAAAGGCTATTCATGATGATGTCCCAAAATTGCTTACAGCAAATCCGTATACGAAACTTAAAACAGATTTTTCTTTAATCCTCCGCTCCTATTTATCATGACATGATGATAGCCTAAAGGTTTCCTCGATAAAAGGACTATTCAACGCAAAATACTTTTTTATTCGAACCACCAGTTCCTGAGTTTATCGCGTTAAACAAACTCATCAGCTTTATAATATTAGTATAGATTGGATATTATCACATTTAGGTACTGTAAAAGAAAGTGTCGTAGAGAAGGCTTCACATCTAAATATAATCATAAAATAACTAGGGTACACAGATTCATCCAGTCTAGGCCAGCATGTCGAATCTTTACATACATATTATATATCAGTGGCAGTACTTCCATAGAAGCCCAAAAGCCCAGCTCACCTTATGAAATTCCCAATAATAATCTTAAAGCTTTGAATCTTTATTTAACAAAAGCAATTTGAGTTTTGACATTTAAATGAAAATATACCTACTGACCCCACAATAAACAATTAAACTAGACATTACACATTTAACGTGTAAAGCTTTTGGGCTCCTATGGAAGTACCGCCACTGATACTACTGACTGATGGTCCCCACATCAATACAAATGTCTGTGTGATCCACAAATATTTGCTTCGGGTTTGAGTGTTTGTGAGACTAGTCTAACGTAGCTAATGATACCCACGACACAAGATTAGTACCTTAGTGTGGGGTTAAACCATGGATGTGACTGTTTTATTTAATCACCATCATCGGCCCATATACGTCCCACTGCTGGGCACGAGCCTCCTCTACCATTGAGAGGGTTTAGGCCTTAGTCCACCACGCTGGCCTAGTGCGGGTTGGACGACTACACACCTAAGAAATTCCTAAGAACTTTTAGGTGTGCAGGTTTTATCACGATGTTTTCCTTCACCGTTAAAGCAAGTGATAATTCATTGTGAATACACACATAACTTCGAAAAGTCAGAGGCCTGGGGTTTGAACCTGCGACCGCCGAAATTCTCGACCGCGCGCCTAAACCTCGAGGCCATCACTGCTTTGAGTGTTTGTGAGACCAAAAAGTCTAACGTAGTTAATGTTACCCACGACACAAGACTAGGTTGGGGTCATAACTATGGATGTGGCTGTTAGGTATTATTTAATATATGAAACCAACCAACAAATCCGTGTCAAAAACTGTAATTAACTTAGAATCCAATTGAGACATCCATTAATGTCGACATTACCACGAAATTACCATACTAATGTATGTAAATAATTGAATACGTGAAGGCGTGCCAACAATAGAGTTCAATCGGAATCAGCTATCCATTGTTCCTTATAGTGTCGCGCTATTGTCAGCTGCACTGATAAAAGAACGGACTTTATTCAGTGGATTTTTAGTACATCTGGTAAAAATCCTTCCTATGATCCTGGATCCTTTAAGCGAAGCGTGAAGAAGCATTTGTGCAGGCCGGCATGATTGTGTCGACCAGCGGGTGACCATATCGTTTCTCGCTGGTCGGTAGTAATTTTTTGGACTCCACTGTGCTTACCATCAGGTACAGTGGAGTCACTTTGCCGTGCCAGAATAAAAAAAAAAAAAAAGGTTTCAATAATGTAAGCTATGATGGTCTTGAGGTTAAGGCGCACGGACGAGTCAAAATCTCGGCGGTCGCGGACTCGAACACCAGACACCGTTTTTCAGTTATGTGTGTATTTGCCAATAATTATCACGTACTTTAACGGTGAAGGAAAACATCGTGGGGAAACCTGCACATTTTAGATCTTAGGAATCTCTTGTTTATGATGGACAAAAGCCCAACGCCTCACAGCTGTACCTAGATGAGACCCGTGCCCAGCTCCAATAACATCTCTGCCTGCCCTACAGCAACTAAAGCGTGATTTTATATGTGACAAATGGCCGAATACTGGAACGCTACTTAATCTGAGGGTGACTTATATTTAAGTGGCTGTTATAATTTAAGCGGTATACTGAAAAATCATTTATCGGTTTTAAGACTGTGATTAACTAATGCCCACTTAAATTTCCATAAATGGCAACATTACCACAAAAAGTTCTTTTACATGACATTTTTTAAGTATATACCGCTTAAATTATAACAGCCACTTAAATATAAGTCGCCCTCAGATTAAGTAGCGTTTCCGTATTCGGCCATAAACCGCTTAATCAATTTTCATAAATTTATATATGTGGACATAGAGGGCATCTCAAATTGATCACTCTTTATATATTTCGTCTGAGCAAAGCTGAAGGAATTTAAAGTGAAAGGGCAATGCCCAACTGACTAAACAACTTAGTATCAGCACAAATATTTTTGTGCCACAATGAAAACTTGTGCATAGTGTTGTAATTAACATAACCTATCAATAAAACTTAATAGTACTTGCATAATTTGCGGGGTTCCATGGTAACTAAAGGGTCAAAGTATAATAAAACCACATAAGTAGGCAGTCAAAGTAAAGTTTTAATATCATTATTCCATGTACTCTTCTTCAAAAATATTGTCTAGGAATGGCGCTGGTGTAGTAATATTATTATGCCATCCCCAACTCAAGTACCAAGCAATAGTCATTATGTGGGCAAAACAGCCGACTGTGTGTTTGCCCACTAAGCAGCTAACCAGAGATAGCCCTTAGTGTATTTGCTGTATTGACACATGTAAACCTGGCACATCTTATATTGTTGGAGCATCTAAAGCATGATCTAAATGATTAGCATCATACTGTAATTGTCGCTGTAGTGTTCTTCTAGCTGCCATCCAACAAGCTTTGCACACACATTTTAGATGTGAGATCTGGAAAATGGATATAATTGTTAGTAATGTGAAATATTTCATAAAAGTTAAAACAGGGATTCTCATTTAACATGAAGAAGAGATATCCAATTAAGAATAATGTTCCTTTCTTGACAATTGGGAGGTACTCTTTATGATTGTATGCACAGTACAGATATACAACATACATTTCAATGTCTTAATATAGGAGCTTGAAGTGAGCCAACTTGAAGAACAGCATAACACTCCATGCAGAGAATGCCATCCCGTGAAATCTGTGAAAATATATGTTTACAATAAGACTTTGTATTTAAATTCAAAGGCTAGTATTATACTACCTCTGTGAAGCAGTTGATTGTGTATTGCTTGTTATGTCTGAAATTCCAGGTTTAGTTCCCAAGTTAAAGCTAGTAATAGGTACGAGTTTAAGTATTTGGGATTATATATCCCTGTGTCTTAAATAGCACATTAAAGCAGGCAATTAGAATAGTTATAAACATCACAGTAACAATAGTTAAAACCTGGCCTAACAATAAAGTATTGAAAATAAAAACCTGAAAATCTTCATTGGAGCATAAACAGAATATCTGTGTTTACATATAACATACAATGTAGCTGTTAACTACATTGACAATGACTGTGTTGCAGTCACCACCTCCAGAGAGAAGACAGAGTTCCAACAGTTTAAACACTAATAGTAATACATTTTTAGATTACTTAATATTTAATAAGAATACGGTTTTGAATTCACTTACCGGCGAGGGTGAAATCCACATAGAGTATTGTACCTACATGATTTCATTGATTTCTCTCAATGCCTGCAAAGGTCCATAACGTAGCCGAAGGGTACAATTAACACACCGGCGAACTGATATTACCATAATACGAGAACAGTGATATAAGGAGTCTCTGTCTCACAACCACTTTTCACAATAAATTGTACAAGGAGTCTCTATCTCGATTATAAAGTAAGTTACCTATATGGAGTCTCTATCTCAAAATCACTACTTATTAATATTATATAACTAATAACCACACTTGGAATGTTTACTTTTGCGAAAAACAAACGTAACGGCCGTTCTTGCATAAACATACCTTACCTATATAATGACATTATCCCGCCCGCCAACCAATTTCAATGTTGCCAAGTGAATAAGTCGTTTTATTATTCTTATAATCGATATTTATCATGACCATTATTTTTACAGAAAATATTTTTGTGTTATCATTATACTGTCAGGATATGCAACGTATGATTAAAAATATACAGCAGAGAAAAATATACACTATTAGAATACTAGAATACTTGCTATAATCTTTTAATGAAAATAAATACAGAGCTATTGATTGATGTGATTGTTGCAAATAAGCACTTTGATAAAAGCAATGTGCGCAAAGCATAAATCTGTGAAGTGCTTTAAAAATGTTTGCGTGTGGTAGTAGATACAGAAACTTATAGCAACCACCACCGAGCATTGCTAAAGAGTAAATTACTTTTATTTGAATAAGTCTTATTATTAACTTTTCACGCTAGCGAACTCACTCAAGATCTAGTGACAGCTTAAAACAATATAATAATTGTAATTTCTGCTTAATAGTAAATGATCAAATAAATTAAAGGCGTAATAACTCAGCGTAATAAAACGACAAACAGAAACTGTAGCTAGTAGGTAAATAAATAGAAATACTATTTATCTTTGTATTTTTTAATCCGGCAAATGTAGGGTTAACTAATACGATATAAAATCATTAAAATTAAAGACAAGAATTGTTGATATTACTAACTTGTGGCACAACTTAAAATCATGCGATACTGCTTATGGGCATTCTCCTTTTACTCTAATAAAAATAGTTTTCAACGATATTGAATAAAAAGGGGCAGGTCGTAATTTAATTAGTCATTGTTGCAATAAACTTAATACATTTAACTTGAAACCTTTTGGGAGAAGGGAATGAAAGATATGACGGTGCTAGAAGCGACTCTAGAGAATTTTTTAAAAATAAAATTACAAAAAGGTTATTTTTATTACGTTCATAATTAAAATTCTTAAAAAAATAGGTGTGCAGTCCCCCAATCCGCAATAGGCCAGCGTGGTGGACTAAGGCCTTAATCCTCTCAGATGTAGAGGAAGCCCGTTCCCAGCAGTGGGACGTATATGGGCTGATGATGAGTATTGTCGAAATAAAATGTAAGATTGACTTCGAAATTCCGATCTCATTTTGTCTTGGCTACGTCGTGGTACAGACGGATCGCCTTCACAAATATCCATCTTGCGCATCAAATTTAGAGTATTAGATTTCATCTCAAAGTAACTGAGAGCTGAATTTAATTAAAGTTCATCTGGCAGAAGATTGACGGTGAGAGGTTCACGTATGGCTCATAAATAACTGGCGCACATCGTTTATTACAGTTATTTTGTTGAATTAAATGAAGATTTAGTTCTGAATTAGTATTTACTGCAACTTTTTGCCAGTTGCCGTGGCGCAGTTAGCTCGACAGTTTGTGAAATGTGAAGCCGTGGGCTTAATACTTGCATCATCATCATCATTATCAGCCTAAAGAAGTCCACTGCTGAACATAGGCCTCCCCCAATGACTTCCATAGTGACCTGTTGGAGGCAGCCTGCATCCAGCGACGACCCGCGACCTTCACCAGGTCGTCGGACCATCTTGTGGGTGGACGTCCTACGCTGCGCTTTCCGGTACGCCTTTGGCCCCATCGGCCATCGGTTCTCCGCGCTATGTGCCCGGCCCATTGCCACTTCAACTTGCTAATCCGCTGGGCTATGTCGGTTACTTTAGTTCTCCTACGGATCTCCTCATTTCTGATTCGATCTCGTAGGGAAACCCCGAGCATAGCCCTCTCCATAGCTCGTTGAGTGACTCTGAGCCGTCTAATGAGTGCCATAGTGAGAGGCCACGTCTCAGTGCCGTATGTCATCACTGGTAACACACAACTATCGAAGACTTTTGTCTTACTTGCATCGAGACAAATGCTTTTATGAATAACAACAAATAATAATAATATATATTTATTGTTCAGGTAAAAAAATACAGATGAAAGCTTTAAAAAAATATATTAAAATTTAAAAATGATTTTTTTAAATATTATATATTTTTATTCAATTGTATGATCGAAAAATATTTATTTCGGATCTTGGTGACTATACACCTGTTGTCGCTTTTACTAGTTTGTAGAACTTTTATATCCTAGAAAGTAGATATCATATATACAGTCAGGTCATAAATTCTGTCACATGTTTAATATAAAATAATTGAAACAAGTTTATTCATTATGTAACCATTACCATACCAAAATGAACTTAACAAAACATAGATTCTTATGACACTAAAGTTTATTCAAAATGACTTCCGTGATTTTGAATACTGGCCTTCAATCTGCGCGGCCAGTCGTCTATCGCAGCACGAACGAGGTCCATGTCAATATCGGCGGCTGCCTTAATATGCCCGAAGCCCTAAGTCTTCATTTAACACCCTTTTCACCGTGGTTCTGCTTAACCCCATCTGAAGGGCCAACAGTTTCTGCTTACGTTTGGGATTTCTTTGAATTTGCGCCTTCACGGCTTTTATCACTGCTGGAGTCCTAACAGACCGAGGGCGACCACTTCTTGACCTGCCATCTACACTAGAGTCTTCATTGTATCGTTTGATGGTACGATAAACAAATATTTTGGTTATATTCAAATTTTTCAGTATGTCAAAAATTTGAATTGGAGCGTAACCGCAACGATGCAACGCAATAACTGCAACACGGTCTTCTTTAAGCGTCCACTCCATATTTAAAAATGAGTAAAATTCTAAAAAGTATACATTTTTTTTTCATGAACAATTCGAAATTCGAATTCAATAAACTTTTTTGTGGCCAGCATTCTAAAAGAAAAGTTTTTACTGTGTGACAATACTTATGACCTGACTGTGTAAACAATATTACAATTTCAAAAGAAGTACAAATGGATAGACATTTTCAGCGCCAGTTTATTTTTGTTTATCGAGTTCCAATACGTCGGATGCAGGCATTGTACTCGTATTCATGCCGCATGCGTACATAGAACGTAATGTTCCGCCAACGCCTATCAGCAGTATTGTCTGAAGCAACATTTTATTGCGATTTTTTGCTATGATTATTACACTAGGCGTCATTTGTTTTGTTTTAAATCTTGTTGTACACAGACTTTACTGCTCAGTCTGTTTTTCCGAATACTTTTTAAACCGTGCATGTGAGAACCTCTCCTGCACGTGGTACATCCTGCCAATTAGCAAACGAGTCTCTGACCACCGACGAACGGCGGTTGAACCGTTCCGTGAACCACACATACCAGTGACGCGCTGTCACCAGTTACTGGTGCAGGAACCACTGCGTTCGCCAACCCACTTGCCCAGAGTGGCGATTATGGCAATAACCTCCTACGGTTAAACACGCATAACGCCCCCCAGTTGACGGCCATGGCTCCGGCGGGGCAGGTGGTGCTAACATCTGCCCTGTGGCATGGGGGCGTTATAATGGCACCATGGTATCCCTTGCTTGTCGTAAAAGGCGACTCATTGGGACCCTTCGGGTTGCTGGACGCGCTGCGGGGGCAGTGCGTCCACACAGAAGGTGACCCCGAGAGGGGCGGCGGCACGGTGACCTGTGTCCGTCGCGGGCGCCTAAAATAAGGGCGCCCGAATCAAGGTAGTGGGGGTGCAACTGCACTCCTTAAAGTTCCGAGACGGCCGAGACGATTTCGTCTCAGAGGCACACAGGGCGGCTGCGGATACATTGCGGGCGCTTCCCGCCCACGCACCGTGGTCGCCCAAATTGGCGCGAAGATTTTAAAAAAAAAGTTGTACTTTAGAAAATTCTGTTCCCTACATTAACGGCCAACCTCAACTAACAATCCTGATCTCTATCAACGGGTCGTTTTCACAAATAAACAATTAAACCTGATTGGTATATTATTAAGATCCATCTTGACATACAAATGAGAATCGTTTCCTGAAAGCAGGCGTATAGATATGTCGCCGCGAAGATTATTAAACTAATATTTAAGTTAACTTTAGAAATATTTAATTACCATTCATTGGTTAATTTAAATATCACCAAAAAATCTGCTTATTCAATATAGTAATTTAGAGATGTCTCATTAACGTAATTAAATAATCTTTTGATTTTCTTAGTCTTTATTTTGACACTTGTTTGTTGAAATAAATCTGAAATAATTCTAATCAATATTTCATAACTTTAGGACACTGAAATATAAAAAAATAAGGTTTAAAAATATTAAAATCAATTATCATGATTTGTGACATTATCAATTTGTTGTTAAAATACTTTGCTGATGACGTTCGCCAATGAAGGGGCGACCGAACCTTTATAAAGGCGAGTGTTGCGCGTGGAGCTCTCTCTCGCCGTTGGTATTGCGAAGGAAACATTGTGAGTAGAACCACTGTTGGTTTTATTAAAAATTATTTGTTGTTTGTGGTTGTGTTTGCTTATTTCGCTTTGATTATATTTCCCATAGTTTGCAATAAATCTAATTACAAATAGCAATCATAGTTACAAGCTAAATATTGCCGCATAATAAGTATTAGTCGTAATGTAGTAAAGCAGAGCTGATGACCAAACAAAGGTCAACGGTTCTGCGTTTTTTTTAATAACCGCCCTGGCTGAAATTTGACAGATACAATCTGAGTTTTTGCAGCAAAGCATCGAATAAACTTTTATAAAATGAGACCTCATTTTAATATTGTTTATTCTCTAACAGGAACTCGTTGATTTGCAAAGAATTCCCGTCTCCGCAACAAAGATTACATGTTGTCCGTTTAAAAGCACCCGGCGGTTCCACGGACTTTGAAATGGTTTCCATTATCCGCTGTGTAGAGGTTCGCTTCAAACGTAATTTTCTATTTTGCCTTTGAGCTGAATTTATATATTAAATGTGGTTGTTGTGCTTTAAATTGTGATAGTTGAGATATTCATTATTTAAATGCATATTCAATTTTGTTATAATTCGTGATGGCGACCCCAAGGGTCCCTTTGAGTCGCCTATTACGAAAGGCAGGGGATACCGTGGTGGGATTCTAAAGCCCCCTTGCCACAGGGCAAGGAGTGGTACAGACAAGGGCTACTTAGGGCAACCACAATCAACAGGGATGTCCATGTTCAGCTGATATAAATTTAATTTGTATCGATCAACAGGTATTGTTAACGTTGTGCATAGTTCTTTCTATCTGTACATAGTCAGTTTTTGAGTTTTTTTGCAAACGTAGTAAAAGCTGAAATTAAAAAGCTTTTCAGGTTAAACTCATATACATATACACATACATAAGTATATTGTTTTATCTTTTTAAATATTAATTTGACTAAACGATTAAACGACTGCCTCGTAGTCTCGCGTTACAAGTATGTGCCGTGCGATCTAGAGGTCCTGGGTTCGATTCCCGGGTCGGGCAAAGTGTTATAAGTTTTTCCATTAGGAAATTCTCGGTAACAGCACGGAGTCTGGAAATGTGCCCGAAAAACGGCAATAGGCTCGCCCCCTATTACGTGGGACTGATACATACTTGGCGAAATGATGGTGAAGAAATGCACCTCTGCCTACCCCTTTGGGGGAATACAGGTGTGAGGTTATGTATGTATATAAGTATATAATGTTATATTTAAATATTATATCATATCTACCGAATGAGATGAAATACAATATAATATGTTAATCATAAAGCGAGATCTCAAAGGACTATGCAAATGTTGTTTAAACGTAATATTTTACTGCCGAAAACTTAAGCTCAATTTTAATTAAAACACTGCGGTACGTGGGATAACTCTTTAATTTTTTTGTAGAATAAAATATATTTGGATATGTTTTGAGATTTTTATTTGATAGTAGCTGTTGCCCAAAACACTATTAACGAAACTTTATATTTCAAAAATAATATTTTCCACGTTTTTTTATATTTTTCATTTCTGCTCCTTTTGGTCGCAGCGTGATATAATATAACCTATAGCCTTTCTCGAACAGGAGAACTAAAGTAACCGACATAGCCCAGCGGATTAGCAAGTTGAAGTGGCAATGGGCCGGGCACATAGCGCGGAGAACTGATGGCCGATGGGGCCAAAAAGTACTCGAATGGAGGCCACGTACCGGAAAGCGCAGCGTGGGACGTCCTCCGACAAGATGGTCGGACGACCTGGTGAAGGTCGCGGGACGTCGCTGGATGCAGGCTGCTTCCAACAGGTCTTTGTGGAAGTCATTGGGAGAGGCCTATGTCCAGCAGCGGACTTCGATTGGCTGATGGATTGGATTGGATTGGATTGAGCCGTCGCACTGCTTAACTCAATGCTTGCTCACCACACAGATCCAGATATTTTCTTTGATGGTCCCAGGCAGATATACGTTAAATTTCATTTATTTTTGGATAGCTATTTAAGTTAAATTGTTTGTTATATTGTTAAATGTATATGTGTTTTTCATTATATTACTAAATTTCATTTATTTCTTTACAGCTTTGTTAGTTAAATTGTTTGTTATATTGTTAAAATGTTCTTGTGTTTTATATTATATTAATAATTTTAAGTTAATTTTAGTTACAATGTAAGTGTTTTGGAGAAATCTGTAAACTTGCATTAATTAATTAATAATAAATAAATAAATAAATTGGATTTCTCGACATATAAACTATTTAATACAAAAATAATTTTCCAATTCGAACCAGTACCTAGTTTCTGAGGTTATCGCGTTCAACACAAAAATACTCTTCAGCTTTATAAGTTAGTATGCATAAGTCCCACGTCAAGTAATAATGCGTTGCAAGTGCTTACTTACCTCAGTTCCATTATTACCATAACAAAACACTGTTTTAACAAACTCTACACTAATTTATGTTCTCTGCAGTCTTTGGGTTCATTTTGAAGGAATTAAGTCTTGTGAAAATGTTTAATTTTATTATACAGCTTCGCAATGTATATTTCGTGTCTTTTTCAAATAAGTAAGTCATCTATACAAATAAATAAAATTGGAGTGTCTGTTTGTGATATTGAAATAACCACTTTTTAATAAATGTATATGGATGTATACACGGTACATATACCAAAATAACGTTTTTTACAATTTTTGTCTGTCTGTCTGTCTGTCTGTTTGTTCCCGCTAATCTCTGAAACAGGTGGACCGATTTCAACGGGACTTTCACTGGCAGAACTAATCAGGAATAACATAGGCTACGTACATATGAATAAAGTTGGAGTGTCTGTTTGTAATATTGAAATAACCGTTTCTTACTACATGTATATATGTATATATGGTACATACAACAAAATAACATTTTTTTACAATTTTTGTCTGTCTGTTTGTTTCGGTTAATCTTTGAAATGGATTTTGACGGGACTTTCACTGGCAGGTAGCTGATGTAATAAGGTGTAGCTTAGGCTACTTTAAGTTTATAAATTTTCTTATTAAAAATAAATTTTCCACGCGGACGAAGTCGCGGGCACAGCTAGTTTTTATATAGAAACATTAGGTGTTTATTTTTTCATTGATTGAGAATCTAACTCGAGGCCTTTGGAAAGTTTGGTACTTACGCGGTGTACATTAGATATTATTTATTTATTTACACTTAATACAATACAACAATTTTAAAAGTGGATTAAGTGCCTAAGGCATTCTCTGCCAGTCGAACCTTGGGTGATGCAGAGATGATACACAGCAGGTGTGCAAATAGAATAATTTATAATCCTACACATACACATCATCATCATTCACTTGCCCTGTTCCCAATTTTATTTGGGGTCGGCGCAGTATGTTTTATCCTACCAAATATCTCTATCAGCCGTCATGTCTTCAGTCACTCCTTTTTCTTTCATATCTTCTCTCACGCACTCCATCCACCTTTTCTTTGGCCTTCCTCTGTTTGTTCATCCTTCGACTTTCATACTCATTACTTTTTTACCAATATTATGTTTCGTCCCTTCTCATAATATGACCATACCACGACAGACGGTTTCCTTTCAGCTTATCTATCACAGGAGCCACTTTCAAACTTCCTCTAACGTATTCATTCCTCACTCTGTCAATCCGTGTTACCCCACCATCCATCGCAACATTCGCATTTCTGCTGCATGCAGTCGCCTTTCATCCGTCTTCTTTGTAGCCCAACACTCCGATCCATACATAACGACAGGTCTTATTATGGTCAATACACATACACAAACCTATATATTTTTGGAAAAGAGAAGTAATTAATTAAATGTGTCGATAGTCATAATAGTAAATATAAATACTCGTATATATCAACATTGGCACAATGGATTTGAAACGATTGATTTTTTGAAAGAAACAGAACAGCATTGTTTTATCTAAATTTTGTTTTGACTTTGTTATGGCCGTACCAGAAAAAAACAAAAAAAAATGCTAATTTTTTTCCGAATCAAATCGACCGCTGAATGACGCAAATAATGCAATCTCAGATGCAATGCTTATTACATGCAATTAAAAATATGCATAAGCTTGCTCATAAGATGGTTGATATAAAATTTTATGCTAGAAACAGGGTTGTGCATAATAATAATTTAAAATTTAACATCAAATGATCAAACCACATCACTGCAACAAGTAATGGAATATAATCTAGTATTCGTTAATAACAATTGACGATTAATTTTATCCAGTAGGATAGATATCTTTAGATATGATTATTTGTTAATTAAAACGGTAGATCAAAAATACTGATAATGTTCCTGTTATTAAATCGATTTTTTGCATAATATTACTTATAAAATAAATAAAATTTTAATTATTTTGCTATATATTGTTATACATATTGCATAGACCTAAAATGCACTGGTGAGACGACATAAACGCATTTGAGAAGTCACGTAATAGAAGAACGCAAAAGAGTGAGAGAGAGAGAGCAGTGGAAGAAGAAGTGGAGAACATTCCCAGCAGTATATTATATTACAGGCTATTAGAAAATATGTATATTACATCACTTAAGATATTTTTTTAATTGACTGCCTCGTAGTCTCGCGGCACAATTATGTGCGGTGCGATGTAGAGGTCCCGGGTTCGATTCCCGGGTCGGGCAAAGTGTTATAAGGTGTTTCCATTAGGAAATTCTCAGTAACAGCCCGGTGTTCGGAAATGTGCCCGGAAAGCGGCAATAGGCTCGCCCCCTATTACGTGGGACTGATACATACTGGCGAAATGTGGGTGCAGAAATGCACCTCTGCCTACCCTTTAGAGAATACAGGCGTGAGTTTATGTATGTATGTATGTACTTAAGATAGGGATTATATGATAATTATTTAAAAAAGTTGTTTACAAACACTTTTTGTAAAATAGCACGTTTAAAGCAATAAAAATTTATGTACCAATGCTAAAATTACGTTTTGTTATAACACTTAAAAGCCGCCTGCAAGAACACATTACGTTAATGAAAATGTGTGAACACCGCACGAAGCAACAAAATTTGGTCTTTAAAAACACTCCAAGACGTTCAGTTCTTTGAAATGGATTCACTACCTAAAGATGATTTACTTGAATATAATGAAGATACGCTGAAGTATTTACGAAAGCAATACAATTTTGAGACGAAAGCAGATATGGAAGCTGCTGTTGACGCGTTTGAAGAATGGCTGAAGAAGCAAATGCATCTTCTAAAAAAAGATTACTGTAAGTGGACTTTTGAGTTTTATATTTAATATATTATAAAATACAGTTGGTAAGAGGACAACCCATTAAGGATTCTAAAGAGGCCTCACAAATTTATCTTTGTGTTCCATTAAAATTTGCAAGATCACAATGAAAAAATCATAATCTGTCACATTTTGAAAGCACATAAGAAGTTTCTTAATCGGTTTCGTCTTTTTGACTACGAGTAGTACTGATTCATCTCACAAGTTTGGAATATGAAGAAGTTTTGGGGGCTACTATCGTACTAAGACAAATATTGTCATCGAATTCGTCAGACCGAATACTCGTTTATGACACGATTGATGAGAGTATCTTAGTAAAAAAAATGTGAGATTCTAGGGGTTAACTATTTTTGCAGCTAGAGAATATTTGGAGCGAATAATAATATTACACAAGGGCTCAGTAGAGCGAGCTAAGACACATATGGACAAACTATGCACTCTAAGGACATTGATACCCCACTTTTTTGAGTATTGTGACGTGAAAACAGATTGTGCTCCTTACGTAAAAGGTACCTTGTAAGTATTATATTGTGTTATTTAATAACATTTATCATCAGCCCATATACGTTCCACTGCCGAGCACGGGCCTCCTCTACCATTGAGAGGGTTTAGGCCTTAGTCCACCACGCTGGCCTAGTGCGGGCTTGCGGACTACACACCTAAGAAATTTCTAAGAACTTTTAGGTATGCAGGTTTCATCACGATGTTTTCCTGCACAGTTAAATTATAACAACTGTATAAAATTGTAGTAGTAAAGAAAATTTGTTTAATGGAAGGATATTCGTGTCTTATTAGATATGGACCACAATACCTTATGTACAAATTCCGTCCTAATGACATAAGCAAGTGGGTTTCTTTGCGGGATAAGCCTATGTATTCGGTTTACTTCTATCTATGTCAGCTCATATACATCCTCCTGCTGATGGAACAATACCACCAGAGAAGAATACTTGGGCATCGCTGAAACATTCAGAACAATTAGTGTAGATTAAAATAGTGTTAAGAATAATTATAAGAATTTATATTTTTCCACTAAATAAATAGTACAATCATTCACAGTATTTCTCTCTCTCTCTCTGGTCGGTCCCTCATATCTGAGGATCGTGGTCAACATTAGGGTGACATCTGGAGCGGATGATCTGCTTCCACCGGATTCTGTCCAGCGCGTCCCTTACGGCAGTATAGAATGTGGAGGACGACGACTCTTTCACTTGATCGGACCATCTCGTTGGTGCACGACCACGTGACCTCTTGCCTTCGGTGTTCCCAACCACAATCAATTTCTCTAGATTTCCGTCGCCTCTTCTTCACAGTATTTAGTCTCATGTAAATATTTTTAATTCACTTGTTGAATCTATCATCATCGGCATCAGCCCATTATATACGCCCCACTACTGGGCACGGGTCTCCTCTACAATTGAGTCAGGTTAGGCATTACTCCATCATGCTAGCTAAGTGCGTGTTGGCTGACTTCACACCTATGAATTTCCTAAGAACTTTAAATGTACAGGCTTTTTATATGTTTCAGTATGCATGCATTTCTGCCAAAGCTAACTGCTGATCACCACAGGGTATATCTGACGACGCTAAATAATTTCAATTTGAAACCGGAGTTGTACACGAAAATCTACCAAATGTCTGTAATGGTGAGTCATTTTAAATATATACACACAAAAAACACTGCTGTCTAACTTGTATAATTGCGGAGAATGCAATGAACACCTTAGTAGTAGTAGAATATGATTGCATACATACATACATACATAAACTCACGCCTGTATTCCCCGAAGGGGTAGGCAGAGGTGCATTTCTACACCCACATTTCGCCAAGTATGTATCAGTCCCACGTAATAGGGGGCAAGCCTATTGCCGTTTTTCGGGCAGGTTTCCAGACTCCGTGCTGTTACCAAGAATTTCCTAATGGAAAAACCCAATAACACTTTGCCCGACCCGGGAATCGAACCCAGGACCTCTAGATCGCACGGCACATACTTGCTGCGAGACCACGAGGCAGTAGAATATGATTGTTATTTAAAAAATGTTTTAATACAGGGTGTTAAAAGACCGTGATCTAAAACTTAGACAGGGAATAGTACGGTGATTAAAAACACATTGACTTAAGAAAAAGACAATTTTTGACGTTTTCCTAATCATCACATACATTTAATACTTGTGGTTGATGGGAAAACTTCAATTTTTTTTTGTCGGGAATTTTTTTTAAGCCAATGTGTTTGTAAACACTGTAACTATTCCCTGTCTTAGTTTTCCATCACGGTCTTTTAGACCCTCTATGTGATATCATCATCAGCCCATATACGTCCCACTGCTGGGCACGGGCCTCCTCTACCATTGAGAGGGTTTAGGCCTTAGTCCACCACGCTGGCCTAGTGCGGGTTGGCAGACTACACACCTAATAAATTCCTAAGAACTTTTAGATGTGCAGGTTTCATCACGATGTTTTCCTTCACCGTTAAAGTACGTGATAATTCATTGTGAATACACACATAACTTCGAAAAGTCAGAGGTGTGTGCCTGGGGTTTGAACCCGCGACCGTCGAGATTCTCGACCGCGTGCCCAAACCTCGAGGCCATCACGACTTCACTATGTGATATGGTTGTGCTAAATAATTAAATATAGTCTTCTGACCCTGCATTATGGGTCTTGTCGTGAGTCCACACTCACCACCACATGAAATTCTCTTAGCTTGGGTTTTTTTATTTTGCATTCTTTTTTATTGATAGAATCTGTGACATTTGGCAAGACACCAACACAAGCGTTTGTGTTGATCCACAAATATTTGTTAGGGTCTGTGCGAAAGAAAAGTCTCTTGTAGTTTCTGATACCCACGACACAAGACTTGAATTTTGTGGACTGTCGGAGAATAAATAAATAAATACACCCAACAGTCACATACATAGTTCTGATCCCACACTAAGATACAAGTCTTGTGTCGTGGGTATCAGAAACTACGAGAGACTTTTCGGTCTCACATACACCCAGACCCGAAACAAATATTTGTGGATCACACAAACATTTGTCTCGGTGCGGGGATCGAACCCGCGGCCTCTCGTTTCGCAAGCTGGTGTCTAGCCAAGTGCGCCACGGGGCTGTATTACTGAAGATTAACGGCTGTATTACCAATTGGTTGAGTTTTGTCGGCCTTAACTTGGCACAAACTGTTACCAGATCGCGACACACTTCCCTACATCATTTTTATGACTCTCCTAAGCATTTTTGTTACAGGAAAATCCTTTATATCTGGGCCTGGGAACTGAATGATCTCGCAATCGTACCTATATCTCCTCATATCCATATTTTAATATAACAAAATTTATTTATTTATTTACACTTTATACATACATGATGTAAAGTTGGACTTAATGCCTGAGGCATTCTCTTCCAGTCGAACCTTAGATGGTGCAGAGATGAAAAGCGTAGGTGTAAATTAAATTATGTAGTATACACACGATATTAAAACTAATACATAAATACAATATATAAAACATAAATATCATAAATACATAATAAAATTATAATATATATACATAAATAAATACATATAGGTTTAAAATACAATAAATACATACAAACTATTGTTGTGAAGAATCTGCCATTCTGTTTGTCAACAACTTTCGAACTTTCAACTTGAACGCATAACGATTCGTACTAAAATTTGTCCTAAAATTTGTTTCAGTTTGCCGAATACATTTTGTCGCACGACTATTGTGATGGGTTCATTATGATAGCTGATTTGCGAAACGTAAACATATTGGACATGGTTAGAGAAATGAACATCTTCGAGCTGCGGCAAATAGTTACAGTCACAATGGTAAGTAATATCTACATACGTGAACAGTCACGCATATACCAGTGGCGGTACTTCCAAAAGCCCAGCATGTCCTATAAAATTCCGAATAATAATCTTTAACCTTTAAATCTTAGCAATTGCTGGTGGTAGGATATTCATATCCGCCCGGATAGCGACCACCGTACACAGGGCGTAAAACCCGCCATAGTGGCACATGCAAGTGTGCCGCGTTCTGGGATCAGCCAGTGTATATACGGTTTTCGGGGGGGCTTCAATCATGGTGAAAGGATAACCGTGCCGGCATTTTTTGGTCGGTTTGTCGCGGTCGGTCCTTTGATCACCATGGTATTAGTCCCTCAAACTTCTTCGCAATAAGGTGAAGAGGTATTCGGCCGACATGATTGTGTCGACCAACGGGAGACCATCATCTCTCGCTGGTCGGCACTTTTTCTGGACTCCATTGCGCTTACCATCAGGTGCAATGGGGTCACTTTGCCATGCCAGTATAAAAAAAAAATGACATATAAATGAGAATATCCAGACCCATCAATAAACAATTATAAGCTAGACATTACACAATTAACGTGTAACGCTTTTGGGCTTCTATGGAAGTACCGCCACTGGCATATAACTCAGAAGGGGTAGTCGGAAATTTCAATACCCACGTTTTGACAATTGTTTTTCGTCCCATCTTATAGAAGCTAGTTTAGTGCCGTTTTTGGGGCACATCTCTTGTAAAATTCAATAACACTTTACCCGACCCAGGAACCGAGCACGGGAACTCTAGATCGCACGGCACATACATACTTGTGCATTGGTAGGAGGAGGGCCGAAGATCGAGCCCAGTGGCGTGCCATAGGAGAGGACGTAACAAAGGCTGTTGATGATGATGATGATGATGATACTTGTGCAGCGAGACAACGAAGCAGTTCTATTTTTCAAATTTTTGGTTCCGTTTCAATGTTTATTTTGAAATAGGATTTAAAACCAAAGTTTGTCTTCTTAATATCGGCGCTCAAAGTACAAGAATAATTACTTCTTATTATTGTGTTTACCACAAAATAATGATTTGTATCTATTACGACTGTTTTATTGCGTTTAATTTCATTACGGCCCATTAATTTCGTTTATTTACGAATAATTTTCACGGATTATGTTTCTCTGGTTTTTGATTGTTTCTCATTAGGGCGCCTTCACATAGACCGTCCGTTTTACTGGTCCGTTTAAACGGATATGTTATTAGAGTATGTAGTTGTATGAGCGAGTTCACACAGAACACAGTATTGCGGATCCAGTAAAAAATAACGGTCCGACAAAATAAGCAGCAATCCGTTTTACAGGTCCGTTGAAACGTATATGTTATTAGCGTATGTAGTTGTATGAGCGAGTTCACACAGAATACAGTATCAGGGATCCAGTAAAAAATAACGGTCCAGTAAATAATAAGTCGAGTAGCTTCGGATCTGTTAAAATCCGTCCGTTAAAATGCTGTGTGAATATTACCTCCAGTAGCGACGGATCCGTTAAAATCGGTCCTGCAAATTCTGTGTGAATATTACCTCCAGTAGCGACGGATCCGTTAAAATCGGTCCTGCAAATTCTGTGTGAATATTACCTCCAGTAGCGACGGATCCGTTAAAATCGGTCCTGCAAATTCTGTGTGAATATTACCTCCAGTAGCGACGGATCCGTTAAAATCGGTCCTGCAAATTCTGTGTGAATATTACCTCCAGTAGCGACGGATCCGTTAAAAACGGACGTTCTATGTGAACGCGCCCTAGGTATGAAAAATAAAGCCTTTTGTTTTTTTTTTCGTAATGACTAAACTTGAAAACTACTAACTTGCGAAAGGTTACGCCGCGCTGGTTAGATCCCTGCAACAAGACAAATGTTTTTGTAAAACACAAATATTTGTTTCGGGTCTGGATGTTGATGAGACCGAATCGCACAGGACTTGTTTTATTGTGGTGTCATGTGACTTTGTGTCTATTTATTTATTAGATGTAATTTTTATACCTTTATCTTACCTTATCGAACCTTCAGCCTCAATCGAAGTAATTTTTTTTCAGGAAGGCTTTGGACTACGGATAAAAGGGATCCATCTCATTACAACATCATCAACGATTGATGTTCTTACGCGACTCATGAAGCAAATCTTCAGTACAAAAATTGGAAGTCGCATCTTCGTTCACAAAACTTTAGAGTCCTTGACCGAATCGGTTCCAAAGGAAATTCTGCCGCGAGAATATGGCGGATACGAAACAACCTTAGAGTCTGTATATGGTAAATTATTTTTATAGATAGTCCAAAAATAGCTTATTTAGAGTTTTCTCTCTCTGCATACATATTACCAATACATACGAGTAAATTCTCAGTCACGGAGTCAAGAAATTTACATACATATATACATAAACTCACGCCTGTATTCCCCGAAGGGGTAGGCAGAGGTGCATTTCTGCACCCACATTTCGCCAGGTATGTATCAGTCCCACGTAATAGGGGGCGAGCCTATTGCCGTTTTTCGGGCACATTTCCAGATTCCGTGCTGTTACTGAGAATTTCCTAATGGAAAAACCCAATAACACTTTGCCCGACCCGGGAATCGAACCCAGGACCTCTAGATCCCACGGCACATACTTGTACCGCGAGACCACGAGGCAGTCAAGAAATTTGATCGGTAAAAGGAATTGAAGCGTCCCCTATATAGTGGGATATTAAAATAAGTGTAGTGTATTGCATCGTAGCTCTATGTATAACCCTTCTAATAAAAATAGATAAGCGTGTGTGTAAAAGAACATGCTTTTAAGGTATTAATTACAACTTTAATTATGTACTGCCTCGTGGTCTCGCGGTACAAGTATGTGCCGTGCGATCTAGAGGTCCTGGTTTCGATTCCCGGGTCGGGCAAAGTGTTATTGGGTTTTTCTATTAGGAAATTCTCGGTAACAGCACGGAGTCTGGAAATGTGCCCGAAAAACGGCAATAGGCTCGCCACCTATTACGTGGGACTGATACATACTTGGCGAAATGTGGGTGCAGAAATGCACCTCTGCCTACCCCTTCGGGGAATACAGGCGTGAGTTTATGTATGTATGTATGTATGTTTAATTATGTAAAATTGATGTTTCTGTTCCAGAGAAATGGGGCGAGGTTTTGTCTAGAGAACAGTTCAAGGAGCATATGAAAATAATGAACCAAGCTAGAACCAACGAAACACTTAGACTGAATGATACCATCAGAGAAGAATACTTGGGCATCGCTGGAACATTCAGAACACTTAGTGTAGATTAAAATAATAGTAGTTTATAAATTTATGTCCATCTAAAATTATAATTAATTTATATTCTAACAAGTAACATGTTATTTCAATTAATCACTCATTTTTACCACCAGTTGTGGCTATAAGCCTGCGCAACTGACAATTCCACCATTAATGGAAGAAAATGTCATTCTTCCTTTTCCATACAGTCTATTCTCTTATGGAATGCACTCCCCCTCGAAATCAGGTCGGTTACAACTCGTTTAGCATTTCAAATGAAAGACCGGCAGTTTTTATTCAATGAAATTACTGAATAATATGTGTGATGTCTAATTATGTTTTATCTCTCTTTTATGTATGTATGTGTATTTATATGTGTCTATAATTATTTATTTATGTGTGTATATATGTTAGTATATATAAATTTTGATTCTATTTACATATGTATATATATACCTAGTCAGGTCATAAATTCTGTCACATGTTTAATATAAAATAATTGTTGGGATTACTGGGAAAGCAGCTTCCAAGGTTAAAAATCAACGAAGTTTGGGAGGGGGATAGGGTAAAAGAAAAAGTAAAATGTCATTAATCCAAAATTATTTGAAATTTTCTGCAAGAAAAAGAAATTGAGAACATAAGATGGCTATATTTTCGCGGTATCCCTACACGCCATAAGAGGTCATATACAGGGGCCCTTGAGGTCAATAGGTGATCAGGTAGTACGTTTTTTTTATATTGGCACGGCAAAGTGACCCCATTGCACCTGATGGTAAGTGTAATGGAGTCCAGAAAAAGTGCCGACCAGCGAGAGATGATGATCTCCCGTTGGTCGACGCAATCATGCCGGCCGAAAACCTCGTCACCTATCTTGTGAAGAAGTTTGGGGGACTAATACCATGGTGAACAAAGGACCGACCGCGAGAAACCGGCCAAAAAATGCCGGCACGGTCATCCTTTCACCATGATTGAAGCCCCCCCGAAAACCGGATATACACTGACTGATCCCGGAACGCGGCACACTTGCATGTGCCACTATGGCGGGTTTTACGCCCTGTGTACGGTGGTCGCTATCCGGGCGGATACGAATATCCTACCACCAGATTCAGAGTTACCACGTTCAGAGCAACCGCTACTTAGGGAAAAACATAATTTTGATACAGATGATTACTAACTAAGACAGCCCCGTGGTGCAGTTGGCTAGACACCAGCTTGCGAAACGAGAGGCCGCGGGTTCGATCCCCGCACCGAGACAAAGTTTGTGGTATCCACAAATATTTGTCTCGGGTCAGGGTGTTTGTGAGACCGAAAACGTCTCTCGTAGTTTCTGATACCCACGACACAGCACTTGTGCCCTAGTGTGGGGTCAGAACTATGTACGTGACTGTTGGGTGTATTTCTTTCTTTATAACTATGAACGTGTAAATTGTTGTTTTTTTGGTATACATTTATTTTTATATAGCATAGCGTGGAAGTCAGTTTGTAAGGTCAATGACATTAACCATGTCGGTCACGCCCTTGCAAATGGTAGGACAGCGTAATTGTTTTTCTCAGAAAAAAATTTTAATTTGGCCATTTGACCATTCAATTCATTCGTTAAATGCTTGTTTGACACACTATACAAGGTGTATTCAGACCGTGATCGTAAACTTAGGCAGGTGATAGCTACGCTGATTACAAATCCATTAGCATTAAAAAAAACCCGACAAAATATGTAAATTTTGACGCTTTCCATACAACTATATGTATTGACTGCCTCGTGGTCTCGCGGCACAAGTATGTGCCGTGCGATCTAGAGGTCCTGGGTTCGATTCCCGGGTCGGGCAAAGTGTTATTGGGTTTTTCCATTAGAAATCTCAGTAGCAGCACAGAATCTGGAAATGTGCCCGAAAAATGGTAATAGGCTCTACACCTATTACGTGGCACACGTACCTGGCGAAATGTGGGTGCAGAAATGCACCTCTGCCTACCGCTTTGGGGAATACAGGCGTGAGGTTATGTATGTATGTATGCTATAGGTATTAAATGTATGTGGTGTTAGGAAAACGTCTTTTTTTTTGGATTGTTTTTAACGCTAATGGACTTGTAATCACCGTGGCTATTACCTGCCTTAGTTTTCAATCACTGTCTTTATACATCCTGTATACTCGTATCATCATCCGCCCATATACGTCCCACTGCTGGGCACGAGCCTCCTCTACAACTGAGAGGGTTTAGGCCTTAGTACACCACGCTGGCCTAGTGCGGGTTGGCGGACTACACACCTAAGAAATTCCTAAGAACTTTTAGGTGTGCAAGTTTTATCACGATGTTTTTCCTTCACCGTTAAAGCAAGTTTCGAAAAGTCAGAGGTGTGTGCCTGGGGTTTGAACCTGCGACCGCCGAAATTCTCGGCCGCGCGCCTAAACCTCGAGGCCATCACTGCTTATACTCGTATAATAGTCTAATAATTTTTACATACGTTGTTTAAAAAAGTTTTACTTCGTCATTAAGTGTACTTTAAGTTTGAATAATTTTGTGTTTTCGTATTCTGTTAATTAGCCTCGTGTTGTAAACAACAAGTTTTTTTTATTTCAATGTATCTTACATTGAGCTCCGCTGTGAAACTTAGACAAATACTGAAACCCAAATTCTAAGATGATGATGATGATGAAAAACTAAGAAGCATTTGAAGTTCATAATCATCATCATCATCAGCCCATACACGTCCCACTGCTGCGCACGGGCCTCCTCTACAACCGAGAGGGTTTAGGCCTTAGACCACCACACGGGCCTAGTGCGGGTTGGCGGACTACACACCTAAAAATTCCTAAGAACGTTTAGGTGTGTAGGTTTCATCACGATGTTTTCCTTCACCGTTAAAGTAAGTGATAATTCATTACTTACATAACTTCGAAAAGTCAGAGGTGTGTTTGCATCCGCGACCGTCGAGATTCTCGACCTCGAGGCCATCACGACTTTGAAGTTAATAACAGACAGTTTAAATTAATTTTCATGTCCATAAAAGTGTCTTATCTTAGTCATTGCCTTATGCAAATATTAAATGCGTCAAATTTGCTACTGTATTTGTCTTAGGAGCCAAATTATTATTATTTTCCATGGATGCCTACATTTTCATATTAAAAAACGTCCTAAGTTACACTTTGTAATATGCATAGGCGTTTCTCGTAATTATTTATTTAGTTAATTAATATTTAAAACCAGCTTTAATTTGAAACTCTGTGTAGGGAATTTTAAGATTTCAAAATAAATGTAGGACCTACTTTCCGCTCTTGTTTACTTTTCCATTATAGCTTCGCTATAGGATTCATCGATAAATGGATTCTATTGGTATAGATAAAAAAGACATGTATGTATAATTCAATAAATCCAATTTCTCTTCATTTATCTCCTGTATCATTTGTTAAAAAAAAATGCAAAACTTCGGATCAATTGTTTTAAATAATATGAGTTGATGATAAATGTATTTTTATGTTATTTTAATCACTTATTAAAAGTGTAAAACAAACACAAGGAGCAGAATATGAGTAAATCTAGAAATACTTTTTAAAGTGAGCCTCACATAGAAAAAGGAGGAATAATTGTTGAGCAAACGGCAATTCGGTTACTTTAGTTCTCCTACGGATCTGATCATTTCTGATTCGATCTCGTAGGGAAACCCCGAGCATAGTCCTCTCCATAGTTCGTTGAGTGACTCTGAGCCGTCTAATTAGGCCCATAGTGAGAGGCCACGTCTCAGTGCCGTATGTCATCACCGGTAACACACAACTATTGAAGACTTTCGTCTTCAGGCACTGAGGTATTTTGGACGAGAAGACGTCGCGCAGTTTCCCCAACGCTGCCCAACCGAGTTGGATTCGCCGATTGACTTCTCTCTCGAAGTTGGCCAGAAAGTTCTCGGGTCGAGGCCACGTACCGGAAAGCGCAGCGTAGGACGTCCACCCACAAGGTGGTCTGACGACCTGGTGAAGGTCGCGGGTCTACGCTGGATGCAGGCTGCCTCCAACAGGTCACTATGGAAGTCATTGGGGGAGGCCTTTGTTCAGCAGTGTACTTCCTTAGGCTGATAATGATGATGATGATACCATGTCCTTTCAAACTCCAGTAAAAGTTGACTGCAATACTACTCCCCAATTACCTTGATTCTCATTAGCAGCTTCCTACATAAGACCTATAATAGTTGTTATATTATGACATCGTGCCTGCATATTTTATTAGCCGTAAAGTTATTAAGCCGTCTAATATATACAAAAATCGAAAAAAACTCCTATTTTAATTATGTTATTTTGCCGTCGAAGTGTTCTCATGCCGCAGTGAACAATTACTGTGAGTGGTGTTAAGGCTGTTTTGGTTTTACACGTTAAATAAGTTTTTTTATTTTTAATTCAAGGCAAAGGTAAGTTCAGAAAACTACTATATTTTTTGGTGATAAATCCTTTTTTTATATTTAGATTTGGAAAATCATGTGAATACCTTTATTTTATTTACGAATATACACCATACATATAATGTAATCAACTATTGCTTGTAAGTCTATATATGTAGCTTGTACAAAAAAGGAAACCAAAAATAAAATAGATACAAGAGATTTCGAACATTTAAGGTCAACCTGTTATGTCAGCTGTCCACTTGTCTCTATAGCATAACAAGAGATTTGATATTCAACTCTGAGGTGTTATGACAAAATTCATCAATATATTATATACATTCAAACATAAAATATTTTATTTATTTACATACATACATACATAGCATCACGCCTGTTTTCCCCGAAGGGGTAGGCAGAGGTCTATTTCTGCACCCACATTTCGCCAGGTATGTATCAGTCCCAAGTAATAGGGGGCGAGCCTATTGCCGTTTTTCGGGCACACTTCCAGACTCCGTGCTGCTACTGAGAATTTCCTAATGAAAAAACCCAATAACACTTTGCCCGACCCGGGAATCGAACCCAGGACCTCTAGATCGCACGGCACATACTTAAACCGCGAGACCACGAGGAAGTCAATTTAATTATTTGTTCTTATTTTTCAAGGAACTATGGCCGACAAGAATACCACAAATCTTCATGGCAGTTTATTCGAGTTAAAACCAAAAGATCCATTGCTTGAATTCCACCCCGATACAGTATCTACTTTAAGAAAATTATACAACTTGAATGATGATAAAGATATGAATACAGCCATCGATATTTTAGACAAATGGATCAAAGAGCAACGCCATTTCAGAAAGAAGGATTTTCGTAAGTAACTTCTAAATAAATAATTGGATCTATATCATTAGTTCAGCATTACATTTTTATAAGAAGTTTGTGTCAGACATGACGAAGCATAAAATAAACTTTTAAAAATCGTATATTAAAAAGATTTCCTTTTGTCAGATTACCTCGAACTTCTAGTATTTGTTCAACTTCCACATTTTCTTTATTCATTTATTTTAATTGAATCTTGTTTTGAGTTACAATTTAATTTAACTTGTCTAGTTTCTTGGTATTTATTTGTTTTATTATTCTGCTTATTATAAGTTTCCAAAAGGTTGTTTTTCAATTGAACGTTTTTGTAAGAAGTCCTTAGCAACAAATTCAATTGTTATTATGTAGTAATGTTTTTAATTCTTATAACTTTATACATTTTCTTCTGTACATGAAATAAAATATTCTTGGTATTTTCTTCTATTATTGTTTTACAGTTCCCATAATGAGGTTTTTAAGACATACAATTGCATATTTTAGTTGTAATGTAGTACAAATTAATATGAAAGAACTATCAACGAGAAAAACATTAGGCGATGAAAACAATCAAAATTTACGCGTTATGATATACCAGGTGGCCAGAGTTAGTACACACGTACACACAGACTAGTGGTTATTAGATTTGGTATTTTTTATTCTTTTTTCAACTGCAAACTGAGCGCATTCTGTATGAATTTTAATAAAAGATGACATAGTTCTAATTAAAAAATTAGGAGCCATTCATCGTAGTCAATTGAATTTTTAGCCAGGAAATACTTGGAAGCAACATTAATTTCAATGAAAGGATCTTTAGAACGCGCCAAACAACAGATTGAAAAGTTGTGCACATTGAAAACGCTTCTGGCACGTTTTTATGACATTTCTGATCCAATAGAAGAATCTAGATGTTTTGAAGGCAAATTGTGAGTATTCTTTTAAACTTTATCGTCATTACCTATTTAAACATAAGTCATGTGACAATAGAAGTGACTTGAATCCAGCATAATTGAAAATTTAGTCTTTTATCTGCCTTGTTGAATTTGATAACAACACCTGTCGGTTATTCCGATATTATGCAGAGTATCGAAGAACAAGTAATCTAGCAGATTATTTAATATCTAACGGCCTTACTCATAAACTTTAGTTAAATTGACTACTGGTTAAACATGTTTTGACCTTTTTTTTGTTCTCGAGGGGAAAGCTGGTTATTGCTCTACTTCCCGCCAGCCCTGGGGGAGGGGGGCAGGGAGCGTATGTCGGGGTCATCGGTGTTCCAGCCCGGCGCGCGAAAACGCCACGTCCGCGCAGATAATGCCGAAACCCCCCTAAAAAGACCCCAAGGCCCCTTTCAGTCGCCTTCTACGACAGGCAGAGGATACAGTGGTGGATTCTAATGCCTCCTTGCCACAGGGCAGTAAACATGAACTGCTCAATGGATGTTACGTTAAGGAAAACGAGACAAAGCATATTTAAGTTGTAGTTAAATTAACTAACGTTTATAAGGAAGCCCTTTTTAAAGTCAAAAGCAAAGCTAAGGTTCTGTAGTTCCATATTACCAGCTAAATTTTTTAAAGTGAGGTGGTATAAGTTCCCTTTTTACCTTCCTGGATACCTCAGGGAAGGTTGAAAGGGGTATGTAGGTTGTCGGAGCAACTGGATTTGTTGAGCTAGGTCCCAAATCTATGCGACCATACTGACTACAAACTCTTGGGCGCAGGCGTATAGCAGGGACCTGGTAGTAAGTTTTTTTTTTTTTTATTGCCTCAGTAGGCAGACGAGCAAGCGGTCCGCCTGATGGTAAGCGGTTACCGCCGCCCACCATGGACTAAAGTAATGCCAGGGACACAACCCAGCCGCTGCCTACCGTGATACGAAGGACTTTTATATTGTAATTTATATTGTTTATTATACATATTGAAAGTACATGGTTGTAATGTTAAAACAGAAATTGTATTTTTATTTCCAGCCAGCAAGCTTTACTGCCAAAATTGACGAAACAACACCACAGAATATACGTGTCCAGATTTCTCAGCACCGGTTTAGGTCCGGTTTTTTTTTTCAAAACTCTCAAATTTGCAATAGCTGTAAGTTCTTACTAGTAAAATTTAACATATTATTAAAGACTAGTCCCTTTGTAAGCTCAGTGGGAATAATTTATTTATTTACACTTCATACAATTTAAAACATAATTGTAAAGGTGGACTTAATGCCTAAGGTATTCTCTGCCAGTCGAACCTTGGGTGATGCAGAGATGATGCATAATAGGTGTGCAAATAAAGTCATTTATAAACATACACAATATATATACATATTACAGACCAATATACTTAGGTAAAGAAAATAAGTAATTAATTTAACGTAGGTAATAGTAGTTATAGTAGTAACTATATAAATATATAAATATTATATAAATACAATATGAATATAAATGTTAGGTTTTTATTTATTATCAAGAATTAAAAAAATATATAGAATATTCGCATTACTATACCTACTTCTGTGTGTAGACTTTCCTTTAATGGTGCCACTTCAAACCCAAGATGGAATTAATGGCAAGTGCTCACAGCCTCTCTGACAACTATGTATCCAATTTCTTCTACTTTTTTTGTCCCCATAGTTTCGCTGAACTTCACCGCTCGATGTTATTTCTGTGCGTGCTGCTGTTGATCCTGATGTACAGGAGTTGCAGTGCCGGGTATTTAGTGGGATAGTATACAGGGCGTTTTCAGACCGTGATCGGAAACCAAGGCAGATAATAGATAAGGCAATGGCCTTTACAAAAATAAAAATTTTGAAGTTTTCCTAGCAATCACATACATTTTATACCTATGGTGGTAATGCTATTTTTTGTCGGGATTTTATTTAACGCCAGGGGGTTTGTAATGGCCTTAGGTATTACCTGCCTTAGTTTCCGATCACGTTTTGTATACATTCTGTATAGAAAATGATAGTCGAATAAAGCATTTCTTCTTTATTCGTAAATACAAGTTGAAGTGAAGCAGTGTTGGCCTCGAGGTTTAGGCACGCGGTCGAGAATTTCAGCAGTCGCAGGTTCAAACGCCAGGCACACACCTCTGACTTTTTGAATTTATGTGTGTATTCACAATGAATTATCACTTGCTTTAACGGTGAAGGAAAACATCGTGATAAAACCTGCACATCTAAAAAGTTCTTAGGTGTGTAGTCCGCCAACCCGCACTAGGCCAGCGTGGTAGACTAAGGCCTAAACCCTCTCAGTTTTAGAGGAGGCCCGTGCCGAGCAGTGGAACGTATTTGGGCTGATGATGAAATACCAGTTACCATTTCATCCTGTCATCACCTCGCCTTGATTGGCTTCGTATAATTCAGTACTATTGTTCATCTATCGAAGTCAACGCTTTTCATGAATGATTGGAGAGTAGTTCGGAACTAGGTTTAACAGCTTAAAGCAGATTCCTCTCATATGCAGGTACGATCTCCGCACCGAGACAAATGTTTATGTGACCCACAAATATTTGTTTCGGGTCTGGGGGTTTGTGAGACCGAAAAGTCTCTCGTAGTTTCTGATACTGACGACACAGAACTTGTGTCCTAGTGTGAGGTCAGAACTATGTATGTGACTGTTGGATGTATTTATTGTTATTTGCGGGACTGAAAAGTCTCTCGTTTCTGATACCCACGACAGAAGACTTGTATCTTATTGTGGGGTTCAAGCTATTGATGTAACTGTTCGGTATAATTTGTTTTTATTAATATTTAAAGTTTAGAAATATTTAAAGTTATTTTGAAAAGCAAAACACTGAAAGGACCTTGTAAAATAATTAAACAATGTCATTAAATTTCAGATATGTGAATACATAAAATCAAACGATTATTCCGATGGCCTAATAGCCATTGCAGATTACAGAAACGTCAATATAGTCAGTTTCTTGTCAGAAGTGAACATGTCTGACATGCGGCAGGCAGCTGCACTAGTCATGGTGAGTACTTTCATTCATAAAATAATCTTCAATGACTATTCATAATAGTTGTATTCCGTTAAACACTGCGACTACTATAAGGTATGACTTAAATTCAGTATACTGCGAAACCGTTCCCTAAGAGTTAGTTAGCTATACTGTTTACTGTTTAAAAAAGAAACTCAGTCCAGTATACTGTCATCTGACATTCATGTCATGTCATTTCTGGAGGCAATTGATCACGTGATCAAAGCACTGAGAGCGCCTTACTTCAAAACGCCTGTGCTGACTACAAAAAAATACGCTTTCAAAAAAAGTTGAACTAAAAAATTAAAAATAAATAATACAATACAATAGTTTAAAAAAACCCGCTTTTATAGAAAATCCAATAAATAAATAGAAAATAAATTTTAATTTAAAATATTGTCAAAAAATGTATTTTATTGTACAAAAGCGTGGGGTGCATGATGACAGATATGAATAGAAGGATTATGATTTTGATAATATCTTAAAAAGCACCCCACGTTTTTTGTACAATAAAATACATTTTTTGACAATATTTTAAATTAAAATTTATTTTCTATTTATTTATTGGATTTTCTATAAAAGCGGGTTTTTTTAAACTATTGTATTGTATTATTTATTTTTAATTTTTTAGTTCAACTTTTTTTGAAAGCGTATTTTTTAGTTTTTTTAAACTATTATTTATTTTTCATTTTTTAGTGATTATTTAGCAATAGCTTTATGATATTTACATCTCTATTAGCTATTGCATAAAGCTCGCGTGCTTGATGTAAGCGAAGAGTTCTTTCTTCTTCAGGTTGTGAAGCTCGGTATTCGGCATTATGCTGACGCATTTGATGTAAGCGAGCTGGTCTCTTTTCTCCAGATTGTGAGGCTCTATAATTTCTCATATACTCTCTCCTGTTCTTCTTGAAGAGTCATGTTCTATTTTTTCCGTCTCTTGTTGTCCAATCTCCTTCTTCTCTGTGTTTTCGTTTCATTTACCATTGTTGTTTCTATATAAATAGGAGCAACGCCCGAACATGAATGCTTAGAGATAATAGAATACAATAGCTTAAGCGGGAACGTATTGTTCACTGCAGTTAAGAACTCAAGTTGAATCTATGGACCTGAAAGAGTGCACGCTACTGCCCACAATTGTACATAAATAATTGCGCAAATATGTAATTCTTCGAGCGCATGACATGGAGTGACCGTTGACAATACGTGCTGTCACTTGCGAGTAGTCCTATGCTTATCTCAAATAATAGAACTTTTTAAAGTGAAACTTCTTTATCGACGTATGAAAGAAATTGGTCTTGACGCAGTCACTAGGGTCGTGCAAATATCGTTCGAATCGAATCTAATCGAATATTACTATTCGATTCTAAATTCGAATCGAATTTACGAATTATTCGAAAAATTCTTTTCTTTTATAATTATATAATATTCTCAATAAATCGTAAATTTAAAAAAAAAAATCGAGGCTTTAAGTGATTTGTGTACTCTATTGTATAAAAAAAAAATCTGATACTCAAAATATCACTAATACTTTTTTGTTGTAAGACTTTATGTTAATACTTTTTCTCTACTTATGTTAATATCTGAAAAATTTACAAATAGTTCGAAAATTCCAAAATTATTTGTCAATTCGCGAATTATTTGTAAATTTTCTAATTATTCGAAAAATGACGAGTAATTCGAAAATTTTCGAATAATTCGAAAATCGAATATTAACATTCGATTCGGAACGAATTATTTGTAAGTTCGATTTATTCGCACACCCCTAGTAGTCGCTCCTTGACGCAGTCACTCCGGGTCGCAGGTAAACAAAAAATCGCTTATCCTGGTTATCCTAGTAAAGATAACGTGTCAAACTATTTGAAATATTGAATTGTCATCGGTCCTTAGTAAGGATGCCAAATTTCGAGTTAATCCGATGTCTTGAAGGGGGTCAAAATCATGTTCAAAGATTCCGTTACATACTAACATACTAACATACAAACATACTAACATACGTATGAAGCTAATATAAAGCGTATAATAAAATGGCGATTATTAATGACGTCATATATTTCTCTAGACCACTTCGATGGACTTTCGGACTACAACGGAACGAATTTCGTCCCAGTATTAGCTCTGCACACTGGTCTCAGTGTATTACGGAATACAACCAATATTTATTGCACTACCATTACTAATAAGATTATACTCTCGCAGTTTTAAACAAGCGTAGATTATACAATATAAAACATTTCCATGTCTTTTGCACTAGTGAAAACTGTGTTGCAGAAGTCAGTGTCTTCCCTTTACATTATTAACGCCATTTGCATTATGTTCAGCCTTTATTTACAAACTAAGTATTATTAATAAAAAAATCAATATAAACAAAACAAAACAGGTATAATGTTTGGAAATAACTTGTTTTAAAATGTTTTCGACAGCCCCGTGGCGCAGTTGGCTAGATACCAGCTTGCGAAACGAGAGGCCGCGGGTTCGATCCCCGCACCGAGACAAATGTTTGTATGATCCACAAGTATTTGTTTCGGGTCTGGGTGATTGTGAGACCGAAAAGTCTCTCGTAGTTTCTGATACCCACGACACAAGACTTGTATCTTAGTGTGGGGTCAGAACTATGTATGTGACTGTTGCGTGTATTTATTATTATAAAAACTCAAAATACAAGACTTGTATATTAATGTCGTTTTGGAATTATGTTGGGTGAATTTATTTATATATTTCAGGACGGCTACCAATGTCGCTTAAAAGGCATACATCTTATAACCGAGTCAAAAACCGTAGATCTATTGGTGATTTTATTTAAACAACTGGTACGACCCAAAATTGCCCAAAGGATCCATTGTCACCAGAATTGTGATACCTTACACCAGTACGTTCCTAAAGAATTATTGCCAGTAGAATTAGGTGGAGAAAAAATGTCAATGCAGACATTAAATGGTAAATTTTATTTTGTATCTACAAATTTTATATTTTTCCTAACACTTAATGCAATATGTAAAGATTGTCTCAATTCCTTTGTTATTCTTTACCGGTCGAACCTCAGGTAAAGCAAAGGAAAGACGTAGGTGTAGAAATAAAACTTAAAATGTCGTGATGGCCTCGAGGTTTGGACGCGCGGTCGAGGGCTTAAACCCCAGGCAACTTTGACTTTTCAGCGTTATGTGTATATTCACAAACTATATTATCTTTATCTTCACATTGAATCATCACATCCTCTAACGGTAAAGGAAAATATCTAGTAAAATATAAACCTGCACACCTAAAAATTCGTAGGAGTTTCTTAGGTGTGTAGTCTGCCAACCCGCATCAGGTCTAACCACTCTCAGTTGTAGAGGAGGCCCGTGCCTGGCAGTGGAAAGAATATGGGCTGATGATGATGGTCATGATAAATAAACTCATAAAAATACGAATGGGATTTTCAAAGTGAAACATGATATCCCGTTACCACTATCGACTGATTTGTTCCTCCAATAGCCAACAGGCAGAGTTCAATTCCCTGGTCCAGCAAAGTCCCCTCTGTTTTTTTTTTAATTAGGAAATTCTCATTAACAACGCGAAGTCTTAAAATCTAGATTTATCACCTATTTTATGTTGAGCTTAAAAAAGAAAGTGGACTCTGTTGGGTAAAATGCACGTCATTCAGGGATGAAAGTGTATTTTGCAAACGAGGATTAACCTTTCTAATAATTTTCATAAAGATTGTCTCGATTTTCAGATAAAACGGTAGAACTCATTGGCAGCAAGGAGAATATGCCATATTTTAAAGAAATGAAAGAAGCGACAATTGACGAATCGATGCGACCAAAAGGATCGGCAGAGTGTGATTCGGAAATATTTGGAACTTTCAGAAGCTTGTCCATTGATTAAGATGAGATTGATTAAAGGCCGGCAACGGACCGATAATTCCTCTGGTATTGTGGATGTTCATGGGCGGTGTTGACCACTTAACATCAGGTGGCTCACTAGCTCGTTTGCCTCTTTTCCCATAAAAAAAATATACAGGGTGTATTCAGACCGTCATCGGAAACTAAGGCAGGTAATAGCTAAGGTGATTACAAACCCCCTGGCGTTAAAGAAAATTCTGACAAAAAATAAAAAAATTGACTTTTTCCATACATCCATCGGTATTAAATGTACACGGTTTGTATGGAAAACGTATTTTTTTTTATTTTTTGTCAGAATTTTCTTTAACGCCAGGGGGTTTGTAATCACCTTAGCTATTACCTGCCTTAGTTTCCGATCACGGTCTGAATACAACCTGTATATTAAATATCGAAGAGATCAATCATTGGTTATGGAATTGTTGTAATGAAAGTAAAATATTTGGTGACGGTAAAATAAAAATTATTTTATTTTCAAATTGTCTTTTGGTTCTTAAGGTTTTTGTGGAAGATTTTAATGTGATTAGGCGTCGGAGGATTAAAAACTTATGTAATTATTTTTTATTTTCAAACGCACCAAGACAGCGTTGAATATAAAAATATTGTAATCTCTAATTCAGTATATGATGAGTAAATGTTTAGCTTCGCAAAATTATAAATTATAGGATTATTTTATTGGTCATAATAAAACTAATTGGGTAAGTATTATTATATTAAAGTTTTAAATAAATAAACTGTACTAATATAGTTTATATGAATCTTTGTACTTAGTTCAATCACGCCAAAACAGATCATGTAGATAAATTTAGCACAATGCAGAAAGGCATTGCAGAAACTAATATGCTACTCCTGTTTCACTAAATCTCATAAGTTGTGATGATTTGCATTTATACAATATACATTATGTTATGATATTGGCAATTCGTATTTTTGGTATAAGATTATAAAATTTCTTGCAGGCGCTCTTTAAAGATTAGCTTTTCTGATCTCACTTGAAAAATAATGTAGGTACAGCGTAAAATGATTTAACCTACGTAATACGGAAAACATTAGAAATATAGCTATGTTATGTACCAACAAATATGAAGCTGAAATTTTCTTATATAATCATTTAGAAAGCAACAGGAACAACACATTTAACAAGAGCGATTTAAAGACACTCGTGGAGAATTTTTTTATGCTTATATGGATTAGAAGGGGAGCGGCGGAGCTTAGGGGACTTGAATTACAGATGAAGTTGAATAACACCAAAATACTAACAATAACAATGTATTAAGCTATTTGTTATAAAGGTTGTTATTTAATATCCAAGGCGTTCTCTTACAAACGAATCTAAGGTGGAATTAAATAAATAAATATATGTAACCACACCCAACAGTCACATACATAGTTTTGACCCCACACTAGGATACAAGTCCTGTGTCGTAGGTATCGGAAAAGTCAGTCGTAGTTACCAATACACACGACACAAGTTTTATATCTTAGTGTTTGGTCAGAACTCTGTTTGTGACTGTTGGTGTACTTGTTTTTTTTATTATTATTTATTTTTTGCCTCGTGGTCTCTCGGCACAAGTGTGGGCCGTGCGATCTAGAGGTCCTGGGTTCGATTCCCGGGTCGGGCAAAGTGGTATTGGGTTTTTCCATCAGGAAATTCTCAGTAGCAGCACGGAGTCTGGAATTGTGCCCGAAAAACGGCAATAGGCTCGCCCCCTATTACGTGGGACTGATATAGGTATACCTGGCGAAAAGTGGGTGCAGAAATGCACCTTTACCTATCCCTTCGGGGAATACAGACGTAAGGTTATGTATGTATGTATGTATGTATTTATTATTATTAATAACAAACAAGTTATTAACCAGACCAGACATTGCGTCAAAAGAAACGGAACCACAGTTTTTTGGCACAACATGAGTTTTTTGTATAATTTTAAGCAACTTGTTCTGCAAGGTAATAGACAAAATGTTAGTATAAGCCATAACCCGTTTGTTTAATAGCAAAATTACGTCAAACATGAATTAAATATGAATTATCAACTGTACCAATCAGCGATAAAGCTGGGTCGTGTATTTGTGATATATTTGAGAATGTTTTAAGCTATGACGGCATTGGTCATCATAGTCTTTATCATCATCATCACCATCACCATCATCAGCCCATATACGTCTATCCTTTCTGCTTGTCCAGCCTATGGTTGTCTTTAAAACAAAAACCGCCTTAAAAAAAAACAATTCCAAAACAAATTAAAATGCACTAAAGAGTAAAAAAATAATTGCGTATTCATCTATAACTTAATATTCAACTTACTATTTCTCTTCATCAATATATACCTAGGCACGATCATAGATTAGACTAGATTACTTAAAAGTCAATCAAATTATTACGATAATATAATGTAGTTTTAATTATTGTTATTCTTGGAGGCGGTGTCAGCCAAGGTAGGATTCTCGTATTATTATTCATCATCATCATCAGCCCATATACGTCCCACTGCTGGGCACGGGCCTAATCTACAACTGTGATGCTAGATATGTATATTGTAGTATTTCCTTAGCTGACACCGCCTCCAAAAGTAACAATAATTAAAACTACATTATATTGTCGTAATAATTTGATTGACTTTTAAGTAATCTAGTCTAATCTATGATCGTACCTAGGTATACATACATAATATATTGATGAAGAGAAATAGAAAGTTGAATATTAAGTTATAGAAGAATACGCAATTATTTTTTTAATTTTTAGTGCATTTTAATTTGTTTTGGAATAGTTTTATATGAAGGCGGTTTTTGTTTAGTTAAAATTTTTGTTTATTTTTTAATTTTTAGTGAAGCCACACCCGGGATCGAACCTGCAACCTCATGCGTTGCAAATCGGTTACTTTGCCACTCCGCTACTACCAGTTTATTATATGGTTATAAAACTCATCAACAATACGCAAATGTTTCTACCACACACTCGGCTACCACCGCTTCACACATTAAATACACCTTAAGTAATGCAATTAGATCGCTTGCTTCATGTTGCAATGCAGCAATAAAGGTAAGCGCATTACATATTTGATTCAAGACAGTTAGAAATTCTGCCACAGATGGCATCTTTACTGTGCGCCCTTAACGAGTTCCATTGACATTATATTTGACTACGACAATTACTTGACCATAAAGACGTTACGGTAGGTGACTCAAATATCCGGATAGCCTATAAAGATTCTGCCGAGTATCGTTACTTTTCTCCTAAGAATTGAACAGTTACGTTACTTTGTCATGGAGCCCATAATTATAACCTAACCAAACTCTCATGCAATTTCCCTAGAAGTACATCCTAACCAATAAAAAAAGGATTAATCAAAATCGGTTGGCATGATATTAAGTTATTCGTCGATTTGGCACGCACATTGGTGAAAATTTAAGATTTTCGTGGTTTTCCAATGGAAGCTATTATCACAACTGAACCAAATTTAAATGGGACCAATCTGGAAGCACCAGCTTTCAATAAAAAAAAAGAATCATCAAAATCGGTCCACACAGTCAAAAGTTCTGAGGTGACAAACATAAAAAAAATACAGACGACTTGATAACCTCCTCCTTTTTTTGAAGTCGGTGAAAAAGATCGCCTTGAGCGATAAAACAGCCAATTGTACTGTTTTCCCCTCAGTATTTTGTTTCGCTCGTTTGTACAATAAAAAGGTAAGGTATAAATAAATACTCCATACTGCTGGGCACGGGCCTCTGCTACAACTGAGACGGCAAATGAAACAATTCTTTTCTTTTTATTACCTGCACCTAGGTCACATCTATTGTTTTAAAATTATATAGGATACATAACAATAGAATCTTTCGAGAAATATCCGTGAAACTTTATGCAACACTGTAGATAAAATGTAGCATTTTAGTATTTTACTTAAATTTTTATATCTAAAATATTTAGGTAGTAGACGGCAGTTAGTAGAACTGTGATTTGCATAAATTAGTACAAGGTACCTACTGTCGCACAAAGTTGCATCATGCGGTCTCCGGATTCGATTTGTATAATTTTTTACTTCAGCCCATACACGTCCCACTGCTGAAAGCAGGCCTCCTCTACAACTGTGAGGATTTAGGCTTTAGTCCACCACGCTGGCCTAGTGCGGGTTGGCGGACTTCACGCCTAAGAAATTCCTAAGAACTTTTAGGTGTGCAGGATTCATCACGATGTTTTCTTTCACCGTTAAAGTACGTGATAATTCAAATACCATCATAAATTCGAAAAGTTAAAAGTGTGTGCCTGGACTTTGAAATTGCGGCCGCTAAGTTCTACTCGACCGTAGATAAACCTCGAGGTCATTCCGATTTACGTCCAACATCATCAATAGATTTATTAGACGAAGCTGATTAGTGCTATTTACAATTGCATGTTAGTTTAGCATCCAAATTAATTTGCACAACCTTCAATCCTTTGCCACTTGCATTCAATATTTTTAGTTTAACTCATTACTTCCCAAGCATCGAAAAGAATCGGAATTTTTTGATGAAATATATAAATTAAGTTCTTAGTACATTAAGAAAAACAATGCGATAGTAAAAGAACATACATACATACATAAACTCACGCCAGTATTCCCCGAAGGGGTAGGCAGAGGTGCATTTCTGCAACCACATTTCGCCAGGTAAGTATCAGTCCCGCGTAATAGGGGGCGAGCCTATTGCCGTTTTTCAAGCACAATTCCAGACTCCGTGCTGCTACTGAGAATTTCCTAATGGAAAACCCAATAACACTTTGCCCGACCCGGGATTCGAACCCAGGACCTCTAGATCGCTGGGCACATACTTGTACCGCGACACTTTTGCGATTTCTTTGCTTTCGTGGCATAAATTGGTGGCATTTAAAAATGCAAATTAAAAATGGCTGCATAATGAAGCAATATCTCATAGATACTTTACTGCTCATAAGTACACGGTTTTATAGCGATGACGTCAATATTTACATTGTACTTTTTTAGTTGCACAAAAGCTCCCATCGCCAACTCGAAGTTTACGTTGTTTATTCTTTTTTTGGTAGCATTATGCATATAAGGATACGTCAAACTGACAATACCGTACCGGATGGTAAATACTTTGCTGTCCAAACAGAGTAGCAACTTGCGAGAGACACCCGTCTCTTAACACGCTATACTATAATGCAGATGATAGGTTTCTTCGCGCCGCGCTTTTAGAACCCAGGATAAGAAGGTCGCAAAATGTAAGCTGGCTGGTTCTTTTTAACAGTCACATAAATATACAGATCTCGTGCCGTGGATATCAGAAACCATATAAATAAATAAAATAAAAATAAATACACCCAACAGTCACATACATAGTTCTGACCCCCCATTAAGATACCGAGTCTTGTGTCGTGGGTATCAGAAACTACGAGAGACTTTTCGGTCTCACAAACACCCAGACCCGAAACAAACATTTGTGGATCACACAAACATTTGTCTCGGTGCGGGGATCGAACCCGCGGCCTCTCGTTTCGCAAGCTGGTGTCTACCCAATTGCGCCACGGGGCTGTCGAAATATATATATGTATATATCTCTATATATATTATAAATATAAATCAGAATCCTAATATTCAAGCTGATGTGCTCATTTTTATTTGCATACACTAATATTAAAGTGGCTGATCGCCTTGTCATGTTGGATCAAAAGTCAATTGACCTACCGTAGAATTTATCGTTGTTTGCTGTGCACTTAATATAATATGTTTGGTGATGACGCAAAATCCTCCTTAACGCTTAATGATATCAAACTATTATTAGATTCTTAGGGGCTTCAACTGCTTCTTCGATGCAATGGTGAAAATGGCGTAAGAAATCTTAGCAAAATCTACTAGAACTGTATTGTTTTTGCTTCTCACTGGGCGATGTCGACACCATTGCCGACTCGGATACCGATCTAGTACTTTAGTATTTCTGCCCTGTAGCAAGGGGGCGTTTGAATCCCACCACGGTATCCCCTGCCTGTCGTAAAAGTCGACTCAAAGGGGCCCTTGGGGTCGCTGGGCGCGCTGCGGGGGCGGCGCGTCCTCACTGAAAGTGATCCCGAGTGGGGCGGCGGCACTGTGAACTGTGTAGGTCGCGGGCGCCCATCCACAACTGGGGCGCCCGAACCAAGCTAGTGGGGGTGCAACTGCGCCCCCTAAAACTCCGAGACGGCCGGGACGTTTACGTTCCGGAGGCGCACCGGGCGGCTGCGTCATTACGGTTGGCGCTTCTCGCTAACGTACCGTGGTCGCCCCGCTCGGCGCGGAGATGGCCACCGGGGGGTTTTGGTCGGTATGCCGGTTTAGGGAATTTTGTTAGGGATCCAGCCCGGCACTAACATCTGCGCGGACATGACGTCGCCGCGCGCCGGGCTGGAAGACCGGTGACCCCGACATACGGAGACCGATGGCTGGCACATGCGTCTTACTCGTGAACGGGTGCTGTTTGTGTGGACTGGTCTGCCTGATTTGCTTATTTGCATTTATGAACTTTTAACCTGGTTAAATGTCAGTTTCTCCATTTAAGATGACTATGTTACCCTCATATTCAATATAACATTGAGATTGTATTAATGAATTGCTCTGATTCGGGAAATTTAGTCTTTGTATCAATATTGTAAACTATCTCTTGATTGGAAAATAGCAATACTAGAGTTTCTTACCCGTTCTTCTCTAGTGATGACTGCCTTCCGAACAGGGTGGTAATTTTGAAATGACTGAATCTAAGTGATGTATTTGACACTTTATAGATTCAATAAATATAATTTCATTTCATTTCGTTTCATTTCAGGGTATGGACGCAACTCTGTGACGCACTATTGGAAGACTTTGAAACCTTTGTTTTGATGATAAAAAATACGATAAGTAGCAATTACTCTTACCAATGACGCGATAATAGTCATTATAATGGGTATATTAATAATTAACATAAATGTTAAAAAAATATGTAGGTACTCGTTTAGTGAAAAAGTCCTTAGAACAAAAGCAATACCCGAAGTCACATTTCAAAAGTGAAAGTATAAGCTGACTTATTAAATTTAGAAGCGTTATACAAAAGGTGATATTAACTTGTACCCTGAGAGGTAAGGTAGAATGTAAGTTAGAACCTATGTTTAGACAGCCTCGTGGTAGACAGCCCAGTGGCGCAGTTGGCTAGATACTAGCTTGCGAAACGAGTGGTCGTGGGTTCGATCCCACACTGAGACAAATATTTGTTTGATCTACAAATATTTGTTGCGGGACTGAGTGTTGCCCAGTGGCGTGACATAGGAGAGGCCTATGTCCAGCAGTGGACGTAAGAGAGGCTGATGATGATGATGATGATGATGACTGAGTGTTTGTGAGACCGTAAATGTCTCTCGTAGTTTCTGATACCCACGATACAAGACTTGTATCTTAATGTGGGATTAAAATTATGTATGTGACTGTTGGGTGTATTTATTTATAAAATAATGCGGGGAAAATTGTTATCGGGTTTCTCAATAAGGAAATTCTCAGTAGCAGCATGGAGTCTGGAAATGTGCCCGAACTACGGGATAAGTGTTCCCAATACCATGGGGCCTTTTTTGTACGGGTACGACAAAGCGATAGCACCGCATTTAAGTGCAATCATGTTCAAATAGAGCAGCAATTTGCGAAAGATCTCATCCTTAACTAAAATACATTCAGCGAAACGTTAGTGCAGAGAAGAAATCGAGTCGGGCCGAATATCACCTAATAGTTGCAGATATATAATATTGAAGTCGTGACGGCCTCGAGGTTTAGGCACGCGGTCGAGAATCTCGACGGCCGCGGGTTCAAACCCCAGACACCTTTGATCACCATGGTATTAGCCCCCCAAACTTCTTCACAATAAGTTGAAGAGGTATTCGGCCGGCATGATTGTGTCGACCAACGGGAGATCATCATCTCTCGCTGGTCGGCACTTTTTATGGACTCCATTGCGCTTACCATCAGGTGCAATGGGGTCACTTTGCCGTGCCAGTATAAAAAAAAAAAAAAAAAAAAAAAAAAAAAAAAAAAAAAAAAAACTTTTCGAAGTTATGTGTGTATTCACAATTAATCATCATTTGCTTTACCGGTGAAGGAAAACATCGTGATGACACCTGCGCACCTAAAAGTTCTTAGGAAATTCTTAGGTGTCCACCAACCCGCACTAGGCCAGCGTGGTGGACTAAGGCCTAAACCCTCTCTGTAGTAGAGGAGGCACGTGCCCAGCAGTGGTACGTATAATGGCTGATGATAATATTATATACCAAAATATAAAATACAATAATTAACAGACAAGGTGAAAAGGACGCAAGCGACATTAAGTATGTTTAATCTAGACGAATTATGCCATAATTATACTTCCGTAATTTATTTCAAACTAGAATTCTGTTTTATAACTAAGTTGATTTACTAAGTCTAGTTTAAATGCACATATACTCGTGTAGATAGACCCAAGGCTCGGTACGTCGTATGATTTTTTGCATCGTCCATATAAACTATTTTAGTCAGGGTGAGCTGCTAGTCCGTGATTGATTGTTGGACAATAAACATGGAGAGCATACCCAGTGATAAGATGTTAAAGTTCAACCCTGACACACTAAATTCTGTCAGGGCCGAGTTTAATTTGGACAAGCCGGGAAGAATTGAGGAGGCAATAGACATTCTAGAGGAATGGATTAAAAAACAGGAGCATTTTGTTAAGAAGGATTTTAGTGAGTATTATTCATGTTAAATTACACTACACATATACACTTATGAACTCAGTTGTAGAGTATTTTGCTTTAATTAAATAAAATCATCATCATCATCAGCCCATATACGTCCCACTGCTGGGCACGGGCCTCCTCTACAACTGAGAGGGTTTAGGCCTTAGTCCCCCACGCTGGCCAGGTGCTGGTTGGCGGACTACACACCTAAGAAATTCCTACGAACTTTTTTAGTTGTGCAGGTTTTATCACGATGTTTTCCTTTACCGTTAAAGCAAATGATAATTCATTGTGAATACACACATAACTCCGAAAAGTCAGAGGTGTGTGCCTGGGGTTTGAACCTACGACCGCCGAAATTCTCGACCGCGTGCCTTAACCTCGAGGCCATCACTGCTTCAATTAAATAATCAATTAAATAAAATACCTTTACTTTACTTTTTTATCATTCAGGTCGTGAATACTTAGAGAAGACGATAATAACAACTAAAGGATTTGTGGAAAGAGCTAAATCTAGGATGGACAAGCTATGCACCTTCAGAACGTTAGTACCAAACTTCTTTCAGAGTTTGGAGCCAAAGAGGTTGCAGAGAATAGCTGAAATTTTGTAAGTACTATCAGTCTGATATCACTTTAGCCGTTGCGAGCAACTCCATTGACGACCCTTTAGATGTCAAAATGTAGATTTAAAAATGCTTGGATTTAGAAATTTATAAGTCTAATCAACAAATGCCAGGTGGTAGGTACCTCCAGTGACGGTACTTCCATAGAAGCCCTAAAGCCCAGCCTGTCTTACAAAATTCCGAATAACAATCTTTAAGCTTTAAATCTTTATTTAACAAAAGCAATTTGACATATAAATGAGAATATCCTGACCCATTACACAATCAACATGTAACACTGCCTCGTGGTCTCGCGGAACAAGTATGTGCCGTGCGATCTAGAGGTCCTGGGTTCGATTCCCGGGTCGGGCAAAGTGTTATTGGGTTTTTTCATTAGGAAATTCTCGGTAACAGTACGGAGTCTGGAAATGTGCTCGAAAAACGACAATAGGCTCGCCCCCTATTACGTGGGACTGATACATACTTGGTGAAATGTGGGTGCAGAAATGCACCTCTGCCTACCCTTTCGGGGACTACAGGCGTGAGTTTATGTATGTATGTATGTAACACTTTTGGGCTTCTATAGAAGTATCGCCACTGGGTACCTCATACGTCTTAGAAAATATTTCGGATAAAAGTCGGAGTGGCGATTAAGCTTGTTAGAATATCTATCATAGCAAACCATTTTCAGGTTAGTCCGTTTACCTTGAGACGTGGTACTCAGGGTCATCTCACGGTCATCTCACGGCGAGAAAAACGCACACAAAACATATATCTCAAATTGACCCGGTTCCTTATTTACACAACACAAAAACTCAGGTCAATTAGTGTTTTTAGGGTTCCGTACGTCCGAATAAAAAAACGGAACCCTTATAGGATCACTCGTGTGTCCGTCTGTCCGTCCGTCACAGTCAATTATCTCAGAATCTACTAGACCGATTAAGTTGAAATGTGGTACATATTATATCAATATCTGTGACTCAAACGCAGAGGTGTGACGTGAATAGATGAAATCTGTATATGGGAGGACATTTTTTGGGGAAAGGTGGAAAATAAAAATAAATAAATTTGAAAACTGCATCGTGTGACATCAAATGGAAGGTCTTGTTGTGACGATCTTAAATGTATTTTTTTGTAATTTTAAAATAAATTATTTCCAAGTTATTCAAGAAAAGAGACGATATTAAAATAACATGGTAATAACATTCAATATTGTGCGTATCAACTTACGTACAGCTTTGATGTTAAATGAAATGTCCAGGAACATAGTGGTATGCACGGGCATTTTCAGCTTTAGATTCTCTGACGACCTCAAGGTTTTTGAATGTGATTCATAAATAAATAAATAAATAATAAATAAATACACCCAACAGTCACATACATAGTTCTGACCCCACACTAGGCTACAAGTCCTGTGTCGTGGGTATCAGAGACTACGAGAGACTTTTCGGTCTCACAAACACCCAGACCCGAAACAAATATTTGTGGATCACACAAACATTTGTCTCGGTGCGGGGATCGATCCCGCGGCCTCTCGTTTCGCAAGCTGGTGTCTAGCCATCTGCGCCACGGGGCATGGAGAAATTCAAAGCGAGTTTTGAGATAAGAAGGAGTGAGAGGATTGAATAAAATATTAAAGAGAAGAAAAAGGACATGAGGATTCTGGCGAAGTCATATTGGTAACCACTTGAGCATAGCGCGGTACTCGGAGACATAATCATATTTGCGAAGTCCAAATATGAATCTGATACAAAAATTTCATCATTTTATTTTATTTCCAGAAACCACGCCCATCTACCGAATTTGACAAGCGATAACTACAGAGTATACGCGATGAAACTCATCTCCGATGATAGAACTTCCTCGGATTTATCAGAATATTACAGGAACATTATAATAGTAAGTACTGCTTTGTATTTACAAAAAATCTTCTTATTTTTATTAAACAGACTAGGGTACAAACTAACACACACTTGGGAGCAAGTCTTTAACGTGCTGCTACTGAGAATTTTCTTATGGAAAAATTTAAACACTCTGACTGGCTTGGAAAGCGAAACCCGTGACCTCTAAATCGCTCAAAACACACATGAGTGAATGAGAACTGTTTTCAGAAACTCAAAAATTCTTTCTACATACTTTATAAGGCATGTTTAGATAACCAACAGAGGACCGTGGTGGTCTTACAGGTGAAAGGGGAGAGCTGTCTTATTAGACTGATAAAGACAGATAAAATGTAGGTGCGAAAACAAAACCCGCTATTTCTAGTTTCTTATCAGCTGCTGACCAGCTGAGCCCATAATACCAGAAAAACAAATTAGATCTTTGCGTTAATAGAAAAAAACCGGCCAAGTGCGAGCCGGACTCGCGTGAAGAGGGTTCCGTACATACAAACTTAACATTGGAGTTGAAAAATTTTATGGTTCGCACAATATTAAATAAATAAATAATAAATAAATAAATACACCCAACAGTCACACAGTCACAATTTGCTGGTGGTAGGATATTCGTATCCGCCCGGATGGCGACCACCGTACACAGGGCGTAAAACCCGCCATAGTGGCACATGCAAGTGTGCCGCGTTCCGGGATCAGCCAGTGTATATCCGGTTTTCGGGGGGGCTTCAATCATGGTGAAAGGATGACCGTGCCGGCTTTTTTTGGCCGGTTTGTCGCGGTCGGTCCTTTGATCGCCATGATTGATAGTCCCCCAAACTTCTTCACAATAAGGTGAAGAGGTATTCGGCCGGCATGATTGTGTCGACCAACGGGAGACCATCAACCATGAATAACTACTGAAACAGCAACCTGCATTGATAATATCATAACCAATTTCGAAGTAGTTGAAAAGTATACACAAATAGGAGTTAGATCGGACCATAAATGTTTGTTAGTCAAATTGAAACATAGAATAGAAAACATCCAAAAAATGATTAAGTACAGGCCATTGACAAGACATAACCTAGGTAAATTTAATATCAACTTGAAATCAAAAATTAATATTTTAGAACCTAATTCTGACAGTCCCAACGATATATATTCTTCATTACTTGATACAATTTGCAAAGAATTCAACAAAGTGTGCAAAATTAAAACTGTGAAAATTAATTCTAACATTAAATTTAGTACTTGGGCGACCAAAGGCATCCGACGTAGTAGAGAAATTTTATATAACTTGTATGACAAAAGGTCCTATACACCTGATGTCAATTTTATGAACTATCTCAGGCAATATTCTAAAATATTTAAAAAAGTATGCATGCAAGCTAAAGTAGCTTATATTAGTGAAAAGCTGAGATTATCTAGCAATAAAATAAAAACAACTTGGCAAATTATAAATACAGAAACTGGGAGAAATAAGGTTACTGATAACAAGATAACCTTGGCTATAAACAACAACCTGGTTTCAGACAAAGTTAGTATTGCTAATTACCTAGAAAAGTTTTTCACAAATATACCTTTAGATATAACCAAATGCTTGCAATCATCAGCAGTCTTGGCTGAATCACTTTTAAAAGAAAATGTTGTAGGAAATATGCCCATTTTCAGTTTTGAAAGAGTGTCTTGTTCCGAAATAATAAAAGCTTTTAAAAATCTTAAAATTAAGGCTACTGAAGATATATGGGGACTGTCGGTTAAGGCTATTGAAGCTATTATATTTAATATTGCTCCAATATTGACGGTAATATTCAATTCTTGTATAAGTGACGGTATTTTTCCCGACTTAATGAAAATCAGTAAAATTGTGCCCATATTTAAGTCGGGGTGTCCAAACAATCCATCAAACTTTAGACCCATCTCAATACTACCAGCTCTTAGTAAGGTCTTCGAAAAGATCATGCTCACTCAAATGCAGGAACATTTTGATAGAAATGGGATATTACATAGTAGCCAATTTGGTTTTTCAAAGGGTCGGTCTACGCAAGATGCAGGAACATCTTTGATGAAATCTGTACTGGAAGCCTGGGAGACGTCACAAGATGCTCTTGGGGTTTTTTGTGACCTCTCGAAGGCTTTCGACTGCGTTGATCACCAGACCCTTATTACGAAGCTGAGTTACTACGGCATAAGTGGTTCCTCTCTTCAACTTATAATGTCCTATTTATCGGGTCGTGAACAAAAAGTATGTGTGGACGGCGTCACCTCAGTAGGATCAACAGTCAAAATAGGGGTTCCTCAGGGCTCTATTCTGGGCCCCTTTTTGTTTCTAGTTTATATAAATGATCTCCCTTACATGGTACAGAAATTTACAGACATAGTTTTGTTCGCTGACGACACGTCACTAATATTTAAAATAAATCGTAAGGATAAAGATCTAGCTATTCCAAATCATGTACTTAATTTAATTTTGAATTGGTTCTCATGTAATAATCTTCTACTCAATGCAGGAAAGACAAAATGCATTCGATTTACATTACCAAATGTTAGGAATGTAATATCACCTGTTACATTAAACGCAGAAACACTTGACTTGGTGACTTCAACTGTTTTCCTAGGAATAACTCTAGATAGTAAACTGCAGTGGGGTCCGCAAATAGAGCGATTATCTAGTAAACTGAGTGCCGCAGCTTTTGCGGTTCGTAAAATAAGAAAACTCACGGATGTTTCAACGGCTAGGTTAGTGTACTTTGCTTACTTTCACAGTATAATGTCTTATGGCATTCTATTGTGGGGATCGGCGGCTGATATTAACAGCATTTTCATACTACAGAAAAGAGCAGTCCGCGCCATCTATGATCTACGTAGCCGTGATTCCTTACGATCCATATTCAAGGACTGTAATATACTGACCGTGCCGTCTGAATACATTTATCAAAATATTATGTATGTACGTAAGAATGTATTTAGCTTTAGTAAAATTGGTGATATACATAATGTAAATACCAGGGGTAGACATAAACTTGTGATACCCTCATTAAGATTAGAAAAAACCAGTAAGTCCTTTGTAGGCAACTGCGTAAAATTTTACAATAAGCTCCCCAAATCTGTAACTGACCTATCAGATAATTCATTTAAGGTGCACATTAAACGTGTTCTGATGACAAGGGGATACTACAATATAAATCAGTATTTAGAGGATAAGGAAATTTGGCATTAGATCTCTCCCGCACATCGCCATCACCACATCTTGGAACCCAGTACCTTTCACATTCTTCTTTCTTAAACCAAATCATTTGAATAAATACATAAATAAATATAAATTAACCCAAAGCTCCAAGTGTAACTTAAACCATTATAAAAACATCAAATACTAATTGATATCTAATATAAAATGTGCACAAAATAAATAAAATAAAAATAAAATGACGACCGATCGAGTAAATAATTCGAGCAAATAAATAATAAGAAGGCAATTTTTATTTGGCAGGTCATATAATATAATTATGTTATCCTTACTGGACCAAATACATGCCCACTGAGTTGGACTCGCTGGATCTACTCAGGTGTGGGTCGCGCCGCGTAAATTCCAGTAGTAAAGTGAGCCCGCTGAGTTTGTTTCGCCGGGTCTTCTCAGTCAGGGTCGCGTTTGGATCCGGTGGTACCATTAAAATAATACGTGACGTTTCGGAAATACACAAGGTCCATCTCGTTATTTACTTTAAAATAATAATAATAAGATTTTATGTATTTCCTGATGAAAACTAAAAATAAATTATAAAAAAAACCGTAAATATTTTTGTACAAATTATATAAAATGAGCCATAGTTAAATTATAATGTAATAATAAAAGATTTTTCTTTTCTGTATTGACTTGTCATAAGTGCTATTTGATTGCCTACGTGACCAAATAAAGCAATTTCATTTCATTTCATTTCATTTCATTTCATTTCATTTCATCTCTCGCTGGTCGGCACTTTTTCTGGACTCCATTGCGCTTACCATCAGGTGCAATGGGGTCACTTTGCCGTGCCAGAATAAAAAAAAAAAAAAAATAATAAAAAAAAAATCACATACATAGTTCTGACCCCACACTAGGATACAAGTCCTGTGTCGTGGGTATCAGAGACTACGAGAGACTTTTTCGGTCTCACAAACACCCAGACCCGAAACAAATATTTGTGGATCACACAAACATTTGTCTCGGTGCGGGGATCGAACCCGCGGCCTCTCGTTTCGCAAGCTGGTGTCTAGCCAACTGCCCCACGGGGCTGTCAATATTGAGTGATTTATCATGTTTTTTTTATATGATGAACTTTTTATAGGTTTTATAAGTAGAAAACTAATTTCTGTATTTTTTTCAAAAATTTAGGTTCAGTAGTTTCGGAGATAAGGGGGAGGGGAATGGTCTGTCGTCTATTTTCTTGAATAACTTCGAAACTATTTGTTTTAAAATTACAAAAAAGTGTATTTAAGATTTTCACAAGACCTTTCATTGCACACGATGCCGTTTTAATTTTTTTTTTTTTTTTCCATGTTCCCCCCAAAAATTACCTACTATATAGGTACATTCATCTATTCACGTCACAGAAATTGATGTGTGTACCAAATTTCAAATTAATCGGTTAAGTAGATTTGGAGATTATTGACTGTGAGCGACGGACAGACGGACACACGAGTGATCCTATAAGGGTTCCGTTTTTTTATTCGGACGAACGGAACCCTAAAAACATTAAAACTTTATATACCATGACCTTACTATCAACATTAATGCTAAGAAAATTATATTTGTTGTGAAGCAACTGTTCATTACAATGTTTTTTTACAATTTCAACCTGTTATGACTTTTGTTTTTCATTCTCGTAAGCCATGAATCAATGGAGGCCATTCATTATTACGTATGTATTGTTTATGACGTCATCCCCTAAGAAAACAAAAACGGCATGTTTTTTTTTTCAGAAATCGCTATTTAAATTTTCAAGATTTTCATTCCTCTATTTACCTACATTGTGAGAGTCTCCGCCCTACTTTTTAAGTAATTAGTAAACTATAAACCAGTGTTTTTTGGCGTCGTTACCGCGTCGAATTATTTCTTTATATTGTCATGTTAAAAAAATCTGGTTTTATTTATTTTTGTTTGAAATATCCTTTTCTTTTTGTTTTTCCTGACTATGTAAGAATACACGCGATTTTTAAATGGAATGATGAATGAAGTGAAGTAGTGATGGCCTCGAGGTTTAGGCGCGCGGTCGAGAATCTCGGTGTTCGCGGGTTCAAACCCCAGGCACACACCTCTGACTTTTCGAAGTAATGTGTGTATTAAAAAACAATTATCACGTACTTTAACGGTGAAGGAAAACGTCGTTATGAAACCCGCACACCTAAAAGTTCTTAGGAATTTTCTTAGGTGTGTAGTCTGCCAACCCATACTAGGCCAGCGTGGTGGACTAAGGCCTAAACTTTCTCAGTTGTAGAGGAGGCCCAGTAGTGGGGTTATGGGCTTATAATGATGATGATTGAAGTATTACTTTTTGTTTCAGTTAAGCGAGTACGTAAAAGCCCACGACTATTGCAGCGGATTCATCCTAATTCTAGACTACAGGGACATTAATGTTATGAATCTGGCTACTAAACTAAATCCCAGTGAACTGCGACAAGCTTTAGCAGTGTTAACAGTAAGTTAATGCGCTTTTAAAACTATGTGTAAATATACTCAAGAGCCTCTTACATTTACAGTAACACATTGAAATTCTGATTCACATCTTGTTTCGAGAGGATGATCCACAAATATTTGATTCAGGTCCGGGTGTTTGTGAGGCCGAATACCCACGACACGTATCTTAGAGTGGAGTCACGACTATGTATATGACTGTTGGGTGTATTCATTTATTCAGTGGGTCACGATATGTGATATGTGATCACTCATTTATATGTCAAATTGCTTTTGATAAATAGAGTTTTAAAGTTTAAAGATTAATTCGGAATTTTGTAAAGCAAACTAGGCTTTTGGGCTTCTATGGAAGTACCGTCGCTGCGGAAAACAGAAGAGACTTTTCTAAAGGACACACTCTCGCGCAAACGTGCATTTCTTCACCTACTCCATTTATGTTTTAGACCCACAATAGTACAGATCAATTTATTGCCGTTTTTCGGGAATTGTTGTTGTACTCACCGTGACAATCGAATCTCTAGATCGAAGAGCGCATACTTGTGCCATGAGCACGAGTCAGTGTATATTATTTATTTTATTATTTGTTTTCAGGATGGCTACGGCATGAGACTTAAAGGCATTCACATGATAACGCCTTCTAAAATGATCGATGCAATTGTTTCTATCTTCAAACAAGTGCTAAGCGCGAAGCTTGCCAGTCGAATTTATATCCACAAAACTGTTGATACGTTGTATGAGCACGTGCCTAAGGAAATTCTGCCAGCGGAGTTTGGTGGAGATGAAATATCGATCAAGGAACTTCATCGTAAGTCATTATTTTTATACATTCCAAATTTTAACAGCTATCACATAGGTACATAGTTCTGACCCTACACTAAGATACAAGAATTTTGTTGTGGATGTCAGAAACTACGAGAGACTTTGCGGCCTCACAAACACTCAGACCCGAAACAAATATTTGTGTAACTATTTGTCTCTGTGCTGGGATTGAACCGGCGGCTTCTCGTTTCACAAGCTAGTGTCTAGCCAACTGCGTTACAGAGGGTTTATGATATAAAAAAACGGATATTTATTCTAGTTCATCTAACGAAAAACAAAAAAAGAAATCGTATAAAAGTATTCTTTGTGTTTATACATAATATGTATAAACATGCATATATATGTAGTACGAGTATGTACCTATAATGAATTACTAATGTGTCAAATCCAGTCGAAATCATATTATAATTAATGTAATAGCGGTTTTTATCCGCAGAGTGGGTATTTAATGGAGTCCCATAATTTTGATATGGAATTTGACAATGATCTCAAAGTTTTAGTCTAAAAGTAATTACAAGAACTTAACGCCTATGTTTACAAAGTACATCGCTTTCGGTTCGGGTGACAATAATCCGCGGTTGAGAATGTCCTACTTTTCTCCCGTGGTGCGTATGCGATTTTTTTCCTAACTTGATGAAAATCTCGCTTTTAGTCCCTGGTACAAGGGAGAAAATCGGACACTTTTGTCCCTCGTACCAGGGACTAAAAGCGAGCTTTTCATCAAGATGAGAAAAATAATATTATGTTTTCGGTTCGATAACAGTTGTTACAATGACATATCCGATAATAAACTCAAACACAAATTGTAAAATTTATAGACAAGAATTTCAGCAAACATTTTGAAAAATATTTTTTACTTCCAGAACAATGGATAGACGTCATATCATCGGATGAACACAAAGAATATTTAATGGAAATGAATAAGGCCACCACAAACGAAACGTATAGACAGACGGACAAATTCAACGAACAATATCTGGGAATGCCCGGATCGTTTAGGACTCTTAGTGTAGATTAAAACTAAGTTAACGGTGTGGATAAAATGTTTTACGATTATAAATTATGTTGTAGAGAACCAATTGAAAAGGTAGGGATGTCGGAAATGCAAAAAAATATATCGATTTTCTCAATACATATCGATATTGATATTTTTATTCGATACCTTGAATTTTATATCGAAATATTAAATATCGCTCAAAAATATCGATTCATTAAAAACGTTATATCGATATATTGATGTATCAATATTTTTTCAACAAGCCTATGAAAAGCTATTAGGCCAGCTACATTGCTAAACATTTGTTTTGAAATAAGTCAGTCCTGTTTTTACATTCTCGCGCCATATTTTGAATGTAAATAACTTTGATAGTACTTCTTTGTAGATAATTATAGCTTAAACTTCTCACAACATTACGTGTCTGAAAGTAATGGTTGGTTAAATTGGCCCAACCGTTTCTTAAATTCATCAAAACAGACAGATAAGAAAAAAAATAGTTCTATCGTAAATAATGATATTTAAAAAAAGCTATTTATTTCATATTACGAACAGACTATTTAATTATAGTTATTTCTATACATTATTTATTGATTTATTTACTTTTTCTTGCACATATGTCTTAATTACAAATGAATAAACGGAGTCATAAACTTAATTATGGGTACAAATGGCGGACTTATTGCTCTAAGAAATTTCTTAAAGACAACCTTTGGATAGTGGAAGAGGAAAAATAAAGAGGGTAGCATAATAGTGATTGTTATATAATAATAAATAAATTAAATTGGTAAAGGTTCATTTCCTATACTTGTATCAGCTCAATTTGCGTCGTTTAAAGAAACCTAAATCTCTAAATACCGTCATAATCAAGGCAGAGTTTCTTTTTATACCGGTATAAGTATGCTATGGTTTTGAGTTAGTTGGCAATAGTTTAATAGTTAAAAAAAAATAAGAAGTGTAAAATTGACGATTCAAAAGAACATGTAAAAGTCTATTTGAATAAAGATAATTTGATTTGATTTGATTTAAAGGAAGTCGTCATAATTTTTTGGAGTCTTGAAAAATCAGCCTTTTTATGAGATTCTATATCTGGACTGCAGTGTAATAAAGAAGTCTTGTAACTTAATGTAATTATTTCTAAAACGAAATTACGAAGGGAGAGAATAGAAATTAAGTTGTTATTACTGGTTAATTATTGTGGTAGTTGCTATAAAAATGCTTGTAGTTAAATCAAATATATTTTTAGTAAAAATAATTTTGTTTATTTCTTTATGTACAAAATGTCCTAGTTAAATATCCCTTATCACCTTTGTTTAGTTCTTCTTCTTCTTATATTAAATGGTTAGGACCAAGTTTATTCTTCACAGTGATTACGGCAAGCGTCTTGAGATCCGTGCTCATATCCAGTAACGAAAGAACTGGAAAAATTGCCTCGACTAGTGAGCCAAAGTCTTCATCGTTGACAGCCAACACACATAAGACAATAAAGGTCTATCTATTCATAAAAGAGGCTGTGGACTTTAAAAATAGCCCGTTCCATCACGCCTATTACGCCTACTTATCTTTTCTTTTTCACTGACACGAAAAAGTGACAATAGTGATTAATATTAGATTGCTCTCAGCGATAAGACCGCCTATTGTTCCACTTTTATTTTTTATTTGTAAAATCTATGTAAATTACTGTATAAACCTGTGGGGTAAAGTTTTTAGGAATTTCTTAGGCGTGTAGTCCGCCAACCCGCACTAGGCCAGCGTGGTGGACTAAGGCCTAAATCTCCTCAGTTGTAGAGGAGGCCCGTGACTATATTGTCACGTATACGTATATGGGCTGATGATGATGATAAAAGCAGAAGGCACTGACATACTTTACTTACCTCTTAATGCTGAGACCGTCAAATGACCAATAACAAGCAGACAGGCTTAATTTTTATTATAGTCGACGCATTATGAACTGAGGCTTCGGGTCATAAATCATAGTACCTGGATGACCGAGCTTTGCTCGGATTCTTTTTTTTTTTTAATTGTGTTTTTTGAAAATTATATTTAAGTACGAATTACTAATAAAATGATGAAATTTGAATAATGTTACTTAACAACGCCATCTGCTGTTGTGTCGTTAACACAATTAGTTGCTCACAAAAAATAGTATTATTATTCGCCAATATTCGCCAATAGATGTCAGGAAGAGTCATATTTTTCAGTTGATTTTTGTTAATTTTTTTCCAAATGACATTTTCTAAAAATGATTCCTAGCTAGATCGATTTATCGCCCCTGAAACCCCCTATATACTAAATTTTATGAAAATCGTTGGAGCCGATTCCGAGATTCCAATTATATATCTATATATATATATACACAAGAATTGCTCATTTAAAGATATAAGATATAAGATTTATCTGTCTATCTCGCTCGCACTTACAGGTCTTATGGAGAGATGCATGTAGTGATGTGCGTAAGAATTCTAGAGGTGCATATCGATAACGGGATAGGTATGATCGACATGCTAAATTATGTTAAATTATTAATTTTTCGCTATCTGAAAATAAAAGTTTTTAATTTGTAAGATAAAATGTTTGTTTCGACGTAATCATAGAGAAACTGTATAGATCGTAATGTGGTCCTGAAAAGGGCCGTTTTTATCTTTTCTAGGGATATTTCTTAGTTCTCCAAAATAACCACGTTAGAAAATAAATTCTCCATTGTGCGTATTGCGTAACGAAACGTAAGTATAATGAGTGTCATAACAAAAAATATTATATTTATAGAAAAACAACAACCCTTACTCGTAACGACCAATCAGGAGTCAGAGTGCTAATGAAGGTCACGATGACGCATCGACACCGCGTGCGCAGGTAGCTAAGTATCGATAACGGGTTGCATTGCGTGCTCTTTCCTACTCTCAGTGACATTTCCATCAGAAGCCAGAGCAAGGCTAAAATTATGATTGTCGAATTGTATAAAGTAATACCATATGAGAGGAGCTTAACTTCGGCCAAATCGTGAATTGCATTTTAATGTCACCAAAATGCATGCCTTATCGTATCCACGTCTGAATTATTATTAAGCGTGTTGTTTTGACCTTAAAAATGTAATGGAGTTTTAAGTTTAACGTACATATATACATAAACTCACGCCTGTATTCCCCGAAGGGATAGGCAGAGGTGCATTTCTGCACCCAAATTTCGCCAAGTATGTATCAGTCCCACGTAATAGGGTCGAGCCTGTTGCCGTTTTTCGGGCACATTTATAGACTCCGTGCTGTTACCGAGAATTTCCTAATGGAAAAACCCAATAACACTTTGCCCGACCCGGGAATCGAACCCAGGACCTCTAGATCGCACGGCACATCCTTGTACCGCGAGACCACGAGGCAGTCAAGTTTAACGTCAACTATTAATTCTATTATTTTAATTATCTGCCAGGCTTAGCTTCACCAAGAAACCACGTAATTTTTCTATGGTTCCTTCGTAATTTGATTAATTTTATGATTGCCTGTGTTGTCGATAACTCCCGGTCACTCTCAATTTATGACGAATGCGGGCAGAAATCCTGTACTATCCTGTGCTACAAATTCGACCCCCAGGCTAAAAAAATGTTTTTTTTCTCTCCACCCTATTGTGTAATTAACTTAATAAATAAATGAGATATAATATGCAAAAAACAATTTTTCAATTCCTAGCAGCCATATGAACATTCAAACTTTTCTGGTATATAAATGTATGTATATAGGTATACATATATTATATATTCTTTTAACCATTTAAGTATTTATGCACCTACCTTTTTTATCTCTGCATCACCCAGAGGTTGACTGTCAGAGAATGCCTTTGGCATTAAGTGCGCCTCTATACTTAATGTATAAAAAGTGTTAATAAATATAAATAAAATAAATAAATAATATGGTTAGCAGTCGGGGCTACCCTTCACCAATTTTTTTATTTTTATTTATTGCTATGGCGTAGAAGACGTAAACCGGCAAATTGAGCCTACAGCAACCTTGGTCACTATAATAAAAGTTAAACTAGGTCTATGGGATCGCAGTTCAGCCTATCTACATAGTCACTCTCCCACTTCCTATCACGACTCTTGAATGACTTTTATTTATAACTTATGATTCAAATGACTCATCACGCATGACTTAACAGTGAAGCAGTTTATCTTTTTTATGAGTATATGTCTCACTAGTGGGTACGGGCTCCGCTTGCACTCAATAAATTACAAACAAAAATTAGGTGTAGGTACATATAATTCGAATTGAAAAATTATTTTTGTTTTGAATAGTCCATTCAACGAAGAAAGCTGTAGGCTATATGACTTCAGACTAGGTCCAAGAGGAGTGGAGCATCAATGAGAAAGGCGGCAAAAACCAAGGAAAAATATTAATTTTAAAGTCTAAAATTTCGCATATGGACGTAGGCAACAGCTGTATAAGTATATTAACTTATGACATTTAACGAAATATTTTCAGTTTAATTAAACATTGGAAAAATCGTAAAATTCGCGTTTGAATAATTCCGCGCCTCGTTCCACTATTAATGTTATGAATACACACATCCATCTACAACATCAACATCATCAGCCCATATACGTCCCACTGCTGGCCACGGGTCTCCTCTACCATTGAGAGGGCTTATACACACTTAACCTTCAACAATCCCTTGCCATGCTCAATCCTTCGAACTAAGAAATTCAAAACAATAGTACATTTTTTATTCAATTAATCACATTTATTACCTTCCCTGTCATTTTTATTTACAGTAGACAGTATAATTTCTTAATTTACATAATCAGCAGTCAGAGAATCCTTGCATTGAAAACCAGCCCAACATTGTTTTTCCACCGATCTCATTGCCGCTACATCGAAGAATCAGTTAGATTGTAACACCCAGGCAGAACGCACGGTACAGCCATGGAGTCGCTACCGAACCTCCCCATACTAGAATTCACCAACGATACATTGGAAAGTATAAGAAAAATACATAATTTGCATGAACCAGGAAGAATGGATGAGGCTATTGATGTACTAAGTGAATGGGCGAAAAAACAGGAACATTTTCTTAGGAAGGAATTTCGTGAGTATTTTTTAAATTTAATTTGCGAGTACATATTTGTGTTTTTACTGATAAGTATAATAAACTATGACTACCTCGTTGGCCCGCGGAGAATGTCATCGGGAGTCCTGGGTTCGATTCCCGGGTCAGGTAAAGTGTTATTGAGTTTCTCAATTTTTTCTCACTAGCTTTATGAAGCCCGAAAATGTGGGCGAAATGCCAAAAACCTTTTTAATTAAGATTTTTTTTTGTAATTTATAATAATTTATAATTTTTTGTAATATTTTTACTATGCCGTCGATAATGTTATAAAATTTTACATATATTTTTTTATCGAAAATTATCATAATACATATAAGAGAATGGTCGCTGACTCGCTTCCGACAGAACACCTTGGAAGTCTTTTGTCTATGTCCAGCAGTGGGCGTCTTAATGATGACGTAATGATGATAATTAATATAAGAGGAAAATAAGTTTATTATTAGACTACTGCACTTAAGTATTCTTTTAAATAAATATTATTTTGTTTTATTCTTTTTTAAACTACCTGTACGCCTACCTAGCGTCTATTTGCCACTTGATCCCTTCATTGAAAACCAGTCCTGCAATACCGTACAAGCGGAATTGCAGCATGCAACTGATTGAAGGGATCGTTGTTGGCCATATAAATTGTATTAGATAATTGTTTATTTTTGTATTTTTTCGTATATTGGCCAATAATAAAACTTTTTTTATTTCTTTATTATTAATTTCAGCTCGAGACTATTTAGAAAGGCTTATAATATCAGCCAAAGGTTCCTTGGAGAAAGCAAAGATGCGTCTCGATGGTCTGTGCACGTTGAAGACTCTCGCGCCAAAACACTTCCATACTGGCGATATGAGTGATATCAAGAAAACTTTGGATGGATTGTAAGACTATTTTACTATTATGTATGTTGATAGCCTCCGTGACACAGTTGACCAGAAACCAACTTGAGAAATGAGAGGCCTTGGGTTCGATGCTCGCCTTAAACCCTGTCTGCTGTAGAGGAGCCCCGTGCCCAGCAGTGGAAGGTATATGGCCTGATGATGATGAGTTTCTGATACCTAAAACACTTTTTTTTTTTTTTATTTTTTTTTATTCTTGCACGGCAAAGTGACCCCATTGCACCTGATGTTAAGCGCAGTGGAGTCCAGAAAAAGTGCCGACCAGCGAGAGATGATGGTCTCCCGTTGGTCGACACAATCATGCCGGCCGAATACCTCTTCACCTTATTGTGAAGAAGTTTGGGGGACTATCAATCATGGTGATCAAAGGACCGACCGCGACAAACCGGCCAAAAAATGCCGGCACGGTCATCCTTTCACCATGATTGAAGCCCCCCCGAATCTTGTATCTTAGTGTGGAGTCAGATGCTAATTTCTAATAGGTATTGCTAAAAGCCACAAACTAGTTTATGATTTATATGTATTGCCTATAAATAATAATAGGAAGTAGTGATGGCCTTGAGGTTTGGGCATGCGGTCGAGAATCTCGACGGTCGCGGGTTCAAACCCCAGGCACACACCTCTGACTTTTCGAAGTTATGTGTGTATTCACAATGAATTATCACTTGCTTTAACGGTGAAGGAAAACATCGTGATGAAACCAGCACACCTAAGAGTTCTTAGGAATTTCTTAGGTGTGTAGTCCGCCAACCCGCACTAGGCCGGCGTGGTGGACTAAGGCCTAAACCCTCTCAGTTGTAGAGGAGGCCCGTGCCCAGCAGTGGGACGTATTTGGGCTGATGATGATGATGAAAAACTAGTTTATGGTTTATATGTATTGCCTATAAATAATGAGCCCTATAAATGTAAAAGTCACAAACTAGGCTATGACTCGCAGTATTCATTATTGTATATGCTTTTAATCAAGTGTCAAGGTAAAACGCATGTTTGTATTACTGCGAGGCTGTGTATTTTATTACTCGTTTTAATAAGGATAACTTGGAGTACCTACTTACGGTATATTATAGAAGGAACTTATCAGAAAAATAATATAAAAATATGTAGGTACATAATTTTTTTAAATATAGTTTGGTAAAAATATTTCAAAAGATTTTATTTACAAATACCATTTCTGTAGTCCGAAATAACTCGACAATATCACTCGACAAATTATATAATACCCGATAATAATATACTCGGGAGTCGAACATGGGACCTATTGATCACACGCCCCACACTTCGCGGGGCAACGAGGCGAACCTATCTAAGCAGAAGAAGTCCTAAAAATTAATGTAGGTATTATTATTGGTAGAATACTAAGAAACAATTCATCATCATCATCATCATCAGCCCATATACGTCCCACTGCTGGGCACGGGCCTCCTCTACAACTGAGAGGGTTTTAGGCCTTAGTCCACCACGCTGGCCTAGTGCGGGTTGGCGGACTACACACCTAAGAAATTCCTAAGAACTTTTAGGTGTGCAGGTTTTATCACGATGTTTTCCTTCACCGTTAAAGTAAGTGATGATTCATTATGAATACACACATAACTTCGAAAAGTCAGAGGTGTGTGCCTGGGGTTTGAACCTGCGACCGCCGAAATTCTCGACCGCGCCTAAACCTCGAGGCCATCACTGCTTTCAATTTCAAGAAACAATTAACGTTTGTAAAATTCGCCATTTCGAACATTTTTGAGACCGACAACAAAACTCATGTATAGAATTACTTACTTAACTTCATCAGGATAAAATAATTTTGACAATGACGCATCGAAACCTTAAAATAGAATTCGTACTTAGAACGCAAATTACATCAACTAAAAATTCGATTGTAGCTAGACAGTACGTGTATAGAATAAGTATAAATCTACTCTAATATTATAAAGCTGAAGAATTTGTTAAACGCGCTAATGTCAAGAACTAATACAAACCAGAATTGAAAAAATATTTTTGGGTTGAACATCCCATTTTTCGATAAAGACTATACTATGTGTTAGGTAAAAGACCGTACATACTGAAGTCAAATATAAGGCACTCAATTCTGACCCCGAATTTGTAAATAAATTGGTACCTTATTTTTTACATAATTTATCCAAAAAAAATCTAAGTATAGCGTAAGTGCGGTCATCGGCGATTAGCTGTTTACAAACAGCGCTCTGTTCCCGCACCCCTCTCCGCACTCGCCCTTTCATGCCCGTGCGTCGCCGCGCCGGCCAACGCACGCGGCACGCGCGGGCGCCAGTCAACTGTCAAAAGTCAACAACTGTTAGTGTGTTTTGTGTCAAGTGCAATGTCGTTTTCAAACGAAGAATACTGGGAAATGGTTCGTGCATATGCCCGAGCTAATGACAGTGTACGAGTGTACGAGTTTTTAAATTGTCACTTCGGCAATAACTGGATAGGTCGCGGTGGGCCCGTACCGTGGCCGGCGCGCTCGCTTGACCTTACACCGTTAGATTTTACTTGTGGGGTGAAGTGAAACGGCTTGTGTACGCTACAGAATACTCCAACCGGGATGAACTAAAGGCTAGAATATTAGCCGCCTTTGATAAGGTTCGAAGTGATACGTTTGTGTTGTGCCGGGTGAAAAACAATATGCGAAAACGCGCCGAACTCTGAGTTGCGCGAGGAGGCGATCATTTTGAACAATTATTAAAATACGTTTAATTTTATGTAAATAGTGTAAATGTAAATACTTAGTAAATGTAAGTGAATCGGTATAAATAAATACTACATATTCTACCATTGTGGACGCTGCATACACTAAGAGGTAGGTACCTAGTTATAATTTTTTATTCAAGTCTCGATGTATATCCATATTTTCTGCATTTGTGCTACAATAATTTCGTATCGTTTACTGTGCCGTATATTTATATTACTCTTGAATTATATTTTTAATGGTTACTTGAAGCCATTGACTAACGTGTCCTTCAGTATGTACGGTCTTTTACCTAACAATCTGTATATAGGCTAATATACCAACTACTACCTACCTAGTACCTAATAATAATAACTCTTTATTTTTACATCACAAAAAATAATAATATTAGCACAAAGAAAAGAACAAAATTAAGCACAATAAATTAGCGGTCTTATCACTAAAAGCGATCTCTACCAGACAACCAAGTAGGGAGGGTAATATAACTAATAGACGAGGCTACAAACGATGAAACCACAGGCAGAGCTAGTAAATATTATTGTATGGGTCAAAGTCAAAGTCAAAGTCAAAGTCAAAACCACCTTTATTCAAATAGACTTTTACAAGTGCTTTTGAATCGTCAAGTTTTTTTTTTTTTTTTTTTTGGTCATTGGGACGAAATCTAAAATAATGTGATTCGACAGAGAGACATCATTTGTAAATGAGGCCAGTGCCAGTGCAGTGGGACGTATATGGGCTGTTGAAAACAGATAAACAAATTAACATAAAAATATGGTAGGTGGGTTATACCTACAACGGACAACCAATGGAAGTTCTATTGCTAAAAGTCACAGTTCCTTTGATACCGTAGCAATAAGTATACATTTATAATATGACAGCCCCGTGGCGCAGATGGCTAGTCATCAGCGAAACGAGATGCCGCGTATTCAATCCCCCGAACCGAGACAAATGTTTGTGAGACCGAAAAGTCTCCCGTAGATTCTGATTTGTTGAGATAAGATGAGAGACTTTTGGGTGTCACAAACACCCAGACCCGAAACAAATATTTGTGGATCACACAATTGGCGTATGCGATCGAAATATCTTGGGTTCGATTATCAGTAGTATCTTTAACAAGAAACTGGCAATATGATAATAGGTTTAATCCGTGGAACTTAACAATACATTTGGTGAATTCTGGGCGTAAAAATTTAACGTAAATTCAATTTTAAAGCATTTTTTTATTCCAGTCGATTCTTCGTGCTTCCCAAATTCGCCCCGGATTACTATAGAGTATACTTAGTCAAAGGATATGCCAAGCACATAACACCAAATGACTTCCAAGCTTTCTACCAATTCAGCATACGGGTATGTATAATAATATAATAGATTTAAAGATAATAATAGAATTAATCCGTAATTCATCATCAGTCTATATACGTCCCACTGCTGGGCACGGGCCTCCCCTAGAGCTGAGAGGGTTTAGGCCTTAGTCTGCCACGCTTCTTTTCACGCTGGCCTAGTGCGGCTTGGCGGACTACAAACCTAAGAAATTCCTAAGAACTTTAAGTTTTCAGGTTTCCTCACGATGTTTTCCTTCACCGTTAAAGCAAGTGATAATTCATTGTGAATACACACATAACTTCGAAAAGTCAGAGGTGCCTGAGATTTAAATTCGCGACCGCCGAGTTTCTCGACGGCGCGCCTAAGCCTCGAGGCCATCACGACTTAGTTTTATAGTGGTAAGAAGAAAAATCACACAGAGCCACACCTTATGGCGCAATTGGTTATCCACCAGCTTGGGAAACAGGTTTTGTCCTATTCCACGGTTGAAGAAACGAGCCAAAGCATGTTTAAGTTGTACCTAACTTAAATATCGGTTGTAAGTAAGGCCGTAAGAGTGTAAGTTAAGTAATATGGGTGAATGAGACATCTAAAATATGGGTGAGTGATATTTTTAAAATAGTAGCGAAGCAATACCTTGCTACCTCGCTTGCACCCACTCAATTTAACATTAGTGACGTCACTACGTGCATTGTGCGTCCTTTTTAACGGTGAAAGATAATATCGTGAAGAAACCTGCATACCTAAAAATTCTTAGGAATTTATTTTTTGTGTAGTCCGCCAACCCGCACTAGGCCAGCGTGGCGGACTAGGGCCGTACCCCTCTCAGTGGTAGAGGAGATCCGTGCCCAGCAGTGGGACCTATATGTGTGATGAGTGATGATCGATTAGTGCTTAATTTAATTTAAAATACAATTTTGTACTAAAATTTCAGAAAAGCGAGTACTGGATGAAGCACGATTATTTCAACGGCTTTATTTTGGCCTTCGATTTCACTCACAAAGATTTAAATATCCTGGATTTTATAACCAACAATAATCCGAGCGAAATGCACCAACACATAACATCATGCATTGTGAGTCTTTAATAAGCTGACGACCTCTACTCAGAAGCGTGGTTACCTTAACAAATATATTTTCTATCGAAACAAAACAATGACAATGACGTAATTAGAAGCGAATCAGATATCAGATTAAAAATAAAATAATAAATACACCCAACAGTCACATACATAGTTCTGAGCCCACACTAAGATACAAGTATTGTGTCGTGGGTATCAGAAACTACGAGAGCCTTTTTTGGTCTCACATACACCCAGACCCGAAACAAATATTTGTGGATCACACAAACATTTGTCTCGGTGCGGGGATCAAACCCGCGGCCTCTCGTTTCGCAAGCTGGTGTCTAGCCAACTGCGCCACGGGGCTGTCAGATTGATTAGATATTTTTGATACTTAAAATCGGTCCTGTAAATGCTGTGTGAATATTGCCTCCAGTAGCGACGGATCCGTTAAAACGTATACAGTAAAACTGACGGTCTATGTGAACGCCCCCTAAGTCGCAAGTTTAGTCAAGTCATCCATATCAAGTCATCAAGATAACAGCTTATTTGATTTGATTGCCTACGTGATCAAATAAAGCAATTTTATTTCAAATTTCATTTCATTTATTTATTTAAAATTTCATACAGGCAGGCATAAGACTGGGACATTCTCTGCCTATATAAATACGGTAAAGCAGAGATAATGTATTGTCCCTATATTTAGAATGACATTGATATTACGTTCACTTACGTCACGGTAATACTATCATATAGTAGTTTAACTTCATACAAACGGGCGAAACGCGAGTTATACCTACGCGCCTCGATCGCGGCATGCGCAAGGCATGCAGGCAGTCGCAAATGTGCCGCAGTGACAAACGGGCGGTGTTATTTTTTATACAAAATAGGTGCAAGTGCCTATTTAATATGACAAGTATATATTGTGTTTATATATTGTGCTGTTTTTGGTTGCATAAAATCTTCCAATCAAAAAATAACATGCATTTTTATAGAACACTTCCTATTCCATTCACAAAATATTTTATTTGTTTAAATAAAAAAATAATAATATTTACAATCACAAAAATAGATAGAAAGTCAAAGTAGGCAGGTTGAATTAAAATTCTGCAGGTTCGCAGTCCTATCGCATGTTTACGTACCGCGCGGCTGTAGGTATTTATTTCAAAAATGCGGCCGAGTTAAACTACTGTATGATAGTATTACCGTGCTTACGTTCACACATATACAGAAACAGGTCGATATCATTGAATTTATTTAAAGCACAGGTTTGTGATGCATATCCTTTTTTAGCATACCCTAACAATGTACATATAATCAGTATTAAGATGATGATGCGATTTTATATTTTTGATTCGTTGTGACATGGCAGAGCGCTCCGCCTTGGTTTGATAGTTAAATAATAAATAAATAAATAAATACACCCAACAGTCACATACATAGTTCTGACCCCACACTAGGATACAAGTCCTGTGTCGTGGGTATCAGAGACTACGAGAGACTTTTCGGTCTCACAAACACCCAGACCCGAAACAAATATTTGTGGATCACACAAACATTTGTCTCGGTGCGGGGATCGAACCCGCGGCCTCTCGTTTCGCAAGCTGGTGTCTAACCATCTGCGCCACGGGACTGTCAAATATAATAAGCCATGTTTAGTCTGGATTTTGCAACATTTCCGTGCCGAAGTGTTTCAGTTTAATTGTCATATTATCTATATTAATATTTTCTTCAAAGGGTACGGTAGACTCGATCGAAACCTTACCTGAATTACAAAACATAGAAAAAAATAAAGATTTCGAGTCGACAACATAATATATCCGAAAAATTTGGATTGTCGAGTATTTTGATAAATTCTAGTGGTGCTGACAGACAAATCGCTGTCGCCATATTAGCGAAACGTCACTGGTGTTTTGATTACAATGAACTGTGACACATTTCACGCCCTGTTATATTATCCAAACAGTTGGCTTTACAAGAAATTGATGAAAATTTTTAACTCAACAGAAAACAGATTTTAGTCTTCCAGAGCCCGATATTAACGAAAATAATGTTTTCTTATCTGATTCCGTTTATGACTTATGGCTATAAAAAATACCAAAAATTTTATGCGGAATAAAAATATGTGGTCGATTTAATATTAAACGCTGTAAATAATCCTACTGAGAGAAAGTTGTTTTACCTTCACGGCCCAGAAGGAATTTGAAAAACTTTTGTATTAACAACTATTTTAAGATCTGTAAACAAAATATGATTGTCTATAGCGTTTTTTGGTATTGCAACAACTCTGTTAGATGGTGGTAATAGCAACACACTCGCGGTTTAAAAATTCAATTAATTCAGATGTAAATTCTACGTCGCATAATGTCGTTAGGATCAGGGATGTCGGAAATGAAATAAAAATATTGATAATGTAAAAATCCAAATTATCAATCCATCTGTTCAAAACTTGAAAGAAGATAAATATTTAAAGAAACATGTTGTATATAGAGAAGTTTTATGATAATTAACCTGTGATTTAGGGCAGTTACACAGTCTTTCAGAATATAAAATTATTGTACTCGAGTCAATTCCGAAATGGGACCGATTCGTATGAGCCTTTATGGACTTATTTATTATTTACTTATTATTTCTGGCGTAATATTGTTGCTGTTTAGATAATAAATGAAAAGAATTGAAGTTATTCAACTGAGCAAAGGCTTGCTTTATGGTTCACAAGTTACGAGCTTATTGTAGGCAAGATATGGACATCCCAGTAATTTATTTACATTGCATTGCTTTCAGAAAGTGTACGGAGCTCGTCTCAAGGCTATCCACATTATCACCACCTCGAGGCTAGCTGACGCTGTACTTATATTCTTGAAGCCATTCTTCGGCGCGAAACTAGCGAACAGATTTTATGTCCACAAGAAGATGGATGATTTGTTTGAACACTTGCCTAAAGACATTTTTCCCGTGGATTATGGAGGAAAGGAGAAGAGCATAGTGGAACTTCATGGTAATGTCTATACTTATAAGTATGGAAGTAGCTCTGTCTGCTAATTACGCGCAACACTTTAATTATATTAAACTAATTGAAAGCCCGTGGTGCAGTTGACTAGACATCAGCTTGCGAAATGGGAGGCTGTTGATTCGATCCTCGCACCGAGACGAATGTTTGTGGGATTTCCAAAAAAATCAACAAAAAAATCTAATTACATACATACATAAACTCACGCCTGTATTCCTCGAAGGGGTAGGCAGAGGTGCATTTCTGCACCCACATTTCGCCAGGTATGTATCAGTCCCACGTAATAGGGGGCGAGCCTATTGCCGTTTTTCGGGCACATTTCCAGACTCCGTGCTGTTACTGAGAATTTCCTAATGGAAAAACCCAATAACACTTTGCCCGACCCGGGAATCGAACCCATGACCTCTAGATCGCACGGCACATACTTGTACCGCGAGACCACGAGGCAGTCTGTAATTACAGTAAATTGTAATCCGGTGAAGCTGGGCCTCTCCTCTAGTAAATAAATAAACTCAATTGTTTTAAATGACAGCCACTATAGCGAAGTTGGTTAGACAGCTTGTGAAACTTGTGGTAGTGGAATACCCGCAACGAGACAAATAATTGATCCACAAATATTTGAGTATTTGTATTTGTGAGACCAAAAATCTACATATACGAGTACTCTTTATTAGATACGCAAGTATCCAAAAAGTGGTATACTCCAATAGTGTTACACCAGTTTTAAATTTCTTAGGAGCAAGCACAATTCAGACTAGAATTGTGACCAAAAAACGGTAATAGGCCATAAACATATTTTGCGTAATTCGATCTTTATACATACATGATACACTTTTCCTTCGAAGATATGCCTGTATCTCAGGGGTAGGCAGAGACTATAGAGTGCTAGCTACGATCATGACACACCTCTTTTGTTTCTTCAACATGCATACATCTCCTCATACGACGGACTCAGCCTATCGCCGTTTACTGCTGAATGTAGGTCTCCCCAAGAAAGCGTCAACCGTCCCGGTCTTGTGCAGCCCTTAGTCAAAGTCAAAGTCAAATTATCTTTATTCAAATAGACTTTTACAAGTTCTTTTGAATCGTCAATTTTACACTTTTTAATAATTTTTTTAACTATTAAACTATTGCCGCTTCGAAACGTGTTATAGCTGTGGAGAAGAAACGGCAAGAAACTCCCTCAACAACACGAAATGTCAATTAAAAAAAATTAGAAAATCGCATATTTTTTTAAATCTTATCCATCCGTTACCTGCCACCTTTCTCAAGTCGTCGGACCATCGTGCTGCAGAACGTCCTACACTACGTCTGCCTAAGCGCGGTCTCCACTCCAACACTTGTCTGCTCCACCAGCCGTCGGACCGTCGGCAGACATGGCCGGCCCACTTTCACTTTAGCGCGCTAATCTTACGGGCAATTCAATGACTTCGGTTTTGGATACTCCTAACCTGGCCATTGCTGAGAGCATCTCGAATATCTAATATCTTTATAATATATTCTCCCTGGGCGCCCTTTACTGACACTTCATTCACAGAGGTGTATATATTTAGTATAAATATATCATCGTCATCAACAGCCTATATATACGTCCCACTGTTGGGCACGGGCCTCCTCTTCAACTGAGAGGGGCTAGGCCTTAGTCCACCACGCTGGCCTAGTGCGCGTTGGCGTATACATATAACTATAAATGAATGATTTTTCTTTTCAGACAAATGGTTCAGTGTGATAAATTCAGAAGAGCACATAGAATATATGAAGGAGGTTGTAAAAACTGGCACAGATGAGTCCAGAAGGCTGATTGACAAAATGAATACTGAATACCTAGGCATACCTGGCTCTTTTAGGACTCTGAGGATAGATTAAAAGAATTATTGTTGGAAATTTAATTTTACTTTATTTTAATCTTATATTTTACGGTTGTGGATATTTTTGACTGTTAAAAGAAGATATTTATAGTTGGATGAAAAAAAAAAAAAAAATTAATATCGGTGTTTTATTTATAAATGCATTTACCCCTGTGTCCCCCAAAATTAGAGGTATATTTCTACCTAAATCCACGTTTCTCCTCTTTATTGTTTAAGGGCGAGTTTGTTCCCCTTTTTCGTGTACTTTCCAGACTCCGTGCTGCTACAGAGAATTATCTAATGGAAAAACCCATTTTACTGCTCGACTGGGGTATGGAACCTCTAAAACACCCAGAACACAATTGTACCGCGAGACTACGAGGCATTCGTGGTATGATATAAATGTAATGCCATAAAATAATAGCAGCAATAGACAGTATTACCTTCAATTAACGTTTGATATTAATCAAGGAAAAACTATAACTAGCTCAATTATTCAATAATTACTATTTAATTTTATTCATATTGACTCGATAAACAAAACAATTATGTTATAGTTTTAACTACTTAATTACATTTAGGATTTTCACGTTGAAGGTCGAATCATTATTATAATAATATAATGGACATAGGCTACCCCCAAAGTACCGAAAATTAAAGTTAAAAAAATACTTGCTACTTTTCTTAACTATATCAATATCGAAAATCATCCAAATTAATCCAATGGTTTAGATTGGTTATTTTTTATACAATTCTGCTTTAGTAGCTGAGACTTTTTATAGTTTAGGTATAGGAATTGTGAAAAAGTAAAGATTTATTTTAGGTGTGTAGTCCGCCAACCCGCACTAGGCCAGCGTGGTGGACTAAGGCCTAAACCCTCTCAGTTGAGAGAGAGGCCCGTGCTCAGCAGTGGGACGTATTTGGGCTGATGATGATGATGAAATGTGCCCGAAAAACGGCAATAAGCTCGCCATCATGTGGGACTGATACATACCTGGCGAAATGTGGGTGCAGAAATGCACCTCTGCCTACCCCTTCGGGGAATACAGGCGTGACTTTATGTATGTACATATCTGCTTTTTCTAGTTTATAGTAATATTAAAAAAAGTTTTTTTTATATATTTTATAATGAAAAAACTTAAAGATTTGATTTTCCACCTACATGGAGATAAACACGGTAATAAAATATACGGTATTTTAGAACGGATCGGAGCCAATCACTTACTACATTTATTACACAAAAAAATAAATTTAATCTGCATCGCACATGAACTTGCTATTCATATTAATTACAGGTTTTATAAACTTCCTTTAATATTACGTTGGCATCCCAGAAGATCAGTTACTTGCAGATCGTGTTGCAGTATAGACTTGTCGGAAATATGGAGGTCATACCAGAAAATCCAGTTTTAAAGTTTAACCAAGATACATTAGCAGCTATAAGAAAATGCTACAATTTAGACGAAGGACGCATAAATCAAGCAATAGACAGGTTCGAAGAATGGTTGGCGAAACAGCAGCATATCATGAAAAAGGATTTTTGTAAGTATTTTTATGATCTGAAAACTGTACATTAGTATCTACTATTTATTTATTTATTTTATTATGTTCGTCATCTGGTCGGATAATAACACCTTATGATTGTGATGTCAATATGTTTTTGTTACAGCTCGTTCCTACTTGGAAAGGACTCTGATACAATGCAAAGGTTCAGTAGAAAAGGCGAAGTCACAGATAGACAGACTTTGCACTTTTAGGACTTTGCTACCAAAATTTTTCAAGGAGTGTAACTTCGAAGAGTACAAACATATATTAGATCTTGCGTGAGTATTTGAATTAAATAAATAAATACACCCAACAGTCACATACATAGTACTGACCCCACACTAGGATACAAGTCCTGTGTCGTGGGTATCAGATACTACGAGAGACTTCTTGGTCTCACAAACACCCAGACCCGAAATAAATATTTGTGGATCACACAAACGTTTGTCTCGGTGCGGGGATCGAACCCGCGGCCTCTCGTTTCGCAAGCTGGTATCTAGCCAACTGCGCCACGGGGCTTTCAAATTATATAAGCCATATTCATAGAACTATGGATATGCATGGTATTTCTCTTCCAGATCAAACTTAGACGAAAAGATCAGAAAATGAACCAATGATTGAATCATAGCTAAGCTCATTGCAGAATATCAGGAAACGATGAGGCGCAAAGGTTCTGTTAAGGCCACATATCGGCCAGTGCAGTGTTGGACGTTCTTCCATAAGATGGACTCAAAACTTGCCAAAGGTCGTTGAACGTCTCTGGATGCAGACCGCTTCTAAAAGGTCGCTCTGAAATTCTAGAGGGTTACCTATGTCCAGCAGCCGAATTCTTATGGCAGATGAAGAAGATAATGATATTATACGGGTATACGTACTATGGTTTTCCAGTCAAAACGGTCTCTTTGATTAAAGAAAACCGGCCAAATGCGAGTTGCCTCGCGTGAAGAGGGTTCCGTATGCACAATGCCGTAGTAAAGGCCTTGGTACGCCTTACTAACAACGACAGACAGATGGATACACGAGTGATTTTATAAGGGTTCGGTTTTTTTATTCGACGTACGGAACCCTAAAAAATACTTTTTTATGTTAATTATGGGACTATAAAGAGACGACACTCCTTAACGTATATCGTGTAAGTAGGCAGTCAACCAGAAATTGTTCTCATGGACCTCCAAAAGTTCTATGTCTATACTTTTAGATGACAAATGGTAATCGTAATGGTATTTCGACAGTGAATCTTCAATACACACCACATTTGCCGTCCCGATTCTGGAATTTTCCCTATTATCTCCTACTAAAAAGTCGTGATGGCCTCGAGGTTTGGGCACGCGGTCGAGAATCTCGACGGTCACGGGTTCAAACCCCAGGCACACACCTCTGACTTTTCGAAGTTATGTGTGTATTCACAATGAATTATCACGTACTTTAACGGTGAAGAAAAACATCGTGATGAAACCTGCACACCTAAAAGTTCTTAGGAATTTCTTAGGTGTGTAGTCCGCCAACCCGCACTAGGCCAGCTTGGTGGACTAAGGCCTAAAGCCCTCTGAGTTCTAGAGGAGGCCCGTGCCCAGCAGTGGGACGTATATGGGCTGATGATGATCTCCTACTGAATATTTCTCAAACTTCTTTTTATCTCAGATGGACCGCTCCGATGCCGCAGATGACAAAGGACTACTACAGGGTGGTAGTTATCAAATTAAATTTTCACGAGTTAGATGCCGCGTACTTCATGGTGTTTTATCGGCTTTCTCTTATAGTAAGTATGATAGTAAATTATAAATATACTCCTGCCTGTACACGGCCCGCCATAAGTAGTGATGGCCTCGAGGTTTAGGCGCGCGGTCGAGAATCTCGGAGGTCGCGGGTTCAAACCCCAGGCACACACCTCTGACTTTTCGAAGTTATGTGTGTATTCACAACGAATCATCACGTACTTTTACGGTGAAGGAAAACATCGTGATTAAACTTGCACACCTAAAAGTTATTAGGATTTTTTTTAGGTGTGTAGTCCTCCAACCCGCACTAGGCCAGCGTGGTGGACTAAGGCCTAAACTCCCAGTTGTAGAGGAAGCCCGAGCCCAGCAGTGAGACGTATATGGGCTGATGTCTATAAAACCACTGTAATATATTAATATACAGTAGTTTAACTCAGTCGCATTTTTGAAATAAATACCTACCTACAGCCGCGCGGTACGAAAACATGCGATAGGGCTGCGAACCTGCAGAATTTTAATTAAATCTGCCTACTTTGACTTTCTATCTATTTTTGTGATTGTAAATATTTTTTATTTTTATTTAAAAAATTTGTAAATGGAATAGGAAGTGTTCAATAAAAATGCATGTTATTATTTGATTGGAAGATTTCATTTAACCAAAAACAGCACAATATATAAACACAATATATACTTGTCATATTAAATAGGCACTTGCACTTATTTTGTATAAAAATCGCGCGATTACTGCTTAAAAAACAACAGGCGTAGGTACCTATAACTCGCGTTTCGCCCGTTTGTATGAAGTTAAACTACTGTATGATAGTATTACCGTGATAAAACTCATAACATTTATTGTAAATATTTTGGGTTGTTTTTTAATTAAATATTCTCAAAATAGCGGTAGAGACGGCCCAGCATTAGAACATATACATAAAGATTTTTTTCAATTATTTTTTTATGGGAATGGACGCAAACAAGCAAGTGAGTCATTTGAAATAAAGTGGTCAACATCGCCCATGCACACCCACAATACCACAGGAATCACCGGTGTGTTGCCGGCCTTTGAGGAATATTGGCTTTTCTTTGAAGATCCCAAAGTCGTATCCGTTTGAAAATATTGGTATAAATAATAATTGAAATAATTATAATTTTTTTTTTTAGTTGGTTGAATATATGAAAAAGTATGACTACGTGAAAGGTTTCGTTGTCATCGTCGATTATATGAACGCAAACATTTTCGATATGATATCCAAACTCAACTTAGTGGATCTTCAGCAGTACTTGGCTATCATAATAGTAAGTGTAGTTTTAGTTTATTTTTAGTGTAGTAGTGTTGACGAGGGAGAGCGGCACCAGTCGCCACATTAATGCCGGCCTTTTTAATTCCTAATTCGACACCTTGCAGTTAGTGGCGGTACTTTCATAGAAGCCCAAAAGCGCAGCTTCCCTTACTAAATTCCGAATAATAATCTTTAGGTCTTAAATGTTTATTTAACAAAAGCTGACATATAAATGAGAATATTCTAACCCCACAATAAACAATTATAAAATAGACATTACACAATTAACGTATAACGTTTTTGGGTTTCTATGGGAGTGCCGCCACCGACTTATAATTGTTTATTTTGGGGTCAGAATATTTTCATTTACATGTCAAATTTCTTTAAAAAAAATAAAGTTTAAGCTTAAATATTGTTCGGAATTTTGTAAGGCAAAGTGGGCTTTTGGTCTTCTATGGAATCACCGACACTGCGTGCATTATACTTCTCGTCAGAGTAACAAAAATCTAACTTAATAATGTCTATTATAGACGTAGGTTTTTCAGGATACTGAAATTGGCAGATATTTCGAGTATTTTTTTCTAGGACTCTAACTACAATCGTAGTATCAAAATTTGTTATAATTGTACAAATAACATTTTAAAAAGTCTGTCGTATTAAGGGTTATAAAAATATGTAGACTTGCTGATCCCGATAAGTGACGTATGACTTGGTTACTACATAATATAGCATTTTCCCACTTCACTCACAGTAGTTCCTATGCGACCAACTTGATCTTTTCATTAGCCCTTTCATTAGCCCATATTTTTCAAATCTTTGGCCCGAGCCTTCTCTACAGCTGAGGGGTTAGGCCTTGGTCCACCACGCTGGTCACGCTGGTAAAATAAATCCTGAGAATTATTGTTCTGCGGGTCCCTTCCCGGTGTTTTTCTTCATCCTTAAAACAAGTAATAATTCATAATTAATACACACATAACTTCGAAAAGTCAGAAGTATGTACCTCGGTATTGAACCCGTGACAGCCAAGATTTTGTTTAATGCCATCAAGACGAACGATACGAGCAACACACAAACATTTGTCTTTGCCCGGTAGTCAAACCCAATATCTCTTTTGCAGCCTGGTCTTTAATTAACTAGCTACCAAGGCTTTAGTTAATATCATTTAATTACACTACAAAGGATAATAATTGAACTTAACCTGTTCTGAGTAAGCATATTAAATAGCAATTTACTTACTGCAATGAAATTAGACGCAAATAAAACAATTATTTTCTTTTTATTACTTGCACCTAGGTCACAACTATTGTTTTAAAATTATATAGGATACATAACAATACATAGAATCTTTCGAGAAATATCCGTGAAACTTTATGCAACACTGTAGATAAAATCTAGCATTTTAGTATTTTACTTAAATTTTTATATCTAAAATATTGAGGTAGTAGACGGCAGTTAGTAGAACTGTGATTTGCATAAATTAGTACAAGGTACCTACTGTCGCACAAAGTTGCATCATGCGGTCTCCGGATTCGATTTGAATAATTTTTTACTTGTCCGCCAACGCACACTAGGCCAGCGTGGAGGACTAAGACCTAAATCCTCTCAATGGTAGAGGAGGCCTGTGCCCAGCAGTGGGATATTTATGGGCTGATGACGATGATGAATTTTTTACCTAAATTAGTAAATATCCAGTATAAGCGTGGAGTCCAACAACGTGCTCAAGAAACAGCCTTACTATTTATTACCTGGGACTTCAAATAAAAAATAAATAGATAAAAGTGAATTCATAAATATTTCTCTGCTTGCTTCTTCGGGAATACATGCACGTATAGATTAAAAGTACCTTACAGTTGCTATAAACTCAACGTTTTGTCACACTGACGAGTGGTATAACCCTATCCAATGTTCTTCCTCCCATAGCGGAATTTGCTTTGTAGTTACAGCCATTTCAGGATATACAAAACAATGATAATTAGTTATCCTATAGTCGTCTTCTTCTATCTTAGATTAGCTAAGTATAGCGAGAAGAAGGAACTCATTATTGACATGATTAAGAGACTGATCTCTTGCTACTTAGTAATTTATTTATTTACGCATAAAAACATATAAAAGTGGACTTGCCTGAGGTGTTCTCTCATATATAAAAGGTATTGTTGTGAACAACCTTCCACTCTGGTTGTCAACAACTTTCGAACTCTCAACTTGAACGAGTAACGACTCGCACATTTCCTGATTTCCAAGGGAAGGTAATCTGACAGCATTGTATAGCAAATGGCTATTATTATTCTTCATTATCACAGACAGCCTCTGTTTTGTAGTTGGCTAGACACCAAATTGTGGAAGACGATGCAGGTTCTATCTTCGCGCCAAGGCAAATGTTTGTGTAATCCTCAAATGTTACCGCCGGATCTGGGTGTTTGTGAGACTTTTAATTCCCACGACACAAGACATATGTATATCAGTGCGTACTACCCGTAATGACATACGGAGCCGATACGTGGACACTCACCAAAAGCCTGGTCCATAAATTTGGACTTCCGACGGACGGACTGTCGTTGGAGCAGACAAGTGTTGGAGTGGAGACCACGCTTAGATAGACGTGGTGTAGGACGCCCTGCAGTACGATAGTCCGATGGATTGAGAAAGGTGGCGGGCAACGGACGGATAAGGGCTGCTTAAGACCCGGACGGTTGGTGCCTACTTGGGGAGGCCTTCGTTCAGCAGTGGACGGCGATAGGCTGAGAATAATAATAAAGAGATATGTATATCTTAGTAGCAGAACTACTCGTACGTATATGACTGTTGTTTCCTTACAGGAAGGTTACGGAACCAGGGTGCAAAGTTATCATATGCTGTCCGATTCAAAAGTTGTTGAGGTTTTAGCTAAAACACTGAGACAAGTTTTCCCCCCAAAAATTGCTGGGAGAATCCACATTCATTCTTCAAATGAGAGTCTACATAAAGTTGTTGATAAGGAACTTCTACCCAAAGAATATGGAGGGGCAGAAAAGTCTTTAAAGGAACTAAACAGTGAGTAATCTATTGATTATATCTCAAAAAAGATTTATAAAAACAAATGATGACTTTAAAATATTTTTATATACTTATAATGGAGATTTGATGACAGTCTCCTCGACGCAGTTGGCTAGATAGAATTCTGTGAAACGCAGATTTGATCAGCTAGCAGCGACAAATGTTTGTATGAGACGATATTTGTTTTGGGTTTGAGTGTTTGCGAGACCAAAAAGTCCCTTCTAGTTTCTGATACCTACGACGCAAGACTTGTAAAATATTGTAGTGTTGGAACTAAGATTGTGGCTTGGGTTTAAATAATATAATATATTAGGACTTTGCTGGACGTCCGCTAAAAACATTTTAATACCGTTTTTAATGTGCCCTACACTCATTAAGCAAAGGGAACCTGACTATATACGAGAACAATAGATACGAAACGCTGTTAGTTTGTAATTATTAAAATATCTTAAGATAATGACTCCTTTTTATAATAAAACTAAGTTCATAATATAGAAAACGTCATCGATATTATATTGACGATTAAAGAATTGTTGTACCTATATTTATTATTTCAAGCTGGCTCTCGGACCAACAGAAACTGACATGAATGTCAATTTATTAATGTTATTTATACAATTATCAAAAGATTATACACAGACATAACCTCACGCCTTTATTCCTCAGAGGGGTAGGCAGAGGTGCAATTCCCAACCTACATTTCGCCAAGTATATCAGTCCTATTCGATCGATCTCCGCACCAAGACAAATATGTGTGATCCACAAATATTTGTTTCGGGTCTGGGTGTTTGGGAGGCCGAAAAGTCTCTCGTAGTTTCTGATACCCACGAGACAAGACTCGTATCTTAATGTGGGGTCAGAACTATGTATAAAAAAGGAGTCCTACGTTATAGGGGGCAAGCCTATTGCCATTTTTCAGGCACATATCCCGACTCTGTGCTGTTACTGAATTTTGATAGTGGAATATCTATAAACTACTTCAACTGAGGCCAAGCTATAATCTCTAGTGTACAAAACGAATAAAACAGTTATTATTAACTTTCTTCTTTTTTACAGAACAATACATCGAGCTCATCAGATCAGATGAGCATCTAGCGTATATGAAAGAAATGAACGCTGCTTGCACAAATGAAGCTCTAAGACAAAAGGGCAAATTTAATGAAGAATATCTCGGAATGCCTGGAACATTTAGAACATTAACTGTAGATTAAAAAGGCGCGGGGATGTAGAATTATTAAGAAGAAGAAAGTTATCTGCGGTTCTTTGTATCCGACTCAACACTGTACTGTGAAACATTATTATGATCTGATAAAAATGTATATGACTGCCTGTCCTGGTCCTGGGTTCGATTCCCGAGTCGGGCAAAGTGTTGTTCAGTTTTTCCATTGAGAAATTCTCAGTAGCAGCACGGAGTCTGGTAACATTCTCGAAAAACTGCAATAGGGGAATACAGGCGTGAGGTTATGTATGTATTTACGTAAAAAAAAATATTTACTACGCATTTGAACTACTTAAGGTCCATAAAGCATATCCATTCATATATACATACGCCCTTACTCTTGTATTACCCGAAGGGGTTGGTTAGTAGTATGCGCCCACATTTTGCACATTGATTTTTTCGCCCGTAATAGGAGTCTATTGCCGTTTTTAGGACAAAATTCCAGATTCCGTGCTACTACTAATAAATTCCTAATGTAAAAACCCATTAGCACTTTGCTCGACCAGGGAATCGAACCCGGGACCTCTGGATCGTACAGCATACAACTTGTCTTAGGGTCGAAAGCTTGGGAAATTAAAAGAAAGCATCTTTATAAGTCCGCCAACCCGCACTAGGCCAGCGTGGTGGACTAAGGCCTAAAGCCTCTCAGTTGTAAAGGAGGCCTGTGCCCAGCAGTGGGACGTATATGGGCTGATGATGATGATGATGATCTTTATAACGGGAAGGTGGTTAGGGTATTTAAAATTCCGACATAAATTGTTTCGTAGCACTATAAAATATACTGTGTATGTGAATAAAAATTAAATACTCGGTGAAGTGAAAATTAAGTTTTATTTGGACTTTCTCTATTATTCAGTGGCAGTACTTCCATAGACACCCAAACACGTAACACGTTAATTGTGTAATGTCTCGTTTGTAATTGCTTGTTGTAGGACCAGGATATTATCATTTATATGTGAAATTGCTTTTCTTAAATAAATTATAGATTATAATTATTCGGAATTTTTAAGGCTATGTGGGCTAAGATGGTCGGACGACCTAGTAAAGGTTGCGGGACGTCGCTGGATGCAGGCTGCTTCCAACAGGTCCCTGCGGAAGTCATTGGGGGAGGCCTATGTCCAGCAGTGGACTTCGATTGGCTGATGGATTGGATAGGATGTGGATTGGACTTTTATGGATAAATAAATAAATAAAGAAATACACCCAACAGTCACATACATAGTTCTGACCCCACACTAGGATACAAGTCCTGCGTCGTGGGTATCAGAAACTACGAGAGACTTTTTGGTCTCACAAACACCCAGACCAGAAACAAATATTTGAGGATCACACAAACATTTGTCTCGGTGCGGGGATCGAACCCGCAGCCTCTCGTTTCGCAAGCTGGTGTCTAGCCAACTGCGCCACGGGGCTGTCTGATGTATCGCCTCTGCTATTATTAAAGCGTGATAATGACATATGTTGCAGATGCATGCTATGTCCATGTCTCGTTAATAATTACAAAAATTATGGCTAGTTTTACTTAGTTCTTACTAAAAGTTTGTTTTTCCTCATATTTGAACCCCACATCTTGGAGTATTCTATTTACATTATAACAAGCTTAATTCATTACATTCATTATATTTTATTGTCATATTCCTATAGGTCAAATGGTAATATGGTAAAAATCGCAGAAGGCCGCTGGATGTAGGCGGCTTCCGACAGAAAAGGTCTTTGAGGGAGACCTATGTCCAGCAGTGGCCGTCTTTAGGCTGATGATGATGATAATCCTTATAAGTTCAAACTCTGTTTTAAGTAGTCTTATGTGATTTGCATAATGAAAGCCGTACATGATAAAGAATATATTACTAATGACCAGTGGCGGTACTTCCATAGAAGGCCGAAAGCAAAGTTTGCCTTTCAAATTTCCTGATATTAATCTTTAAGCTTTAAATCTGTAATTTACAAAAGCATTTTTTTTAATAAAGACATACATAAACTCACACCTGTATTCCCCGAAGGGGTAGGCAGAGGTGCATTTCTGCACCCACATTTCGCCAGGTATGTATCAGTCCCACATGATGACGAGCTTATTGCCGTTTTTCGGGCACATTTCATCATCATCATCAGCCCAAATACGTCCCACTGCTGAGCACGGGCCTCTCTCTCAACTGAGAGGGTTTAGGCCTTAGTCCACCACGCTGGCCTAGTGCGGGTTGGCGGACTACACACCTAAAATAAATCTTTACTTTTTCACAATTCCTATACCTAAAGTATAAAAAGTCTCAGCTACTAAAGCAGAATTGTATAAAAAATAACCAATCTAAACCATTGGATTATGTATGTATTTCTATGCTTCTGCCCAAAACTGTTACACGTTAATTGTGTAATGTCTAGTTTATAATTATTTGTTCTGGGCTCGTGGTCTCGCGGTACAAGTATGTGCCGCGCGATCTAGAGGTCCTGGGTTCGATTCCCGGGTCGGGCAAAATTGGGTTTTTCCATTAGGAAATTCTCGGTAACATCACGGAGTCTGGAAATGTGCCCGAAAAACGGCAATAGGCTCGCCCCCTATTACGTGGGACTGATACATACCTGGCGAAATGTGGGTGTAGATATGCACCTCTGCCTACCCCATCAGGGAATACAGGCGTGAGTTTATGTATGTTTCCTCAAGATGTTTTCCTTTACCTTTAAAGTACGTTAATTGAATTATGCATTGCGAATATGGTCAAAACTTCGAAAAATCGGAGGTGTGTGCCTGGGGTTTAAACCTGCAAACGCCGAGATTCTCTTCTCTAGCGCCTAAATCTCGGAGGAAAATTAACAATGTGACATACATGACTTTGGGTCAAAATAATAGTTAAAATAAATTAAATACGTAACCTTCTATTCAGTAATTATTTGAAGTAAATTCCCACGGTAGTAGACAACTTGCATAAATAGAAAAATGAGAGTTAGTAATACAATTAAAACTTCGATAATTTGCATAATTATTAATTGATACGTCTCAAATGTTTTCTGTATAGCTGACTAACTCAATACACCCATGATTGTATTCCAAAGGGGTTAGTAGAGTTGGATTTATGCAACAACGTTCTGCCAATTATGTTTAGTCAACTTTCCGTCACATTGTGAATGCTCTGAAGAATTGTTTAAGCTTGTCCCATCCTCTCCGTTCCTCACCAGAACCACGCGTGCGGGCATGCGAAGCCACAGCTTTGTGGTCACAACACCCGCGGCTCGAACTAAAAAGTTCGCCAACTCCTACTTTTGCCGCACCATCAAGCTGTGGAATAGTTTGCCGGCTCACGTTTTCCCTCCTTCCTATGATCCTGGATCCTTTAAGCGAAGCGTGAAGAAGCATTTGTGCGGGCCGGCATGATTGTGTCGACCAGCGGGAGACCATCGTTTCTCGCTGGTCGGTATTATTTTTCAGGGCTCCACTGTGCTTACCATCAGGTACAGTGGAGTCACTTTGCCGTGCCAGATTAAAAAAAAAAACATTTTGACCACTCTGGGACTCCGTGCTACCAAGAGTTCCCTTTTAGAAAAACCCAACTATACCTCGCCAGACACAGTTTTCAAACCCGAATCGTCTAGGTCAGGGTTTCTCAAAGTGGGGTACGCGTACCCCTAAGGGTTCGCCGTTCGACGGCAGGGGGTTCGCGACAAGATTTACGTAATGGTGACGTATGGTATATTGGCTACAACATAATTATACATATACTTACGTGAGAGTGGGTTTTCACACCTGATCATGATAAAAACTAAATACAGAAATCAACTTGATAGTCAGAATTAAGGTTAAAATTGTCCAAAATTACTCCTAAAATTGGCTCCATTTGCGACAGTAATCAAGCACACCCATCACAATCATATGGAAAAGTTATTTATTTTGGCACTTTGTTATCTTTTATTGAAATAAAAATAATGGTAATTAGTCACTTAACTTCGTCCTGCCACCTAGAAACTTAATAAGGGTTAGTGAAACCAAAAGTTTGAGAAACCCTGGTCTAGGTCATCAATAGCCCATATGCTCCCCCTCCCATTGCTGGGCACAAGCCTCCTCTACATTTGAGACCACGGTCCTACAGAAAATCGACATAAAGCAATTATTTTGCGTGTCGCTTGGTGATTGAGATTGCCAAAGACCCAAATGGCTGGTGGTAGTATTCTTAAGGTTGTGTAAAATATGTCTTAGCGACACAAGCAATTGGTTCAAGCAAATTAATATGAAATTAAAACGCCTATTACAAATTTCTGAGCAATCTGTTTCTTAAATGTACTTTGTGTTGTATCGGGCCTTGCATCATTTCAGCGCAATTTAATATAAAAAGTACCCGATATTCTTTCGCAAGGTGCTTGCTATCTTCATCACAATCATCAGCCCAAATACGTCCCACTGCTGGGCACGGGCGTCCTCTACAACTGAGATGGGTTAGGCCTTAGTCCACCACGCTGGCCTGATGCGAATTGGTGGACTAAACACCTAAGAAATTCCTAACAACTTTTAGGTGTGCAGTTTTTTTCACGATGTTTTCATTCACCGTTAAAGTAAATGATTATTCATCATGAATACACACATAACTTCGAAAAGTCAGAGTTGTGTGCCTGGGGTGTGAACCCGCGACCGCCCAGATTCTCGACCGCGCGCCTAAACCTCGATGCTATCACTACTTCATACAGAAAATCATTAAATTTGGTTCAGCGGTTACTTTCGGAATTCAAAGTTACTTCAGGACGGAGCTGTGCCTCACAGCTAGTATCTCGTTTTATTTGGATCCTATTTTTATTTGCAACCTGACAATGCACGAGTTGTGTTAATAAAATATTAAAATTCAACAGATATAACAGTCATAAATATACACAAAGCCGAATAATTTGTTTGTTTGGTTGAAAGCGCTAATAATATCATGTATCATTCCTTCGAATCGAAAAAATATTTTTGTGTTGAATAGTTATTAGCTTATATCATATTGTATGTCTATTCTTGGCTTTAATATCGATGCTGGTAGTGATTGATATTGCAGATAATATTCATTCAGTCAATGAATAGGGCTGTGAATGATTGTTATTTTTCAATTTCATTCGCGAGGGTAGTCGATATTATAGATAAAAATGGGGGATAGAGTTTAGTCGTTCGCGAGCAGTTGAAGTGTTTGTAATAAAATTGATTCAACTCTTCAAGTCCAATTGAAGAAATCTATGGGCTATAACCTTAGATCAGCATGATTGAAAGGCTAAGGCCACTAAGGCTTAACATCCACTCAGTTGTGGGTTATATGGGCTAATAATGATAATCATGATTAAATATTCATTATCATTACATATAAATTTTTCAGTTCAATCATTATCAGCCCATATAGTCCACGACTGAGAGGATTTTAGGCCTTAGTCCATCACGCTGGCCTAATGCTATAGCCCATAGCTTCATTAAATGGACTATTCAACACAAAAATTATTTTTCGATTAGAAACAGTGATTCCTGATATTATATTTTTTTTTTAACCTTTATTTATTTCGGGGTTTTTATCAAAAAAGATATGACAACCCCAATATATCCTTTTACATAATTTTATCTACATCTAACTTAATAACATACTAAGTTTTTATTTTTTTATTCTGGCACGGCAAAGTGACCCCATTGCACCTGATGGTAAGCGCAATGGAGTCCAGAAAAAGTGCCGACCAGCGAGAGATGATGGTCTCCCGTTGGTCGACACATACATGCCGGCCGAATACCTCTTCACCTTATTGTGAAGAAGTTTGGGGGACTATCAATCATGGCGATCAAAGGACCGACCGCGACAAACCGGCCAAAAAATGCCGGCACGGTCATCCTTTCACCATGATTGAAGCCCCCCCGAAAACCGGATATACACTGGCTGATCCCGGAACGCGGCACACTTGCATGTGCCACTATGGCGGGTTTTAAACTTATATTAATAACAATAACAAGTATACTTACAATATACATATACTTATATTAACATGATATTATATTATCAATAGAAGCGAAGCAGCAAAAAAAGTGTCAAAACGGCGAAAAAAATTGAAGTTGCACATACGAAGTTGCAGGCAACAGACAGTTATGTATATGTTAGTAACATACTTAAACCCTGGCAGGTAAGATAAAAACCAGTTTACAACCGTTCCGAACGTGGTGCATTAAGTCACTTCGTGTCTGAGGTTAACAAACAATAATGGAGACATTGAAACCGACAAAAGTTTTGGAATTCAATCCAAATCAACTGGCCAAAGTAAGGGCGGCGCTTGGTTATAGTGATATTGGGAAATTAAAGCAAGATATTGATATACTAGAACATTGGATTAGCAAGCAGAATCATTTTGTTGTTAAGAATTTTGGTATGTATTTTTTTTTTACTTACTTTAATGTTTGTATTCATTCATCAGCCCATATACGTCCCACTGTTGAGCCCGGGCCTCCTCTACAACTGAGAGGGTTTTAGGCCTTAGTCCACCACGCTGGCCTAGGGCGGGTTGGCTGACTACACATCTAAGAAATTCCTACAAACTTTTAGGTGTGCAGAAGATATCATGATGATATCTTCACCGTTAAAGTACGTGATAATTCATTGTGAATATGTACACATAACTTAGAGAGCGCGATAGCCTCGAGGTTTGGGCACGCGGTCGAGAATCTCGACGGTCGCGGGTTCAAACCCGAGACACACACCTCTTATCAATTTGATTTCATGTCACCTTGTCGGTACGACACTACATACATACTACATTGACAGCCCCGTGGCGCAGTTGGCTAGACACTAGCTTGCGAAACGAGAGGCCGCGGGTTCGATCCCCGCACCGAGACAAATGTTTGTGTGATCCACAAATATTTGTTTCGGGTCTGGGTGTATGTGAGACCGAAAAGTCTCTCGTAGTTTCTGATACCCACGACACAAGACTTGTATCTTAGTGTGGGATCAGAACTATGTATGTGACTGTTGGGTGTATTTATTTATTTATTTATATCACAAGCGGTGTCATCACTTTTCAATTCGTATAAAAATGTCGGGAAAAATTGTGTGTCATTATTAGAAATATCTCTAGAATACACGACAAATGCACTTTTCCCGACCCAGGAATTGAACCCGGGATCTCTAGATTGCACAGCACGTACTTGTATCGCGAGACCACGAGGCAGTAGAATCTATGACTAGTAGCTTAAAACTAATATGTGATAGCCACGAACATTTAAAAATTCCGCCACAATGAGCCCCACAACTACGAGTATGTCTTCTGATCAGCCTTTGTCGATTTTAAGTCGACATTATAAAAATTGATAAACATTATTGCTTTTTCTACTACATAGAACTTAGCAGTTCCAGTATTTAAAAATAAATGTACCAAAGAGTTCCATTATTACTAGTTTAAGATACTCCTGTAAATAAACTCTGCACGAGACAGGCGTGCAATGTGTGGAGAATTTTTTCAAGCTGATGTAAGAAAGAAAGAAAAAGATTGACAGCCCCGTGGCGCAGTTGGCTAGACACCAGCTTGCGAAACGAGAGGCTGCGGGTTCGATCCCCGCACCGAGACAAATGTTTGTGTGATCCACAAATATTTGTTACGGGTCTGGGTGTTTGTGAGACCGAAAAGTCTCTCGTAGTTTCTGATACCCACGACACAGGACTTGTATCCTAGTGTGGGGTCAGAACTATGTATGTGACTGTGTTGGGTGTATTTATTTATTTATTTGATTGTTGGCCATTACACGAGAAAAAAACAATTTGTAACTATAATTACACAGCCAAAAATGCTCCCCTCATTCAGCTACATGCTGCAATTCTACTTTGGCGGAGCTGCAGCGCTAATTGTCAACAAGTAAATGTGTATTATGTGTAAATGTCAAGGTTAATTAATAAATTTATTATTATTATTATAGTTACATACATAATTCTGACCCTACACTAGTCTTGTGTCGTGGGTATCAGAAACTACGAGAGAATTTTCGCTCTCACAAACACCCAGACCCGAAACAAATGTTTGTGCATCACAAAAAAAATTGTCTCGGTGCGCGAGTTGGTGTCTAAACAACTGCGCCACGGAGCTGTCCACAAATTTAAGATATATTTTATGCAAATATTTTTTGTCATCATCATCATCATTATCAGCCCAAGGAAGTCCACTGCTGAACATAGGCCTCCCCCAATGACTTCCATAGTGACCTGTTGGAGGCAGCCTGCATTTTATATTTTAATGCGGTGATAAATTAATATAAAGAGTTCCTATTGTTAATATTCAAACAAGGTTATTTTAATAGACCATCCGTTGCACAAATAATATTGCAATTACAACAATTCGTATAATAAATTTTTCACACAACTTTTTTGACTATAATTAATGGTAGTCTGACGCAAACTTGACCCTCGAGTTAAGATAATGAAAAGGTTGCTTGTATTTCATTAAGCGGTTATACTGTTGTTTCATGCATGTTTTTTTTAAGTTGATTTGTGGCAGTTTAAGTGAAAGCAGTTTGTAAAACCCACAGGTTTGACCCAGCATTCACGCGTATACGAGTATCGTTCACGCGTTACTGCAGCATGTAGCTAAATGGGAGGTACCATTGCTGGTGCAATTACTATTATTATTATTTTCTGTTACTTAATATTTAACACTAGCTTTTGCTCGCGACTTCGTCCGCGTAGACTACAGGGTTGGGTTCAGAAATAACATAAGTTGTAGTTAGTAGCCTTTGATTGAAGAAATTCGTATATTTTAAACTGAAATTTTCTAATCTTATATAGCCTGCATCTCAAAATCCTTTCTTAGGGGATGCCTACGTCATAGTAGCTTTATGCATGCAAAGTCTCGGCCCCATCGGTTTAAAATTGACAAAGTTTCATACAAACTTTCATCCCCTATTCTATCCCCTTGGGGTAGAATTAATCAAAATCCTTTCTTAGCGGATGCCTACGTCATAACATCTACCTGCATGCCAAATTTCAGCTCGATCCGTCCAGTGGTTTGGGCTGTGCGTTGATAGATCATTATGTCAGTCAGTCAGTCACCTTTGAGTTATATATATATATTTAGATGTAAATTGTGCTAGCAATGAATACTTCTTTCTTTGATTCTATCATAATAATATAACTATAATATAATAATATAACTTAAAATAAAAAACAAATTTAAAGGAAAACATTATTTTTTAAAGGTTTTATTTAAGATAATAAATTTTTGCTTAAAAAATTTAACTATCGACTTATAATCGCATTATATACAATTTATATGATCATAAAAGCTTGTCGCGAGGTTGATTTACCTATCAGTATTTAATTAAATTAAAATTGAAAATAGAATAAACTTAGCAGATCAATTTACATAATTAAATTGATACTAGTTCATTTAAAAATCACGCAAACAATAAAGAAATACAGTAAATTACAACATCAAGCTTGACAGAGGTATTACTTGAACCATTTTATGGCACTAACTGTCGTACCTACTCAAAGTTTTTTTTTTTATTAAAAAATTACTTGACCCTATATGAAGGTTATGTCACGATGTTTTCCTTGTTTTGTTTTACGTGATAAATTATTGCGAATACACGCATAACTTCAAAAAGTCAGATGAGTGTGTCTAGGGTTTGAACCCGCGACTGCCGAGATTCTTGACCGCACGCCTAAATTTCAATACCATCACTATTTATCTATCTACACCTATTATTCCATTATATTATACATATAATACAGGTACACTGATTCATTCACTGCAAATGTAACTTTGTAATCCTATATATTAATATGGTATGGGTTTGTATCGAAAAAACGAGACCGAAATTGCAAAATATTTTAGTTTTTCCTTAACTTATATACTAAATACTAATTGTGTTTAAAATTTGAAGCTACTTAATCTGGTAGGAGTTCCTTACAGATTTGATGATCGGTCAGTGAGTGACAAAATTACGAAGTTTGACTAGTTATAATTCTTAAACTACTGGTTCAATTTAAATGAAATTTGAAATATACTGAGTTTATACAATGCCTGCTCGGTGACTGAAAATTCAGGTTTTTAGGTTTATCCACAAAGAAGTTCCTCCTCCTCGCATCGTATTCCTCATTGCTGAGGGTCGTGATCCCCTGACATGGAGTGATCTTCGTTCGTGCAGGGGTCTAAAAAGGCTTGAATTGCTTCGAGAAAAGATATTACGGCCGTGTCGCTTTTGCTCGACTTGGCGGGGGAGCTGCCGTGCCCTCAGATGTTGATGTATTTTAGGTCTTCCCATAATATGAGCAAAGTAATTTGAAATATTCAAATGAATAAAATAAAAACAAATTATATTTCCATTAGTAATCGTGGTCTCGCGGTACAAGTACGTGCCGTGCGATCTAGAGGTCCTGGTTTTGATTCCCGGGTCGGGCAAAGTGTTATTAGGTTTTTCCATTAGGAAATTCTCGGTAACAGCACGGAGTGGGGAAATGTGTCCGAAAAACGGCAATAGGCTCGCCCCCTATTACGTGGGACTGATACATACTTAGCGAAATGTGGGTGCAGCAATGCACCTCTGCCTACCCCTTCGGAGAATACAGGCGTGAGTTTATATATGTGTGTGTGTATAGTATAATATATATGTAATCGTACCAGGTATATTTTTTCCTAACCAGTTTGTTTTCCTTACCATGACCAACATATATTTTATATCCATTGATTGCATGAAATAGATTTTTAGTTCTTTACGCAAACCACTTCTTACTAGAAGTCGCTCTATAATTTTTAGAGGAGGCCTATGTCCATCATCATCATAGGTCATTATGATCTGAAGATATTTGCACTGTTGTGTATCTCTTAGGTAGTCAGCCATCCCGTATTAGGGCTGTGTGGTGGACTAAGGCCCCTTCTCAGCCCCATTGGGACGTACAAAGGCCGATTATGTGTTGTTGCTATCCTGTCAATTTCATGAAATACTACATCTAACATATTTTTTTCAGACCGTGAATATCTGGAGCGTTATTTGATCTACAATAAGGGATCTGTAGAACGAGCAAAGAAACACTTTGACAGACTGTGTGCGTCGAGGAATTTGATGCCTGAATTTTTGAAAGATTTCGACGTTAAAAACGAATTTAAATATTTGTTCAAATGCGCGTGAGTGGGTTTTTTTTTTTTGGAAAAACTCATAAAAATTTTCTATCTTACTTGTTTTGTATATAGATATGTGTTTTACATTGAAATTTGCGCTGCGCAACCCAGAGGTCTGGGTTTCTTTTACGGAGTTTGGTAAAGTGTTGCTGGATTTTTCTATTAGGAAATTCTTAGCACAGATTCTTGGAAACGTGGATTTCCATAAAAAACCGAATAACTGCAATTGGCTCACTCACTAGGGACTTAAAAGAGAACTGGTAAAATATGAATGTAGAAATGCACCCATGCCTACCCCATCGAGTATACAAGCTTATACTCAGCCTATCGCCGTCCACTGCTGAACGAAGGCCTCCCCAAGTAGGCGCCAACCATCCCGGGCTTGAGCAGCCCTCATCCATCCGCTACCCGCCATCTTTCTCAAGTCGTGGATCGTGCTGCAGGACATCCCACACTACGTCTGCCTAAGCGCCGTCTCCACGCCAACACTTGTCTGCTCCACCGGCCATCGGACCGTCGTCTTCGGCAAACATGGCCGGCCCACTTCCACTTTAGCGTGCTAATCTGGCACAATACAAGCTTGAAATATGTTTAAACATATAAAACTCTCCAAGGCTTCAGAATTCCCCCACTGTATTCTAAAGAATAATACCTACCTCTTTCCTTATAAGTTTGTTAAAAAACTAGCTGTGCCCGCGACTTCGTCCGCGCGGAAAATTAATTTTTAATAAGTGAATTTATAAACTAAAAGTACCCTAAGTTACTCCTTATTACATCAGCTATCTGCCAGTGAAAGTCCCGTTGAAATCGGTCCACCCGTTTCAGAGATTAGCGGGAACAAACAGACAGACAGACAAAAAATGAAAAAAACGTTATTTTGGTATATGTACCGTGTATACATCCATATACATTTTTAAAAAAGCTGTTATTTCAATATCACAAACATACACTCAAATTTTATTTATTTGTATAGATAGATAAACTAATAAATCTGTTCTGATTTCAGGCAAATATCTGTTCTGCCGACGCCTACTCCTGACAACTATCGTGTAGTTATAGCGAGAAAATTTGACGACTGCGAAGAAATAACTTTATTCACCTATTACAGATATGTGGTTGCGGTAAGAGAAATATCTTAATGGTCATGGGTTGAAAGCGTCGTGAAGAAACGTTCTTGACACTGATTTGTTAGGTGTAATCTACAAGCCCCTTCTAGGCCAGCATGGATTAAAGCCCTACCCCCTTTTAGTGGTAGACAAGGTCTGTGCCCAGCAGTGGGATGTATATAAATATCTATGCTTTCTTTATCAATCTTAATTAGGTCTTTTTGTTGAGCCCGTTCGTACCACAGTCCAAGCTTAGTTTATCTCTACTGTTTGTGAAAATTATTTCAATAGATAGGACAGTGTTTTGGTTGTTATGAAATTCTCATTATCATCACAAAAATATGACACTTGCTCAGCCGCAATCGTAACAGGGACCGCTTCATCGCATGCACTCGTTCCAAGACACAAAAATCTGACATAATCTTCGTTTTGTTGAATTGTCCTGAATAATTTAAGCGAACTTCCATCTGTTTTGCTGAGTTTTTTTGTTGGTTGGTTGAACCCGATAATTTGAAAAAAAACGGGTGGCACTCCGTGAGTGTCTGCAGAAGTGAAAACTTCAACATTAACGTTGTGCATTTTTTAATAGTTAAGAAATAATTTCGCATGAATTGCTTTATTTATCACTATAAAAGTACTATATATCAATTATATGGTTAAATACAATATTTATTGCGCTATAGTACACAAACATGACTATATATATTACATAATGCGTCTTAAGCATTTTAGATCAGGGTCACGTGATCTGACGCGAGTTCAACATTTTTTAACCCATCCCAAAAAAAGTGCATAAAATACTTATTTAGTGCGCCGCTAAAGAAGTTTTCACTTCAAAAACTACTGGCTGGGAAAGGCTATAGGCTATATATATACTATAACGCTAAGACGAATAGTCCCCCTTGGTGATACGTGGTGAAGTTTGAGACTAACCCCCCTCCCCCACCCAATATCACGTGTATCTTTAGTAACCTACAAAGAATCTTAAAAGGTTTAGGATATTATTATCTTTAAATAAAGGTTTAAATATAATATAATTTTATTCTGAAATTTATTTCTGAAAATAAGGATTATGATAAAAATGACGACAGAAAGGTTGCAGGTTGTTTTTGACTAGCTTTTCGGTTCAGAAATCGCGCGTTAGACGTTAAAAAATAAATACACGTGATATTTTACTACAACCCTCTACCCCCTAGTGATATTTCGTGAAAATACCTTTCAAGCTTCATGTGATTAATGGACGGCTCTTAAACAGGAAAAATATTAATTTTGAAATCTTCGTACATGGAGTTGCGGGCAACAGCTAATGTTATATATATATATTAACAAAAATATATCTATGTTACAGCTCATAGAATATTTTTTTGCCTACGACTACTGCCAAGGCTTTGTTATCGTGTTGGATTTGCGAGAACTCCCGTTTTCATTTGTTTCTAAAATGAATCCTATTGTCATACACAAAGCTACCATTTTGATTGTCGTGAGTATTGATTTTATTTATTTTTAACTTTTTATAGTTGACAGTATAAAGGCGGACTTAATGCCATAGGCATTCTCTGACAGTCTACCTTAGAGGAGTGCAGAGATGAACCTTGGTAGGTGTAGTGTGATGGTGGTACTTAAATATACGTATATATTATATATAACATACATAATATATAGGTATAGATACAAATACTCATACTTAAATAAATACATATACATACATATATAAATAAATATCAATTAGATGACTCTGCTAACTCTTTGAGATTTTAGTAACATTATAAATTAACAACTCTGTAACAACCAATATAAAATAATTATAATACAAAGGAAAAGAACAACGCGGTCTATTCAGACATTTATAAACATTTTAGAAATATAGTTCACTTTAAAATGTCAACCAATCAATTTACTTGACGTTATATATAATTAATTAATTATGGATAACGCTTACTGTATATAAAATTATAAATTATATTTCCAGGAAACGATGGCGCAACGCATCAAAGGTATACATTTTTTGAGCGGTTCGAAATTTTTTGACGCGGCTTTTTCGATAATTAAAATGGCTGTCAGTGCGAAACTAAGGGAAAGGTTATTTGTACACAATGATTTTGAATCTTTGTACGACATTGTGCCTAAAAATGTGATGCCAAAAGACTACGGTGGAAGTGGGAAGAGCATAAAGGAACTGATGGGTGAGAAAAAATTAGACAGTCTTTCTTATAACTTATAGTCATAATTCATTAGCCTAAGCTACTAAAAAAAGACGCGTGGCACTCGGAGACTGCCGCGGTAAAGCTATTGCATAGCATTTTTTATCAACTTATGCAATTATATTTATTTATTTATTTTATTTATGCAGTATTTTTTTCGCTTTGTTTTTTAGTTTTGCCATTTATCGATGAAAAGCAGAACTTTTAATGACCTTTTGAAATATCACGCTTGTCTCTTTAGTTCAACAACTCGCCTCTAGGTGGCATGTGTAACTTGAATTAAAATATATCAGGGCGTGTCATGACTCATGTGTCACAGTTCATTGTATTGTAATCAAAACATCAGTGACGTTTCGCTAATATGGCGACAGCGATTTATCTGTCAACAGTCAGCACCATTAGATTTTATCAAAATACTCGACAATCTGAATTTTGCGGATATAATATGTTGTCGACTCGAAATCTTTAGTTTAATATGTTTTATTATTCAGGTGTGGTTTCGATCGAGTCTACCGTACCCCGTCACGAAATTATTAAAGGTGTTAGGTTTTTTCGTTACGGAATTTCTGGATTCGGTCTCCACGCTCAAGGCCCGCGATAGAAGCTATGCAATAGCTTAATAATAAAAAAAAATCACAAATGTATAATTAATTATTAGCCTATTATCACTTTATTTTCATAATCAATTAAAAATGAGAAAAAAGCAACAACAATAAAAGAAAATAAGTAAGATCACCAATTGAATTCAACTAATGTTCGCAATTTAAAACTGCAAAGGTTAAACAATACTTCCGAGAAATAATGCATGACAATGGAGCAGTGCAGTGGTACGTCCGTCCCGCTATGGTTCCTCCATTTAAAGGCTATCCGCGTGACGTCACTTGTTTACGACGAAAGTTTACCTTACAATATGTATTTTTTCAGTCTAAATTAGGTTTCGGGTTATCGACGACGTAGAAATGTTGTCTTAATGTGGGGTTAGACTGTATGAGTTAGGTTCGTCCCTGTGGCAAGGGGGCGTTAGAATCCCACTACGGTATCCCCTGCCTGTCTTAAAACGCGACTCAAAGGGGCCCTTGGGGTCGCTGGGCGCTCTGCGTGGGCGGCGCGTCCTCACTGAAAGTGACCCCGAGAGGGGCGGCGACACTGTGGCCTGTGTATGTTGCGGGCGCCCATTCACAACCGGGGTGCCCGAACCAAGCTAGTGGGGGTGCAACTGCGCCCCCTAAAGCACCGAGACGCCCGAAACGATAACGTCTCGGAGACGCACCGGGCGGCTGCGGAATAACGGTGGGCGCTTCTAGCTCACGTACCGTGGTCTGTGACTGTTGGATGTATTCATTTATTAAAAATCTGTGTTAATCTAGTATAGACAGGTAAAAATTAGTTTACTATAGTATTGTTTATTAATTATATATATTAAATCTTTTTACAGATATAAACTTTCAAGAGTTAAGTTCGGATGAGCACATAGCCCGAATTAAGTTTATGGAGACAGCTGAAACGAATGAGAAAAACAGAATATCCAATGAATTCGGAGAAGCAGATTGCGGGCTGCCTGGCTCATTCAGGACTTTATGTGTAGACTAGTTGATAATTTTAATGGGCAGACAAAGGCAATAAGATATATTTTTATTGGGCATTATTTATGTATATTTGGTGTTTATCTAGACTAGACAAGTAAATCTCGCGACAAGCTTTTATTTTATATAAATTATGTAAAATTTCATAAATAGATAATAAGTTTCAAGTTTTTTTTTTCTCGGTCACATTACTAAATATCGTTCAAATTTCCAAATAAAAGATCCAAAATCAATTTGCCCGACTAGGGTGTTCACCCCGGTACCTCAAGATTGCACCGCGCACTTTCCAAGTCTAATCTTAGACCAAATCTAAGTTCCAATCGAAAAATGGAATACAAGGCCGGCTACCAAAGGTAAACAAGTCGGGAAAGGTAAACTAAGAAATTTACCAGATACGAAATGATATGAAACGGTCGTTTATTAATCATGTAGGCAATAATATAGCACTTATGACACGTCAATGCTCATGAAAAAAGAAAATTAATTGAAATATAAGTGGCGTAAAGTACACTGGTCTATATGTTTTGTTTTTATTAAAACTATTTATTAAAATTTTATTTTTGTTCGAAAAAATAATAATATATAGATAACATTACATTATGGGAGGTATTAATGGAATTCTTACCGTCAGGTAAGTCATTTTGTCATACAAGTAAAAACTCTCTTCTCTCTTGTCTCTTGGACGTTAATCACTTCTTCCATAATCCAATCCAATCCAATCCATCAGCCAATGGAAGTCCACTGCTGGACATAGGCGTCTCCCAATGACTTCACTTCTGTTGAAAGCAGCCTGCAACCAGCGACGTCCCGCGACCTTTACTAGGTCGTCCGACCATCTTGTCGGAAGATGTCCCACAATAGATGTATATTCATAATAGATATATTAAAAAAGAAAACAAAAGTACAAGGCATTTGGCGTATAGAATACATATTATGTGACAATTCGTATATGATATGATCACCTTTATTATAGAGGGATTGTTAATCATGAGTAAAGGAAACAAGAGATTTTTACACGTCTTGTGGGTGTTCATGGACTGTGTTGACCACTTAACATCAGGTCACTTGCTCGTTTGCCTATTTTTCCATAAAAAAATATGGAAAAGGTTGAAATTCACGTGAGTTCGCTCCCATCATCCGACCAAACACGTACATAATTAAATTAAAACAATCAATGTGTTTCTTATTCAATGCTTTGGACACAGTAAAAAAATATTTAACATATTTCACACAATTTTAAATGTACACGTAAGTTTATTCAATTGGCAGTCTAAATACAAACATATTTAGATATTATAATTAATATTTGATTAGCATTTTTTGGCTTCTGACGTCAATGTCTTGCGTCATCATCAGCCGATACACGTCCCACTGCTGGGCACGAGCCTCCTCTGTAACTGAGAGGGTTTTAGGTATTATTTCGCCACGATGGCCTAGTGCGGGTTGGCAGAGTAGGCCGGAGGATAGCCGCGGTTTCAATATCTTATGTATAAGTTGTTTAATATTTAATGAAACCGTTACGATGGTAAAACTATTAAGCTGCATTCTTTTTTGAGAAAAACTTACATAAGTCGGTAACATTTTGAAATTACTATTTTAATTTTATAATAAATGAGAGAACAAATTAAACAATAAAAAAAAATATATAAATGTTATTACCAAACTCATTATTTTTGTTCACTAATTAAAATTTAACTTGTATAGAACTATATAATGAATAAAAGTTAAAACCGCAATTTAAGCAGGTATTTATTACGTTACTTCATTTGGTTCCTTGCTTAGTGATGGGATTCGAGCGTTCGAAAATAATCGATACAATTCATGGATTTAATATAATCGTACCAGTAATGATTGAGATAGCGTGTACAACTTTATACGTATACTTAAAATTAGATGATAGAGATAACAGAGATTTCTTGCAGACTCTTTTCTGATAATCTTCGTTGCGGGATTATGACAAATTAGGTCCCCATAGACGTTACCTTAGTAATTTATGAAAAGAATCAAGAAAGAAATAAGATAAATTTAAATAATATACATAAGCCGTGATGGGCTCGAGGTTTAGGCACGCGGTCGAGAATATCGACGGTCGCAGGTTCTGACCCTAAGCACACACCTCTGACTTTTCGAAGTTATGTGTGTATTCACAATGAATTATCACGTAGGGGAAGGAAAACATCGTGATGAAACCTGCACACCTAAAAGTTCTTAGGAATTTCTTAGGTGTGTAGTCCGCCAACCCGCACTAGGCCAGCGTGGTGGACTAAGGCCTAAACCCTCTCAATGGTAGAGGAGGCCCGTGCCCAGCAGTGGGACGTATATGGGCTGATGATGATGATAAAAGTTTTATCATTTCAGCGACTTGGCAGTGGTACCAACACCTACTGCGGACAATTACCGAGTAGTTGTGATGAGGGCTTACGGCGACCGCGATGAGTGGGACGTATATGGGCTGATGATGATAGTTCTAAATAAAAAAAGTAGAAAATACACATAGGTCTTGTTTGTTTTATTTAGTGTGGATAAGAATTGTTATAAAGAAGGATTATTCTTCTTTCATCTCTACCTCACCGTGCCCAGCAGTGGGACGTATATGGGCTGATGAAGATGATAAATATACATTATACATACAAATATACATATAGTACCTATGTGGACAACACGAGAAAGTAAAACATTTTTGAGTAGTGTGCTTTAAGACTACTTTAAAAAATAGACAACGGTTTAGCTTGTGTTACAGACAAAGGGAGGGAGGGAGAAAAATATCCGCTGGGGTAGCAGTGAAAAACACTTTCGCGGAGTAGTTTTTCTTATTAATCTTATATAACAAAAAATAAATATTTCGTCTATATTTCTTAGGTTTCTTAATATTAGTATAATCTGATGCAGAAAATTATGCTTGAAAATCATCTCCCCATTATCATCTTCTATACTAATACCAACACGTAATATAGGGAAATAAATAAAAAAATGAACAAATAGAAGTAAATTCGTTGTTTTATTCATAGCATCACTAACCTGACTACTAAAAACAGCCTATTGTTATGAAAGAAGTTAATAACTACTCAATCCCTCGCGCTGAGTGGCTGTCATTAGAAACAAGATGGAAGAATTAAAGCCAAACAAAATGCTGCTCTTCAACCCTGATCAGCTGGCTGAAGTGCGAAAAGTGTTTGGCTACGCTGATGTTGGGAAAGTCATTCAAGACATTGATATACTGGAACATTGGATTAGCAAGCAAAATCATTTCATTGTTAAGGATTTCGGTACGTATATTTCTGTGTTACGTGTGATATCAATTATAATTTCATCATTCATATATGATTTCGAATGAGTTATTGTTATTATTCGGAATAGGCTAGTTTTTTTAGTATAAGGATTGTTAACGGGAAAGGAGTAAATTAATTAGATAATACTCGTCGATCGTAGGAGGGTATAAAACTTTAGGGGTTCGGGAAAGGGGGGGGGGGGGGGAGAAGGAAAGTTAGGGCTAAAATAAGGACCCGTAGGGATATGCTATAATCTTAGCCGTTTCCACTGAGGTTTTACCACCAACATAAAACAGCTCGAAGTAATTTTTACAAATTTAAACTTTCCTAGAAATTGTTTTGTCATCATCATCCCATATACGGCCTACTGCTGGGCACGGGCCTCCTCTACAACTGAGAGGGGCTAGGCCTTAATCTACCACGCTGGCCTAATGCGGGTTGATGGGTTGTTGTTTTGTGAATAATTCGACTAATTTCAAGTTTCTGAAAGGACAGATCCCTTTGGATTGGAGTGAAAGAGTTCTGTTAATTCCTTACCTGTGGTACGAGGCAACTATCCTCGTTATAGTTGTGTTCTGCTCTCTTACAGAATGTGATTTTGAGATTTAGTGTTTTTCTAATTTTACCACGACATCCAAATAAATTTACGGGTTCGAACCCCAGGCTCACATTTCTGATTTTTTGAAGTTTTGTTTATATTGAATTATCACATACTTTAAGGGTGAAAGAAAATCTGCGCACCTAAAATTCTTAAAGATTTCTTAGCCAACTTAAGTTCTTTAGGTCGTTCGCCAACCCGTTCTGAGCCAGCGTGATGGACTAAGTCTTACCCCTTAAAACTATACAGGAGGCCTATGCGTAGCAGTGGTACGTATACGGGCCCACGATGATTTATATTTTTCATAGGTCGTGAATATCTGGAACGATTTCTTATTTACAATAAAGGATCTGTTGAAAGAGCAAAGAAGCATTTGGATAGATTGTGCACTTTAAGAAACTTGATGCCAGAATTTTTGAGAAACTTTGACGTGAAGAATGAGTTTCATAGTCTTTTTCACTGCAGGTAAGTTGTTTCTTATCTTGACCATATACCTAAACTCATGCCTGTATGTTTTGGGGTAGAAAGAAGAGTAAATTCAAAACCCTCGTAACTACAACTGCTACTAGACTATGAAACTTTGCTCGATCAGAATCGAACTCGGAATCTCTAGATCAGGGTTTCTCAAAGTGGGGTTCGCGACAATATTTTCGTTATGGTGACTTGATGCTTAGCAGGCACGTGCGGCACACATAGTGGCTTGAATACTTGAGAGTGAGAGTGGGTTTTCACACCTGGTCATGATAAAAAGTAAAGATACCGAGGCAGAGTTAAGGTTAATTTTTTTCAAAATTACTTCTATAATTGACTCCATTTGCGACAAGAAACAAGCTAACCCATGACATTCTATAAAAGCGCGTTTTTTAGTTTTTTTTTAAACTATTATTTATTATATTCATTTTTCTATTATGTCGCATGTGAAGAATTCTAAATGTTTTACTCTATATAAACAAATATAAAAGTTTTATGAAAAAGTTTTTTATCAAATATATAAGTCGTGATGGTCTCGAGGTTTGGGCACGCGGTCGAGAATCTCTACGGTCGCGGGTTCAAACCCCAGGCACACACCTCTGACTTTTCCAAGTTATGTGTGTATTCACAATGAATTAATTATCACATACTTTAACGGTGAAGGAAAACATCGTGATGAAACCTGCACACCTAAAAAAGTCTTAGGAATTTCTTAGGTGTGTAGTCCGCCAACCCGCACTAGGCCAGCGTGGTGGACTAAGGCCTAAACCCTCTCAATGGTAGAGGAGGCCCGTGCCCAGCAGTGGGACGTATATGGGCTGATGATGATGATAAAAGTTTTATCATTTCAGCGACTTGGCAGTGGTACCAACACCTACTGCGGACAATTACCGAGTAGTTGTGATGAGGGCTTACGGCGACCGCGATGACGTCACCCTTCTGACGTACTACAGATATGTTATCGTGGTAAATATCAACATTTTTCTATACAATAAATAAATAAATAAAATAAATAAATACACCCAACAGAACATACATAGTTCTGATCCCACACTAAGATACAAGTCTTGTGTCGTGGCTATCCGAAACTACGAGAGACTTTTTTGTCTCACATACACCCAGACCCGAAACAAATATTTGTGGATCACACAAACATTTGTCTCGATGCGGGGATCGAACCCGCGGCCTCTCGTTTCGCAAGCTGGTGTCTAGCCAACTGCGCCACGGGGCTGTCTGTAATAAAAACTGTGATGAGGCCCGTGCCCAGTAGTGGGACGTATTTGGGCTGATGATGAGGTTATTTTTCATGAATATATCACTGCACCAGCCAGATAGTCCATGAAATTAGTGGCGATAGCTTTGATGCGTGCACAGCAAAAAAATATATGATCAACCATTCCTTTTTCGGGTAAGACCGAAAAGGCGTTATCTTAACGAATCATAATTATGTGATTCATTACACATCAAGTCTGTGACACAAGTTACCATTCACTGAACAAAACACAGCAGGAAAACTGTTGGTTTAACATGTACCTTATAAAACAGTTCCCAGTTGCAACGAATCAGCTATGCGAGTCTTATAACGTTCAAATTGATTTCAACGGAGCTTTATTACAGTCATGGGTGGTGATACAAACAATTTCACACAAAACACATACATTCTGCACCCAAGGTTCGCCAGATGTTTTTAAGTCTCGTGTATCGTGGGACGAGTCTATTTTATTTATTTTACTTTACAGTTCGTAGAATACATGTTGATGCACGACTATTGTCAAGGCTATGTGATGGTGTTTGACACGAGAGAGATTACATTTGGAATGGTGACCAAACTGAACCCTTTCATCCTTCACAAAGCGATAATGCTGGTTGAAGTAAGTATTGCGTATATTCACGCCTCAATTCCCTAAAGGGTACGCAGAGATGCATAGCTACACACACATTTTAACAGTGTTTCAAGTCCCACGTAATAGAAGGCGAGCCTATTGATAGCTTTTTTTTATATTTCGAGACTCCGTGTTGCTATTGTGAATTTTCTATTGGATATATTAAAACCTGTTCAATTTAAGTTTCAGTAAGAAAACAGTTTATGTTGTGCACCTAAATTATTGAGATTTAAGACAGATTGTTGCCGAGGAATATTCTCGCACTGTTTCTATATCCAGTTATTTTAGCCAAAATTGATTTATATACTCGTAGAACGGTTTCTTAGAGAAACAAATGTGTAACAAAAAAATGCCTTATTAAAATTAAATCAAAACTAAACAATCTTTACTTACCATAAAATATAATATTTTGTTACATCTAGTACTTTACAGATTTACTAATATTTTGCTGTATAATGTTTGCCAGAGGGCCCCAGACCAGGTTAAGCCTGTATCTTGGGTACCAACAGAACATTTTTTTTTATAATATGCCGTAAAATGTTAAACTTACTAACTACTAAGCAAACTATAAAAAATTATAAGTAGTATTATACTTTTGGGGTACAACATTTATAACAACTTATTTAAAATCTTAAGACTAAATAGATGATTAAAGCAACTGATGAAACCCATGAACAATTTCATTGGCAACTTCCAGGAAACACTGGCTCAGCGCGTAAAGGGAATGCATTTTGTGACGGGCTCAAAATTTTTCGACACAGTCTTAACCATTCTCAGAAAAGGAATTAGTGAAAAATTAAAAAATAGAATACACATACACAGCGATTTTGAAGGTATACGCAAATTTGTGCCTGACGACATGATGCCCAAAGATTTTGGTGGAAAGGAGAAAAGTCTCAGGGAGTTAATGGGTGAGCTTATATTTTACACTTTGAGTATTAATTTAGAAAATACTGTATTAGAATATTTCGTTCAGTGAGAACAACAGCCAAATTAATAAACAATCTTTACCCAACTAAAACAAACCAAAGTTTCACCTGGTTGGTTACGAATGGTTATTTATTTTAGCCAATTAAATTATTAATAATAAATAAATACACCTAGTCAACATACTCAGTTCTGATCCCACACTAAATTTCAAGTCTTGTTTCGTGTGTATCAGAAACTACGAGAGACTTTTCGGTCTCACAAACACCCAGGCCTGAATATGTATTTGCGGATCACACAAACATTTGTCCCGTTACGCAAGTGGATGGCCACGGACCGCCAAATATAGTAAATATTATTTATAGTTCGATCCACCCGGTTGGAAACAAATACGGAGTACTTAAGTTTCTTTATATGCAGGTAGAGTAAAAGATAGATGATCATCTTTGGCCATAACTCGGTTCGTTCATTAAGGTACCAGTAAGGATGTTTAGTACTTTAACGGTGAAGGAAAACATCGTGATGAAACCTTCACACCTAAAAGTTCTTAGGAATTACTTAGGTGTGTAGTCCGCCAACTTGCACAAGGCCGGTGTGGTGGGCTAAGTCTTAAACCCTCCCAGTAGTAGAGGATGCCTGTGCCCAGCAGAGGGGCGCATATGGGCTGATGATGATGAATGTTTATCTTATTACAGAAATAAACTTCCAAGAGCTAAGGTCTGATGAGCACGTAGCAAGGGTAAAATTTATGGAGACGGCTGCAACAGATGAAAACAAAAGGCTGTCTAGCAAATTAGACGAGGAATACTCGGGACTGCCTGGCTCCTTTAAGACTTTAAGTGTAGACTAGTCCTTGGGTTTAAAGTATTTTTAGAAAATTGTTATATTCCTGCTGTTAATAATTGTTATAAAATATCCTGATGATCTGAAGTTTTATTAACACCGAGTTTTAATTGTACTTTCCACTCTGACTGCCCCGTGGTCTCGCGGTACAAGTATGTGCTGTGTGATCTAGAAGTCCTGGATTTGATTCTCGAGTCGAGCAGTGTTATTGAGTTTTTCCATTAGGAAATTCTCAGTAGTAGTCTGGAAATGTGCCAAAAAACGGCAATAGGCTCGCCCCCTATTACGTGGGACTGATACATACCTGGCGAACTGTGGGTGCAGGAATGCACCTCTGCCTATTCCATCGGGGAATACAGGCTTGAGGTTATGTAGGACTCTTTCTATATTTTAATAACTGATTATGTATGCCCATTTTCTGAGCACGGGTTCACTCTAATACTCCGTTATAAATAGTAGAGTAAAGAAAAGAGTACTAAGCATGTATAATGAAGTAAAACATGCGTTTACACATTCTTCTTTAGTACAAATGTATTTTTCAATGTTAAAATATTCAAACGTGGATAATAAAACGTAAAAATATTATTATACACACAAATGTCTCGAGCTCTAGTAACTTTAAAATTTATATCTTGCTTTTAATAGCTAATTTTACTTTTAATAGCTTAATATAATATTACTTATACTTATCTTTAAGCCTTAACATTTGTTTAAACTTTTTTTAATAACATGGGCAAAATCCTCTTGGATCCCCGCTTGCAGAAGGCAAACGAGGTATGCCGGACTCCTACCAGCTAAAATCCCCATGATAATCTCCCTTTACACTTTGGAGGGTCTTCGGGAACACAAAAAAAACAAAAAAAAAAAACATAAATAACAGTACAATAAAAAAAAGTTTAAAAACAAAACATAAACAATATTGTGGTATGGAACGCGACATCGTCTATACCCAAATGTCAAAATGAAAGTGACAATATAAAAAAACAACAACATGAGGGTAGTATTAAAAGTATAGACGAACAATAAAAATTACATAAATTGAAAGTGACGAGACAAAAAACAAACAGTTAGAGGGTATTATTTTAAACTGACGAACGATAATAATTATATGAAATGAAAGAGTATTAGTAAGCGCTGAGCGATCGTCATGGCTTACGCGGTTTTATATTCGAGCGCGATGTTTCCGTGGACCCGTGGCTTATTACTGCCGATGAAGATAAACTTGATGTCTTGGGATACTTTACCAATAAGGAATTAAGTTCGTCTAGTGTTGTGATTTTGACGCGGCTTCCATCCGGAACTTTGACTACAACAGTGCTGTCTTGAGTCCAGCAAGACCGCATGCCAAAATGCTGCCGACTTTTACTGAATATGTTTTGTCGCGATCTTGTCAGGAACTCCTTAACCGAAACAGATAAGCCTTTTAGCTTGGATTTGGCTCGCCAAACAGCTGTGCTATGAGGTACACTGGAGAACCTGACTAGGACAGGCCGATGGTGTTCTTTGTTTGGAGTCCCTATACGATGACAGGCAGTGATAGAGGAACCTGTGACGTCCTTCAGCAACATCGTACCGTTTACTATGGACAACACGGCGGCAGTAAAGTTTTCGTCGTCAGTCTCCGGCACACCGTGAAAAAGTAGTGCTTTACGACGGTGTCTGGTCTCCATCGCATCGATCATGTTTGCGCATTCAGTTATTTGCTGCCTATGCAATCGTAGCATGTTGAGCGTGAGCTCCCGAAAGGTCCGGAACTCTTCGGCAACCCGTGCGACGGTGTCCTTGGCAGCTCCCCCAGTCTGAAGTTGAGCTTAGAGTTGGGCCATTCGCTGCGAAAAGCTGTCTTCAAGCGTCTTTTGTGTAGTGTAGTGAAGTCATATTAACTGTCTTAAAGTGAGGTGTTGTTCTGGTGAAGTTAAACGCTGGCTGGTAGTGGTGCAGAGCTGGATTACATTCCGCAACACAAAAGTGAGTACATTCACAACGTATTTTTGCAAAATTCACGAGTTTGGAAAGTATATAAACACAATTTTTAAATTGAATTTAAAATTTTTACCGAAAGCACGTCCACTCAATACACCGACCATAGACAATATTTTTATTTATTATTTTTTTTATTTATCTACTTTCCTATGAATCCTACTTTGGCAGTTTTACAAAGACATGTAATGCGAGCGAAGCTGTAATTTATATCCTTAATCCCAAGACAACGGGAACTATGTGGCTGAAACCGTGGGGTGCTGCTTTAGAGAAAGGATTTGTTTATTTTTGATTTTGTCATGAGCGCGTGAGATCTAGGAGAAACAAATGACTACTACAATGCAGTTGTCTGGGCTCCACATGAGATTAAATATAATCTGATGTTGGAAAAAATACAAACTAAATTTGTTTCGCATTTATATTTAAAATAAATAAATAAATAAATACACCCAACAGTCACATACATACTTCTGACCCCACAGCAGGATACAAGTCTTGTGTCGTGGGTATCAGAAACTACGAGAGACTTTTCGGTCTCACAAACACCCAGACCCGAAACAAATATTTGTGGATCACACAAACATTTGTCTCGGTGCGGGGATCGAACCCGCGGCCTCTCGTTTCGCAAGCTGGTGTCTAGCCAACTGCGCCACGGGGCAATTGTTTATTATTTATTGTGTATTGCAAAATATTACGGTGTTTACCCCATTTATCCTTTATTGTATGTATATCCTACTTGTATTCAACTTTTTTTTATTTTGCGTAAGGAGGGAAATGTCACTTGCATTATATGTTTTTAATATACTGAGGGGAAAGGTATATAACGGGGACATTCTAGAACACGTAGGTGTGGTTTCCAAACAAGTATATATGGTGACGACGAAGGCCAGCATTGTTAGCCGTGCCACGGGTTCGTGTACCTTATTGAAGGCGGCACCTCTGACGCGGGCGCTCCGCACTCTTAACCAGGTTTCAGAAGCTGTTCACTCAGAGTACTTTATTGTACTCTGAGTGAATTCACAAGGATAGCTACATGGACAATTTCGAATAGAAATTAGATATAAAAATGTATAATAGTATATAACAATATGTCATACTGTTGTATTAGGATAATATACGTCCCACTGCTGGGCACGGGCCTCCGCTACAACTGAGAGGGTTTAGGCCTTAGTCCACCACGCTGGCCTAGTGCGGGTTGGCGGACTACACACCTAAGAAATTCCTAAGAACTTTTTAGGTGTGCAGGTTTTATCACGATGTTTTCCTTCACCGTTAAAGCAAGTGATAATTCATTGTGGATACACACATAACTTCGAAAAGTCAGAGGTGTGTGCCTGGGGTTTGAACCTGCGACCGCCGAAATTCTCGACCGCGCACCTAAACCTCGAGGCCATCACTGCTATATTCTATATGTTATATGGGCCTACTGCTAGTTATTAATGTCACTATAAGTTATACTGTATTATTAGTTTTATAAATCACTGTGGCCACGTACAAGATGGTTAATTTTAAGGTCGTAGTAATATGAATGCGAACCACTTTAGATCAGTTGGCGTGAAAACATGTTTTTAACTGGCAGAGATTTGCGTCAGATGTAATACGATGATGCCATTTCGACTTAACGAAAAGTGACTGTTGTTTTGTTGGCTAATTAATGTTGTTGTTGCTTATAACCTTTCAATTTAATCTTAGTGCGATGTTGCATGGTGGACTCTTGTTATCGTTTTGATAAGCAAGATTATGGTAAATGAGATAAAAACTTTTTCTTTGTTTATATATTTTTTTATTACTCCAGTGGCGGTACTTCCACAGAAGCCTTAAAGCGTTAAACGTGAATTGTGTAATGTCTAGTTTATAATTGTTTATTGTGCGGTCAGGATATTCTCATTTTTATGTAAAATTTATATTGTTAAATAAAGATTTAAAGATTTCTTATTTGGTATTTTGTAACGGAAAGTAGGCTTTAGGGCTTCTATGGAAGTACCATCACTGCTTTACTAGGCTTAGTTTTATCACAATTTGATTTATCCCTAAGGCTTAACGTAATATACACAAGAGATGGACGAGCAAGTAACTCTAATGTTACTCTTTTAAGACAAGATCACAAGACATTACAATTTATCAAATATACATACATAACCTTACGCCTGGTTCACATTTCGTATCAGTCCCTATTTAATTCTATATAGAAACAGAACAGTTTAAAATTAGCCGCAACGCCATGTTTATAAATTGATTGACCGACCTTCCGATCATTTGACCTCGTATTAATCTGCGGAAGTATTACGTATTTTATATCTAACAAATTTTACGACTGTTTCTTTGCGAAACGTATATCCGAGTTTCCAATATAAAAGGATAAAAATAATTATTCCATTTGCGAATAAAGGTCGCTATTTCGTGTCATTTATTATTCTGAGTTAAAATCATAACTATATATATTATTTCGATTTCACTTATGCATTCCAGTCATTAAAAATGGGGAAAATAGTTTAGATTTTTCAGACTAAGTTCATAGGTAGGATTGTTTTAAAGCTAGGTTTTTTAATATTGTTAGTAGTTGTTGGCAGATACGGATGATATTTAAAACATCATGTTTTAAAACTTCGAATTCCGTGGCTCCGTAGTGTGGAACAAAGGATCCCGGGTTCATCTCTTTGGGTTTATCAATTAAGAAATGATAATAAGTCGTGATGGTGTCGAAGTTTAGGCACCCGGTCGAGAATCGCGACGGTCGCAGGTTCAAACCCCAGGCACACACCTCTGACTTTTCGAAGTTATGTGTGTATTCACAAAGAATTATCACGTACTTTCACGGTGAAGGAAAACATCGTGATGAAACCTGAACACCTAAAAGCTCTGATGAATTTCTTAGGTTTGTAGTCCGCCAACCCGCACTAGGCCTTACCTAAACCATCTCAGTGGTAGAGGAGGCCCGTGCCCAGCAGTGGGACGTATATGGGCTGATGATGATGAAGTAAGAAATGCTCAATGGAGCAAGGAGTTTTGTAATGATTCCTAAAAACGGTAATAGGCTTGTCCTCTTTGTTGAATTTAGGCATGAGTGAACATATGTCTGGTTTTTATAGGATAGTAGAACTTACGTAGGTATAAATATGATGGAAAAATAATGAAAAAGAAGGAAAAAAATTAAGTATTTAACTACTTAAGCATTTGGACAAAGGCAAGCAAGTGAACAAAGAAGGAGAGGGTTCGATTTTTGTGCTGAGTGGTATGTCTCCTACAGGAATTACTTTAAACTTGTGAACTTTTTAGACAAACAAGCTAATTTTCAACGGGTCACAATGTTAATATACAGGGTGTATTCAGACCGTGATCGGAAACGAGGGCAGGCAGTATGGAAAACGTCAATTTTTTTATTTTTTGTCAGAATTTTCTTTAACGCCAGGGGGTTTGTAATCACCTTAGCTATTACCTGCCCTCGTTTCCGATCACGGTCTGAATACACCCTGTATAAAAGAAAACATAACAAAAAGCATTTTATGTGTTAAGAAGCAAAAAAATTCAATTATTATCAAGCGTGTATGTTCTGGGAAATAGCTAGAAGTAAAAAATAACAATGCTTTTAATATTTTTAATAAAAAACCAACTAAAATGAGATTATTTGGTTTGACAGCCCCGTGGCGCAGTTGGCTAGACACCAGCTTGCGAAACGAGAGGCCGTGGGTTCGATCCCCGCACCGAGACAAATGTTTGTGTGATCCACAAATATTTGTTTCGGGTCTGGGTGTATGTGAGACCGAAAAGTCGCTCGTAGTTTTTGATACCCACGACACAAGACTTGTATCTTAGTGTGGGATCAGAACTATGTATGTGACTGTTGGGTGTATTTATTTATTTTATTTGGTTCCTACGTAATATGGAGATTAAATTAAATTTTGTTAATATCTAACAGTATTAGAAAAGTTGCATCTAGTTATCAGTGGCAGTACTTCCATAGAAGCCCAAAAGCCCAGTTTGCTTTACAACGTTCCAAATAATAATTATTAAGCTTTAAATCTCTATTTAACAAAAGCAATTTGACATATTTGACGGCGACAGCCCCGTGGCGCAGTTGGCTAGACACCAGCTTGTGAAACGAGAGGCCGCGGGTTCGATCCCCGCACCGAGACAAATGTTTGTGTGATCCACTAATATTTGTTTCGGGTCTGGTTGTTTGTGAGACCGAAAAGTCTCTCGTAGTTTCTGATACTCACGACACAGGACTTGTATCCTACTGTGGGGTCAGAAGTATGTATTTGACTTTTGGGTGTATTTATTTATTTATTTATTTTATTTGGTTCCTACGTAATATGGAGATTAAATTAAATTTTGTTAATATCTAACAGTATTAGAAAAGTTGCATCTAGTTATCAGTGGCAGTACTTCCATAGAAGCCCAAAAGCCCAGTTTGCTTTACAAAATTCCCAGTAATAATTATTAAGCTTTAAATCTCTATTTAACAAAAGCAATTTGAAATATTTGACGGCGACAGCCCCGTGGCGCAGTTGGCTAGACACCAGCTTGTGAAACGAGAGGCCGCGGGTTCGATCCCCGCACCGAGACAAATGTTTGTGTAATCCACAAATATGGGTGTTTGTGGGACCGAAAAGTCTCTCGTAGTTTCTGATACTCACGACACAGGACTTGTATCCTACTGTGGGGTCAGAAGTATGTATGTGACTTTTGGGTGTATTTATTTATATAAATGAGAATATACTGACCCCACAATAAACAATTATAAACTAGGCATTACAAATTAACGTGTGACGCTTTTGGGCTTCTATGGAAGTACAACCACTGCTAGTTATGTAGTTAAACTCCAGATTGATAAAGAAACTATGTACCTACCTAAACATATTTAAGTTTTTACCGCAGTTTCTAAAGATTATCCCTAAATGTGATTCTAACTGCCTGGAAAACGCCAATAAGCGCGCCTCCTATTACGTGGCAAAATGTGGGTGCAGAAATGCACCTTCGCCTACCCCTTCGGAGGATACAGGCGTGAGGCCATGTATGTATGTAATGTATACGTATGCCTTATTGAGTATCAACTAAAAAGAGTTTACCCCGTGATCCCTCGGCCCAAGTGTGTGCTACGCGATCTAGAAGTCCTAGCTTCGATTCCTGGTTCGAGCAGTGTTATTGGGTTTTACCTTTAGTAACTTTTTATCCACAATATACATATTATATAACACCAAGCGAAAGCCATAGTCCTTACTAATAACTCTTGTCTGTCTGTTACGCTGTTATGCCTAAATTGCTAAACAGATTTAAATTATTTTTGGTAAGGAGGTAGATAGGACCTTGAAAAAGTACAGAGAGTACTTAATTTTACGCCCTAGTGGAGCATGGCCTTAAAGCTAAAAGTAAAAAAAAGATAAAAGTGTATGAAAGTAAAATAAATGATTGTGTGATTTTCCGATACGCTAAGTCAATTTCATAAATTTTTACCTTTCCATTGTCGAATGTTACATTGACTACGGCCTCAGTTGATCGAAGTAAGCGGTCACTATTCGTTAAAAAAAATTAATGTATCAATAGTCATCATCGTCATACGTCCTATTTCTGAGCACGGGCTTCTTCTACAACTGAAAGGGGGTTAGGTATGAGTCCACCACGCTGACTTAGTGCGAGTTGGCGGACTACACGCCTAAGAAATTCCTAAGAACTTTTAGGTGTGCAGGTATCCTTACGATTTTCCCCGTAGGAAAAAAAAAAAAAAAAAGGTATCCTTACGATGTTTTCCTTCACCGTTAAAGTGCGTGATAATTCATTGAATACACACAGAACATGGAAAAATCAGAGGTGTGTGCCTGGGGTTTGAACCTGCGACCGCCTAGATATACATACTTGTCGACTCGTGTAAGCCTGGAGGCCATCACGACTTTTGTAATAATTGTAATAATATTTTGAGGAAGCAGTTGGAATTTGAAAGGTGAACCACTGTGGACACGGAAGTAAATATTATTGTTCTTACGAGATCACTGCGCGAATCTTCTAAGCGACGTAAATCTTTGTTGTATTAGGGTTCCGTTGGTACCATTTATTACGACAACGTTATGTAGGTACCGCTTTTGTATACTAATACAATAAAGACTCCCATTCAAAAATGTACTTGTGTTGTGTCGTGCGTATCTGTAACTGCAACGCGATATTTTTGGCTCTCACAAACATTAGACTGCCTCGTGGTCTCGAGGTACAAGTATGTGCCGTGCGATCTAGAGGTCCTGGGTCCGATTCCCGGGTCGGGCAAAGTGTTATTGGGTTTTTCCATTAGGAAATTCTCAGTAACAGCACGGTGTCTGAAAGTGTGCCCGAAAAGCGGCAATAGGCTCGCCCCCTATTACGTGGGACTGATACATACCTGACGAAATGTGGGTGCAGAAATACCTACCCCTTCGGGGAATAAAGGAAAAGTGAGTTTATGTATGTATGTACAATAAAGAAGACAGGTTCATCATGATCATCAGCCGATATACGTTCCACTGCTGGGCACGGGCCTCCTCTACAACTGAGAGGATTTAGACCTTAATCCACCATGCTGGCCTAGTGCGGGTTGGCGGACTACACACCTAAGTAATTCCTCATAACTGTTAGATGTGCTGGTTTCCTCAAGATTTTTTCCTTCACCGTTAAAGTACGTGATAATTCTTTGTGAATACACACATAACTAGAATAATAATAATAAGAAGAAAGGTTAATGTTGATTAATTTATCCGTATATTTATAACAAAAATACTCGAAAAATCTTTCACTAATTTGAATTATTTTTGGTGTGGACTTGTAAAAAAGTAGCTTATGTTACTTTGGCAGTTATATTAGCTACTTATTTATATAATTCCGACCAGTTAAAGCGCCTAACCGCTAATCGATAATAATCGATAACCGATTGCTTCATTTCATAGAAAGAAACAAAAGCAATTGAGAAGCTTCTTTAAGTTTTTCCATTTGGAAATTCTCAGTAGCAACACGGAGTCTGGGGTAAAAAAATTGGGCGTAGAAATGCAGCTTTGCCTACCCCTCCGGGGAAACAGGCGTAATTGCATAATATATTTGTATGTAAATAAACAACCACAACTATATACGGACCCATTACAACATGCTAGAGTCGTCTTCAATATATTTACGACAAGAATATTCAAATTTATTTAAATCGGAAACATAATAATTTTGTCACGAAACCTGATCGACTAGACTTGAATAACAATCTTATTGACTTTTGAGAGGAAAAAATACAACAACTGTTTCTATATTCTTGTAATGCTAGGTTATCTCCAGGGTTCCTTCAGCACTTCACATGGTATGTCATATTTAGTAGTCGTGTGCAAAAAAATATTCTATAATCTGTAATATGAACTTTTGGAGTAAGTAAATTGATCAGAGTTTTGTTTTGTACTGTTTAAATCGTTATGACATTTATGATGTAAAATTTAAATAATGACAATTATAAAGAATGTAAATATATTTCTGTTTTTTTTTTCAAGAAAAAAAAAAAATACATGACATTTCGTGTTGCTGAGGGAGTTTCTTGCCGCTTCTTCTCCACAGCGATAACACGTTCCGAAGCGGCATTAGTTTAAAATTGACGACTTAAAAGAACTTGTAAAAGTCTATTTGAATAAAGAGTCATTAGCTGTTGCCTACAACTCCATCAGCGAAACTTTAGACTTCAAAATGATATATTTTTTTTCATTTTTGCCGCATTTTTCATTGCTTCTCTGCTCCTATTAGTCTTGGCGGATTTATAAATAGCTTATAACCATCCTCGATGAATGGACAATTTAACATAAAAAGATTATTTCAATTAGAACCAATAGTTTCTGAGATTTGCTTGTTAACAAACAAACTCTCCAGCTATATAATATTAGTGTAAGTGATTTATCGCCTCTAATTGTACATTCTGCTTAATCAGACACACACTTTTCTTGGTATACGACTCATCATCATCATCAGCCCATAAACGTCCCACTGCTGGGCACGGGCCTCCTCTACAACTGAGAGGGTTTAGGCCTTAGTCCACCACGCTGGCCTAGTGCCATACTGATATACGACTAGATATAGATACTGGTATACGACTCAATGTAACAATATAGGTACTTACTCGTCGACAATCTCATTAATCGCGGGTTCATCCAATCCCATCATCATCTCCAGGCACACACCTCTGACTTTTCTAAGTTTTGTGTGCATTCACAATGAAACATCACTTACTTTACGGTGAGGGAAAACATCGTGACGTAACCTGCACACCTAAAAGATCTTATGAATTTCTTAGGTGTGTAGTCCGCCAACCCGCACTAGGCCAGCAAGGGGGACTAAGGCATAAACCCTCTCAATTGTAGAGAAGGCCCCTGCCTACCAGTGGGACGTATATGGGCTGATGATGATGATGATGACGATGATGATGAGAGTTATGCACCCTTTACCTATCTCTGCGGCAATACAGGCTCACTCACGCCTGTGTAATGTACTAATGTGCGAATGTAGTTTTAGACCACTCTAATTAAATCTGAAAATGCATATTGACCTCTTCGCTTATTGCTCAACGAGGTCAGAAGTATCTAAAATAACCAGTATTTTATGCGCTATGAATTTATGAGATACGGCAAATGGCAGTCAATGTGCCTTAAATGTTCCTCAATAACAATAATAGCCGGAAGAAAGACGGAAAATTTACATACATACATATTGACACGCTTACGTCCCCAATATTCGCCATAAAAAAATTAATATAGGTACTCGTATTAAAAAAGAAAAAAAAATGTACAATTTATTGGCAATGTATTTTTGTATTTGTATATCAGTATGTTTAGGTCGAAAATGTGTGTTTTTTTACTAACATTTTTTTGTATCTTTCTTTATTAAACTTGTAATTTTCAGTTTTTTTTTATCTAAATATATAACTCAAAGGTTATTGACTGACTGACATAGTGATCTATCAACGCAGAGCCCAAACCACTGGACGGATCGGGCTGAAATTTGGCATGCAGGTAGATGTTATGACGTAGGCATCCGCTAAGAAAGGATTTTGATTAATTCTACCCCCAAGGGGATAAAATAGGGGATGAAAGTTTGTATGAAATTTTGTCAATTTTAAACCGATCGGGCTGAGACTTTGCATGCATAAAGCTACTATGACGTAAGCATCCCCTAAGAAAGGATTTTGAGATGCAGGCTATACAAGATTAGTAACTTTTCAGTTTAAAGTATACGAATTTCTTCAATCAAAGGCTACAACTTATTTTCTTTCTGAACCCAACCCTAAGCCTCGAGGCCATCACTGCTATACTTATATACTATACTTGTTTTGGCGTAATCGAATGTAATTACCTTCAAAACGAATGCACACTACTCCTTACTAGTTATCGGTAAAATTGAAACATGACACTGACAGCCCCGTGGCGCAGTTGGCTAGACACCAGCTTGCGAAACGAGAGGCCGCGGGTTCGATCCCCGCACTGAGACAAATGTTTGTGTGATCCACAAATATTTGTTTCGGGTCTGGGTGTTTGTGAGACCGAAAAGTCTCTCGTAGTTTCTGATACTCACGACACAGGACTTGTATCCTAGTGTGGGGTCAGAACTATGTATGTGACTGTTGGGTGTATTTATTTATTTATTTATTTATAAATATACTCACGCCCGTACCTCCGATGGTTTAGTAAGAGTTCCATTTCTGCAACTACAGTTTGCCAATCGATTTAGGGGCGGGCCTATTGCCGTTTTCGGGCACATTTCCAGACTCCGTGCTGCTACTGAGAATGGAACTCATTTTGATACCACAACATTTTCTTATTATATATACACCGGCGAGAAAATAAAATAATTACTTGACTGCCTCGTGGTCTCGCGGTACAAGTATGTGCCGTGCTATCTAGAGATCCTGGGTTCGATTCTCCGGTCGGACAAACTTGTTATTGGGTTTTTTCCATTAGGATATTCTCAGTAGCAGCACGGAGTCTGGAAATGTGCCCGAAAAACGGCAATAGGCTCGCCCCCTATTACGTGGGACTGATACATACTTGGCGAAATGTGGGTGCAGTAATGCAACTCTGCCTACCCCTTCGGGGAATACAGACGTGAGGTTATATATGTTTGTATATGGGTATATCCTTATTAAACTGCAACGCCAATTTTGTCAATAACATTCAAGTTATTTTTAAACGCGCTCTCATTTGCATAATAATTATTTTATTAATGTTTACCATCGACCTGAAATTAAAGGCTTCTAATTTATTTTTGTCTTTAGTCTTTTAAAGTCTTCATTTATTTTTGATACCTATATTTTTAATGTTTAATATATTTTATATGAAGATCGCTCAGCGAGCTATAGCGGGCTTTGCTTGGTATTCACCTACGCGATCGAATCAGGAATGAGGAGATCCGTAGGAGAACGAAGGCTGCTGACGTAGCACAAAGAATTAGCAAGCTGAAGTGGCAATGGGTAGGGCTCATCGCTCGTAGAACTGACGGCTGGTGGGGCAGAAAGGTTCTCGAGTGGAGGCCGCGTACCGGCAAGAGCAGCGTTAGTCTTCCACCCACAAGAAGGACTGACGATCTATCGAAAATTGCGGGAAGCCGCTGGATGCAGACCGCTTTCGACAGATGCTTCGGAAGTCTTTGATTCGGTCTATGTCCAGTAGTGGACGTCTTTCGGCTGATGATGATGATATTTTAAATATTTTAATATTTTTCGCTTAGTTCTGTTTCATCATCATCATCAGTCCCACTACTGGGCACGGGCCTCCTCTACAACTGAGAGGGGTTAGGCCTTAGTACACCACGGTGGCCTAATGCGGGTTGGCAGACTACACACTTAAGAAATTCCTAAGAATTTTTAGGTGCGCAGGTTTCATTAAATTTTTATCATTAAACTGAAAAAAATAATTTAAAGACATTTTTTTAAATATAATGGAAGTTGCACCAATCTCCTGATAACTTGGTATGAGTACAGGCAAAGAAGTTTTCATTTTAGGGCTCGCTCATAACAAACATATTATAACCTAGGTCATAATATTTTCGCATATTACGGAAAAACCCAAAATTGATTTACTACAAGATGTCTTTGCTTCCAATTTTTGCCATAGGACTTTAATTTTAATTTATGTCAAATTACTGCATGGGAATTAAATACCTGGGTTGGTCTGTTTTTATTACTTCTCGGTGATGCCAAAACGTACTATACTTTAAATATTTCGCTGGCCGGATACATAGTCTCGTTAATTGTTTTTTTTTTTTTATTAAATTCGAATGACCGGTTTATTTTATGACGATCCGATTAATTTGCATATAAAATAATTATTATGTAAATGAGAGTGCATTTAAAAATAACTTGAATGTTAATGACGAAATTGGCGTTGCAGCTTAATAAGGATATATCCACATACAAACATACATAACCTAACGCCTGTATTCCACGAAGGGGTGGGCAAAGGTGCATTTCTGCACCCATATTTCCAGTTTTACGTGCGTTTTGCGTAACGGCAGCCAATTGCCGTTTTACCGTCACATTTCCAGTCTCCGTGCCGCTACTGCTAGAATTTGCCCGATCCCAGAATCGAGCCCGGGACCTCTACATTACACGACATCATTATACCACGAGACCACGAGGTAGTCGTTAAATTGTATCTTCATTGTTTTTTTTATCTACACACACACCAACAATTGTAATCGTCTTTTTTACGTGAGGGTGAAACCTCATAGTTCAATGTTTTGTCTCCCGCTTTGCTGTGGAGGGAAGTGGACAACTCTTTGTTTTCCAACTCGCCTTTATATTATTTCTGACTAATTTTTTTGCGGAATCATGACAAATTAGGTTCCCTTAGATTTGCTGAGCTTCAGTGCTCGGCGTCAATACTGTGCGTGCCGCTGTTGATCTTGGAGCACAGGAGTTACAGTGGCGGGTGCGTGGTGGGATAAGGACACACAAACACCAAAACCTGACAATCACTGAACTATCATTAATGGCGGTATTATTATTCGCCTACTCACGTGCACCCTCCACTCGCAAACTTAACACGTTAAGCGAAGCGTGAAAAACATTTTATAAAGTGATATATTTTAGGTTTTTTAACGAAATATTCATAGAAAAAATATTAAATTATTTTAATTAATGAATAATTCGATTGTTATATGAAACAAAAAAATTGGAGTCCGTGAATAGAAACGTGATAGCGTTATTTGTATGTACATATTGCGTTTCTATTCTGGTACACGTTGCATAGATCCACACTTTTTACTTTTTAGGCATCAATCTATGTAAATATATAAAGGTGAAGAGTTTGAGAGTTTGGTGGAACGCGTTAAATATCAGGTACTACTGGTTCGAATTAAATAAATAAATAAATACACCCAACAGTCACATACATACATATGTAGTTCTAACCCCACATTAAGATACAAGTCTTGTGTCGTGGGTATCAGAAACTACGAGAGACTTTTCGACCTCACAAACACCCAGACCCGAAACAAATATTTGTGGATCACACAAACATTTGTCTCGGTGCGGGGATCGAGCCCGCGGCCTCGCGTTTCGCAAGCTTGTTACTAGCTAACTGCGCCACGGGGCTGTTAGTGAAAAAAAATATTTACCCTGTCTGAAAATGGGGCCGATCAAGTATAACTTAAGCAAATTTTTCATAATTATTAACCCCCCCCGTCCCCAATGTCAGCAAAAGTAAGCAAATATCGTACTCCCCCCTCCTATGCTTACGCAACCATTAGTATACATAATATTTTTTAAACAGTTCTATTTTTTTATTCAAGTTAACAGGATAAAGTTTTGTAGAAAATATTATTATTATTAATCCAGGCCCGTCATTCCCCGATGTCATAAAAAATAAGCAAAGGGAATACCCCATTACCCCCCCCCCCCCCCCCCTTAGTGCTCACGTAATACTTGCATGGCCCCTATGTATGTATATACGCAGCCTATACCTTAAACTTGCAGGCGTGAGAATGTGTGTCATTATTTGATTTACTGCAAGCCAAGTGGAACAGCCGACAAGATCCGATCGAATACGTAACACAATACGTAATAGATATGACTGTAACTCGCCTTTCACCGGCGCGAGTTTGGATAAGTTCGTGTCGAAAAAAGCGATAGAACGCACGCGACCGCCGCCAGTTTTTGTGCCAAACAGTGATGAACAGTGATTTCTATAATATTATCAGCAGAATGAGGAAACCGGGAAAGGTAAGTAGATTATTAAATTATTATCTAGCAGATAAGCCGAAAAGTGGTTCTTGTCCCCTATTACGACAGACAAAACGTATTATGTGAGCGCAGCACCTCTGCCTACCCTATCGGGGGTTTCCCCGAAATGGCATGATAGTGTAAATAGGTTGCCCCACTTAGGCAAGCTAATATATTTAAAAAAATAGTTTCGACCTTAAAGTACAATTATACCCAAAAGTCATATACCTACATAGTTCTGAAACCCATTCAAAAATGTACTTGTGTTGTGTCGTGCGTATCTGAAACTGCAAGGGACTTTTCGACCTCACAAACACCCAGACGCGATATTTTTGCCTCTCACAAATATTAGACTGCCTCGTGGTCTCGAGGTACAAGTATGTGCCGTGCGATCTAGAGGTCCTGTGTTCGATTCCCGGGTCGGGCAAAGTGTTATTGGGTTTTTCCATTAGGAAATTCTCAGTAACAGCACCGAGTCTGGAAATGTGCCCGAAAAACGGCAATAGGATCGCCCCCTATTACGTGGGACTGATACATACCTGGCGAAATGTGGGTGCAGAAATGCACCTCTGCCTACTCCTTCGGGGAATACAGGCGTGAGTTTATGTATGTATGTAAAAATATTAGTCTTGTTTAAAGATCGAATCTAAGACCTCTAGTTTCACATTGTCTATCCGAACTGCGCCAGGGAAGCTCTTAAAGATCATCTAAATGCTGCTATTTGTGTATTTTTGTTATGGAGAATCTTATAACCCCTTATCCCTACCTGGGAAGCGAACTCATTCATGATTGCATGCCACACAATTGTGGCTTGGGAACAACGAAATAAACACCAAAGATTACATGTAGTATACGACAATAGTACATTTTGTCTCGTGGTCTCGCGCCACAAATATGTGCCGTGCGATTTAAAGGTCCCGAGTTAGATTCCCGGGTCGAAAAAAGCATTATTTGGTATATTCATTGGGAAAATTCTCAGTAGCAGCACGGAGTCTGGAAATGTGCCCTAAAAACGACATAAGGCTCGCCCCCTATGGCGTAGGACTCATTTAGCTGGTGAATTGTACGAGCAGAAGTGCACCACTGCCTACCCCTTCGGGGAATACAAGCTTGAGATTATGTACGTATGTATGTTCATAATACATAATATATTATGTAGATCATTATCTACAACTGCTTAAGACATAATTATGTAAAATAGTTATGTAAGGATACACGTAATACAGGTGCACGTAATAAATATAGAATAAGTCAAACTGCAAAAAAGTAATAACTTCAATATTAAATTTGAATATTCATCATATTTTGTTAAATAAATTTAAAATGATTTAATTATTTAAAGTAATTAATTTGATAGCTTTGGAGAGGTCCCCCAACGCGACGTTTTTTTACGTACTTTAAGATTGTGTTTTTTTAATTATTTTTTACTTTTTAAAGGGAACTTAGGTTTTTGTTTTTTTATACTGTTTTTACGAATATGGTCATGGTGGCTTCGAGGTTTAGGCGCGCGGTCGAGTATATCCCGGCGGCCGCGGGCTCAAACCCCAGGCAACTTTGACTTTTCGATGTTTTGTGTGTATTTGCAATTAGTTATCACATACTTTAACGGTGAAGAAAAACAAGCTCAAAACAACTCAAAAAGCCCTCTAGAGCTTTGTCTGGTACCAGAAGCCCGTGTCCAGCAGTGGGACGTATGTAGGAGTAGTAATTATTACATACATACAGCTTCTTGATTGAGAACCCCGTGGCGTTGGCTAGAAACCAGCCTACGAAACGAGAGGCCAAGGGTTCGATCCCCGCACTAAGGCAAATGTTTGTGGGATCCACAAATATTTGTTTCGGATCTGGGTGTTTGTGGGACCGAAAAGTCTCTCGTAGTTTCTGTTACCCACGACACAAGACTCGTATCTTAATGTAGGGTCAGAACTATGTATGTGACTGTTGGGTGTATTTATTTTATTTATACAACTACACGCCTAAATTCTCGCAGGTTTATGCAGAGGTTGATTTCTGCACCCACGTTTCCAATTTGTTGTGACACAGACAATTTAATGGCAAACCCTAATAACGTTATCCAACCAGAGAATTGAACTAGGGACCTTCGAAATTGTGGCGCAAGACGTCGAGGCAGTTGAGCCATAGTTGTATGCGTAATTATTTTTCGAGTCGACAATTTATTCCGATCGCACAGCGGTTGCGCTCGAGTGACCGTAGACGACTTGCTAGTATAAAGGCACTAACTAGGTCATCGCGCACGGCATATTAAACACAGTTGCGTGTTCGAAACATTATACATTGATGTACCTCTCCTGTTGGCCTATAGCTTTCCATGATAATTTTTTCTATAGCTTTCCTAGACAGCCCCGTGGTGCAGTTGGCTAGACACCAGTTTGCGAAACGAGAGGCTGCGGGTTCTATCCCGCGACGGGACAAATGCAGTGGCGGTATTTCTATAGAAACCCAAAAGCCCAGTTTGCCTTACAAAATTCCGAATAATAATTTTTAAGCATTAAATCTTTATTTAACGTAAGCAATTTGTTAAATAAAGACACCACAATAAGCAATTATAAACTAGACATTACATAATTAAAGTTTAACGCGTTTGGGCTTCTATGGAAGTCCCGCCACTGGACAAATGTTTGTGTGTACCACAAATATTTATTTGTTTCGGGTCTGGGTGTCTGTGATACCGAAAAGTCTCTCGTAATTTCTGATACCCACGACACAAGACTCGTATCTTAATGTGGGGTCAGAAGTATGTATGTGGCTGTTGGGTGTATTTATTATTATTATTTTTGTTATGTTAAACGCTGTTACTCGCAATTTTGTATGCAAAACTATAAACGTCACAAGGAATTTTTCCCCCGTTTTTTCCACATTTATCATTGATGCTCCGCTTCTATTGGTTGTAACGTGGTGATATATATGCCATAGCCTTCCTCGATAAGTGATCTGTTTAACAAAAGTGGATTTTTCCAATTTGAACCAGTAGTTCCTGAGATTTGCGCGTTCAAACAAACAAACTCTGAAGCTCTATACAAGTCATCATCATCATCATCATCAGCCCATATATGTTCCACTGCTGGGCACGGGCCTCCTCTACAACTGAGAGGGTTTAGGCCTTATTCCACCTCGCTGGCCTAGTGTGGGTTGGCGGACTACACACCTAAGAAATTATTAATAACTTTTAGGTGTGCAGGTTTCATCACGATGTTTTCCTACACCGTTAAAGCATGTGATAATTCATTGTGAATACACTCATAACTTCGAAAAGTTAGAGGTATGTGCCTGGGGTTTGAACCCGCGACCGTCGAGATTCTCGACCGCCGAGGCCATCTCGAGGTCTATACGAGTATATATGTAAGTGTAAATTATATTAAATCTCCACCGACGTCATCAATACAAATAAAAACCATAAAAAATATTGTTATTTGAAACTATGTAGTAGCTTTTTGGTTAATTTGTCCCTTTTCAACCCAACAGTTCTGTGTTTGTTATTCACGGTTAATTCCGCACATGATTCAAGGTATTATGTTAATGTAATTAAATTCACACGTCTGTATTACTGAAGGGCTAGGCAGAGGTGTATTCTGTACCCACGATCAATGATTTTTTTTTTATGCAAAAAGGAGGCAAACGAGCTAGTGAGCCACCTGATGTTAAGTGGTCAACACCACCCATGACACACAATAAAAGAGGAATCATCGCTGCGTTGCCGGGCTTTGAGGAAAATATAGGCTTTTAGAAGGTCCCTAAGTCGTATCCATTCGGAAATACCGCCCAGGATAGCTGATTCCACGATAAAATATCGATATTCAAGATACGGGGCCCCCAGTTTACAGAGGCCCCGTCACGTGTATAATATTTATAATTAACTAATATGTGTTTTAATTTAATGCAAGCATTTTGTTTCTTTTGTGAAATCATTAACCTTCATAATGGGCCCGCAGCTAATTTTGATGCTGAGCCCACGTTCCACGATAATTTCTTTTTTTTCTCATATTTTTATTGTATACATACTTTGCCTTCTTACATTCCATCCAAACGTTGTCTGGAAGCGATCGCTCTCAGCGATAAGACCGCCTATTGTTTCACATTTTTATTAATAATTCCTTTTATGTAAATTCTTGTATAAATGTGGGTATCAATAAAGAGTTATCTATCTATCCATCAGCTAACGTCAGCTCTCGCCAACGTTTCAATTTATGAGCTGAATGAAATATTCCACCTGTACCTTCGAAACAGCCCTTAATTCCCTAAGGTCTTTTAGTCATCATCATCATCATCAGCTCATATACGTCCCACTGCTGGGCACGGGCCTCCTCTACAACTGAGAGGGTTTAGGCCTTAGTCCGCCACGTTTTTAGGTCTTTTATTCATTTGTTTATTTTTTTACGCTTTAAACATACATAAGGTAAAGGCGGACTTAATGCCTGAGGCTTTCTCTTCCAGTCAAACCTTAGGTGATGCAGTGTTTTGGGGTTTTTAACAGACTTCACAAACCTAAAAAAAATCGTTGTCCCTTAATTGGTTTTCCCACAATCCTTTTTTGGCAGCTAATAAGCATGACCATAAGCTGTAAAAATATAAATAAAATTTAAAATAAAACAAAAACTATTAAAGGTTATTTTTGACATCCACATATTTATGTAGATATAGTCTTGCAACCGCTAGAACAATTTTTATGGAGAACCAACTAACAAAAAAACAGCTATGGCATAGCATTTTTTTATCAACTTATGCAATTATAATTATTTATTTATTTTATTTATGCAGTATTTTAACTAAAAGTGTAACTTGAATTATTTTCAAAGAAAAAAAAAATATTTATTGGATAACATATCAGGGCGTGTCATGAGTCATGACTCATGTGTCGCAGTTCATTGTATTGTAATCAAAACAGCAGTGACGTTTCGCTAATATGGCGACAGCGATTTATCTGTTAACAGTCAGCACCATTAGATTTTATCAAAATACTCGACAATCCGAATTTTGCGGATATAATATGTTGTCGACTCGAAATCATTATTTTAATATGTTTTATTATTCAGGTACGGTTTCGATCGAGTCTACCGTACACCGTCACGAAATTATTAATATAGATGAAGTTAATTTCTTTTATGACATGTAGTGTCATTTAAACAGTACCTACGCATGCGCACATTGGGTGTTAGGTGTTTTATTTTCGTTACGAAATTTCTGGATTCGGTCTCAACGCTCAAGGCCCGCGATAGAAGCTATGCAATAGCTTTAAAATACAGCTATTTATTTCATTAGTTGGTTTAATTATTCCCCCTAATTATAGTTTTTGTCATATCATACTCATAATTGTACAAATACCTAAAGACAATTTTATTCCACTTTATGGTAGAAAATTAAGAACTAATCGGTTTTAAACATATATTTTTCCATATTATTTAATTTATATTCTATTTCGAGTTAACTTTTTGAGTAGGTAATATCATGCTGTTACAAGACCATTGTAACATTAAATGAAGAGTCGAAGCTATTGTTTAATACAGGAAAGCATGTTCAATTAATTAATGAGCAGAGGGGAATTGAATGAATTGTTTACAATGGAAAAAAAAAACACTGCGCCACAGGGAAGCTGAGATGGGTCGTAATTAAAAAAAATCAATTTCCTTATTATTTTTAGTTATAATATAAAGAGCCTACCAACTTATACATAATGAAAAAATTAAAGACCAGATTCCACTTCTAAAACCCTTAGGAGTGAAACCTGTCATATTGAGTTACGTAACATTTTCACTCACAAAAATCAGCCTGTGTATTTTCATATTTGTTTCTTGAATAGCAAATACGGGGTGTATTCAGACGGTGATCGGAAACTAAGGCAGGTAATAGCTAAGGTGATTACAAACCCCCTGGCGTCAAAGAAAATCCCGACAAAAATAAAAATTTTGACGTTTTCCTAACAACCACATATATTTTATTGCAATGGTTATGATTTGGTTTATATTATGTGTTATCACGGTCTGAATACAACCTGTACATACATACTCATGCTTATATTCCTGAAGGGAAGGCACAGCTGTATTTGCGAAACCAAGTTTCACTTAATGCCGCTTTTTGGGCACTTTTCCAGACATCGTACTGAAATCAGGATTATCTGGAAAAAAACAGTAACATGACAGGGAATCGAACCCAGGACCTCGATCACACGAGACACTTATTCCGCGAGCCCACATACGTACATAGGGCCTCACGCCTGTATTATCCAGACGTGCATTTTTGCACCCACATTTCGCCAGTCCCACGTAATAGAGGGCGAGCCTATTGCCGCTTTTCGGCTCCGACTCCGGGCTGTTACGAAGAATTTCCTAATGGAAAAACCTAGTAACACTTTGCCCGACCCGGGATTCGAACCCAGGACCTCTACATCGCCTGGCACATACTTGTGCCGCGAGACCACGAGCCCACTAACACTAAATATACATATAAATAATGGTAGAGCAACTGGTCGGCCAAAAATTTATTAAGACTGCCCAGCACATCCCATCAAATAAGGTATCGACAATTGACTGTGCCAAGAACTGAAAGATGGACGTTTCAGCATCATTCCCTGACCTACCTTTGACAAATTTTTGAATCCAAATTGAATATAGCTCACGTTTTGTACACGCATTAATATAAGGAAGCGCGTTACTTTTATTACATATTGTGTGAACAAACAATAGTCTGTGTCATATTTATTACTGCTTGTATTTATTGGCTCCGTGTCGCTATTTGACATCAATCATACATGCTCGCCTATATCAGATGAAGTTGTTTTTAAAGTGAAACTTTTATTACATCGTCTCAAACTTATTCGTCTGTGTAGCGCATGTCGCGTGACGGTCGGCCGTCAAGGCCAATATGGCGGAGTATTCAATCTTAAAATGAAAAATTATGGTAATGTACCAACTACGAGATATGGTACTATAATCTAAATATTAATAATATTTTTCTATTTTTTTTAGTTAAACCAAAAAAAGTTTCACTTGCATCGTGGTTTCATAAAACCACACAATAATTTCCTTGCTTGGTTGCTTGGTTATTATATATCTGAGTTTCACGAACTGTCTTAAGCCCCACATAATCAGGGTGAGCGTATTATCGTTCTCCGTGTTGCTTCTGAGAATTTATTTATTTACTCTTTATTATACACAAGGCGACATAACAGTACAATTAGCGATCTTATCGCTCAAGGCGATCTTTAAGAGACAACAACAGAATGGAAAAAAAGAAGGGATAGATGAGTAGTATTCCTTAACAAGTTGACTTTGACTTTGACTTTGACTTTGATTGCGCGTCGCATTCTTTTGCCGCGACACCGAGGAGCCAAGTCAGAAGAAGTAGTCCATTTATTGTAAGCCTTTAATGGTGCCCGGCTCTATTAACTGTTCTTCAAAACGAATGATAAGAATTGGCTGTGTTAATTGATAGTGCAGTTGACTAAACACCAGTAGATATATGAAACGAGAGGCCGCGGGTTAGATCACCGCACCGAGACAAATGTTTGTGTGATCCACAAATATTTGTTTCGGGTCTGGGTGTTTCTGGGACCTAAAAGGCTTTCGTGGTTTCTGATACCCATGACACAAGACTTGTATCTTAATCGTAGGTCAGAACTACATGTAAGTGACTGTTGGGTGCATTTTATTTATTTATTTAATGTCTCATCGTAGTGTTTTTAGTTGAAACATCACATTTCCTGGGAAGTAGGGTGCTGTCCAAACAGAGCATTAAGTGGCGAGAGCCTCATCTTTCGTTTACTGCGTCTGTTACCTATTGAATTAGCTACAATTTTGTTCTGCTACATAAAATAAATTTTCATCATACAACCTTGCGATGTCTAATCAACTTGTACAAACAATTTGTAGTCATAGATTATAATTATTTTAATTGTTATTTACTGTCTTTAATAATAACGACCTTTGACCAGGCTTGTTATTACAATAACTTTGTATAACTAAAAATTAATAACGTTTCCTTTTTACATTGTAACTGTATTTTAAAACTAGCTGACCCGGCGAACATCGTTCCGCCTAACAATCGATTCTTTTTTATAGTCTAAGTTACTCCTTATTACATCAGCTATCTGCCAGTGAAGGTCCCGTTAAAATTGTTCCACCCGTTTCAGAGATTAGCCGGAACAAACAGACAGACAAAAATTGTAAAAAACGTTATTTTGGTATATGTACCGTGTATACCTACATCCATATGCATTTATTAAAAAGCAGTTATTTCAATATTACAAACAGACACTCCAATTTTATTTATTTGTATAGGCATAGCTAGTCCAACACTAAATCTGGGACGCCATCACTAGTAAAAACATATTTCAAAGTAACTGACGTCACTATACTTGTTATTCGTCCCTACGATAAGATGTGATTGTTTTCTAAGAAGTATTCCTATGAATGTATATTCATAAACTTTATATGAGTAAAGTAGTGTCATAATTTTGTAGTTTTAGTTTTTTCTATGGTCTCGCGGTACAATAATGTGCCGTGCGATCTAGAGGTCCTGGGTTCGATTCCCGGGTCGGGCAGTGTTATTGGGTTTTTCTATTATGAAATTCTCGGTAACAGCACGGAGCCTGGAAATGTGCCCGAAAAACGGCAATAGGCTCGCCCCCTATTACGTGGGACTGATACATACTTGGCAAAATGTGGGTGCAGAAATGCACCTCTGCCTACCCCTTCGGGGAATACAGTCGTGAGTTTACGTATGTATGTATGTAACTTATAAAACTAGGGGAAATTAAATACCATATTTGTTATTAAGTATTTGTTATGGGTCTGGGCGTTTGTGAGACCGAAAAGTCTCTCGTAGTTTCTGATACCCACGACACATGACTTGTATCCTAGTGTGGGGTCAGAACTATGTATGTGACTGTTGGGTGTATTTATTTATTTATTTATTATATAGCGACGAGGAATCTATAATTTCCAAAAAATAAGACATGAAATTTTTTTATGCAGGTATGTATATTTTTTGTATTATAATTTTATTCAACAATAATTGATACACATTTTTATACGCAGATTAAGTATATTTGTCTCACAAAAAAAAGGCCCTCAAAGAGCGTTTCGAAGGTCAGACATGTTTGTTTATTATATGCAAATGACGTCAAAGGTTATTACATAATATTTTTATTAAATGTTTGTGTAATCCACAAGTATTTGTTATGGGTCTGGGTGTTTGTGAGACCGAAAAGTCTCTCGTAGTTTCAGATACCCACGACCCAAGACTCTTGATGTGGGGTCAGAACTATGTATGTGACTGTTGGGTGTATTTATTTATAAAAAAAAATTAACAATCGCTACTTTGACCCACTAGAAAGAAAAAGAAAGAAAAGAGTTTATAAAGTTCACTAAGCACATAATATAATAAGACAAAGACTACGAACCGTATACTATTCTATCCATAAAAGTTTAAAAAAATAATTGAGTAACCTTTCATGCCAAAGTTGTTACTTACTAGTCCACACAAATATATTCATCATCATCATCATCATCAGCCCATATACTTCCCACTGCTGGGTTCGGGTCTCCTCTACAACTGAGAGGGTTAAGGCCTTAGTCGACCACGCTGGCCTATTACGGGTTGGCGGACTACACACCTAAGAAATTCCTAAGAACTATTAGGTGTAGGTTTATCACGATGTTTTACTTCATCGTTAAAGTACGTGATAATTATTTGTGAATACACACATAACTTCGAAGTCAGAGGTGTGTGCCTGGGGTTTAAACCTAACCGTCGAGATTCTCGACCACGTGCCTAAACCTCGAGGCCATCACGACTTTTCACCATCATCACGTTATCATCTCCACCATCACGAAGTCCCCTATTATTTATTTATTTACACTTTTTACAATTGGTAAAGTTTGACTTAATAACTAAGGCATTCTTTTACTATTAAGTTGACTAAAACACAAATATGGGTGCAGTAATAGGTAGCTACAGGCATGGTTGTTGCATATGTAAGTAACTTCATTACTCAAACAGAAAAAACGGTTTGAAAAACTCAACAATTTTATTATAAACATTTTACTTCTAAAAACTGTCATTAACATACAAAAAAGGACACAAAAAATCCTTCGAAGTATATTTGACTCCTTTGAGATCAACAATCAGATGATTCAACTCACCTTTGTATGTGAACTACTATAATTTTTATTATTTAACATACAAGCTATACGTTTTTTGTGCTATGGTCTTCTAATATTGATGAGTCCATCATGCTGGTCTAGGAGTACTTCAGATATCTAAGAATTTCCATGGAGAAATCATAGGAATTTCTGAGGTGTTTAGTCCGCCAACTGTGTGAGTAGTAGACTAAGGCCTAACCTTTCTCAGTTGTAGAGGAGAATCGTGCCCAACTGTAGATTAATGTTTTTTTTTAACGAGAGAAAAGCGCCTTAAGATCCCTGTTTGGTACCTCGGGGGAGGCCGAAAAGTGTATGTCGGGGTCACCGGCCTTCCAACTCAGCGCGTGGAACTACTGTTCGCTTGGCTGAGTTGGGTCCCTAATCAAAATCCTACGCCGGCATACCGACTAAAACCTCTCGATGGCCGTCTTGCGCATTTTGGGCGGTACGGTAAATCAAAAGATGTAACCTTGCTACTATCAAAGTGTTATCTGAGCGATTTAATACTCTAGAACGTACTTATCCTGTTAATAATGTAAATAAAAAGTTTGAAAGTATGGACGTCTAACTAAATCAAGTCAGAACAGCTGATCGGATCTATAAAAATTATAGAAATGTTTAAGTTGGTTGTGGATGTAACCAAGAAGTCGTGATGACCTTGAGGTTTAAGCACGCGGTCGAGAATCTCGACGGTCTCGGGTTTTATCCCCAGGCCCACACCTCTGACTTTTTGAAGTTATGTGTGTATTCACAAATAATTATCACGTACTTTAACGGCGAAGGAAGACATCGTGATGAAACCTGCACACCTAAAATTTCTTCGGAATTTCTTAGGCGTGTAGTCCGCCAACCCGCACTTGGTCAGCGTGTTGGACTAAGGCCTAAACCCTCTCAGTTGTATAGGAGACCCGAGCCCAGCAGTGGGACGTATATGGGCTGGTGATGATGATGATGAATATATTTGTGTGAACTAGTAACTGGTCAGCGTGGTGGACTAAGGCCTAAACCCTCTCAGTTGTAGAGGAGGTCAGTGTCCAGCAGTGGGACGCATGTGGATGAAACCGCGGGGAGTAGCTAATTTATACATTCCCGCTTGAATTCACAAAGGGTGAAAATAGGTAGATTTCTGTAATTACGTTTCGTCGGTGTATTGAGGCTGAGATTCTTGGCGTTTTGGTACGGCACGGTAAAAATGCAACACATAGTCCAACCAGTAGCGGTACATCCATAGAAGCCCAAAGGGTTACACGTCAATTGTGTAATGTCTAGTTTATAATTGTTTATTGCGGGCTCAGTATCATTTATCGTATAAGTAAAATTGTTTTGTTAAGATTTAAAGCTTAAAGATTATCATTTGAAATTTTATAAGGCAAGCTGGGATTTGGGCTTCTATGGAAGCACTGCACTGAGTCCAACCCGGGAATCTAACCCAGGACCTCTAGACTACGTACATTTGTGCCGCGGCATCAATGAGGTAGTTGGGCTATTAAATATATGTATTATAAATATTTATCTAAAATATGGAAACTTAATTTTGCCAATGCGTTACGGAAGTAGCGTATAATTAGAAATTATAATTTACAGTAGATTATTTATGAATATATTTTGATTAGGAATAAGTTTTCTAGAACATCCGATTTTGACAATATAGCTTTTGTCACTTTAGACATAATGCTAACTTAAAAAAATATTTACGTAAGAAAGAATTATAACAAGTTTCATCATCAGCCCAAATACGTCCCACTGCTGGGCACGGGCCTCCTCTACAACTGAGAGGGTTTAGGCCTTAGTCCACCACGCTGGCCTAATGCGGGTTGGCGGACTACACACCTAACAAATTCCTAAGAACTTTTAGGTGTGCAGGTTTTATCACGATGTTTTCCTTCACCGTTAAAGCAAGTGATAATTCATTGTGAATACATACATAACTTCGAAAAGTCAGAGGTGTGTGCCTGGGGTTTGAACCTGCGACCGCCGAAATTCTCGACCGCGCGCCTAAACCTCGAGGCTATCACTGCTTTAACAAGTTTACATATGTATATTGTCCGTATAAAGCGGTTAAGAACGATTCGAGATTTTTGTTGCTTGTTTGTCGTCGAGTGTTGTTGCGCCATTGGTAGAACTCAGTTTCGATTCTTAGGTCAAAGTTCTGTTATTCTTTTGAGACTAATCCAAATAGCAACTTGTACTTTTATTGTGTATTACTTAGGACTTAAAAATGTTAACAAAACAAAAACCACCTTCAAAAAAACCTGTTCCAAAACAAATTAAAATGCACTAAAAAGTAAAAAAAAATTGCGTATTCTTACATACATACATACGCCTGTATTACCCGAAGGGGTAGGCAGAGGTGCATTTCTGCACCCACATTTCGCCAGGTATGTATGTATCAGTCCCACGTAATAGGGGGCGAGCCTATTGCCGCTTTTCGGGCACATTTCCAGACTCCGTGCTGTTACTGAGAATTTCCTAAAGGAAAAACCACATAACACTTTGCCCGACCCGGGAATCGAACCCAGGACCTCTAGATCGCACGCCACATACTTGTACTGCGGGACCACGAGGCAGTAGTATTCTTCTATAACTTAATAATCAACTTACTATTTCTCTTCATCAATATATAGGTACGATCTATGTGTTTACGACGCAAGAAGCTAGGTAGGTACCTATCCACTTCAAATCTAACTATCTTACAGGGATGTTATGGAGCTCCGTAACCGTAACCGAAACTATCGGATATCCGAAATAAAAATATATCCGTAACCGTAACCGTATCCGTTTCAGAAGTTCGAATAATTTCGGATAGTTTTGTATAAGGGTGGAGTCTAAAAAAAACATGTTCCGATTTTCGACAGGTTTTTATTTCACCGTTCACGCGCCACGTGAATCTTGCAGTTTGTTTGTTATTTCTAGTCATAACATAACCTCTTTCATAACTAATTAGTTTCTTATTTAAGAGTCGATACTTAATTTAAGAAAGTCTTGTGTTAAGTAGCACTACTTCACTGAAACTTCGTCTTAAATGAAAACACTGTGATAATTACAAAAAACAGTTATTGTTGAAACAAAATCTACAACAAAACCAAAAACATCCAAACAGCTGACACCTTTATAAAACAGTTATATTTTACATTAATCTAATATCCGTAACCGAAACTATCCGAAAATGACGGATAATCCGAAATAGTTACATATCCGTAACCGTATCCGAAACCGATATATTTTTTTTCCTATATCCATATCCGTATCCAGATCCGAAATATCATATCCATAACATCCCTACTATCTAACACATACCTATGAATAACAAACAATGATTAAAATATTTTTTAATGTTCTCCTATGTAAAATGAAATTAAAAATATTAGACTACTTAAATCAATCAAATATTACGATAATATAATGTAGTTTAAATTATTGTTATTCTTGGAGGCGGTGTCAGCTAAGGTGGTATTTAAATGTTGTTCGTTGTAATTGGTAAAATATTATATTCCTACATAAAATATTTATCAATAATTTTCTTTGTTTGACAGGAATAGTCTCACTTTTATAGCAATTAATAACCCGACCGCCGTTCGCTGTTCAAAGAAGTGCTCCCCAAGCAAGCGTCAATCCCGGTCTTGAATAACACAGTCTTGAGAGACCCGGTCTTTCAACTCATCCGTCATAAACAGTCTTAGGGCGCGTACACATAAACCGTCAGTTTTACAGGTCCGTTTAAACGGATATGTTATTAGCGTATGTAGTTGTATGGGCGAGTTCACACAGAATACAGTATTCCGGATCTAGTAAAAAAACCCCACACACAACGGAAATACTGATCAGTTTTACCGGATCGAAACCGCGTCAGGCTTGGCACTTGTAAATGCTGTGTGGATATTGCTTCCAGTAGCGACAGATCCGGTAAAATCGGTCCTGGAAATGCTGTGTGAATATTACCTCCAGTAGCGACAGATCCGTTTAAAAGGATCCTGTAAAACGGACGTTCTATGTGTACGCGCCCTTAGTCATTCGCAGTAATTCCCCATCACTTTATCACAGTACGTAGTGGTCATTAAACTTGTAGATGTTTGCCCGTGCCAAATACAATAAAAAAATATTATAGTTAATATTAACCAATCATTTATAATTATGAAGGATTTTTTGTGGACGATATTTAATTTATTTAAAAAAATATTTAATTGTTTAGTTTCGTTTATGATATTAGAGTTTACGTCTTATTATTGCGTCAATTATTTTTTTTCGGTTGCCTTACGGAGCCATCAGTGATAACACTTTTCTTATTTAGTCGTGTTAATTGAAGATTATTTTCTTATATTATACATACGTAACCTCACGCCTGTATTCCCCGAAGGGTTAGGCAGAGGTGCATTCCTGCACCCATATTTCGCAGGTATGTATTAGTCCTACGTAATAAGGTGCGAGCCTATTGGCGTTCTGCGGAAATATTTCCAGACTCCGTGCTGCTACTGAGAATTTTCTATTGGAAAAACCCAATAACACTTTACCCGACCGGGGAATCGAACCCGGAACTTCTATATCGCACGGCACATACTTGTGCCGCGAGACCACGATCCAGTCAGTTCTTCCATTATGTACTCGTCAATTCTGCACTCACTTATCGCTTATCATGCTTTCGTTCCACGTATGGGGACCTATTGCCGTTATTCGGGCACATTTCTAAACTCTTTGCTCCTGAGAATTTCAATGAAAAATTATTTTAGTTTAAGAATATACAATTATTTATATTATTATTTTTTCTGATTAATTCAGTTGCGAGTTTATAACAAATTAAGTTCCCTTCAATTCGCTGAGCTTCATTGCTCGGCGTCAATACTGTGCATGACGATTTTGATCCTGGAGCACTGAAGTGGTTGTCATAAATCAATGTCATAATGTTTTGGGCTTTACTCCACCCGGGGGCAATTAAAAAAACGTGTCTTTAGTTATTTACCAAACATCATTCGCTAAAGTGGTTTTTATAAAGAAATACAAATACCAACCTTGCCTTTTTAATAAAATATTAGAATCCAGAACTCAGGACAATAAACGAAAGATCTATTATGAAATATAGAAGAATTAAGGTCACCGTTCAATGGTATTGTCGGTATGTATGGGTCGGCTCGACTAAAGATTCCAGGCCTTTTCTTAGCCTTAACCTAACAAAAAAAGCAAAAAGTTTGATGGTATTCGAACGAAAAACTTTTTAGTTATTCAGGTTTCCACATTTTACTTCACAAAAGCAAATGTGCAAATTATATCAATAAAAAAGAACATGCTCTTTGGAATCGAACCAGAGACGACCGTCTCAACGGACCGCACAACTAAACTAACTATTATCGTTCAATTTGCGTTCTGTAAATATTATCTTTAAAATGATTCAAAAAGAGCACTGAAAAAATACGATAAAATATTTTTAAAGAAAAACTATTGCAGATTCTGCATGCGTATTGTCAAGATATGAATAATTAGCGAATATTAAATGCGGAGGTCATGCGACCCGTACAAATGGTACATATTAATGGGTGATTAAGGATTTATTTATCAAAACATTGTAGAGTGCCTCTTGATACAGACGTGTTTCTCTCAGTGGATTATTTAGTTCTTACAAGGTGAGTTTCGAAATTCGAATAACTTTCAAAAAATTAATCAATTTAAAATGAAGTGTTGAAGTAATTAAAATAAACGGCTTATTATTAAAATATGATCATTTAATTGTAAATAAATATTTCAATATTTTTGAAGTTGGCATATAATATGTGTTGTAAGTTAATAATTGGAAATTTTATTGATTACTGAAAATATAACTCCTTATTTTATAATAAAAGTGACGTAAGGATTTTTGATTTATTGAATAATTTGGGAAATGCACAAATTATTATTTGAAAAATAAAATATTCTTGGCAACTGAATAACTTGCAAGTTGCAAATACTTGGTAACTTTACTATTATTACAAAGTTGAATTCTTTTTTTTGTATCTCTTAAGTTACAATGAAGGATTTAATTCTAATAATTAAAGTACAAATAATTTAATTAATCAAAGTCTATACCGTTACCGTTACCGTACGTCTATGTCGTTGTTCAGTTAAAATAATAATAAAAAATACACCCAACGGTCACATAGGTACATAGTTCTGACCGCACATTAAGATACGAGTCCTGTGTCGTGGGTATCTGAAACTACTAGAGACTTTTCGGTCTCACAAACACACAGACCTGAATCAAATATTTGATTACACAAACATTTGCGTGCGGGGATCGAACCCTCGGCCTCTCGTTTCGCACGCTGGTATCTAGCCAACTGCGCCACGGGGCTGTCAAGTTGAATTGAAGAATTCATATATTTGAGTAATTTTAAAGTCAAAGTCAAAGTCAAAATCACCTTTATTCAAATAGACTTTTACAAGTGCTTTTGAATCGTCAATTAAGTTTTTTTTAACTATGACTATTTATTTTTTAAACTATTTAAATGATACTATGGTCAGGTTGTGCCCGATCCAATAAGCTTGCTCTCTTTAACATGAGGTTAGAATATAACTGTCGAAACGTGGATATTTATTCACAATACTGTCTTGGATACAGCCGTGAGAATAAGTTTTTTGCGTATTGGCGTAACTGTGGGAACCGACTGCTGAAACTAAGTGCTTCATTTCGTGAATTTACAGTATTTCGTGAACAATAGACAAAAGTCGCATCAAATTCGCCATCTGCTATTCCCGAAAAAGGTGTTGTAATTGCTAAATTTCATCCTAATCTGTTCAACCAGCTCCGTCCGGGCGCAAGTGGACAACTCTTTGTTTTCCAACTCCTCCTTTATATTAATTAAATAAATAAATACACCCAACAGTCACATACATAGTTCTGATCCCACACTAAGATACAAGTCTTGTGTCTTGGGTATCAGAATCTACGAGAAACTTTTCGGTCTCACATACACCCAGACCCGAAACAAATATTTTTGGATCACACAAACATTTGTCTCGGTGCGGGGATCGAACCCGCGGCCTCTCGTTTTCACAAGCTGGTGTCTAGTCAACTGCGCCACGGGGCGCAGTTTTGTTTCTGATTAATTTCGTTGCGGGATTTGTTCCCTTCCATTCACTGAGTTTCATTGCTCGGCGTCGATACTGTGCGTGCCGCTGTTGATCCTGGAACACAGGAGTGACAGTGGCGGGTGTGTGGTGGGATAGAATAGCTCCGTCTGGGCGCAATTTTTGAATACCGTGCTCATTCCAGTGGCGATACTTCCATAAATGCCCAAAAGCGTTAAATTTTAATTGTGTAAAGTCTAGTTTATCTATTGCGCGGTTAAGAACTCATGACAACAAACGTATTACGCATTTTCGATCAGGATCACGCGATCTGTCGCGAATTTAACATTTTTACCCATCCTAAAAAAAGTGCACACAGTGTTAAAGAAGTTTTCACTTCAATAAGAACGGACTTTACGTATATTCTAAAGCAACAGATTAGCAATTATTTTCTGTGATCGTTGTTTTTTTTATATACCTAAGTACATACACTTAGTCTATCTCCGGAGGCAGAGGTGCATTTGGACTCAAGCTTCGCCTACTGTGTTGCAAAGCCGCACATTAGGGACAAGCCGATTGCTTTTTATTTTTTAATAATTGCAGTCACCCCTAATTTGGTAACAGAAAACTTGATAACACGGACGTTGAGAGGAAACCTCTAATTAATACGCGCATTCTCGTTAGACAACATTTTTTTTACTATTAATGTGTGATTTTCATAAATTAATATTTATTTTTATTACACTGTCGTTTATCGAACGTATAATCGGATAATATAGGCTATAAATATTTTTTTTCTGGCAGATTTTTTGTTGTACACGTGATCACGTTTGTGAGTAGTCCTAATGGATTTAAAAATAATTGAACATGAATTCTTAAAAAAAATACTAATGAAAATAAACAAAGAATTGATGCTTATCATAAATTTGTAATTGGTCGCTTTAAATTGCTGGCTATTTAGCTTTATTGTTACTGCTTTATTTTTTAAGTGACATTGTCTGTTACCAAATGTGACATTCATATGAACATACATACAAACCAGTGGCGGCACTTCCATAGAAGCCCAAAAGCATTACATGTTAATTGTGATAATCTCGTTTATAATTTTTATTTTGGGGTCAGTATATTCTTATTTATACGTCAAATTGCTTTTGTTAAATGAATATATAAAGCCTAAAGATTTTTATTTTGAATTCTGTAACGCAAGCTGAAATTTTTGAGCTTCTATGAAAGTACCGCCACTGATTAAAACATAAATACATACATACAAATATACATACATCCATACTAAAGTCAAAGTCAAAGGCAAATTATCTTTATTCAAATAGACTTTTACAAGTTCTTTTGAATCGTCCATTTTACACTTTTTAATATTTTTTTAAACTATTAAACTATTGCCGCTTTGGAACGTGTTATCGCCGTGGAGAAGAAACGGCAAGAAACTCCCTCAGCAACACGAAATCTATTTTTTTTTTTAATAGAAAATCGCATTTTTTTTCAATAAACAGTTTCAATTTTACATGATAAATGTCATAACGTTAAATGTCATAACGATGCCTTACTTGAGAACTCTCATGCCTTTCCTGGTGGAAATTCTCGGTAGCAGCTCGGAGTCTGGAAATGTACCTGTCTTAGTTTTCGATCACGTATGTATATATAAGATGTATATAAAAATTATAGGGCTAATGTTTTAAGACCTTACCACAACGTGTTTTGATATTTCAAATTTCGCAGTTTTAGACCTTCAATAACAACCTTGACAGGTGTTGCCGGAAATTAATGCGAAATCTAATTAATTGGCATATTTTATGAAACTAGTAACTGTATGAACTCATAAAATAGCTGATACAAAATTGGCCTTACAGGGAAGGTTATGGATATATAATTTTTTATGTAGTCTATGATTAAATATACAAAGACTTCTAGCGCCAGAGCAACAAATTTCAATGATAACTAAGGGCCTTACACATAAAAGATTAATAAATCATTCATGTTTTAATTACAATCAGGCTTATTTTCTCTCGCGTAATGGAATAAACTAAGAAAGATAACACTACATAGCACAAGATAGAAGACTGATACAATGTTTATTACTAAAAGAAATCAGTGGTAGTAAATCCTTAATTTTTCTAGTCAGATTAACTGCCTGTACATACATACATAAACACACGCCTGTATTCCCTGATAGGGTAGGCAGAGGTGCATTTCTACACCCACATTTCGCCAGGTATGTATCAGTCCCACGTAATAGGGGGCGAGCCTATTGCCGTTTTTCGGGCACATTTCCAGGCTCCGTGCTGCTATTGACAGTTTCCTAATGGAAAACCCAATAACACTTTGCAAGACCCGGGAATCGAACCCAGGACCTCTAGATCGCACGGCACATACTTGTGCCGCGAGACCACGAGGCAGTCTGCCTGTCATCTAGGTTAATAGAACATTTAAAACTGAATGTGATGTTGTGGGAAACTGAATAAAATAGCAAGGAAAATAAGTAAGAGGGAACGTTTATCTGGCATTACTTGAACCCTTGATCACTAGCACCAAACCTATCTAACCAGTTGGTTAGACAGTTGTCTAACTCTGTCACACTAAAATATGACAGCCCCGTAGCGCATTTGGCTAGACAGCTTGTGAAACTAGGGTATGATCCCCGCGCTGAGACAAATGTTTGTGTGATCCACAAATATTAGTTTCGGGTCTGGGTGTTTGTGCGACCGAAAGTAGACCGACCATGTCGTTTCTGACACACTCGACACAAGACTTGTATAGTGGTGAGGGGTCAGAATTATGTATGTGACTGTTGTTTGCATTTATTTATTTAAATAAATCTTGATAAGTCTTGATGGCCTCGAGCTTTAGGCACGCGGTGGAGAATCCCGACGGTCGCTGGTTCAAACCCCAGGGAGACATCTCTGACTTTTCAAAGTTATGTGTGTATTCATAAAGAATTATCACGAACTTTAAAGGTGAAGGAAAACATCGTGAGGAAACCTGCACACCTAAAAATTCTTAGGAATTTTGAATTTTGCGTGGTGGAATAAGACCTCAACCCTCTCAGTTGTAAATGACGGGTTGTAAGCACGGGCTCAGCAGTGGAACGTATATGGGCTGATGATGATGATGATTAATTTAAATGAAATTTTCATTCCAGATGTCGTTCCTTGAAGGTCAACATCCTCTGTTCCAATGCACCGAAGAAGAAATGCTGGACGTCAGAAGAGAGTTGGGGCTGAAAGACAGCACTCTGCAGGAAGACATAGATGCTATAATGGACTGGTTTCAGAAGCAACCGCATCTGGTCGAAGCTGGCATTGGTAAGTTCAAATTCGACATAAATATAACCTCAGACCTCTGACTTTCTGAAGTTATGATTGTGTGTATTCACAATGAATTATCACGTACTTTAACGGCGAAGGAAAACATCGTGATGTAACCTGCACACCTAGGAATTTCTTAGGTGTGTAGTCCGCCAACCCGCACTAGGCCAGCGTGGTGGACTAAGGCCTAAACCCTCTCAGTTGTAGAGGAGGCCCGTGCCCAGCAATGAGACGGATATGGGCTGATGTTGATGAACCTCAGGTCTGCATACCCTGAACGGGTAGGCAAAGGTGTGTTACTACACTCACATTTTGCCAGGTATGTATCAGCCCCACGGGGTGAGCCTATTGCTGTTTTCGGGCACATTTCCAGACTCCGTACTATTGAAAATTTCTATTGCTTCTATTTCCACCCTCATTTCAAAAAGAGAGGGACAGGACCACCGTGAATTGCGTCTTTCTGTTCCAATAGTTGAAAAAATATTCTACTGCTAACGTAATATATTTTCTTTTACATTTTTAATCATAGATTTTAAAAAGTACATTTAAAAATATAAATATACATCCTCCGATGGCGAGGCCCAAGACCCAAGCCGCCGGTAGTTAGGGCGGTAGTTAGGAGCCCAGAGTGAGGAACCGCCTTGCTGGGTCTAATAACATTAACATGGGCAGGTTTCCTGACGATGTTTCCTTTCACCTTCATAAGTTCTAAAGTGTTCTAAAATTTAATACATTTTTTAAGCCATGAACTTGTTTAAAACTTATTCAAACAAAATGTTCGCTTTGGTTATGCAAGTGACGTTACATCACGATGTGTTAAGATATTTACCAATGCAGTATATTTTTTTCGAATCCGGTTCTTTCGAAACGTCGACCGCATTTCTGTTTCATACGCGTGATTTTCATTGCATTATTCAAAGGGTTCAGTTCTTTTATATTAGTCGAATAGCTCGTTGGCCCTGCGGCGAGGTTACTAGATCCTGGGATCGCTTTCGGGGCGGGTATAGTATAATGGGACTTTTACATTGTGAAATTCTCAGTAGCAGCACGTAGTCTAATATGTGTTCAGAAACCAGAAATAGGTTTTCCTTAAACGTGAAAGTACCCCGCGACGGCCACCATCAGCGCATTCAGCGAGACGGCCCCGGAATACCCTGAGCTATGGATTGAACCGGGACCGCCTCTGCGCGGTGCCAAAAGGCACGCCAACAGGATGTTAGTTCGTCCTCGGGGGCCGCCAAGGTAGGGACGGCGGCCCCGCGTGGCCTCTGGGCGCCGGGCTAGATGTAAACGTGAAAGTACAAGTGAATTTCTGCTTACTCCGATGGTAATTCAAGTATACATACATACATGCGGGCCGGCATGATTGTGTCGACCAGCGGGTGACCATCGTTTCTCGCTGGTCGATATTATTTTTTGGACTCCACTGTGCTTACCATCAGGTACAGTGGAGTAACTTTGCCGCGCCAGAAAAAAAAAAACATACATACAAAACTTCACGCCTATATTCCCGAATTGTATAGAAGTCCGCCACTAACACGTACAACCACTCCTACTAGTATTTCCGGAAGAGGTAGGCAGAGGTGCATTTCTGCACCCACATTTCGCCGGGTATGTATTAATCCCATGTAAATAGGCTCGCCCTCTATGCCCATTGCAGTTTTTCGGGCATTTCCAGACTCCGCGCTGCTACTGAGAATTTTCTGATGGAAAAACCCAATTACACCTTTCCTCACGCGGGAATCGAACGTAGGACCTCTAGATCGCACGCCACTTACGATTACTTGAATATCTTTACATATATAAAAATAGCTCATGAAATTGACAAACACTTAAGAAAAACACTTTCAAGGATAATTATTAATACTCTGTTGTGACCGATAACAATCTCTTAAAAACATGTCCAATGGCAAAATATTTATTTAAAAATATATATATTTTGCATATTATGTTCTTAATTAAACGTCTTCTTTTTTAATATTTTTGAGTACTTTTTCTTAAAAGATATAAAATATAAATGTTACCTACCATAGGAGTATGGAATTGTGCCCAAAAAACGTCAATAGGCTCGTCTCTTACGTGGGACGTTAACACAATTAGCGAAATATGGGTGCAGAAATTAAATAGTGTTATTAAGTAGTGATGGCCTCGAGGTTAAGGCTAGCGATCGAGAATCTTGGTGGTCGTGGGTTCAAACCCTGGAGTTGTATTCACAATGAATTATCACGTACTTAGACGTTGAAGGAAAACATCGTGAGGAAACCTACACACCTATAAGTTCTTAGGAGTTTCTTAGGTTTGTAGTCCGCCAACCCGCACTAGGCCAGCGTGGACTAAGGCCTAAACCCTCTCAGTCAGGAGGCCCGTGCCCAGCAATGGGAGGTATATGGGCTGATGGTGATGATGTTAGTAAGCACATTAGCTTTTACGCCTAAATTCCAGAAATTATGAATGAACCTTGGTAAAGAAATAAATGGTATTGTGATGTAGGTGGAACATTTTTTATGTTGAAAATCTCAATTGTGAGGGCACAATATTTTTCAAAAGAAAATCACCTTACGTTTAATATAACTCCTTTTTATTTGTTTCCATTCCAACATTTCAACAATAGTTGCCGATTACCATGATTCCTATTTGAATTCAAATTATTTATATATAAAGACTTCGTTCAATTTCCTTTAATTCACTTTAATCGATATGTAGAAATGATTATCGATTGATGATGGCTGCAAAAATGCACCTCTGATTACTTCTTCCTGGAATACTAGCATGAGTGTTTGTACATATGTAATATGAAGTCTTTCTAGTGTTTCGACTATCCACTCCATTTCAGCGTATTAATAATACAAACTATATTTGATTTTCCAAAAGTAAATTAGAATAAAATACTCATAAAATTACAATTATTATCTAATTACATAATTATTCATTGTACCTAATTATTTATGTAACTATTACGTATGCAAGTGTAACAACTTTTACTAACGTAGTGTTGGTTAATTCGTTTACGCCCTATTAAAATTGTTGTAAAATCAAATATAGTAACGCACGCAATGTATTACTCGAATTACATTATTTTCTTAATTATTTTTATTTGTATATTTTTTATACACCCAACAGTCACATACATAGTTCTGACCCCACATTAAGGTACGACTCTTGTGGCGTGGGTGTCAGAAACTACGAGAGACTTTTCGGTCTCATAAACACCCAAACCAGAAACAAATATTTTTTGGATTACACAAACATTTGTTTCGGTGCGGGAATCGAACCCGCGGCCTCTCGTTTCGCAAGCTGGTGTCTAGCCAATTGCGCCACGGGGCTGTCAATTATATGTTACGTCATCATCAAACCATAAACGTCCCACTGCGGAGCAAGGGCCTCCTCTACAACTGCGAGGGTCTTAGTCTACCACGCTGGCCCAATGCGGGTTGGCGGACTAAATACCTACAAAATCTAATGAACTGCCTGTTCCTATAGATGATTTCCTACCCTACGCTACGCTACGGTTCGATTCCCGGGTCGGGCAAAGTGTTATTGGGTGATCAGTAGCAGCACGGTGTCTCGAAATGTGCCCGACAAAAGGGCAATAGGCTCGCCCCCTATTACGTGGAACTGATACATACCTGGTGAAATGAGGGTGCAGAAATGCACTTCTGTCTACCAGTGGCGGTACTTCCATAGAAGCCCAAATACCAAGCTTACCTTACAAAATTCCAAATAATAATATTTAATCTTTGAATCTATATTTAACAAAAGATATTTGTCATACAAATGAGACCATACTGACCCCGTGATAAATAATTATAAACTAGACATTAGACAATTAACGTGTAACGCTTTTGGGCTTCTATGGAAGAACTGCCACTGCTGTCTACCCTTTTGGGGAATCCAGGCGTGAGGTTTTGTATTGCATTCTTTTGTTAATTTTACCTTCATTTAATTTTAAATTTTTCAAGTCTCGAATGTCGATGTCCTTTTTAAGTTCCTTGAACATTATTGCGGGTGTATTCATTTGTTTTTTTGCGGTTTTATAAAGTGCAACAATCTATACTGGTACTTAAACATGTTTACTGAAGTGTGAAAGGTTTTTTTTTATATTATTAACCTCAAGCAACGTATACCATTGTCTGGCAGTGTAACGATCTCCTAACCTTCCAAAACAAAATAAAAAACAAATTGCATTTTTTATAATTTTCCTTAATACGAATTAATTAATCTCTTTCATAAAAAGATCCCTTAATTATAATATTTGAAATACGCATTTAACGTATGCACGAGCTTTGTTCTGTGCGAGGGGGGTATTGAACTTGAGGTCGTCACATGACCGTAAATATCAATACATACGTGAATACACCTCGCCGCCTGTATACCTAGGCAGGCTAGGTAGGCAGATTCATCCAGTAATAATTATCTATCAGGAAAGGTAAAGAGCTTGTTGCCGTTATTCGGAAACGTTAACAACTAGATACTGCTGATAAAAATCGTAACGAGACTGATGATATCTTTCTCAGTCCACGCTTATGCATGATAATTACAAACCATCTTTATTAAAGTACTTACTTAACAAAAATAAGTGCATCTTAAACATCATCATCATCAGCCCATATACGTCCCACTGCTGGGCACGGCCTCCTCTATAACAGAGAGGGTTTAGACCTTAGCCCACCACGCTGCCCCGTGCGGGTTAGCGGACTAGGCACCTAAGAAATTCATAAGAAGTTTTAGGTGCGCCGGTTTCATCATGATGTTTTCCTTCACCGGTAAAATACGTCATAATTCATAACGAATACACACATAGCTTTGAAAAGTCAGATGTGTATGTCTGGAGTTTGAACCCGCGATTGCTGAAATTCTCGATCTCGCGCCTACTCGTAAACCTCGTGGCTCTAACTAATTTCTCAATTGATTTGATCAGTGAACCAATAAATGTTTTTCAATAAACACGATTATAGTATTTATTCCTTGTTCACAGAAAGAGGAATGGTTGAAAGAATGCTAGTGATATCCAAAGGATCTATGGAGAAGACGAAACGAAGAATAGACAATTTCTACAAATATCGAGCGATGGCGCCGGAACTGATTCAGAACAGGGACAAAATATTGTCTGATTCAAAAGATCTGTGGACTTCTTAGTAAGTAATTCATTTTATATTAAAATTACTAATATTGGCGCTGTGGATTTTTTTTGAGATGGGTAAAAAATTTCGAAATCGCGTCAGTTCACGTGACCCTGATCGAAAATGTGTAAGACGCATTATGTAATATTAATTGTAATGTTTGTGTACGATAGCGTAATAAATATTGTTTTTACCACGTAAATGATACTTTTATACTGATAAATAAGGCAATTCGTGCGAAATGCTTCCCTAAACATTCCAAAATATTAAAAAATGCACAAAGTTAATGTTGAAGTTTACACTTCTGCCGGCACTCCTGGAGCGCCACCCGTTGTTTTTTTTTATTTCTTTACACTCCTTGGTTGTATGAAAGAGATTTTGTTTAATCATTATATTTAAGTCAATTCGTGTATGTGGTTGCAATAACGAGTTGTCTACCTACCTATCTATATATTTGTATATATAGACGAACCTAATGTCAAAGATAATAAAGCTAGAGATGAGTTGCAGAGATAACTTATTAATCTTTAATGCAACGGATAATATACGAACTCAAAAGATAAGAATATAATATTAAATATAGGTAATTGTACAATTGTACATATAAATAAAACATAGTAAAGAATGATGATTCTGTAATGATAATTTTCGAGCCCTCGTTTACTTGAAGTTTTTAGTAATATTTCTTGATATATATTTTCTGCTTCATATTTTCTTGTGTTGCTGTGTCACTTGGGTGTGCTGTTTTGTGTAGGTATATGAACCGTCTGTACGATGGTATCTATTGATATTTTATGTTTATTTTTCTAAAATAGAAAATGCCATCTCTAAATTTACGGTCGGTATGATAAATATTAGTATCAAACCTCTTGTAACAAAACAACTCAAAGTAACTTTAGTTTAGCTACTTTAACTGCCTGCAGTGCAATCTAGAGATCCTGGGTTCAATTCCTGGGTCGGGCAGTGTTATTGGGTTTTTCCATTTGGAAATTCTTAGTAGCAGCCGGAGTCTGGAAATGTGTCAATATTCTCGCCGCAGTTATGTTTGTATGTATTTTACTGTTCATGGAAAATCTCATCAATTCCGATGGACGTTTGTAGTCCATGAAGAAAGGCAATATAACCAAATTTAAATATGTTATGATACATGCACACTTTTTACGCTTATCTCTTTCGCTTCTTTGAACAGTTCTGTTTATTGCGTTTTGCCTAAAAACTACTATATTTACATCCTTACTTAATAATTATAAGGCATTGGATATCTCAGTGCGGTGTTACATCTACTGTTTTATTTACACAAGTATTAAAATTATTTAATAATTTGGCTTCGCACCGAGTTAATTAATCTTTATTTATTTCACACAAATATTAATAAATCATATTAAACAGAGACATTGTATTCATGTTAATCAAGAAAATGATTATCTTAGACGTCATACAGCACAAAAAATGTGTTGTTATGATGAACAAAACAATGCCATAGTAAAAATTATAAAATGAAATTTAAATTTAAATCAGTTTTTTCTAAACTTTTGTTCCACATCTTAAGTGTGTGAATTTTAAGATTTTTATCACTAATTTTCAGAAATTTAACATCGTCTAGTTCATCTTTATTTAGCTGTTATAAAACTAAGCACGAAGTATTAGGAATCTAGCCAGTAGTTTATTATGTAAAAGTATACACACAACAGTCACAGATGTGCTTTTAATCCCAATAATAACAAATCGTGTTTTGTGGCAATCACAGAGCACGAGAGATTGTAATCTTACAAACAGAACTTGCGGTGTCTTGTTTCGCAAGCTGCTCCAACGAGTCTGTCAATATATTCCTCTTTTTTGGGTATACATACATACGTGAGTACGTATGTACTCCTTTATCCCATAGGTAGGCATGTCATGTCAAGCCCTCCCAATTTTGAGGAGTCCATGACTGGACGAAGCGCCAGGCGGCAGCGGAAAGTAATGCAGGGTTCCCGCCCTGCGATGCCGTAGACCGCCCCAAATGCGCGCGACGGCCACCGAGAGGTTTTAGTCGGTATGCTGGCATAGGATTTTGATTAGGGACCCAACTCAGGTAAACGGACAATTGTTCTGCGGGCTGAGTTGGAAGGCCAGAGACCCCGACATATCCCTTCCGCCCTCCCCCGAGGTACCGAAAGGGGAGCTTAAGGCGCTTTCCTGTCGTTAAAAAAAAAGGTGCATTTCTGCACCCACATTTCGTCCTATTGATTTCGTTCCACGTGATAGGAGCGAGCCTATTGCAGTACTTTTCATTACTCCGTGCTTCTACTGAGAATTTCCTAATGAAAAAATTTAACATTTTGCTCTGTACTGTTGCTGAAAAATCCTATTGAAAATAAAAATATTATGCTTGATCCTGGGACTTTTTGATCGTATGTATCTGTTAGTGCCTATGACTTTCAACTTTCCGTAACTATTGCAGCCTTGAAGTCAGTCACTAAGCTTTGGAAGATTCAATAACTATTCATTTGTAATCGTTGTAATTATGTTTTGTTTAATATCACCCTTCTAGGACAGTTAGGAAGGATAAAAAAAAACCTGTTCTATGTATTTCGTCATAAAACGGTGATTTTCGCAATAAACAACTGCGTATAATTGACTGAACGTGTTCATGATCGTAATTTGTCACGCATAAGGAAAAGCATTAATTATTTTATTAAACATCCGTATTAGGGCCACATTTGTAAACTTCATAATTTTTCTAGGTTTGTTTAGCCAAATAACTTGCAATATTTCATTACGAAATTCTTAGTAGGTACTTACCTGAATTAAATTTTAGCATAGTTGTTATTGAAACTAATTAATATTTATTGAATATATATAACGTCAAGTACATCACATGGAACTGTATTACTTCAAAATTTACTTTACCATCCAGTTCGGAAGGCATCAATAGTGAAGTAACTTTAGTGTGGCTTTTTTTTCGATCAAGAATTAGTTTTGACACAAAGATTACATTTTCCGAATCAGAGCAGCTCATTAGAAACTATTGTACTGATGTAAATAACATGTGACTGCCTCATGGTCTCGCGGCACAGGTATGTGCCGTGCGATCTAGAGGTTCTGGGTTCGATTCCCGGGTCGGGCAAAGTGTTATTGCGTTTTTTCGTTAGGAAAATTTCAGTAGCAGCACGGAGACTGGAAATGTGCCCGAAAAACGGCAATAGGCTCGCACCCCATTACGTGGGACTGATATACGAAATGTGGGTGCAGAAATGCATCTCTGCCTACCCCTTCGGGGAATATAGGCGTAAAATTATGTATGTATGTATGTAAATAACATAAAGTCGTCTAGAAATGGAGAAACTGTCGTACAAAACAACGACCCACGACTGAAACAGATTTCACCGTAGCTAAGAGGTGCTACGATGTTTTTACGTACGATCTTATAAATGCATGTACTATCTTGCTGATCCCTCTTCAAAATAGGTTTTGTAAGGAAATTCTCAGTAGCAGCACTCCCTATCTATGTTCGTATAACTGCTATATACCACTGCTGGAGACGTGTCTTATCTAGTAGTACGAGTAGCTCTTAGCCCAACACTCTGGCTTATTTACGGATTGACGGACAACACACCTAAGATATTCTTAAGAACTTGTCTATGTGCAGGTTTTCATGATGTTATTCTTCACATTTAAAGTAAATGTCAATTTATTTTAAATGCAAAAATCTATTATTAAAAATAAATAGCTGGATTGACTTTAAGTTATTTAAGTACTTAAAAGTAGTTTAAAACACACTTGAAGAAATAAAACCATTATGTATATAAAGTTTTAATTACTTTAACTTTTGTAAATTTTGATATGCAAATCTATGTTATAATTAATAATACAAATGGCAAAGTGCGTTTGTTATGCGATTTTACGCCTTAATTCTAGAAATTATGAATGAAACTTGGTAAACGAATACATGGTATAGTGGAGAAGTAGGTGAAGCATTTTTATGTTGAAAATCTCAATTGCGATGGCACAATATTCTTGAAAAGTAAAAATCACCTTACGTTTCATATAACCCATTTCATTTGTTTCCATTCCAACATTTCAACAATAATTGCCGATTACAATGCCGATTCCTATTTGAATTCAAATTATTTATATATAAAGGCTTCGTTCAATTTTAATTCACTTTAATCGATATGTAGAAACGATTATCGGTTTTTTTGCTGTCTAGCAAAAAGTCTTATAACGTGTGTATTTTTTTTCAACCAACGTTCGATTTATTTACAACTCTCATTTGATTGTATTTAGATTTTTGAGTAGAGTCGAATAGCGAAAAACTGTGTAACTCGCGGCAGACCACGAAAAGGTTCGTAGTCACATCGGACATGACGCAAAAAGTACAATGCGCGACTGAGCCGAAGAGTATTCATCTGATCGGCATAAAACTGTGACTACCCACAAAATTGCCGAATTGACAGATAGGCCGAGCGGTTGCGATGATTTCGTCTGGAGCGCTTTCGCTCTTGGACATCTCATAGCCCTCAATGCAAGTGACGGCCGCCAAGAGGTTTTAGTCAGTATGCCGGCGTGGGTTATTTGTTAGTGTCGGTCTGGAATGCTGGAGATAATGACATAACCCTATCAGCCATTGGCCTGAGCTGAAAAAAATGTTTAATTGTTGTTAAAAAATTGGATTGATATTTTTGGAATAAGTACTGAGAGATGTTTATTGTCAACATATATCATCATCATCATCAGTCTATAAACGTCCCACTGCTGGGCACGGGCCTTCTCTACAACTGAGAGGGTTTAGGCTTTAGTCCACCACGCTGGCCTAGTGCGGGTTGGCGGACTACACACCTAAAAAAATCCTAAGAACTTTTAGGTGTGCAGGTTTCCTCGTGAATTCCTTCACTGTTAAAGTACGTGATAATTCTTTGTGAATACTCCGACACAACGCATTCAAAAAAATATTAAAACTGCTACGTAATATTCAAAAATATTCCGCGTAGAACATTCAGAGGAGTTCACCGATATTTTTCCTTTTTTGCACCTGTGAAAGCATTGATTGCGATTCGAAAACCCAAAATATAACGCGAACTCTTTGTTGCAGCTTTCAGATGTCCACACCGAAACTCTACAATGGAAAAAGGCTCTCTGTGATAAAATTTACTGACAGTGATCCGAGCAATTTCTCATCTGAAGTCATGTTTAAGAACACTTTCATGGTAAGATTTTGATTGGCCTTGCTGTATAACTAGGCGCTATGCAATATTAACCCGTTCGGTTCGAATCTCGAATCTAACAATTTTGTTGGATTTTTTGGTTATAATTCTATGTGTTTCACATAAGTAGCACGGAGTCTAGTTATATTCGCTTAAAACTCCAATAGCTAATATAAGTTTTTAAAATTTATTTTTACATATCTATAATAGATAAGTTTAGAAGTGTATTCCTGCCTAAGCCTTCGGGGATACACGCGTGTATATATATTACAATTCATCCAATTGAACTAAATTATTTTTGCTGTGAAAATTATGCTCACTTTTTCTCACTCAATATTTATTTGATCCACGAATATCTGTTACCCTTCTAGATGTTCGTGGAACCAGCTCGTCATATTTTCTGATATCCACTAAAACACATGTAAATGTGGGGTTAGATTTATAAATAAAAAAATACAACAGTCACATACATATGTATATCTGACCCTACACTAAGATACGAGTCTTGTGTCGTGGGTATCAGAAACTACGCGAGACTTTTCAATTCACAAACTTCCAGACCCGAAACAAATATTTGTGGATCACACTAACATATATTTATTGGTTGTATATTAATTATTTTTCATTTATTTTTTGCAGTTAGCAGACTTGAGGTTGAAATACGATTACTTTTTGAGTGATGTATGGGTGTTGGACATGAAGAATACAGGTTTTAGCCATCTCCTCCGCTTTAACCCTATTATTATGCAAAAAACTGCTCAAATATTCCAAGTAAGTTTTTGTACCATATTCGATTAAGCCTCTACCAATAATATTCAGTTTATATATTCACATAATCTGAATATGAAAATAACACACATAATTGCTACAAAAATTAAATAATTTTTGTAGACAGCCCCGTGGCGCAGTTGGCTAGACACCAGCTTGCGAAACGAGAGGCCGCGGGTTCGATACCCGCACCGAGACAAATGTTTGTGTGATCCACAAATATTTGTTTCGGGTCTGGGTGTATGTGAGACCGAAAAGCCTCTCGTAGTTTCTGATACTCACGACACAAGACTTGTATCTTAGTGTGGGATCAGAACTATGTATGTGACTGTTTGGTGTATTTATTTATTTATTTATTTATTATGTTTACAAGCTGAAGTACAGAGAAATAGTTACATCATCAGCCCAAATACGTCCCACTGCTGGGCACGGGCTTCCTCTACAACTGAGAGTGTTTAGGCCTTAGTCCACCACACTGGCCTAGTGCGGGTTGGCGGACGAAAGAAATTCCTAAGAACTTTTTAGGTGTGCAGGTTTTATCACGACGTTTTCCTTCACCGTTTAAGCAAGTGATTCATTGTGAATACACACATAACTTCGAAAAGTCAGAGGTGTGTGCCTGGGGTTTGAACCTGCGACCGCCGAAATTCTCGACCGCGCGCCTAAACGTCGAGGCCATCACTGCTTAAATAGTTAACAACATGTTTATTTCAAACTCAACTTCACAAATTTTAAATTCATGGGTATTTTAGCTGTGATTAATTGGTTAGGTATATAATTATTAATATAAATTACAAATGTGGACGTGAAAAAGGCTGTTGATGATGATGATGATGACATAAAGGAATGGAGAGAGTCCATTATCCGGTTCGGAGGATCAATTTTTAATTTTATTAAGAATGACTCCCAAAAAGGCGAAGAGATTATACGAAGATCTGATCGCAAGTACTATGCATTTAAAACTCAATGTATACTGTCGACTTAAACTACTATGTTTATTTCTATTTCCCACTAATTATATTTACTATTTATATTTAAAAACTAAACCTAAAATTTCTTAGGAATTTCTTAGGTGTGTAGTCCGCCAACCCGCACTAGGCCAACGTGGTGGACTAAGGCCTAAACCCTCTCAGTTGTAGAGGAGGCCCGTGCCCAGCAGTGGGACGTATTTGGGCTGATGATGAATGAATTAAACCTAGGATAGCACGTCCATAAACAACATGGACAGATAACATCATAAAGATTGCAATAGGTTACTAGACGCAAGCCATTTCCGACAGGTCACATGGGAAATCATTGGAATAGGCTTATATACAATTCGGACCTCCATTGTCTGACGACTATAAATTTTGGAATAATTAATTTTCTTGAATATTGAGAAAGAGCTGCAGTATTGCGAAAGACCTAGTCTCTTCTTCAACATTAACTTCATCATCATCATCATCTCTTACGTCCACTGCTGGACATAGGCCTCTCCTATGGCACGCCACTGGGCTCGATCTTCGGCCTTCCTCATCCAACCGCTGCCAGCCATCTTGCGTATATCGTCACCCCACTTAGCCAGAGGGCGTCCTACACTACGTTTGCCAAGACGTGGTCTCCACTCCAGAACACGTTTCCCCCAACGGTCATCAGTTCTGCGACAGATGTGACCTGCCCACTGCCACTTCAGCTCGCTGATCCTTCGGGCTATGTCGATAACATTGGTTCTCTGTCGGATGGCGTCATTTCTGATCCTATCCTTCAGAGAAACTCCTAACATAGCCCTCTCCATAGCTCGCTGAGCGACCTTAAATTGGTGGATTAGTCGCATCGTCAGTGTCCACGTCTCGGCTCCGTATGTCATGACTGGAAGGACGCACTCGTTAAAGACTTTTGTCTTTAGGCTTTGAGGTATGGGTGACGAAAAGACTCGACGAAGTTTTTTACAAACATTAACTTCGTGCTCTCTTATCTGTTTTGTAAGGCCCGATGGATTCCTTTGAACTATTTTTTTTATCTATATACTTGTGCGATCCATAAATATTTTTTCTAGTATGGGAATTTTGTTATATCTAAAAGTCTTTTTATTTTTTTTATATTTCTATTTGGGGTAGGTAGTTTGTGTGATAGAAAGTTGTGTTTATTTTCTTACAGGAAGGACTCGGCATACGCGTCCACTCCATCCACATCCTAAACGCGATCCCAGCGCTTCAGCATGTCGTGAACTTCATGAGGCAGTTCTTTAGTCCCAAGATAATGGACCGTCTGATCATCCATGACTCCTTGGAAGATCTCCATAAGCACATACCTAAGAAGTACCTGCCCGAAGACTACGGCGGCTTGGAGCCTTCCACCTCTGTATTCAAAGGTGATCTTTTAAATTCTACATACATACATAAACTCACGCCTGTATCCCCGAAGGGGTAGGCAAAGGTGCATTTCTGCACCCCACATTTCGCCAGGTATGTATCAGTCCCACGTAATAGGGGGTGAGCCTATTGCCGTTTTTCGGGCACAATTCGAGACTCCGTGCTGCTACTGAGAGTTTACTAATGGAAAAACCCAATAACACTTTGCCCGACCCGGGAATCGAACCCAGGACCTCTAGGTCGCTCGGCACATACTTGTACCGCGAGACCACGAGGCAGTCGTAAATTCTAACATACGAAGATGGAGGTACATATCTAAGTTCACGTTTCGCCAATTGTTTTTTAGTCGCACGTAATAGGGAGCGGACTTAATAACTCTTTACTTGACCCGGGAGTTAAACACGGCACATCTAGATCGTACGGCATACATTTGTCCAGTGAGTTTTTAAGAATAACAGAAAATGTAATCATCGGTCAGTCTTAAATATGTTAGCTTGTTAAATGAAAATAATTTAACATTTACTTTATCAGTTGATGACGTAGATCCAATAAAAATTAATCAATGAACCATAATAATAATATGATTATGATTTTATTATTTCTGTCTCCATAAAAAATTAAATGCATTTTCCTTGTCACCAGTATCAAGTTGTTTATTCATCAATAAATTATTTAGAATTAACATCTACTGATACAAATTATGTTTATGACAGCAATAAATCAATGACTTTTTAATTAATATAATTTATAAGTTTATATATGTAAAAACAAATCCGTCCGTCTGTTGAATACATCCAAAATAATATAGATGACATTTAGTAAAATAAAGCCTAGGAATTTGCAAACACACGCTGAATGCTTATACCGTGGCTATCAAGGCAGCATTGATCAGAATTTGAAAAATAATAATTCAGCGATTCTTTAACTAAAATAAGTGCTAGTGGTCCTGGATTCGAGTCCTGGTCTGGCAAAATGTCATAAAGTTTTCTGTTTAAAAATATTCAATAGGCAGAGACTTAATATTGTTCCGAAAAACGGCAATGCGCTCTTGTCGTTACCAAGTACTTAAACACAGCCGCCATCCCGCATTAGGCCAGCGTGGGGACTAAGTCGTGTTGGCCTCGAGGTTTAGGCACGCGATCGAGAATCACGTCGGTTGCGGGTTCAAATCCCAGGTACACACCTCTGACTATACGAAGTTATGTGTGTATTCACAAAGAATTTTCTAAAATTTCTTAGAAATTTCTAAGGAGTGTAGTCCGCCAACCCGCACTAGGCGAGCGTGGTAGACTAAGGCCTAAATCCTCTCAGTTTAAGAGGAGGCCCGTGCCCAGTAGTGGGACGTATATGGGCTGATGATGATATGGACTAAGGCCCAAACCCTCATATCTGCAGGGGAGGCCCGTGCCCAGTAGTGGAACTTATATGGGCTGATGATGATGATGATGATAGGTAGCACATTATAAATAGCTGATGATAAAAAACATATAAATAATAAACAGCTGGGCGTAACGTTGGTGTAGAAACTCGCCTCTTTTTTATTTATACAGTGAATTAACATAATATGTATGTGTTTTTTTTTTCTTGCCATACATCCTGCTTCAAATGCTGTGGTTTGACCTGTCCTTGGACCGTCAAAATGTTCATCGTTGTCCACGTCGTTAAATGACCCTTACTTATTGACAACGTGCGTCACATTAGTTTTTAAACGTGTTTTTCCTGTTTTACTTCTTATAAGTCCACCAAGTATTCCGGCTTAATCAAAGGGTTTCATGACGTCAATTAAATATATGTAATTGAAAATGTCGCAATTAGTTAGTCAATTATAAGAAAATAGGACCACCATAATAGCGACCACTTTATTCTTAATGTGGAGTAAAGGTTAATTTGAATGGCAGTTTTTTTTTTCATCTAATACGTTGCTTAACATCATCATCATTTTTTCCCATTTACATTTTTCACTATTAATAGATCGTAGACTGTGGCATAAATATTATTTTATTTGATATTAAAATACCTCAAAACTGTAAAATAAATAACTACTTGTCAACAATAACTAAAATAAATAAATAATAAAATGCACTATAAATAATGTGCCTCGTGGTCTCGCGTTACAAGTATGTGCCGTGCGTTCTAGAGGTCTCGGGTTCGATTCCCGGGTCGGGCGAAGTGTTATTGGGTTTTTTCATTAGGAAATGTTCAGTAACAGCACGGAGTCAGGAAATGTGCCCGAAAAACGCCAATAGGCTCGCCCCCTGTTACGTGGGACTGATACATGCCTGGCGAAATGTAGGTGCAGAAATGCACTTTTGCTTACCTCTTCGGAGAATACAGGCGTGAGTTTATGTATGTATGAATGTAATATAATGTCTCTTTAATTTTATTAATCGACTGATGGTCTTCAATCCTTTTATGTAAATCGGCTAACCCTTCAACCCTCAGTAACGCAATCTATAGCTTCATTTGTAAACTTCGCAAATATTTTAAATCGAATTTCATCATCATAATTTTGCCCTGTTCCCAATTTTATTCTAGATCGTCGCAGTATGTTTTATCCTTCCAAACTTACCTATCAGCCGTCATGTCTTCATTTACTCCTTTTCTTTCATATCTACTCTCACGCACTCCATCCATTTTTTATTTGGCCTTCCTCTGCTTGTCCATCCCTCTACTTTCTTACCCTTTTTTTTATTACTTTTTTATAAATCATCCCTTCTCATAACATGCCAATTATTTATATTAATATATTTATTCTTTTATCGAATTTATACATATTAATTAACATATCAAACACAATGGCGAATAGTTTTCACTAGAAATATGAATATATATTTATACTTAAAGTGTTATAAATTAGAGACTCTAAATTTTAAGGTCATTAAAGAAAAATCCCACGTTTTTACAAACGGGCATTAAATTTAATTAAACATAGAATCACAATTGAGTTACAAATTGACATGATTAAAATAATGACCCCGTAGATAGATGACAAAAAAAATATTAGTCTACTGTATCTAAAATCTTGAGCCTTTGATTTTGGAGTATCCACTACAAACCAAAGATAAATATATCCCATAGAGGACTTAAAGAGCAATATTTTTTTTTAAGTGCATTGACACCCCCGACTATTCTATGTTAGCTATAGCAACTAATAACTATGGGCAGGAGCCTATTATTAGAAGCATTGTCAATGCTATCGATCGCTATAAATCGGTTCTGTCTCAGTATTTGATTTTAATCTGATAATTTCCTTAGGTTAGACTAAAACAAATTGCTTCGACAGTAAATTTTCGATTATTAATTATTCTTGCCCAGCAGTAGGACGTAAATGGGCTGATGATGATGATACACATTAGCCATACATACTTGCGTGTTTCTACACCCACTTACACTAGTACTGTCCGCTGTATTTTAAATCCCACATAAAACGGAGCAAACCTAATAACGTTTTTAGAACATGTTTCCAGTCTCCATTCTAAGAATTTCTTAATGGAGCAACTCAATAATGCTTTGTCCGACCCATAAAACGAACCTTCAATCCTTTATAGCATACATAAAACTTTGGATGATACTGTAGTTGCAAAACATTATAGAAATAGTAAAGAATTAACCGCACTACCTTCTGTTACAGACAAATACGAGAAGGAGCTCCGCAGCACCAAGACAAAGCAGTACTTAATAGAAGCTAGCAAGATGATTTCAAACGAAAGTCGAAGACCCGGCAACAACATCAACGAAGATTTCTTAGCTGGATCGTTTAGGAAACTAGATTTTGATTAATCTGAAAGACTATTAACTTTAGAACGGGTTGAAGACACTATTATTATGAGCTATTTATTAATTACTTTATTTTACGCTCATTTCATGATTTTGCTCAATTTAAGTTGCAAACTTTTTTATCTGTTTCAATTTTTTGCTGTCTATGTTCAAATAATTTCATTTTAGAGAAAGACATAATCAGCTTCAGTTGTATCAAAAGAGCCTAGACAAAGTAACATTCGAGAATAGCAATTCCACATAAAAATAAAAAATGTATGACATTAACATAAACAATTACGTGATTTCTATCTTACGTTGTGTCACTTCATAAATTTTTATGCGATTATTTGCGATATTCACTTTGTCTACGACTTCTGTTTTTATCAAACAGACGACGTTCAATGTTTAATAACTGTACTAAAATCGTCATTTTAACATTCAGCATTTTAGTTCGTGCTTTTGTTAAACTGTTAGAGACATGTTATAAATACGAAAGTAACTTATAAGTTTTTACGGATAGTTGCCGTTTTCCATAATAATTATATCGATCGGTAAATTTTCATAAAATAAATAAATAAATAAATACACTCAACAGTCACATACATAGTTCTGATCCCACACTAAGATACAAGTCTTGTGTCGTGGGTATCAGAAACTACGAGAGACTTTTCGGTCTCACATACACCCAGACCCGAAACAAATATTTGTGGATCACACAAACATTTGTCTCGGTGCGGGGATCGAACCCGCGGCCTCTCGTTTCGCAAGCTGGTGTCTAGCAAATGTATGTTGATATAAGTGAGACCTTGAAAATTGAAACTTACATTCTGTCATTATGGCTTCTGACCAGATATAACCAGTAAATAATACAATACTGAACATAAAATCATCTTTCGTACATATTTTTTTAAATATAATTATTTCCTACCATTTTACGTAACTAACTTACTCAATTTTACAAAATTGCTATGTTTATGACTTGCGAGAAGAATGCGAGAACTTTTTATTATATGGTAGAAAGCCAATTACTTAGCCAATAATAAATCATTCAGATGAAATCGTTGCAACAAAAATATGTGATATTTTTATCTTTCTTTTTAGTTGATATTTTATCATTCTGTTCTTCTTGTACCTTTTTAAACTGTGCATATAGCATAAATTTATTTAAATCTAATTAAATCACCATTAGTTGAATTAGAAATCATCATTACTTATTTGTTCGATATTAAGATATAATTTTATGGTTGTGTTAAAAAGTAGTTAAATTTTCTATGTGACGTCAATAGAAAATAAGTCTATTTTATAATTCTTGTAAATTAGTTTGCTTAAATTGGATTTCGTTGAGTAAAATAATTTCGATTTTATACTTACAATTAGATTGCAAGTTGGTTATTATGGTTGTTTCTATAAGTTCGATTGTAATATATAAATATGTAAGCATTAAATAAATAATTTTGATTTTTCGTTTTATATCACTATACACACACATCTGTATATGCGATGGGTAACATTTCTGGCCTTAAATCTTACTATCATCGTCATCATTATCACTCATATACGTTCCATTGTTGGGCACGGGCTTCAATAGTTCTGCCTTACCTATTTTTAACTGATATTCGTGACTTGCATGTAAAATTAAATAGATTTAAAAATCGATTTTGTCAATCATCATCATCAGCCCAAATACGTCCGACTGCTGGGCACGGGCCTCCTCTACAACTAAGAGGGCTCCACCACGCTGGCCTAGTGCGGGTTGGCGGACTACACACCTAAGAAATTCCTAAGAACTTTGAGGTGTGTAGGTTTCCTCACGATCTTTTCCTTCGTTCAGTACGTGATAATTCATTGTGAATACACACATAACTTGGAAAAGTTAGAGGTTTATGCCTGGGGTTTTAACCCGCGACCGCCGGGATTTTCGACCGCATGCCTAAACCTCGAGGCTATCAAGATTTTTATGACTTTTACCAGGTCTCGCTAATTACGTAATAAATTATCGTATACTCTTTATTGGTGATGGTGGCAGCAGTGATGGCCTCGAGGTTTAGGCGCACGGTCGAGAATTTCGGCGGTCGCAGGTTCAAACCCCAGGCACACACCTCTGACTTTTCGAAGTTATGTGTGTATTCACAATGAATTATCACGTACTTTAACGGTGAAGGAAAACATCGTGATAAAACCTGCACACCTAAAAAAAAAACTTAGGAATTTCTTAGGTGTGTAGTCCGTCAACCCGAACTAGGCCAGCGTGGTGGACTAAGGCCTAAACCCTCTTAGTTGTAGAGGAGGCCCGTGACCAGCAGTGGGACGTATTTGGGCTGATGATGATGGGCTAAGTAGGTACATACTCCAAACTATTTCAATACCTATCCATGTGATTCTTATGACGCCTGCAGATAAATAGATATTGAAGCTCTTTGCTGAAGCACGTGGAGTCTGAAGTCAAGTCTGAAGGCAGTGCTAATTTTCGAATCACCTCAAAATTTATATGCAACTGAAGGTGTTCAGGATCGCATTCTGTGAACGGCCAAAATACAAGTTACATTATAATTTATGATAATAATTTCTCTTACGCCCCGTTCGCACGGGAGTTAAAAAAGCGTTGCGTTAAAACCCGGCGTCGGCGCTTTTTTAACGCCTTAAATTTGAGTGTTCATACGAGCACTTTTTAATCACTTTTGTCTCGCCTCGCGCTCTAGTAAGACGTGAGAATGGTTACCGCTAATTGACTAGCAGTAGCGGTTTCTGTCGCTAGAAGGCGAAAAAGGAAACAGAAGGCATTCTGGGTACATCCTCTTCATGAGCCAAGATACGTAAAAGGGCAGTTTTTTGCCACGTTTTTTTTAATTATTGTCGAATGTCTATAGCAGGGTTTCTCAAACTTGTGGTTCACGAATCCCTGTTACTGTTTCAAGGTGACAGCGAACCCCTTAAGCCTTAAGTAACTAATCCCCCACCCCCCAAAAGAAAGTCATAAAACTGTCTGCTGAAGAAAATAAAGATTTACCTATTTCAATAAAAGATAAAGTGCCAAAAGAAATATCTTTTCTTGCCTGTTTCTTGTCGCAAATGGTGTCAATTTTAGGAGTATTTTTGGACAATTTTAACTTTAACTTGGTATCAAGTCGATTTAGTTTTTATCATGACCAGGTGAGAAAATCCAGTCTCACATATGTATGTTGTAGCCAATATGTTTGCCGCTCGTTCAGGTTAAGCGTCAAGTCGCCATTACATATATATCTTGTCACGAACCCCCTGCCGTCGAATGGCGAACCCCACTTTGAGAAACCCTAGTCTATAGCAACTGATGAAATAATAAAAGATTAAGACTCTAAACTGTAAAGAACTATTTATTTTAACTTAATTAACAATGACAGAGCACTATGAGATTGTCGACCGTAACACCAAGAACCTTTATTAGTTAACGCGCAATTATGCGTACATGTATATTGCTATTCAATTATACTAGGCGCTGCGCATGTCTGCGTTTCTCCCAACAGCAACATTTGACATATTGTTGAAAATGGTTGGCCCTCAAATAAATTTCAAGGTACCATCTGTACAACAGCTGGTTGTTACACTGAGATAAGTAAAACAATATTTAAAAAAATACAATTATATTTATTAAAACGAAATTAATCATAACGACATCATTGACAAACGCAGATAAACAAGACACGTCCGCTCACGAGAACAGCGCGCTGCGCACTGACTGCAGCGCCGGCGCTTTTTTACCGCTCGTGTGAACAATAATATGAAGTTGCATATAATTATGTTCTATTTTCAACGCCCAAAATCGAAAATGCAACACTGCGCGATAAAAAAGCGTCGCGTTATAAAAACACCGTCGTGTGAACAGATACTTGGGAATGCATTTGTTGCATTTGAACGCTTTTTTAACGCGCGGTAAAAAAACTCCCGTGCGAACGGGGCGTTAGTCTTTTGATTAAGAGGATCGAGCAAAAGTACTGTAGGGTACTGCTATTATTTATTGAACAGGCGCTAAATATTTCAAATATACAATATCTGATATAACGGCGTAAAACCATATACTGAGAGCTATGTCATCGCTCTTGCGTAAACAAGAATGACTCACGGGCGGTCGCCCCTCTGCGGTGTCGATTGCCCCCACTATTGAAATTGGAAAGAGCCCAGAGAGCAGTACTGAAGGTCTGTACATTCAAACCTTTCTGTTTCCCCACCAAGGAACTGTTTGAAAATTGCCAGGTATTGGCAGTGAGACAATTATTTATTCTGCAAGTTATTTTAAGACAGCATAGTACCGCCCTTAGATCTATTTGCTCCTCTTCCACCCAAAGTAGTAGACGCTTAAACTTAGTTCCTCGTAGTTATATATGCAGAACCCAATTTTCATCACGTTTTTATTATTTTTTGGGACAATATTTATACAATAAAGTTAATAGTGTTTTACGAATAATTTTTTAAGTTGGCTCTTAAAACTTAGTTACGATGAAACGGAAAAACAATTAGTAGTAATACACTAAGATAATTGCACCCTCATTCACATACGCTCACACTCACACAAATATAAACTCAATATACGATTCATACATTCCCACACTTTTATATTTAATTAGATCTAATTTTAGAAATTAGTTTGTTACTAGATTTTTATTTTAACTCTTTTTATTGTTTGCAAACTTAATTTTCTTTATTTTTGTTTTTATTTTTAGTATAACTATTTTATAATTTTTACCTATACTCAACCTGTACAAATGGAAGGTTGCTGGTGCTTAAAGTTCAGGGTTACCTTTTTTAAGTACCGGCGCTCAATTTTTAGTCTTTAAGTTAGTTCATAAGATAGCTCGTAGTTTATTGTTTTTGTCAGAAATTTTGCTTAAATTATTAAATAAAATAAATAAATAAATATTCTGTCTATAAAAAGCCGCCCGCTGCAGCGGAGCGAGGCATTCATCGGTCTACGCGCGGACAGCAAACATCCAATGTATTGTCAAATAAAAGGAATTTTGTTTGAAGTTAAATAAATAATAAATAAATAAATACACCCAACAGTCACATACATAGTTCTGACCCCACACTAGGATACAAGTCCTGTGTCGTGGGTATCAGAAAATACGAGAGACTTTTCGGTCTCACAAACACCCAGACCCGAAACAAATATTTGTGGATCACACAAACATTTGTCTCGGTGCGGGGATCGAACCCGCGGCCTCTCGTTTCGCAAGCTGGTGTCTAGCCAACTGCGCCACGGGGCTGTCATTGAAGTTGATTGTTAAAATACTTTTCAAAATGGATCTTCCATTAATAACGATGTCACTGCTATTCATAACGATACACGGCTATCTGCCTCGTCAGTAATTGTGAAAGTTTACTAAAGAAAACTCAATGTTTGAGTTATCACCATAAACCAACAGTAGTGACGTCGGCAATGTGACGTCACACATCTTAGACACTTCCAAGCCCCCCCTGCTCCGACAGATACCAGTGGCGGCACTTCCATAGAAGCCTGAAAGAGTTACACGTTAATTGTGTAATGTGTAGTTTATACCTAATTGTTTATTGTGGGGTCATTATATTCTTATTTATATGTCAAAATTGCTTTTATTAAATACAGATTTAGAGCTTAAATCGGCATCTATGGAAGTACCACCACTGTCTAATACATACCTGGCGAAATGTGGGTGCATCACTGCTTACCCCTCCGTAGAATATAGGCGTGAGGTTTTGTATATATGCTTCAAAATAAAATTTTGACGTGTCTGCAGGAATAAGATAACATCGAAAACATCGAAAAATTACCTGTTAGTTGTGTTTTGTTTTTGTTGATTTTTATTTTATTTCATGTTATTTTGTTAACGTATTTTTAAGATGATTAACTGTGTCACTTTTAATTGGATTGTCATTAGCTAATGTATAGTACCTGGATGACCGAGCTTTGCTCGGATATTTTTTTTAAAATTGTGTTTTTTGGAAATTATATTTCATCATCATCATCATCATCAGCCCAAATATGTCCCACTGCTGGGCACGGGCCTCCTCTACAACTGAGAGGGTTTAGACCTTAGTCCACCACGCTGGCCTAGTGCGGGTTGGCGGACTACACACCTAAGAAATTTTAGGTGTGCAGGTTTTATCACGATGTTTTCCTTCACCGTTAAAGCAAGTGATAATTCATTGTGAATACACACATAACTTCGAAAAGTCAGAGGTGTGTGCCTGGGGTTTGAACCTGCGACCGCCGAAATTATATTTAAGTACGAATTACTAATAAAATGATGAAATATGAATAATGTTACTTAACAGCGCCATCTGCTGTTGTGTCGTTAAAGCAATTGGTTGCTCACAAAAAATAGTATTATTATTCGCCAATTCGCCAATAGATGTCAGGAAGAGTCTACTCAAACGCCTCCTTTTTGTTATTTTTCTTCCAAATGACATTTTCTAAAAATGATTCCTAGCTAGATCGATTTATCGCCCCCGAAACCCCCTATATACTAAATTTTATGAAAATCGTTGGAGCCGATTCCGAGATTCCAATTATATATATACAAGAATTGCTCATTTAAAGATATAAGAAAGATGTATGTAATTCTCGGTAATGTAAATAAACAGGTATCAAGACACGGGCTTGCCTATATTGGGACCTGTCGATACTCAAAAATGTACATGTATTACGAAATAAATTTCATCTCATCTCATCTCATCGAAAGGCGACCAGAGGCTGAAATCTCAGGTACATCCATTGTTCTACAAGTACACACACTTCAGACTCTTCGAAATGAGTGTGAGTATTAAGCGTGAAGGAAAAACTTCGTGAGGAAACATGCACACGTAAAAGTTCTTACGAATTTATCAGGTGTGTCGTTCTCTAATTCGCAGTAGGCCAGCGTGGAGGACTAAGGCCTAAACACAGTTGTAGAGGAGGCCCATGCCAGTGGGACGTATATGGGCTGATGATGATGATAAATATAATTATTGTCTTAGGAGAATCTGACAGAGTTATCAAGCGATTTATGAATTGCAGTAAGCGCTTAATATCGCCATGCATTAGGCTAAGCGCCATGCCTTGTCAAACAACAATTAGACCGTAAACCACGAACTAATTGTTGACGATTTGATTGAGAGCGCTCGTGTTGCATCGATCAATATCTAGTGTTTACGATATAAAATGATTTGATTCAGATTATAAATTATCGTCGTCGTCATCAGCCCAAATACGTCTCACTGCTGAGCACGGGCCTCCTCTATCATTGAGAGGGTTTAGGCCTTAGTCCACCACGCTGGCCTAGTGCGGGTTGGCGGACTACACACCTAAGAAATTCCTAAGAACTTTTAGGTGTGCAGGTTTTATCACGATGTTTTCCTTCACCGTTAAAGTACGTGATAATTCATTGTAACACACATAACTTCGAAAAGTCAGAGGTGTGTGCCTGGGGTATGAACCTGCGACCGCCGAAATTCTCGACCGCGCGCCTAAACCTCGAGGCCATCACTGCTTGTAATTATAAATTATACATACATACAATCATAACCTCACGTCTATATTTTCCAGACGGCTAGGTGGAGGTGCATTTCTGCACACACATTTCGCCAGGTATTTTATGGATACCACGTGATCATTAACAGATAGAAGCAATCAAATTTGGAAATCATTTCTAGCTATAGTCAAGGATGCAGATTTTTAACAAACGACAACGGTCAAGAAATAAAGTTTATTTATTTAACCAACACCAAAATACACTTTATTGAATTGATTTAAAACTTGAAGTCAATTATAAATAATAAATAATATATAATATAATATCGTATAACAAAGTCACTACGAGTCTTATTAGTAAATCATTTGTAAGTGGATTAAAAGGAAAAATATAAAATGTATTGAACATGACACTGTACATTGAATTTTTTTTTGGCACCATGATAAAAAAACAAAATCATCACATTAGTTAGACAGAAGACAAGCTATCGTAACAGAAACTATTTGAACTTAAGAATTTCTATAAGTGACTTTCTTTGTAAATTATAACTGCCTCCACCTTGTATCGATAAAAGTAATCTATGCACGTATGAAACATGCCTATATATATACATATAATATATGCATATTCGTAAAAATTGAAATCGAAAGACATTCAGAGTTTAAATCATAATAAACAATATATAAAGAAACATGTTAATCTAGATTATTGTAGTAAAACCTTTTTAGAAAGTATAAACAAACCACCTATTAAAGTATTTCACTGATAAATTTTATATTAATCCAAATCCAATTTTCTAAAGGAACCATTTATACCAAATATTTCATCAGCTTCAGTCTTCATAATCCTCTTGGATTCGTCAGTTTTAATTAAGTCCTGTTGTATGAAAAATTGCCTCCACTCTTTTGCTTGAAATGAGTTGACCATTTCATCTGAAAGAAAATGGATTCATAGTTAATAAAATAACTGTGCTGGTGCCAATGCTGGGTAGTTTCTTTTTTGCAATTATGAGGAGGCCAATAGGAATCTTCATGACTCATTTTGTATCTCATCATTGGCCACTTAAATTTCTCCTATTTAATCATAAACCTCTGAAACTGAAATTATTTATCAAGTAGTGTCGTAAGTATCTTTACCTGTAAGCTCTTGCATGCTCGTTTCATCGCCCCCAAAGTCTTTGGGTATAATTTGTTTTGGAAATATTTTAAGCGTGTCTTCGAATTTAGTGTGAATGTGGATTCTATCAACTAGTTTTGTCTTCATTGCTTTTTTGAATAGCGTTAAAGCGGACACAGCGAACGGTGGTAAGTTTACCAAATGTATGCCTCTTACTTTCCCTCCAAAACAACCCTGGAATAAACACAAAAGAACATAATATAAACAAATTAGCTGCGATAGACTGACACATGAGTGTTCAAAATATCTAAATTGATGAGGTATGGTTTCGAAGACTATAAACTAATTCTAACAAATCCAACCAAGAACTTAATAAACTTATTCTTAAAACTCAAACTCTAAACAGTTTCAAATATAGTTTGAAATATATCAGTACTTTTCTGTTTTCTACTATAGAATTTGACTACGGATTCCAAAATTATAATATCTGAATATTTCTAACATAATTTAAGATTTAAATAGGTCAGCAAAAGTAACATTATTGAGGGATTCGCAGTCTTCTACTAAATCCTAGTCTGATTTTTCTTCGGCAGCATTGTCTCTATTTTTACTTTACTCCAGTAAATAATATTGAATGCGTCTTTGTCTTTTATATAATCGTGGTGCATTGCTTTATCATCTATTCACTTCAAATTCAAATTAAAAATATATTTTATTGTGGTGCATAGGAATGTTACAACTATGACCCGCCGTGTTGGCATACAATAATGCAACTTAAAACTAATGTAAATCTAACTTAAGAACTATATTACACTATAAAAACAAATCAAAATCATTTCAACTTTGAAATGTGAATAATACGTACTTCATACTAGAAAGACCATTTACCAACATCTATATTAATTCGTTAACCACGTACGAGTATAAGATTTTTAAATTCATATGGATGGCAAGTGAAATACTCACAGTCATGTAAAACATCACTTTTGATATCAGCACAGGAGTCATTTGTAAAGCGAGACTTATGTTTAAATTTGTGAAATCTATTATCCAAACGTCACCCAAGTATACATCGTTCCAGAATCTATATTCAAAGATCATGAAAGCGATCTTTATCATGTCTACCACTGTCGCTATATCCTTGCCATGCATTCTGAAATATAAATACATTAAGAAACATTTTGATTGAACCATTGTAAAGTAAAATTTTCTTTTTCAGAAAAACCCTGGAATGTTGTTAGGCTAGTTGACTTTTGAAAACTTGGTTAATAATATATTTTAAAGATTATTATTCGGAATTTTGAAAAGAAAACTGAGCTTTTGAGCTTCTATGGAAGTACCGCCACTGCTGAAGGGGCAGGCAGAATTGCATTTCTGCACCTACATTTCGCCAGGTGTGTATCAGTCCCACGAAATAGATGAAATTCTCAATGAAAAAAAAAAAAAAAACTTTGCCCGATCGGCACGTACTTGTACCACGAGGCACAATTGCACTGCACTGCACTGCCTTAAGGCAGTTCTTAAATTATTGTGTCTTAATTTGAGTTTTGCAATTAATAACAGCATATTAATTATAGTTCAAAGTCCTTACCGCAAAGGTTCTACACAGGTAAACTTCGGTCCTACTAAGAGCGCACTTTTAGTACATAAAATGAACATATTATAAGTAGGGGTGTGCGAATAATTCGAACGTACGAACTATCCGTTATTATTCAAGTTATTCAAAGTTTTTTTTTACAAATATTTTACAAATAATTCGCGAATCGACAAATAATTTTGGCATTTTCGAACTAGTCGTCAATTTTTCAGATATTAACATACGTAGAGAATCAGTTGATAAATTAATAAAATAATCGTTAAATAATATTTCACTGTTAATTAAGATTCGAATAAATCATATTTAAAAAAACGATATACGCACACCCCTAATTATAAGCTTCTGGAACCTCAAAAAGGTTCCGAAGTGCTCTTTGTAGTGTTAACATGCTTTCAAAAGTTGCCGCATTGAACTAAGTTGGTTGAAATGACATTATACAATATACACTAGAAATGTGAAGTGCATGAGTGAAAGATCTCGTTAAGAGAGTGAAACTTAGTTTATAATAACAACATCGAAAATACTGGGCATAATTACTTTTTATCTTCATGTTTGATTGAGACTATATACAGCGTGGTGGACTAAGGCCTACACCCTCTCAGTTGTAGAGGAGGCCCGTGCCCAGCAGTGGGAGGTATTTGGGCTGATGATGTATGTATGTATTGAGCGCTATTTTGTAATCTCACCTGTATAAATGCCTTTGTGGTTATTATGAAACCATCTATGAATTAAAAAACCGGCGTCTACCTGTTGCAGTTATCAATAACGAGCAAAAACGAACAAAAAAATTTCACGCTGTATGGGAAATCCCTTAAAATTTTTTTTTTTTTTTTAGTATTTTTTGTTATAGCGGCAACAAAAATACATCACCTGTCAAAATTTCAACTGTCTATCTATCACGGTTCATAAGATATAGCCTGGGGATAGACGGACAGACGGACAGTGAAGTCATAGTAATATTGTCCCGTTTTACCCGTTCTACGTTTGGGTACGGAACCCTAAAAAGTATATGTTTTGTTTTCGTAAAGCGATTGTAATTATTTGGTTCGTTGATCAGAGTAAATTCAGTATAATTCATTAAGTTTTTTTTTCAATAACTATAAGAAAAAACGCGTTCTTTGCAATGGGAGGTCTTAGTCGCTTTTTATTTTAAAGTATTAACCAAAAGTAATTATCAAACATTGCCCAGTAAATAATGTCAAAACAAGGTTATAAATATCGGAGTTTAAACTTATTTTTTAATTTAAATTTGATTAGCTCTGTATTATCCAAAGAGCCGAAAGATATAATTACAGAAATTTTGACAATTGTGACAGCCCCGTGGCGCAGTTGGCTAGACACCAGCTTGCGAAACGAGAGGGCGCGGGTTCGATCCCCGCACAGTGACAAATGTTTGTGTGATCCACAAATATTTGTTTCGGGTCTGGGTATTTGTGAGACCGAAATGCCTCTCGTAGTTTCTGATACCCACGACACAAGACTCGTATCTTAATGTGGGGTCAGAACTATGTATGTGACTGTTGGGTGTATTTATTAGAAATGTCTTAGGTAATTGAGTATGGCGTGCTGTCTAAAGGCCCTGGGTTCGATTACCATGTCTGGTAATGTCATTGTTCTTTTTATTTAGATATTCTCGTGGCTGGAAGTTTACAAGAAAAACGGTAATGGCCCAATCCCTGTTACGTAGGACTAAATCGGTCTTCTATAGGATATATTTCGGGGAGTGTGCGAAGGAACTGCACGAACTAGTTCCGCCGAGCACTTTCCGCCATCGGGAAACAAGAAGCGGGCGATCGTGCCATTCCTTTGTTGTTAATATGCCATCTTGCCGCACACACCGATTTAGGTCTACTTTTTTTAATTACTTAGGTCAAATGCCTGCACTAGATTTTTGAATTAAAAAAATATATATATCGTCGAAATGTTGATGTAGAAATTCACCACCGCCTCCCCCTTCAAAAAACCTGGCGTGACACCGTTAACAACCATTCAAAATGGTTGTGGTCCCTATTGTTTGAGTGCAAGATTATTGGCTTATTTATTATTAAGATTGATGTTACTAAACTGTTACTGAGGTTGAGTGCGGTCCAGTTTCTTGCGAGTTGCGATAGTTATTGTCTTTCATCAATAGAAACAATAACCTGCCTATACGAAAAATAATGTCAACAAAACCCTGACGATTTTACTCCGTTTGTGTTGTACTTACCCAAATCACAAGAATCTAACAAAAGTCTTAAATAAATATAGGTACATAATATGTGTATTTATTTCTATCTCGTGGTCTCGCAGTACAAGTATGTGCCGTGCGATCTAGAGGTCCTGGGTTCGATTCCCGGGTCGGGCAAAGTGTTATTGGGTTTTTCCATTAGGAAATTCTCAGTAACAGCACGGAGTCTGGAAATGTGCCCGAAAAACGGCAATAGGCTCGCCCCCTATTACGTGGGACTGATACATACCTGGCGAAATGTGGGTGCAGTAATGCACCTCTGCCTACCCCTTCGGGGAATACAGGCGTGAGTATAAACTAAGTAGTAGTATAAGTATGTATATATGTATGTAGTATTTATTTATTTACACTTTATACAATTAAACACATAATTGTAAAGGTGGACTTAATGCCTAAGGCATTCTCTGCCAGTCGAACCTTGGGTGATGCAGAGATGATGCATAGTAGGTGTGCAAATAAATGATTTCATTTGCACACCATACATAAATGCACATATTAGAAACCAATATACTTATATCATGTGATGAAACCATTATACTTATTAGCAGTGATGGCCTCGAGGTTTAGGCGCGCGGTCGAGAATTTCGACGGTCGCAGGTTCAAACCCCAGGCACACACCTCTGACTTATCGAAGTTGTATGTGTGTATTCACAATGAATTATCACTTGCATTAACGGTGAAGGAAAACATCGTAATAAAACCTGCACACCTAAAAAAATTCTTAAGAATTTCATAGGTGTGTAGTCCGCCAACCCGCACTAGGCCAGCGTGGTGGACTACGGCCTAAACCCTCTCAGTTGTAGGGGAGGCCCGTGCCCAGCAGTGGGACGTATTTGGGCTGATGATGATGATACTTATATCATACTAGCACGGCGATATGACCAATGGAACTCCATGGTGAGGTTACGACCACATCACCTTCAGTGTCAAAAAAACAGACCTGTTTTTTAATTTAAGAACGGAATAGAAAAAAGCAAAAACCTAGCCGAACATATTATATTTAAAAAAGGGAAAAAAACTTATTCGAATATTAAAATATAATAATGCAAAAACTTACCTGAAGATCGATACTCTATAGTTATCCGGTGTCTTTTTAGGAAGCACCACCCAATAACCTTGCCGTAAGTGTTTGCTCAACTCAGGACTCAGAGGATCCCTATCGCATACTAGTTCAGGCATTTTATGCTTGGCTGATAAGCAATTATCTATCTTCTCTTTTGCTCTTTCCACGCTGAATGCTCGTGATATAAGATGGCCAATGATGAGTCGATCGTCTGGAAGATAGTATCCAAATTACTGATACAAAAAATATTAAAATAGACGAATTTTAGTTTTTTAGATCTTTCAAATGCTGAATTAACTGAAAACATGACCTCTAAATATGTGTCTTATAAGAAAGCTCAAGGACACTCAGCGAGCTATGAAGAGGGCCATGCTTGGTATTTACCAACGTGATCGAATCAGGAATGAGGAGATCCGTAGGAGACCGTTGCCGACATAGCCCAAAGGGTTAGCAAGCTGAATTGGCATATGAAGGACAGTACAATAACTTAAATATTACTTACGTAGATATCCTTGTGGCAGATGCGGTTGCTTATCGTACCAATCTCTTATGTTTTTAATCATTTCTTCCAAAGACTTTTTGGATACATTATAATGTTTTAATAAAACATCTAAATCATCAGGCGATACATTCAATATTTTCTTAGGGTTGATCGATAAATCGGTTTCCTGTAACTATTTTTTTAAATATTAATTTATGTTGAAATATTTTTGTATCGTACGATTGTTACCAAAATAATTTTCATTTCTAAAAAGGGATGTTTTTTTGACATATTTTTTTTCAATATTTCATCTACCTTACTTCATATAAACTTAGACCCCGTTTTAGTTGTTGTTGTAAAGTATATTATCACTATACTACTACTACTGCCTCGTGGTCTCGCGGCACAAGTATGTGCTGTGCGATCTAGAGGTCCTGGGTTCGATTCCCGGGTCGGGCAAAGTGTTATTGGGTATTTCCATTAGGAAATTCTCAGTAGCAGCACGGAGTCTGGAATTGTGCCCGAAAAACGGCAATAGGCTCGCCCCCTATTACGTGGGACTGATACATACCTGGCGAAATGTGGGTGTAGAAATGCATCTCTGCCTACCCCTTCGGGGAATATAGGCGTGAGGTTATGTATGTATGTATGTAGTATATTATCAACTCGGCGGTCGCGTGCTCAAATCCCAAGAAAAGTTTGGCCCTTCTAAGTTTCTGAATGATTACATTATAAATGCTTAGGCCGTAATCCACCACGCTGGCCTAGTGCGGGTTGGCGGACTACACACCTAAGAAATTCCTAAGAATTTTTAAGTGTACAGGTTGCATCACGATGTTTTCCCTCACCGATAAAGTACGGGATAATTCTTTGTAAATACAAACAACTTCGGAAAGTCAGAGGTTTGTGCCTGGGGTTTGAACTCGCGACCGCGATTCTCGACCGCGTGCCCGAACCTCGAGACCATAACGACTTTTTATGATAATATTATTAGGAACTTACCATGCTTGCAGCCCCGACGGTCATTTTAACAACACTGAGGTCTAAACAAGACACAACGATTAGTGCAATGTTCTTTTGACCTTATTAGAGGAGAAGGTGGTAATGTGACCCCCGCAGGTATATTGACCCCCTTGAATAATAGTTAGTTCGCATAACGCCGTCTTATATTATTTTGGTGCAACGGGACCATTTCCGTATACTATTGATTTATTACCCTACAAATCTGCTTGGGGCGGTTACGTTCGTTCGTCATTTGAACAAGTCGAAACTCGTACCCGACAAACTTATTTTTCGACTGTGAGTTTTATTCCATAATTTATAAAAAAAATGATAGTTTTTGCTGTTGTTTTGAATATTGTGTTCGTGACACTGTCTTCTACGGGATATATAAGGTAAATATACATTTTTTACATTTTTTCAATTGTTTTAGGTTGTTTATCAAAATATTTTCAATAATTTTAATTTGGCCCCCTGACACTGGTTGTATCATGGCCCCGGGGGCACATAACAAGTATGACTTGCTTATCATTCACATATTTTTATTTTGCGGTTTCAGATGCCTAGATAAACTGTTTTGCCTCTATCTTCGATGAAGAAACCAGAGACGTGCATGCAAGAGTGCATCAGGTATATTTGAGCCGCCTACGATGATTTTTCCAAGCAAAATCTTTACGGATATTTTGTTAAAAAGTGGACCTCCTGGAACGATTGGCAAAGTTCATCCATTTGGTTGGATTCGATCCAATTGGTTCACTGAATGGTTCAGGCATTTTATTGATACAATTACCCCGGGGGCCACATTACCATCAGTTGATCTCGAGATGCCAAATTTGATTACTTAAGAATAAATGATAATTTTGATTTTATTTAGCGAGTTTCTTTTGTTTCATAGTAAGATATGTACACACAAATAAATACGAAACCCAATAAAACATTTTCCATATTTTTAATTCCATTACTTTAGAAATAAACCTTAAAAAACAAAGTGGGGGGCCACATTACCACCTTCTCCTATAAACTAATTAAATGGAGGAAACTGGTTTTGTTATTAGATTTATCGATCAAAGCTCTGTTAGGTACTTTTAAGAGGACACGATTTTAATGCATACTTTTTAATATACCATCATCCATAATATACATATTGGTAAGCGGTGATGGCCTCGAGGTTTAGGCGCGCGGTCGCGAATTTCGGCGTTCGCGGGTTCAAACCCCAGACATCTCTAACTTTCGAAGTTATGTGTGTATTTACAACGAATTATCAAACTTTAACGGTGAAGGAAAACATCGTGAGGAAACCTGCACATCTAAAAATTCTTAGGATTTTCTTAGATGTGTAGTCTGCCAACCGGCATTAGGCCAGCGTAGTAGACTGTCAGTATAAATATAAATTAGAATGTGGGTACATAAAAAAGGATATAATAAAGTCAGTCTTAGCGCAACTCGCTTGTTTGATTGACGCGCTTCTGTCACACCTTAACATGGCGCAGCCGGTAGTACGCATTTAACGTATAATATTATAAAAACGAACGCACGTATAAGCTATTTTGTTGTATAAAAGTGAGTGTTGGACAGTTAAATAACTATTATTAAAGTGAGTGATTGTGAGTTAAGTGATCTCGAAATGGAGTCAATATTACAACCGCCACGGCCATTTAATTTTGAAAATGATATAACGAACGTTACATCTGGCAATTTATGTAACGAGTGGGAGAAATGGAAGAGTGCTTTTATGATTTATTACGAAGCTTATGAATTATACAAAAAAGAGAAGAAACTTCAGATGAGCATATTGCTGCACATCGTTGGAGAAAAATGCCGGTAAGTATATGAACAATTTAAAGGAGAGCATAAGACGCTAAGACTGATTTTATTGTATCTTTTTTTATGTATGTTATTATGTTATTATTTCTAATTTATATTTATAGAAAAATAATGAAAGGATGAATGTTTGCAGAATGACGAAAGAGATTTACTGTGCGGAAGTGAACGGTGAAGTCGGTCGAGGACGGCCCAGGTGCACCTATAAAGAGCAGATAGGTAATTTACTGAAAAAGGGCAATATAAAGAGTCCTCGAAACCGACATGCATGCATGAAGAGGATAATGTCAGTGGAGGAAGCGAAAGTGGTGTGTTTGGACCGTGGCATTTGGCGCTCTATAGTCTCTGCCTACCCTAACGGGAGACAGGCGTGAGTTTATGTATGTATGTATGTATATTTATACTGAACAAGGCTGGCTGGCCAAGGCTGACTAAGGCCTAAACCCTCTCAGTTGTAGAGGAAGCTCGTGCCCAGTATATTGGGCTCGTAATTACGTCATATGGGCTGATGACGATTTTTTGCAATCCTGAAAATGTAATATAAGGGAAGAAGTGTAATGAAATTTTCTCATTATTATTTTATTAGTGATCTACCTTAATTATCTTGACCCTGTAATGCTTACGTCGTTCGATAACAATGACGGCATTTTGTTCGTTTTATGGTTTCGTACATAAACAAAATTTTTCACAGCATTTCCATAATTTTTCACATTGCATATATTTTGAATACAAACGGACTATGATGCATCTGACTGACGATATATTTATATTTTCAAGGCCAGCGTGGTGGACTAAGTCATAACCCCTCTCAGTTGTATAGAAAGTCCGTGCCTAGTGAAACGTATAATGGGCTGATATATGTAGATAGAAATTTCATTTACATTATAAATATAATTACCAAAACATACATTTAAAAAAACCTTCGACAATAACAATAGTTTCGCTCGAACTTGGTGTTCGTGAGAAATTGAGTTAAATTAAAACTCAAAATATTAATTCAATTCTGAAATGACGGCAAATATTATTTTTCTCAGCAGGATAAACAATTCTTCATAGACTTTAAAACTTATTTGCTCGCTTGAGATTTAAGCTCAACTCAAGCTCTTGACTTATATTCCACGGTAGAATCCCTGGCTAATTAGATTGATGGACATATAGATGCAATAATCGAGTTACTGCCTCGTGGTCCCGCGGTACAAGTATGTACCGTGCGATCTGGAGGTCCTGGGTTCGATTCCCGGGACGGGCAAAGTGTTATTGGGTTTTTCCTTTAGGAAATTCACAGTAACAACCCGGAGTCTGGAAATGTGCCCGAAAAGCGGCAATAGGCTCGCCCACTATTACGTGGGACTGATACATACCTGGCGAAATGTGGGTGCAGAAATGAACCTTTGCCTACTCCTTCGGGGAATACAGGCGTGAGTTCATGTATAAATAAATAAATAAATACACCCAACAGTCACATACATAGTTCTGACCCCACACTAGGATACAAGTCCTGTGTCGTGGGTATCAGAAACTACGAGAGACTTTTCGGTCTCACAAACACCCAGACCCGAAACAAATATTTATGGATCCCACAAACATTTGTCTCGGTGCGGGGATCGAACCCGCGGCCTCTCGTTTCGCAAGCTGGTGTCTAGCCAACTGTGCCACGGGGCTGTCTGTATGTATGTATGATCGAGTTACGCCCTTATCGATAACACCGACAAAGTTGAACGTAATGGAGCAGAATCTGATACTGCTTTTCGGTTAGATATTCCTCGCCTGGCTCCTGCTGCTGATGTTTTCTGAATGTAAAACACAACACTTTGCCCAGACCAAGAATCGAATTCGGGAGACGGGACCTCTTGATTATTCGCCGGAAGATTATGCGTCGGGAGCAATAGAAAAAATGCCAACACAAATAAGGACAATCAGGCCACGTCGATTATGTCTAAATATACATATATTACCATAATTATTCATATTATACACATGTTTTTTTTATAATGAATAGACGCGCATAATTAACATACAGGGAATGGGAAAAAACAACGCTACATTGTTTCACTTCACAAACTCTTATTTAATAATGCAGATACAAGTAACATAAAGTCACTTGTTAGACATCAGCCAAAACGTACAGACCAATGGAATCGCTACCAAACCTTCCCATACTAGAATTTACTGAAAATACTTTAGAAAATGTTAGAAAAGTGCACAATCTGCACGAACCAGGGAGAATGGATGAGGCTATTGATATATTAAGCGAATGGGCGGAAAAACAGGAGCATTTTATGAAGAACGAATTTCGTGAGTATATTTAAAGTATTTAAGTGTTGATTGTAAAATTTTTTTAAGCAATTTTTCGAGAGTCATTTTTACGCCAATGTAAAGGCAATTATTATTAGGGTTATGAAAAAGTAGTAGGTAAATAAATAAACCCAAAAGTTACATAATACAGTTCTGACCCCGCATTAAGATACAAGTCCTATATCATGGGTATCAGAAACTACTTTCGCTCTCATAAAGACCCAGACCCAAAACAAATATTTGTGACTCACACAAACACTTGTCTTGGTACGGGGATCGGTTCCACGGCCTCCCTTTTTGCAAGCTGGTGTCTATCCAACAGCGCCCAGTCACCTGACACTTAAAACACAGCTGGTGGCTCATCTCTACTCTTTCGAGCTTACAATCATGAACGTATGTACAAAATTTACATAACCGCGAACGAAGATCCGGACAAAAAACTTCGTAACCGACGCGCCATTTTACTGTAGAGAATAAAATTTTCCAAACGCTTGTGGCAGTGACGTACATGATGACCTTGATGATAAGAGTGCGGTCGAGACATCTTCTTAGAGTTTATAGTTTCTAACCATACCTATAACTTTTCGAAGAATTTGCATTTTAATTAATCATACATATGAAACGGCGAAGGGCAATATCGCGAGGAATCCACTATGCCTGAGAGTAGTCCAAATTTTTTTTTAAGTATGCGAAAACCATTAATATGTAGAAGACCTACATAGGTCTTCATCATGATCATCATCATCAGCCCATATACGTCGGACTGCTGGGTACGGGCCTCCTTAACAACGGAGAGGGTTTAGGCCTTAGTCCACCACGCTGGCCTTGTGCAGGTAGGCATGTAGGCTTGTACATACAAGGTGGACTATAACCAAAATCTTTTATCTGTAGGAGAGGCCTTTACGTATATGAGCTGATGATGATTTTGCGACGGAAGCAAAAGACATCGTTATCGATTCTAGTGACGAGCAGATTAAGTACGATTTCGCTGTTAATGATCATAAAAATGTTTTCAGCTCGCGATTATTTGGAAAGGCTAATAATATCAACTAAAGGGTCGTTGGAGAAGGCGAAAGTGCGCCTAGACGGACTGTGCACGTTCAGAACGCATTCGCCAATACATTTCCCAATGGGAGACCTGAGTCATTTAAAAAAAGCTTTGGATGGATTGTAAGTACTATATTTTGCAATTCACTTTCTCTCTCAAGTCGACATAATTGTACAGACCTGGTGGTATGGGACATACAAAGGATGGTGTTGCAGTTATTTGGGTAACTATGGAAGGTACCACTCCTTATATACGGCAGTCACCAGTTGATGCCGGTTTGGTGAATATCTATCTTTATTCCTTTGATAAATAATAAGTCGTGATTGCCTTGAGGTTTAGGCGCACGGTTGAGAATCCCCACGGTCGGATGTTCAAACCCTAGGCACACACCTCTGGCTTTCGAAGTTAGGTGTGTATTCAAACAGAATTAGACAGCCCCGTGGCGCAGTTGGCTCTGGTGTCTACACCAGCTTGCGAAACGAGAGACCGCGGGTTCGATCCCTACACCGAGACAAATGTTTGTGTGATCCACAAATGTTTGTGAGACCGAAAACGTCTCTCGTAGTTTCTGATACCCACGACACAGGACTTGTGCCCTAGTCAGAACTATGTATGTGACTATTGGGTGTATTATTAAATTATCACGTACTTTAACGGTGAAGGAAAACATCGTGATGAAACCTTCACACCTAAAAGTTTTTAGGAATTTCTTAGGTGAGTAGTCCGCCAACCTGCACTAGGCCGGCGTGGTGGACTAAGGCCTAAACCCGCTCCGTTGTTGAGGAGGCCCGTGCCCAGCAGTGGGACGTAAATGGGTTGATGATGATTCTTGGTTGGATGGTTGCTAGCAGCTCGGATACGAATATCCACCTTCTTTTTTTTTTATTCTGGCACGGCAAAGTGACTCCACTGTACCTGATGGTAAGCACAGTGGAGTCCAGAAAAATAATTCCAACCAGCGAGAAACGATTAACAAAACAATACTATACTGTCCTTTCATCCAACTTTAACCCTCAATTAATGTGATGTGGTTATTATGTGTTCATAACATGAGTTCTGTAATTCAAATCGATATTCTAATCTTCCAGTAGGTTCAGCGTACTGCCAAAATTCGCTCCTGATTACTATCGAGTATATTTGTTCAAAGGATTTGCCAAAAGTATGGTGCTAAGTGATTTCCAAGCTGCCTTCCAGTACAGCATACGGGTAATTTTTATTTTTCAATTTCACGAACACCCAGACTCGAGGCAATGAATATGTGTGGAAACACATCAACACTAATCTGGGTGCGGTAATTGAATCCACTACCTTTCGTTTCAATAGCAGGCTTCTATACAACGACGCCATTGACGCCGTCGAGCTAATTAATAAAGAAGTCTGCTGAAATTGTTAAGAAGTCTGGCGTACATAATATTATATTTCGTGTAATTTATTTATAAAATATATTTATTCATTTTATACATATTTTATATACATTATAATACTAACAATTACACTCGACACATATACATACTAACATACACATACATTACACTTACAGAACCCAACACATTTACTATAATATTATTAATATACGTGAAGTGCATTGGAGGCGCTCGATACCGCCGCGCGGACGGTAACCGGTATCGCATGGTAACAGCGCGGCGACGAGCGATGCGCGTCATCGCTTCAACTCACGCGCCGGCCGCGCCGACACGACTGACGCGGCCAGTCGGTACACCTCTCTCGCTCGCGAAGCCCGTGTCACCTGCTACCTCGCCGCTTTGTCCGCGCTTATCAGCTGTTCATTGTGTTAATTTTATCGTACTTTTATATGTCTCGTCTCCTTCTGTTATTTCTACTTGTTTATGACTGTATTGTGTGTGTGAACTATTGTGTCGTGTATATAGTATATACTTTGTTTGTAACTATCACTGTGCTATGTAATAAATGATTGAACTGCTTCGTGCTTATCATTGCGCTTAAGCTTGCATCATCATCCGGCACATCTCATCCACACGCAACATCGGGCGCTGTCGCCACGTGCCCACAACCAGGCACACCGACGCCGCCAGATATACATTAGCCACATACCTTGCTAAACTAGCTACACTTCTAAGCTAAAGAAGCATTTTTTTTTATCGAGATTTCTATGTCAAGATTTTTTGCTCGTTTAACAGGACGATTAGATTTTGCTATAAATATAAATAAGTGATTTTTCTTCTATTGTTCATAATCAAATCTTATGGTTCAGTGTCCTCACACCGATGAGTGGTCAAAGAATTTTGTTATAAGCTGTGCCCCAGCACTAGTTGCTTATACTTAAGTAATTATTAATTATCTGTTTTATTTCATATTGTGGTCTTGCGGTACAAGTATGTGCCGTGCGATCTAGAGGTCCTGGGTTCGATTCTGGGTTATTGGGTTTTTCTATTAGGAAATTCTCAGTAACAGCACGGAGTCTGGAAATGTGCCCGAAAAACGGCAATAGGCTCGCCCCCTATTACGTGGGACTGATACATACCTGGCGAAATGTGGGTGCAGAAATGCACCTCTGCCTACCCCTTCGGGGAATACAGGCGTGAGTTTATGTATGTGTATGTGTTCATATTGTATTGTACTAACATACCATTTGTCCCTTTGTTAATGATATTTTTAAATAAAATACATGAATAAGGTCAAGTTCATTGACGGTTTTTGCTAGAGAGTCCAGCTAGGAGCTTTTCCCTATAGAACGCAGTATTTTAGAAGAATGGCTATGAGACGTATTAAGAATACCTCCAAAACACAAATCACGGGATATTTCGGGGAAACTCATTAAATAGAGCAGCAAGCGTGAAATTTGTAGATGTCGCGGCAGGACCAGAAATATGTTAAAATTGAAGGATAATGGGGAAATTTTTGTCCTGCCGTGGGTAGATGAATAATAAATGACGTAACTATTGCAGATGTGCGAATATTGGATGAAATACGACTATTTCAATGGATTTATTCTGGTATTTGATTTCACTCACGAAGACTTCAACATCGTGGACTACATGACTAAAAATAATCCAAGTGAATTACATCAACATATAATGGCATATATCGTGAGTATTATTGTTTTATAGTACGATCGATCAAAACCGGTTTTGTTCAAACTGTTCAAATATTTTTGAAGTTATACATACTTACTTATTTAGGCGCGTTATGAAAAATGATGACAATGAAATTTTAAGATGCGCGCGCGTCACAGTGACGCAAAAGTAACAGGTTGAAGCTGCCTATGTTAAATGTAACTGTCAAATGGATCAGAAAGGTTTTAATATGTATCGGATTGAATATTTTTCAAAAAAAGTTTATTTGATTTAGATATTTTTAAAAATGCATAATAGTGACAGTAATAAAAAGGTATTGACATATTTATTACTTGTCAAATATTTATGAGTGCGTTCAGAAATGTCATATGTTGTGTAAACTAAGAACTACGTATGTAACTATGTATGTAACTGTTGGGCGTATTTCTAAGTTTTACTTCAGTCGTGTGGTATAACTTCTAATGCGTGCACATACATAAGCACACACACACTTTTTCTATACTAGCTCGGCTAAGTAACACCACATCGGACGGTAAGTGGCTATAGACTCCTTTTTTCTAAAATGCTTCAAAATTCATCAATATTGGGTAAAGAATTTAGGCGTTGGTAATTGCAACTCGTTCAATAAGACCTTGATTCCCTAAGAAAAGCTGATTATAGCTCTCTAACTGTCAGCCTAGAAGGAAATGTCGGAATTACGCAGTCGTAAGACAGAAGTGTTTGAGAACTTGGAGATATGTAGTTGCTTCCAGTAACTTGATTTGGGTAGTCAAAACCTCAAGACGAACGAACACTTTCGCTGAGAGTGCGCCGCTCTCGGAGTCCCGATAGGCGTTACTAATATTCCAGAAATTAACCATTCAATTAATTTTATATTATTTCTGATTAATTTCGTTGCGAGATTATGACAAATTAGGTTCCCTTGCGTGAGCTTCAGTGCTCGGCGTCAATACCTACTGTGCGTGCCGCTGTTGATCCTGGAGCACAGGAGTTACAGTGGCGGGTGTGTGGTGGGATAGGGCCAAAAATATTCCAGAAATTAAATTTTCTTTTTGTCGCTTCTTTCAGAAACACTACGGAGCGCGAATTAAGGCAATCCACATTATCACCAAATCGAGGTTTGCGGATGCCGTTCTTATGTTCATGAAGCCATTCTTCGGCGCGAAATTAGCTAACAGATTCCTCGTCCATAAGAAGATGGATGATATATTCGAGCATGTACCGAGAGATATTTTTCCCGTGGATTATGGGGGAAAGGAGATGAGCGTTGTTGAACTTCATGGTACATGTTTCTTTTATTTTTTATTTATTTCGAAGCAAAAACCTTTACACATTTGTAGTTTCTGTATCTTCATTAGCAAATATATATTATAAACATTTTTTTACCTTGAGCGACGTTAGACAGTAGTTAAACATTTTTTATTCGGAATTTTGTAAGGCAAACTGGGCTTTTGGTCTTCTAAGGAAGTACCGCCACTGCTTTAGATGGTCATTGTCAGCCCATATACGTCCTACTTCTGGGCACGGGCCTCCTCTACAACTGAGAGGGTTTAGGCCTTAGTCCAGCACGCTGGCCTAGTGCGGGTTAGCGACTACATACCTAAGAAATTTTAGGTGTGCAGGTTTTCATCAAGATGTTTTCCTTCACCGTTAAAGTACGTGGTAATTCATTGTGAATACAGATAACTTCAAAAAATCAGAGGTGTGTGCCTGGAGTTTGAACCCGTGACCATCGAATTTCTCGACCGCGTGCCTAAACCTCGAGGCCATTACGAATTATGTGTGTGTATGTATGTTAAAGTCCCACCAAAAACACGCAAATTAATAGTATCACAAAACATTTTTTAAAGGGTTTGATTCCCAATTAAATGTCTATTAATAAATATACATATGTATGTATGTACATTTAACAAGGATAACGTATCTTTTTTCAGACAAGTGGTTCAATCTAATAAACTCAGAAGAGCACATACAATACATGAAGGAGGTGGTTGAAACCGGCACAGATGAGTCCAGAAGGTTGATAGACAAAATGAACACTGAACGCTTGGGCATGCCCGGCTCTTTCAGAACTCTCAAAATAGATTGACACTTTGACTTTGATCGCACATACATTAATGATTTGTTTAATTTCATAAAGGTTTTGGATATTTTTCTATTAAATATACTGCTTTTGTTCTGTTTACTTTTAATTTTTATTGTTAATTTATTTATTTAACACGTTATTGTACACTAAACATAAAACAAAAACATAAAATAACATACATTGAAAGGTACAAATGGCGGCCTTATCGCACATGGCGATCTTTTCAAGGCAACCATAGGATGGACAAACTGAAGGGATTTCATTTGGAGGGCAGTGTGTACAAAAATATAGAATATAGATATAGAATATAAGTTACGATTAAAATCATACATACACGAAAAACATAATATACACACATAAATACATACACAAATATATAAATAAGATATTGTTACTAATTATTATGGAGATAGTGATCTTTGACAAGTTAATGTAGGCTATTTAGTTGTTATTTTGATAATCTTATCAATCTAGTCACGCGTTAGTCACGCGGAATAATATGTGGATACCGTGCGATTTAAAGGTTCTAGGTACGTTTACTAAACCAATAAAAACGGCAATAGGCTCGCCCCCTATTACGTGGGACTGATACATACCTGGTGAAATGTGGGTGCAGAAATGCACCTCCTCTGCCTATCCCTTCAGGGAATACAGGCGTGAGGTTATGTTATGTTATATTTTTTGAAAATTCTGTGTAGCATAGGAGGGCTGGAATTTAGCGAAAAACAAGAAACTGAAAAAATAAATGGTTTAGTGTATGTCCGTTGGGGCAAACGTGTTCTGGAGCGGAGACTACTGCTCGGCAAACGCAGAGTAGGACGCCCTCTGGCTAGGTGGGTAGACGATATCCGCAACGTGGCTGGCAGCGGTTGGATGTGGAGGGCCGAAGGTGGAGCCCAGTGGCGTGCCATAGAAGAGGCCTATGTCCAGCAGTGGACGTAAGAGAGGCTGGTGGTGATGATGATGAATGTATGTCCAAAAATGCACCTCTGCTGACCATTTCAGTAATACATGTATGTAACACTGACATGAATGTGTGTTACAAAAAACAGGCCCACAGCTGTTTTCAAGATCCTATCTATTTTTGTATTTTTTTTTTTTTTAATATCGATGCAGAGTTTTAGATTGTTACGCGAAAATAGCCATCCGACTCCTTTTATATTCGTTCGTCTAATATAAACTGGGAATAGCTTCTGACTCCTGCCTTCACTCGGAAGCAATTTTATAAAAAGTAAGTACTACCTGAAAAACCATAGAAACGAAACTCATATTTATTTGATCAAATAAAGAATTTCAACATTAAAGACTCATACGAATGTAGTGAATGAAAATTAGAAACGCAATTAAGAACTAAATAAGGTTTATTTACTTATTGCTATAGTGATTTTTATAGGAATTTCTTAGGTGTGTAGTCTGCTAGCCCGCACTAGACTAGCGTGGTGGACTAAGGCCTAAACCCTCTCAGTTGTAGAGGAGGCCCGTGCCCAGCAGTGGAACGTATATGGGCTGATGATGATGATGGTGATGATGATGAGTGCTCTAAAAAAGCCGAAAATAGATTAAGAAATGCACACGTATTTCGTCAGTATGTATCAGTCCCACGTAATAGGGGCGAGCCTATTGCCGTTTTTCGGGTACATTTCCAGATTCCGTGCTGTTACTGAGAATTTCCTAATGGAAATATATTATTAATTATAATATGACAACGGCGCCATCTATCAGTTCCAATTGTGAATCTAAACCATTCTCGAATCATCTCGAACACACATAAAAAAAATCATCCCAATCGGTCCAGCCGTTTAAGAGGAGTTCGATGTCATACAGACAAACATTCATTTTTTATATAAATTAAGAATGAAACAAAAAATGCACTTGTCTAATGTTAGAGAAGGATGCAGCGGTACAGCTGAGAGTTCATGACCTCACCGTCTTGTAGGAATTATTAGTAGAAGAATTATAATCAATGTTGCGTTGTTTTGATGGATTATTGTGATATGCTATTGTAGATTTTTTAATTAACTATTTATTTATTGTATCACAAAACGCTAAAAAGGTATAAAACCTTTTACCATATCCATTTCAAGCAGTTTTTATGTCAATCAGTGGCGATAAATCTTGAAACTTTAAACTGTAATAACTTTAGTAATAAAAAAAACAGCTTGATTTATCATCTAAGAATAGTACATCATCATTATCACCATCATCAGCCCATATACGTCCCACTGCTGGGCACGGCCTCCTCTACAGCTGAGAGGGTTTAGGCCTTAGTCCACCACGCTGGCCTAGTGCGGGTTGGCGGACTACACACCTAAGAAATTCCTAAAAGCTTTTAGATGTGCAGGTTTTATCACGATGTTATCTTCACCGTTGAAGTACGTGATATTTTTTTGTGAATACACACATAACTTCGAAAGGTCAGAGGTGTGTGCCTGGGGTTTGAACCCGCGACCGTCGAGATTCTCGACCGCGTGCCTAAACCTCGAGGCCATCATGACTTAAGAAATAATAGTAAAAGAATAGTACACTAAAATGTAATTTAATTAGTGTCCTATTATCCTGTACACCCTGTATATAAGCTACCGATAACTATCTTATTACACTTAAATTCAGAAGTAACGCAGACAGAGTTTCGTACATAAGCTTGTATAATAATAAAAACAATAATTTATTTTAAGAGTAAATTATATTTTTAATTACGTATGGTAATTTAAAACTTACGTCAAAGGTATCAAGTCTGCTACAATGATTTAAAAAAAATCATTGTGAAATTGGCAAATACTTAAAATGTATTACGCTTCGATCGCTAATATGAGTCGATCCGGTCTTCGATGGAGAACATAAATACATGAATGAATGAATGAAAATGAATGAAATGAAAATGAAATAAATGAATCATGAATGGGAAGTCCATGAAATAAGGTTTTTTAACTGGAACCAAGGTCGGCCGGCAGTTTGACTTGTCCCTACATTTTAAAAAAGTTCTCTTTCATAGTATCTTTGCAGAGAGTTTAGAATTGTGAAACGGCAATAACGACAATACCCGATTGGATTCGAAACCGGGACCACTAGATAGAACGACGCATACATACTTGTGCCGCGAGACCACGAGGCAGTCACTTATTTTATATGATATTAATTAAAGGTATTATATATGTAGGAAAATTGTCTTTTAAATAATCTTCATTATGATACAATTCTGTAAAAAAAGTAGTTATGCTTTGTAATCAAACAAGGTAATTAAAATTCACGGCCTCGATAAAAACAAATAACCATTAACAAAAACTAAAATATATCAGTGTTAAAAAAAATAATTAACAGGAAGACAGATATTGTGGGAATTATCACATTCGTATTTAAGGACACATTGTTTGTTAAGCAGTCAGTTTGCCTTCGAATTTGTGGAAAATAGTTCATCATGGAGTCAATACCACAAAATCCTGTATTGAACTTCCACCCAGACACTATGGAAGCGGTGCGGTCAGTTGTGAACATGCACAGACCTGGTGAAATGTACAACGCTGTCACACTCCTTCAAGAATGGCTGGAGAAACAACATCATCTAACCAAAAAGGATTATCGTGAGTTTCAATATGTCTACGATTTTTTTCTTTTTTTTATTTGCTGTGGGGGAAGTAGACAACTCTTTGTTTCCAAATCCTCCTTTATATCTTATTATACTGTCTCGTGGTCTCGCGGCACAAGTATGTGCCGTGCGATCTAGAGGTCCTGGGTTCGATTCCCGTGTCGGGCAAAGTGTAATTGGGTATTTCCATTAGGAAATTCTCAATAGTAGCACGGAGTCTGGAAATGTGCCCGAAAAACGGCAATAGGCTCGCCCCCTATTACGTAGGACTGATACATACTTGGCGAAATGTGGGTGCAGAAATGCACCTCTACCTACCCCTTCGGGGAATACAGGCGTGAGGTTATATATGTATCTTTTCAAGACAAATTAGGTTATCTTGGATTCTTTGAGCTTCAGTGCTCAGTATCAAAGTTGTGCGTGCCGCTGTAGAACTTGGAGCACAGGAGTTACGGTGGCAGGTGTGTGGTGGGATTGGGCCACACGTCTCTATTGTTTCAATCAGACACCAGCATGTAAAATGTCCAAATCCCCCTAAAAGACAACGGTACGTTTGATCCAGAAATAATTGTTTATGAGACTGAAAAGTCTCTCGTAGTTTCTGATACCTACGACGCAAGACTTGTATCTTAGTATGAGATCAATATCATTGTTATTTGCTGTTAAATTTTAATATGGTAATTTAGTTTAAAGTTTACGTTACCGTCTTCTGAATATATCAGAATGTAGCCTCTTGAAAAAATGTTTCGTCATTTCAATCATTTGCGTTGTTTTTTATTACTAATTGACTTCAAGATTACGATTTAGGAGGATTAAAAATTAATGATTTACGTCTTTCTATATTTACAATCCTTTTACGCAAAGCTGACCGGCTTATGCTTTGGGATTATTTATATTTTATGTTAATATATATTTTTTTCAATACCTTCTTACTCACGTCTGTATTCACAAAGCGGTAGCCAGAGGTGCATTTATGCACCCAAGTTTCGCCAACTATTTAGACCCATGTAATGGAGGGCTCCGAGCTGCTACGGAGAATTTCCTAATGAAAAAATCCAATATTACTTTTCACGACCCGGGAATGGAACCAAGATACAATTATTTATAACTAGCTTTTGCCCGCGATTCCGTCCGCGTAGACTTCAGGGTTGGGTTCAGAAAGAAAATAAGTTGTAGTCTATTTTACTCCACAGACTCCCATTTATGTCCATATAAAAAATCGTTTACATCGGTCAAATGATTTAGGCGTGAAAGCATAACAGACATATAGTTACATATACATAGTTACAGTCGTCTACATGTCGTTTCATCATTCTAGCTTCAAAAATGTCGAATTTCCACACAAACTTTCACCCCTATTCTATTTTACCCCCTTAAAAGGTTTTTTTTTACAAACTTTTAATGTCATATTTATTTATATGTAATCAACAGCCTCAAAAATAAGTTTCAAGCTTCTGGCTTTAAAAATGACAATACTTCCATGCAACCTTTTTTCATCCCCCCTTTCAAACCCTTAAAACCCCTTTTTCGGGATAAAAAGTAGCCCATGTCCTTTCTCAGGGTCTAAACTATCTGTGTACCAAATTTCATTTAAATCGGTTCAGTAGTTTTAGCAGGAAAGCGAGACAGACAGACAGAGTTACTTTCGCATTTATAATATTAAGTATGGATAATGGTTCTCTTTCTTTCTATGTACATAATACCTATAGTATCTAATATTTCACATTCCAGCTCGGGAATATTTGGAGAGGTGTTTGATTTTCCACAAGGGATCCTTGGAAAGAACAAAAACACAAATGGAGCGAATGTGCGTCCTAAGAACTTTGCTAACCGAGTTCTTCGAGAAACATGATGCCAAACACGATTTTGAAGATTTAAATGATGTTATGTAAGATGTTCACATTTTTTTTTAATAAATATTGTATTTAGTGGAAAATATACAGAACTCCTACACTACGAGTAGGACGTCCTGCAGCACGATGGTCCGACAACATGACATGATGACAGCCCCGTGGCGCAGTTGGCTAGACACCAGCTTGCGAAACGAGAGGCCGCGGGTTCGATCCCCGCACCGAGACAAATGTTTGTGTGATCCACAAATATTTGTTTCGGGTCTAAGTGTATGTGAGACCGAAAAGTCTCTCGTAGTTTCTGATACCCACGACACAAGACTTGTATCTTAGTGTGGGATCAGAACTATGTATGTGACTGTTGGGTGTATTTATTTATTTAACTTGAGAAAGGTGGCGGGTAGCGGTTGGATAAGGGTTGCTCAAGACCGGGATGGTTGGCGAATACTTAGGGTGGCCTTCGATCAGCAGTGGACGGCGATAGTTTATTCTAGTTTACGTTTATTAAGTAGAGTTTTTACAAGTTCAGCTTGAGTTGGTAATTGGTATAATGGTGACTTCGAAACTTATGATTAGGCTTCCACGAATTTCATTTACAGCCTCGCTTCTCTCCTCCCGACCCTCACTACGGATCATCTGAGGGTATTTGCAATAAAAATGACGTCATCTAAAGTTACTTCGGAAACGATTATGCAAATGTACAGATATAGTCTTTTGGTGAGTATAACTACAACTAAGTTTTACCTACTATATTTACTGTGTCTTCAACCCTTCAACTTGGTTTTCAAGTAATATTTCAACGCGAATTCGTTTGGGACTTTGTATGGATTGATGTAAAGAAACGTTCATCACTTGAAAACTGGCATTACCATATTCTACTACTAACTAGTACTACTGTTAGTCCCTATCCCACCACACACTCGCCACTGTAACTCCTATGCTCCAGGTTCAACAGCGGCACGCACAGCTGCTGCGGACATTTATACTATTTTTGTTTTGCAGAAAAGAGCCATCCGGGCCATTTATAACCTATTAATAAATATTCTTACCGTCACTAGTCAGTTCATATACGAAAACCTTGTATATGTTCAAAAGAATCTTGATAGATTTAATAAACTAATTTACACAATAAAAATACTAGGAACAAATGCAATCTCGTTCAACATGTAACTCGTCTCCGGAAAATTCATAACTCTTTTATGGGGTAATGTGTACGCTTCTATAACAAACTCCCAAAGCGTATTAGGGAGCTTCCCTTGAAAAAGTTTAAAGAATCAATTAAAGATAAAGTATATAAAAAAGCTTACTATACAATTTCAGATTATATTGGAGACAATAAGCCCTGGGAGTAAGTAAATTGATCAGAAGTTTTGTTGCTACAATTTGTATCGTTATGACATACATAAGGTTAAATTTATATAATGACATTTAAAAAATTAAATTATAATTTTAATTTATTATTTAAAGAAAATACATTTCGTGTTGCTGAGGGAGTTTCTTGCCGTTTCTTCTCCACAGCGATAACACGTTTCGAAGCGGCAATAGTTTAAAAAAAATAGTTTAATATTGACGATTCAAAAGAGCTTGTAAAAGTCTATTTGAATAAAGATTATTTTGACTTTGACTTTGACTTTGACTTTAGAATTGACGCTGAGCACTGAAGCTCAGCGGATCTAAGGGAACATAATTTGTCATGATCCCGCAACGAAAATAGTCAGAAATAATGTACAGGAGGAGTTGGAAATATGTAGTTGTCCCATAGTTGTAACTAGAACATTAGTAGTTTAAAATTATATGGTTGATATATTCACAAATCCATAATAATATCATAAATCCTAAAGTAAATCTGTCCTTTACGCCTAAACTGCTGGACCGATTTGAATGATTTTTGGTATAAAAATAGATAGGATCTTGGGAGCGAACATAGAAAACTTAATTTTATAAAATTGCGCCATGGCGGATGGGCCCCACATGTAATCAGTGTAATTTTCCGTGTCATTTCAGTCAAAGATAAGGTACCAGTGTCAATCAGGCTTTTTGATTTTAGATTTGCGAATATATGCGACTACACGACTATTGCGACGGGTACATCGGCATATTTGACTACAGAGATGTGAATGTAATGGATTACATTTCAGCGACAAACATTACGCAGTTGTACAATATGGTCCAGATATTAATGGTGAGAATAACTTACACTATTCTGCCACGGAAATGTATCTGACAACCTTGAGGCCGCGCGGAACAAATGTGTGCTGTGCGATTTAGGGCGAAGTAAATGCCGAATCAGACAGTATATTGGGTTTTCCATTCCAAGTCTCAGTAACAGCATGGAGTCTGGAATTGTGTCGGAAAAATCGCAATAAGCACTTGCATGTAGAAATTTACCTCTGCCACATACTTCAGGGACACAGACTTTAATGTTTGTGGGTGTGATCAATCCAATCCATCAGCCAAAAGAGGGCCTCTTCCAATGACTTTCACGGGGACCTGTTGGAAGCAGCCTGCATCCAGCAACGTCCCGCGACCTTTACTAGGTCCTCCGACCATTTTGTCGGTGGACGTCCTACGCTCCGCTTTCCGGTACATGGCCTCCACTCGAAAACTTTTTTATGTGTGATCAATCTATTTAAATTTCAGGCAGGCTACAGCTCGAAGATAAAAGGATTACATGCAATAACATCTTCAAAAAACATAGACGCGTTTGTTAATTTAATAAAGAAAATGTTTAGTAAAAAAATTGCCAATCGTATATACATACATTCAACTATAGATACTATATTTGAGCACGTGTCTAAGGATATACTGCCTTTTGAATTTTCTGGTACTGGCGGTTCCCTCGAGAGTTTACATAGTAAGCATTTTTTATATTATCTTAAAATATAATATAGAATACGAATTGATATTTCCCTGTATACGTTCTATTGCTGAGCATGGGCATTCACTTAAACTGGGAGAGGTACTGTCCCCATAGTGTGGGTTGGCAGACTACACACCTAAGAGCTTTTGAGTGTACAGTTTTCCTCACGATATTATCCTTCACCGCTAAAGTACATGATGATTCAAAGTGAAAATACGCACGCAGGTTTGCTGAGTTGCTCAATCACACTATGCTTGAGGAACCTAGCATTGTAGAAAGCAGGGAGAAGCTGTTTTGGCATATCAAAATAAACAACAGAAGTACCAATTTTAAATAACTAACAATAATATTATAAGTATCAAACAAATTATTTTACAGAACAAATGAGAGATGAATTGGGAACCAAAAAGTTCATTGAATATCATAAAGAAATGTCCGAAGCTAAATCAACCCAAACGGATAAAACAAAGGAGAAATTCTGCGACATGGATCTGGGAATAGAGGGGAGTTTCCGGTGTTTAAATGTGGATTGAAAATAAAGGACAATTAATGTTCAATTCCATAGATTTTGTTTTATACAGTCAATAGACTCTCATTTCTCTAATGTGGATCTATTCGAAATTAATTTCCATTAAAGTGATTTACGATCTTGACCTGAATCAGACCAGTTTTTTTTTATTTCCTGACAAACTAAAGTCTGTAGTATCATTTATATAAATCTGTAAAAAAAGCGTAGCCTAGTCCCATCTTTTGTTGTGCCAAATTCCGTCGTATTTGTTTCTGCGTTTCAGACATCAAAATATTATTCATAATGAATATAATCGTTAGGAAATTTGGATTAACAATAAATGTCTTAATAAAGTGCAATATATTTATTACCACTTACTAAAATAATTCAAATCACCGAAATACACTGCATACTTAATGCTATAATACAAATATGAGTAATTAAATCATTTATTGTCAAATTATTTATTTATTGTGAGGACGAAAAGTCTCTTGTAGTTTCTTATACTATGTATGGGACTGTTGGGTATATTTATAATTTTATTAAATAATTCAAAAACTTATAAAGGTGTATAAAATAATTACAAGCTTTTACAATATTCTTTCTTACTGTTACAAGGCGTGCAAATATAAGTCACATGTCTATTGTGGCACATTTAATCCCATATACATAATACTCTAACTACATTCGGAAATATTAATACTTCGCATTGTACAATGTAAAGTACCTATGCAAGTAGAAATTCTTATGCGTAATACATACATATTCCCAAACCAAGATTATGTAAATCGATAATTAAAATCGAAAATTGGCTAATCATTCTTTCTATTTCTGGAACTAAGAGTTTATTTATTATTATCGGTATCTATTTTAGTTATTTTACCCTTAATCACTAAAACGGTGTTATAAATTATTATAGATACTATTCTATTTCTAGCAGCCCGTTTACGTCCCCCTGCTGAGCACGGGCCTGATGGGTTAGGCTTAAGTCCATCATTCTTGCCTAGTGCGGATTAGCTGTCTACAAATTTATGAAATTCCTTTTATTATTATTATTGCTTACTTAAAAAATATCAAAGTGTCAATGTAAATATTATATATAAAGCTGGCCACACATTCGATTACATTCCTTAAACCAATGTACAACCTACTTTAAATATCGTGTGTTCTCTGACATAATTATCTAATGTAACTTTCCAATAGAAATATACCAAACGCTCATAATACACACATACAAATCAGTTTAGTTAATGTTTATCGTCTTTATAATATGTTTCGCTCCTTTCGAACCTACTGGCATTTGCTCGATAGATTCCTTTCATCACCACAACACCTCAGCATCCATCCATCATCCATCCATCAGCCAATGGAAGTCCACTGCTGGACATAGGCCTCTCCTAATGACTTCCACAGGGACCTGATGGAAGCAGCTTGCATCCAGCGACGTCCCGCGACCTTTACTAGGTCATCCGACCATCTTTTCGGAGGACGTCCCACGCTGCGCTTTCCGGTTCGTGGCCTCCACTCGAGAACTTTTTGGCCTCAGCATGAGAAAATGAGAGGGAAACACCTCAGCATGCCCCTTTTTAATTTATTCTCGTGATCATATTTCAACAACAATAAATCGCAATGATCTCTCATGATGCCGTTCTTTATCCAGTCATTAAGGATGACTTGATGACTTTTATCCTAATTTTATGCTTCTTCCGCAACGCCAAACATTCACTGCCATACATTAGCATCTGGACCAGCACGAAATTGTGAACAATCGTCGATCTTTGATAATTATGATTCGTGCCTTTTGTTTTTTCACTGGCAACTCACCAATCTCTTTATTTCCTACCGTGTCTTTGTTCATTACCATCCTCACAATTTTTGTCTCTTGTTGTAAGACTACCCAGATACACAAACTCTTTCATTTATTCTACTCTCTTATCTTCTACGCTAATGCTACATAATGTGCCACTCTCTTTATCTATCACCATAACTTTACTATGGGCATGAACCAACAAATAATAAAAAAAATTAAACCGTCATTCCTAATGGCATAATAGTTGTTTTAAAATTATTTCGTTAACAAAGAGTTTCAGGTCTGTTGCTTCCTTGTTTGGAATTGAATATTTTAATTTAACAGCCTCCGTGACGCAATTGCCTCGATATCAGCTTTTGAAAGGAGAGGCCATGGCTTCGATCCCTGTATCGAGACAAATGTTTGTGTAATCTATAAATATTTGTTTCGGTCTGGGTGTTTGGGACAGCAAAAGTTTTCACAACGAAAGTATGTGGGGAGAACAATCTAAGTGACTTTTGGATGTATTTATTTATTAATGATAAAGACGTTTAACGTAAATAAATAAATAAACCAAATGATCCAAATTAATCTACATTCAAGGACCTAAAGGTTCCTGCTAGTCCGAGATCTAATCCATTCAACTGCTCCTTTAGCCTGTGAGTTTCGTTAGAAATGGCTTGACTCATTTCTTTCATGTAATTTACTTGTTCTTTAGATCCAAGTACGTCGTTCCATTGCTCTGAAATTTTAAATGAAATTATTTTTTAGAGGCAATGATGGCCTCGAGGTTTAGGCGTGCGGTCGAGGATCTCGGCGGTCGCGGGTTCAAACCCCAGGCGTACACCTCTGACTTTTCGGAGTTATGTATGTATTCACAATGAATTATCACTTGATTTAACGGTGAAGGAAAACATCATGATGAAACCTGCACACCTAAAAATAAAGTTCTTAGGAATTTCTTAGGTGTGTAGTCTGCCAACCCGCACTAGGCCAGCGTGGTGGACTAAGGCCTAAACCCTCTCAGTTGTGGGGGAGGCCCGTGTCCAGCAGTGTGACGTATATGGGCTGATGATGATGATTTATTAAAATGATATTCAATATAAAATTTGCTTCGCAATTCTACGGAAACCGTGTTATTAAATTCAGTGAAGAGAACACTTTCTGTAGCTATTCTTAGGGTTCTGTAGACTGATGCTTCAATATGTTAGATAAGAATTACTTCATATAATTTTACGTCATATTTTTTATAGTTTTATATTCGGCGCTATTGCCATATTTTTATGTAAAGAAGCATAATATTACTTAAAGCATCACTTCATTCATATAAATAAAAATCAGCTGCCTCGTTAGTCCCACAGTAATAGTGTTCGGAGTTCGATTTCCGCGTCGGGCAAAATAATATTGATTTTTTGGGTAGCATACCCCGTCAGATAATGTGTCTAAAAATGGCCATTGGCTCCGTCCCTTTTGTTTCGGGTTTAAAAAAGCTTGCCTATCTCTGTTGAATAAAGAGGTATGTGTATATATGTAAATAAATAAGTACAACCAACAGACACATACATAGTTCTGACCCCACATACGAGTCTTGTGTCGTGGGTATCAGAAACTACGTGAGACTTTTCAGTCTCACAAACACCCAGACCCGAAACAAATATTTGTGGATCACACAAACATTTGTCTCGGTGCGGGGATCGAACCCGCGGCCTCTCGTTTCGCAAGCTGGTTTCTAGCCAACTGCGCCACGGGGCTGTCAGAATAAAAAAGTTAATTTGATTCAATGCCACTGACGTCAATTAAATTTACATAACCTTCGTTAGTTTTTGTGGAAACAGTAACATGAATAATTTTTGTATATTTTTAATACGGCTGTTAGTATGTTTGAGCAAATTAAAAACCTCAGTAATATATTTTATCTTATTCAATCGAATACTTTAATAGCTTCAATTTATTTTCACACAAGCTGAATAAAAGAATCTTGCATTAATTTATTCTAACTTTAATTACTTAAAATTTGTGTGTATTTCATTGTCTACGGAGGCAACGAGGCGCTTTCAAATTGGCATTAAAATAAGTATTATAAGACCGTTTTTGTGAAGGAATACCAAATTACAAGTCACATTTACTTTACCTTACGATAAAAGTATAGCAATCTGAATTAAGCCATTGTATTACATACATACATAAACTCACGCCTGTATTCCCCGAAGGGGTAGGCAAAGGTGCATTTCTACTCCACATTTCGCCAGGTATGTATCCGTCCCACGTAATAGGGGGCGAGCCTATTGCCGTTTTTCGGGCACATTTCCAGACTCCGTGCTGTTACTGAGAATTTCCTAATGGAAAAACCCAATAACACTTTGCCCGACCCGGGAATCGAACCCAGGACCTCTAGATCGCACGGCACATACTTGTACCCCGAGACCACGAGGCAGGAGGTTGTTGTATACAATATACATATATGTAATTTATTTATATATATATACGTAAATTATTTATGTCGTGGAGTAAGCGCGGGTCCAATATTAATACTATTAAGTTTGATATTGACATACAGGCAACTAACACTAAAACTTATTACTACTCTAGTCATCATCATCATCGGTCTATATACGTTCCTCTACAACTGAGAGAGTTTAGGCCTTAGTCTACCGGGACTAGTGCGAGTTGGCGGACTTCTTAAGAAATTCCTAAGAATTTTTAGTTGTACAGGTTTACTCAGGATGTTTTCCTTCACCGTTAAAGTACGTGATAATTTATTGTGAATACACACATAACTTCGAAAAGACAGAGGTGTGTGCCTGGGGTTTGAACCCGCAACCGCTGAGATTCTCGACCGCCTGTCTAACTCGAGGCCATCACTACTTAGTACGTGTATATAATGATTTAAAATTAACGCCTGTGTTAAAAGGCTGCTGTGATGGTGCTCACACACAACAGCAGTCTGTGATACATTTCAATTGCTGTTTATCAGATTCCCGAAAAACGGCAGCAGGCTCGTCCCCCTATTACGTGGGACTGATACATACCTGGCGAAAGGTGTGCAGAAAACCTCAGATCTTCGGGATTCTGGAGTGACTTTGTATAAAGCATAAGCAAGTAACAACCAACCTGATAAAGCAGAAAGTGATTGGTCAAAGCCACCGAAGTCCGACGGCAGAATTTCTTTTGGAAAATGATCGTACAAAGTCTCGATGTTCATGTGAATGTGGATTCGGCTGGAGACTTTCGGTCCGAACATCTTCTTTACTATTTTTAGCAACATTTCAATTGCCCTAGATGTTGTGAGTACGTGAATTCCCTTTATCCTCATTCCGTAGCCTTCCTATAATAATATGCATAATTAGTAGCAACGATTTTCATTAAAAAACTCTGATTAATGATACTATTCTTTATCATCATCATCATCAGCCTATATACGTCCCACTGCTCGGCACGGGCCTCCGCTACAAGTGAGAGGGTTTAGGCCTTAGTCTACGACGTTGGCCTACTGCGAGTTGGCGGACTACACACCTAAGAAATTCCTAAGAACTTTTAAGTGTGCATTGTGTTAATCTTTATAACAAAAGCAAAATTACGTTTCCGAAAGCTTAATCTGACGAGATAGTTCCTTGATTTTCAAAACATTTTTGCTGTGTTCTCGCATTAAATAGCCCTTGACGCCGAAGTAAAACAATATCTTGAGGTCTATCAACCCACACTAAGTCAAGTTCAGAGTAAAACAGTCCAGCCATCATAACTGTAGAATAATCTCTAGTGGAACTCTAATGCGTGTGAATGCTTACCATTAAAATTTTGATGAATTGATGTAGTGCGATAAAATCAGCAGCAGCTATAAGATCGCTAATGTTTGTTTCTCTATAATCTAAAACAGCCATGAAACCGTTGCAGTAATCGTTTGCCTTTATGTATTCGCTGACCTGGAAAGAATAACAAATATAAAATTGAGTTTTTAAAGTAAACGATCAGGGAAAATTTGATTCATCATTATCATATACTTGGCACTGCTAGGTACGGCCTCCTTTACAAGTGAGAGGGGGATAGGTTGCGCGTCGTCTACCACGCTGGCCGAATAAGTAACTTCGAAAAGTCAGAGGTACGTGCTAACTAACATGTTTGACTCGACCGCGTGCCTAAACCTTGAAGCCATCACTACTTTAAACTTTCATTACAAACAAAAAAATACGAGATTGACTCGCTAATTACGCAGAATTCTATGGCGTGTTTTATATTACAATTTTGTAACCATTTATTATTGACTGCCTCGTGGTCTCACGTTACAAGTATGTACCGTGCGATCTAGAGGTCCTGGGTTCGATTCCCGGGTCGGGCAAAATCTTATTGGGTTTTTTCATTAGGAAAATTCTCAGTAGCAGCACGGAGTCTGGAATTGTGCCCGAAAAACGGCAATAGGCTCGCCCCCTATTACGTGGGACTGATACATACTTGGCGAAATTTGGGTGCAGAAATGCACCTCTGCCTACCCCTTCGAGGACTACAGGCGTGAGGTTATGGCGTATGTTGTATGTATGTTATTATTGATATAGGTGGGTTAAAAATCCATAAATGTAGTCTTGTAGGACAGAGAATAGTCCGTCATGTTAGCGGCTGTAATTTTCTTTTCATCTATAAAATTGTTACCACCTCTTCTGTTTTTAAACTCTTTTCTATTGTTCCGTTTTTCAATCTCTAGAGCAGAGTCTAGGTTGTTAAGCGCGACCTGAGTTCAAGATCTTTTTGACCTTTTGTTATTGGAGACGTTAAAGATTCTCGTATATTCTGTTACCTAGTACACAGAACTTGTATTTTCTTATGGGTATCTATGTATACAGGGTGTATTTAGACAGTGATCGGAAACTAAGCCAGGTAATAGCTACGGTGATTACAAACCCATTGGCGTTAAAATCTCGACAAATAATAAAAGTTTTGACGTTTTCTTAACAATCACAGATATTAAATGGATGTGGTTGTAAGGAAAATGTATTTATTTTATTTTTTGTCGGGATTTTTTTAAGTGGCACAGTGTTTGTAATCACCGCAGCTATTATCTGCCTTAGGTTCCGATCACGGTCTAAATACACCCAGTATATACGAGAAGTGTTTACTTACCAGAATACCATGCCTATACATATCAAGCAGGATGTCAGCTGTAGAGCCAGTTTTGATAAAACGGCCCACGTAAACCCGGTAGTGATCTTCTGTGAGTGTGGGCATAACAGCATTAATACTGTAATCATAGAAAATAGGAGGAATCACAACATAGAAAGGAATTCATTTTTATCTTTCTATTCATCTGCACTGCCGTGCCACGGCCAAGTCGAGCAAAAAAGAGGCACGGCCGTACCATCCTTTTCTCGAAGCAGTGATTAACTTTAACTGATGTTTGCAAAAAATAATTATTATTTTAAAATAAAGAACACGACGCGGCCGCTCGTATGTTGAAGAGACTACCTGCAAAAATAAGGCCAACTCATAAGACAGAGAGTGAACTAACTGTAAAACTAGTAATACAACTAGTATTGTAACTAGGTATAGTTTAAATGGTTATATGTGTCTTGTGTACTCAACGTTTTTATGGTATTTACGTTTTAAAGGGTTAATATAAGAACTTGGACTCAATTAACCAGAAACTTAGATAAGATGCACTTTATTGCATCCACGTGCATAAAAATATAAAAAGAAAATTTAAAATCTAGCATGAACAATTGCCGGTCTTATCGTTGAGAGTGATCTCGTCCAAAGTAAAAAAAAAACTTTACATTGAATTTCGGGTAATAAGGCATATGGAAACGGTCATCCATTTTAAAAGCCATTTTAATGCAATAACACCAAGGTCATATCATCTTATACATGTCCCTTCCATTTACATTAAAGTCAATTCAGCAAAGATTATTAAATTTTACTGAACTTAATTTGACTGCCTCGTGGTCTCGCGGTACAAGTATGTGCCGAGCGATCTAGAGGTCCTGGGTTCGATTCCCGGGTCGGGCAAAGTGTTATTGGGTTTTTCCATTAAGAAATTCTCGGTAACAGCACGGAGTCTGGAAATGTGCCCGCAAAACGGCAATAGGCTCGCCCCCTATTACGTGGGACTGATACATACTTGGCGAAATGTGGGTGCAGAAATGCGCCTCTGCCTACTCCTTCGGGGAATACAGGCGTGAGTTTATGTATGTATGTATGTATTAAATTTTCACAAGCCACAATGATTATTTTTTTGTGATGTCCAATTTCCGCGGTAAGGTCTATTTAAAAACAAACCTTCAGTATGCCTTACTTAAAGTTTCATAACTTCTTATATGTATAATAAACGTACAAAAAGATAAATGTGACATTTTAGAACTTTACATATCACATTATTGATAAATTTTTACTCTTGAATTACAAGGTTTATCCAAATAGTAGGTAAGAATAAATTGTTACCAAAACAGGTTGAATTTGCATTAAATATCCCTTCTGCGAAATATTCCAAGGTTTATCTCATCATTATTATTATAAATGCTTAAAAATTTACGCTTAATGACGTCATATTAGACTTGAGAAAACAGGTTTACTTTAAAAAAAATACATGACCTTAAGTTAAGTGAGAAAATATTTTTTTAGTTATAAAAAGGTTTTATTTGCTTCATTGGAAGTGTAAAGTCTACCGACCCAAACTCAACAGAAATGTTACTTCACATTTTTTTATCATCAGCCCATATACATACGTTCCACTGCTGGACCCGGGCTTCCTCTACCGCTCTTCTATAGTTAAGGCATTAGTCCAACACTATGACCTAGTGCGGGTTGACGGACTAACCAGCTAAGAAATCCCTAAGAACTAAAGACCTCGACCGCGCGCCTAAACCTCGAGGCCATCGTTACTTTTTATTTACCTATTATTAAAACTTTGTCTCATATATTGATAATGCTTTGTACACATGAACTCTTTCATCAGGCAAAGACGAGACACTTTGAGAATCCTACCTGGGACTTCTAGTTCGCACCGCAGATAAATATCTGGAAGATAAGTATACTTATTCCATATTACCGACATGGCGCAACAATGCTTTATGATAAAAAAAAATGTTATTAATTGAACATTATATTATACATTGATACAGACAAACACGGCGAATAGAGTTTAAAAAAAACCAGTCGTAAATAAAACAATAACACGATTTGTTCTGTTTAACTTGCCTTTGATTAAAAATATTTTCAAGACTGGTAGACATAACTATTTCATTATTAAATTATTTTTCTGTCTAGTTACAATAGCGCAATTTATCTCTAATAAAAGGACATTAACTAACGACGCATCTTATCTGGCGTTCTTTGTATGCTTTACATTGCGGGCTACTAAGATGTAATAGTTCGAATTCAGTGGTGGTACTTTCATAGAAGCCCAACCCAGTTTGCCTTTCAAAATTCCGAATAATAATCTTTAAGCTTTAAATCTTTATTTAACAAATTGCTTTTGTTGTGGCCCCTGTTAGTCGCCTCTTAGGACAGGTAAGGGATACCGTGGCGGAATTCTTACGCCCCCAATCCACAGGGCGGAATGAAATGTAGGCTGCCTTACGAAGTTTTTTTTTCCTGTATTTAGGATGTGTAGATTTAATATATGGATAAAATATTTTTGGGGAATCTCAAAATTTTGTGGTATTAAAAGTCTTACATGTACTACTCTAGACTGTGCTTATCTGTCTACGTGTGAAATTTCATTCAGATAAATTAAGCCTTTCAGCTCGGAAAACGTAGTGTAGTACGCGCTCTGACTAGATGGTGTGATGATATCCGCAAGGTTGGATGAGGAGGGCCGAAGATTGAGCCCAGTGGCATGCCATAATAGAGGCTTATGTCCAGTAGTGGACGTTAAATAGTCTGTTGATGACGATTACGCAATGCATATAGTCACACGATAAATTGTATCAATTGTAATAAAAGAACAAAAGTGTGAAGAAGGCATTCAGCAAGGACTTATCGCTTCTTAAATATAATAAAAGTTATTTACATGCTGCGTCTATCATCAGTAGTTTAATTTATGCACCAACATTTTTTATAAAAAAACCTGCGTACCTAAACTATGTAACATGGAAATTAAAAATAATTAAAGAATAATATTCTTGCTAATTAGTATTTTATACATTGCTGGTTCTCCTTAAAGGTCGTATTTAAAGAATATTTTTTTTCTTAGTATTTTTCTAGAGATATTTTATGGATTATTGTAGATTTGTTAAATAAATTATGCGATATAATAGAAACGCCACGGTCAAATTCTTTTATTATTTTAATGCAAAATCAACTAAATATGGCTGTGTTCAGTTTTAGGCGTTGGACAATTCCAAGTATTTTGTTCATTCATCATCATTTGCTAATATTTTGTATAAACATAAGAATTTGCTAATGTATTGTCTTATGTTTATACAATTTATTAGCAAATAAGATGCAATGAAACTTGCTGCTGAGTCCTGAGCCTCGATTATTACCAAACAGAGAAGATCACCCATTCATTTACATAATCAACACCTCAATTCGGCTGACTTTTATCTTCTTTGCAAAATCACATTTCCACACAGACAGACTCACACACTTGCTCACACATAATTATTTTGAATCATCTCCAAATTTATTTTATGTTACCAAAAATTACCTTTATTAATCATATTTTGTTATTTTTTTTTATCTCTTGTTATTTGTAAGCGTCTTAATATAGAATTGGTCTCATTTGTTTTATCCTTTTATTCTATGTTTAGTTTTGTTTAAAATTCTTAACAAAGCCATTTTGATTTTTTTTTCTTTTTATCCTACATTTGTTAATGTTAATGTATTCTATGTGCTTACGTTGATTTTACGGTTTGCCACTACTTGCAACACACTTACAAACTTATTCTGTAAACTTCTTCTGTTCTTTGACAGCCCCGTGGCGCAGTTGGCTAGACACCAGCTTGCGAAACGAGAGGCCGCGGGTTCGATCCCCGCACTGAGACAAATGTTTGTGTGATCCACAAATATTTTTTTCGGGTCTGGGTGTTTGTGAGACCGAAAAGACACAGGACCCGTATCTTAATGTGGGGTCAGAACTATGTATGTGACTGTTGGGTGTATTTATTTTTATTATTATTATTAAACACAGACCGCTGCGAAACAAGCTTACCTTAGTGCTGGTCCTTGGCTAATCTGCTTCTGCTTGTTCTTATCTTTACACTAGTTGCAAATCCTTATATATGTGTATATTATGTCGTATAGAAATTTGTAAATGGTGTTATATTTAATCTGTTTTTAATAAATAAATTATTATAACATTATTATTAAAAGAAGATGTCATAAACAAAAAACTTTATGGAATCTCAAGCCTCCGTAGCGCAGTAAGCTAGACACCATCTTGCGAAATTAAAGGCCGCGTGTTCGATTCCCGAGACAAATGCTAGGATAATGCACAAATATTTGTGTTGGAGTCCAGTCCCATTGCGAGACCGAAAAATCTCTTATAGTTTCTGATACCCACGACACCAGGATTCGTATTGTATTATTATTTGTATTATTTGACTCTTATTGTGGGGTCAAAACTTTGTACGTGGCTGTTGGGTGTATTTTCATTTTAAAATAAATTTCACGATTCAGGCTTGCCTGGTGAGTGGACCACAAAAGTATGTTTCTTATAGGATACCAAATAATTACAGATGTAAACAGTGTAAATTTCATTTAAAAAAAGGATTCTTACTATATAATATAATATTATAAATGCGAAAGTAGCTCTGTCTGTCTGTCTGTCTCGCTTTCCTGCTAAAACTACTGAGCCGATTTAAATGAAATTTGGTACACAGATAGTTTAGACTTTGAGAAAGGACATAGACTTTTTATCGCGGAAAAAGGGATTTAAGGGGTTGAAAGGGAGGATGAAAGGTTGTATGAAAGCATTGTCATTTTTGAAGCTAGAATGATGAAACTTTTTTATATGGCTTTTATTACATCATTACATCATATGTACATTTTGATACAACCTTTCATCCCCCAAAGAATAAGTAGCCTATGTTCTTTCTCAGGCTCCAAACTATCTGTGTACCAAATTTCATTTAAATCGGTTCAGTAGTTTTAGCAGGAAAGCGAGACAGACAGAGTTACTTTCGCATTTATATTATTAGTAAGGATTACTCACACAGCTGGTCTTCAAAAAAAGATTATAAAGGAGAGAAGAAATAATTTGTGCATTAAACCGGAGTCAACCTCACTATACCAGTATAGTAACACTCAAATAAGTTGTCTTCAGAACACGTCCTTGTACAGACAGTTCAATGACTAGTTCATTGCGTGGGCAGTAAATATTTGCTATACCTTGTTATTGCTTAAAATCAATTTAGATCTAGTGATTATAAACTTGTTTGTTGACGTTGTTTAATTAGGAATATTTATTATCCTTACTAATATTATAAATGCGAAAGTAACTCTGTCTGTCTGTCTGTCTCGCTTTCCTGCTAAAACTACTGAACCGATTTAAATGAAATTAGGTACACAGATAGTTTAGGCCCTGAGAAAGGACATAGGCTACTTTTTATTGCGGAAAAGGGGTTTTAAGGGGTTGAAAGGGGGATGAAAGGTTGTATGGAAGTATTGTCATTTTTAAAGCTAGAAGCTTGAAACTTATTTTTTAGGCTGTTGATTAGATATAAATAAATATGACATTAAGAGTTTGTAAAAAATGTACCCCCCTTAAAGGTAAAATAAAAATAGGGGTGAAAGTTTGTGTGGAAATTCGTCATTTTTGAAGCTAGAACGATGAAACGACGTGTAGACAACTGTAACTATGTATATGTAACTATATGTCTGTTATGCTTTCACGCCGAAATCATTTCCGATGTAAACGATTTTTGATGTGGACATAAATGGGACTCTGTGGAGTAAAATAGACTACAACTTATTTTCATTCTGAACCCAACCCTGTAGTCTACGCGGACGGAGTCGCGGGCAAAAGCTAGTCATAAATAAAATGTACTATGAGAATCAGGGATCCATGAATTTGTGTTTCAACACAGCAGTCATAATAAATTATAGCTTCCATTCCTTAAGCCTAATATTTTGTCTCCCCTTTGCTTTGGAAGGGAGTGGTCAACTGTATGTACCAAAGGCCTAGGTATTTTTTCTTTGATTAATTTCGTTTCGAGTTCAAGATAAATTCATATAGACTCGTATATATTCGCATCATCATCATCATCAGCCCATATACGTTCCACTGCTGGGCACGGGCCTCGTCTGTCATTGAGATGGTTAAGGCCTTAGTCCGCCACGCTGGCCTAGTGCGGGTTGGCGGACTACGTACCTGAGAAATTCTTCTGAGAAAGAACTTTTAGGCATGCAGGTTTCATTACGATGTTTTCCTTCATCGTTAAAGTAAGTGATAATTCATTGTGAATACACACATGACTTCGAAAAGTCAGAGGTGCGCGCACCTGGAGTTTGAACCCGCGACCGCCGAGATTCTCGACCGCGTGCCTAAGCCTCGAGGTTGAAAATTAATTTGGTTTCGAACTAAAATGTTGGCTTGACCTCTGCTATCAATATTGGCAGATAATATTTTAAGAAGCTTAGCGACTGTTACCTACTTGTAAAAACTTGCATATTCCATATTCAGAATAACGCGTCGAGACTTTTTTTTTTTTGGGAGATTTGAAAATAACTAGTAATGTAGCTGCAGGGGGTCCACCGGATCCAGCAAAATTTTGAAAGTGGTCGATGGAACAAAAGAGTTTGGGAACCTCAGCTTTAGAATAAATATTATTTCTTGGTTTTCGACACATTTTTCATTGGTGCTCCACTCCTATTAGTCCTAGCGATAAATGAGAAAAGATATGGCTTTCTACGATTAATGAGAAACGCAAAAATTCTTTTTGAAATCGGACCTGAAGTTTGCGCGTTTAACCATACAATAAATTTCGCTTTATATAATTCATGTGCTTATGAGGTACATACCTCCACTAGCGATCATAAGTACTTTATTGCACCCCATATACATGAATAGCGTAACATAAAAGATGAGGTATTTTATTAAATTACTATGTTGTTCTTTAGATAATAACACCCAAACACAATGTGGTGTAACACGGATTGACAGAGTGAGGAATGAATACAATAGAAGAAGTTTGAAAGTGGCTCCTGTGATAGATAAGCTGAAAGGAAACCGTCTGTCGTGGTATGGGCATGTTAGGAGAAGGGATGAATCATATGTAGGTAAAAAGGTGATGAATATGAAAGTTGAAGGATGGACAAGCAGAGGAAGGCCAACGAAAGATGGAGTGCGTGACTGAAGATATGAAAGAAAAAGGGGTGAATGAAGCAATGACGGCTGATAGGGATGTTTGGAAGGATAAAACATACTGCGCCGACCTCAAATGAAATTGGGAACAGGGCAGGGCAATCATGATGACTCTAACACAACTCGTGTTTATGAATTTCGCTTTTTAATATTTAAAGTATTTGGCGTTATTATGTCGATGTTATATTTTATTAAAGATCAGAACGAAATGGGCGAGCATTTCTCTAAAGGAGCACTGCACTTACCGCCATGTGTTTAATCTTAACAATGATTATATGATAGGTATGTTTCGTGCGATCTAGAGGTCCTGGGTTCGATTCCCGGGTCGAGCAAAGTGTTATTAACGTAGCAGCATGGGGTTGGAAAAAGGTGGAAAACGGTCATAGTCTCACCCTTTGGATCTTATATTTAGAAATAAACATCTACCTACAAAACATCGTGATAAAACCTGCACACCTAAAAGTTCTTAGGAATTTCTTAGGTGGGTAGTCCGCCAACCCGCACTAGGCCAGCGTGGTGGACTAAGGCCTTAACCCTCTCAGTTGTAGAAGAGGCCCGTGCCCAGCTGTGGGACGTATTTGGGCTGATGATGATGATGATGATCTACCTACATTTTTGGAGGTTTAAGCATGTATGTACGATATACTTACAAATAATCCTTTATAAGGTCGAAGTCGTTCCTTGCGTCGTATTTTTCGAAAAAGTGAGGCAACACCGATCGTAGTGAGCACATCTTGTCTATCTGGGATTTCGCTCGCTCCACAGATCCTTTGAGCAAGATAATTGACCTCTCCAAGTACTCACGAGCTGAAAAACAAAAGCTTACTATATGTCTTATCCTTAATATGTACTAATGTCCATGCTGACTGACTGCCTCGTGGTCTCGCGGTACAAGTATGTGCCGTGCGATCTAGAGGTCCTGGGTTCGATTTCCGGGTCGGGCAAAGTGTTATTGGATTTTTCCATTAGGAAATTCCAAGTAGCAGCACGGAGTCTGGAAATGTGCCCGAAAAACGGCAATAGGCTCGCCCCCTATTACGTGGAACTGATACATACCTGGCGAAATGTGGATGCAGAAATGCATCTCTGCCTACCCCTTCAGGGAATACAGGCGTGAGGTTATGTATGTATGTATGTCCATGCTAAAGTAACCCTGATTGACTCGTTGGTCATGGAGTAAAAGTGCTTAACGTATGATCGAGAGGTCCCATTAGGAAATTCTTAGTAGCAGCACGGAGTTAAGAAATATGTGTTAAAAACCGCAATCCATTGAATTTAAAATATAGTTGGACAAACATAGACGGAAAATACATCTCTGTCGAGTTTATACAAAGTACCTATATGATATCAGTGGTGGTACTTCCATAGAAGCCCAAAAGCCAGCTTGCCTTACAAAATTCCGAAAAATAATCTTTAAGCTGTATTTAATAATAATAAAATAAATAAATACACCCAACAGTCACAAACATAGTTCTGACCCCACACTAGGATACAAGTCCTGTGTCGTGGGTATCAGAAACTACGAGAGACTTTTCGGTCTCACAAACACCCAGACCCGAAACAAATATTTGTGGATCACACAAACATTTGTCTCGGTGCGGGGATCGAACCCACAGCCTCTCGTTTCGCAAGCTGGTGTCTAGCCAACTGCGCCACGGGGCTGTCAAAATATAATGCTGTTAATAATTCTTTATTAACAAAATCAATGTGGCATATAAATGAAAATATCCTATCCTCATAATAAACAATCATAAACTAGACATTACAAGTTAACGTGTAATGCCTTTGGGCTTCTATGGAAGTACCGCCACTGTATGACATGTCTTCACGCTTACACACAGTTTAAATAAATAAATACACCCAACAGTCACATACATAGTTCTGACCCCACATTAAGATACATATAAGGGTATCAGAAACTACGAGAGACTTTTCGATCTCACAAACATCCAGACCCGAAACAAATACTTGTGGATCACACAAACATTTGTCTCGGTGCGGGGATCGAACCCGCGGCCTCTCGTTTCGCAAGCTGGTATCTAGCCAACTGCGCCACGGGGCTGTCAAACCAATATAAATATTTTGCCCTATCCTATTCCATCACTCACACGATACTGCAACTCTTGTAAATCGCTATCGAAGCTCAAATGAAAATAATAAAGAGGAGTAATATAGAGGCTCTTTATAAGACTAACTACAAGGTAGCTATTTAATATCTAATTTATAATTGTTTATGATGGGGTTAGGATAGTTTCATTTATATGTCAAATTAGCCTAAGTTACTCCTTATTACATCAGCCATCTGCCAGTGAAAGTCCCGTTAAAATTGGTCCACCCGTTTCAGAGATTAGTCGGAACAAACATACAAACAAAAATTTTAAAAATCGTTATTTTGGTATATGTACCGTGTATACATCCATATGCATTTATTAAAAAGCGGTTATTTCAATATTACAAACAGACACTCCAATTTTATTTATTTGTATAGATTGCTTTTGGTAAATAAATATTTAAAGATTAAAGATTATTATTCGGAATTTTGTAAGGCGAGCTAGTCTTTTTGGCTTCTATGGAAGTACCGCCACTGCTGACTACATAAGGACTATATAAGTATATAAACAATATGTGAAGCCGTAGGTTTGCAACGCACCATGTGTCCATTCTAAGGGTCCTAAGTGTAAGCTGCTTGATTCTAATAAATAGAATAATTGAGCAACACTGATTTCCGATATAAAGTATTAACTGACCAGTATTAATTATCATTAAAAAGAGAAGGGATCTGATTTGTTCCCTTGACGGGTGTGTAATTTCAATGACCTACATTATTCCGTCAACAATATGCAAATTATTTTACCTACTATTTTATGAAACTTGTAGGATATTTCTATTTAGACACACACACACACACTCACGTCACGTCAGTATTCTCTAAGAGGTAGGCATTTTTAAAAATTAATTTTTGCCAGCTGTGTTTTAAGTGTGTAATACAGTGTAAGCAGTGATGGCCTCGAGGTTTAGGTGCGCGGTCGAAAATTTCGGCGGTCGCAGGTTCAAACCCCAGGCACACACCTCTGACTTTTCGAAGTTATGTGTGTATTCACAATTAATTATCACTTGCTTTATCGGTGAAGGAAAACTTCGTGATAAAACCTGCACACCTAAAAGTTCTTAGGAATTTCTTCGGTGTGTAGTCCGCCAACCCGCACTAGGCCAGAGTGGTGGACTAAGGCCTAAACCCTCTCAGTAGTAGAGGAGGCCCGTGCCCAGCAGTGGGACGTATTTAGGCTGATGATGATGATGATGATGAATACAGTGTAAACAAATCCTGGTAAAGAAACCCGAAATCACTGACCGGGGATCGATTTCTGGACCTCTCGATGGCACATCGGACTATTATACCAACAAGCCAGTCTACTCTATATTTAATTCTAATGAATCGAATAAGAAAAAAGTATATTTCCTTTTTATTTATCTCCCAGGATCATTAAAAAATCATCAACCCTATACGTCCTACTGCTGGGCACGGGCCTCCGCTACAACTGAGAGGGTTCAGTCCACCACGCTGGCCTAGTGCGGGTTGGAGGACATTTAAAAAATAATTAATAATAATAATATTATTTAATCAAAAACAATTGTATGTTTTTTTTATATTTCAAACAATTTGTATAAATTTATTTCATGGGAAACACATTCGTTACTCACAGCCAAGTTTTCTATTCACACTAATAACAAAGAATTTTCAACTAAAAGTACTTACAATAATCCCTCTTGGTGAGATGATTTTGTTTCTTCAACCAGTCTTCCAGAGCATCGACGGCTTTATCCATATCTCCAGGTTTATCCAGGTTGTACATTTTTCTAATAGTCACCAAGGTGTCGGGGTGAAATTTCAACAATTTGTTATCTATAGACTCCATTTTTGTGCCACCACGCAAGACCAGCTGAAGCGAACTGAACCGACTAACTATTCGCGGTCCGGCAATGTCAAGTATATTTACGAATACTATGTTATGTTGATGTGTGTGTTAGTATGGAAATAGAGTAACTCAACACGAAAAGTCAAGGATTTTTTCTGCTGGCAAATACAGTAAGTATTTTATTTCGTAAAAAGTAATGTTTAAGTAGTTGGTAATTATTTTTTTTCCGTAGAAAAGAATCAAAAAACGTTGTAGATAATTTTATTTGCAACAAAAAAATTGGATATTATTTTTGTGACACCTATAGCTTGGCAGATAAAGCCTAAAAACGTTCGAACTTCTTTTCCAAGATGGCGGCCGTGGGACAAGGTTTACAATCCCACAAACTTGGATTTAACTTTACACTGACCCCCCTTCATGTCTAAAAAAATTAATGGCGTCCTCTGATAAACGCACGCTAAGCCCAGAAAAATGTAAAATTTAAATGGACCAAAGACTCTTAAGAATCTATCTATCTGATTGTTATTTAAATTTAGTTTGTTGGTAATCAACTACTAAAATTTGTTATAGGGATGTTGACCAGAATTGTTTTTATTTTTATCAGTACCTACTTGACATTGTACAAATGCTACAGTTTACATGCAATCGAATAAACCCAGCTTCTATTCTCAAATCGAGCAGTGCTCTCGTATTTTATTGAGAAATTCTTAGTAACAGCACGAAGCCCAGAAATTACGGTTCGGCTTGTGTCTTCGCAAGCCAGCATGCTTGGTTCTGTTATGTAATGATAATAATTTATTTATTAACGTCACACTCATAAAGTACGTGTTCACAAGAGAACTTTAATTCCATTCTCTAAATATAAATTTAGAGATACATTTATAGAAATCGAATTAATTTATACAAAAGAATTTAATTTTATTTATGCTTTGTCTGGTCATTAAAAAAATGACATTAAACTTGAAACCTGTTTTTCTTATATGAATACTCGATGTGTTTTATTTTTATTTTTACGTCAATACTGTTTAAAATGGGTGATAAAGTGAGCTAAATGTTTTTTTTCGTTTTTTTTTTGTGATTGCATTACACTGCATGGGTTTATTTTTATGTATGTAGGTCTTCATCATCATCAGCCCATATACGTCCCACTGCTGGGCATGGGCCTCCTCTACAACTGAGAGTGTTTAGACCTTAGTCCACCTCGCTGGCCTAGTGCGAGTTGGCGGACTACACATATGAAATTCCTAAGAACTTTTAGGGGTGCAGGTTTCATCACGATGTTTTCCTTCACCGTTAAAGTACGTGACAATTCTATGTGAATGCACACATAACTTCGAAAAGTCAGAGGTGTGTGCCTGGGGTTTGGTTCAAACGACCGCGACCGTCGAGATACCGTATGTAGGTACTTTTATTTATTTTTATTTTCCATTTCAATACCCTTCATCCGCTTGGTATAAATTGAATGTTGGTGTATTAATAGTTACAATGACACCTCCACGGTTTGAGACAGAAAAAATACACATACATACACATACATAACTTCGTGCCTGTATTCCCCAAAGGGTTAGACAGAGGTGCATTTCTGCACCCACATTTCGCCAAGTATGTATCATTCCCACGTAATAGGGGACTCTCACCGCTACTGAGAATTTCGTAATGGAAAAACCCAATAACAATTTGACCCGGGAATCGAACCCAGGACCTCTAGATCGCACGGCAAATACATACTTGGCCACATACATATTTTAGGCTAGCTAGGTGAACTAACCCCTCTGGGTTGCAGAGGAAGTCTATTCCCAGCAGTGGGACGTAAGCTGCTGATATAAACTAATTCCACGAATGGATCAATATCACCGGGATTTACAGAAAAGTGTGTTATACAGGGTATATTCAGACCGTGATCGGAAACTAAGGCAGATAATAGCTACGGTGATTACGAACACTGTGACATTAACAAAAATCCCGACAAATAATAAAAAAAATCATTTTACTTATAAGCAGTGATGGCCTCGAGGTATAGGCGCGCGGTCGAGAATTTCGGCGGACGCAGGTTCAAACCCCAGGCACACACCTCTGACTTTTCGAAGTTATGTGTGTATTCACAATTAATTATCACTTGTTTTAACGGTGAAGGAAAACATCGTGATAAAACCTGCCAACCCGCACTAGGCCAGCGTGGTGGACTAAGGCCTAAACCCTCTCAGTTGTAGAGGAGGCCCGTGCCCAGCAGTGGGACGTATTGGGCTGATGATAATTTTTTTTTTGTCGTGACTTTTTTAACGCCATTGGGTTTGTATCACCGTAGCTATTACCTGCCTTAGTTTCCGATCACGGTCTGAATACACCCTGTATAGATACGACTAGCTTGTTGGACGCGTGGCATAAATATAAGGCCTTATCGTCAAGCTATCTCTTCCTGGCCTCCATTAAAAACTATAGAAACAATTACTTATCAAAAATTACACAAAAATATTAAAATGTTCTTCACTAACTATTTAGATGACAATATTTCCTAAAAAAATGGTAATTAAAATGTTTGTACGATCACTCTTTTATAAATTTTAAGGGGTTTAAAAAGTACTGATTTTGCTCAAATTACGCTAAAACCGCATAAACGCTCTTTAAAGATTAATTATTTGTATTATTTGTTCACGAAAAATGAAATCTAAAAAATTATAAATGGCTGTCTTTTCGCTCAGAGCAATCTTCATTTCACAATCGTTTATAAGAATAATAATTGAAATGTCTGGAAATACGCTAAGTCATTTATACTAATATTATAAAGCTGAAGATTTTGCTAATTGAATTGGTTGAACGCGCTAATCTCAGGGAGTTATAATTTGATTTGAAAAAATATTTTTATGTTGAATAGTCTATTCAGAAGTCGTGATGGCCTCGAGGCTTTGGCACGCAGTCGAGAATCTCGACGGTCGCGGGAAACTCCAGGCACACACCTCTGTCTTTTCAAAGTTATGTGTGTATTCACAAAGAATTATCACGTACTTTAATGGTGAAGGAAAACATCGTGATAAAACCTGCATACCTAAAAAGTTCTTAGCAATTTCTTAGGTGTGTAGTCCGCCAACCCGCACTAGGCCAGCGTGGTGGACTAAGGCCTAAACCCTCTCAGTTGTGAAATGAAATGAAATGAAATTGCTTTAATGAAATGAAATTTCTTTATTTAGTCACGTAGGCAATCAAATAGCACTTATGACAAGTCAATACAGAAAAGAAAAATCTTTTATTATTACATTATAATTTAACTATGGTTCATTTTATATAATTTGTACAAAAATATTTACGGTTTTTTTTATAATTTATTTTTAGTTTTCATCAGGAAATACATAATATCTTATTATTATTATTTTAAAGTAAATAACGAGATGGACCTTGTGTATTTCCGAAACGTCACGTATTATTTTAATGGTACCACCGGATCCAAACGCGACCCTGACTGAGAAGACCCGGCGAAACAAACTCAGCGGGCTCACTTTACTACTGGAATTTACGCGGCGCGACCCACACCTGAGTAGATCCAGCGAGTCCAACTCAGTGGGCATGTATTTGGTCCAGTAAGGATAACATAATTATATTATATGACCTGCCAAATAAAAATTGCCTTCTTATTATTTATTTGCTCGAATTATTTACTCGATCGGTCGTCATTTTATTTTTATTTTATTTATTTTGTGCACATTTTATATTAGATATCAATTTGTATATATTTGATGTTTTTATAATGGTTTAAGTTACACTTGGAGCTTTGGGCTTTGTAGAGGAGGAGTTGTTGTGAATAGGCTGCTACTAGGCAGGCATGCTCCATCGTCGACCGCATCGTCGCTTAACACCAGGTGAGATCGTGGTCAAATGCATGCATTAGATTTAAAAAAAAAAAAACAAGAGACCCGTGCCCAGGAGTGGGACGTATTTGGGCTGATGATGATGATTGATAAAATCGATTTTTAAATCTATTAAAATTTCCATGCAAGTCAACAATATCAGTTAAAAAAAGGTTAGGTTAGGTTATTTACGTTTACCATTGTTTACGTTACAAGCCGATATTATATGTTGCTATAGAATATTAATAACGTAGCATCCGGGACCATTATAACATAACGCTCACGCACTCGGGACTTTTCTTGGTTCACATTAACATAATATTATTTACGCGTTTACATTCAGACCAACTATTTTTGCTACCTATTAGCAACTCTACCAGTTTATTCCGGACGACGGAAATACACCTAAATAATTTTACCAAGTTTATACGTAACTGAATAATTTATGTATACAGCATGTATAAAAACCGTGATCGGAAACTAAGACAGGCAATAGCCACGGTGATTACAAATATATTTCTTGTTTATTTTTTGGCGTTTTTTTTTAATCACCGTGGCTATTGCCTGTCTTATTTTTCGATCACGGTCTGTATACACGCTGTATACAAGGTGTCTCAAAAGAAGTATTAGCTTACTGCGTGAACGCAACGAACCCGGTAGCCTGATTCTTATGTCAATCGGTAGCCTGGCTCTTGGGACTTCAGTCACTACGAAGCATTTCTCGGGAGCAGACTGTGCGTTGTGCGTACGAGAGTTTTACGAAAACGGTGATTCTGCGACTGTAGCACGTAGAAGATTCTGCATTATTCGAGATTTTCGCCTCCAAATGACGCGCCAAGCATTCCTTTTACTCGAAAATGGGTCAAAAAGCTTGAAGAAACCGGTACAACGCTGGAAAAACCAAAATCCGGGCGACCAAGGTTATCAAGAACGGTAGAAAACGTTGAGTGTTAATCGGTCTGTTCGTGACGACCCGAACCTTTCAATTCGGAAGCGCGCAAGTGCTTTAAATCTATGCGATCATTATTACATCGTATTTTGCACAAAGATCTAAAGCTGCACCTCTACAAAATTCAATTAGTGCAAGAATTAAAGCCCCAAGATGCCATTCAGAGGCTTGACTTAGTAAATCAGGCAAACGAGCGCTTATCAACGTTTATAGGACGCCCGAGTCTAGTAGTGGGATGTATGGGCTGATGATGAGTCCTGTTCGCTCGAAAAGCGATCACCATAAATTGTGAATCCAGCTATACTAACTAACGAAAGTGATGCATTCCGGAGTCGATAATCTCCGTGGGGTCAGTTGGTTCGAAACCACCTTGAGACTGGAGGGTTTGATCCCCGCGGCGAGTCAACTGTTTTATGATTCTGTTAGAATGCGCATATTGGAACGCAACCAATTTTTAGTTCCGCGTTCTGTCGCGGGTGGCGTCCCTTCTTCCCTTCCTCTCAAAGCGTCGTACGTACTACGTGTGCATTAAACATTATTATTACATTTACTAAATAATTATATGATTATGGCAAACGTAGTGTAGGACGACCTGCAGCACGATGGTCCGACAACTTGAGAAAGGTGGCGGGTAACGGATGGATGAGGGCTGCTCAAGACCGGGATGGTTGGCGCTTTCTTGGGGAGGCCTACGTTCAGCAGTGAACGGCGATAGGCTGAGTATATGTATATATAACATCTACGCAAATTCCTACAAATTCACAACTTGTTTGATTCGGGTCTGTTTGTGAAATATATAAGTCACGTAATGGTTCCTAATTAATACACAAGGCTTGTATCTTTTTATCTGACCTATGTATGGGAGCATTTGTATCAACCTGACATGTGACTGATGTCTTGTGGGATTTCCTCTCCAAGGCCGTCACGCACTTAATTACCGATAATAATCTGAATCGAATTCTTAATCCGTAGCTTACGTCATTAACTCATAAATCTCATGTCTACTGATTGGATGATATGTAATTACAGAAAATGGCACTTGATGTTTGCTTATAGAAGATACGTGTAAAAAATAAATGCCTCTTCTTGCGAGGCAAGTGTGTGCCGTGTGGTTTCGGGTTCTATTCCTGAACCGAGAAGTGTTTTGGGTTTTTTGATTTGGAAATTCTCAAACTCAGAAATACGCTCGCCCTCTACTATGTGGGATTAAAATACAAATGACGATTCTTGGGTGCAAAAATGCACCTCTGCCTACCCGTTCGGGGCTACAGGCACAGAAAAGCTGAATAAGATTAGAAGGGAAATAGACAGTATTTTGTAAGGGGATGAGTGTCGTCACTTGTCTGTCACCTATTCATTCTATTACGATTACACTCGACCAATGATAAAAATTTCAAACAAAAATTAAGGGCTGCTGTTGGTTGTCACACATTTACAAAAGTCTTGATATTACACACCACCCGAATTACTAAGAAGCAGTCGTGTCAAACATATGATAGTCTAATCGTAGGTTAAGCATGCTGACATTTCCTTTCTAGTCTTATTCAACTGTTCTTTGCTTCCAGGCGTTAATATAGGTGTATTGTGTACTGACTATAGTAGCCACTCAATTGCCTACAATGGTTAATAAAGGATCATTTCATTCGAACTCAAGTAATGCGATTTTTATTTATTGATAGAGTTCGGCTTCGAGCACATTATTGGCTTTAGTTCCTTTAAATCGTCAGTTAATAAAATAAATTATATTTATTCAGGTAGATATTGAAATAAGACAGCTTTGTTAGTCTTTAGAAGTCGTGATGGCCTCAAGGTTTAGGCACGCGGTAGAGAATCTCGACGGTCGTGGGTTCAAACCCCAGGCACATACGAAGTTATGTGTGTATTCCCAAAGAATTATCACGTACTTTAATGGTGAAAGAAAACATCGTGATGAAATCTGAAAACCTAAAAGTTCTTAAGGAATTTCTTAGGTGTGTAGTCCGCCAACCCGCACAAGGCCAGCGTGGTGGACTAAGGCCTAAACGCTCTCAGTTGTAGAGGAGGCCCGTGTCCAGCTGTGGGACGTATATGGGCTGATGATGATGTTCGTCCTGCAGTATAAGTGATCGAGAAATATCAAATCCCATAAAAAACAAAACTTGTAAAAAAAAACATGTCTCGCAATTTTTTGTAGTTAGTCATACTTTTTTTCCTTTTCGGTATCTTCTACTCGTACTTCTTGCATACTAACAACGGATTTTTTTGAAGCCCACTTTCTGTCTTATGAGCTTTGCTTACTTTTGAAGGTAGTTTTCCTCTTCTACATACGAGACGAGAGCGGCCGCATCGTGTTCTTTATTTTAAAATATGTATAAAAGTAGGTACTTGGCAATGACCACAAATTATAGATTAGGATGACTTTGAATATAACGTACATTGCGGAAGAACAGCGATCAACAACAAGTCTACAATATGAATAATAAAAACTTTGTTGCGGATATAATTATTCAATTAAAATTAATTAATGATAAAAAACAGAATATGGTTCGTCGAATTTAAATTTACTAATAAAAACTATTATTATATGATTGTATGTTTGAGTATTGTTCCAGATGAAAGTAACAATATCATCGACTGCCTAGTGGTATTGTGACTTAAGTACCTATGTGCCGTACAATTACGAGGTGCTGGGTTCGGTTCCGTGGTCGAGCAAAGTATTATTAGGTATTTTCATAAGAAAATTCTCAGTACCAGAACGGAGTCTAGAATTCGCACCGAAAAATGACAATAGTCTCGCCCCCTATACGTGGGATGAAAATATGATTGACAAAATATGGGTGCAGAAGTGCACCTCTGCCTACCCCTTCGCGGAATACAGGCGTGTGTTTATGTATGTATATTGTATTTTTTCATTCTTAGCCTATCGCTGTCCACTGCTGAACGAAGACCTCCCCAAGTAGGCGCCAACCATCCCGGTCTTGAGCAGCCCTTATCCATCCGCTACCCGCCACCTTTCTCAAGTAGTCGGACCATCGTGCTGCAGGACGTCCTACACTACGTCTACCTAACATATCTCGACATATTGTATGTATGTATTATATAATAATATCAAAATGCGTGTAAAAACTTTAAAAGTATTACAACCTCATTACTATTCTCTTATCACGGATAAGAATATCCTTATAGCATTAAATTGAGCCTCCAGGAATTTCACGGGGTATTGTTATTGCTTTGCATTGAATTTCTGTGAGACAGTAGTACTGCCACGGTCGAGCCAGTTATGCCGTTAAAGCTGACTACCACGTGGCTTTACCACGTACAAACGAAAGGATCGCACCCCCATCCAACCACTGTGATTCCTAATTTTGCGTAGTTTTGTGATTCAAAAGACGGCTTTTGTCTAATATTCTTCGCATATAATCATTTTTATAGGACCATTAGTGGCTGTAAAGTAATTGACATGAACATGTAACGCGTTTATCGCATTTAATATAATGGTCTCGCGGCACAAGTAGGCGAATACAGGCGTGAGATTATGTATGTATGTATAAATAGTTTTTACCTTTATATTGAAGCCGATTTCATAGTTGTAATGCTGTTTTTGACTACACATACCTATTTCCAAAGAACTTTTAGGTGTGCAGTTTTCCTTAATCGTTAAAATACGTGAAAATTAATTGTCGATACTAATATAACTTCAAAAATTCATAGTTGTAAGCCTGGGGTTTGAACCCGCGACCGCCGAGATTTTAAATCGACCGCGTGCAAAAACGTCGATGCTATCACGATATCTTTATCATGATGATCAGCCCATATACGTCCCACTGCTGGGCACGGGCTTCCATCCAATCATCTGTGAGAGGATTAGGTCTTAGTCCACCACTCTGGCCTATTGCTGGTTGGCTTCACATCTGCTACTTACTTCTACGTAATTAAGTTACGATTCTTCAAACTGTTGTTATGTAGTTTATGCTTCGCTGACATTAAACGTAATAAGAGACCGGAAAAATAATAATTTTATATGTTAAATATGAAGTTCTGTATGCGGAACGAAATAGGTATTTGTAGTATGACAATTAAAATATACGTAATCATGAATCATCATCATCCTCTTGCCCTGTTCCCAATTTTATTTGGGGTCGGCGCAGTATGTCAGCAGTATTTTATGTATTTATTTATTTAAACTTCATATACATACATGTATGTATAAAGGCGGACTTAATGCCATAGGCATTCTCTGCCAGTCTACCTTTGGGGGGTGCAGAGATGAAATCTGGTGGGTGTATACCATAAAGATTTTCATGTTTTACATAAATAGATGCAACATACATAATATTTATACATAAAAATACATAAATATAAATACTATATATATATACATATATAAAACTCAGCGAGATAACTCTGCTAGTTTCTTAAGGAACTGTTCACGAACTCTAATTTTAAACGCATTACGTGTAGCGGACGCCCTTATTTTGAATGGGAGCGCATTCCATAGTAGAATAGATCCACACATCCCTATCAGCCGTCATGTCTTCAGTCACCCCTTTTTCTTTCATATCTTCTCTCACGCATTTCATTTTCTTTGGCCTTCCTCTGTTCGTCCATCCTTTGACTTTCATACTATTAAATAATATTAAAATTATTAAATATATAAATTAATGTTTTTCACTAATTGTAATTCTCTTTTTTTTATGTGAGGGTAAACCTCATCTGGATGACAGCGGCCCAATGTAGGGCGCCTCTCGCCCTGAGATGCCGTAAAACCGCCCCAAATACTCGTGATGGTCACCGAGAGGTTTTAGTCGGTATGCTGGCGTAGGATCTTGGTTAGGCACCCAACTCAGCTAAGCGGACAACTGCTCCGCGCGCCGAGTTGGAAGACCTGAGACCCCGACATACCCCTGACCGACCTCCCCCGAGGTTCCAAAAGGGGAGCTTAAGGCGCTTTTTTCTCGTTAAAAAAAAGGGAAAACCTCATAGTTTAATGTTTTGTCCCCCATTTTGCCGCGGAGGGAAGTGGACAACTTATTGTTTTCCAACTGCTCCTTTATATCGTCTTTCTGATTAACTTCTCCCTTAGATTCGCTGAGCTTCATTGCTCGGCGTCAATACTGTGCGTGCCGCTGCTGATCCTGGAGCGGGTGTGTGGTGGTATAGGGCCAAGAAATGAATGTGTTGTATAAAAACACCAAAAGTGCAACTTTGCACAATTAATACACCAGGCGGTCACATATTACTTCTGAAACCCCATTAATATTCAAGTGATATTTAAGTTTGTAAGACACTATCTTGCAGAACGAAAGGTCGAATGTTCGATTTCCGCACCAAGACTAATACCTATATTTGTTATACATACATACATAAACTCACGCCTGTATTCCCCGAAGGGGTAGGCAGAGGTGCATTTCTGCACCCACATTTCGCCAAGTATGTATCAGTCCCACGTAATAGGGGGCGAGCCTATTGCCGTTTTTCGGGCTCATTTCCAGACTCCGTGCTGTTACCGAGAATTTCCTAATGGAAAAACCCAATAACACTTTGCCCGACCCGGGAATCGAACGCAGGACCTCTAGATCGCACAGCACATGCTTGTACCGAAAGACCACGAGGCAGTATTTGTATTATCATCAGATATTTAGTTCGGCTGTTGTTGTTATTGAGGTTGCAATTTATCTTAATGTGGGATTAGATCTATTTATGTGTCCGTTTGACCAAGAAATAAAACCAGTTTTCTTTTATTTCAACTGAATAAATTTTATTTTTTGCCTCTTCGGTATATTTAAACAATTTTAACTATAGAAATACTAAATTTTAATGAACTACATTACCTTTCTAAACAAATATTTATAATGTTACAAGTCAGACCACACGTTGTTTATCTCAGATCACCGATATTTAAATGCAATAAATATGTTTAACATGTACTTAACACTAGGTGGAAGTCAGTGGCGGTACTTCCATAAAAGCCCAAAAGCGTTAGACGGTAATTGTGTAATGTCTAGTTTATAATATTTTATTGTTGGGTCAGGATATTCTCATTTATATGTCAAATTGCTTTTGAACAACGGTGACTTATTGTCTTAGTTGTTTTTCGACGATGTTGTATATTAAAGTGTACATAAAAGGTCCGATGACCTGGTAAAGGTCGCGGGACTTCGCTGGATGCAGGCTGCCTCCAACAGGTCACTGTGGAGATCATTGCAGGAGGCCTATGTTCAGCAGTGGACGTCTTTGGGCTGATGATAATGACGATAAAACTATATAAATTAATAAATAAACGGACTGCCATAGGATGATGATGAACAAACACTTAATCTACGTTTAATGATCTAAAAGTTCCTGTCAGCCCGAAGTCTGTTACGTTGAGTGTCTCTTTCAACCTGTGCGCTTCATTTGACACGGCATTCCGCATTTCTCTGAAGTATTCAATGTTCGCTTTTGACCCTAGATGCTCCTTCCATTCCGCTAAAAAAAAAGGTAAAATGAAAATTATTTTATTGGCTATAGCTACCATAAAATTAAACCACTTTGGTCTATTGCGGCGATGGTAAGGCCGCGCATGTGCTGTGCTGTATTTTATTTCATGGCCACCGGGAGATTTTGGTCGGTATGCATAGGGATTTTTGTTAGGGATCCAGCCCGGCATACGCGCGGACGTGACGTCGCCGCGCGCCTTGCTGGAAGGCCGGTGACCCCGATATTCACTTCTCGCCCCCCTCCCCCAGGGTTGGCGGGAAGTAGGGCCATAACCAGCTTTCCCCTCTAGAAGAAAAAGGTCTAGAAGCTAGGAACATGTATGTATATCAACCGATAACATGAAATACAATGATTTGTTCGGTTCTGGAATGATACATGAGAAATCCCCTTGCAGAGAAAAGAAATTCTAATAAACAGACAATTTCTTAAAGGCCTTTAGAACAAGTAAACATAGGATACTGGATATATTTGGTAAAGTTGTATGTTTTGTGTATGATGGTTATGATGAGAAAAACTTACCATCCAATTTAACGATAGACCTCTCTTCACCACCTAATTCAGCAGGTAGGATGCTCTTCGGCACGTATTGGTATAGCGTTTCTACGTCATCGTGAATTGTGAATCTTTTCGCTATTTTCGATGAAAACATCTTCTTTGTAGTATCCAATATTGTCTTTATCGCTTTCGACGTGGTTAGTGCGTGTATGCCTTTTAATCTGAGTCCATAGCCGTGCTGTAAACATATTTTAGCTTTGGTTATATTAGCTCATTTACATCAAACTGCTGGACAAAAGGCTCATATACCTAATAGGTTAGGTCCAAGTCCATCACGCTGGCCGCGTTCGGTTTTCGAATTTAGCATACCTACTGGGTGATTATACATTGAACATACCAAACTTCGAAAAGTCACAGGTGTGCTTGGTATCGACGTTTTAATAGTCTTAATACGGGCCTCCTCAAAAAATCAAACTGCTTATTTTTTACGGGACGTTAAGATTGACAAACGAGATAAGTTTTTACGTAGCTTTATAGACTTTCTCAATAGACCACCACGACTACTCAGTTAGAAAATAAATATTTTCCAATGACTTTGATGCTCTCTTTTAGCTCCACCGCTATCGGAGCAGCTGACGTTCGAATTCGTTATGTGTTAGGGGAAAACTATTATTGTTATGATTTTCAGCCGGTATAAAATGACTCGCTCAACTATTGCACTACCTCCCGAATAATAAAATATTGAACAATGAGGTGTGAGTCTTGTAAGACGTATTAAAGAAGAAGCATAAAGAAAACGGGTGCGATCTGCTAAGCTTGTGTAGTCTTATATAGTAAGATTTTTTTAGGCCCTATCCCACCACACACCTGCCACTGTAACTCCTGTGCTCCAGGATCAACAGCGGCACGCACAGTATTGACGCCGAGCAATGAAGCTCAGTGAATCTAAGGGGACCTTTTGTCATAATCCCGCAACGAAGTTAACCAGAAAGACAAATAAAGGAGGAGTTGGAAACAAAGAGTTGTGTTTAGTCCATAATCCATAGTAAGATACTTACCGTTATTATTGTTATTAGAGTATGGATGTCCACTAAATCAACTGATGATACGAACTCCATGACATTAACATCTCTATAATCCAGAACGACCATCACGCCGTCAGAATAATCATGGGCTTTTATGTACTCGCACAACTGAAAATAACATACACTCTTGTTAATGACGGCCTCGTGGTCTTGCGGCATGAGTGTATGACCAGTGTTCACGAGTATGATGCATGTCCAGCCATCGGCCTCCTCAACAATATTGCAAGGAAGTGACCGAACCGACACAAAACGCATCAGGCACAGACTTTTATAGAGCATCGTCATCAGCCCAAATACGTCCCACTGCTGAGCACGGGCTTCCTCTACAACTGAGAGGGTTTAGGCCTTAGTCCACCACGCTGGCCTAGTGCGTGTTGGCGGACTAAACACCTAAGAAATTCCTAAGAACTTTTAGGTGTGCAGGTTTTATCACGATGTTTTCCTTCACCGTTAAAGCAAGTGATAATTAATTGTGAAATACACACATAACTTCGAAAAGTCAGAGGTGTGTGCCTGGGGTTTGAACCTGCGACCGCCGAGATTCTCGACCGCGCGCCTAAACCTCGAGGCCATCACTGCTACTTATGCTACTGCTTATAGAGCATGACATACCCAAATTGCTTACAAATTATAAATGTAATTGATTAATATCAAAGCTAATTTTTATTATACGGCGCACATCCATTATAGCGACCGACTCCTCCCTGTACATATTTATTTGTTTCTTTGCGACATTATTCTATAGGTATGCTGACGTTTTTCAAAAGATTCATTGCATAACTGTTTTTAGTAGTGGCTTAAACTTGTTTTATAATTAGATTTTTGTTATGACTGGGAGGTAACTCCACAGCGTCCGTGGGTCAGTTGGCTAAATACCAGCTTGCGAAACGAGAGGCCGTGGGTTCGATCTCCGCACCAAGACAATTGTTTGTGTGATCCACAAATATTTGTTTCGGTTAGGTGTTATTGAAACTGAAAAGTCTTTCAAAGTTTCTAATATTCACGATATAAGACGTGTACCTTAGTGTGGGGTCAAAACTGTGTATGCGACTTTCGCATGTATTTACTATTCAAACCATTATTATTAATAATATTTTCGCTTACTTCAAAACCACGCAAAAGATTTTTATACCTAACGATTTCACTACAATTTCGACAGTTTGTGAATATTGTGAGATCATCTTATGTGGCCTGGGCTCTTAGTACCTACTAAGAATAATTATGATGCATGAATTCTGAATAAATAGTATTATAGAGTTAATGATTTGACTCAAAGTTTTTTTTTATTTAGATTATCTGAAAAAATATATGTAAAAAAACAATTAAATAGCAATATTGCTAATGTGCGTATAAAAATATTTGCAGAAATTTACTCACAGGCGTTGATTTTAAAATCCTATTTCTGTAAGAATGAATTTTGATCGGCTATGTCCCTTGAGCGTATTGTGAGAATTTCAAATTCAATATATTCTCATAAATCTCTTTATGTTTAACTATTATTGGAAATTATGTAATATTTTTACTTTATATTTTAAATTGTAATTATTTTGTGTTTCTCAAAGAAATAAAATAAAATCATCCGTATTGTAATTGACTTTCAAGCATCGATCTAGGGAACATTTTTTTGGAGATCGATTATTCTTTTGTTTTTTGTTTTTTTTAGTATAGTTTCGTTACCATCATAATTTGATTTGGTAGTTTCTATTAAAAATCCACTTGCCAAGCTAAGCCAGCATGTGCTTAGAGAAGCCGAGGGTTAAATTCCCGCACCGAGACAAATTTTGTGTCATCTGCAAATATGTATGTAATTGTTACGTTTTATGTAGGGTTGGAAAAATGATGATTTAAAAAAAATCGAATAAAACACGATTTAAAAAAAATCTAATTAATCACAATTTTTCTTATTTTTTCGTTTCATTTCAAATTTAACTATACTTTTGAGTAAAAGGCGACGATTGTGCGGAACCGTCTCTTAAAAAAAGAAACTTTATACAAACTTAAGCTTTCTTATAGTAACAACGCCAAAATCTACATAAGAAATAATAGATCGACAAATAGCAAAGGCCATGTTTGCTACAAACTGTAGCTTCAGAAGTATTGAACATCGAGAAGTAAAAAAAAAAACATTTCATTATTACGCCCAAGGCGTATCGGATCGTAACTCGGAAGGATATATCTGGCAAATAAATTATTGGATCATTTTTTATGTCAATTTCTGTGAAAGGAAATGAAATTAAATATTTTTGATTAAATCATTGATTTTTATTGAAAAAAACATGTGATCGACAAAAAATCGTGATTTAAATCGAAATGATTAATTCATGCCAAAAAAATGTCAAAAGTTTCTCGTACTTTTTTGATATCCACTGATACTGTTGGGTGTATTATTCATTTTCGAGGCATTCATGGGAATTAATGTCATTAAAATTATTTTTACCCACAATTAAAGGCAATTTAATTTAATTAATAGATATTTGTTGCGGCATAGTGACCTCAATGGCTTTAAAAAAATTCAGTTCGGTACAAATTGTGTGTCGACTGACTTAATAACAATTATGAATAATAAATGACTAATTCTCATAATTATTGCGCCAAAAGCTTAAAAAAATCCCTCTTGCCATTGTTTCAAAAATATTTTTGGCACAACATTATTTATATGTATGTATATTAATACGAGTATAGGACGATTATGCAAAGTATGAGAATTTTATGTGTTTCATATTTTTGCCGTTTATTTACTTACTTGAACAAATTAATGATTAAAAATTTAAATTTAATTCGCCATTGACTATGAGTAAATAAATTAATGAAAAATAGAAAAAATGCATCGTTGGTCAAGTGTTATTATTGGTCTTCCATTAGGAAATTCCCGAACCAAAACGTTCGCCGTGCATTACTCGGATCATAAAATTTTCAGCCCTTATACGTCCCACTGCCGGGATGAGACTCATCTAAAACTGAGAGGGTTTAGGCCTTAGTCCACCACGCTGGCCTAGTGCGGGTTGGCGGGCTACACACCTAAGGAGATACGGACAGAAAATAATTACTAACTTCTTGTAAAACAATTACTTTTCTTACCAAAACCCCGTAAACCAGGGCATCGAAGAAGTTTTTCTTATTGATCCCATTGCCAAGAACCTTCAATACAGCCACTCTGTAGTGCTCTTGTGTGAGTTGAGGCAAAATAACGTAGGAGCTGGAATATAAAACACCATCATCATCATCGTCATCATCATTATCATCAGCACATTGTATGTCCCACTGCTGGGCACGGGTCTCCTCTACAATGGAGAGGGTTTAGGCCGTAGTTCACCACGCTGGCTTAGTGCGAGTTGGCAGAATACACACCTAAGAAATTCCTAAGACCTTTTAGGTGTGCAGGTTTTATCACGATGTTTTCCTTCACCGTTAAAGTACGTGATTAATTATTTGTGAATACATACATAACTTCGAAAAGTCAGAGGTGTATGCCTGGAGTTTGAACCCGCGACTATCGACATTTTCGACCGTGTGCCTAAATCTTGAGGCCATCATGACTTATAATGAAACACCATCATTGGTTTATTAAAAAACTCAAGGAAAGGCTTCAAATTATAATTACTAGGGTGAAAGTGCTTATATGGTGGACTAAGGCCTAAATTTAAGGCATGGCGAACGTTTTTGTTAGGGAATTTCCTAATGGAAGACCAACAATAACACTTTGCCCAATTCGGAAGGAGGCCCGTGCCCAGCAGTGGACGTATATGGGCTGATGATGATGATGATCAATTTGACTATAGGTAGACTATATGATATCCCTTCATTTTGACAATTCTTCAAATCTTTCTTCTCCTTCTGTTCACGATTTTATATCCATCTTAAAATACAGAATCCAAGACGCCTCTCACCCGAGCGATTAAAAGTATTAATGAGGTGCATGTCAAAACAGATGTTTTTACAAGCAATCGGAGTGAACTCGCAAAATGTTTGTTATATGTTATTTGCTATACCTAATTTAATTGTGTTAGCTTAATTTATTAGTAGTAGTGTGATTGTTATTATGTTTTGTTTTGTTTTATTTTGTATAAATTTGTGTTATAGTCCCGCCAGTTCGAATTGGGTACCTAAACCTGTAATGACTGTGTGTGTTGAATTAATAAATAAATAAATAATAAATAAACAGTTAAAATAGACTTATAAATATATACTTACCAAACTTCACTGACGCCAACATAGTCATTTATTGCGTCACACTTCTCAAAGAATTTCGGAAACAACGTTCGCAGGGAGCACAGCTTGTCTATTTGGGATTTCGCTCTCTCAACCGATCCTTTCATCGTTATTATAGATCTTTCTAGGAAATCTCTGGCTGTAACATATGAAATTTTCATAATAATAATAAGACCAAAAAGTTCTCGAATGGAAGCCACGTAGCGGAAAGCGCAGCCAAGGACGTCCACCTACAAGGTGGTCAGCCGACCTGGTAAAGGCAACTAAGGCATAAACCCTCTCGTTTGTAGAAGAGGCTCGTACCCAGCAGTGGACGTATATGGGTTTATGATGATTATTATGGAGAGCCTTGGAACCCTTTTAATTGGATCCACATTCCTAGTTCTGAATCATTCGAAAAATTATCCAAATCGCTTTATGAAGTTTAAAAAAATGGCTAATATATATATTTGCATTTTTTGTCGTCCCTATCCCACCACACACCCGCCACTGTAACTTCTGTGCTCCAGGATCAACAGCGGCTCGCACAGTATTGACGTTTAATTTGCCATGATTCCGCAACGAAATTAATCAGAAATAGTATACAGGAGGAGTTGGAAAACAAACAGTTGTCCACTTCCCTCCTTAGCAAAGCGGCAGACGAAATATTGAACAATAAGGTTTCCCCCTCACGTGAAAAAGACAATTACAATTAGTGCAATGAGACGAAATTAATATATAATTATCATTCCTTGATTATCCTAAAGAAATAGTTCATGTTTCTGGATAAAAAGCCTGTGTTTTATTCCAGGTTGTCAGCAATAAATCGAATAAATCTAACCCAGGGTTTCTCAAACTTTTGGTTTGACGAACCCCTGTTAAAGTTTCCAGCGTTTTACAGCGAACCCCTAAAGTCTTAAGTAACTAATTAAATCCCCTCCCCCCCCAAAATTTAATTGTCTGTTGAAGAAATAAGATTTATTTCAAAAGAAATATATTTTTAATATTAATGTCATTGGGTTAGCTTTTTCCTTGTCGCAAATGGGGTCAATTTTAGAAGGAATTTGGAACGAAATTACTTTAATTCTGACTCGGTATCAAGTCGATTTCTGTATTTAGTTTTTATCATGACCAGGTTCGAAAACCCACTCTTACATAAGTATGCTGTAGCCATTATGTGTGCCGCTCGTGGCTGCTAGCCATCAAGTCACCATTACGTAAATCTTATCGCGAACCCCCTGCCGTCGAATGGCGAACCCCACTTTGAGAAAGCCTGATCTAACCGAATCACCGTGAAGAAGTAACTATCGAACAAACACAGTATCAAACTTTCGCTTATTTTTTATGATTTTTATTTATTTATTTATTTAGAGACACCATCGACAGTTACACATACACTTTAAAATACAGTTGAATAAATAGCATTGGACATTACGTACCATCATTATAGGTGAATACAACATTATTGATATTATTTCTCAGACAGATTAAAAATTACATTTAATGATAAATATGCTATTATAATAATAATAATTAATTATACTGACTGCCTCGTTGTCTCGCGGTACAAGTATGTGCCGTGCGATCTAGAGGTCCTGGGTTCGAATCCCAGGCCGGGCAAAGTGTTATTGGGTTTTTCCATTAGGAAATTCTCAGTAACAGCACGGAGTCTGGAAATGTGCCCGAAAAATGGCAATAGGCTCGCCCCATATTACGTGGGACTGATACATATTGGCGAAATGTGGGTGCAGAAATGCATCTCTGCCTACCCCTTCGGGGAATACAGGCGTGAGTTTATGTATGTATGTATGTAAAAAAAAAAAAAAAATTAAAAAAATAGTGTGACGATACAAAAAATAAAAAGAATAAAATTATAAATAAATAAAACCATATTCGGAATTACAACTAGAAAATTACAATTATTGATATTAGTGTGACCCAAATAAATATTACCGTAACTATTATACAGTTATAATGATCCTAACTTTCACATTCAACATGTCTTTCTGTCGTAGGTAACTACGAGCAAAAATCGACCTTCATTAAAATGCGATACAAAGGTAGGTAGATCATGGTAAGTAGATTGAACCAGGCCTTTCGTTTCCCCGTCTACCCTGTAGTTAAATGTCACAGGCAAAATAAAAAAAACGTTTACTACATTTAATTATGCATTTAACATCAAAGATTAAAAAACATTCGATTTAATTAGGAGTACTCAATATATCCTTACATACATACATGTCACAAAGTCGTGATGGCCTCGAGGTTTAGGCACGCGGTCGAGAATCTCGACGGTCGCGAGTTCATACCCCAGGCTCACACTTTTGACTTTTCGAAGTTATGTGTGTATTCACAATGAATTATCACTTACTTTAACTGTGAAGAAAAACATCGTGATGAAACCTGCACACCTAAAAGTTCTTAGGAATTTCTTAGGTGTGTAGTCCGCCAATCCGCACTAGGCCAGCGTGGTGGATTAGGGCCTAAACCCTCTCAATGGTTGGGCGGTCCGTCCCCAGCAGTGGGGCGTATATGAGCTGATAATGATGATGATTACTCAATATAATTATCCTTACATACATACGTAACCTCGTAACCTCACGCCTATAGGTACCTAATACTCCCAGAAGAGGTAGCAAGAGGTGCATTTGAGCACCCACATTTCAACAAATTACTTTTTTGGTCCCACGTAATAGGAGACGAGCCAACTGCCGTTTTTCAGGCACAATTCTAGACTTTGTGCTGCTTTTGAAAATTTGCAAATGGAAATACTCAATAGCACTTTGCCCGACCCGGTAATGGAACACAGGACCTCTAGATCGACTTACATACTTCTACCGCGAGATACACGATTTTTCTTTCTTTCTTTCTTACTAGACCAGGCGTGGTTAATAAACCCACCTGGTGTAGTAACTAGGGCCCAGTAACTATTTAAAAATTAAATGATTTACTTACAGTACTCCTTTTTGCTCAAATGATTCTGCAACTTCAACCAATCGCTGAGTTTATCCACCAACTGGTCTATATCGCCAGGTTTCTCCAGATTGTGCAACCTCCTAACAGTAGTCACCGTGTTGGGGTGAAATTTCATAATTTTGTCCTCCAATATGACGTCCATTTTGCTCATTGAAAGAAACTAAACTCTTTTAGCAGCAATGCCGCCTTTATATATTGTTTAGTTCAAGCTTGTGTGTGTGATGGTTGTAATGACGTAGGCAAACATTCGTTAATATTTTTGGAGTTCACTACACGCGATATTATAAATATAACTTCGATGCCTAATCCAGTTTGGTTATTATAACTGTACATTTCGATTTACAATAACTTTTTAAGATGGCAGGTGACTATTTAATGTGTTAATAATTTTTAATATATTAATATAGTATAAGATGTAATATATTATAAGATTTGTAATATATCGCCTTTTTAATCCTGCCGTTCAAATAAGCACTAAAAAAATTCTAAGATCGATTCCCGAATCGGATAAAGTTCATTAACCAAATATTAATAAATCGTTTTAAAAAGAGTTGAACAAATATTGATTTATATTCATATTTCCATACTAATAATTTTAAATGCTAAAGTAACCCTGTCTGTCTGTCTATCTGTTTGTCTGTCTGTCTCTTATGCTTTCAGGCCTAAACCGTTGAATGGTGAATAGATTTGAATGATTAACCGACTTCAAAATAAGGAGGAGGTTATCAATTCGTCTGTATTTTTTTTATGTTTGTTACCTCACAACTTTCCACTGGGTGGACTGATTGTGATGATTCTTTTTTTATTTGAAAGCTGGTACTTCCCATGTTCCGTTCCATTTCAATTCGGTCTAGTTGTGACAATAGGTTCCATTAGAAATCATATAACGCTTTGCATTAAAAGTGCGCGACAAATGGATGAATAACTCAATATCACGCCAATTGATTTCGATTATTTATTATTAATTGGAAAGGATGTAAATGCCAAGGAAACACTACAATATACCTAACATTAATTATACAAGATCAAGAAATATTGTTTTATTTATTTATACAAATTAACTTTTATACCACAATATATTGTGACAGTATCACACTTTGAGGGGAGATTGCGCCTATCGCCTCGTCAAGTCGCTTGTGCGACACAAGCATTTCTCACATATAACTATTAACTATGTACATACATATTTAGTTACAGCCTACCTTGGCTGAAACGGACTCCAAAAACAATAATTCTAACTACATTATATTATCGTAATAATTTGATTGAATTTTAAGTAGTCTAATATTTTTCATTTCATTTTACTTAGGAGAACTCTAAGAATTTTTTTATCATTGTTTGTTATTCATAGGCAGAGTTGGGCATTAATCAATTAACTTTTAATTGAACTAATCAATTGACAAAAAAATTAATTGCAATTAAATTAATTGCAATTGAATTAATTGCAATTAACCATTTAATCGCGTGTTACAATTAAATTATTTAAATTAATGCACATCAATTGTAACTCGCAATTAAAATAATTGCAATTAATTTTTTTAATTGTTTTATGAAACAATTAAAACTAACAATTAATTATTTGGAAAGTTTTGTTCATAAGGGCCGGGTGGTCCGAAAACGTTGTCGAATTTTAACGTTAATCTTTATCTTTATATACATAATTCTTCTGTACGTGTGTTGTTCCCATACTCCTCCTAAACGGCTGGACCGTTTTGAATGTTTTTTTTTTGTGTGTGTTCAAGGTGGCACTGTGATCGAGTTCTGGGATTATTAATTTTTAACGGCTGGGCCGATTTTAATGATATATTTTGTGTATCTTCAGATAGATTGGAGAATGGTTTAGATTTGAAATTGGACCCGGTAGGTGGCGCTGTGATCGAGTACTGGGATTTTAATTTTAATGGCTGGACCAATTTTAATTATATTTTCTGTGTATCTTCAGGTGGATTGGAGAATGATTTATAATGAAAAAAAAATGGAATTTTTGAATGGATTTATTATGTATAGGACAACGTCTGTCGGGTCCACTAGTTGTCTCATATACCCTTTGTAACTAGGTAGGGACACTAAACTTCATCATCATCATCAGCCCATATACGTCCCACTGCTGGGCACGGGTCTCCTCTACAACTGAGAGGGTTTTAGGCCTTAGTCCACCATGCTGGCCTGGTGCGGGTTGGCAGACTACACACCTAAGAAATTCTTATGAACTTTTAGGTGTGCAGGTTTTATCACGATGTTTTCCTTCGCCGTTAAAGTACGTGATAATTCATTGTGAATACACACATAACTTGGAAAAATCAGAGGTGTGTGCCTGGGGTTTGAACCTGCGACTGTCGACGTGTGCTTCACACTAAACTTACAAGGTGACCCTACGACGTAGGGTCGTAGGGTCACCTACGACGTGTGGGTCGGGGATTTCCATGATTTTTGGAGGGGTGGTAGAGGGGCCCGAGGGTATCACAACTATATTAGGGTCAACTGGGCCCTCATTAAAAAGATATTAAGGGTCAAAGTTGGATGGGTAATTTATGTAATGGATAATTTTGACTTTATTCGCTAACCGATGGTAGTCCCGCGGTAACGAACCCGCCCGCGAAAACTGTGGTGTCTGGTTCGAGACCCAGCAAGTTCTTTAATTTTTTACAATATTGTGTAAAATAAAATAACTATGTTTCTTTTTTCATAATTTTACGCAGAATTTACATTATTTTGCTTTTTTACAATCGAAACGATCGAACTATAAAGAGCGAAAAAAACGAGATCCTGAAAAAGCAAAATAATTTATAATTATGCGTAAAATTATGAAACAAAAAAATTACATAATATTGTGATAATAAAAAATAATAATTTTGACGAGTCTCGAACCCGAGGCCCTAGTTTCCGCAGGCGACTACGTTACCGCGAGGCTACCGCCAGCTAGCGCGATGTGTCAAAATTATCTACTAAATAAATTTCCCATCCAACTTCCAACTTTGACCCGTCATATCGTTTTAACGAGGACCCAGTTACCCTAATCTATCTATACTAAAATATAAAGCTGAAGAGTTTGTTTTATCGTGAGTATCATAAACTACGAGAGACTTTTCGGTATACTATCGGTGCGGAATCGAACCCGCGGCTTCTAGTTTCGCAACTGATGTCTAGCTAAATGTCAATGTATAAATAGATATTAGCTATTACATTTTTGACGCGCTCGATTTCGTCAATCCGCGGGCTCCGCGGCGCTCACAGCGATACCGGCGATACCGCGCCGCACGCGCACACACACCACCACACTGCGCCGTGGCCGCACGCACACATTCACATTCAATTCACCGCGGTGTCGCCTTCGCGTTCGCCTTACCGTGCGCGTTTAAATACTATACTATTCATTTATTTGTATTTATATAATTGACAATATATTTTTATGTATATTTGTATATGTATAAATTAAGATGTGTATGCGTAAAAATATAAATTATAGTGTATAAATTAATACATAACAATATATCTATTTATACATTGACATTTAGCTAGACATCAGTTGCGAAACTAGAAACCGCGGGTTCGATTCCGCACCGATAGTATACCGAAAAGTCTCCCGTAGTTTATGATACGATAAAATACTCATATCTTACAATTAGTATGGGGTTAGAACTTTGTATGTCCCTCGTGGGTGTATTTAATTATTTAGGAATATTAATTTGAGAAAATATCATAATCTAAACTAATATTATAAAGCTGAATAGTTTGTTTGTTTGGTTGAACGCGCTAATCTCAGGAAGTAGGTACTGGTCCAATTTGAAAAATGATTTCAGTGTTAGATAGCTCATTTATTTAGAGAGGCTATAGGCTATATAACATCACGCTAAGACCAATACGAACGGAACACCAAAAATTAATGTTTTAAGATCGGGGTTTTTCTCCCTTTTGAGCGCTTCCGCTGAATGCGCTGCGGAAGCGGTTAAAGTTTCGCTAAAACAATGTATGACAGAATTGTTCCCCTTTAAAAGTTCTAAAAAAAAGTTCCCGACAGCATATGACTATCTTTTAAGCTTGGCTCACTATAACCTTTTTATGCTTACCAAATTTATTCTAAAATAAAGCATTTTTTGTGAAGGTGTTTTTATAAAGATGATATTAATCCTTATCCAAATAAATACGTTATTCATTATAAGTATTTAATGTAAAAGAAATTTTCCTTTTACATCATTTGATTTCAATGAGTATCTTAGAAGATATCGCAGTTTTAATATAACATCGCAGCGAAAAAATGATCAAGCGCGCAATAAGGATGTTGACAAAAATTTGGAACTGTTTTCATTTTATAGATAAGAACGTAAATATTACGAAAAAATTTTATTCATAAATTTTAAATAAAAAAACGACTTTAATTAGTTTAGTGTTTAAATTTCGCGCCTAAACGCTCTGTACCGCGAGACCACGAGGCAGTCACCGCGTCGGTGCGCGGCGGCACAAAATCTAAACCATTTGACCGATTTGAATGATTTTTGGTATGGACATAAATGGGACTCTGTGGAGTAAAATAGACTTCAACTTATTTTCTTTCTGAACCCAACCCTGTAGTCTACGCGGACGGAGTCGCGAGCAAAAGCTAGTATACCTATATATATAGTTGTGATACCCTCGGGCACCTCTACCACGATCACCAAAAATCATGGAAATCCCCGACCCACGCGTCGTAGGGTCTCCTTGTTAGTAAATAAAATCTCTCAAAATCTGCTAAAAAATAATTTATATTTTCTTTACTTACAAATTCCTTCTATAAATATTCCTTGAAAAAAAAAAATGTCATCTACTTGGTCGAAGAAAATATATTTGGTACCGTAAATGTAGTAAATGGCTTAATCTGCACACGCACATACTCAACATTAAAACAAATACTTGATAAAAAAATAATTAATTGTTAATTGTTAATTATTTTTTCGTAAAACAACTAACAATTGATCAATTGTTAATCATATAAAACCATGATTAACAATTAATTAATTGTTAATTGTCATTTTCACAATTACAATTGATCAATTGTTAATTGTGAAAATGACAATTAACAATTAATTAATTGTTAATTTTTAATTGTTAGTTCAATTAAATTTTGCCCAACACTGTTCATAGGTATGTGTTTAGTTAGATTTGAAGTGGGTCGGCACCTACCTACCTTATATTTATGAGTAGAAAAAGTAAGTTATTATTAAGTTATAGAAGAATACGCAATTATTTTATTTACTTTTTAGCGCATATTATTTTGTTTTGGAATAGATTTTTTTGAATGCGGTTTTTTTTATATTTTGGTATGGAGATAGGGAAAGAACATAGGGCACTTTTATCCCGGAAAATTCAGTGTTCTCATATCTCGTAGGATGAGGACGGAATTCAGAATAGCGCCGGGCTCCATAGCTAGTATAGTAAATGAATGGGTTGCCTCGGGTTGTCGCGGCACGAAAGTGTACCATGTGATTAAGAGGTTCCGTCTTTGATTTCCAAGTCAAAGAAGCTTAGGTTTTTTTCCATTAGAAAATTCTCAGTAGACAAAGGGGGTATGGAAACGTTTAGAGGACACGGCCATAGACTGGCACGCCGTTACGTGTTACTTAAAACACAATTATTCAATAAGTAGGTGCAGTGATACGTCACTGCCTTCGGGCACATGAACATAAGCTTATGTAAAGTCAAAGTCAAAATACTCTTTATTCAATATATTTATATATTGAATAGAATTTTACAATTTCTTTTGAATCGTCAATTTTAAAGTTTTTCAAACTATTGCCGCTTTAGAACGTGTTATCGCCGTGGAGAAGAAACGGCAAGAAACTCCCTCAGCAACACGACATGTCATGTTTATTTTTTATAAAATAGTTCATTTGTTTTAATTGTCGTTGTTTCAATTTTACATTATAAATGTCATAACGATACAAACTGTAGCAACAAAACAAAGCAAAATTTGAAATTCTATAGTATGCTTTTTGTATCTATCTTTAATCGATTCCTTAAACTTTTCAAGGGAAGCTTCCCAACAGCCTTCGGAAGTTAGTTATAGATACACGCATACGTATACATTGCCTCATAAAAGAGTTTTTAATTTTCCGGAGACGTTAAACGAGATTACATTTGTTCCTACTATTTTAATTGTGTCATCATCATCATCATCATCATTATCAGCCTAAAGAAGTCCATTGCTGAACATAGGCCTCCCCCAATGACTTCCATAGTGACCTGTTGGAGGCAGCCTGCATCCAGCGACGACCCGCGACCTTCACCAGGTATTTAATTGTGTATATTATTTTTATTGTATTTATAATTTACTTCATCATCATAATCGGCCCATATACGTCCCACTGTTGGGCACGGGCCTCCTCTACAACTGAGAGGGTTTAGGCCTTAGTCCACCACGCTGGCCTAGTGCGGGTAGGCGGACTACACTCCTAGGAAGTTTCTAAGAACTTTTAGGTGTGCAGGTTTCCTCACGATGTTTTACTTTACCGTTAAAGTACGTGATAATTCTTTGTGAATACACACATAACTCCGAAAAGTCATAGGTGTGTGCCTGGGGTTTAACCCCGCCACCGTCGAGATTCTCGACCGCGCGGCCATCACGACTTCATACATATAATTTACATAATACATCTCATTTAGATCTGAAAAACTAACATATTTTATAAATGGTTTCATTATCCCATACATACATAAACTCACGCCTGTATTCCCCGAAAGGGTAGGCAAAGGTGAATTTCTGCACCCACATTTATCAGTCCCACGTGGTAGGGGGCGAGCCTATTGCCGTTTTTCGGACACATTTCCTGACTCCGTGCTGTTACCGAGAATTTCCTAATGGAAAAACCCAATAACACTTTGCCCGACCCGGGAATCGAACCCAGGACCTCTAGATCGCACGGCACATACTTGTACCGCGAGACCACGAGGCAGTCATTATCCCGATATAACTAAACCTTTTTCTGACCCCACATAAGATACAAGTCTTGTGCCGTTGGTATCAGAACCTTCGAGAAACCTTTCAGTCCCACAAACACGCAGGTCTCAAACAACAACTTAGTGAATGTTGTTAATGTTATTTATTTGTACATAAATTAAAGTCTTAGCATAAATATGTTGTATGTTTGCATGATATATATCAAATTGATTTAAAAATAAATTTTAATTATGCTGACTTTTTTCTCGACCGCAATTACATGTGTTGTTACGGAGATACATTGTTCGTATTTTTTTGTATTTATTATCCACACGTATATAACTTCAAGCCTGCATTCCTCGAAGGGATAGGCAGGCATTTCTGCATTTGTTTAATAAATATAAACCAAAAAATAACACTTTTCCCGACTCGAAAAACGAACCCGGGACCCCTACAACGCACGGCGCATACATGTGTCGCAATACCACGAGGCAGTCGTGTAATTATTATGTAGGGGAAATAACCGCACTGGCAACAAGAAATAGTCAATAGCAGCATAAGAAATTCTCAATAGCAGCATGGAGTCTGAGAATGTGCTCGAGAAACGGTAGGTAATTGTCTCATCTTTGTTACAACGTCATCATCATCATCATCATCCCATATACGTCCCACTGCTCAGCACGGGCCTCCTCAACAACTGAGAGGATTCAGGCCTTAGTTCACCACGCTGGCCTAGTGCGGGTTGGCGGGCTACACACTTAAGAAATTCCTAAGAACTTTTAGGTGTGCAGGTTTTATCACGATATTTTCCTTCACCGTTAAAATACGTGATAATTCTTTGTGAATACACACATAACTTCGAAAAGTCAGAGGTGTGTGCCTGGGGTTTGAACCCGCGACCATCGAGATTCTCGACCGCGTGCCTAAACCTCGACGCGAACACGACTTCTTTGTTACATAGGGCATAAAAAACAGCTGATGAAACCTGGTTTTAGACTGGGTATCGATAGCATGGCATCGAGTCGTCACGGATACTACGTAAGGTTGTTTGTTGTTACGTCATCTTTTACAACAAACAATAACTTAAAAAAAACAGTGTTTATTACAAACATTCAATACAAAAGGTGTATAACCCGCTGACCCATGAATGTTAAACGTGACCAGGGGGCGATTTGTGTGAACATATAGTACCTAATCGTATCAACTGGCATGAAACATAACAGTCGCAATGGCTGACAGTCAATTCTTCGACTTCGCTAGGCTAAATGTCAGCAGTTTTGAGTAGACCGTTTAATAGATATAGATAATAGATTATTACCATGTATTGTTTTTCAAAGAATTCTCCGCGATATTTATTACACTTTTGCATGCATTCAAACCAGTTTTTAAAACATTTATTCCACTCCGAAGTGGGAGTAGTCAAGACGGTCGATTCGTATGCGTCCATAGCTTCTTCGGGTGAGCTGAAACGTGGAACACGAAAACTTTGCTTAATTTTGGGGAACGTAAAAAATTTCGACATTTTGGGTGCTCAAAAACAACTTTGTTTGTCGGGTGGTGTGTGAACTTGCATTGTCATGGTGCAGGATAATTCGACGTCTTGAATTGTTTTTTTCGAAATTCGTCGATGACTTAAATAATGCCTTAAATCGAAAGTCATCGATAGTTGTGTGTTGCCAGTGGTCACATACGGCGCCGAGACGTGGCCTCTCACTATAGGCCTCACTAGGGAGCTCAAAGTCACTCAACGAGCTATTCCTAGTCTCGGGGCTCAATGGTGTGGTGGTTCGGTTGGTTGGGCAAAGTGTTCTTGGGTTTTTCCATTATGAAATTCTCAGTAGCAGCATTGAGTCTGGCAATGTGCCCACTTAAGCGGCTGTTGGCTGGCCTCCCTTAACCTGGAACCTAAAACAATTGACAGAACGTGAATCCAAAAAATTACTTACCTCTTCCACGATACAGATATACATACATACAGTATGTATGTATCTAAATGGGATGATAAAAAATGCCTTTAGTTAACGTTCAGACTACCAAGAAAATTCTTCGAATAAACCATCTAAAACGGAATTCACAAGGAGTTAATTAAATCAGGTAAATATTTACTTATTAGTTACAACTTGCGGTTGTAAACTCCCGCATCGAATTAAATTTGTCGGTGTAGAAAATAGCACATGTATTTTAGTAGCACCGAAATTTGTTTAGTAAAATTAAGTGAAGTTTTGCTTGAAAGGCTCAAAAAATCCATAAAAGCATTTGCATTAACAATATTAATGTAATTTTTTTACTCATTATCATCAGCCTATATACATACGTCCAACTTTTGGGCACGGGCCTCCTCTATCATTGAGAGGGTTTAAGAAATTCAAAATAAAGCCACGTACCGGAAAGCGCAGCGTAGGACGTCCACCCACAAGGTGGTCTAACGACCTGGTGAAGGTCGCGGGTCGTCGCTGGATGCAGGCTGCCTCCATCAGGTCACTATGGAAGTCATTGGGGGAGGCCTACGTTCAGCAGTGGACTTCCTTGGGCTGATGGATTGGTTAATTGATTGAAAATATAAAAACTTCATTTGGAATTGTTGTTAAACTTGTAAAACAAAAATACATCAACGGAAGATATCAAAATAAATAACTGCCTATTTAACATGTTCTTGTCTTGATAATTTTGACACTAAAAGGACTACCTGCTTTCAAGTTATTTTTTTACGGTAACTTTAAGTCTTGGTTATAACATCGTGATGAAACCTCTACATCTAAAAGTTCTACGATTTTTTTAGGTGTGTAGCCCGCCAACCCGCACTAGGCCAGCGTGGTGGACTAAGGCCTAAACCCTCTCAGTTGTAGAGGAAGCTCGTGCTCAGCAGTAGGACGTATATGGGCTGATGATGATGAAGTCTTAGTTCCTGGACTTAATTCCCGGCAATGTTATTGGTGTTGGAAATGCCCAGTAGCGACACCGAGTCTCGAAATTGGCGCAAGGCAGCAATAGGCCCACATCTTATGAGGTGATAGTTAAAACTCGCCCCGAGAAAAGTTGTCGTAGAAATACGTGTCATAGTTATAGCCGTGAAGTCGGGTTGGCCTCGAGGTTTAGGCACGCTGTCGAGAATCTCGACGGTCGCGAGTTCAAAACCCAGGCACACACCTCGACTTTTTGAAATTTTGTGTGTATTCACAAAGAATTATCACTTCCGTTAACGGTGAAGGAAAACATCGTGATGAAACCTGCACACCTAAAATTTCTTAGGAATTTCTTAGGTGCGTAGTCCACCAACCTGCAGTAGGCCAGCGTGATGGACTAAGGCCTAAACCCTCTCAGTTGTAGAGGAGGCCCGTGCCCAGCAGTGGGACGTATATGGGCTGATGATGATGATGAGTTATAGCCGTGAGTGTATGCATGTGTATGTTAATTTTAATTATCGTTTTCTAGGTGTTACGTCACGCTGTAATACATGGTTGAAAAAATATGCAAAAATAAATTAGATAATAAATTAAAAGGAAGTTTAATGGTATGAGTTGATTTTTTTATAATAAAGTTATCTATTCTTACAATCTGATGTTAATAAGAACAAAAATGTGATAATTATTAAGATTTAACTTCTATTTATTCGCAAATCCAAGCATGCAATTATATTAGTTTGCACATCGTAACAAAACTATTTGTGCAGTAACTATTTACATAAATTTAAAAGATTTTCTGCAACGAATCCTTGCATGACGTATGTTGATAAATATATTAATATCTTATTTTCACTTCTGTACTTTGATGTTTTTTTTATTGTGTTTGTTTCATTTTTTCAATCGGTTTTTTTATTTTTTTAAAGTTTTGTTACGATGGCCAGTGACCAACATACATTTTGCGGTTGTGGATACATTTTTGCCTTACAAATGACAAGTACAGGTTTCATGACGATGTTTTCCTTCACTGTTAAAGCAAGTGATAATTATTCATTGTGAACACCCACATAACTCCATAAGGGGCGAGCTTAATAGGATCAGCCTTTTGCCGTTCTTCGGGCACATTTCCAGACTCCGTGCTGCTACTGAGAATTTCCTAATGGAAAAACCCAGTAACACAGACTGACCCGGGACCTCTTAATAGCACGGCACATACTTGAACATAATAATACGACAAAAAAAATTAAAAGTTGTTTTTATGATACTTAGCTATGATATGCATTTTTGTACCAACGTTTCGCCAATTGTTTTTAGCTCCACGTTATAGGGGACGAGCCTATTCCTGTTGCTTGTCCACATATCCAGACGTGATGCTACTGAGAATTTCTTAACAGAAAAATAATTACACATAGCCCGACTCGGGAACCGAACCCAAAGCCTTTAGATCGCACGACGCACGCTTGTACTGCGAGGCCTCAAGGCAGAATAATATTTGTGTAAATCTAAAACATAATTAGTTACATAATTCCAGAAATTGCGATTGAATTGTTTCACAGAATTCGCACGAGATAAAATCTGAAAAACAATGATTATATTTACACAAAAACTCATTCTTATTTTACACATGAAATGTTATTACTTTGCATAAACTTTTGGAGGTTTGACAGCTTCCGTAGCACAGTTGACTTGTGAAACTAGAGGCTGCGGGATAGATCCAGCACCGAGATACATTTTTAATAATAATAAATACACCCAACAGTCACATACATAGTTCTGACCCCACGTTAAGATACGAGTTTTTTTTCGTGGGTATCAGAAACTACGAGACACTTTTCGGTCTCATAAACATCCAGACCCGAAACAAATATTTGTGCATCACATAAACATTTGTCTCGGTGCGGGGATCGAACCCGCGGCCTCTCGTTTCGCAAGCTGGTGTCTAACCAACTGCGCCACGGGGCTGTCAAATTTTATCCACAAACATTTGTTTCCTGTCTGGGTGTTTGTGAGAATGTCTTTCGTAGTGGATACTTATGGCACGAGACTTGGATCAGAATTATGAATGTGAATTTTGAGTGCATTTATTTTATCGTCCCCTCTTTTATTTATTTATATATACTTTATTGTACACCATGAATCATCATCATCATCATCATCATCAGCCCAAATACGTCCCACTGCTGGGGACGGGCCTCCTCTACAACTGAGAGGGTTTAGGCCTTAGTCCACCACGCGAGCGGGCGGCCTAGTGCGGGTTGGCGGACTACACACCTAAGAAATTCCTCAGAACTTTTTAGGTGTGCAGGTTTTATCACGATGTTTTCCTTCACCGTTAAAGCAAGTGATAATTCATTGTGAATACACACATATTTCCGAAAAGTCAGAGGTGTGTGCCTGGGGTTTGAACCTGCGACCGCCGATATTCTCGACCGCGCGCCTAAACCTCGAGGCCATCACTGCTTACTTACTTGAATACATGATACAAAATAATATTGATATTTTCATAAGACTGAGTGACAATCGGCGGTCTCATCACTAAGTGCGATCTCTTTCAGACAACCTCATTTACAAAAAGGAAGGAGGAAAGATGACAGGAATATCAAAAATGGAATAATCATAATAAAAAACAACAATGATGTACTTAACTAAAATTATAAAAGAAAAGTAAAACTACAAAATCAATCATCATCATCCACAGCCGGCTCAGTCAACTCAGTCAGGGCCCGTGCCCAGGCAGTGGGACGTATATGGGCTGGTGATGATGAAGTCTATACATGTCTTGCTGCTGAAAATAAGCACTTAGCTTGGTCTTAGTCCACCACGCTGGCCTATCAAGGTATTATGAACTTCACATAGCTTAGAAATAAAAATGCAAGGGATAAAGTAAAAGACGAAAGAAATATTTTGATTAAAAATCAGTTTATTAGGCCACCATTTTGTACCACAAATACAGGTTTACGCTAATTATAATGTAAATCACAGAGATTAATCAACGGTCAACCGCCGGAAAGAACCGGGCATTCCCATATACTCCTCGTTGAATTTAGATTCGTGTCTCTTTGTCTCGTCGCTCACTAGCTTTTCTGTATCAGCTAGGATCTTCTGCGCTTCATCCCCCCTCAGGACATCCTTCCATTGTTCTAGAAAATAATTAAATTATTTATAAATTATGGGCTCAACATTAGGAATTGAATTTAAAAATCAAAAGCATTTGCTAATATTTCAATGTAACTGTAGATAAAAATGAGTCTGGCGTGATAAATCTGAGATAGCAGTACAGGGCAGAGCTAAGCCGTAATTAGCAAATCGTATTCTTTTCCAAGGTCCCGTTTATGTCCATATCGAAGATCATACAAATCGATTCAGTGATTAAGGATTGAAAAAGTGACAGACAGAAATAGTTATCTTCGCTTTTATAATATTGTTATACATACATACATACATAAACTCACGCCTGTATTCCCCGAAGGGGTAGGCAGAGGTGCATTTCTGCACCCACATTTCGCCAGGTATGTATCAGTCCCACGTAATAGGGGGCGAGCCTATTGCCGTTTTTCAGGCGCATTTCCAGACTCCGTGCTGTTACCGAGAATTTCCTAATGGGAAAACCCAATAACACTTTGCCCGACACGGGAATTGAACCCAGGACCTCTAGATCGCACGGCACATACATGTACCGCGTGACCACGAGGCAGTCTATATAATATTGTTATAGTATTTTATTATTCAAATTTATCACTACGAAAACAAAAGAGCAAACAAGCTCAAAATCAGAAATAAAATACGATTACTAAATGGCAGGCGCTCGAACAGAAATGTTATAAATTATATTTTAGTATGCCTATGTTCGGCAGTGGACTTCCTTAGGCTGATGGATTGGATTCGATGCCTTGATGATGAGCAAGATGCTGTTCAATGTACAAATAGTGACGGGAGACTTCCATCTCTTGTCACTGATACCTAATAGTACCTATTACGTGCCATCAAATAGTGCCTGATTCGCTATTCAGTTTTGGCATGATGTTATTAGGGTTTGTTCTCCAAAACGTTCTCTGTATAAGCAAGGATACCTAAAATGTGCTTAAAAAGACAAAAGGCTTGATTCCTTTGCATTGTACTTAAAGAAAGCAGATTTTGCGTAACGTGGATATAGAAATAATTCACACAGGACGTAATAATGTTAAGAGCCATCTGATGCGAAGGTACGACTCCCAATAACATAATAAAACCGGTGGAGAGATTATCAGTGTACCAAGAATTTAGTAATTACGAAATCTGTACCATCAAGCGGCAATTTGGGATCAGCGTTTGGCCAATAGCCAACTTTAGCCATCCATAATAATGAAACTAGATGTGCCAACGGTCCATGATGAAATTTTTGCCTTAATCCACCTTACACGACTGATTCTAATAAAGCCAGCTCGTACTCGAACTTAGTAGTAGTAACTTAGAAGTAGTAGTAACTTCTTGCTGAACAATTTTAAAAAGTAATTAATTTATTGTTGGTTTATTCCTTGAGGGTAATATCAAAAGATTCACAGATTATAATCAATAGAAGTGATTACTGTAGATGTAAATTCGTAACATTGAAATCATCGCAAATCGTACCTTGCCTTTAGGAATATGGGTGAATGGAGATAAATTGAATGTCAAATACGAGTATAATAGTCAGTACTATTTTCTAAATATTTTTATGTGGAAAGGACCCACGTAAAATCAATCAACATTATCGAATATTCCAAAAAACTACTAGTGTTTTAGATTTGTAATTTTTCAAGAAGTCCGATAGCAAATCCAGCGCCAGACCTCCTCAATTTACACTGTTCATCTCACAATGATCACAGTAAGTGTAACTGTACGACTCGTATTGTAACTGTACACGTACCTATGTAGGATTTTTCCAATCAGAAAACATATAATCAACCAATGTGATCGCGTGGGAATGTAATTTGTCATAAGACATGATATTTGATGACAATTTCTTCAATATATTTGTCTAATTATATATATATATATATATATATATATATAATAGAAAACATATAATCAACCAATGTGACCGCGTGGTAATGAAATTTGTCATAAGACACGATATTTGATGACAATTTCTTCAATATATTTGTCTAATTATATATATATATATATAACAGAAAACATATAATCAACCAATGTGACCGCGTGGTAATGTAATTTGTCATAAGGCATGATATTTGATGACAATTTCTTCAATATATTTGCCTAATACTGTATCTTTATCAGATTCGGAACCCAGACGTCACTATGCTATAAAACTAATGAGGCAAATAGAATCTCCCCTATTAATGAAAAAATAACAGCTCTTACCACTTAACTTTTCACATGAGCTCTCGTCGCCGCCGTAGTCCTTGGGGAGTATTTCTTTAGGTATGTGTTTGTGTAGGTCATCATAAGTGCTGTGTACATGCACTCTATTAGCCACCTTTTCTCTGAGAGCTTGTTTCAATATGAAAACTACTTTGTCAATAAACGGTGGAGCGTTTAGTATATGGATGCCTTTGATTTTTGTACCGATGCCTTCCTGTAAATATTTGTAACGTTTTTTATTTATATTTTTATTTCTAGACATACTTTATCACATACATACATACATAAACTCACGCCTGTATTCCCCGAAAGGGTAGGCAGAGGTGCATTTCTGCACCCACATTTCGCCAGGTATGTATCAGTCCCACGTAATAGGGGGCGAAATGGAAAAACCAAATAACACTTTGCCCGACCCGGGAATCGAACCCAGGACTTTTAGATCGCTCGGCACATACTTGTACCGCGAGACCACGAAGCAGTCACATACTTTATCACTTAATGTATAATACACTGTTGGGCTCGAGGCTTCTCTGCCACTGAGAGGGGTAAGGCCAAAATCTTTCACACTGGTCCTCGTGGTTAGCCTCTTGCCTAAGAAATTCACTTTTAGTTAACTATTGTATGTAGAGGTTTTCTCACGACGCTTTCATTCACCATTATATTGCGTAAATTCATTGTGAATACCTACATAACTTTTAAAACTTTGGATGTGTTTATTATTTTAGATAATGGAAGTTTATAATTAAAGTAATCCTGTAAAACATGTATGTAGGTTTCATTTATTATCTCTTAACGTTTGTAATTTTAACACAAAGCTAAAATATTTCTTTAAATAAACATAATTTAAAAGTAATATGTACTCAATGGGATGAATTAGTCTAAAAACCACATAAATTTCAAAAATTATTTTATTCTCAACATTTTAGTTGCGTAAAGACACCGACTCTAAAAATAAGAATTATTGTAACTACATTATATTATCGTAATAATTTGATTGACTTTTAAGTAGTCTAATATTTTTTTATTTCATTTTACTTAGGAGAACTCTAAAAAAATATTTTGATCATTGTTTGTTATTCTTAGGTAGGTATGTGTTGAGTTAAATTTGAAGTGAGTACCTAGGTACCTTGTTGCATGGTAAACACACAGATAGTACCTACATATTGATGAGTAAAAGAAATAAGTTGATTAATAAGTAATAGAAGAATACTCAATATTTTTTTTACTTTGTACATATTAGTTTTATTGAAGGCTGTTATTTTATTTTTATCGTTCTTATTCTTACCGTGCACAACACCTCTCCTTTTTTTAGAACAATTGGATTAAGTTTACTTAGATGGCCAACGTTTATATTTTTCAAATCTATTATAAATCTTTCAGCTGGGGTGTAGTCAAAATTTATACGATATTCGCCAATCTGTAAAAAAACATTACACTAAATTATGAAAAATAAAGTTAAAAGAAGTGTAAGGATATTTTTATTGATCTGCCCACTCTGAATAGGACGCTTGAATAAATATCGGATATGTTTTTTTTATTCTTCATGGAATGAAAATTATTTATTTATTTATTTAAAACTTATTTCTGCATATAAAATTAAAAGTAAAGAATACAATAAACCAAATAAGTACAAAAGGCGGCCCTATCGCACAAGGCGATCTCTTACGGACAACCAAGGATGAAGGAAGAGAAAATGTGCACTTACCACAAAATTGTATCTCAAATAAGAAAGAATGCTAAATTTATCCAAATCAGATGTTAAGAATTGTGTCACCATAACCCTGGATCGATCCACTGGACATAATTTTGGCAGAGGTACGTAGATCCTGGAAATAAACGAAGGAATCATTATTATAGTTATTGAAGTAGCAAAAATAAGCTGAATGTGAATAAAAATAGCATTGTCTCTCAACAGATTACAAATACTGCAAGTGATAATACTAATAAAGTTAAAAAAAGTGTAAAGTTTCCGTTTCTTTTAATTGAATGAACTGAGGGATGATTTGACTTAGTGCCGGCTTTAATCACTGTGATTTTAATGCACTCAAAAGGTAAGATGGGTACCTTTATTGGTAGGGCAGTATTGCTGTGGGGGAAAGTGTTATATTTCCTGTAAACCGGTAATATGATTGCTTCTATTTACGTGCGAAACAGAAAGTTACGTTTACGTTTCTTATTCATTTCGTTTTCTTTCTGTTTCTTTTTTGTATTATTTTTCAAAGTGAAAACTTGCCGCGTTGGGCACTTTTTGGTAGGGGAAAATCTTATGGGTTCGCGTCAACGACATGTTTAAAGCAGTATATCGCTAGCCATACCACTGACGTATTGTGACACATTAGTGCTGTGTATATCTTGGTGATATAGAATAGATTTTTTGAAAATTCAATTTGTATATACTGTGAATTATTGTCGAAATAGTGTTTTTGTTTGATTATTATTTGAATTGACTGCCTCGTGGTCTCGCGGTACAAGCATGTGCCGAGCGATCTAGAGGTCCCGGGTCGGGAAAAGTGTTATTGGGTTTTTCCATTAGGAAATTCTCGGTAGCAGCACGGATTCAGGAATTGTGCCCGAAAAACGGCAATAGGCTTGCCCACTATTACGTGGGACTGATAGATACCTGACGAAATATGGGTGTAGAAATGCACCTCTGCCTACCCCTTCGGGGAATGAGTCGTGAATTTATGTATGTATGTATGTGATAAAGTATGTCTAGAAATAAAAATAAAAAACGTTCCAAATCTTTACAGGAAGGCATCGGTACAAAAATCAAAGGCATCCACATACTAAACGCTCCACTGTTTATGGACAAACTAGTTTTCATATTCCTGTATTCCCCATACAGGCGTGAGTTTATGTATGTATGTATTATTTGAATTGTAGAATCATTTTGCAGTACAATAGTGAGTAATATTTTTTAAATAATAATAAAAATGAAGTACATTGAAACTTATGTGAATACAAATACTATCCATAAATCATATGATTGTATACTAATAGTTATTTTAATTTAATTTAATTTATATTTTGCCATGATCTTGTACAGCCAGTTACATATTTGAATAATCAAAAATCATATAAACATGCATATAATTGTTGCTCGGAGTGACAATATATTATGTGAAAACCAGATTGATGTTAATAATTTTAATTCAAACATTATGAAATTTCAATTTTTTATACTAAAAGTTCTAAGTTTTCACCTATATCGGCAGTCCCTATAACTGCCAGATTTATTTTATAGCTGACAGCTATTTTTTCGAATCCGGTTGTTTTTGAGACCGAAAAATCACCAATAAATTTTTGATACCCACGAAACAAGAACTATGTAGGTAGGCTCGTATGTGACTGTTGGGCGTACTTATTCGATTACATACTAAAAGACTGTAAAAGTGTACGATTGTGAAGTACACTTGTATATGAATTTCTAGGACTCTGAAACTAAAAAGGAATAAAAACGGAATCCTTATAGGAAAACTCGTTTGACTGTTATAGCCAGTTTACTCGGAATCACTAGATCTTATTTATTGAAATTATTATTAATAATTATAGTAAGTATATAGTTTCTGACACCCGAAACACAAGGCTCGTTTCTCAGTAAAGGATCAAAAGTATGTATGTGACTGTTGGGTGTATTTATTTATTTGTTATTAAAATTTAAATACATATCTACCTCTTCCAGTGTATATGATTGGGCGTGCGTCTTAATGTAGGCAAAATTTAGTCGCACGGTGTAATCTTAGCCTTATATATCATTGAAATACATTGTAAGTCGTGATGGCCTCGAGGTTTAGGCGCGTTCGCAGGTTCAAACCCCAGGCACATACCTCTGACTTTTCGAAGTTATGTGTGTATTCACAATGAATTATCACGTACTATAACGGCGAAGGAAAACATCGTGATGAAACCTGAACACTTAAAAGTTCTTGGGAAATTCTTACGTGTGTAGTCCGCCAACCCGCAGTAGGCCAGCGTGGTGGACTAAGGCCTAAACTCTCTCAGTTGTAGAGGCCTGTGCCCAGCAGTGGGACGTATATGGGCTGATGATGATGATGACTTACACTGCATCCCATAGATCCTCAAACTCCTTCACCGTTCTATTCAAACATATTTCAGGCATCATACCGCGGGCTGTTAACAATCTTTCTATCCTTCTTTTTGATTCCTCGACGGAGCCTTTCGCTATGAGAAGTACTCTTTCCAACACGATACGGTCTGAAATTTAATAAGAAGTATTAAATGTTAGGGAGTCGTAGTTGTTCAGACTGAAGCGAATAGGAGCATCAAGAATTATGGGAATTTATTTATTTATATGGGAAGGAATTTCATCATCAGCCCAAATACGTCCCACTGCTGGGCACGGGCCTCCTCTACAACTAAGAGGCTTTAGGCCTTAGTCCACCACGCTGGCCTAGTGCGGGTTGGCGGACTACACACCTAAGAAATTCTTTTCACCTAAGAAAAGTCAGAGGTGTGTGCCTGGGGTTTGAACGTGCGACCGCCGTAATTCCCGACCGTGCGCCTAAACTGCTTAAGGAATTTATTTATTTATAAATATTTATTTACTATTTTATTGTACAAAATAGGTAGTATTAAAATCATTCTGTGTAACCGGTCTTATCACTATCGGTGATTTCTTCCAGGCAACCGTTAGATGGACTGGAATGATCAGAAGCATAAAATGGGTAGTCCAATTTATGAAAAAAATGAACGTACAGAATAAATTACGTACAAAGAATGTTTAATAAATATAAAACGTTATTAAGTACAAATAATATAATATATCTGTTAAACATTAATATACACTTTCAGAAGATAATATTGTGATGTATCCTGCCTCTTCTTTTCATATTCTATCTTTTATTTTCGTTCCATCAGCATAACTCATTTAAATAATTTTTAGTATTAAATATTTATCCTCTACTGTGTGTGACACTACTTTATTGAGTTGTGACCAATAACAATTTTACTTATATGGTGTTCAATAAAGCATAACAAATAAATAGAATGAGCGTATTGAGTCACTTTCACGTGCTATGTTCTTAACAAAATTTTCCAAGACGTATTCCCATTACGTAAATCAACAAGTAGCGGTTATGTAACCAAATTAAACAGATACATAAATAACTGAATATGAGATCGTTGATGACACAACACATCATTTGATTAAAACAGATCGTAATCCTCGTTCCAGTGATTGGTAAATTTGAATCAGCCGAAATCAATTGGAATTACATTCAAAGCACGTGCGAATTCACTCGTAACATTTTGCTAAACTCTATGGGTGTCCCATTTGTAATTCCGATCGAACAACGGTTGTAAACTATCGGTGTTGCATTTTGTTAATTATTCAGCACTTGAAATAGAATAATGGACCTATGTTTTATGATATTTGCTGATCTGTGGCGGTACTTCCATAGAAGTCCAAAAGCGTTACATGTTAATTGTGTAATGTCTAGTTTATAATTATTTATTGTTGGGTCAATATCATCATCAGCCCATATACGTCCCACTGCTGGACACGGGCCTCCTCTACAGCTGAGAGGGTTTAGGCCTTAGTCCACCACGCTGGCCTAGTGCGGGTTGGTGGACTACAACTCTCTCAACTCTACTTGGGGGTCAATATATTTTCATTTATAAATCAAATTGGTTTTGTTACTAAATTTTTAAAGCTTAAAGATTATTATTCCGAATTTTGTAATGCAAACCGGGCTTTTGGGCTTGTATCGAAGTACCGAAGTGTCTACGGTTTGACAGCAAGTCCTAAGTAATAAAGAATGAGATTTTTTTCGGGCAAGTTTCCAGACACCATACTGGTACTGAGAATTTCCAAATGGAAAAACCTAATAACACTTTTTTCAAGTCGAGAATAATGCATACTTGCTCCGAGACTATGAAACAGTCTAAAGAATATAAATACACATAGTTTTTTTTTTCTCAGAGAGTAAAGAACATGTGATGAAGTGGCTGGTAAATCCGTTCTTACATAAATAATATAAATAAATAATAAATAAATACACCCAACAGTCACATACATAGTTCTGAACCCACACTAAGATACAAGTCTTGTGTCGTGGGTATCAGAAACTACGAGAGACTTTTCGGTCTCACAAACACCCAGACCCGAAACAAATACTTGTGGATCACACAAACATTTGTCTCGGTGCGGGGATCGAATTCGCGGCCTCTCGTTTCGCAAGCTGGTATCTAGCCAACTGCGCCACGGGGCTGTCAATAATATAATTTGAAAAATATTAAAAAATATCATTTGAAGTACACGTGATGACCAAATGTACAATCATCATCATTCCCTCGCCCTGTTCCCAATTTCATTTGGGGTCGGCGCAGTATGTTTTGTCCTTCCAAATATAATACATTGTATATATGTATATTATAACAAATAGCAGCAATATACGAGTACATTATTTTTAAGACTGCCTCGTGATCTCGCGGTACAAGTATGTGCCGAGCGATCTAGAGGTCCTGGGTTCGATTCCCGGGTCGGGCAAAGTGTTATTGGGGTTTTTCCATTAGGAAATTCTCGGTAACAGCACGGAGTCTGTAAATGTGCCCGAAAAACGGCAATAGGCTCGCCCCCTATTACGTGGGACTGATACATACTTGACGAAATGTGGGTGAAGAAATGCACCTCTGTCTACCCCTCCGGGGAATACAGGCGTGAGTTTATTTATACCGGCCGGTCTAGCCGACTGCGCCACGGGGCTGTCGTAGTAAAAGTATCAGTTATATAGACGAGACTTATGGCAAATCAACAGGCCTCTCCATTCCCAACCAGAAATTAGCGCCAGAATCACTTTTAGTAAGTTATCACTTCATTTTTTAGGTTCCTTAATATGTAGATACATTTTTATGGTTTTATATTAGCTCGGTGAAATCACAACACCGCACCTTTGCTACACACGATGTTATTCAAATAGAACATCAAGTGGAAAGAGGTTTCGCCACTGGAAACCCACAAGTCTATCTGATTCTTCGCGCTTCTTTTTAAGGACCAACGATAATAGGAAAGAAGAAACACATTGTCCAGCAAACTGTTCCACATCTTCAGGGTACGACAAAGATACAATTTTGCGAATCGACTTGATTTTTTTCTCGAAAACCATTGGATAGGCCCACGATTGGTACATTTATCATTATGAACTGACTGCTTCGTGGTCTATGTGCCGTGCGATCTAGATAGTGGTCGGGCAAAGTGGAAATAGTTTTATTCAATTGGAAATTCTCATTAGCAACACGGAGTCTGGAAATGTGCCCGAAAAACGGCAATAGACTCGCCCCTTATTACGTGGGACTGATATACCTGGCGAAATGTGGGTGCAGAAATGCACCTCTGCCTACCCCTTCGGGGAATACAGGCGTGAGTTTATGTATGTATGTATGTCAATTGGAAATTCTCATTAGCAACACGGAGTCTGGAAATGTACCCGAAAACGGCAACACGCTCGCCTCCTATTACGTGGGACTGATATACCTGGCGAAATGTGGATGCAGAAATGCACCTCTGCCTACCTTTTACCCTTTGGGGAATACAGGCGTGAGGTTAAGTATGTATTTATGAATAGACTTACTTAAATATTTGCTGGCAGCAACCAAATGATCCTGCTTCTTGATCCATTCTTCAATGGCTTCGAGGCTCTCGTTGATTCTCTTTACATCTCCTATTTCGTATAGCTGTCGCACTGCATTCACATCTTCTTTGGTCACTGCCACCAATGGATGGTGCGGTGGCGTCTCCATAGTGTTTCCTGTCAATAAGGACGTGTTATATCATCATTGTCAGGCCATAGACATCTCAGTGTTGGGCACGGGCCTCTTCTACTATTGAGGGGGTCAGGCCTTAGTCCGCTGGTCTAATACTGATTGGCGGACCACATACATAAGAAATTCCTAAGTATATTTAGATGTGCAAGTTTTGTCAAAGTTTTTTCCTTAACCGTTAATGTACTTGATAGTTCAGTGTGATACTACATAACCTTGAAAAGTCGGAAGTATGTGCCTAGGATTTGAACCCGCGGCAGACGACCGCGACCGACGCGAGATTTTGACTCGCTTTAACCTTAATGGGGCATGGGGCTCTTTTTATTAGTAACATTTTTTTATGTATTTATTTTAGAAATTTAGACCGGAGTTTTTTATGTAAACAAATAGATTTTTATAGTATTGTTAGTAATTTCATTAATATTTTGCATTGCTCCTTACTATTGCATTTTTTTTTAATAATAAACTCTCGTTTACTAAATAATGTTAATACGAATAAAAATATAATTATTAAGTCAAACGTGTGTGCCTAAGATTCGAAATATTGAGATTATATTCTGGTGAACGAAAGGGTATTCTCCTAGGCCATCACATACTTATGATCATGTTAAATATATCATGTAATGTCATCTCCAGCCCATATATGTCAAGCTGCTGGAAACGGGCCTCCTCAGCAACTGAGAGGATGTAGGCCTTAGTCCACCACGCTGGCCCAGTGCGGATTGACGGACTTCACACCTAAGGAATTCCTAAGAACTTTTAGGTGTGCAGGTTTCCTTACGATGTTTTCCTTCACCGTAAAGTACGTAACAATTCGTTGTGAATACACACTTATCTTCGGAAGGCGGAGGTGTGTGCCAGGGATTTTAACCCTGACCGCCGAGATTCTCGTCCGCGCGCCTAAACATCAAGGCCATCACTACGTCATTACCATGCTAGATACATATAAAACAGAAATGCAAAATTTCACTACTTGTTACCTTCAAACACGATTTGAATTGAAGCAATTAACACTCCTAAAAATTTCCTGTTCAATATTTAGTTACAGCACAAACAGTCACTATTCCGTCTTGGTTGAAACAATTTTGACTCCTACCATCCGTTTACTTATATTGTACGAGGTTTCATTGTCAATTATTATTATACGTGTTTACCTTGCGTGCAATTTACCCTATATATTAAAACCAGTGTTTAAAACTAGTTATTTGCCGCAATTTTGACAGCGTGGACGAAGGTCGCCCTTGTGATTATCTTTATCTTGACTTCCACGTTTTCAACCCAATCTAATCCATCAGCCGAAATAGGTCCACTGCTGGACATAGGCCTCTTCCAATGACTTCCACAGGGACCTGTTGGAAGCAGCCTGCATCCAGCGACGTCCCGCGACCTTTACTAGGTCGTGGTATAGCCTTTCTTGATAAATGGATTGTTCAACATAAAAATATATTTTAATTTCGAACCAAACAAACTCCTTAGCTTTATAATATAATTGGTGACAAATAAAATACAAACAAAGTTAAATGAGGGAGGAATAATTTTATATAACTTTTTATTCTATACTTCAGCAATATTTCTCGTCTGGGTGTTTATTTTTCTACGTAGCGATTATGTATGAGTATTAGGTATATATGGCTTATATTCTAAAATAAATCATCATCATCATCAGCCCATATACGTCCCACTGCTGGGCACGGCCTCCTCTACAACTGAGAGGGTTTAAGGCTTTATTCCACCACGCTGGCCTAGTGCGGGTTGGCGGACTACACACCTAAGAAATTCCTAAGAACTTTTTTTAGGTGTGCAGGTTTCATCACGATGTTTTCCTTCACCGTTAAAATACGCGATAATTCATTGTAAATATACAAATAACTTCGAAAAGGCAGAGGTGTTTGCACCCGCGACCGTCGAAATTCTCGATCGCGTGCCTAAACCTCGAGGCCAACACGACTTACAAAAAAAACTAAAACAAATACATGAGAAATAATACTTGGTGATATTTTAGACTGTAATATTAAAAAATATATATATTCATCACCTTCATCAAACATACAAACATTTTTTTTCCATATTTTTAATTATAAACTTTATTTTTCCTTATTGCTTTAATTACACCTTGCCTATCTTTATTATATAATTATGTGAGATCGTCATTATTACTATCTAGTATGAATATGATTAATTTATTTAAAATGGTAATGATAATTTATATGACTTTGTAAATACAAATTCCAGACTCTGTGCTGCAAAGATTTCTCTAATTGGGAAGGCCTTACCACCAAATAACACCTTACAAGAACCGGGAGTAGAAAATCATACGAAAAATTTCCCTTTTCTTTCTATTCCATGATATCAATATATCAATCAATATAGCGTGGCTTGGTAATTACTAAGATTTTTCATAATTTCTTATAAAAAAAAACCGCCAAAAAAAATTGACGTCTTCCTAATAATCATAGATATTAAATGGATGTGGTTGTAAGGAAAACGTATTTTTTTTTTGTAGGGACTTTTTAACGCCAATGGGTCTGTAAACCTATTGCTTGCTTTAGTTTCCAAGCACGGTCTAAATACACCCTATATACATACATTTTATTTTATTTTATTTATTTACATTTATTATTATATTTATTCATATATTTTATTTTATTTATTCACGCCTTTATCCCCAAAAGGATAAGCAGCTGTGCATTTACGTTTCGCCAATGTTCTACGTAATAGGGGCGAGTCTATTGATAAATCTTAAACATATTATGGAGTATGCCCCATGTTGCTATTAGAATTTATTAATAAAAACCCAAAACACTTTTCCCGACACCGGATTCGAACATCTCTAGATCGCACAGCACACAATTGTACCGCGGGACCAGTAGGCAGTCAATTTTAATTTTATTATTAAGATTATAAACACGGGCCTCCTCTACAACTGAGAGGGTTTAAACTTTAGTCCAGCACGCTAGCCTGGTGCGGGTTGGCGGACTACACACCTAAGAAATTCCTAAGAACTTTCAGGAGTGCAGGTTTCCTCACGATATTTTCCATCATCGAACCGTGACATCTCGATCGCATGCCGCTCTCAAACTGCAGAACTGACGTTACGATCCTATTTTTAATACACGTTGAAGGTTTCGTCTTTACGCTCGAAAAGTTTTATAGCATTTTTTAGCGTTATTTTTTATTTCTGTTTTAAGAACCAATTAGTTTTAACGTTTTTTTAGGATTTTGCATATTCTAGTATGATTTTAAAATACATACGAGTATGTGTATATAAAAAATATTTCTTATGGCATGCTTTATTTGGATAAATGATACGTCAAACAATATTCCCAATAAATTTCCCAATTTTTTAGTGTATCATCAGCAGCCCATATACGTCCCACTGCTGGGCACGGGCCTCCTCTACAACTAAGAGGGTTTAGGCCTTAGTCCACCACGCTGGCCTAGCGCGGGTTGGCGGACTTTTAGTGTATACGTACACAATATTTAAGTAGTTATTTATTTATTCAAACTTTACCTCTTTATAATATTTTATAGTATGTAGTGTGGGAGCATCGTCAGCATAGTCGATGAACTCGAAGTATGCCAAAATTTAGTATATAAGGCAATAAAGGTTTGATATGCACTGAGTCATATATTAGCACGCATCAAGACCGGTCGTTTCATTTACGTCGCTGCGCTTACCCTAATTACGCAACAACTTACACGTGTATCACAGATTCACGTACATCGGTGACTCCACGTGAACAGATACACTTACAACTGGTGACCCCGACGAAAAAAATACCTGACGCAAAACCGACGTTCTTCAATATACTACGTGATACCGACGTTCTACAACAACCCGACGCAAAACCGACGTTCGAAGCAAACTTCATTAAATTGTGATAACTGTACTGCACAGCCTTATCAGCTTTCCACCAGCGGATCTCCCTGATTTGGCTTTCAAGAGGCATACAGTTATCCAGAAAATGAACCCAAATGCAGGTTGTGAGTACGCTAAATCCAGTAGTCATTCACAGCTCATGATGCAGCTAATGAACGAAATGTGTAAGCTCACCATGGAAGTCGCAGCACTGAAATCAAGCTCATTCAGAAACGGACATCGTCACCATAGACGCAATCGAAGCCTAACGCGTCAAAGATCCCGATCGCGAACAAGAATCACGCCGGAAAGTCCTCAATGGTTATGTAAATATCACTTGCGCTATAAGGATCGAGCTTGGAATTGTGAACAACCGTGCAATTGGAGAAAGCCGTCGGAAAACTAGAATCAGCGTTGACAGAGGCGGTCGTCAGCGCTATTGTACCATCAAACCGCCTATGCGTTACCGACCGAAAAAGTGGGTTTCGCTTTTTGGTTGATACTGGCGCTAACATCTCAGCAATACCGAGAAGAGGTAACAAATTAAAAACCGACGGCACTTACAAAATATATGCCGCAAACGGCACTCCAATAAAAACATACGGCGACAAAACGCTGACGTTAAATCTGAATTTGAGACGACCGTACCGTTGGACTTTTATCGTCGCTGATATTACACAACCAATACTTGGAGCCGATTTTTTGGAAAAACACAACATTTTGGTCGACATTAGAAACAAGCGTTTGATAGATGGTACGACTGGACTTCAAAGAAACGCAAAGTTGATGAAGTCAAGCACACCGACACTTCGGACCGTTGATTTAACCGAAGATTACGCAGATATTCTGGCAGAATATCCAAATATTTTAAAACCGCTCGACACTCTGTCCCCACCAAAACACAACGTGGTTCACCATATTATAACTGAGGGACATCCTGTGTACTCCAAGTCAAGACCTTTGCCGGCCGACAAATACCTAAAGGTGAAAAAAGAAATAGAGGACATGTTACAGACAGGCATATGCAGGCCTTCCAAGAGTCCTTGGGCTAGTCCACTACTGGTGACAAAGAAGAAAAACGGCGAATTACGACTATGTGGCGACTACAGAAAATTAAACGCCATCACTGTACCGGATAGATATCCGATCCCGAGGGTATTAGATTTCACATACCTGTTGCCTGGAGCTACTATATACTCAAAAATTGATTTAAAACGAGCTTACAACCAAATACCCGTCAAAGATATTGAAAAAACCGCAGTAATTACCCCGTTCGGTCTATTCGAATTCACTAGAATGCCGTTCGGTTTACGGAACGCGGGCCAAACCTTTGTCCGATTCCTGAACACAGTATTAGCAGGATTAGACTTCATTTTTGTATATATCGATGACATATTAGTGAGGTCATCGTCACCCGGTGAACATAGACAGCATCTACATGAAGTATTTAAGCGACTCAACGAGCACGGCATCACAATAAATCGCGCCAAATGTGTATTTGGACAACCCCAAATAGAATTCCTCGGATATTTAATTACTCCAGAGGGTATCAAACCATTACCTGAAAAGGTTGAAGCAATCAAAAAATACCCGACTCCAACAACGGTGCAAGAGCTACGCAGATTTTTGGGCATGATCAATTTTTACCGCAATAACATACCACAGGCAGTCCGACATCAAGCTCTTTTGAACAAATATCTCATAGGCTCAAAGAAAAACGACAAAACTAAAATACAATGGACTTCCGAAGCACTAGAAGCATTCGATCAATGTAAAGAAAGTCTAAGCGACGCGGTTACATTGACGTCTCCAGATCCGCATTCTCCATTATCACTCATGACAGATGCTTCGCAAACTTGTATTGGCGCCGTTTTACAACAGTACGAAAACGACACGTGGAAGCCACTTGCATTTTTTTCAAAGGCACTGAGTGAAGCACAAACTAAATACAGTACATATGATCGAGAATTACTGGCAGTTTACATGGCTGTAACGCATTTTCAACCTTATATCGAGGGACGAGAATTGATAATATACACCGATCATAAGCCATTATGTCACGCCTTTACTACTAAACAAGACAGTTCAAGTAAAAGAATATCCCCAAGACGACTACGTCATCTAGAGTTCATTGCACAATTCACGACAGACATACGCCACCTCGCCGGTAATATGAACCCAGTGGCCGATGCACTATCACGAGTTGAACAAATAGATTGCCCCACACCTGTGGATTGGAATGACATAGCAGATTTGCAACGCAGTGACAATGAACTCTCTCAGCTGTTAAATAAAAACAACCTCAGCTGGAAAAGTATCCAGTTACCGGGAACGAGACAATTATGGTGCGAAAATTCAAGAACAAATTCACGACCGTACATACCGAAGTCGCTTCGAAAACAAATATTTGACTCTATGCACAACGTTACGCATCCTGGTGTAAGATCATCAAAGAAAATGATTTCTGAACACTACTTCTGGCCAGGCATGAATACAGACGTAGGCACATGGGCGAAAACATGCGAGTCATGCCAGACAAGTGAAACATACAGGCACAACTCAGCCCCAATTGGAAGTTTCACGCCAACAGCACGTTTAGACCACGTGCACATAGATATCGTCGGTCCATTGCCAGAATCCAATGGAAACAGATACATCGTGTCAATGATCGACAGAGCAACAAGATGGCCTGAAGCAGTACCAGTACCGGAGGTAACAGCAAAAGTTGTAGCAGAAGTTCTCCTGAATACCTGGATGGCAAGATTTGGATGCCCAACTACCATTACATCAGACCAAGGACGACAGTTTGAGTCAGACTTATTTATCGCCTTAACCAAAGCACTCGGTATCAAGAAAACCAGAACTACCAGCTATCACCCACAATCAAATGGATTAGTCGAACGCTGGCATAGATCAATGAAAACCGCACTAATTGCGCGTGGTAACACAACTAACTGGTCAAATGAGTTACCCCTAGTCCTATTAGGGTTGCGAGGCGCCTTACGACTGAAAGAAAACATCAGCCCAGCACAAATGTTATACGGAGCAAATATACGTCTACCTGGTATGTTTATCGAGCCGAAAAAGCAAAATACATCACCAGAAATTTTTACACGGACACTACAAAGGACAATGGCCAATCTAAGCCCGTTTAACAACAGTCACCACGCTACAAACCATAAACCATATATACACCCGGACATGAAAGATTGTGAATACGTATTCGTCAGAACAGATGCTGTAAAGAAGCCCCTAACACCATCATACAAAGGACCCTACAAAGTGTTGGAGAAATGTGAAAAATATTTCAGGGTACAAATGCCAGAAAAAACATCCATAGTAACAGTGGACAGATTGAAACCTGCTTACATGGTAAATGAAGACAAGGCGAACGAACCTTTGGCACACTTAGAAGGCACGTGCGGCAACAACGTCAACGACCGCAACAGTGCTGAGCTCGCGGAAAAGAACAAGGCCACGCTGACGACAACACGTTCGGGTCGCGTCATACGCCCTGTAGTACGATTCGCTATAGAGCCTGATCAGCGGAAAAGCAAGAACTTATAATTAGTTTATTTGTGTCATATACATTTACATTTTTTATTTTATTTTATTATTATTGTTATACATTTACTTTTTTTTTTTAAAAGGGGGGAACTAATGTGGGAGCATCGTCAGCATAGTCGATGAACTCGAAGTATGCCAAAATTTAGTATATAAGGCAATAAAGGTTTGATATGCACTGAGTCATATATTAGCACGCATCAAGACCGGTCGTTTCATTTACGTCGCTGCGCTTACCCTAATTACGCAACAACTTACACGTGTATCACAGATTCACGTACATCGGTGACTCCACGTGAACAGATACACTTACAGTAGTATAGATAACTATTTGTTTAAATTGCTTATAATAACTATCGGACATAACGTCCGAAATATACGGTCCCTTCAATATCGTTATATCCGGTTTCGACTGATTAAAACGTCTTAGTGCTTAGCATAATTTTGTAGTTTATTCTATAGTATTCTATAGTATATTATTTTCATCCTTAGGTCGGTCACCCTCAACTACTCAATTAAATATCCAAGTCCTGCATTTTTTTTTGTCCTTTTTGCTATCGATATTTGTTTTTATTTTAAATTAAAATGTTCTATTTATAGTAAAGAAACTCGTCCGTCGATTCGTTTGCGTTAATACAGGTTTCGTTGACCAATAATCTATAATTTGGTGTCCAATGATCAAGGTTACCTTTTTTAAGTACCAGCGCACAAATTAACACCTTCGCTGCGTGACGGCAAGCATTTTGCCGTATTTGACAATGCGGCAGCTTGTCGTCTGTGTTTTGCCCGCGGTGCGAGTAGGGTTGCCAACTATACTCTTTTAAACAGTATTATACTGTTTTAAATAGTATTATACTGTTTTTCACTACATTATAATTTTTACTGTTGAAAAAAAAAAGTATACAAAATACTGTTTTCAGCATCAGAATGCTTAACACTAAAGTGTTAAACTTAAACGCTCACTCAGTTTTAGGAGGATAGAAATAGAGCGACCATTAATTTAATAAAAAAAGAGTTCCTCATTTACTTCAATTTTAGTTATAATTGTGGAGAGGCATATGAAGTTTTTAAACAATAAAATATGAGTTGTGCAAAAAGCTCTAAGAAATATGTATATTAAACATTAAATAAATAAAATACTGTTCATTTTTATAAAATACTGTTCAATATTCTTCTTAGAACTAAATATACCTACTTTATGTCTTGTAAAAAAAGTTGTACCACGTTAATACTATCATACAGTAGTTTAACTTCATACAAACGGGCGAAACGCGAGTTATACCTACGCGCCTCGATCGCAGCATGCGGTGGCATGCTGGCAGTCGCGAATGTGCCGCAGTCACGAACGGACGGTGTTGTATTTTAAGCAGTAACCGCGCGATTTTTATACAAAATAAGTGCAAGAGCCTATTTAATATGACAAGTGTATATTGTGTTTATATATTGTGCTGTTTTTGGTTGCATGAAATCTTCCAATCAAAAAATAACATGCATTTTTATTGAACACTTCCTATTCCATTCACAAAATATTTTATTAGTTTAATTAAAAATAAAAAATATTTATAATCACAAAAATAGATAGAAAGTGAAAGTAGGCAGATTGAATTAAAATTCTGCAGGTTCGCATTTCGCATGTTTACGTACCGCGCGGCTGTAGGTATTTATTTCAAAAATGCGACCGAGTTAACATACCTACTGTATGATAGTACCTATTACCGTGCCTGTACTTATGGTCGGTACCGCAAATAGAGGTCTTAACGGATAGCAGGAAATGTAGATACGGGCAGTATTTGTCTCGTACCGCACTAGCAGAAAGTTCAGATTCAATGCTGCCGCAGCGAATATGTTAATATAATAAAATAAAACTGAAGAGTTTGTTTCTTTGGTTAGCAGGAACAGAAACAGGTTTTTTTTTATGTTAAATAGTCCATATATCGAGGAAAACTACACCTAAAAAGCTATCACGCTACGACCTAATAGGGGACCGTTCAAGTATAACGTAAGCACTATGGGGGGCGGGGGGGTCTTTGCTTTGCTCATTTTGGATGACATGGGGCTTGGGGAGTCTAGATGATGATTACGTCATATGTAGTTAAATCTATTTTCTTATTTTTAAAATTATAATTATTATATTTATCGGGTTGGTCATTAGTACGGGACTTCAACTGACAGCGAAACGAAGTGTGCAGATAGCACGCTTTGACAGAGTCTAGCTCACTTCCACTGAGCGGACAACAAGTGTCTAGAAACTGTCTCACGTTGTACTATAATTTGTCAAGTTTGATTTGAAATATAACCTCCGATATAAAATGAATAGCAAGGAAGATTCCAACTGCACTCGGCCTGCCTATTAAGCCATTATAATTATAATATTTAAAAAAAACAATACATTAATTGAAAAATGTTTACGTAAGCATGTGGGGAGGGGGTAAGAGCTTTGCTTACTTTTGCTGACAAGGAGGATGGGGGGGGGGGGGGGTAAATAATTGTAATAAATCTGCTTACGTAATACTTGAACGGCCCCTAGGAGCCGAGCAGCAATGAAGAATGTGGCAAAAATATTTTGTTTGATGTCATAAATTTCGATTGCGAAGTTGCGGACAACAGCTAGAAACACTTAGTAGTAAATATCGCAAGAATCTGCGTATTTCAACACGTTCGATTATTTACTATTTGCTTTCTTGGCATCTGTTTGGTCTGCAAATAAAGGTGTTCTCTTGACCGTGACTCTTCATACAGAATACGAAACAACGGATACACGAGTCTTCTTACTACGTGTAGTTAAAATCAATAAACTTATTCCATACTGGCTGTGCGGCCCGACCGGGCGCGATTATACAAAATTATTCTGATCCATTTAACACTTATGTACATTTAACACAGGCAGCTTCAATTTGTAAATTACATTGGAGCACATAGGCAGCTTCAACGTCTTACTTTTGTGTTACAGTGATGCGCGCGCATCTTAAAACTTTTCACTGCTGGGCACGGGCCTCCTCTACAACTGAGAGGGTTTAGGCCTTAGTCCGCCACGCTGGCCCAGTGCGGGTTGGCGGACTACATACCTAAGAAATTCCTAAGAACTTTTTTAGGTGTGCAGGTTTTATCACGATGTTTTTCCTTCACCGTTAAAATACGTGGCCTCGAGCCTCGAGGTTTAGGCACGCGGTCGAGAATTTCGGCGGTCGCAGGTTCAAACCCCAGGCACACACCTCTGACTTTTCGAAGTTATGTGTGTATTCATAAAGAATTATCACTTGCTTTAACGGTGAAGGAAAACATCGTGATGAAACCTGCACACCTAAAAGTTCGTAGGAATTTCTTAGGTGTGTAGTCCGCCAACCCGCACTAGGCCAGCGTGGTGGACTAAGGCCTAAACCCTCTCAGTTGTAGAGGAGGCCCGTGCCCAGCAGTGGGACGTATATGGGCTGATGATGATGAATACTAATAATAACACTGATATACAACCTCGAAGTATTATAATATGTAACCATACATAATGAGTCATTTAACCTCTATTTATTAAAATTAAGCATAATTATAAATAAATACGCTTAATAGGAAAACGTATAATATAGGCAATTATTGTATTTAATGCGGTGTAAAAAAGATGGACTCGACGTGTAAATGCATATAATTACGATAAAACTTAAGAGCCTGTAAATTTATGGCGAACGTTACATTTTGGACGACTTAATATTTACATACATACATAACTTCACGCCTGTGTTCCCCGAAGGGGTAGGCAGAGGTGCATTTCTGCACCCACATTTCGCCAGGTATGTATCAGTCCCACGTAATAGGGGGCGAGCCCATTGCCATTTTTCGGGCACAATTCCATACTCCGTGCTGCTACTGAGTATTTCCTAATGGAAAAACCCAATAACAACGACCCGGGAATCGAACCCAGGACCTCTAGATCGCACGGTACATACTTGTGCCGCGAGACCACGAGGCAGTCTTACGTACTTAATATTTACTCGCTTAAAACATTAAACATAAATATCAGTGGTTATCTTCTATACATCTAAACAAATAAATAAAATTGGCGTGTCTGTTTGTAATATTGAACTTTTTTTCTTTTTTTTTTTTTTAACTGGCACGACAAAGTGACTCCACTGTACCTGATGGTAAGCACAGTGGAGTCCAAAAAATTAATACCGACCAGCGAGAAACGATATGGTCACCCGCTGTTCGACACAATCATGACGGCCTGCACAAATGCTTCTTCACGCTTCGCTTAAAGGATCCAGGATCATAGGAAGGAGGGAACACGTGAGCCGGCAAACTATTCCACAGCTTGATGGTGCGGCAAAGTTGGCGAACTTTTTGGTTCGAGCCGCGGATGTTGTGACCACAAAGCTGTGGCTTCGCATGCCAGCACGCGTGGTTCTGGTGAGGAAAGGATAGGATGGGACAAGCTTAAACAATTCTTCAGACGAACTAACCGCCTTTTAATAAATGCATGGATGTTTACACGGTACATATACCACAATAACGTTTTTTCAATTTTTGTCTGCCTGTCTGTTTGTTCCGTCTAATCTCTGAAACGGGTGGACCAATTTTAATGGGACTTTCACTGGCAGATAGCTGATGTAATAAGGAGTAACTAATATTAACTATTTGTAATAAAACATGAAACATAAATATCTGTGGTTATCTTCTATACATCTATACAAATCAATAAAATTGGAGTGTATGTTTGTAATATTGAAATAACCGCCTTTTAATAAATGCAACTGGATGTTTACACGGTACATATACCAAAATAACGTTTTTTACAATTTTTGTCTGTCTGTCTGTTGATAAGTCTGTTTATATTTATAATAAGGCTCCGCGGCAATCACAAATAGGAAAAACATATTCATTTGGAAGTGAAAAGTTTAGGATACGGAGTTGCGGGTGACAGCTGATTTATACATAAATAAATAATAAATACACCCAACAGTCACATACATAAATCTGACCCCACATTAAGATACGAATCTTGTGTCGTGGGTATCAGAAACTACGAGAGACTTTTCGGTCTCACAAACACCCAGACCCGAAACAAATATTTGTGGATCATACAAACATTTGTCCCGGTGCGGGGATCGAACCCGCGGCCGCTCGTTTCGCAAGCTGGTGTCTAGCCAACTGCGCCACGGGGCTGTCATACATACACAAAAACATATTATATGATTGAAAGTCCGTAGTTAAAAGAACTCTTGGCTAAATTTACCAGCTTACATATTCAACACATGTACATGTTTGGAGTTTCAGTTTAAAGAAAACGTACATTGAAGGTACGAATACCTCTCCAAACGATTTCAACCCTCACTTGTCCGGTTTTCATGCTTCATTGATGTAAAGCCCCGTGGCGCAGTTGGCTAGACACCAGCTTGCGAAACGAGAGGCCGCGGGTTCGATCCCCGCACCGGGACAAATGTTTGTGTGATCCACAAATATTTGTTTCGTGTCTGGGTGTTTGTGGGACCGAAAAGTCTCTCGTAGTTTCTGATACTCACGACACAGGACTTGTATCCTAGTGTGGGGTCAGAACTATGTATGTGACTGTTGGGTGTATTTATTTATTTATTATTTAAATCAGTAATTATTTAGGTTATACGGTTAATATACTCGTATATCCTTCATATGCCTTCTCGCTAATCAGATTTTTTCACTAGTCATCGCTAAACATCGAAGCAACATACGGATGATGTCAAACTCGATAATAGATTCAGCTGATTGTACATTCACTGTCAAAAAACGTTATTTTGTTAGATTGTATCGAAAAGTCGCATTCACAAGTAAGTTTTTTTATACCAACGAAGACGTCGAAATAAAATCTATACAAATAAATAAAATTGGAGTGTCTGATTGTAATATTGAAATAACCCCTTTTGAATAAATGCATATGGATGTATATTGTATACACGGTAGATATATACCAAAATAACGTTTTTTACAATTTTTGTCTGTCTGTCTGTCTGTTTGTTCCGGCTAATCTCTTAAACGGGTGGACCAATTTTAACGGGACTTTCACTGGCAGATAGCTGATGTAATAAGGAGGCTAAAAAACATATATACATATTAAAGAATCGGCTGTAAGGCGGAACGAAGTTCGCCGGGTCAGCTAGTAAAAAATAAAATACACTCAACAGGCACATATGTAGGTACATAGTTCTAATCTCACACTAAGATTCAAGTATTGTGTCGATATCAGAAACTACGAGAGACTTTTCGGTCTCACAAACACCCAGACCCGAAACAAATATTTGTGGATCACACAAACATTTGTCTCGGTGCGGGGATCGAATCCGCGCTCTCTCGTCTCGCAAGCTGTTATCTAGCCAACGGCGCCACGGGGCAGTCAAGTGGTAATTTTTTTCGCTAATCGACATGCACCCTAATGCATTTATATTATATGCCACATAATCAGGGACCGATATAGCAAAAAAATAACGCCAAGAAACAGGAATATTGAAATTATTTTAAACTAGCTGTGCCCGCATGATAAGTATCATTCTAATTTCTTTTTTTGATTTCGAAAAGATTTAATAAATTTAGGTATTTTTGCAGTGATAAATACACATAAGGAGTTTAATTAAATGAGCTGAGAAGTTATAGAACGAAATCAGGTTAAAACTCGGGTTGTACTATGGTATTATTTAAAAAAATGCAGTGGTCAATGAGAATAGACTAGGCATAATGTAATAATACTCAATTAAGTAACAAAGAAATAAAATAATTTTAACATTGTATATTTTGAAAATTGATCACCTATTGTGGCTAAACTGTATAATCAACATTTCTAATTAAAGCATAAATAAAATACATTTCATATAATATTCAATTACAATTCAACAAAGCTTTCATTAACTAAAAATACGAAATACTTCAATAAAATTTTTACTCAATTTTAAAATTTGGTTATTGTTATACAAATGACTATGAGATTATTAATAATTGATTTATATTTAAATATATTATTATTCAACTCACCGGACTAACAGCGATTATGTGTTAACTGTTTGACTTCCATAAAGTATCTCACGGTTGAGGTTTGCTGATCTTCGTACTTGACAGTATCGCTCGAATGAATGTCAATGATATTATGACTGCGTAGATGCGTCATATTCTTTGTTACTGCCTACATACTGGTTCTGTGAGCGCAAAAATTATTATTTTTATTCTTTTTTAACAATGGAGAAAATTCTACAAACCGGTATTTGCTTGCTGCTGGACTAGAAGCTCCAGATCCGTACTATACTTTGTAAAGCCCTTAAATTTTGTGGCACAAGTTGGTTGGTTGGTGTCTCTAGAGTAATAAGGCAATGTAATAGGTAGAATCAGAATATGTATGATGTTGATGTGAAACTATTACAGACATATGAAAATATAGTCTTTAAATGCTTCGTTAGTGTCTAAGCTCTTGAAGCTGTTAGATCTCGGGTCACGGACATCAATGGCGGTACTTCCATAGAAACATCACATACATAAACTCACGCCTGTATTCCCCGAAGAGGTAGGCAAAGGTGCATTTCTGCACCCACATTTCGCCAAGTATGTATCGGTCCCACGTAATAGGGGGCGAGCCTATTGCCGTTTTTCGGGCACATTTCCAGACTCCGTGCTGTTACGGAGAATTTCCTAATGTAAAAACCCAATAACACTTTGCCCGACCCGGGAATCGAACCCAGGACGGCACATACTTGTACCGCGAGACCACGAGTTCCATAGAAACTCCAAAGTAATTTGACATATCAATGAGAATGTACTGACCCCACAATAAACAATTATACAATTAACATGTAACGCTTTTGGGCTTCTATGGATGTACCGCCACTAAGGGACATAGTATAGTCATAGTGTTTCTGGGATGTTTCTTAAGCATTTTCTGAATGGCAGCTTGGAGTCTGAAATTGTGGCTGAAAAGCAAAAATATTTGCTCAAGTGTCTTAAAACATTGCTAACGAAATATGGTTGCAGAAATGCAGAAATATTGTCAGTGAAATATGGGTGCAAAAATGTGCATCCGTTTAACCTTTTAGGATGAAGGTCAAAGTAACTTTGTGTGATATTTAAAATATTTTTAATTAGCAGTTAAGCAAAATTGTCGCGCAGAATTATTTAATCTTTGATAATTTAGTATCCTTTTTCTCGAATGTCGTAAATATTGAATGACAGTTTAATAAATTGCATATTTCACAGTTAAATTAATAATTCTATTTATGAAACAACCTTGATATGTTTGTGTATTGTCGGAATATGAGTACATTTTTGTATCTTAGGGGCCTTCAAGATGAGAGTCTATATTTTTCTCAAAGGCCGGCAACACATCGATGATTCCTCTGGTATTACGGGTGTTCATGGGCGGTGTTGACCACTTAACATCAGGTGTCTCACTTGCTCGTTTGCTTCATTTTCCATTAAAAAAAAACATACGAGTATATAAAAATGAATCACTTATCTAGTGCTAGGATGGAGGTCTCGTATTGGCAAGCGCAGTGTTGGACTTCCAACCACATAATGAACGGAAGACCTGCTAAAAGTTGCAGGACGTCGCTGAATGCAGCCCTCTTCCAACAGGTTCTTTTGTTTTGCTTGTCTTTAGGGGAGGACCATGTCTAGTAGACGTCTTATGGCTAATATCGATATAATGATTCTATTGTCAGTCAAGCGTTATTTGAATCTTCACTCTTGTAGAGCTTTGTTGGATTCTTCTGCTAGTAGAATCTCAGCAGCAACATCAGAATGATCTAGAAAAGTCGCTAATAGATGTATATGGCCTCCATTTGAACAAGTCTGTATTTTTCAAAATGTCGCGTCTCCAAAATTTTTCTATGATCTAACATTACTCGTAACTACATAGAACGTGAACAAACAGACATATCGTAAATATTTACACTGTTTTTCTACCTTCGTCCGAGCGTAAGAATAGCGAATAAATACAAATTGCATATCACCGTGACAACTTCGAATAAAATTCTGACTTCGTTATATTCCGTGTTACACAAGAGGATGTTCACTTAAAATGATATTTCTTTTGATATATTGACATAAAGTTATAGCAAGTACCAAAATTATCGTGAACACATATTTTCTTAAAACTTTATCGTAAGCGACACAAGCGTTTTCTTCTTACGTGCCTTGCGATAGATTTTTTGTAGCGAAAACGATGCTATTTGTTTACTGAAGATGATCAAATTCATATTTTTTAAACTATTGGGGATTAGGGTGTGATAAAAGACAAAAAAATCCTTTTGAGAAGAGAGGAAGGGTGTGAGAGAAGGAAATCCTTCTGTCAGGTACTAAAGAGAAAAAAAACTTCATTTTATGTATGACATGGTGGCGTTGCTGTATATACATTTCAACACCTCGATTTACCGATAGTGGCACCGCTGGAGAGACTCTAGCACATCCCAGGTTTCGATCGAATGAAAGGCTTTCTCATAGTCCACAAACGCTAAACAAAGCGGCAAGTTATATTCCTCGTTTTTTTGTATAACTTGCCGAAGCGTATGGATATGGTCTATAGTGCTAAAGCCATTTCGGAAACCGGCTTGTTGGGGAGGCTGGAAGTCATCAAACTTTCGTTCGAGACGATTTGTGATGACCCTCGGAAACAACTTATAAACATGGCTCAGGAGCAAGATGGGCCTATAGTTCTTCAGCAAAGTGTTATCGCCTTTTTTGAAGAACAGTACGACCACACCCCTGCTCCACGCCTCTGCCGTTGAGCCCTGGAGGAGAACGGAATTGAAGAGCCGTTGAAGGACTTCAAGTATCGGCGTTCCGCCCGCTTTCAGAAGCTCTGAAGTGATTCCGTCCTCACCGGCGCCTTGTTGTTTTTAAGTTGCCTCAGGGCCATCTCAATCTCACACAGGCTGATGTACGGGATATCATCGCTAAAGTGTTGGATCAACTCGACTCTCGGCTCTTCAGCCGAGCTAACAGTCAGTTTGGGAACCGAGGTGTAAAGCTGTTCATAGAACCTCTCGATCTCCCTTAATACTAGAGGTTAACACACACTCGTCGACACTATGCGGCCGTCGTCCGTCTTCAGCCTAGACAACTGTCTTTGCACAATAGATAAGTCTCTTGCAAACACTTTGGAGCCTCCGTGCCCCTCAATAGTGTCTTTGATGCTCACAGTATTGCGTGCACGGACATGGTGTCGCAAGGACTTCCAAATCCGTCTATTAAGCCGACGATATGCTTCAGCGTCATCGGAAGACTGCAGTGCCATAGATCGACGTTCGGCCATGAGGTCAAGAGTGTGGACCGAGAGTTTTTGTGGTCTATCTCTACGGCGAGATCTAAAATATCTACTTAGATCCCACCGTATGGACAGCTTCTACCAAACCGCTGTTTAGCTCGTCCACTGCAACGTTTGTTTTAAACAATCAAAGCGATTTGACAGCTCAAGTTGAAAGCTCTCGGGGTTTTGGATACAGGCGCGAGTAGGTCGAAGCAAAGACTTCATCAGGCGACGCCTTTCTAATTGGACATTGATATTCAATGAGCCTCTACCCATTCGGTGATCACTGCCGGTTTTCACCCTCAAATCAATTCAAATCACCTCACATCCAAATGTTTAATATAAATAAATATATTTTGCAATTATAATATGGCTTTTTCATTTAAAACCTATTTAAAATGTATATTTATTTATCAAATAGAGTTTCTTAAACATAGTAATGTTAACAGATATTGTTATCGTAAACGCCAAAATAACCTTGGTTTATGACAGCAAAAATAATGTAAGCGCCATAAATAGCTTAAATATTAATTATTTTTGTTTATTTTTCATTTATATATGTAAATATCTAAAAATTATTCATGTATGTAAAATTTTAATTTACTGGCACATTTCTGTTTAAAAATATTTAAAAAAAACCTTCTCCTGTAAAATTTGGTTTTTGTCGGTTACGCTAAAACGGCGGTAAGGGCTCGATATGTATGCTCACCCTACGAGAATTCTATATATTTCCGGGATAAGTGTAGTCTATGTTACTTCATAGTGAAGGGTAACACTCGTTGAGAAACAAGTACGTCTTCAACTTTTATATTTCTTAACAACTTTTATATTTTAAAATATTAATCCGTCTTGCAACTGACAATTCCAACGACTGAGCCCGAACTGCTCAGCGACACCATTTTTATACACTTCAATTGACGGTCTTATTTTTAAATATTTTTATAAAGTCCAATAATTAATTTATATTAATCAAGATTATATTCTCATTAAAGTTATTGACAATTTTAATTATACTTATAAGTAATAAAATCATCAATATGCAATTTTACTATTACTACAATAATTTAGTAAAAGGTCTGTACGCATAAGCTTTTAATAATGTAAATATATAATATTGTAAGGTATTATAATGAAATACATTTATAATTACTAAATATTACTATTTAGGCTAACAATAGGGTACTATTTATGTCCATAACAAAAGTTTATTCTAATCGATCAAATGGTTTAGGCGTGAAAGCATAATACAGGCAGTGTTACTTTCGCGTTACAATATAATATGCTCATCCCACGTGAACTCTACATATTCCTGAGATTAAATGTAGTATATGTTACTTAATAGGGTTCCGTTATGTCCATACCAAAATTTTATTCAAATCGGTCAAATGGTTTAGGCGTAAAAGCTGAACATTGACAGAGTTACTTGTACCCATTCCCGCGGGAATAGGTACTACATTTTCTGGGATAAAAAGTATCCTATGTTACTTCGGTAGGTTCAATCTATATCCATACCAAAAATCATCGAATTCGGTTCTGTAGTTTTTGAGCTTATTCGTAAAAAAACATCAAAAATACAAACCTTTCCTCTTTATTCTAATATTGTCTAGACCAGATTTGACAGAAACAACATATTCGCAATAAATCAATGTGAATAATAATATTATCTATCATTTATTTCTTACTAGCTTTTGCCCGCGACTCCGTCCGCGTAGACTACAGGGTTGGGTTCAGAAAGAAAATAAGTTGTAGTATATTTTACTCCACAGAGTCCCATTTATGGCCATATCAAAAATCGTTTACATCGGTCAAATGATTTAGGCATGAAAGCGTCATATTGTTATTTTCTCATTTATAACATATTATATAAGGGAATTAAAAAAAAAACTTTTAATATAATTCTTATATTGTGTATATATATATCATATATATGATGTAATGATGTAATAAAAGCCATATAAAAAAGTTTCATCATTCTAGCTTCAAAAATGACGAATTTCCATACAAACTTTCATCACCTATTTTTATTTTACTCCCTTAAAAGTAATTTTTTACATACTTTGAATGTCATTATTATTTATATCTAATCAACAGCCTAAAAAATAAGTTTCAAGCTTCTAGCTTTAAAAATGACAATACTTCCATACAACCCCTTAAAACCCCTTTTCCGCAATAAAAAGTAGCCTATGTTCTTTCTCAGGGTCCAAACTATCTGTGTACCAAATTTTATTTAAATCGGTTCAGTAGTTTTAGCAGGAAAGCGAGACAGACAGACAGAGTAACAATCGCATTTATAATATTAGTTATGATGTAATGATGTAATAAAAGCCATATAAAAAAGTTTCATCATTCTAGCTTCAAAAATGACGAATTTCCATACAAACTTTCATCCCCTATTTTTATTTTACACCCTTATAGGTATTTTTTTACATACTTTGAATGTCATATTTATTTATATCTAATCAACAGCCTAAAAATAAGTTTCAAGTTTCTAGCTTTAAAAATGACAATACTTCCATACAACCTTTCATCCCCCTTTCAACCCCTTAAAACTCCTTTTCCGCAATAAAAAGTAGCCTATGTTCTTTCTCAGGCTCCAAACTATCTGTGTACCAAATTTCATTTAAATCGGTTCAGTAGTTTTAGCAGGAAAGCGAGCCAGACAGACAGACAGAGTTACAATCGCATTTATAATATTAGTAAGGATTATAGTATTATAGTATGGATCACTAGTAGTGATATGTATAGTATATGTTATTTAGTAGTGATTCACAATTCGTTTCTATGCATTTTCTGACAACATTTACCATAGTAAATTTCATTTAATTTTACATTATCAGAAAGAAGAGATTTCAAAGACTAAAAACCCCACCGACTTTTTTAAAAAAGCAAAAATTTTGACGCGAGATTTTTCGATTGAAAATGAGGGTGGTTTTTACGATATTAAGTCAAAATAAGGTGAAAATTTAAATATTTCAAATCAAATAAATTACAGTGTGTTTGGTACATGAAAAGGTAAGTTATCACCAAATTTCGTGAAAAACAAATTATTTTTTGTAAAATATAAAAATTAAAAACCGAAAACGTGGTTATTTCAGTTTTTCACATAAATTTTGAGGTTTTATGGAAAAAGTGTGAATACAAAAGTTGTAGATCTTTTTATTACCTGCAATTTAACTTTTTTGCATAGGAATTGTAGTTTTGCTGGAAATCGAGATAAACCGTTTTTCCCCCTTAAAACCGCCCCCGCACCCTTTCCCGACCTCAGATCGCCCGTAATTTAATTTTCCTTTAATTTTTGTTATATTCTCTTCCTTTTCCAATACGTTTCATTCTACTATAATTTTATTTTGCTTTTCACTATTTTAAATTTTTAAAGGCTTCGGCACTGGTCTATCTTGTACTATTATATTTATAACATTATCAACTAGTTCACGAATTCAACTAGTTAACCAACTCAAAAAAACCTTTACGTTTCGTTAACGCTGAAAACGTCAACGGCCCATCCCTATATTCATATAATTATAACCCATACTCCATAGTAGGGCTTACAAAAATTCAGAGGCCGCAGCCTCTCTAAATACAAGTCGCGAGTGAACGACAGCATGACAGTGGGAAACGATTCTGGGGATTACTATTTATAGTAACAACGGCGAATCTTGACATCGCGATTCAGGATTCCCAATGAAATTGAACAACGCCATCTTGTGAGATAAAATTTCAACAGCGACGCGTGGCTAGCCATAGTGATTATTTTTGTCCTTTTTAATGTTTTGTTATACAAGATTTGGCAAGAAAGATTTAAAGTAAATCTTATCTTTCTTCTTGGTGGCGCAGTTTGTTAGACACCAGCTTGTGAAACGAGAGACCGCGTACACGATTAATGAACCGAAACGAATGTTTGTGTCATCCACTCTTTTTTTTTTCGGATCTGGGTGTTTGTGTCACCGAAAAGTCTGTCGTAGTTTCTGATACCCATAACACAAGACTTGTGACCCAGTGTGGGATCAGAACTGTGTATGTGACTGTTGGGTGTATTTATTTAATTATATTAAAGCAGCGCCTTGCGATTTTACCCGCGTAGTTCCCGTTTCCGTAAGAATCCGCTTTAATTATTCTTAGTGTGGGGTCAGAACTAAGTATGTGACATAAACATACATTATAGTGGGGTGTATAAATGTCTTCCCTGAAGAGAAGTACTTAAGGGTTAAGTGTTAAGGTTTAGGCGCGCGGTCGAGAATCTCGGCAGTCGCGGGTTCAAACCCCAGGCACACACCTCTTTTTTTTTTAACCAAAATCCTACGCCAGCATACCGACTAAAACCTCTCGGTGGCCGCCACGCGCATTTGGGGCGGTACTACGGCATCGCAGGGCGAGAAGCCCTGCAGTAATTTCCGCTGCCGCCCGGCGCTTTGTCTAATCATGGACTCCTCAAAATTAGGAGGGCTTGAGATGCCCTCCACTCACCCTATTTTGGACGCTCACTTATTGTGAACGTCCGCGACAGTCAGAAGGCCACGCTCTCTGCCGCAAATCTCGGGGTTGCTTTTCGTCATGGCGCACCGCCCCCGCAGTACGCCCAGCCACCCCTGGGTCCCTGTTAGTCGCCTCTTACGACGGCAGGGTATGCCTGGGTGGTATTCTTACGCCCCCAATCCACAGGGCGGAATTCTCTTCTGGTCACCCGCCACAGGAACCGGAGGCACACACCTCTGACTTTTCGGAGTTATGTGTGTATTCACAATGAAGTATCACTTGCTTTAACGGTGAAGGAAAACATCGTGATGAAACCTGCACACCTAAAAAAAAAGTTCTTAGGAATTTCTTGGGTGTGTAGTCCGCCAGCCCGCACTAGGCCAGCGTGGTGGACTAAGGCCTAAAACCCTCTTAGTTGTAGGGGAGGCCCGTGCCCAGCAGTGGGACGTATATGGGCTGATGATGAAGAGAAGTACTTGTAGTCGTTTTAATACAGGATAAAAAACATCTTCACGATTCTTTACGCGCACGGAATTGCAGCATTAAGAAGTAGTGATGGCCTCGGGGTTTAGGCGCGCGGTCGAAAATCTCGGAGGTTCCCAGGTTCAATCACACCTCTGGTTTTTCAGTGTTGTGTGTACAATAAAGTTTTAAATAAATAAATTAACATTATATATAAGTGGACTTTGTGTTTTTTTATTGTGGTGACCTCTCATCGGCACCTATAGGTACCATCGTCTACAACAGCATACTTTGTCGCTTGTGTCCCCGAAGGTTAAACATAGATTGTTTTTACATCTTTACGGCAACTATATTTTTATATTCTACGTAATAGGAAGCGAGTCTATTGCCATTTATGGGGCACATTTCCAGACTCAAAGTTGTTATATAAAAACTCACGGAAAAACTCAAAAACACTTGATCTCACCAGTGAATTGAGCCCGACACTCGCTTACATTTCCCAATTTATGTCGAGATTAACAAGTTCAAGATCCTTACTAATATTATAAATGTAAATGTAGGGATGTTTGTTACGCTTTCACACAAAAACTCAACCGATCGTTATGAAACTTTGTACCCATATTCTTGGAGGAATTAAAAGTAACATAGGATACTTTTTAATAAAAAAAAATACAAAGGGGAAAAAATTGGACAAAGATTTGATTTTTGGTACGGAGATAGGTACCGAAGTATCATAGGATTCTTTTTATCACGGAAAATGTAGTATTCCCGTGGGAATGGGTATATTATGTTATAAATGCGAGAGTAACTCTATATGTCTGTTACGCATTCACGCCTAAACCATTCGACCGATTTATTTATGATTTTAGTATGAACATTAATGGGACCTTGTGAACTATCATAAGCTTTGTTTTATCCCGGTAAAATGTAATGTTCCCATGATGGGTTAAACAAATATGTTTATCCATAATATATGGATGCGAAAATAACTGTCACTTTTACGCCTAAACCATTTGACCGATTTGAATGGATTTTAACATAGACAAAAAAGGGACCCTATGAAGTAACATAGAATACATTTTATCCCGGAAATATGTAAGGTTTTCATGGGATGAGCATATATTGTAAATGCGAAAGTAACCCTGCTTTGTTATGCTTTCACGCCTAAAATATTTGACCGATTTAGATGATTTTTGGTATGGATAAAAAGGGGACAATAAAAAGGACGTAGGCTAAACGATTAATAGATTCACTTGTAAGCATTCTGCACCCAACCCTGAAGTCTACGCGGACGAATTCGCAGGCAAAAGCAAGTTTTCTTATAAAAAGCATGTTGTATTATCGTGGCTGACACCGAAAAATTATCTTTATTGACATTTCGAAATCCTTCAATGTCCCTTGCGGAACAATGTTGGCATAACACGTATATTTGCGTAAACAAGTTACGCGTGCGGTGTCAAGTTCATGTGACGTACTGTGGACGTAAATGTTGCTTTTATATTATGCTAATTTTGGTCAAATGTTTGCTCCAATATAATTAGGTGTTGACATCTTCCGTGGCGCCGTTTATTTATTTAAAACTTTATACACAGAACTGTATATAGGCGGACTTAATGCCTGCGGCATTCTCTAACGGTCTACCTTAGGGTGGTGGAGATATGCAGCATGGTTGGTGTAAAAAAGAAAAACAAAAAGAATATAAATAAAAAAGAAACAAACATACATAGGTACATATGTACCCATTAAAAATATATATACATAATTATACATATACATATAAATATATATAACTACATAAATATATTAAACATAAATACACTTAACTCAACAAGATGACTCTGCCAGTTTATTGAGAAATCTCGGACTCTCATTTTGAACGCATAGAGTGTAGTGGACGTCCTTATATCGAGCGGGAGCGCATTCCAGAGGAGTATAGATTGAATAGAGAAAGAAGAGTGAACAAAATCGGAAGTATGGGAAGGACAACGAAGAAGAAGATTGTGCGACGAACGAAGATTTTTGGTGTGGGAGGACCCTAGGAACTGAAAATATGGAGTTAAATAAGAAGGTGGATTGGGAGAAAATAAAATAGACAAAAGTGTACTAAGAGCATGCAAACTACGACGCTGGCGAATCGGAAGCCACTTTAGTTTGCATCGATAGGAAGAGACATGATCGAATTTACGGAGATTAAAAATGAATCGAATGCAGTTATTGAGAAGGCGGTCAAGTTTATTAAGTAGATCTGCATTCAGGTCGAAGTAGCATACATCACCATAGTCGATTGTAGGAAAGACTAGAATTTGCACAAGCATAGTTTTGGTTTTGGAAGGAAGGAAATTCTTAAGACGATAAAGCGCACGCAAAGAATTTGTGACTCTCTGACACACAGAGTTGACCTGGGCACGCCAATTCAGGTTGGAGTCAATGAATAGGCCTAAGCTTTTCACAACTGTAGGGCTACCATCAACTCTTATTGCGATTCATTTTACGACCTAAGCTGAACTGAATCGTTATTTCGTACCATGACATCTATAAAGCGGTTCAGTATAGGCTCAACTGCTTTGTAACTTGTAACAATTCAGTTTAGGAATTGAATGAAATTTGGTTCGTCAAGTATTATTGTTCGTTCATTTTCGTACCATGACCCTCTGAAACGACCTAAACTGAAACGCTTAACTGTCAAAAAGCAATACATTTAGCGATCCATTTTAAGTTACTACTTTTTCAACAGAATTTAATAGTTTCTGTATCTTTTAGGAATTTTTATACTTTTTATGGTAATAAGTGATCAATTGAATTAAATTGTTGTTGTAAAATTGTGATTCTGTGATCATATTGTTACAATATTCATTTATACAAGCTGCCGTAAAAGACGTTCCTAAATTGTTTTTATATGACTGAATATTTGATTCTTTTCGAATTTATGGAATGTGATAATGAAGCCAGCACGTCAAGCCGTAAAGAAAGGTGCAAAGTTAGGGAACAGTTGGAATTCGACTGACGGATCCATTTGTTTACTTCGGTGATCGGTGATACTGAATTTACCAATATCGGCTTTCTAAACATTTGGTTTTAAGTTTGTGTGAGGAGTTAAGACCCTTGTTCAAGGTGTCGGGTAAAATCTACCGATCTTTCTGTGAATAAAAAGGTAAGAAACATTTTAGAATTAAATAAAAGAAAGACATTTCACTACATGCTGGATTTTATTTCATACATGTAATTCCAATAACTCATAAGTGTTTATGTATGTACAAAATAGATTAATATGTGTTTTCTTGTTAAAGATATTGACTGCATTATAATTTTATGCAACTGGGTCCTATTAAAGACCCATTGGGGACATCAAAGGACACTTAATGGCACAGCAGACAGTATCATCCATAATAGCAGAAGTTACTACCTGCATTGTTTCTCCATAGATGACAAGAAAATATGTATGCGATCCTAAAACCCTGGCTGAAAGAAATAATACATGGGCTAGGTAAAATTGTTTTTTTTTTATTTATTAATACATTAATACCTTTTCATGTGCATTACACTGCTGATCACACCTTAAAATTAAGGGTTGTAAGGACTTGTCCACCACACTGCCTTATTGCAGGTTGGTGTTGTAATACCTAAACCTATACCTTTTATTCAAAAAGCTTTTAAATGTACAAGTTTCTTTAAGTTTTTTTTCTTTATTGATATAAACAATAATAATTTGGTGAATTTTTATTACAATCTATTACAAAAACAATAATTTGTTGCAGGTTTTATGAGAATTTCAACTTTCCAGGTGTTTTGGGGTGTATAGACTGTACACAAATAGCTATAATAAAGCCCACTGAACATGAAGAACATTTCTATTGTAGGAAACATTATCACTCATTAAATGTCCAATTGGTGAGATTGATCATCTATAACTAAACAATCATTGTAATAAATAGAAAATTGTCTATCCATATGAGTGTGTCATGTTTTTTCTAGATATGTGATGCAGACATGCAAATCACCAGTGTAGATGCTAGCTACGTAGGCGCTACACATGATTCATTTATATGACATGTGTACCCTTTAAAACATTATTTGGAAAGTCTTGACAAATCTACTTGTTTACTTGGTCAGTTATGATATTAATATCATATTAAAGACAAAATAAATGCATGCAACTTATTATACATAGACAAGGCCTCTTGCCTTAAACATTATAAAGTGTAAATAATTTGCTTAGAACATTAAGCAATGTATTTATACACTATTGGTGTAACCCAAAAAAGTTTATTTTTTAATTGCATTAAGTTAATTATCATGAAGCTTTAAAAATAATACTTGTTTTGTTACAGTAGATTCTGGGTATCCATTATGCAAATATATGATGACTCCAGTTATTTTTGCAGTCCCAGGTACACCAGACAGCTACTATACAGCTCTTCATGTTCGGACAAGGAACAATTGGGCTTCTCAAAGCGTGTTATTGTTGCCTATTGGTGCACAGAGTGTTGTACTACAAACCAAGAGTGACAGCATCTATAATAAATAATATTTTATTTACTATATAATTTAATGTATTTTTATATACCACCTTATTTGTATTTCATATTTTATAGTTGTAAATAAAATATGTTCAGTACCTTCCTCGCATAATTTCTTTAATTTCTCTTATATATTTTAACAAAAGTTTAAAAATGTTGTGATGTTTTGTTATCGCTATACCCTTGCGATTATAAAGAAACTCCCACAAGTGTTCGAGTTCACCATAAGTAACTTTACACCGTATAGCTTTACTATATTAAAAATAAAAAGCACTTGAAATACCAATGGTGATACAAATGTTTTTGTAAGCGAAACGGGGTAAAAATTACAAGAACTCAATATATAAATTGATAATGCTAAATATGAATGTTCAAAATATAAATTACCCCATTGTTTAATACAATTTTAATTCAAATTTATTAAAAACGTAGAATTAACAAATCAAATCCACCGCCACATCAACCTCGACTTGATGATGCGAATGTTGAATAACACATGTTCGAAACTTGAACCAATTTTTAATGTCAAATTATTTATAGAGTTATGTACCAATATCATTTATTTCACTTCAATCAAAATAATTATTAAGGTCTTTATACGTCACTAAATATATTTTTTACAAATTAAGTGTATAAAAATAATAAAATAAACATAAAGATAGGATTAAAATAGTAATGGTAAATACCGACAATTTAAAATGTTGAGTTTCAGAACGCACTCTACTATGGTGGATGAAAGAAACGATAAATGTATACTTGTATAGCTTTGTCTCTTTCATTTCAATCAAAGCGATCCAGTTTTAAGTTTCGTTCATTCGCTAGCTGCGAAACAATTCAAATGCGACTTTGTTTTATGAACGTCATGGTACCAAAATAAACGATTCAGTTTAAGAACCTAAACTGAACTGCTCTGCAATTGAATCGTTTGTTTAAAGGTCATGGTAGGGCTACTGGACACCAATCGATAACAGATCCGTCGTATAAAACTAGTGGGATCGATGCTACGTCTAATTTGAAACTCGATCATTTCGGATTAGAATAAATCCAGGGAGGGTGTAAGCGGCGGAAGGGAGATGAGGCTTGAGCCAGCTCTCAGAAATAAGGTCGGCGTGCACGTTAGCGTCAGCGAAAGACACAACTAGTTCATTGTAATGACTAGCTATGCTTTGAGCGTTAATGTGACAGACATTAAAAGCAATACGGTTTGGGTTTTGAAATTTTTAATAAATAATATTACACAAATATATTATAATAAAATAACAGGTATTAAATAATAAAATAAATAAATAATAATAATAAGGGCGCAAAAATTACTTAATATATAGTACTTATCTGAACAAACATACTCTGCACCACCCGCCAGCTGATATTAATCGAAAAGAACGTTTAAAACAACAAACAAAAAAGAAAACATAAATAACAGTACAATAAAATAAAAAGTTTAAAAACAAAACATAAACAATATTGTGGTATGGAACGCGACATCGTCTATACCCAAATGTCAAAATGAAAGTGACAATATAAAAAAACAACAACATGAGGGTAGTATCAAAAAAATTTACGAACAATAACAATTAAATAAATTGAAAGTGACAAGACAAAAAACAAACAGTTAGAGGGTATTATTTTAAACTGACGAACAATAATAATTGTATGAAATGAAAGAGTGTTAGTAAGCGCTGAGCGATCGTCATGGCCTACGCGGTTTTATATTCGAGCGCGATGTTTCCGTGGACCCGTGGCTTATTACTGCCGATGAAGATAAACTTGATGTCTTGGGATACTTTGCCAATAAGGAATTAAGTTCGTCTTGTGTTGTGATTTTGTGCTGTCTTTAAGCGTCTTTTGTGTAGTGTAGTGAAGTTATATTAACTGTCTTAAAGTGAGGTGTTGTTCTGGTGAAGTTAAACGCTGGCTGGTAGTGGTGCAGAGCAGGATTACATTCAGAAACACAAAAGTGAGTACATTCACAACGTATTTTTGCAAAATTCACGAGTTTGGAAATAGAAATACAATTTAACTAATTGAATGTAAAATTTTAACCGAAAGCACGTCCACTCAATACACCGACCATAGATATGGTCTCCGTTGACTGGAGGCTTGTGAAATGAGAGACTAGGGGATCGAAAACCAACGAATAATTTTTTTTTATGGTACAGTTTGAAGACTCACAGCGTATAAAAAGTACACAATAGAAACGTATTAAGATATTGCCCTCTCAGTTGTAGAGGAGGCCCGTGCCCAGCAGTGGGACGTAATTGGGCTGATGATGATGAAGATATTGCCGGGTCTACTAAACACAGTTTGAAATTACGTAAACACAAAAGCCCATGTATTACACTTTCATTTTATTTTTATTCTGTGACTATTCGGCCCCCTATCTCGGTAGGGTGACGATATCCGCAAGGTGGCTGGCAGCGGTTGGATGAGGAGAGCCGAAGATCGAGTCCAGTGGCGCGCCATAGGAGAGGCCTATGTCCAGCAGTGGTCGTGAAAAAGTCGTTTGATGATGATGATGATGATGACTATTCAGGGGTCGAACATTTAAATATATCATAAGAAAGGCATAATTATCTAAGATTTTAGAAGTAGAAAATATAAATTATTACGTAACAAAAACAGGTCAGGTTTCTCCATTCTGTTGTCGCACTAACACTTATAGCCATTTTTCGGGCAAAATTCCAGACTCAGTGCTGCTACTGAGAACTCCTAATGGAAAAATCCTGTAACACTGCTCGACCCGGGACTCGAACCCAGGACCTCTAGATCGCACGGCACATACTTGTGCCAGTGCGAGCAACGAGGCAGTCAAAAAACAATTCAATTCTCCGTATAAATGCATAATCGGGTCGAGTCAACCCCCTCTCTCTTAAAACGGATCAGGAAAGAGACTCAGCACATTGTATTACAATATTTATACAACTTGGAAATGAAATTAAACCAATGTTAGCAACTTTGCTAATTCAATTCTTATGTAAGGTTCTCGCGAACAAAATAAAGTTTTTTTTTTTATCTCGAAGGGGAGCACTTTATCAGTCTGAACAAAAGGAGATCGCCATGAAAATGATTATTTTAACGACTTTTGTATTTTTTATCTGCGGAACACAATAAGCAACTTTTTCTCTAAGGCTGTTGTTGGATGGGAGGACGCATTGTTTTTCTAAGAAAGGAAATAATATGTTTCTTATAAAAATACGCCCAACAGTCACATACATAGTTCAGATCCCACATTAATATACGAGTCTTGTGTGTGACTATTAGAAACTACGAGAGTCATTTCGGTGTCACAAACACCCAGACCGGAAACAAATTTGTGGATCACACAAACAAGTGTCTCGGTACAGAGATTGAACCCGTGGCTTTTCGTTTCACGATCTGGTATCTAGCCAACTGCGCCACGGGGCTATCATAGAGTGAAAATGTTTGTTGGTGTCGCAATCTTTTTCAGCATGTAGGCATAACTGCGTCTTTAAAATTGTCTGGAAACCTCTTGCCGGTAATCAAAAACAGATAAGAGCATATGGATTGATTGTTATTTAAGGTGTTTTGAATATAATTGTCCACCAACCCGCACTAGGCAGGCGTGTTGGACTAAGGCCTAAACACTCCGTTGTAGAGGAGGCCCGCGCCCAGCAGTGGGACGTATATGGGCTGATGATGATGAATATAATTGAGAAACTAGAAGGTAAACCTGATATCAAGGTCACAGCGCTGTCACAGAATACTACAACATTTTTTATTGTAACATACGCATCCGTCCGCCAAAACAAATAAAAAACAACATAAGAGCTATGTGCGTTCTCCTACAGACAATTTTTTTTCTCCATAAAAAAAAAAAAATGATTCAAATATTGCATTAAAAAGTAAAACTAGCCAAAAACATTTCTACCGTTCAATAACAAAGGCTTCAACACCTTTTGTGCCAATTTCTTTACGGCGGTACAAATTTTACAATTTTCATTAACGCCATTGTGCTCGGAGCCTTACTGAAAATTTACACCTTTTAACCAATTTAGATAATGCCTCGTAACAAAGATTCAGCTGCAACATTTATCTTGAATATAAAAGAGTTAAAAATTGTGTTAACTGCGCCATTGTAAGGATTCGATGTTATCTGCGCCAACAATGGAGTCATAAGCCGTAACAGTCTGTTTTGAATTTACAAATTCTGTATTTTCCCTATTAGGTTGTCTTTGTTTACATACATATGTTAGCCTATGTAATTTTTAATAACTATAAATTTACACATATTATATATACTCCTGTATTCCCCGAAGGGGTAGGCAGAGGTGCATTTCTGCACCCACATTTCGCCAAGTATGTATCAGTCCCACGTAAGATCGGGCGAGCCTATTGCCGTTTTTCGGGCACATTTCTAGACTCCATGCTGCTACTTAGAAATTTTTAAAGGATAAGCCCAATAATGCTTTTCTCGACCCGGAAATCGAACTCGGGACCTCTAGACCGCACGGCACATATTTGTACCGCTACATTAAATAAATAAATAAATTATAATAAATAAATAAATACACCCAATTATTGAATATTGTATACACGGTAGATATATACCAAAATAACGTTTTTTACAATTTTTGGCTGTCTGTCTGTCTGTTTGTTCCGGCTAATCTCTTAAACGGGTGGACCAATTTTAACGGGACTTTCACTGGCAGATAGCTGATGTAATAAGGAGGCTAAAAAAATATATATTAAAGAATCGGCTGTAAGGCGGAACGAATTTCGCCTCGAATTTAGTAAAAAATAAAATACACTGAACAGGCACATATGTACATAGTTCTGATCCCACACTAAGATACAAGTCTTGTGTCGTGGGTATCAGAAACTACGAGAGACTTTTTTGGTCTCACATACACCCAGACCCGAAACAAATATTTGTGGATCACACAAACATTTGTCTCGGTGCGGGGATCGAACCCGCGGCCACTCATTTCGCAAGCTGGTGTCTAGCCAACTGCGCCACGGGGCTGTCAATAGTAGATAAGACATATATTTTGTGAAGAATCACATCAGCTTTGATAGATGTTTTTTGTTTTGTTGAGGGGTTAGAAATCCTGCCATAGTCTCTATCCTTCATATATATTTTATTTTACATTTTCATTAACAGCAGATGTGTCAACTATCGCATAGGAATACGATTTCACGGCAACATCTTCAAATACGATATAGGTAATATTTTATAGATGTCGCTAGTTGTCTCCAAACGTCAGACTCAACGAAACCAGGTAAGCTATGACGCACAAACAGCATATTGAGAACAATTCCACGTGCAGCTTGAAAGGCGAAGTTTAAAACTAATACGAGGCGCTGGAACGTGAGGCTCGCGGAATGATTTAATGCGGCAACATGTGCCGAGATTGCTTTATCATAATGTACTCAAGTGGCTTCATATTAAAATTTCCTCTTAAATTCCCAAAAGCAAGGAAATGTGTTATGAAAAGTTTTTTATGGAATTTTTAACGTCAGTGAAGTTTTATGACAAAATTTATTCGGAATTTTAGCTGTCTTGTTGATTATGTCGACGGCACTATCTATACAGGGTTGATACGATAGATCGTCATTAAATTACACTACGTGTACTATACGTCCTTAGTACTAATTCGACACGGCACAAAAATTAATTATACCAAAAATGCGATTTTTTTGTTTCAAACAAACTAAATAGCTTACAAATAAGAGTAATACGCAACCACACTTTATAATAAATAATTTCACAAACCTGTACAAATTGGCAACGTCACGCGCGGCGTGTGTTATCGTGGTGTCATTGTACAGAGCGGCAACAACGCGTAGATTTGAGTAGGATTTACCGTTAGACGTAATCAGCTGTTAGAAAAGCTACATCGTGTTCAAATGGAGCGAAAACTTAAAATATGATTTATGACTAAACTACTGCTCCTATTTAATTGTTTTTAGTACAGAGCTTGAAAATGGTACTGTGTCGAGTGGTCATGGATAATAGCTACCGTTTTCTACTAGTTGTCATTATTTACTACAACGCATAATGAAATGGACTGCATTTCATACTACTGCATCAGTGTTGGGCAAAATTTAATTGAACTAACATTTAAAAATTAACAATTAATTAATTGTTAATCATGGTTTTATATGATTAACAATTGATCAATTGTTAGTTGTTTTACGAAAAAAATTTACAATTAATTATTTTTTTATCAAGTATTTGTTTTAATGTTGAGTACGTGCGTGTGCGGATTAAGCCATTTACTACATTTACGGTACCAAATATATTTTCTTCGACCAAGTAGATGACATAAAAGAAATTATCAAGGAATATTTATAGAAGGAATTTGTAAGTAAAGAAAATATAAATTGTTTTTTAGCAGATTTTGAGAGATTTTATTTACTGACAAGGAGACCCTACGACGCGTGGGTCGGGGATTTATTGGGGTTTTCCATTAGGAAATTCTCAGTAACAGTGGGATTATTACGTGGGACTGATACATACCTGGCGAAATGTGGGTGCAGAAATGCACCTCTGCCGCTCTGCCTACCCTTTCGGGGAATACAGGCGTGAGATTATGTATGTATGATGTATGCGCACCGACGCGACCGGCCGGCGCGGCGCGGCGCCTTGTACATCATAATAGGGATGTTGTTGACATAAATAGCGAATGTATGAAAAGTTATTTTTTTGCCATAGCAGGGAATATTAGAATGCTGAAAATCATATTTTGTAAATGTAAATATGAGTAATAAATCAATTAAAAATAATTAAAAATGTTTAAAATAATTCCAAATATCACGTGACTGCAAACGCCAATCGGAGCGTATTGGTCTTAGCGTGATGTTATATAGCCTATAGCCTCTCTCAATAACACACACTGAAATAATTTTTCAAATTGGACCAGTACTCCCTGAGATAAGCGCGTTCAACCAAACAAACAAACTATTCAGCTTTATAATATTAGTTTAGATTATGATATTTTCTCAAATTAATATCTTATATATAAAAATAAATCGCAAAATGTGTTGGTAAGCGCATAACTCAACAACGCCTGGACCGATTTCGCTAATTCTTTTTTTGTTGTGTTTGCTATTGTTAGGAGAAGGTTCTTATGAAAGAAAAAGTTAAGAAAATTGCGAGGAATATGGTAAAAACAACAATTTAATTTTCTCATATAAACTGTTCTACCTAATATTCTGTCAAACATTTTATGTTTATCCCGTCAATATGGTTAATGGTCCCCTCAAATTAAAGAACGTATTTAAATAAAGGTTTTGAATCGACAACATATATCCAGAATATTCGAATAATTGCGTATTTTAGATTTTAAAAATGTAGAATAATGTCAGTAATAACAAGGGATTGACATATTTATTGGTTGTCAAATATTTATGCGTGCGTTCAGAAATGTATTTTTAAACTCCTTGGTTGTACCTGATTTACAAACGAAGGCAGGTTCGGTAGTCATCACGCTTTGAAATCTAAAACACCCACAACTATGCAATGGAATGCGCTTGGTGTTAAGAAAATTGTTGAGTAATGTTATTCACGTGACGATACTGAAAAGACAACTTAGAGATGAATTGGTGCTTGAGAATTCATCAATTAGATTGATCTAAGATTTCATTGATTCTAACGGGTATGACCATTGAGTTCAAACGAATTCAGTTCCCGATTCGTCATGCCTTCGCAATGACGATTAACAAAAGATGTTTGTGATCTTTTAGACAATTAAAAAATATATTAAAAATGTATATCACAAGGTGCATCATCATCATCAGCCCATATATGTACGTCCCACTGCTTGGCATAGGACTTCTCTGCAACTGAGAGGGTTTAGGCTTCAGTCCACCACACTGATGCTTCAATGAAGAGAATTAAAACCGACTACATTCCATCACATATGTACATGTTTAATTAAATCATGACTTGCGGAGACACGATTGATGCATTTAATTTTCGTACTTATTTATTTCTGTATTTTTATCTCAATAAAGTGCTGAACTTAATATTTATTTCCATACAATCAAAAATAAAATTCAGGTAATATGTAAATATGTAACATTCAATGACTGTTAGGGGATACGAAGTTTTCCGGGTCAGCTATTATAAATGTTAATGTTTTGTTTGTTACGCTTTCACGCCAAAACTACTTAACCGATTATCATGAAAATTTATACACATAGTCTTCGAGATATAAAAAAGGACATAGGATTCTTCTTATTAAAAAAATAATACGAAGGATAAAAGAATTGAAAAATGATTGAAAAAAGATTTGTATGACTTTTGGTATGTAGATAGGTGGGACCCACCGAAGTAACATAGGTGGGAATGGTTATCCTTACTATTATATAAATGTGAATGTAGGGATGTTTGTTACGCTTTCACGCAAAAACAAAAATTTTGGTATGACCATAAATGAGACCCTGTGAAGTAACATAGGCTATGTTTTATCCCGGGAAAATGTAATGTTCCCATTGGGATAAACATATTATTAAAAATATGAAAATAACTGCCAGAGTTTTACTTTTACGCCTCAACCATTTGAATTGATTTGACCTTTTTTTAAATTCAGTAAGTGCCATTTTGGGCACTTGAGGGACGATTTATAGATTCACTTATTATCTTTCTGCGCCCAACCCTGAAGTCTACGCGGACGGAGACGCGGGCAAAAGCTATAAAAATTGCGATTACAAAACAGGTGTTGTTCGTAGAAGGGTGAAAATTTGGAGTTATATGTATTTTTCAATGCTGAATCATAAAAAAATAAAAACAAAAAATGTCCACAAAATAAAAATAAAACTTCGGGTTGGACCACCCTAGGGGTATAAAAAATAGATAGCCTATTCTCAGACTTACTGAATATACATATAAAATTTCATCAAAATCGGTCGAGCCGTTTCGGAGGCTGTTTCGAACTGTGACACAAGAATTTTATATATATATAGATGTATATGTAAATCTCACTCTATACAATTTTGACCATATTTTTTTGTTTAATTTGTATATCGATCAAAGCAATGACTGTTATACGTATCATTATAATTTGTGCTATTATCATTTATTTACATTTTAATAAAAAAAAACAAATTAAAATGGTCAGTATAAGATAGAGGTTGATCGTAGAAGGGTGAAAATTTATGATTGTAATAATTTATAAATGCTGAATCATAAAAAATAAAGAAAATAAAGTCAATAGAAAAAAAAACATACCCCTAAATGTTAAACCCTTAAATGTTGACCGATTCTCAGACCTACCTACAATATACACACAATATTTCATAAAAATCAGTCGAGCCGTTTCGGAGGAGTTTGCCAAAAAACACCGCGACACGAGAATTTTATATATATGGCAAAACAACGTTTGCCGGGTCAGCTAGTTACTAAATAATTAAATAGACCCACGAGGGACATACAAAGTTCTAACTCCATACTAATTGTACCTAAGATATGAGTATTTTATCGTGAGTATCATAAACTACGGGAGACTTTTCGGTATACTATCGGTGCGGAATCGAACCCGCGGCTTCTAGTTTCGCAACTGATGTCTAGCTAAATGTCAATGTATAAATAGATATATTGTTATGTATTAATTTATACACTATGATTTATATTTTTACACATACACATCTTAATTTATACATATACAAATATACATAAAAATATATTATTTTCAATTATATAAATACAAATAAATGAATAGTATAGTATTTACGCGCGCACGGTAAGGCGAACGCGAAGGCGACACCGCAGTGAATTGAATTTGTATGTGTGCGTGCGGCCACGGCGCAGTGTGGTGGTGTGTGTGCGCGTGCGGCGGGGTATCACTATCGCTTTGAGCGCCGCGGAGCCCGCGGATTGACGAAATCGAGCGCGACGAAAATGTAATAGCTAATATCTATTTATACATTGACATTTAGCTAGACATCAGTTGCGAAACTAGAAGCCGCGGGTTCGATTCCGCACCGATAGTATACCGAAAAGTCTCCCGTAGTTTATGATACTCACGATAAAACAAACTCTTCAGCTTTATATTTTAGTATAGATAGATTAGGGTAACTGGGCCCTCGTTAAAACGATATGACGGGTCAAAGTTGGATGTTGGATGGGAAATTTATTTAGTAGATAATTTTGACAAATTGCGCTAACTGGCGGTAGCCTCGCGGTAACGTAGTCGCCTGCGGAAACAAGGGTCTCCGGTTCGAGACTCGTCAAATTTATTATTTTTTATTATCACAATATTATGTAATTTTTTTGTTTCATAATTTTACGCAGAATTATAAATTATTTAACTTTTTTCAGGATCTCGTTTTTTTCGCTCTTTATAGTTCGATCGTTTCGATCGTAAAAAAGCAAAATAATGTAAATTCTGCGTAAAATTATGAAAAAAGAAACATAGTTCACACAATATTGTAAAATATTAAAGAACATGCTGGGTCTCGAACCTGACACCACAGTTTTGGCGGACGGGTACGTTACCGCGGGACTACCATCGGTTAGCAAATAACGTCAAAATTATCTTTTACATAAATTACCCATCCAAATTTGACCCTTAATATATTTTTAATGAGGGCCCAGTTGACCCTAATATAGTTGTGAATTTGTGATACCCTCGGGCCCCTCTACCACCCCACCAAAAATCATTGAAATCCCCGACCCACACGTCGTAGGGTCACCTTGTAAGTTTAGTGTGAAGCACACGTGGAGAATCTCGACAGTCGCAGGTTCAAACCCCAGGCACACACCTCTGATTTTTCCAAGTTATGTGTGTATTCACAATGAATTATCACGTACTTTAACGGCGAAGGAAAACATCGTGATAAAACCTGCACACCTAAAAGTTCATAAGGTATTTCTTAGGTGTGTAGTCTGCCAACCCGCACCAGGCCAGCATGGTGGACTAAGGCCTAAAACCCTCTCAGTTGTAGAGGAGACCCGTGCCCAGCAGTGGGACGTATATGGGCTGATGATGATGAAGTTTAGTGTCCCTACCTAGTTATAAAGGGTATATGAGACAACTAGTGGACCCGACAGACGTTGTCCTATACATAATAAATACATTCAAAAATTCCTATTTTTTTTCATTATAAATCATTCTCCAATCCACTTGAAGATACACAGAAAATGTAATGAAATCGATCCAGACGTTAAAAATTAAAATCCCAGAAATCGATCACAGCTCCACCTACCGGGTCCAATTTCAAATCTAAACCATTCTCCAATCTATCTGAAGATACACAAAACATATCATTAAAATCGGACCAGCCGTTAAAAATTAAAAATCCCAGAACTCGATCACAGTGCCATCTTGAACACACACAAAAAAAATCATTCAAAACGGTCCAGCCGTTTAGGAGGAGTATGGGAACAACACACGTACAGAAGAATTATGTATATAAAGATAAAGATTAACGTTAAAATTTGACAACGTTTTCGGACCACCCGGCCCTTATGAACAAAACTTTCCAAATAATTAATTGTTAGTTTTAATTGTTTCATTAAACAATTTAAAAAAAATTGCAATTATTTTAATTGCGAGTTACAATTGATGTGCATTAATTTAAATAATTTAATTGTAACACGCGATTAAATGGTTAATTGCAATTAATTCAATTGCAATTAATTTTTTAGTCAATTGATTAGTTCAACTGCCTCGTGGTCTCGCGGTACAAGTATGTGCCGTGGGATCAAGAGGTCCTGGGTTCGATTCCCGGGTCGAGCAAAGTGTTATTGGGTTTTTTCATTAGGAAATTCTCAGTACCAGCACTGAGTCTGGAAATGTGCCCGAAAAACGGCAATAGGCTCGCCCCCTATTACGTGGGACTGATACATACCTGGCGAAATGTGAGTGCAGAAATGCACCTCTGCCTACCCCTTCGGGGAATACAGGCGTGAGTTTATGTATGTACCTATGTGATTAGTTCAATTAAAAGTTAATTGATTAATGCCCAACTCTGCTGCATACTATTAAATGTAAGTTAATTTTCAGTACGAATTTTTATGTGTTATATCTAAGGTGATTTTGATTTCTATAAGTCCTTATCATGAATATATTGTAAACTCTATACCATTTATATTAGTAAAGCTATTACTTTTCTCATACTGAAACAACATTAAAACTTTGCTGGCTTGTCATATTTAATTATATTATAAAATATACGCTTACAAAATAGGTCACGACTTGAAATGGCTTAAAGTATCTATTATGAGTTGCAAAATTCTATTAAGATAAGGGCAGCATATAAATAACTTATTAAAATATGATGAGCATACGAAATTCTAGATTCAGGCTTGGGATTTAGATATGAAAATTTATAGTTACTATATGTTATATGAAATGGTTTACTTTATTATTATTTAGATAAAGCCTAGTTATAAAAGTAATTTTAATGGTCGCGGGTTCAAAGCCCCTGAAGAAACCTCTGACTTTTCGAAGTTATGTGTATTCACAATGAATTATCACTTAGTTTAAGGGAAAAGTAAAACATCGTGAGGAAACCTGCACACCAAAAAAGATCTTAGATTTTTTTTAGGTGTGTAGTCCGCAAACCCGCACTAGGCCAGCGTGGTGGACTAAGGCCTAAACCCTCTCAGTTGTAGAGGACTGTACCCAGCAGTGGGGCGTATATGGGCTGATGATGATGAGTGGAAGGGACATTTCGATTGTCTCGCCTTCTAGTAAGTCAAGTGAACTGATATACGTCAGCATATTTTTGTTTTATATAGCCTTTTATTTTACATAGTGCCATCGACATAATGACCAAGACAGCAAAAATTCCGAATACCTACATTTTGTCATAAAACTTCACTGACGTTAAAAATTCCATAAAAACCTTTCATAACACATTTCCTTGCTGTTAGGAATTTAAGAGGAAATTTTAATATGAAGCCACTTGAGTACATTATGATAAAGCAATCTCGGCACATGTTGCCGCATTAAATCATTCCGTGAGTCTCACGTTCCAGCGCCTCGTATTAGTTTTAAACTTCGCCTTTCAAGCTGCACGTGGAATTGTTCTCAATATGCTGTTTGTGCGTCATAGCTTACCTGGTTCCGCTGAGTCTGCCGTTTGGAGACGACTAGCGACATCTATAACACTTTTGTGTACTATTTGAAGGGGTTGCCGTGAAATCTCAACCTATTCGAAACAAAAACTAACGCTCTAATAAAACGTATTCCTATGCGATAGTTGACACATCTGCTGTTAATGAAAAAAGAAAATATATGAAAAAGAAAAAAGTCAAATAGTATATTGTCACTTCACGTACAAAACATGCAGTGATGGCCTCGAGGTTTAGGTGCGCGGTCGAGAATTTCGGCGGTCGCAGGTTCAAACCCCAGGCACACACCTCTGACTTTTCGAAGTTATGTGTGTATTCACAATGAATTATCACTTGCTTTAACGGTGAAGGAAAACATTGTGATAAAGCCTGCACACCTAAAAAGTTCTTAGGAATTTCTTAGGTGTGTAGTCCGCCAACCCGCACTAGGCCAGCGTGGTGGACTAAGGCCTAAACCCTCTCAGTTGTAGAGGAGGCCCGTGCCCAGCAGTGGGACGTATTTGGGCTGATGATGATGTACAAAACATTAAAAATTAAAAACGCGGTAGACACGTCAGGCAGTGACAAATAGGTCGCCAAATCAGCATTTATGCTTATGTATCATCATCAACCCATATACGTCCCTGCTGGGCACGGGCCTCTTCTACCATTGAAAGGGTTTAGGCCTTAGTCCACCACGCTAGCCTAGTGCGGGTTGGCGGACTACATAACTAAAGATTAACTAAGAACTTTTAGGTGTGCAGGTTTCATCACGATGTTTGCATTCACCATTAAAAGATCATATTCTTTTAGACGAAATAATAATGCCAGACTTATGCTATCCATATGTACGGTAGCTGATGCTGGAACATTATTTTTATGACATGCAAAGATAAATATCCCAGAAAAAGTAAAGGAAAAGGTCAGTTGTGAAGCTGAAGCCACGAATAATTATAATACTGGAAGATACCAAATTCTTATCCAAGAGTATTTTAAACAGCATAATAAAAATGCACTGCCTCGTGGTCTCGCGGTACAAGTATGTGCCGTGGGATCAAGAGGTCCTGAGTTCGATTCCCGGGTCGGGCAAAGTGTTATTGGGTTTTTCCAATAGGAAATTCTCAGTAACAGCACGGAGTCTGGAAATGTGCCCGAAAAACGGCAATAGGCTGGCCCCCTATTACGTGGGACTGGTACATACCTGGCGAAATGTGGGTGCAGAAATGCACCTCTGCCTACCCCTTCGGGGAATACAGGCGTGAGTTTATGTATGTATGTATGTAAAAATGCAAATGCAACGAGCAGTAAAAAATTCAACTTAAGTATGCAGTAAAGTATTCGACAAAATAAAATGATAACGCTCTTTTAAAGGATTCAGAAATTTCAGGTGTTTCAAGGCGTTTCTATAATAAGGGATAAAGGTTTTTATGCTAATTGTTCTAAACGTTATAAAGGGATAAAAGGGGCGATAAATTTGTTCGGCCGGAGTGTTAAATGGGCAGGTGGAAAAACTTTATTTGGTTATCTTTTTCTCTAAGGGTGCGAAAAGGGTTAAGGGTCATTAATTATTTTGAGAAGGAATATTTTCACGCGAAGTATTAAATTTTATTCGCGTTATGTTCTTTATAAGTTTATTGGTATTTTTTTGTGAGTTTATATTAAGATGTTAATTTCTATATACCATATCATTAAAGACACAAAGTTTTATTTTAGGTCATGGTGGCTTTGGGAATATTCTAGATTCTAGATTAATATTCTAGATGATTATCATATTTATTATCATATTCGTTGCGATAGTTTATAAGTTAATAATTGAGTTTCACTTAAACAGAAATTGTAATATCTTTATTTCTGTTATTAACTACTTTTAATTAGATAAACACTAGAGTTTTGTCCGTTCTTACCTAGTGATGACTGCCTTCCGAACTGGTTGCTAAGAATAGTAAATTAACTGAATGTTATCTTATCGTGATGCATTTATTTTTTTATGGATTTACTTTTCTTCCGTTTTACTAAAAAAAACTATCTGTGTAAAAGTCTTTTAAGAGTTGAGGCCATATCTATCTAGTGTAATATACTTTACAGGAAATTTGCCCTACCACAGGTAAATTTTCTGTGACACAGCAGAACTGCCATTTGTACGGCATTTCGAGCTCAATACGGCACAAGACTTGATCTTAGTGTGAGGTGAAAACCTATGTATGTTACTGTTTGGTGTATTCATTTATAGTTATTTTTTTAAGCACAGCGAGACCCTACACCTTGCTAATCAACAATCTATCTAGATAGCGCAACAATAAAGGCGTCTTTAGCTTGAATATACATTGAAGATACAAATATTTAAACTAATCCACAACTGTTTAAAGGTGGATTAGGTAAGAACTGAACAAATCATACTTAACTTCAGCCTTTATCAAATCCAGCGCTATCATTTAAACACTCAAATAAGCTCAGTTTATGTAACCTACATTTCAGAAGGCTTGGATCCAGCGGTTGTGTAGCCCCTTAATTTTGACAATAAACTTTCAATTCCCAACCTTACTCAGTTGTGATAAAGCTCAATTCCCGACGTTTTTGTACCCTTATTTTTAATATTCATACAATGAGACACATCTTGCCTCGTGCGCGGCTCAAATTTAAAGTCTATTGTCGTATAATTATATTACGTGCTCAGAATTCGTAGTGCTTGGAGGAATGATGTTTCCTAATAAACATAAGCGTTAATTTTGAAGGAAATTGGAGTACTTATCATGAGTTTTTCTCCTTCTGTTCGGAGGTTTTGATGACAGTGAAGATTCTTTCTTGTTTGTATTATAAATAGATACATACCCGTATATTTACGTTTGTATCCTGACAGGGATGTTGTAAGTAGTGTAGTTTGTTCACCTATTTTTTGTTAGCTGCGTTTCTTTAAGTGCCGATTGGGGTTGCTACCGTTTAGTCAGGCATATATTATATTTTCTTGCTTCATCTATTACAACACTTTTTCCTAACCTTTATTAGAGCCTGGACTCTTTTAATCTCACGTCACACAATTACAATTAAGTTATTCAAATTGCAAAAAACTAATGATTTGAATATTAAAAGACAAAGGAAAAGTATCATCATCATCATCAGCCCATATACGTCCCACTGCTGGGCACGGGTCTCCTTTACAACTGAGAGGGTTTAGGCCTTAGTCCACCACGCCTAGTGCGAGTTGGCGGACTACATAACTAAAGATTTCCTAAAAACTTTTAGGTGTGCAGGTTTCATCACGATGTTTGCATTCACCATTAAAATATCATATTCTTTTAGACGAAATAATAATGCCAGACTTATGCTATCCATATGTACGGTAGCTGATGCTGGAACATTATTTTTATGACATGCAAAGATAAATATCCCAGGAAAAGTAAAGGAAGAGGTCAGACACTTAAGAAATTCCGAAAAGCTTTTAGGTGTGCAAGTTTCATCACGATGTTTTCCTTCACCGTTAAAGTGCGTAAAGGAAAAGTATGCATATATACTATTATTCAAGAAGTAAACTTTGAGACGCGCTGTGAAGAAATTTTGTAAATTTAATATTCCTTCTAATATCTCGCACGTATCCTTTCGACCAGAAAAGTTTGATGCAAAGTATGTAAAAAAAAGATAATGGTAAATTAACGGTCTTCGACGCACACTTAGTCAGTCTACGAAAGAATGCGTGTTCGATGTTCGCTTCAAAACCAATAATAAATACAATACTAAATACAACCAACAGTCACACACAGTTCTGACCCCACATTAAGATACGAGTCTTGTGTCGTGGGTATCAGAAACTACGACAGACTTTTCGGACTCACAAACACCCAGACCCGAAACAAATATTTGTGGATCACACAAACATTTGTCTCGGTGCGGGGATCGAACCCGCGGCCTCTCGTTTCGCAAGCTGGTGTCTAGCCAACTGCGCCACGGGTCTGTTAATATACTGTACCAATGTACGCTGGGTGTAGATGCTTCATAATCATCATTGTGACCATCAACAACGACGAAAATTTGTCCACTGCTGAATACAGGTCAGGTTACGTTAGAAACCTAGATGCTGTATCACTTTTGGGTGTATTTTACTTTTGGGTGTACTTTCGTATTAAAATTTTCGGATATGCTACTTGTTAAAGTCGACACTTGTAACCTGTTCTGTATTACCTTAGTAAATAAATTTCTCTTATGAACACGAAATAGCTAATTTTCCCAAATGATTCCTTTCACTGGCTAAAACAACAGAGCTCTACTAGTCAAAATTTCAAGTTTACACCTCTGTTAAGTTGGAAATTCGACACTTAATCTTCCGAACAAGTTGGAAACAAGTGTAAGAAGGAAGGAACGGTTCGAAAGGGTCTCAAACTTGCGCAAACTATTGATCTATGCCATATTGTTACTGAAACTCCACCAATATTTACGGACGTGTTATAAACTGGTATTTTAGGAGTTGGTAGTAAGTGTCTAACTCGAAATAATGCCACATCTATTGAATCGTCTAGCAAAGTTATGATACTCAGGGCTTTGAAACATATTATGTCTGTGGGGAAGAAATATCACTGAAAGTTTCTTCAGATATACATACATGGATAGGCAGAGGTGCATTTCTGCATTCACGTTTCAGCAATTTTTTTTTGTTCCTACGTATTAGGGAGTGAGCCTATTGCCGTTTTTCAACGGCTTTCTAGGCTATGTGCTGCTCGTGAGGATTCTCGACCCGGGAACCCGGCACCTTTAGATCGCACGTCATTTAGATGTGTCGTGACACCATGAGGCAATCTATTTTAGACGTAATTCATAATAATTTACTTAGTGATAAAGATAGAATGTCAAATTGCAATAGACTTCCATAACTAATTCCAGCTATCTTAGTCTCGATACCCTCAAGCCGGCCTGATGAGATACTTCTTCAAGCTACTCTTAGAAACTTGTCTACGTAACTTTTCTTACATTTTGCAGGTTACCAAAATGAAAAATTTAAAAACCTGAAACACAAAACATTTTTGATGAAGAAAACATAAATTCTCAAAATCATTTTTCAGCGAAAACCTAAGAGCCTGGCAGCCTATTATTATGCATTGAGGAGCCTTCTAATTTCCACCCCCGATAGACACGGGCTCAAGGCAGTAAGTTACCGAGTGTGAAATTAATATAAGACTGGGGAACTTGGGGCGAGTTTGTCAACGTTACTGAGTATTCAGACTTGTGCAACAATAATTTTGTAGTGATCAAAGTGCAAGTGGGGGAATGATGAACGAGCGTAAGTGCTGCACTATTTGAATTTGACTGATCGATTGAAATCAAATGTGTTAGTTAAATGCGTGCTTACGTTTGTCTGCTTTATATACAGGTTGTATACAGACCGTGATGGAAAAAAAACCCGACAAAAATACGTTTTCCTAACAACTTCCTACATTTAATACACGTGGTTGTAAGGAAAAAGTATTTATTTTTATTTTTTGTCAGGATTTTTTTTAAAGCCACGGTATTTGTAATCACCGTGGCTATTGACTGTCTTAGTTTTCCATCGCAGTCTGTATACATCCTGTTGATGTACATATTATGTACGTTGGTGGATTTTAACAGTGGATATTTAGATAAGTAAAGAAGCAATTGAAGAGATTTCCTTTAAATTGCTATTTTTGTAAACGCTGATGATATGATATTTGGTATTGTTTCCAAAACTTCATATAAAATACTCACGTATAAGTATCCTTGTAATTCTACCCCCATGTTTTGTCAGCTGTCTTTTAAGCACTTAGTAGGAACGAGTCGTTTTTTTACGTATCTAAACTTGGTGCTGTTATTTTAAACATATCAATAACAATATGGCACAATCGGGAATCGTTTCCAGATCTTTTCGATCACTTGCTAGACCCGGGACTAATCAGTCTATTAAAACACATGTACAAGCAATTGTAGCATCAACAACGTATTCTCCCACAACAACACCGACTACCCGCATCGAAACGAAATTAAGAAATTCCCAACTCGTTTTAAAATGCAATGAAAAAGTGGCGCACGTATATCCAAGTATATCCTTTCGTTCCTCATGTGTTCATTATTGCGTTCTTCGCCAAGACGTACGTGACGAAGCGCTTGCTAAATGAAATTTAAACGGAGCTGTGTGCCAAGGCGATGTGTGGTTGGAAATTATGGAGGATTGACCGATAGCTTCTTAAAAGCAGTTGACTTAATTTATATTTTGGTCTATTACTAGCAAAGTTGTAAATAATATATACATACCTACATAGCCTCACGCCTGTATTCCCTGAATGGGTAGGCAGAGCTGCATTTCTGTACCCACATTTCGGCAGGTATGTATCAGTCCCACGTAATAGGGAGCGAGCCAATTGCCGTTTTCCTTCCCCATTTCTAGACTCCGTGCTGCTACTGAGAATCACCTAATGTAAAAACCCAATAACACTTTGCTCGACACGGGAATCGAACCCAAGACCTCTAGATAGCGAGACCACGGGGCAGTACTGTTTTATACATATAAAATGTTTACCAATAATCTAAATATATGTATATATCTCAAAAGTGACTGACTGACTGACATAGTGATCTATCAACGCACAGCCCAAACCACTGATCGGACTGAAATTTGGCATGCAGGTAGATGTGATGACGTAGGCATCCGCTAAGAAAGGGTTTTGATTAATTCTACCTCCAAGGGGATAAAATAGGGGATAAAAGTTTGTATGAAACTTTGTCAATTTTAAACCGATCGGGCTGAGACTCTGCATGCATTAAGCTACTATGACGTAGACGAAACCTGTAGTCTACGCAGACGAAGTCGCGAGCAAAAGCTAGTTTCAACATATTTTTTAATGTCATTTATATCAAGTTAACTTAATAAATGTTCTGACGATACAAACTATTGCAACAAAACAAAACACTGATCAATATACTTACTCCCAGGGCTTTTGGTTACACAAATATAATTTCAACGAATCGTGTATCGTTTTAAGGCAGCGAAGTAATAAAAAAGAAAAAGCGGATACGCTGCTCAGATTTCAAATTCTAATAATAATTTATTCGCCGATCGACGGGCTGGCAGAGCGCTAAACTTCCTGATTTAATAAAAATGCCCTTTTTCTCCGTGAACAGTTTGACGGAGGTTAAGGAAAGTTAGGATACTTGATATTACGCCGGCCGACATATTTGCGACCCTGATAACTGGCGCAAGTCGGTGATAATGGCTGTAATTGAATATGTCTGACTTGATTTCTGACATTATTAATATTGAGGAATTAAAATTTCTTCGCAGAGTCACTCATCATCAAGTATTACGAAAGCAAATTTTTCATAATTATTAACCCGCCCGTCCCCCATGTCAGCAAAAGTATGCAAATATCGTACTCCCCCCTCTTATGCTTACGTATGCATTAGTATACATATTTTTTTAACTGTTCTAGTTTATTTTTTTATTCAAGAAATCAGGACAAAATGTTGTAGAAAATCCATAAAAAAAAGCTTACGTTAGCTTAAGATTTGATTTGATTTGATTTGATTTGATTTTAATACCAGAGGAATCATCGGTGTGTTGCCGGCCTTTGAGGAAAATATAGGCTCTCTTCTTGAATGCCCCTAAGTCGTATCTGTTTGGAAATACCGCCGAGGCAAGCTGATTCCATAAAGATGTATTTTTGTCATCAAAAATAAGCAAAGGGAATACCCACCCTCCCCCCTTTAGTGCCTACGTAATACTTGAATGGCCCCTCAGCTCATATACGTCCCACTGTTGGGCATGGTCCTACTTTACAGCTAAGAGGGTTTAGGCCTTAGTACTCCACGCTGGCCTAGTACGGGTAGGCCAACTACACACCTAAGAGATTCCTAACAACTTTTAGGTGTGCAGGTTTCCTCACGATGTTTTCCTTTACCGTTAGGTACGTGGTAATTCATTATGTTTATACAAATTACTTCGAAAAGTCAGAGGTTTGTGTCTAGGGTTTCAACCTGCGACCGTCGAGATTCTCAGCCGCGCGCCTAAGCCTCGAGGCCATCACTTTAATTATAAAAGGAGGCGGCTCTATTAAATCACACTTACTTACTACAATGATCGAAATTATTAATCGATATGTTTATCAACAATCGTTTACCCAAACTTAAGTCTTAAGTAACGTTAACTCATATGAAAAAAACAGTTATAAGCCAACTTGTGCCTCCGAGATCCACCCTTCAATCTACGTCATTAAAACGAAAACGTATATGATGAAGCACCTTTAAATTTTGCAATGAAATAATCGTCCAAATATGCTTGAGCTGCAACAATGGACCAATACCAAGACTTCAATATCCGATAGGACCAGACTCGAGATCTTGTTCAACTGGCCAGCGTTTGCCAACTAAGGCTCTTGTACCCGCAAACTCTTGGTGCATTTAACGAGATAACTTCGTCACTTTGGGAAGACGGAGGCAAAAAGTTGTCACTTAAGTAGTCTGGTATTAAACCGCACAACGGATATTTGCGAATGAATCGAATTGTGATTATTGAAATTTTGTGATGAAAAAGAGAATGTAAACATAAAAAGAACTGCCGGCTTTTGTGCGGGAAATTTCTTTGACCATTATGACGTTTACCGATTTAGGTATACGAGTAAAACGGTAAAGGCTCAGCCTAATCAGGCGCAATTTTCTATTCCGTGTTTAAATATAAGGTAAATACAATTATTCGGAATAAATAAACTATGATACTTCCAAACACATCGTGAAAAAACCTGCACACCTAAAAGTTCTCGAGAATTTCTTAACAAACCCGCACTAGGCCAGCGTGGTGGACTATGACCTAAACCCTCTCAGTTGTAGAGGCGGCCCGTGCCCAGCAGTGGGATGTATAAAGGCTGATGATGATACTTCCCAAGGTTCAATCTATTACCACACCCAAAAATCATTTAAATCGGTCTAGTATGGATATTCATTAAGGTCATCAATTATTGACCTTCACTAGATAAACAAAATTGGTTCGTTTATTACTATAAAATAATTATTATATCGTATTTCCTCAGGTCCATGAAAAATAATTAGCTTGAATTTCACAGTTTGTATCACATAAACAGGTTTTAGATATATAGATCGTAATTGTAGAAAAGCAACCTAATTTGGCTATATCTTTGATCTCTCAAAATCGTCAAACGCGATTAGAATGCCTCGATTTGGACATCTGGCCACGACTTAGTGTTGTTGAGTATTACAATTAGTAAATTCTCAGTAGCAGCACGGAGTCTCAAAATCAACCCAGTAGTTTTAAATCCTAAAAGTCTCGACCCAATTACGCCGGCAGTAAACGGCGAAACCTGCATGAAAGAACACTGTTCCGTCTACAACTCCTAGAATGGAAGCGTGTGTATGTCATAATAGTAACTTTTGTACTAGAATGTCTCCAATGCCCGCAACAAAGAACCTAAATCTAAATACACAGGGACAGATGCAAGCAAATCTATTTTTACATGTATGCATTATAAATGGAAGTTCGCTACGTTGTTTTACAAGTAACATCGATGAGAGATCGAAAATAAAAAGTACATACATACATAATCTCACGCCTGTATACCCTGAAGGGGTAGGCAGAGGTGCATCTCTGCACCCACATTTCTTCAAGTATGTATCAGTCCCACGTAATAGGGGGCGAGTCTATTGCCGTTTTTCGTGCACATTTCCAGACTCCGTGCTGCTATCGAGAATTTCATAATGAAAAAACACAATGACACTTTGCCCGACCCAGGAATCGAACTTAGAACCTCTAGAACGCACGGCATATACCTACTTGTGCCGCGAGACCACGAGGCAGTCAAACAAAAAGTTTTTGGTATAAAAACATCCATTCTCAACCCATGTTTTTACCCTTTTGTTACCCATTGTTGTACTAGTGCCGCCAGCCCTGCGGGTAGGGGGGCGGGAAGCATATGTCGTGGTTACCGGCCTTCCAGCCCGGCGCGCGGCGACTTCACGTCCACGCAGATGTTAGTGCCGGGCTGGGTCCCAACCTACACAGTCATACCGACCAAAACCCCCCCGGTGGCCATCTTCGCGCCGACTGAGGCGACTACGGCGCGTGAGCGAGAAGCGCCCACAATGATTCCGCAGCCGCCCAGTGTGCCTCCGAGACGAGAGCGTCTCGGCCCTCTTAGATTTTTAAGAGGTGTAGTTGCACTTCCACTAACTCGATTCGGGTACCCCTATTTTGGGCGTCCGCCACGGACACAGGCCACCGTACCGCCGCCCCTCTCGGGGTCACCTGTGAGGACGCACTGCCCCCGCAGCGCGTCCAGCGAGCCCAAGGGCCCCAATGAGTCGCCTTCTACGACAGGCAGGGGGTACCGTGGTGGGATTCTAACGCCCCCTTGCCACAGGGCATAAGGCAAACACACCTGACTGCTCAACATGGTTTGATGGGGTGTGTACTAGAGAAATGTGGCCAATGTTTATCAGTAAATCGGATATTGGGGCGTCTAATAGTATTTTAGCCTTTCCTTTGTCAGAAGTCACTTGGAGGCTGTACACTTTAATATTTATTACTTAAAATTATGAATAGTTTTATATACTTTTTTGTTTATTCAATTAGTTGTTCATTGTGTTATGTTGATTCTATGGCGGTGACATAATCACGATATAAGCCTTTTAAAAAACAGAGTAATAAAAAATAATAAATTAATAAATAGTGCTGGTGCGGGAGATCATCATCTCTCGCTGGTCGGCACTTTTTATGGACTCCATTACGCTTTCCATCAGGTGCAATGGGGTCATTTTGCCGTGCCATTATAAAAAAAAAAATACACTGAACATACATAGTTCTGAGCCCACACTAAGATACAAGTAGGTATCAGAAATTACGACAGACATTTTGGTCTCACAAACACCCAGACCCGAAACAAATATTTTTGAATCACACAAACATTTGTCTCAGTGCAGGAATCGACCCGCGGCCTATCATTTCACAAGCTGGTGTCTAACTAACAGCGATTATACTAGACTCTGCCATATCTGGTATCCCAAATTTTAAAACGACTAAATATACAATATTGCTGTTCAATCTGTCCCAGTTGCAATTTTACCTCACGAGATGGCGTTGCACAATTTCAGTGCGAATCCTGAATCGCGATGTCAAGATTCGCCGCTGTTAGTATAAATAGTGTGTGTGTGTTAATAAAAACATTATATTCATTCCTTCTAGCACATTTAAAAAAATATATTAACTCTATTTTTGGAAGCCCTTTGAAGGGTTAATAATTAAGAAAAGTCACCGTGTATTGTAATCCACGTCTGTAATTGTGATAATGATTTGGATGATGATTTGATCGACAGTCTGTGAATCTCATCTCAACTGTAGGTCTGTAGGGCTTCTCGACACAAAAAAAAATTGTGGAAGAAAACAATCAAAATGGTTATAATAATTTCCATATCGATGACAAAATTTTAGCGAAGTTAAGTAGCGAATTAGGGGTGGTACGAAGATGAAAAAAAAATAAAAAAATGTTGAATTATTATTGGTATTAGTTATTATGTGATTTTATTAAATTTAAATACTCTATTTTATTTCGAAAAAAAATCTCCCGATTTTTAGGTGGCATATCTCCCGATTTTTTTTTCACTTTTGCAACACTGTCGACAGATGATGTGACTGTGAGGCCTGAGATCCTACTGGGTCTGTCCACTAACGAGGACAAACTCAATGATCGACACCGTTTTCACGGGTTGCTTAGATTATTACATAAGAAGGAGTTCGTCCCTGTTCATGTCTCTACCACAGACCGTCTTCTAGCAGAGGTCGTCTGTGAGTGATGTTTTCGGATGTAAATGCTTCACAGTGGGCTTGCCTAATATGCTATCCCGTAACCGATAACCGAAACGTAACCGTTCTTTGCGTTTGTTAACTAGTTAAAAAACTAGTTGAATTCGTCAACTAGTTGATAATATTAATGTTATCAAATGAGCAGCTCGTGTTTTTTTTTAGAAATTTAGTTACCCTAGCTAGATAAATGGTCGGAAAATTCAACAAGTTTTTCACAACCCATCAACCGTTCGTTCGTTGCTTCATCGTCAACGGTAGATTCAACTAGTTCGTTGAAAAATCGCATCAACATCCGCAACATCCCTAATTGAAATCCACGTTTTAGTACGTAATACGTATGTGGAGGTTGGGTATTTTTATTATGCAGGATGTATATTATAAAGGCCGTGATCGAAAACTAAGGTCTAAGACAGGCAATAGCCACGGTGATCGGTGATAGCTAAGCCACGGTTTTCCTAAAAACTAGATACATTTAATACTCGTGGTTGTAAGGAAAACGTAGTTTTATTTTTTGCCGGTTTTTTGTAGATTTTCAAGATACATACATAAACTCACGCCTGTAAAACCCAATAACACTTTGCCCGACCCGGGAATCGAACCCAGGACCTTTAGATCGCACGGCACATCCTTGTACCGCGAGACCACAGGCAGTCGAGGCAGGCAGTTTTAATGTCACGGTGTTTGTAATCACCGTAGCCATTGCCTGTCTTAGTTTCGATCACAGTTATTATACACTCTGTATATAATATCACACTAGTAATAATTTCAATGAATGAAAAAAATATATATTTAAAGCAAAGCAACACTCAACACAAACACCCTGTAAAGTGAAACGGCAAAAACCGAAATCACGGCCTCGATAAAATATCGATTAGCCGTAAAATCGGCTACAACCATACAACTGCCATATTTTTTCCTATAAAACGGCATTTTATTAGAAGCTCTCCACTTCATCCAACAACACATAATATCCCCTATAATATTTTTTAAGAGATCACCAAACAATCCAAGGAATTGCTGCAACTTTCTCTACCGATCTTGGCATCTTTATACTGGGTTTTTAGGCGAATGGTTTAGAATCGAGGCTGGAATTATTATAGAAAATTCTGTATGGAGATTTATATTATATTGGACTGCCTCGTGGTGGCGGTACAAGTATGTGCCGTGAGATTTAGAGGTCCTGGGTTCAATTCCCAGGTTGGGCAAAGGGTTATTAGGGTTTTCCATTAGGAAATCCTCAGTAGCAGCCCGGAGTCTGGAAATGTGCCCGAGAAACGGCAATAGGCTCGCCCCCTATTACGTGGGACTGATACATACGTGGCGAAATGTGGGTGCAGAAATGCACCTCCGCCTACCCTTTCGGGGAATACAGGAGTGAGATTATGTGCGTATGTATGTATTTTTATTGCAAAAGTAGGATTTTTATTCATATTTTGACGCCTTAACCGCTAATGCTTTGATTAATTTTGGTGTAGATATAGATGGAACTCTGAAGACTGGCAGGCTTCTTTTCATCCCGGAAAAATAAAAGAATTTAAAAGTAAATCATTTTTAAATAGACAACTCTTTGTTTACATATCCTCCTTTACTCTTATTTCTGATTAACTTCATTCCGGAATCATAACAAATTAGGTTCCCTTATCACTGAGCTTCAGTGCTCGGCGTTAATACTTTACGTGCCGCTGTTGATCTTGGAGCACAGGAGTTACAGTGGCGGGTGTGTGATGGTTAAGGTTAAAAAAGAGTTAACTATTTTTGCAACATTAGTAGATAAAGTCGTACTAATGCTAGCGCAGCCGAGTAATAAATTAATTAATATTTCAATATGTACACATACTATAGCTTAAAGCCTTCTTACGTTTAACTTGTAAATAGCTAGGTCAGTTTCGATGAATTTTCACTTCGATAGATATAAATTTGGAAAAGGACAAAGATCTCTTAACGCGAATAAGGAATGGTCCTTATTTCCTGCTTTGTTCAAAGGCTTCCCTTATTTACAAAGGTTGCAATATGGGTATCTATGATTTCCGCGTAAGTGTGTAAAGGCGTAAAGGCACATTTTAAAACTAACACATTTATCACTAAGATAAGATATAAGACTCGGGTTTATATCTAAAATAATAATAATAATAAATAAATACACCCAACAGTCACATACATAGTTCTAATCCCACACTAAGATACAAGTCTTGTGTCGTGGGTATCAGAAACTACCAGAGACTTTTCGGTCTCACAAACACCCAGACCCGAAACAAATATTTGTTGATTACACAAACATTTGTCTCAGTGCGGGGATCGAACCGGCCTCTCGTTTCGCAAGTTGGTGTCTAGTCAACTGGCCACGGTGCAGTCAAAAATCTAAAATCTGTTTATATCTAAAAAAGATGGGCATACTCGTAGCAGTGGCCATAAAAGCCCAAAAGCGTTACACGTTAACTGTGTAATGTCTAGTTTATAAATTTTTATCACAATAAACAATTATAAACTAGACATGACAAGACCTGACCCCACAGGGTCAGGATATTCTCATTTAAATTTCAAATTGCTTTTGTTAAATAAAGATTTAAACCTTAAAGATAATTATTATTCGGAATTTTGTAAGGCAATCTGGGTTTTTGGGCTTCTATGGAAGTACCACCACTGGGGTATATATGTATTTATATAGTACGTTTCGCCAATCCATACAGGATTTAGACAACACTAGACCCCACGTATACGTAATATAAATCAGTATTTAGAGGATAAGGAAATTTGGCATTAGATCTCTCCCGCACATCGCCATCACCACATCTTGGAACCCAGTACCTTTCACATTCTTCTTTCTTAAACCAAATCATTTGAATAAATACATAAATAAATATAAATTAACCCAAAGCTCCAAGTGTAACTTAAACCATTATAAAAACATCAAATACAAATTGATATCTAATATAAAATGTGCACAAAATAAATAAAATAAAAATAAAATGACGACCGATCGAGTAAATAATTCGAGCAAATAAATAATAAGAAGGCAATTTTTATTTGGCAGGTCATATAATATAATTATGTTATCCTTACTGGACCAAATACATGCCCACTGAGTTGGACTCGCTGGATCTACTCAGGTGTGGGTCGCGCCGCGTAAATTCCAGTAGTAAAGTGAGCCCGCTGAGTTTGTTTCGCCGGGTCTTCTCAGTCAGGGTCGCGTTTGGATCCGGTGGTACCATTAAAATAATAAGTGACGTTTCGGAAATACACAAGGTCCATCTCGTTATTTACTTTAAAATAATAATAATAAGATATTATGTATTTCCTGATGAAAACTAAAAATAAATTATAAAAAAAAACCGTAAATATTTTTGTACAAATTATATAAAATGAACCATAGTTAAATTATAATGTAATAATAAAAGATTTTTCTTTTCTGTATTGACTTGTCATAAGTGCTATTTGATTGCCTACGTGACTAAATAAAGCAATTTCATTTCATTTCATTTCAAGAAGATAAGAGCATCTACAAGGATGGGAAGAAAGCAAAGATAAGAATCAAGAACCCCACGCTTACACGTGGCGTTATTATACCGAAGGACAAACAAAACAGTCAAAGAATAAATCTATACTAACTACGAGTTTATTTCTTTGGTGGCTTGAAAGCGTTTATCTCAGGAACCACTGTTTTGAAGTTAAGAAAACAACGTAACCAATTTATCAAAGATGAGCCATACAGCGGGGCATTAATAAAAATGTTGCAAAGACAAGGAAATTATATATTTTGGAGTTCAAGTCGTATATACGGAGTTGCTTGCAACATAAAACAAAACTGCCTCGTGGTCTCGCGGTACAAGTATGTGCCGTGCGATCTAGAGGTCCTGGGTTCGATTCCCGGGTCGGGCAAAGTGTTATTGGGTTTTTCCATTAGGAAATTCTCGGTAACAGCACGGAGTCTGGAAATGTGCCCGAGAAACGGCAATAGGCTCGCCCCCTATTACGTGGGACTGATACATACTTGGCGAAATGTGGGTGCAGAAATGCACCTCTGCCTACCCCTTCGGGGAATACAGGCGTGAGTTTATGTATGTATGTATGTATAAAACAAAAATAGACTTTCACACGATAAATACTAAAAACAACACAAAAGACAACCACATGGCCTCGAGATTTAGGGGCGCGGTTGAAATTTTTGGTGGTCGCGGGTTCAAACCCAAGGCACACACCTCTGAATTTTCGAAATTTTGTGTTTATTGACATTGAATTATCACGTACTTTAACGGTGAAGGAAAACATCGTGAGGAAACCTGCACACCTAAGAGTTCTTAAAAATTCATTGGTTAAGGACTAAGGCCTAAACCCTCTCAGTTGTAGAGGAGGCCCGTGCCCAGCAGTGGGACGTGTATGGGCGGATAATTATGAATGAAAACACAAAAGATAATCGCATTTATTCACCAATCAGTACTGATATGTTATTCTAAAACTTTTACCGCTGTATTAGATAAGATCTAAGCCCATTCAACCATTGGATCTTGTCATATCCAAAACAATACAAAACAATAAAGTTTGCAAGCGTGTAAGAGGGTACGCCGATCCCCCGGTTCCGTATAAATCAATTTAGTACTAGCGGAGTAAAACCGGAGTCGTGATGGTCTCGAGGTTTCGGCACACGGTCGAGAATCTCGACGGTCGCGGGTTCGAACAGCAGGCACACACCTCTAACTTTTCGAAGTTATGTGTGTATTCACAGAGAATTCTCACGCACTTTAACGGTGAATGAAAACATCGTGATGAAACCTGCACACCTAAAAGTTCTTAGGAATTTCTTAGGTGTGTAGTCCGCTACCCCGCCCTAGGCTAGCGTAGTGGACTAAGGCCTCTAAATCCTCTCAATTGTAGAGGAGGCCCGTGCCCAGCAGTGGGACGTATGTGGGCGTATGATGATGAATACCGAAGTAAGGCGAAACCTCAATACGCGATAGAAACACTCGTACAAGATTAATAACGCAGCTTTTATTTTTAGTGTAGATGAGTATTGTTCTATTACCGCCTCCGGGATTTTAACTGTAATAGCAAATTTATAATTCATGACGAATCTTGGTTGTTTTTATGACAATCGAAACTGCGATTCGTTCAGTGGAATTGTCGAAGATCCAATTTGTTGGTTGATTAAGGATGTAGGTAGGTACATTGACTGTTGGAATCATATTTTTTATTTATACTTTATTTTACAGTAAATTGGACGATACGAACTGAATATTATAAATTAATATTAAAAAAAAAAGCCTAAGAGTAACATAAGTCGGTTTTATCACATCTTCTGGAAACTTAATTTACAAAATGAAATAAGTTTAAATGAAATAAGAAATGTCTACATATTTACATATACATAGCTTTCAAAAATCTTAAGTATCCCCTGCTTGCTTGATTATAATTCATTCATCATCATCCGCCCCTATATGTGCCACTACTGGACACGGGCCTCTTCTACGACTGAGAGGGGTTAGGCCTTAGTCCACCACGCTGGCCTAGTGCGGGTTGGTGGACTACACACCTAAGAAATTCCTAAAAACTTTTAGGCGTGCTGGTTTCATCACGATGTTTTCGTTCACCGTTAAAGTAAGTGATAATTCAATATGAATACACACATTTATTCGAAAAGTCAGAGTTGTGTGCCTGGGGTTTGAACCCGCAACCGCCTAGATTCTAGACCGCACGCCTAAACCTCGAGTCCATCTTTACTTTGATAATTATAAATAATTAAATTTAAGGTCGTTATACCGACTGAATTTTCACCAGTATATAATATTTTTTATTCCCTTATTAAAGTAAACTTCACTTAATTATGCGTTCCAATACATTACTGTGATCATTTTAAAATCTTTATTTATTATGAAAGCAAAAATTTGCCTATTCACAAAATACGTAGATTTATTCCAGCGCAAACAAATTAAACACGAACTCATCAAATTGTAATACTCTTTAATAGTGCAAATGTTTCCAACGTTTTCACACAATTTTTCTCTCAGAAAATATCTTTGAAATTACAAAAAATTCCACCAACGTAAACTCGACATTTTGCACAAACAGTTAATTTCACTGAACTTAAAACAAGCCTCATAAAACGGAATTTGTTGTAATATTAACAATCGGCGAAGTTAAGCGCGATTCCAGAAAGCCCCTAGAAAAATTTTAATCTGCCTCCTTTGCCGGGCCTCATTTTAGGCGTTTATGCAAACGTCCCTAAGTAGGCTTCAAAGTTTTACCGATAACCCGACGAAAACATCTGCAGAGTAGAAAATATCTTTTTCTCTGCAGAAGTGTATCTCCTCCGGCTGCGAGTGCGGTTTTAAATTCCGCAGTTGCTTTGATGTCTTCGCGTTTACGTTTTGTATGTTGTTTTTCACAGGCATGCTTAAAAGTATTTATAAAGACGAAAGGCATGTAAGCGACGTTAGGAATTTAACTGAATTTGAAATATGAAAATGGCATAAAAAATTGACAAATGTAATTTTAAAAATAATCTTTGGCCTTTATTTTTTTGTTATCAAAAATCACTTTTTGGTTCTATATTTTGTTATTATAGAATATTAGTTCTAAGAATAGCTCCACGAGGTCCTAGTAAATCTATTCTGGGCATATCTCTAACGCTTAATCTTCATCAAAACCTCTCATTAATATTTTAGTCGCGCGCGTCTTGTTTGAAGTCACCCTTTTACCCCAATTTAATAAAGAAAATCTGACGGGCACCCTGCAGCTGATAGAAATTCTTGAATTGTCACACAGCTAAGGTCACTTTCATTTGAATTATTATGATTATTGAAATAGATCCTTATTAGCAACGTCGTAGGGTGTATATTTCCTAAAACCAATAGCAATTGGAGATCTAGGGTTTTGCTGACACATTCCGCTGTTTATTATTAGATGTTGCTTCCAGTATTGAGCGCGTTATCAACAATTTTACGCGGCGACTCAGCTTATGGGCGGATATCGGGTGTTTTTACATCCCTCTGTTTTCCTTTATTGAAACCTTTCTGTTCGTTTCTTATTGCTTCGGTTTCTCGGGAGTGTTACACTAAATTTGCAATATTGTTTTAGTTTCGTCATGATTTTGTATATTTTTCAACGGATTTAGTCGGGTTGAGAAGCCGTAAAAAGACTAATATAGGTTCCCTTTATAAAAGTACATAGTACATTGCACAAAAGTAATGGATACTGTATGTGAAGCAGTGATGGCCTCGAGGTTTAGGCGCGCGGTCGAGAATCTCGACGGTCGCAGGTTCAAACCCCAGGCACACACCTCTGACTTTTCGAAGTTATGTGTGTATTCACAATGAATTATCACTTGCTTTAACGGTGAAGGAAAACATCGTGATGAAACCTGCACACCTAAAAGTTCTTAGGAATTTCTTAGGTGTGTAGTCCGCCAACCCGCACTAGGCCAGCGTGGTGGACTAAGGCCTAAACCCTCTCAATTGTAGAGGAGGCCCGTGCCCAGCAGTGGGACGTATTTGGGCTGATGATGATGATGGATACTGTATAGTAGGAAGCAGCCGGTCCAAAAACTGGAGTCTTAATTATAATTACTAATTTCTTCTCTTTTTAATACTTTTGTCGAATTAACAAATTGACAGGTCTACATGTGATGTTAGGAATTATCTGTCATCCCTCAATACAATCATACCGCCTTGCTGAAATGCATCCAAAAAAATCAGTCACACCTGCCCTCAAAATTATTTCCATTTTTCTATTTACGAATTATTCCGTCCATCAATCACCACTAACAAATGTTTTAATAATCTCCTAAAACAGTGCCGTGAGCGAGTCATTATGCGACTTTAATTGACCCCAGTTGGTTGCAATAAATCACTCCTTAGAATTAATGGGAACATCAATTTCATAGCTTCGTTTAATAAAAACCCTCGGCTTGTTATTTATGGTATAGACGCGATGAAGTTTTTTCCTTATCCTTGTTTCTTTGAAGAGCATACGAAGAAACTTTGTGCTGCGATTTTTGTAGTAAACTTTGTAGGTATGCGTTGACTTACTTTTTATGTAAGGTTTCTTCAAATTCCACTTTATCAAAGATCTTAGTTGTTTAGATCAGATCACATAGAACTAACAAAAGTATGACACACAAACTTAAGAATTCCAATTTTATTGATCTACAATCAACACTGATTGATTAAGTGATCGGCGACTTATCAATAAAAAATCTGGTAAATACATACATATTTAATAAAAAAAAGATGGCGAGACGCATTGTCATAATAAACTGAACGAACGAAAATTCCGGATTAGCCGGTTAGTGCTACTGTCTGTGGAAACATTATTGAAGCTGGTCTTACTATATCATTACAAGAAATTAACATCATCCCCTTAAACCTCTACGAACTGACAAAAATGAGCTAATATCTCTTGACTTCTAAAAATGACAATTATAATTTGCAGTCTAATCATATATGCATGTAAACCTTTTTTAATATATTATATATTATATTATATTATCATCAGCCCAAATACGTCCCACTGCTGGGCACGGGCCTCCTCTACAACTGAGAGGGTTTAGGCCTTAGTCCACCACGCTGGCCTAGTGCGGGTTGGCGGACTACACACCTAAGAAATTCCAAAGAACTTTTAGGTGTGCAGGTTTTATCACGATGTTTTCCTTCACCGTTAAAGCAAGTGATAATTCATTGTGAATACACACATAACTTCGAAAAGTCAGAGGTGTGTGCCTGGGGTTTGAACCTGCGACCGCCGAAATTCTCGACCGCGCGCCAAAACCTCGATGCCATCACTGCTTCTTTTAACCTTTAGAGAAGATTAATTGTATTAAAAAAAGAATAATAGAAAAACTAAACTATGTGGACGGCAAGCACGATCAAATCATTAGATTTAGGGTTCCGAGCATTTTTTAAGGTCCTATGTAAGCACTAACAAGTAAAGGTATGAATCAGAAACTATTAGATTTTCACAGGCATTTGTGTTTAACAACCCGTAAGATCTGTAACCGCACTGGCACCCAGTAGTAAGTGCAGTTCAAACAGATTGTTGTCTGGCCAAAAATTATAGTAATTTCTCATTCTCGTTAGTACGAGTAGACCCAGTACCTTGCACTGTCTTACTCCACATAGAGCGAAATTGATTGTTTATATAGGATTCTAATGTTAAAATATTATCATCATCATTTCTAGCCACATTATATTTATCACTGAATAACCAACTTCAGAGCTTCCTACAGGGCTTTTATTTAATCCTATTGCCTTTGTCACGTCATAAGTCCTTGTTAGCACATTAAATGTTAATACTATATCATCATCATCATCAGCCTATATACGTCTCGCTGTTGGGCACGGGCCTCCTTTACAACTGAGAGGGTTATATAAAACTACAAAAAGTGCAAAAAAATTAAAGTACCATAACTTTGATGTCCGAGTATGTACGTAAAGAACCCTAAACATTATCAAAAGAACTTTACTTAATACACTCTTCAGAAATCAAATGACCCTTTTTAAATTTCAGTTTACCCAAGCAAGTTTAATCTCTAGCTTTTCGCAAATTAAAAATCTTTCAACAAAAAATGTTTTGCTCTGACGTTGAGTATTCATCGTTTATTATTGAATGTTCACTTTAGATTTTGTATAAATATTTTAAAGTAAACTAGATTTAAGTTAATCTCTCCTGTCATACGATTTCGTATTTTTGAAATAAGCAAGCCTACGAGTATTATGAATATTTATGTCACTCAAGAAGGCTAATGGGATGAAGACGAAATATGTGCACTCATATAGTTTTTCTTTTCTTTACTTTTTCACCTCTATTTACGATATTTTTGTCCACTTTGGTTAATTTTGGATTAAAGGTAATTAATTATATTAAAATTAGTTTATTACTCCGAGATATTATGTTTCTCTTAGTTCTCTATTCTACACCAAAAAGTCACAAGAAAATGCTGTTTTTATATTGAGAGGAACTGATTATACGTCGGCGTCTCCAACTAAGGTTGGAGATGTAAGCTGTAAGCAGATTCATTTACGGAGCAAATTTCCCTTATGCTGAGTTAGGACTAGAGTTTGCAATTCCGCGTTCCCGCATTCCCGCATTTTTTGACTCGACAAGGTAATTCAGCTTTTACTGAAGGCCTATTAGCTCCATCACAACAGCGCGGGCGCGTCAGTCAGATCGATCAACCGATCGAGCGAAGTAAAGGATTAAAATTGGTTTATTTGTTTGTTTAAGTAAGATAAGTCCATATTAACACGCAGAAAACACTCCAATTGGTCCGCTACCTGGAGGATCACTCGTTGATCAGTGATAGGCAATACGGCTTCCGCCGTAACCGGTCAACGGGTGATCTTCTGGCGTTTGCCTTGCATCACTGGGGGGAGGCGATGGATCGGCATGGCGAGGCTCTTGCCGTGAGTCTCGACATAGCCAAGGCTTTTGATAGGGTCTGGCACCGTGGCCTTCTCTCCAAGCTTCCGGCATACGGTCTTCCCGGCAACTTGTGTTTGTGGATTTCGGGCTTTCTGCATGGGCGTAGAATTCGTGTCCTCGTCGACGGGCACGCTTCACAGCTCATGTCAGTTAGTGCCGGGGTTCCACAAGGCTCTGTGCTATCGCCTACCCTGTTTCTTCTGCATATCAATGATATGTTGCCGCTTGGCAATATTCATTGCTATGCAGATGACAGCACGGTCCATGGGCGGTACTGCAGTAAGCCACCAGGTTGCCGGGCGGATACTGAGAGTAGACGCGAGGAGCTTGTCATTGAGCTCAATCGGACCCTGGAGCTCATTTCTACATGGGGTACCCGGAATCTGGTTGAGTTCAATGCCAAGAAAACCCAGGTCTGTGCGTTTTCGTGCAAAAAATCCCCGTTTTCTCCTCTCCCCAATTTTCAGGGCATTCCACTAGCAATGCGGAACGGCCTTAATATCCTAGGCGTGGATATCCGCTGCGATCTCAACCCAAGGACACACATCGAGGGCATTATATCCGCCACTTCACGCAAGGTCGGAATCCTGAACAGGGTGCGCCGGTTTTTCACGCCCGGTCAGCTTTTCCGCTTATACAAAGCGCAGGTTCGGCCGGGTATGGAATACTGCTCGCACCTCTGGGACGGTTCCGCCAAATACCTACTCGATGCCTTGGATGGATTGCAGCGGCGTGCCATCCGCATTGTGAATGATGCAGACGTTACAGCCAACTTGGAGCCGCTACAGTTGCGCAGAGACATTGCCGCACTTAGCGTGTTCTACCGTCTGTATCATGGTGAGTGCTCTGAAGAATTGTTTAACCTTGTCCCATCCTCTCCGTTCCACACCAGAACCACGCGTGCGGGCATGCGAAGCCACAGCTTTGTGGTCACAACATCCGCGGCTCGAACTAAAAAGTTCGCCAACTCCTACTTTTGCCGCACCATCAAGCTGTGGAATAGTTTGCCCGCTCACGTGTTCCCTCCTTCCTATGATCCTGGATCCTTTAAGCGAAGCGTGAAGAAGCATTTGTGCGGGCCGGCATGATTGTGTCGACCAGCGGGTGACCATCGTTTCTCGCTGGTTGGTATTATTTTTCTGGACTCCACTGTGCTTACCATCAGGTACAGTGGAGTCACTTTGCCGTGCCAGAATAAAAAAAAAAAAAAAAAAAAAGAAAACCCTATTGATTGCAAACCCCCTACCTAACCTCATAAGAACTATTAAAAAGTACTTTTTCTATTAGATATTGTATGAATGTTTCTATTATTATTATTATTTAATATAGTGTAACTAAACTAGAGGTAATAAAGCATTATTATATGCATATTTTTGCATTTTTAAATTTTACTGCGGGAAAAAAATACTGCGGGATTGCAAACCCTAGTTAGGACCTCAACCAAATCCTACTCCAGCATACTGACTAACTTCCAGGTGGTCGTCACGCGATTAAGCGCCGTAAGAGATATTATAAGACCAGAAATACCATAAATTAATCCTGCATTTTCAAGTATTTTCGGTGCCATCTGGCGCATCGCCAAATATAATTATAATAAAAAAAACCCTAGATTTTTTAGGTGTTTGAAGCTTATTTCGTGAAACAAATATGAAACAGAACATTAGCTTTTCAGCAAAATTTGATTTACAACCAAGCCTTACGAAAGGCATTCAATAAATTACCCACTATCAGATCTAGGGCAGCCGATACGGGTTTCATAACCCTTCATAATTTTTCGATAGCGCTAACTTTAGTTTCTACTCGACCAAGCGTGGCGATCCGATCTCGCTTTAAATTGTTGGGAAAATTGCAAAAAGACCCTTTGTATATGGGTTTTAATTCAATAACATCACATCATTGTAGGGGCTGAACTAATTTCATACCAAAAGCGTTAGGCATACATACATAGGTATTATTAATTACAGGTAAATGTTTCTTGATTTTCTTTTTTTTTGGATATGGCCACATTGACTTTATTTTTGAAGTTTGTTTCAAAAATTGTATTAGACCTCTAGGCTTTTATTGACAATCTATTCTATCAACAATTATACAATCCATATTCGTATCAAAAAGGCGATTAGTTTTATTTAAACTTTGCAAAGAATATATCGACGGCAGAAAGCGAAAACGTAGTAATCCACAAAAATGAAAATGTTCACCAGAGCCAAAAAACTTTTGCATGATTAATCAAAAAATCATAACTAGCGTGTTTTTAAACTCAGACTCACGATTTTTGGATAGTAGACTTGTTATTTTTTACTAAATGTAATTTTACTCGTAACTCTTAAATATCATTTAAAAAATTATTTGCCAAAAATTTGCTGATTACGACATTTTGAACTATTTTTACAGAACGTTAAAATGCTGTACCTAATTGCACTATTGAGTTGTATGGAGTTGAGTCAAATGCAATACTTGAACTGGGATTGTTCAACTGTACTTTATAAACGTGGTTATTCAATGAATCCCATCTCTAAGATATGCTGTAAACTAAAATTATTCATGGTTTGGGGCAATACAAATTGTGTTACACGAATTGTGACTTAAATTCGACAGAAAAAAAAACGTATAAAAACACGAGCAACAAAAACGTAGTATGTCCGCACTGGAGCCAACATTACTGCTAATATGCATCATATTTACGGAAAACGAAAAATGTCGTAATCAACATAGTATAAATTATTACTGTTTTTTTTGTGTAACTTACAGCGTTTCTGTATGCAGGCATTTAAGTTAAATCATGATTTTTCAAAATGTTAATTTATAAACTATTCATCGCAGATTTACGTGACCCGGACCATTTATCGCAGTTTTTTTTCTGATTCGAACAGTGCAATAAATAAAAAAATCACACTTTGTGGACTACGACGTTTTTGCTTTCCGCTATTACGAGTATTATTTACAACCTAAACACTAATACTGAATGCTACACTTATACTGAAGGTCAACAAAGCAATCAGGAGAAACAAAAAAATTGTGCCAATATACTTTAATCAGAATATTACGTGATCTCGAATCCCCTCGTAAGATAAGACAGAAATTACTGTTTAATAAACAACGTGAAAAAGTCACTAATGAACGTTTATCGGTTATACAAGTGTCTAGATAGCGCTTGAATAATAAATTTTGTTTTCTTTCAAGTGTTCAAGTGTCCAGAATTTAGTGCCTAAATTAAATTCTTACTAAGTAGTTTTGTTTGAGAAATTAAACACGAATAAGTAGATTTATTTACCAATTTTTTTTAAGCAGGTATCGTAAAAAATGTACCCTGGCTAAGAACTCCTAAATGCTACTGAGCGTTTGAAAAATAAAACAATTACACAACCAGGGTATCGAACCTAGGAACCCTCGGTTGCACGCCGCATCACATTGAAACCTTCCACAACGAAAAGAATATACACAACCACCGTAATGTATCGAAGAAATAATATTAATTTCCGATTGCTGAACTGTAAGTAATTTCCCATGAGAATGGGAAGGTCGAATGAATTGGCTAAGATTGTAGCAACACAATACTAGGTCAAGATAATGGTAGAACGTTACGCGCCGAAGATAATGAAGCGGAAAAACTAGTCTGTTTTTAAATAACTCTTGATGTCGGTTTATTTTCAAACTAGACTGACTAAACGCACAAGACAGTATAACTAGACTTGGGTACCTAAATTTCTAAAAAAAAAAAAAACTACTCGAGTCTCGACGAGATTAGTAATGCAAATTAGTTTTAATTCGATTATGAAAAACAATTAGTTACTAATTTCATAATCGATTATCAAAATTAGTATTAGTAGGATCATTCGATTATCATAATCATTCATAATCGCCCACCTCTGTCTTGCACCCTTCGTGTCAATCTTCTTGTCTATGTATTTATATAAAAATGAATGTTTGTCTATGTGTCCTTTATAGAATCGTAAACTATGCATTTGATCATATGATGATCTTTAGCAGAGTTGTTGTGCATGAGCCAAAGCATGTTTCCGAGTTGGTACGACCAATTTTCGACAGATGGCGGCACTGTCATTCCAATGTTATTGGAGAGGGAGTGATTGTAAGCACATAAATAAAAAAAAAAAAATCGGTTGTGTGTGTTCGAAGGGATTCGAGAATGATTTAGATTCACAATTGGACCTGATAGATGGCGCCGTTGTCGGTATGTCAAACGGCTGTACCGATTGGGATGAAATTTTCTATGTACATATAGTCTAAATGGTCCCTGGATGATTTCATAACACAATTGGACCCGGCAGAGGACGACGTCTGCCGAGGCAGTTAGTATTTTAATAAAACAATAATTTAAATATATTATGGTTTGATATAAAAAATATTTTATTCTCATGAAGTTAGTAAAAAGCAAACTGAGAATGTCATATATTTATTCTTTCTATATTTCTTCATCAGCTCATTTCTAGACATGTTCCTTTATGTGTCAGCCAAGGAAACACTACAATATACCTACTACTACTAGCATCACAGTTGTAGAGGAGGCCCGTTGCCCAGCAGTAGGACGTATATGAGCTGATGATGATGATGATGAATAATAATATGATAATCCTACCGTGGCTGACACCGCCTCCAAGAATTAAAACTACATTATATTATCGTAATAATTTGATTGACTTTTAAGTAGTCTAATATTTTTCATTTCATTTTACTTAGGAGAACTTTAAAAAATATTTTAAGAATTGTTTGTTATTCATAGGCATGTATTCAGATAGATTTGAAGTGGATAGGTACCTACCTTGCTTCTTGCGTCGTAAACACATAGATCGTACAGTACATATTGATGAAGAGAAATAGTAAGTTGATTATAATTAAGTTATAGAAGAATACGCAATTATTTTTTTACTTTTTAGTGCATTTTAATTTGTTTTGGAATAGTTTTTTTTGAAGGCGGTTTTTGTTTTGTTAAAATTTTTGTTTATTACTAGATACATAAGAATCTATATTACAATTTTATATAGACTCTGTTTACTCCGTCATTACACTCGTGGTATAACTGTGTGTCTTGCGATCGGTCTCGGGTTCAATTCAACTCAGATGGGGTAGTGTTATTATTTTTTGTTAATACGGAATTTACAGTAGCAGTACTAAAACACTAATCATTAATATAGTAATCATTAGCTTCTCCGATAAAGCGATCAAAACTATTAGCTACATATCAAGTTGCCAGTTCACGTCTGGTCTAAGACCAAATCAATCTGGTCCCAAACTACGCGATTGTATCGGGTAGTACGGTTTGGTTCGTATTTCGTGGCAAATATTCATGAATGTTAAAATAGCTGGAACGGATTTTAATTTGTTCCGGGCAAAGTTGACGCTTCGTCCGGGAAAATTAAAATTGCGAACGTCTCAATATTTCGAGAATGCGTTGAAGAAGTCTTTTTTGAATCTTCCAGAAAATTTATAAACTTTGTCCTGCTAAGTGTATAATTATTAGGCGTGTGAGTATTAGTTATACAAGAGTACAATATCTACTCACCGCCCCCCCCTCGGGCCTCTTTTACGAATGAAAAGAGTTGCTATTTTAAATTTTGTTTCATGATTATTATATCATCATCAGCATACGTCCCACTGCTAGGCACGGGCCTCCTTTGTAACTCAGGAGGGAAGGTCTTAGTCTAGTAATCTGGCTTAGTGCGGGTTGGCAGACAACATTTCTAATTCCAAGAATTTTATACATAGGTACATATATTGCGTGTATGCACTATTTCTCTCTAGATGTCTTTTCCACGAATTCTATTACTAGTAAGTAGACGTTACATAATATTGTTTTTATTTTTTGGAGACCCTTACTCTTACCATCTTTTTTGGGATGCCTCACGTAGTCTTCTTTTTCCCGTATTTAGAGTAAGTTGTATTAATATATGGATAAACATCTTTTTGGGGAACTTTAAAATTTTATGGTATCAAAAGTAGGTATTACATGTACATAAATGTCTCATCATCATCATCAGCCCATATTTGTCCCACTGCTGGGCACGGGTCTCCCCTACAACTGAGAGGGTTTAGGCCTAAGTCTACCGCGCTGGCCTAGTGTGGGTTGGCGGACTACACACCTAAGAAATTCCTAAGAACTTTTAGGTGTGCAGGTTTTATGACGATGTTTTCCTTCACGGTTAAAGCAAGTGATAATTAATGGTGAATACACCATAACTTCGAAAAGTCAGAGGTGTGTGCCTGGGGTGTGAACCCGCGACCGCCGAGATTCTCGACCGCGCGCCTAAACCTCGAGGCCATCACTGCTTAAAATATCTTTTAAATGTCTCAGTAACACCAATATTGTCATCCATAGAATTGCCAATACCGAAAATATGATGTAATAGAAAATCTTAAATCTTTTTATTTTCTCTAAGCAAATAGTAACCAAGCGGGAATCCCGCTTCACGTGTGCATCCGAACGGAGGAAGGACATTTTATTAACTTTCCGTTCAGTATTAGAGAAGCAAATAAATTCATCTGAGAATTTTGTTCAAGCGGGCCTTATGTTTTTGTTTCATAGAAATGCATGTAAGAATGTTTTGCTGGCGGCACAGTAAGGTGTATGTATAATGTAATGTATGTATGGTGTATGTGTGTCAACCAACCCGTATTAGGCCAGCGTGGTGGTCTAAGGCTTAACCCCTCTCAGTTGTAGAGGAGGCCGGTGCCCAGCAGTGAGATATGGGCTGATGATTATGTATTATACATACATATGTATGTAAGAAGTATGTATGATCTATAGGTAACGTGACCATTTACTTTTTTACTCAAAACGGTACATTGGTTTATTTGGGTCAATTAACAGGTATTTAATGGAAAAAACAGTACTTTTTTAAACTTATTTATTCGGAAAAGTTAGTTTGAAAGTTACGAATTAAAGATGTTAAGTTATATTTGTATTTATTACAGGAATAAATTTGCTTTAATATAGCTGGTGATGATTTTAAGTAAGAATGAAACTCTTGGCAGGTTTTTTTTTATATTCACCTTAGTTATCAACATCGCCTTTAGAACTGAAGTTTGTGACTGGGTTTTCTTAGATGTCTACAAATTGTTCATCATAGAAAAAAACTCTTTCTACTGGTGCATTTGTAGCAGGCAAACATAAAATATATTCAATTAAAATAGAAAAGTTTTTATGCTGAATATTGTTGGCGTGAAAATGTTTAAATATCTCCATCCCGGCAAAACGGGACAATTTTGCGTTCATTTCGGGGACACCGGGAAACGTAATTATAAAAAGGGACAGTCCCGATCAAAACGGGACGTATGGTCACGGTTGGATCGACTCACAGACTGCGTTGTATTTTTTTAAAGTACATACATACATACATACATATATAACCTCACGCCTGTATTCCCTGAAGGGTTAGGCAGAGGTGCATTTCTGCACCCACATTTCGACAGTATGTATCAGTCCCACGTAATAGGGGCCGAGCCTACTGCCGTTTTTCGGGCACAATTCTAGAGTCCATGCTGCTACTGAGAATTCACTAATGGAAAAACCAAATAACACTTTGCCCGACCCGGGAATCGAACCCAGGCCCTCTAGATCGCACCGCACATACTTGTACCGCGAGACCACGAGGCAGTTTTAAAAGTTTTGTCGGTATTAGCACGATGTGCGGTGATGTATTCAGAATGTGGCTTAGTGTTGGTATCCTATTGAAAGATACGCTTAAAACATAAATGTGAAATCATGTATAATCCTTTTGTTGAGTCCCTAGTGTCCCTATTACCACGGTAATACTATCATACAGTATTTTAACTCGGCCGCATTTTTGAAATAAATACCTACAGCCGCGCGGTACGTAAACATGCTGCGAACCTGCAGAATTTTAATTAAATCTGCCTACTTTGACTTTCTATCTATTTTTGTGATTGTAAATATTTTTTATTTTTATTTAAATAAATAAAATATTTTGTGAATGGAATAGGAAGTGTTTAATAAAAACGCATGTTATTTTTTGATTGGAAGATTTCATGCGACCAAAAACAGCACAATATATAAACACAATATATACTTGTCATATTATTTAATTAATTTAATGGCACTTGCATTTATTTTGTATAAAAATCGCGTGGTTACTGCTTAATAAACAACACCGTCCGTTCGTGACTGCGGCACATTCGCGACTGCCTGCATGCCGAGCGCATGCAAGTTAAACTACTGTATATAATACTGTATGATAGTATTACCGTGGTTTTGGTATCCATTATTGAACGATACGCTTAAAACATAGATATGTATAATCCTGTCTATTACTAAATGAGTTCAAGGCAGTGTTGGTAAACTTTAATTGTATAAACAATTAAGGAATAACAATTGATTAATTGTGAAACGGCGCGGTAACAATTAACAATGGATCATTTGTAATTGTGCAATACAATACAACTAACAATTAAATGGTTGTTAATTGGAATGGCAGCAATTAACAAAGAATTAATTGCTAATCATCGCTTTATACAGTTAACAATCGATCAATTGTTAATTGTTTTGCGATTTCTTTTTACTACCTATTAGTTTTAGTATTGTATACGTGCCTGTGCGGATTCCACCAAGTATTTATATTACTATATTTACGGTGGTAAATATATATTTTCGTTGGCCAAGCCAATGGCATAAAATTTTTAATTAATGAAATTATAAATTGGTTAATTTTCGTCGTCGTATTCGTACACTTGATTGTCTTATAATGACATCCTACCGTCACACTTCCTACTAATAATTAGTAGCGGCATTTCCATAGAAGCCCAAAAGACCAGCTTGCCTTAAAATAAAATAAAATTCCAAATAATAATCTTTAAAGCTTTATTTGACCAAAGCAATTTGACAATTTGATTTATATTAAACATTATCAATATTAATTTAATTAAAAACTGAATAGACAATAATTACAACGTTATCATTTCTGACAATAGTTTAGATTATATTTTAACACAATCCTCTTTTCAAATATACTGTCAGACAATTTGTGGCACTTCGACAGATTTGTCATTGTCGCAATAGAAAAAAGTCGTTCAACTGCCTCTGAAGACGGTAAAGGTGTATTGTATTTAACGAAAATGCTTTTTATCTCTGGATATCTATCGAGAAGGTGCAAATCCTGGCTTTCTTCGGCAAAGAAGTGCTGCATTAAAAGTTCAGCTTTAGTTAGTGGCGCATTGGACGAGATTGAGCTTGTGTCTGTCGCTGATATGTCGGAGTCTGAGTCGGAATCGAAAATAAAAAAAGGATTTTCTTTGATAATTTCTTTTGACGCCACTGATATTTCTCCTACATTATTATCATTCATTTGTTTTGAAATGCTGGTTTTGAAAACTTTAAGAATTTTTGTACGATCATTGGGCTCTAAACAATTTAACCACTTATTTTTAAATCGTGGGTATGACAATGCTGCTATAGCCGCATTCTCCGCTTCGGGAGTGCTTAAATCATAAAAAAATTCAAATCTCTTTTCGACGCTCTGTTTATATGCCCTGATCAAAGATTTGCAAAAGGAAAATTTGTTTTTTGCTTCAATTTTTTTCAATTTATTTCTTAATGCCAAAAGGCAAGGCAGGACCATCCCGTAATATACATTACTCTCACTCTGCATTATATCGAGGGCTTCTGCTATGGGCGCAGTACATATTAAGTACTCGTTTAGATATTCAAATTCGTTTTCTTGAATATAATTTTTTATGTTTAATGCTCTATGTAAAGACAAGTTTTTATCTTTGATATTGTATATTTGCTGAAGCGCTTCAAAAAGACTATTCCATCTTGTCTCACCAGGTCGGCTTAATGTGTGTTGTAGTACATCCTGAATTATTTTAGCACTCTTTGGACATCCTGCTGCTTTCCATAAAGCATTACACTTTTTTAAGACTGTAGCATGCATTTTAGACAAAGGAGTGTTTTTCTCGCTTAGAATTTTGTTCGCGTCCGTAGTTGCGCATAAACTTAACGTATGTGCACAACATCGTAAATGAGCCGGAAGCGGAAATAAATTCATATATTCGGGAACCTGTTTATTTGACGAATCGTCTTCAACATCTGATCCTGACGATGTTTCAGATGATTGGCAATCCAGCATAGAGTCATCAACAACATCAATGTTGCTTAATTTGACACCGAATATTTTTAAAGCTTTAACAAAATTAATACCATTGTTCGTCACCGAAGCAATAATTTTGTGAGTATTAAGTTCAAATTCTGCGTATATTTCTTGAATAACCTCTGATAGACCATCATAGCTGTTGACGCCTTTGAATCTTCGACAAGCTAAAGCCACCGAAACTCTGCGTAAATCACGTGTGATCCAGTGGGCTGTCACTCCGATAAAACTTATTTTTTTGCTGGACCAAATATTTATTAATGTGCACACATAATCAACTTGTTTTAGTTGTGATTTAATCGACGACACTTCCATTTTATAATATTTTTCGATACGACAACCTAAAGTACGTTGACTCATTAGAGTTAAGCCCATCTCAGAAACATCCAAGTCTGTAAATATTTTTGAAAAATATGGATCTTCAACTGCTTGTATTGGGATCATGGAATGTATGCAATACTTTAAAATGTTTTCATCGAACTGGTCTTGCGTAATTTTATTCTTATTTAGTTTCTTTGTTTCACTAGTTTGGGTATTGACAGTAGTATCATGTTTTTTCTTAAAGTCTGTTTTCTTTTTCTTTGCATATGTCTTGTACTCTTCGACGCATTGGTTTCCGTGTTTACGTTTCAAATGACTCAGAAAATTCGATGTACAATTGACATATCCTTTAACTTTAGTTGTAACATCTCCTGGACATTTCATACATACCCCTGTGATTTTATTACCCGTAGACTCTTCAGGCAAGTACTTAAAAAATGTCCCGTCGAGCAAGCGAAGTCGCGGTTGCGAAGACGACGAGCACTCAGCGGCATCAGTTGGTGGTAAAGACGAAAAATGTTCCAATGACGACACATTAATATCCGAAACTTTCACAAAAATTTTGCTGTCTTCATTGATGTTGCTATCCTCCATCGACCACATTTTCCAGAACAGTGCAATACGTTTAACAAAATAAAACACAAAGTAAGTAATAAGTTAGGCTATGCGAAACCCACAGTACGCAAGTACAACTTCCAAAACGTCTTTACGCACAGAGATCGTACGTGGAACTGGAAACAAACGACGCGAAACGGTAGCCGAACCGTTGTTCGGGCCAGAGTGAGACAGATAGAGGTAAAAACTTGCGTTAAAACGAAACAACTGCGCCACGACTTGCAACGTTTTGTATTGTGATAAAAAGACGGGTGCGGCAAACACGGTTAATGGAAAATAACAAGTTATGAGAGAATAAAGAATGTACCAATCAATTTATAAAGGGTATAAGGGGCAACTAACGTAAAACTTCTAGGACGTAGTTAATTAATGGTTTTGATAGCTTCATAAAACAATTAAAGAAGTTAATTGCAATTATTTTAATTGCGAGTTTCAATTGCTGTTCATTAATCTAAATAATTTAATTGTAATACGCGGTTGAATCAATTGCAATTTATTTAATCATAATTACTTTTTAATCAATTAATTAGTTAACTTAAAACTTAATTGATTAATGCCCAACACTGGTTCAAGGTTGTTGTGTGTATTTTTCTTATCTTTATAGGTATATACAATTCTTCTGTACGTGTGTTGTTCCCATACTCTTCCTAAACGGCTGGACCGATTTGAATGATTTTTTTGTGTGTGTTCAAGTGGATTCGAGGATGGTTTAGATTCGCAATTAGACCCGGTAGGTGGCGCTGTGATCGAGTTCTGAGATATTGATTTTTCGTATATCAGAACTTATCTCCAAAATTTTAAACAATTCGTTTTCTTCGTTCAAAAGAAGGCAGCTGAATTTTTTATGTCTTCAGGTGGATTTGAGAATGGTTTAGATTGAAAAAATTAATGTGAAATTAAAATTGTGTACAGGACAACGTCTGTCGGGTCCACTAGTCTATTATAAATTATAAACATCAATAATAAAATGTTCATATGAGCCTCGACTACGATTAAACAACGTATAAGCAAAGTATTGATACCTTCATCACTTAAAATAGCGCATAATTTTGCCTACAAACTGTCAATAAAGTACTTATCTACCTTCTTTGGGTAACACAGGCCATATAAATATTATTCAAATAATACTAAGCACGGTGTTTTTGTCTGAGAAAACCTATCTTATGACCATAATTTTAAACATCCTATCATTTTTTCACCAAACTATCTCCCTCACTCTAACTACCCCGTAACCTCAACATAAGGACCGTAATAATTTCCAATCGGCTTCCAAAATATGCTATACTTTCATGAATAAGAACGGTATCGGCCATTTCCTCCTTGAAAGGTTTCATTTCACGTTATTTATATAGAAAACGAGGTGCTTTGTTTACATTATTGAAAATATATCTAGCGGTGGGTCTGAAAAATATTTCCTCAGTTTTATAAGTCTGGAGCGGACGGGTGTATTGTTTTCGATATTTACATTTACCGTGCATTGAATACTAGCTTCGTTCTGTGCTTTCACCCGATTTATTGTGATTTTACTAGGTAAATATCAAATAGTATTGCTTCAAATTATGACTACTATCTTACCCATCATCATCCTCATCAGCCCATATACGTCCCACTGCTGAGAACGGGCCTCCTCTACAACTGAGAGGGGTTAGGCCTTAGTCCACGCTGGCCTAATGTGGGTTTGTGGACTACACACCTAAGAAATTTCTAAGAACTTATAAGTGTGCAGGTTTCATCACAATGTTTTCCTTCACCGTTAAAGTAAGTGATAATTCATTGTGAATACACGCATAGCTTCGAAAAGTCAGAGGTGTGTGCCTGGGATCTAATCCCGCGACCGCTGAGATTCTCGACCGCGCGCCTAAACCTCGAGGCCATTGCTACTTAATCTATCTTACCCATCTACCGGGGCGGTACTGCCATAGAAGCCCAAAAGCGTTAGACTTTAATTTGTAATGTCTAGTTTATACTTTTTTATTGAGGGTTCATAATATACTCATTTATACGTCAAATTGCTTTTGTTAAATAAAGATTTGAGGCCTAAACATTGTTATTCGGAATTTTGTAAGGCAACCTGGGCTTTTGGGCTTCTATGGAAGTACCGCTACTGCCCATCTAGTTCAAATTCATCAGACTATTCCCAAGTGGCGGTTTAGCAATATCTAACATAACCTTAACATTTAATTCATACCGTACTAGTGTATAATAATTCAGTGGGAGCATTACGAGATCTAAGTTATCTGGCGCGGCTTAATCGGACGGTACGGCGTCAATATCCTTGTAATATTAAAGGGCTGAGGGTGCTGTTAAATTAACACCGGTAAACTGCCGAGGTGTAGCTTTCTGTTGAGTTAGCGCAAATAGCTTGTACTAAGGCTTGAGATATAATGAAATTCCGTCTAGGCTTGCAAATTAAGCGAGCGAATTAAACAATTATGTAGGGCCGTTTGTTTGGTGTTAATTGTCAGCCACTGTGGTTTGTTTTCCATGGCTGGGTCTTGGAACAGAAACCCGTGATAAATGAAGTTTTCCCCCACCCAAGTTTCATCCCAGTAACCAGGACTTCAACACGCAATCACGCGGTCGAGAATCTCTACGGTCGCGGGTTCAAACCAACAAACAAATGTGTATTCACAATGAATTATCACGTACTTTAACGGTGAAGGAAAACATCGTGATGAAACTTGCACTCCTAAAAAAGTCTAGAATTTCTTAGGTGTGTAGTCCGCCAACCCGCACTAGGCCAGCGTGGTGGACTAAGGCCTAAACCCTCTCAATGGTAGAGGAGGCCCGTGCCCAGCAGTGGGACGTATATGGGCTGATGATGATGATGAACCAGGACTTTACACATACAAAGATTAATAAATATCCCCGAGTAATTTTTCTCTAAACTGTTGCTGTAAAGTTAGTAACACAAATCGCCGAACTTCGTTCATAAATATTCATAGTGGAAGGTAGTTTACGAAGACAATAAACAATAGTGAATTTCGGGCCGGACATAACCTGAAACATAATAATGAAAATCAAATAGCTTTTGTTGTTCGAAGTTATCGCATAAATCGACTCGCCTTACCGCGACGCCTATTTAAGAGGAACGTTTATGAGATCAAAGAGGCCATCGTTTGGCATAAGCGAATGGGTTTTTTTCAACATAAATTGCCCATTTTGGTAATAAAAAATGTACGTGTTTTTGTTTTTTATTGCGTCGTTCTCATAGACGCGGTATTTAATTGACGTGCTTCGGTTTCGGGAATCATTATTAGAGCTATCAAACAAACTTTATAATGCTTTATTTTAGGTAAAAATACTTTATATTTTACACATAAATCATCATCATCACCATCAGCCCATATACACTACCGACAAAAAGTTTGGAAGCACTTTTAATACTCTCAATTACTTTAGAAATAATATAAGATATAGTATTATTTAATTAAGAATGATTAGGTACTTAATTAAAACAACAATTAAACTATGAAAAAAAACCATATTCTTATTACTGAAATAATATTATATTTTATTACAACATCGATAAAATTTGTTATTATCAATTTACTATTTGTTTTTACAAAAATTATAGGTGCTTCCAAACTTTTTGTCGGTAGTGTACGTCCCACTGCTGGGCACGGGCCTCCTCTACCATTTAAAGTTTTACGCCTTAGTCCACCACGCTGGGCTAGTGCAGGTTGGCGGACTACACACCTACGACATTCCTAAGAACTTTCAGGTGTGCAGGTTTCATCACCATGTTTTCCTTCACCGTTAAAGTAAGTGATAATTTTTTGTGAACTTTAACATACGCTAAGCCAATTCACGTATAAATTGCGAGATGATAAAACTAAAAATATATTTCAGACGCCAATCACCTGACCGGGCGGGTATATTCGTAGCCTTGTCAGTTGCATATGTCAGCACGGCCTGGATAAGAGTTATATTGTTTTTATTGTCAAAAACTCTTTTAAATGTATCAAAAGTCTCGTTGATATGTTTGGAGCGTAAAATCTTTATTAATATTTGAGTTTGTTAGACCTTTTATGCCTTTTGCATGTAATTTTTTGTGGTGAATCGCTTTAGTTATTATTTAATAAATAAGTTTGAAGGTGAAAGTCCGGTTAAATTGTGAAATAAATATGCTGCATAAGAGATATTTATTATGCCTGTGTCATTAATAAATAAAAAAATACACTCAACTGTCTCATATGTACATAGTACCCACACTAGGATACAAGTCCTGTGTCGTAGATATCAGAAACTACGAGAGACTTTTCGGTGTCACAAACACCCATATATTTGTGGATCACACAAACATTTATCTCGGTGCGGGGATCAAACCCGCGGCCTCTCGTTTCGCCAGCTGGTATCTAGCCAACTGCGCCAGGGGCAGTCAATTAATTTGTTCACTATTTTTTGCTATTCCTTATGAATAATACATTAAATTTAAAATATAGTTAAATGACATGTGTATAGAACTCAATTATTGAAAAAAAAGCGGTTTGGAGTTGCTGTCTAGACCAGAACAAAGGCATCGATCAACTAGCATTAGTAAAACACATTTGCTCAATCTCTTCATTAAGAAATATATTATCCTGGTCCTATTTTGATTAAATATAGGGATTTTAATTTAAATCATTTTTATGAATGGCAAGATAAAATAATTTTAACATTTTTAATCCTTCAAAACTTAAACAAAGCAAGACAAGGGTTTAGAAAAATCTTTACACTTAATTATCATCCAACAATGAGAGTGAAAAATTAATTCAAAACTCTGTAGTCCCTTTGAAAAATTCGTCGTCTGCAAAGTCAGATAAATGCGAATGCAATTCATCATCCGTTCATGGCGACCTCAGCAGTCATTTTTCGTGACAAGACGGCAACTTTTCAAGAAGCACGCAAGCCTACAAATACCTCTGTATGCGAATGATAAATTAATTCTTGGCAAAATTCTCGCTGAATAGATGAGGCTGAAAGTTCAAGTCGGGTTGATGTAGGAGATAATTCTTAAAGTTGATTTTTGTATAAATAACTTTGAATATTTTTCATGAAGGTACTTATCATGGTTTTGTTATGAATCATTGAAGTTTTATATTTGTATTTAGACCGTGATCGGAAACTAAGACAGGTAATAGCCACGGTTATTACAAATCCATTAGCGTTAAAAAAAAACCCGACAAAAAATAAAAAAATTGACGTTTTCCTAAAAACCACATACATATATTTAATACCTATTGTATTACCTGCTGTAGTTTCCGATCACGGTCTGAATGCATCCTTTATAGCGTTTTGTATTTAAGTCAAGAAGAAATTAATATGATTGTATCTACTCGACTCGACAGCCCCGTGGCGCAGTTGGCTAAACACCAGCTTGCGAAACGAGAGACCGCGGGTTCGATCCCCGCACCGAGACAAATGTTTGTGTGATCCACAAGTATTTGTTTCCGGTCTGGGTGTTTGTGAGGCTGACAAGTCTCTCGTAGTTTCTGATACCCACGACACAAGACTCGTATCTTAATGTGGGGTCAGAACTATGTATGTGACTGTTGGGTGTATTAAATATTTATTTACTGGCGAAATTCAACTATTTCTATCGCTCCCTAGTTAGAATTCTCATTGGCTGATTCAGATGCACCCACCACTTGTGGATGATGGATCGTGGATGATGACTTTATGATGACCTAGAAAGATACGTGTTGGTTTGTGGAGCTCTCCTCATAAACAGATTTTTCAAAGTTAACATTATTAGAGTCCTTTGGTTATAATCGTGCCTGGTTATAATGACTGCCTCGTGGTCTCGCGGTACAAGTATGTACCGTGCGACCTAGAGGTCCTGGGTTCGATTCCCGGGTCGGGCAATGTGTTATTGCGTTTTTCTATTAGGAAATTCTCGGTAGCAGCACGGAGTCTGGAAAAGTGCCCGAAAAACGGCAATAGGCTCGCCCCCTATTACGTGGGACTGATATATACTTGGCGAAATGTGGGTGCAGAAATGCACCTCTGCCTACCCCTTCGGGGAATACAGGCGTGAGTTTATGTATGTATGTATGTTTGGTTATAATCTAGGTTATGAAACGGGATGTTGCAGGTTTAATCCGTGCATTGAGATATACAATTATACATAGACATATATAAGTATTTCCGAAAAGAGAGATGGTGAACTTAGTAACGTTTTTCGCTCATACTTCATGTACATGCTTCTAAGAATTTCTTAATACAATAACAATGACATTTTACCCTATACGCGAATCAAATTGTCAACATGTCCATCTATATCTATGCTATATCTATGATAAACTATATATCCCTATTTCTATGATACACTGAATATTTAGATCGATCAAAGAAGTTATTTTGGACTTTATATTAAAAATTTCGTCTAAAATCATAGATCAAATTTATAGCAGTATTCATAAATAAAAAAGAGCTATTTTTTCCAAACATAATTACCAAGCGAAAGCACGAAACAAGAAATACGGCGATACCTCTCACATCCGAAGGCATAAAGCCATAAAATACGATGAAGAAAGCAATATTCTGATAATATTTTGATCAAATTTATAGTCGAAGCTAAAAGCCACAATTTAAGATAAGATTGCGGGGTTTCTCGACCTGACTTTGGAAGTCTCCTTTTTTATTTGAAATCAAAATTACGAAAACAGTGTTCATAATAGAATAACCCCAATCTATAATAGTTATGGCAGTTCCAACCTTAGAATAAATTTAATTAGAGTTTACATTTTCAATCTTTTTACTCTCTAAAACTGGTTGATTACCAAAACCTACGTCAATATACCAAGACTGCTTGTTAGTCATCACAAATTTTCAGAATTAGAGATTAAGGCTCCTGCTCTAAATTAGAGATTAAGCTCTAGATACATTTCACTGCTGGACATAATTTATTAATCCAAGTCCACTATTTTTTAAATTCTCATAGCAAATTATCATCCTGATTCAAGATGCTTGTTTAAAAATGTTCAATAATACTGCAAATACAGACACATATGAAAGTTTCAAAGTGTTCTTAATTTAGTCTACTTTCGGTACCCACCAAAGAGTGAATTTTAACTTTCCCGAACAATTTCAATAAACCACTGGATGTGCAAACGGGGTCTGCCAAAATCTAGATACGTGTAAATAACTATAGCCTGCGGACGGAATTCAATCTAACGGGGTAAGAGATTGAACCGCCGGAGATACCGACATAGCCTTTACAAGTGTCTAGTTTGTTTCACCATTCACTTCGTACATAAGCCAGTACGTGTCTCCTCATTTTTCGTTTTTGCCGTTTTCAATCAGAATGTTTATCGCTTTCTATTTGGTTGTTTGTCAGTCATGGTTTTCATTTCGTCGTCTGTGTTTGGATCTACTTCGGCTTAATTGGTAGCTGTAGTTTCTATTTAATTGGCATTGAGTGGGTATTTCTCACTACTCAGATATAAACCCATAAAAAATTAAAAGGATAGTTCCAGTAGTTTGTATTTAATAATCTCTAAAAGACGCGTTCATTTTACTCATTAAGTAATAAGTTCTTGCTAAATTACATTAAAATTTATCAAGACATCGTGTGATAACATAGGAATTACTTAATATACTACAAACTTTCGCTTTTATTACTTATAGGTTTGAAGAAGATTTTTTACTGTGTTTATAAAATATACTGCCTCGTGGTCTCGCGGTACAAGTATGTGCCGTGCGATCTAGAGGTCCTGGGTTCGATTCCCGGGTCGGGCAAAGTGTTATTGGATTTTTCCATTAGGAAATTCTCAGTAACAGCACGGAGTCTGGAAATGTGCCCGAAAAACGGCAATAGGCTCGCCTTCTATTACGTGGGACTGATACATACCTGGCGAAATGTGGGTGCAGAAATGCACCTCTGCCTACCCCTTCGGGGAATACAGGCGTGAGTTTATGTATGTATGTGTATAAAATATGTACGAAATTATAACACGTTAGTATAAAGAAGGAATAAAAATTTCATATAAGTCTTATTCCAGGTATTTTCCATAAACAGGACAGGTTAAGTTCCATTATAAATAAAGCGCAGTATCTGCAATGGGTATTTTAATATTGCTAAAAACGGGTTTAACTAAGAAGATCCGCCGAAACAAACGTATCACTGGAATTCACGCGACCCAGTTTTGATTTGATTCAGAGCAGGTCAGCACTGATTTTTGTCCAATTACTGAGGTAAATTATAGGAGACATACACAGACATCATATGATTAACAAATTTATTCAACAAATAAACCAATTGAAGTAGGTATAATCAAATGAATTATTTGTCGAGATCAGCCGTTATTGTTACTTAAACAAAAACTTATTGAAAATATAAAAAAAATAACCGGAGTGTCAGGTGGATTTTAAAGTTTAATTATTTGACAAAAGTGACCAAAATATTTTTCTTATCAGAAAAAGTGATCGTATTCTTTGACTTATCAGAAGATGAATTCTAAATTGTCTATGAAACCATAAGTGAGTGAATTTTTGTCTTTAGCCTAACTGTACTATTTTGTGCAGTAGTGTAGAAATTTTGTTTTTCATTTGATAAAATTTTCATTGCACCATCAAGCAATGGAATAGTTTGCCGGCTCACGTGTTCCCTCCTTCCTATAATCCTGGATCCTTTAAGCGAAGCGTGAAGAAGCATTTGTGCGGGCCGGCATGATTGTGTCGACCAGCGGGTGACCATTATCGTTTCTCGCTGGTCGGTATTTTTGTTTTGGACTCCACTGTGCTTACCATCAGGTACAGTGGAGTCACTTTGCCGTGCCAGAATAAAAAAAAAGTCTTGTTTCGTTGACATTTTAGAAACTCATTGCCAATTAGTGTAGTGAAATATTTCTATATCGTATTTTATTATTTAAAGAGTTCGTCATTAAAAATTCTCCCAGCAAACATAAAAAAATAAATTAAAATACACTTCCATTTTTAAATTGCGCATCAAAAAGTGTTAAACGCTGGTACCCGTAGAATATCACACAAATTCTTCCCCAACAAAATATTTAAACACGGGATCGTCCCCGAGGGGGGTTTTCGAAATGCAATACATCGTCGCATACCAAATGTGATCCTCGCAACATTCCCAACAGTATATCCTTTAGATGCCATTCTAAGTAAGCAAGAACGTGTTTTATGTACGATATTATCATAAGAAAACAATAAAACGAATGAATGCGCGCAAAATCAAAAGCGTTCCATTTCAATATAAATCACTATTTGTCTTCCTCAAGCATTCAACCCTTTTCCAGCTGAGATTACTTTCGCCTGTGTAATTCTTCTTTTATTTTTATTACTTTTCCCTGTATCACTCTATCATTTGAATACGTTTGGCCTTCACCGCATGTTAATCTTTTGTATGACAATATATTCAGGCTTTTGTTTGTAAATATTGGGTCTGAATACAATAGGATAGGCTGTGTTGCGCTCGTGAATATTGTGCGAAATAATTTTGACCGTTTTATATTTGGAATAATAATTAAGCATCTAGAGCAGAATTATATGTATTTATAATGAATTATCACGTACTTTAGCATTTATGGAAAGCATAATGAAGAAATCTTCAGAACCAAAAGTTCTTAGATTTTTTTTTAAGTGTTTGGTCCGCCATCACTAGGCTAGCATGTATCAATATATAGCGTATATGGGATAATAATGAGAGTAGACTTAAGCGAATATACTAAAGAGTATATTTTTATTTATTTTATTTTTGACAGCCCCGTGGCGCAGTTGGCTAGACACCAGCTTGCGAAACAAGAGGCCGCGGGTTCGATCCCCGCACCGAGACAAATGTTTGTGTGATCCACAAATATTTGTTTCGGGTCTGGGTGTATGTGAGACCAAAAAAGTCTCTCGTAGTTGATACCCACGACACAAGACTTGTATCCTATTGTGGGATCAGAACTATGTATGTGACTGTTGGGTGTATTTATATATTTATTTATTGCAATTTCATACGTGGGGGATTTGGTTTAGGTGCAGATAATACATATATTCATGGCTGTTTATCTAAAGAAGATAAGAAGTGATGTATCTCTGCACCCTCGTATTGCAAAATTTTTAGGGCTCACGTTATTGGAGGCCCGCTCTTGTCGTGTGAGCATGCACATTTCTAGACTCAACGCTGAATTTTCTTACGGAAATCATCCTAACTGTACTCTGAATCGAAAAAAATCTCGCGAGCTCGTGGCCATTTTTACCACAAAACCAACGATATAGTCTCCAACTATGCTTCCTATTAAAATGCATAGCATGGATGTATTTTAAATAAATCAACAACACTATTTAAAGCTTTGTTTTGAAACACGCATGTATTAGTTCAGTTTTAGTAATTTAAATCGACCGTGTGACCCGCCCACCTGGCATGCTAAGTAGTGTTGACAGTCCTGTCACAAACACAGCGGATGATACAGTATAAGTGTATTTGTAGTGAACTGGTTAATTTAAAATATTTGGCCACATAGCTGACTTTATTAAATTAAATTATAACTTTTTCGTTAAGGTCATGAGGACTAGAGTCTAGTTGAGACTAAATCTTGGATTCCGCGTGTCTGATTTTTCAACGCTCTCTGTCATCATCATCAGCCAAACTCCTCCTCTGTGAACAGAATCCTTTCCAAAGGATTTCCAGATAGTCTTGTTGTATAGTTACCTGGTTTTATAGAAGCAACTTGTATCCAACGACCGCCGACCATCTGCAGATGAACGTCCAACATTCAACTAGTCGATAGCTTACGCTCCAGCTACATATAATATCATCATCATCAGCCCATATACGTCCCACTGCTGGGCACGGGCCTCCCCTACAACTGAGAGGGTAATAGAGGAGGAGGAGGGTAGAGTGAGGGACATATAATATATTCATAATTTATTTGATCACGCATTTTAACAGTGAAGGAAAACATTGTGAAGAAACCTACGGCCGAAGAATTCTTCATAAAGAATTTATTCATAATCTATATCCGCCTATTTGTATCTATGTATGTCCGCCAATCCACACCAATCAAGCATCGTGGACTAAGACTTAACCTTCACTCTTTAGTAGAGGTGTCCAATGCAAAGACGTGGAAATATAGGACGTACATGGCATGATATAGGTAGCTTTAATTTCTTATATGAGAGATTTGTTTTTCGTAAAATGCTTCTTAGTAATACGTTTCTATCTTTATAGAATTCTAAGTTTATTTTTCAAATTTCGTGATCGTTAAAAATTGGTGTGGTCGTTACTCATCAGTCAAAACTGTATTAGGCCCACATTGCCCTTACCATCAGGTGCAAGGGAAAAAATACAAATATACATTTTGTCTATGCTTAGACGTAGAAACTATTACGCACTTAATATTTTTCTGTACCATTATTGAATTTCATGTTTGATCTTAAGGTCTGTACTCATTTCATTTTCGTATACTATTCAATTGTAGGATGAAACAATAAAACACTGGAATAAATTTATATTTTTTTTTATTAAACTGGTAATTTTTACAAAGAAACTAATCACATGGAAATCTTTACAATTACGCTTCTGATATTTAACTTGTCGACAAATAGATTCAGATAAAAGATGTTAGACATCGTTTAATACTATATCTAGTATATACAATTATTTACATCTATATCGATATATACAAGTTTACGTTGAAAAGTAAATGCGACCAAATTTAATGATATTTTCCCTTAAAAAGACACTGTATAATTAGACATAGAGAAGTAATACATTTCACAGCCAGTAAAATTAATCGAAATAAACCAATCAAAATAGTTTAAAAAATTGATCAAGTCTTTCAATTTGTGTTGACGTGTTCTAGCATTTCTGGTAGCGCATTGTATGCGACCATGTTACCAAAACCTTTAGGTTCCTTTTTGGTAACAATAGTCACTATCTCTTCTTCGGGTGGTGGAGGAGGAAAATCAGCATTAGTTTCCATTGTCCCTTGTATATCGTCTACACTAAGTACTACCTCCCTATTATCAATTTCAATTCTATTACGATCTACCGAGCTATCCTCCATAATGCTGTACAAGTTCTCTGATTTATTTTTATTAAATATTTGTCAGGAGTTCATGTAAAACGGATCGTTTAGATTGACCTCATCATTCACAATATTGCTTTTCTGCGACCACTCTTTTTGCTGGTGCTTTATCCTGTATATTATCTCGTCGTGAATGACTCCAAAGCACATGGCTGTCAGAGCCAAACCAGTCAATGTGTACGCAGAGCAGAACCACAAAGTAGTAGAATTAATGGTATAGTACCTAATGCCATTGATAGTAGTGTAACTCATCCCAGGAACAATATTACCGAAGCCTATCGTACTTAAAGCCATGAAACAAAAATAAAATCCGTCCACAATACCCAAATTGTCCAGTTTGAAAAGCACTATAGCTCCGGCGATGATATAAATAAAAATTGCGGCGAGACAGAGCAGAACCGGTGCTAATATGCTCAAGCCGTGCATAGACAATTTCGAATCTGTGTCAGGCCAGCTTATGATGTCATCTTTGGCAGTACTAGTTGTGGGTCGTTCTGACAGAGACAAATCTTTTTGGCTGTCCGGTTTTAACACGTAGCACTCCTCTGTTGGCGTTTTGCTTGTGTTTTGGCTATTAAGAATTTCTTCTTGCTGCCTCTTGAGTTTCATTCTTCGCTCCTTCTCAGCCATTCGTCGTTCATCGTAGCAGCAGTAGCCGCAGTTGGAGCAGAGACAGCAGCACAAGGCTCTGCTGAAGACGCTCCGAGCCATCTTTGAGAGCAGAGAGCCGACGCTTGATAAGTATACCAAAGTGAGTGGTATACCTACTAAAGCGTAGAGGATTGTGACTCCCTTTCCTAGTATTGTTCTTGGTGCGATGTTGCCGTAACCTGTGAAAGATATAAATTTATATCTGTTAATAACAGGGTTTGACTCAAAGGTCTATCTCGTTGATTTAGATTTTTCAATTAGGAAATGCGCAGTTGTAGCAATGCAGCAAGAAATGTGCCCAAATATATTACATAGACTTTTCATCGTGGGAATTATAATGCGGGTAGTAAGGTTGTGGGCGTAGAATTACATTTCTGTCTACCCATTTAGAAACACAGGTGTGTTTATATGTATGTGCTTTAAGTTAAGCGATGTTATTCAACATTAAATATGGAAATTGAGTACGTTTTGGTTGCATTACTTTGGAGTGTTTATCATCAATTATTACGTCATCACTTATGTAGACTCAAAGCTACAGTTAGTACGCCATTTATTCAATTCCCGGTTCAAATACTACATTTTACCCACACAAGTATCTTTTGTAATATAACACAATTGTATTATACCATGCTTAAAAATATATCTGTAACAAATATTTGTAGGCGGTATATGTATATGATAAATAAATTACGAAAAAAAACATGCTCGACTCGGGAATTCAACTTAAGACTTCTATTTCGCACGGCACACACTCGTGCCAAGGTACGTTCGCAACCGGCATAATATTTCTTGACAACTGAACTTAACTGCCTTCAAAGTAATAATAAATATAATCTATCAATGAAGCCCTTTGTTAAAAAAGAACAATGCTATAATACCCAGATTTATTTTTTAATTATCAATAAATGAAGTTACTGTTAACTTTCAAAATAAAAATTTCAAATTTATATCTGAAAAGTCTCTTCCTAAAATATTAAGTTCGTGATAATCTCTACTAAAATAAAAATAAAACATTCACAATTCGCGCGACTTGCATAAAGTAATTCAAAAATTCTCACCTATAGTGGTTAAAACAGTTAGCGAGTAAAAGAACGCTAGTGCCAAATTCCACTCGTGCTCCTCATAATGGTTGCTAGCGTCGCCGCCTCCGAATTCCCCTAACGCCATCTCTTTGTAACTGACGCCATATTGTGACGCCATTTCAGTAGTCACCCTTTGCACGAGCTCATTTTGAAACTTTAGAATCTCCTGTGCAGCTAACCGCGTCCAATTTTCTCTGTACAGTATATTTAACGACACTGTAATCTCCCAAATATTTTCAACCGCTCTACTCCTCGCGTCCCAGAAGTAATTTGCTGATAATGTCAAATTTCCATATTCGTAATCTTCCTCTGCGAGCTTTTTGGACGTGCTGTTTTGATCTTTGTGGCTTATTTTCTGCCTGTCGGGTAGCAGGCGTGGCCTCACTGGCATTTCCGATCCCCCTTCTATTGCTAGGAATATAAACGATCCGAGGAACGTGTAAGCCAGTAAGACTGTGAATATCACGACATTTGTTAGTGATCCGATAATGAATTGTTTTCTCCTGTACTTTGTAGTTTTGAAACAAAAGCAGCAAACAACTTTTTGGCGTGATATTTGCGCTTTCTTCCTGCTATTTGATACCATGGAGTCGCCATCTTGGCTTCTGTCCAGAGGGATCCCTCCATTTAGCGTTGGCTTTGCCAACGTATATTGTTCGAAACGGCTGATTGCTTCTTTATCCAGTACTACATGATCTATATCCATTTTGGCGTTTGTTACCTTCTATTATCGTGTGACGTCATTATCCTTCTCGCCTTATGTTTATCTGGAACAACGAAAAATAAATTGTTAATATCGCATGCCTAAACATTTTCCTCAAGCGTAAGTGGTATATCATTTTTCAAAGTCGTTTCACGTTGAAGGAAAAAGTGACAAATGAAGAAGTATGAGCTAAAGAATGATTAATGATCTAAATCTATCCTCGGGTGATCCCTAAAAGATAACATCTGAAACAAGTTATTTATTACTAAGCATAGCCAGTAAAATATCTGGACGTTTTTCAATGTTTATATTTTTTGTTACATCTATACCATATCTTGGTCCCACGGCACATACTTGTACCGCGAGACCACAAGAGATCCTGGGTTCGATTCCCGGGTCGGGCAAAGTGTTATTGGGTTTTTTCATTAAGAAATTCTCAGTAACAGTACGGAGTCTGGAAATGTGCCCGAAAAACGGCAATAAGCTCGCCCCCTATTACGTGGGACTGATACATACCTGGCGAAATGTGGGTGCAGAAATGCACCTCTGCCTACCCCTTCGGGGAATACAGGCGTGAGTTTATGTATGTATGTATACCATATCTATGCTATACCATAGCAAAGAGAACATATTTCTAGATCTTTCCGATTCTCATCAATCACTTCGTCTTCCACATACCCGCATGCTTCATTAGTTACAATAATAACGACTAATGGTACATCGATAGTGAGATTAATATCCGTAAGAATAGAAATGTTATCCTAATTGATATATTCAATTCCGCTTTAGTTTATCCGTTCATTAACTCGATCCTTAATGACCTTTTGAGAAGCGGTAGAACCCTGCTTTAGAAAATTTATCTTATGGAATATATGTTATGAGTCGTAATGATCATGGTTTTTTTCATATCGCAAAAAATGGAACTCATTTTCTTGTTCCATTCTCATCACGACATTTTAATACTGGTAGTGGTAAGACATAACTACTGTTGAAAGCTTATTACAGAAAATTGTAGATTTACATCATCAAGATCTCATCATATAATTTCACGACATCAGCCAATTTTTTATAGGAATTTTCATACAAAAATAAAAGCCAAACTGAAAAACCGCACGATGTAATGAAACATAAAGACACCGTACAGCCTAAATGTAATCCAATTCGCCTTCAGTTACAACGATGTGCAAGATCCCGTAATAGTATAAGACCGGGTGCGATTCCCTCCGTCTTTTATCTAATGAGACTGTTTATTAAACGCATAAAAAGATACTTTCGTCAAACGAATTTCTTGGTATAAGTCGACCGTCACCGCCAATTTCGCCGTGAAGATTATTTAATTAGATCGTCCGTATATTGCTCTCCGCTGGATTCGATTACTTTAAAAAGCTTATAATTTTATACATACTATCAGACATAAATTATTACAAATTTGGTTGCTGCATTCATATATGTAGATATGTATATCCTCGCGCTGTGCTGTGCGCGCCTCAAGGCATAGCAGAGCATCCTCTGGGTGGCGGATGGGGGAATAGTCGGTAAGACAGCCTAGCTAACTACCGGCTAAGTCCGATGGACTTGCTGAACAAAGTAGGATGTGGTCCTCCAGCATATTGGGTGTTGTGCGGCGGGCTAACAACCATCTCACGTAAAAAATACCATGTTACGAGACCGATAATAAGAGTAACGCATATAGGGTGCATTCAGACCGTGATCGGAAACTAAGGCAGGTAATAGCAAAGGTTATTACAAACACCCTGGCGTTAAAAAAATCCCGACAAAAAAAATATTGACGTTTTCCTACCAACCACCATTTTATACCTATGGTTGTTGACCTTTACTATTACCTGCCTTAGTTTCCGATCACGGTCTGAATACACCCTGTATATTATATATGTACTTATACTGTGCAGTGGTGGCTTCTATATATACATATGTATAGCAGAGGCGGGAATTCCATAGAAGCCCAAAAGCGTTAAACGTTAATTGTGTAGGTAATGTCTAGTTTATATTTGCTTATTATGGGGTCTTTATTTAACAAATTGCTTTAGTTAAATAAAGATTTCAAACCTAAAAATTATTATTTGTAATTTTAAAAAGCAAACTGGGCTTTTGGGTTTCTATGGAAGTTGGCGGTACTTGTATATTGTACTTGATGTATAGCTAATAGCTTAATATCTTACGACACACAAACGTGCGCCTTCCCGAGGAGAGCGAGATACTCCAAACTAATTAAGAACGAATTAGGTTCCATTAGATTCGCTGCGATTTAGTGCTCGGCGTCAATAGAGTGCGTGCCGCTGTTAATCCTGGAGCACAGGAGTTAAAATGGCGGATGTGAGGTGGGATAGACTTAAATTATTATACAGTGTGTAGGGAGACTAATGGACTGTCTGGAGTTCGAAAGACACACAGAGACTCACGCTTGTATGGAGGGCTACGCTAAGGTGGGATTCTATACCATGGTTTTACTCGTTGTGTTTAAGTCCCACGTAATATGGACCGAGTGTATAATCGTTTTTTGGAGTAACTCCAGACACGACGCATCGTCTTTATATTAGTTTTTACACCGCTTTATGATATTATATGGGCATGAAAAATATTTCATGAATACGGTAGGTCCACTATATTACAAAAAAAAACAATAATATTTTTCGTTAATTTATTTGTCACATTACTATCAATCTAGTCAAACCGGCTTGCACTTTTGCCAGGACTATTAAAAACCTAACACAATCTAAAAGCCCAAATTTACAGCGTATACGATGTCAATCCTATGCGTGTAAACTATTTGGCGGCGAGAATTTAGCGAAGTGTTGGAGGCACGGCAGTACTGTTTTGCGTCGGGACATCTATTTTCACGGTTTTTGCAATTGACAGATGCTGTTAGTCCTAAATGGCTTTTACGCGCCTAAAGCTGTATCTGGCTAGAATAAAATCAAATGGAAACGCTTTAGATGTTGCGTTCTTTATTAAATGTTTGCGTAGTGCAGTCGGTTATGAGGTGAGTTCAGTGTTAATTATATAATGTAAAAGTGTCGTGCGATCTAGAGCTCCTGGGTTTGATTTACGAGTTGGGAAGTTTTATAGGGTTTTTCCTTTAGGAAATTTTCAGTAGCTGCTCGAAGTATGAAAATGTGCTTAAAAATTGCAATTGCTCACCCTAAATCATTAATACAAGTCATCATCATTTACTTGCCCTGTTCCCAATTTCATTTGGGGTCGGCGCAGTATGTTTTATCCTTCCAAACATCCCTATCAGCCGTCATCAATCACTAATCAATATAAATATATAATAATATATCACTAATATAAGTCGCAGTCAGAAAAACATGGGTGAAGAATACACCTCTTCCTAGTTATTAGAGTATATACGCGATTGATGCAATGACAGTTGTTCATTCATAATCCATTCGTTCATCCGTTCGTTCAATTCGTTGTTGTTAGGTCAGCACTGCAATAACTGCGTGTGATGTTGACAATATTGCTTGGTAGTAAAGTTAATTATGCTACAAATTGTACTGGACAGCCAGTGTGATATATTAGTGGGTTACATATTTAATGTAAAACATGATAACACGGATTCAGGTCCAATTTTCTACACACACTAACGAAATCACGCTTGCATTTAAAAAGGCTATTTTCGTGGTGTCGATGATAATAATGAGTATGTTGATGCTGAGTGCTATGACGATGTTGATAATTCTTGCATGATATTCATCATTCATCATTCATCATCAGCCCATATAAGTCCCACTGCTGGGCACGGGCCTCCTCTACAACTGAGAGGGTTTAGACCTTAGTCCACCACGCTGGTCTAGTGCGGGTTGGCGGACTACACACCTAAGAAATTCCTAAGAACTTTTAGGTGTGCAGGTTTTATCACGATGTTTTCGTTCACCGTTAAAGCAATTGATAATTCATTGTGAATACACACATAACTTCGAAAAGTCAGAGGTGTGTGCCTGGGGTTTGAACCTGCGACCGCCGAAATTCTCGATGCCATCACTGCTTGCATGATAGCCAACAGCTAAATTTAATCTACTGTTTATATTGTAGTATAAATGCGAATTAATTTTATGCAAGACCAACAATTAAAGAGTAACGATAAAATAACAACACTCACACGTGTGAGAGAACGGAGTGGACTGTCGAAAATCGATTACTACTATCTCTTGAGCTGACAAAATAATGCCGGCACAATAAATTAACACGAGTACATTCTAGTAAAATATGGAGAGAGAACAGTACGAGCAACGTACCACATTAATCTTACTAAGCATACAAGGAAAAACATTGTTTTAGGTTGTCACCACTCGGTCAAATGTTTTATCTGAATGAGCCTTCGGTGTGTTTTGCCCAAAACGAACGACGCATATCCTGATCGAACAAGTATGTGAAATTTTTCCTCCTTTTTTCATATTGACTTGACCGAATTTTGCTAAAAGGGATATGGTCAGGCTAGCGGAAAAATGCAATAGTATTTTTCCCATAAAATCCCATGTCGACAGCCCCGTGGCGCAGTTGGCTAGACACCAGCTTGCGAAACGTGAGGCCGTGGGTTCGATCCCCGCACCGAGACAAATGTTTGTATGATTCACAAATATTTGTTTCGGGTCTGGGTGTATGTGAGACCGATAAGTCTCTCGTAGTTTCTGATACCCACGACACAAGGCTTGTATCTTAGTGTGGGATCAAAACTATGTATGTGACTGTCGGGTGTATTTATTTTATTTTTTATTATAAAAACACGATTTAGAAATATTTCATTGGCGTCGTGTCGTGGTGGTCAAGAATTAAGTGCGTGGCCTAGACTGAATATTTTATATATAGCTTGTCCACCCTAGGCCAGCGTGGTAGACTAAGGCTTAACTGTCTTAAATGCAGAGTTGGTTAGTCATCTGATTCAAATACTCATCACACTATTATAATAGTTATTAAGACTTCAAGTAACTTTTTTGTGCACTTCATTTTACTTTAAAAAATCAATATTTGGCAAGCTGCCTACATCACTCTTATTTGTTTTCAGCTGCTGATAATTTATGATCAGGTGAGCAAGTTGCTTAATTGAGGGCTATAAAATAGAAATTTAGAAGTTCTAATTAGGAAATTTTCTCGCTCTTTTACATTATAAAATGTTTATTTATCAGCTTAATCAGCTTTCTTTATCAGCGTATACATATACATACTAGACACGCCATTCTCTTCTATTATCATATTATCATCATCATATCATATAGGGCTTAGTCCACGACGCTAGAATTGTGCGGATTGTTAAACTTAATAAACCTTAGAATATTATTATTCGTGGATATCTCTTAGGTTCCTGATGGAGCAGACAAGTGTTGGTGTGAAGAGCGTAGGTAGACGTACTGTAGGACGTCCTTCAGCACGATGGTCCGACGACTTGAGAAAGGTGGCGGGTAGCAGATGGATAGGGACCGGGATGGTTGGCGTCTACTTGGGGACGCCTTCCTTCAGCAGTGGACGGCGATAGGCTAAGAATATATGTATCTCTTAAGTTCGCAGCCTACCTGACGATTGTGCCCTTCGCCGTCAGAGTTCGTGACATATCATTAAGAAAATACAGATTAATGTTTTTTTATTTTGCACGCACAATTTAGGTGGTTGTCTTGCATATAAAAATTGATAAATTTGATAGCCCCGTGGCGCAGTTGGCTAGACACCACTTTGCGAAACGAGAGGCCGCGGGTTCGATCCCCGCACCGAGACATATGTTTGTGTGATCCACAAATATTTGTTTCGGGTCTGGGTGTATGTGAGACCGAAAAGTCTCTCGTAGTTTCTGATACTCTCGACACAGGACTTGTATCCTAGTGTGGGGTCAGAACTATGTATGTGACTGTTGGGTGTGTTTATAAAAAAAGTAAAAAATGTGCCATAAAACCTCTAAGTAACCAATTTCATGTGACAATAAAAGTAAAATACAAACAAAAATGTTGTTCAAATAAAAGTATCCTATTGTAAAAAATCCTATAAAACTGAACTAAACGTCATGCTATATTCTTCGACGCTTAAACGTTATTAGTTAATTCAGAAAATGGCCATCCTCGCTTTGTTATTGCCCTAATTGAGTGAAAGTTTTAAACGAAAGTTACTCAAGAAAAAAATCTTCAAATTGGATAACAAATTACGAACTTTCAGTTAATAATAGTGAAACCATAAATTTAATAAAAGTTACTCGAAGTGCTTAGAAAATTCTCTCTGAAAATTCTTTTAACAGTGTTTTTTACCAAATTGCCGACGTACAGCTTATACCATTACTTTTAGAATGTCTTGTTAGATCTCACTTGCTTTTGCTAGTAAATGTAAGATTCTCGTAGAGAGAATGTCTTTAACGATTTTTTTTATTATAATCTAGACAGCATTTCATTTACCAATATTATTATTTCAGCACGGTTTGAACTAAGTGTCTACTGACTACCAATAATCCCTCAGCGCAATCATTTTTTCTGAATCAGTTTTTCTGAAACTTAATGCAGATCCTTAAGAAAAAATTAAAAACATAATTTAAATATTTAATATTTATAAATCGGGCAAAGCCTCTCAATTGTCGAGGAGGCCCGTGTCCAGCAGTGAGGCGTACATGAAGATGAAAAATTTGGCAAAGCGGAGAAGACTAAGTTGGAAGGAGGACCCTGGCTCCAGCCGGGATACTGCCATGTAGAATGAAAAATGTTAATATACGATCACGTCGGGGTCACCACTGTACCTATCTATAAGGATTTGATAAATAATAACCACCACCACTTTCGATATATGTGTGTGTATGTTCCACAACTACAGAGTGACTGCTCGATATTACAAGAATACATATTAAGCTGATATAAATGCTGATATTAAACATCCCATCATCATCATCATCAGCCCATATACGTCCCACTGCTGGGCACGGGCCTCCTCTACTGCTGAGAGGGTTTTAGGCCTTAGTCTACCACGCTGGCCTAGTGCGGGTTGGCGGACTACACACCTAAGAAATTTCTAAGAACTTTTAGGTGTGCAGGTTTCATCACGATGTTTTCCTTCACCGTTAAAGTACGTGATAATTATTTGTGAATACACTCATAACTTCGAAAAGTCAGAGGTGTGTGCCTGGGGTATGAACGCGCGACCGTCGAGATTCTCGACCGCGTGCCTAAACCTCAAGGCCATCACGACTTATAAATCACACACACGACTTACACATCCCATATTTGACTATAATATAATAATAATTGTGCACACGGCGTAGATATTTCCTTCCCAAAAAACATATAGAACATTTAACTACGATATGAAATTAATTGACTTGATAATGATTAATTGATTGATTGACTGCCTCGTGGTCTCGCGGTACAAGTATGTGCCGAGCGATCTAGAGGTCCTGGGTTCGATTCCCGGGTCGGGCAAAGTGTTATTGGGTTTTTCCCTTAGGAAATTCTCAGTAGCAGCACGGAGTCTGGCATTGTGCTCGAAAAACGGCAATAGGCTCGCCCCCTATTACGTGGGACTGATACGTACCTGGCGAAATGTGTGTGCAGAAATGCACCTCTGCCTACCCCTTCGGGGAATACAGGCGTGAGTTTATGTTTATGTATGAAATTAATTAAACAATAACCACTTAAGCTATTAAAATTTCTCCTTAACCCCAAAGACAGATGTTATCAATATAAAAAAAAATCCTATGATATATTGTTTATCAGAAATTTATATTTCCTCACACGTATACCTGATTCGCTGAACGCTTGTGGGCGACGGCGCGTGATGAATAAAAAATTCATATTTAGGCAACTCCTCCCATAAGACGAGCCATTTCCACATTTCATAAAGTGAGGTAAGTGAATTGATGTTTTGATGGATTACTTTATCCTGGAAACTGTCTTATATTCATTCAAGCTTTATAGACTTGGCGTTCAAGGTTGAACGGTTTTTGAATTTTAAAGACTGGGAAAGATTTGTAGGTTTATAATGTTCAAGCAAAACTCGAAATAGTAATTTTTCGGCAAATTTTATAAAAGAAATAACTCAGAATGCGGTAGTGAGAAGTCTAAAAAGTTTTTTATCACATAGTTTAACGGTGAAGGAAAACATCGTGACGAAACCTACACACCTAAAAAGTTCTTAGGAATTTCTTAGATGTGTATTCCGCCAACCCGTAATAGGCCAGCGCGGCGTGGTGGACTAAGGCCTTAACCCTCTCGGTTGTAGAGGAGGCCCGTGCCCAGCAGTTGAACGTATTTTGGCTGACGATGATGATTCTTTTATACTTGTTCAGTTGGCGAAATAATGGTGCAGAAATGCACCTCTGCCTACCCCTTCGGGGAATACAAGCGTCACTGTATGTATGTTATAGTTGTTCATTTTCTCTTTCAGTTTTGACTTCGTTCTTATTTATTTATTTATTTACCCTTCATACATTACATGTAAAGGTGGACTTAATGCCTGAGATATTCTCTAACAGTCGAACCTTAGGTGATGCAGAGATGGAAGGCGTAGGTACGTAAAAACCATAGTATATTATGATGAGTGAATATAATATAAATACAATATATTACATACACATCAATGTGAAGAATCTGCTATTCTGGTTGACAGCAACTTTTGAACTCTCAACTTGAACGAGTAACGACTCTTACACGTCCTGACTTCTAAGGGAACTTCGTTCTTCTTCGGCAATGTTTTCTATTATGAAGATACATAAAGGGAGTGCCCTACGTAATGGATAATATCAATATCTACTCTAAAAAGTTAACTTAAAAAGTGATATGTAAAGTCAAGACTTATTATTTCTCACTATTCGATGGCATACATTTATTGTATGACTACCAACATAAAAAAATTAAAAAATAAATAAAAAAAACTTACCACATGACCTTTATTTTAAAAAAAACAGTAAAAGCCGAGCTTCCAACAAAAAAATTACTCGAAAAAGAATCACAAACACTTCCAATTTGTCAAAAACAGATCTCGTTTCAAAGTGTCGCACATAATAAAATATTTAGTTTCTCGTGGACGTTTCACCTGAGTGTTACATTTACTGTTTGGCGCGATCGGTGCTCCTCACTAAATAAGTTAATAAAGGCGGACCCTCGTCAATACTGACAGTCGAAGAAAGAACATTATACGGTACGAAACGTCAACACGTATTTTTTATTTAATAGAAACTGATAATGTTTTGGAATAAACTAGTTTTTTTACGAAGGTTTTTTTTCGAAGACTGCCTCATGGTGTCGCGATATAAGTATGTGCTGTGCGATCTGGAGGTCCTAGATTCGATTTCCGGGTCGGAGAAAGTGTTATTGGGTTTTTCCATTAGGGAATTCTCAGTAGCAGCACGGAGTCTGGAAATGTGCCCGAAAAACGGCAATAGGCTCGCCCCCTATTGCGTGAGACTGATACATACCTGGTGAAATGCGGTTGTACAAAAGAACCCCTGCCTACCCCATTAGGGAATACTGGCGTGAGATTATGTATATATGTATGTTTACGAAGTTATACTGATATGTTCACGCTGCATGAGTGAGCGGCTTCGATTTCCATGTCGTGCTTAGTGTTATTGGCTTTTTCGAAAGCCCCGTGGCGCAGTTTGCTAGATACCTGCTTGCGAAACGAGTGGCCGCATCCCCACACCGAGAGAAATGTTTGTGTGATCTACAAAAAAATGTTTCGTGTCTGGGTGTTTCTGAGACTGAAAAGTCTCTCGTAGTTTCTGATACCCACGATACAGGGCTCGTATCTTAGTGTGGGGTCAGAACTTTGTATGTGAATGTTGGGTGTATATATTATTTATTTACGAACAATACTCATCATTACATTCCCCATGTTGCAGCATAAAGTTTCAGACATTTCATTTGAATAGTTTCATATTCGCTAGTAGAAACAGCATTAATACGATATATTCAAGCTATTGGCCGCAGCTAAATACTCTAGGGGAATAGAACAGACACAGTTTTATGATAAGAGATTTAATTTAGATACGTAACCGTATTGCAAAAGATTAAATCCTCTATTGCCGATAGTGTAATTTGTCACGTAACAGCTATCGCTTCGGGAGATCGTACAGTGAAGTTTCAAGTGTCCGGAAAAAGCAGAAAGGAATTGAGTTATTATTGTAATAAAATTAACTTTTTGCGGGGGAAAAATGATGGTTGATGGGGAAGAAATGTGCCCGAAAAACGGCAATTGGCTCACTTCTATACTACTACTTGGTAAAATCTGGGTGCAGAAATGCACCTTAGCCTATCCCTTCGGGGAATTCAGCCTTGAGGTTATGTATGTAATCTCTTATACTTCATCATCATCATCAGCCCATACGTCCCACTGCTGGGCACGAGCCTCCTCTACAACTGAGAAGGTCCAAATGCTGGGCACGGGCCTCCTTTACAATTGACATGGCTTTGGCCTTAGTCCACCACGCTGGCCTTCTGCGGCATGGCGGACTAGGTCATTATGCTTGTTTCCCCTTAAAGTTAATATCTGCACCGACATTTCGCTGTCGACATTGACTCTTTTAATTATCTCTTTATTGTCCCATGAGTGGGACGTATATGGGCTGATGATGATGATGATTGACTCTTTTAAGCGTCACGTATTTGGGGGACGTACAATAGATTTGCCGCTTGCCGTTAACATTAACATACTTCTTGCTGATACTGAAAATATCTTAAGGGATTAGACAATTATATTTTACGAATCCACCATGATATACATATGTATGTATATTAGTCCATACTAATTTTATAAATGCGAAAGTAACCCTGTCTGTCTGTCTCGCTTTCCTGCTAAAACTACTGAACCGATTTAAATGAAATTTGGTACACAGATAGTTTAGAGCCTGAGAAAGGACATAGGTAATGGTTTTAAGGCGTTGAAAGGGTGATGAAAGGTTGTATGGAAGTATTGTCATTTTTAAAGCTAGAAGCTTGAAACTTATTTTTAGCCTGTTGATTAGATATAAATAAATATGACACTCATCATCATCAGCCCATATACGTCCCACTGCTGGGCACGGGCCTCCTCTACAACTGAGAGGGTTATATGACACTCAAAGTTTGTAAAAAAAATACTAACAAGGGGGTAAAATAAAAATGAGTAAAATAATATAATATTAAAATAGACTACAACTTAGTTATTTTCTGTACTCAACTGTGTAGTCTACGCGGACGGAGTCGCGGGCAAAAGCTAGTTTATATATATATAGACTCAATAGTAATTACAGTACATCCCAGATAGCTTACTGCTTAAATCTTGTACAACCCAATTACATGTTGCATTTGTTCGACCGATCGCGTCCATGGAACTGTTTTTGCACCGACTCCGCTTAAATCCCAATAACTATTCATGGAAATGCAGATGCTCTCATTATGTCTCATCAAACTCGCGTTAATGACGTATCGTTGATCTAAAACCGATTAATCGATTCTAATAGGGTCAGCGTGTGGTTGAGATGCCATAACTGGATTCGCGAATCAGGAAGAGGATTGAGTTTTTGCGTTCGGAAATTCTTAGTACCTATAGGGTTTCGAGTCTGGATATTATATGTCCTAAAGACGGAAAAAGCCTCAACGGCTTTCGAAATAAGCGTTCTGTTATCACTTTTCGGCCAGAAGCCTTTTAAAAAAATTAAACTATTTAATTAACACAATAATTATTTATTGGACTCTCAAAAATGAGGGCAAGTGTCACCACGCAGTGCAAACCAAATATGACTGTAAAAATTGTTATCGTGAAATGATTTGTATTGTCCATTTAAATGTAATCGATTTTATCTTCCATCTTTCCATTCAAAGATTGTAATCGATTCTCTAGCCCAGCAATATCTTAAAATCGATTTGGTTTCTCATTAATAACATGTTATTGACATCTGGCGAAGGATAACATGCTATAAACAAACCCAACACTGCATTCAAAATGGTTTAGACGTCGTTCCGACAACAATAGCTACCGATCACTAATGAACTGCGAATATGGGCTTGGAAACCGAAATTAGCTTTCCGCGCGCCATGTTCAATACCGGTAAATACTAGTTTTAACCGGCTCCAACCGGTTTTATCCGGTTTTCACCGCTCGTACCACCTGCCCGGGCCATTAAAATGTTAATTGTGATTCAATTTTATTGCGTTTGAAGTTTTACGTTAGATGTTTGGAAGATGAAAGCATAAATTTTAAGTTTATTGAACGGACCGCCGCGTGTTTTTGACGTTATATTACGAGATTGATTTTAAAATTTACTTCTATGGCCTCCTTGGTGTAATAAAATAACCCGGGTCGAAATTGAATTTATTTTTCTAACCATAAATTCTTCCATTTAGTACAAAGTCTAAGTGTTAAGCATAAAAAAAATTCGACATGAAATTAAACGTTTGCTATGCAGGTCATCGTGGTGGACTTAGGCCTTATATCTCTAGACTACAAAGGTGGCCAGTGCTCGACAGTGGGACGTATATATCCTACATAGGCTTAGGATATTTTAAACACAGTCACATATGCCACAAAAAGTCTGCGTATTTTATTATATTATATAAATGAAAAAAAAACTAAAATATCTTATTGCCGCTCTAATATAAAGCCACACAAATCCATACCACATTACAATAATTCCACGAAGTTTTTGCTACAATATCTCACGCCGAATAACTAATTATACACGACCCAGGTGGGAGATATCTTGTGAATAATTATTCCTTAATTAGGTGAAATATGAGGGCCCTGTGCCTTTGCGATAAACGATTAGACAACGCCTTACATTACAAAGCAATTAATCACCTCTGTATATTTTCTGATTGCCTGGTACTTAGATCCTGTTATATTTTTTGTGACTTAAGCGTCAGTTTGTTTGTTGTTGTTACTGCTAAGCCGATTTTAATGATTTTTAGTACAGAGATAAATGAGTCCCCGGAAATGAATATCCCGGTTCATTGTATCATGAAAAATATTAGGTTTCTCAAGGAAAGTTAAAAACAAACAGGTTTTTTTTGTATCTGTTTTATCCCTCCCACATTTCAAATTGATTTAGTCGCAGGCAGAAACTTCTATATGGTATTGCTGACATATTATAGAAACTAAACTAGACTCCAGCTTGTGAAATGAAAGGTCGCGGGTTTGATCCCCGAATCGTGACAAATGTTTGTGTGATCCACAACTGAGAGGGTTTAGGCCTTAGTCCACCACGCTGGCCTAGTGCGGGTTGGCGGACTACACACCTAAGAAATTCCTAAGAACTTTTAGGTGTGAAGGTTCCATCACGATGTTTTCCTTCACCGTTAAAGTTAGTGATAATTCTTTGTGAATAACAGAACCCTCTCAGTTGTAGAGGAGGCCCGTGCCCAGCAATGGGACGTATATGGGCTGATGATGACACACAACTACAAAAATCAGAGGTGTGCGCCTGGGGTTTGAACCCGCGACCGTCGAGATTGTCGACCACGAGCCTTAACCTCGAGGCTATTACATTGCATACATAGTTGCTATTGAAATGCAAGGCTAATCACTGTAAAAGCTTATCAATACACAATGCGATCTCACACAGTGTAAATGAGGTTTCAGCCATCGCAGTCAATCGGAAGTGCTGATACAATCGGACCATTCCAACACAAATTGACTACGGATCCATGTTCCATTTGTTGTTGAATATTGTCAATATTTTTTATCTTTTTAGTGCGTTTATTTGATTTTACTGTATTGAATTAAATATTCATAATGACCATCATCATCATCACCATCATCATCTTCTTCATAAGCCCATATACGTCCCACTGCTGGGCACGGGCCTCCTCCACAACTGAGAGGGTTTTAGGCCTTAGTCCACCACGCTGGCCTAGTGTGGGATGGCGGACTACACACCTAAGATATTCCTAAGAACTTTTAGGTGTGCAGGTTTCATCACGATATTTTCCTTCACCGTTAAGGTACGTGATAATTCATTGTGAATACACACATAACTTCGAAAAGTCAGAAGTGTGTTCCTGGGGTTTTAACCCGCGATCGTCGAGATTCTCAACCGCGTGCCTAAGCTTCGAGGCCATCACGACTCTATTGATTCTATCAATCTTTAAATTTTTGAAGACTAAGTGCACCTTCTCGTTGTCAAATTAACTTAAAATAAAATGTAAAGTTTTTATAATTACCTCACGATCATATTTCTGATGAATTGTCTTAGAAGTGTATCTGAAACAATATAACAAGATATATTAAATTCTTTACATACAATAATACTTATATACGGTACCCTGGCCACCAAACAAGAGCTGCATACTCTATACCCGCAACAAATATTAATACTCGTATAATATATATTCTCAGCCTATCGCCGTCCACTGCTGAACGAAGGCCTCCCCAAGTAGGCGCCAACCATCCCGGTCTTGAGCAGCCCTTATCCATCCGCTACCCGCCACCTTTCTCAAGTCGTCGGACCATCGTGCTGCAGGACGTCCTACACTACGTCTACCTAAGCGCGGTCTCCACTCCAACACTTGTCTGCTCCAACGGCCGTCCGTCCGTCGGCAGACATGGCCGGCCCACTTCCACTTCAGCGTGCTAATCCTGCGGGCAATGTCAGTGACTCCGGTTCTCTGGCGGATGACTTCATTACGAATTCTATCCACCAGAAAAACTCCAAGCATTGCCCGCTCCATGGCACGCTGAGTGACTTTAAATTTGTGGACCAGACCTTTAGTGAGTGTCCACGTTTCGGCTCCGTATGTCATTACGGGTAGGACGCACTGATTAAAGACTTTCGTCTTGAGGCACTGAGGGATCGACGACTTGAGAATATGACTTAGCTTCCCGAATGCCGCCCAGCCCAACCGTATTCTAACTCGTATAATACAGGTAGGTAATATAGGTAGGTACAGGTACCTTGAGGTAGTCGACTTATGAAATTAAATGAATTAATATCTATTGAATCTATAATGTCATGTTAATTACATAACTTAGATTCAGTTATTTCAAAATCTTGTTTGCCACCCTGTCCGAGAGGCATTCATCACTAGAGAAGAACGGGCAAAAAACTTTAGTTTTGCTATTTCCCAATCATAAAAATATTGTTTACAATATTGCATACATACATACATACATAAACTCACGCCTGTAATCCCCGAAGGGGTAGGCATTTCTACACCCACATTTCGCACAGTATGTATCAGTCCCACGTAATAGGGGGCGAGCCTATTGCCGTTTTTCGGGCACATTTCCAGACCTCGTGCTGTTACCGAGAATTTACTAATGGAAAAACCCAATAACACTTTGCCCGACCCGGGAATCGAACCCAGGACCTCAAGGTCGCACGGCACATACTGTGAAATGTGGGTGCAGAAATGCACCTCTGCCTACTCCTTCGGGGAATACAGGCGTGAGTTTCTGTATGTGTATGTGTGCATTTATTTAGCTGTTAAATAGAGAGGTTCACAAGCCACAAGAACAATCAATTAAAATCATACCTATTCACTTTCCTCCATTCCGACCACATTTAACGGCACGACTTTCATTACCGCAATTTATGTAACAGTGTTGAATTAAGGAGTCGGCGGCGAATGCATCATGATCGCAAGACCCTCGTAAACTGTACTGTTGAGCTGGAGGTCTCAGAGCATCGTAAATATAAACGTTTATTGTTGGTAGACCCTAGTATTGTTTGATGGTCATAACTTTTCGTGTATCTGACTCTTAATATTTAAATGCTAATTTATATATTTGATTTTTCTACATACATAACCTCACGCCTATATTCCCCAAAGGAGTAGGCACAGGTGCATTTCTGCACCCACATTTCGCCAGGTATACTCGTATATCAGCATCACGTAACAGGGGGCTAGCCTATTGCGGTTTTTCGGTCACATTTCCAGACTTCGTACTGCTACGTGAGACCACAAGACCAATTTTCAATCAAGTTTCAATCAACATAATAAGGGACTGCCAGTTTTAAGATAGGTAGGCCTAAGGCAAATTATTGAGCATTGATTGTCTTTAACGTATTACTTTATCACATGAATGTAATAAATGTGATTGTTTATCAATATTTTGCTGTTTCAAACGGCTAGATCAATTTTGATGGAATTTGATATACTTGTAGATGTATACGACTCCCTGAATTAACGTATAGGTTATTTTTCCCGGAATTCTTAGTAGGTGCTGATGGAATCATGATGCAATAATGTATAAGGAACACAGAACACTATCCAATGGACACCAATTTACACTAACAACTACCGCATCTTAAGCATTCGACAGCCCCGTAGTGCAGTTGGCTAGATACCAGCTTGCGAAACGAGAGGCCGCGAGTTCAATACCCGTACCGAGACAAATGTTTGTGTGATCCACAAATATTTGTTTTGGGTCTGGGTGTTTGTGAGACCGAATAGTCTCTCGTAGTTTCTGATACCCACGACACAGGACTTGTATCTTAGTATGGGGTCAGAAATATGTATGTGACTGTTGGGTGTATTTATCATTAGGTATTTTTATACACCGCAAATTGAATAGGAAAGCGTCGCATGATATTTCCTTACATAACATTTCGTACACAGATGCGCATTCACAGATCTGTCCGGACACGATACGCAAACGGCCCGACACGGTCCCGTCTGGCACATAAAAGTTCAGCCAAGATTGTGTCTTTTAAACTTTAAAAATGCTTAGCTTTATATCTAAACTAGGTACATTGTAGACTTTATGTTGCATTTAGTCATAATAGTATTTTCTACTACTTCACCGGTTAGAAATACACCTATTAAGAATGATTTTGAGAATTTTAAAATAAGTTAATGCCCCCAATAACAGTGGCGGTACTTCGATAGAAGCCCAAAAGCCCAGGTGGCCTTTCAATATTCTGAATAATATTTTTTAAGCCTTAAATCTTTATTTATCAAAAGCAATTTGTTAAGTAAAGTACCCACAATAAGCAATTATAAACTAGTTAATAGACGTTACACAATTAACGTTTAACGCTTTTGGGCTTCTATGGAAGTACAGCCACTTGAATAACCGTAAAAATAGTTTCAATTGTGAAACGATAAAATTATTGTAACATACTCGTCGGTGTAATGATTGAACATCCAGATACGTGTGTTGTCGCTTTAACTAGTTGGTAGAAATTTTAAAATAAATAAATTGTAAAAGGGTAGGCAAAGCAGTGATGGCCTCGATGTTTAGGCGCGCGGTCGAGAATTTCGGCGGTCGCAGGTTCAAACCCCTGGCACACACCTCTGACTTTTCGAAGTTATGTGTGTATTCACAATGAATTATCACTTGCTTTAACGGTGAAGGAAAACATCGTGATATAACCTGCACACCTAAAAGTTCTTAGGTATTTCCGCCAACCCGCACTAGGCCAGCGTGGTGGACTAAGGCCTAAACTCTCTCAGTTGTAGAGGAGGCTCGTGCGCAGCAGTGGGACGTATATGGGCTGATGATGATGATGATTGCCGGGACTCCTTAACTATTGGGAAGACTATACACAACTAAGAAATTTGTTGTAAATTCATTTCGTATACACATGGCTTAGAAAAATAAGAGGTGTTTAAGTTGTATTAAAACCTGCGACACTTGGGATCGTGTAGATGAAACGAAAATAACACTACATTTCCAATAGCCTATTATAACCTACTTTAAATCGTGAGTTAAAAACTGCTACCGCTTCGAAACGTACTATTAATATTGAATAGTCTCAAATAATAATCATTATTTTCATTTGACAGCCCCGTGGCATAGTTGGCTAGACGCCAGCTTGCGAAACGAGAGGCCGCGTGTTCGATCCCCGCACCGAGACAAATGTTTGGGTGATCCACAAATATTTGTTGCGGGTCTGGGTGTTTGTGAGACCGAAAAGTCTCTCGTAGTTTCCGATACCCACGACATAAGACTCGTATCTTAAATGTGGGATCGGAACTATGTATGTGATTGTTGGGTTTATTTATTTATTTTACTTCATATTTTTTTGCTTTCATAAAACCACCTTTAACATCACACAATGTATACCATACACGTGTAAATGAAATTTCAAATATTTATCACTTATCTACTGCATGATTCATAGGTTGTACACGCTCTGTGCAATAAACCGCGCGACGTTGGAGCGGTGCATGTCACAGGTTTTATTACCACTAAGCTCACGATATCCCGGCAACGTGAAAAATGAATACATCCTCACAATGTAGTGTTGCTTTGTTAAATTTTAGAAGTTGAGTTTAAAATTTATTTATCAAATTAAATTATTCATTTATTTATTTTAATTGAGTTCGAAACATAATTTGAAATTCTCAGTAGCAGCACGGAGTTTGGAAATATTACCGAAATATGATAATGACACTTTCTAATAAGCTGAGCTTAATATACTTCATAACTTTATATTCTTGTAGGTACATTCCACTCCATCCTACGGTTGTCTGGAAGAAATCGCATACAGAGATAAGACCGCCAGTTGTTGCATTTTATTTTTATTTTGTATTGTTTTATTTCATTTTTCATTTTGTGGTGCACAATAAAGTATGAAAAATAAATAAAAAATACTTTGTGCGAAAGCTGCATTTCGGGGTTATAAGCTACATTTAACAAATTAAATGTAGATTTTATTATTTTATTTTTAATGACTTTTCTCCCTTAAGTTTATACCTGTGTTAACACTACCTATTTCTACTCCTTCTTACTGTTGGCTACAGGCCTCCTATATATTGAGGGGTTAGGTCTTACCCCCCACGCCGCCTTAGTACAAGTACACATAAATTACTGAAGAACTCTCCTTAATGTAATAACAACGCTCGAAGTATTAATCCTTAGAATACATGCACCATAATGAGATTCTGGGGGTACGTATGTTGGTACATAAATTCTGAAGCCATCACGCGTGGAGTCAACGCAATTAATCTTACTTAACATGTACGGCTGTGTTGCCATATTCAACACTTCGTGGGCGAAATTCATTTTAAAACAACTTGTTTATAAAAGAGGTGAAGTCTTTTGGCGCGCCTCTGCGAGCAAATATGCCTTGACAGAAAATGGCCTGACGTTCATATTTGTGACACCTATTGTCTTCTGAAATAAAATATTTTTAGTGAAATATTTGCGCACCTCCGTAGTACATGTGAAAATTTGCCGTGATGGTAAATGATGCTTTCATATGTGACACCGTTTGTCTTCTTAACACTCGTTACACAAGACAAGGTGTCGTCATTTGTATAAACAAAGAAAGAACAACAAAAGTAAATAGTTATTTGTGTCAAAGTCCCCATTTGCACACGTTTGAGGGGTTTGGAAGCAAAATAAAAGAAAAATAACGTAGGACTTAAGAAATGTGAACCAGAACTTCAGTCTAGTAAAGAAAAATAAAAGTATGTCGCTTTGTGATGTAGGAACACAGTTTTAAGAATACGAGTAATATGCATAGCGAACCTTAAGTGACACGAATAAGGTCTAATTGTTTTACTTTTTAGTGCATATTAATTTGTTTTGGATTTTTGAAGTTATACTTCTTTAGGCGCGTTATAAAAAAATATGAGAGTGAAATTTTAAGATGCTCGCGCATCACTGAAACACAAAATTCAGAGGTTGAAGTTGCCTATGTACATTAAATTTGAGTCAATAACTGAGAAGCTACCGATACAGCACTATGCTGTTAAAACAAGTATTAGTTCTCTCTAGTCGTGTACATTTGAAACTACACTTGAAAGATCAATTTGTCGTTGGCTTATAGCTTTCTCAGCCATTTAACTCGACACCTGTTCCTCGACTTTAATTGAAATGGGTGTGCACTGGAGTAATTAAATAAGGAGTACAATTTATTAGATCTTTTTATCGTCTCTGTTTTCCGAGAACGAGAGTCTTCAGGGTTTTGATGAATGAAATTTTGGTGGAAAATAAATTCTACGCAGGGTCCAGATAGGATATCGATTGCTGAGGCTCTATTACAATTATTATAGTGAATTAGTATGATACTAGTTGATACAGTAATTCAGGCGGATTTTCGAATAGGAGTATACATGTTAATAGATCTTTGACGTAGTCAGATAGTAAAAAATTAAGTAAAAATACATATATAAAAAAGTAGTGATGGCCTCGAGGTTTAGGCGCGCGGTCATGAATCTCGGCGGTTGCAGGTTCAAACCCCAGGCACACACCTCTGACTTTTCGAAGTTATGTGTGTATTTACAATGAATTACCACTTACTATAACGGTGAAGCAAAACAACGTGAGAAAACCTGCACACCTAAAAAGTTCTTAGGAATTTCCCTACTCAAACTAGGCCAGCGTAGTGGACTAAGGCCTAAGGATATATCTTTACCGTGCCAGTATTAAATCAGAACAATCTGGATATACACAAACAAGCAGATATACATCTCATGAACGGTGTTCGCATTCTAATTAGACATGAATGTCGGTCCAAGTTTTTCAACAAAAATATCACCAGCAAAAAGTAAAATAAGATAGAGAGTTGAAATAATCTCCCGCAGTTTTCTTTACAGTTCATGCCTTTCCCAACTCGACTTTTGCCATATTCATGAGTATGTGTAGTTTCATATTCTTAAACTCGGAAGCAACGCTTTGAATTTGCATCGTAATTTGCATTTGAATTGTTACTTAGTATGTTAATGCAATTTCAGCGAATGCACTTACCGGTGTTGCAATACGAAAATAAAGATCTATGCTTGATGTCCGGTGTGAAAAAAATATTTCAGGTACATAAACTTGCATACATTTTCAAAATTTATGCGCATACACTCACTAGACTAGACGCTGGAATAGACTGCCTCGTGGTCTCTCGGCGCATGGAAGTGCTGTGCGATCTAGAGCAAAGTGTTATTGAGTTTTTCCACTAGGAAATTCTCAGTAGCCATACGGAGTTTGGAAATGTGGCTTGCCCCCTATTTATATCTATACACAGTTTTGCTACAAATTAATATAGTACGTCGTGTGTCATGTCAGTCAAATTGCTTGAAATTTATCCCTAATATTGACAGCAATTTAATTAATTAATTAAATTTGACAGCCCCGTGGCGCAGTTGGCTAGACACCAGCATGCGAAACGAGAGGCCGCGGGTTCGATTCCCGCACCGAGTCAAATGTTTGTGTGATCCACAATTATTTGTTTCGGGTCTGGGTGTATGTGAGACCGTAAAGTCTCTCGTAGTTTCTGATACCCACGACACAAGACTTGTATCTTAATGTGGGGTCAGAACTATGTATGTGACTGTTGGGTGTATTTATATTTATTTATTTAATATTTTGAGCCCCGTAAATCGTAGTTTTTTTTATTTCCAATCAATACCCTAATTAGATTGTATTGGCCCTTTGTGGATTATATTTTCCCTCCTATGCCTCGCTGGTTCAGCGACACAAGTATGCGTCGTGCGATAGAGGCGTCTTGGGTTGGATTCCCGAATCGTGTACTTGTTTTTTTAATTCTTTGAGGAAATTCTCAGTAGCAGCATGGAATCTGGAAATATGCCGGAAAGACAACAATAGGCTCGGCGCCTATTACGTGGGACTGATACCTGGCGAAATATGGGTGCAGAAATGCACCTCTGCCTACCCCTTCGAGGAATACAGGCGTGAGGTTATGTATGTATGTACGTACATATAGGTACTCACATCTCAGGTGTTTTATAAAAACCACGTTTCGTTAACTATTTTAACATCTACAAATACAGCGAAAATTTCATGCAGTTGTAGGAGTATTTCCAGACTCTGTACTCTTTCCAAGAATTTCTTCCGCATTATACCTACAAGAAAAATAAATATTTAACTCATAATATTTTATTGCTTAGCAATACATCCACAAATACAATTGTATATCTTAGCATATTTATCGGCATCCTCAGAATCTATCTTACGTATTGCAATAAAATTAATGCCTCCATAACCTCGCAGTCTAAATTCAGGGAACGTAAAAATTCATACAAATCTAAATTACGCCTCGTTCGAATTTATCGATGCAATCTCATTCTTCGGCGGTATCAAATCGACTTTACAGCTCATAAACGAGGTGCATGTTCCCAGAACCGCTTAGATTTCCTCGACTGACATAATTTACGTATTATTGCCGGGCGATAAACCTTTACCTCCTTTCTCATACTTTGTATTTTAGATTCGCAGTTTTACGCCTTCTTAAATGTTTCATTGGGCACTAAAGGGGGGATGTAAAACGAATAGTTTGATAAGCGCAGAATGGCTACTGTCATGTGCAACTGTTTGTACAAATGGTGGATCTAGTTAGATTCAATCATTGACATCATGCCTCGAGGTTTAGGCGCGCGGTCGAGAATTTCGGTTCAAACCCCAGGCACACACCTTTGACTTTTCGAAGTTATGTGTGTATTCACAATGAATTATCACTTGCTTTAACGGTGAAGGAAAACATCGTGATAAAACCTGCACACCTAAAAGTTCTTAGGAATTTCTTAGGTGTGTAGTCCGCCAACCTGCACTAGGGCAGCGTGTTGGACTAAGGCCTAAACCCTCTCAGTTGTAGAGGAGGCCCGTGCCCAGCAGTGGGACGTATTTGGGCTGATGATAATGATTGACAATATGCTGTGTCAATTGACCTTGTGTGATCATCATCATCTTGCCCTGTTCCCAACTCTATTTTGGGTCAGCACTGTATGTTTTATCCTTCCAAACATTCCTATCAGCCGTCATGTCTTCATTCACCCCTTTTTCTTTCATATCTTCCCTCACGCGTCTCTTATCAACCGACCTTATGTGTAAGTCATAAATTGTAAAGGGAATTTTTGAACACACAAAACCGCATGAGAATTAGTGCAGTAGTTTTTAAGTTCATCGGCGGGGTATTGCGTTTTGCAGTATTATAGTAGTGATTGTAGTCGTTATTGTTGTTGTTATTAAGAAGCAGTGATGGCCTCGAGGTTTAGGCGCGCGGTCGAGAATTGCGGCGGTCGCAGGTTCAAACCCCAGGCACACACCTCTGACTTTTCGAAGTTATGTGTGTATTCACAATGAATTATCACTTGCTTTAACGGTGAAGGAAAACATCGTGATAAAACCTGCACACCTAAAAGTTCTTAGAAATTTCTTAGGTGTGTAGTCCGCCAACCCGCACTAGGCCAGCGTGGTGGACTAAGGCCTAAACCCTCTCAGTTGTAGAGGAGGCCCGTGCCCAGCAGTGGGACGTATTTGGGCTGATGATGATGATGATGATGATGTACTCGTTATAACCAGTTTTCGGTTGTAGTTTAGTTGGCATGATTTGTGCTGCCACTCAATAACACTTTTAAAACATACCTACTGGGCTTTTAGACCGCCTATTTATGGCGCGAGAGCAACATCGGAGTAGTCCTTTAATAACTTTTTATCTGAAATTTCGTTACTCCAATTAGATTTTTGCCAAACCACACATCATCAACTATAAAGCGAAGACCCTACATCAACATTCACCTTAAAATTCTAACCCAAGTAAATCTAAAAGCTGTTGCAAGTCGCAGTGAATTGCAGAAACGGGTATCCAAACGAAATTTCCAGTACACAACGCTGCTCCCAGTCTCAGTAGCAAATCGATTACCTTGATATCTCGCCGCATCCCCTCAATAATCTGCAGCCGTCATGCGGCGCTCGCCTCGGGCCGCAGATGTGGTTTTGCATAAATGCACCGGACTAATTGAGCCATCTGGGGTGTTATTACCAGTCGTGTTCAATCGACGAGGACCATTGTTGTGTGAGTGACTAAGATGTGGATCGGGATGGATGCTCAAACGCTTTTGTTTGGATTTCGTATAGTTTTTTTTTAATTGGTGATGCTCGAAATCAGTACCTACCTTATAAATTAGTTTATTTTTACTAAGTAGTTGGTATGCGTAAAATTTACTTTTCTAGGGGGATTTGATCAAGAAGTCTTGAGTTCGATTGCCGGTCTGCAAAAAAGTGATATTATTTATTTTGTATGATATTTGTTTTGTTCAGGAAATTCTCAGTATCAGCACGGAATCAACCAATTATGGTTTACATATTACATGTTAATGTGAGCCTTAAAATACAGCTGACGAAATTTATGACAAAATTTGTCTGTGATACATTTGTAGGCAACAGATATCCTGTGGGGTCCTGGAAAAATATGTGGTAAATTTTAGGGTTTATTTTTGTCCGATTTGAATTATTAAAGTTTTCATCTGATGTATGTCTAATTACATAAAACTAACACGCCGACATATAAAACATATCCACACAATGTACAAAATTTTACTAAAAACCGCTTGGTAGTTTTGGCAAAAATTGCGAATAATCTTAATGTTTTTATTGTGAAGTTCATATAGAGGGGCGTCACGCCCTGTTTTTTTTACCTAATAAAATATGTAGCTGTGCGGATTATGGGACATTGCTGTGTCAAAATTTAATAGATATATGGTACGTTAAAATAAATCCTTTTTTGTTTAAACTACAAGATACCAAAGAAAAAAAAACTGGCTTTAAATTAGGTGACCCTCAAATGAAATCTCTATTTTCTTTTTTCTTTTGATAGGCCAAGCGCCGGGGTTTTTTTTTGCAACGTACGGGACCTGAATTTTTTTTTTTGAAATGTGTTCAAGTGTGTCCCCTGAATGTAAATCCAAGTTGGCGCGCCGGGGGGAGGGGGTTCACTTCAGTCGCCATCTTGGAAAACACGTTTTATCGAATATCTCGCGAACCGCGCATCTTACGACAAAAATTGTATAAATCATTATTGTAGTTAATAATATTTGCCATCTTTTTTATTTGAAACTTTTTTTTGTATAACGCATAGGTTTTTAATTATAGCGCTCCAAACAGAACTGACGCGTCTACGAAAATTTCAATACACACACAGGCGAGGGAACGACCCTAGGCGTCACGAGGGGACAAAAATGGTTAGGATTTATACCTGAATACTGTTGGAATGTTAAGAGGGGGAAATTCCGAACGACCCGAAATATATACCTACTGCAACTTATAATCTCATTATAATCGCATTTACAGCGTTATAGCTCCTAAACTATAAATGCTACGCGAAAAAGTTTCTGATAAAATTTATAGGTAATTTTATGCTCTACAATTCAGTTACCATTATTTTTAATTTTTTACTTTTTTTTTTAACCATTAACTAAATATTCAGTAAAAACCATATTGTAAAAAGTTTGATAATTAAAAACCTATGCGTTATACAAAAAAAGTTTCAAATAAAAAAGATGGCAAATATATTATTATCTACAATAATGATTTCTACAATTTTTGTCGTACGATGCGCGGTTCGCGAGATTCGATAAAACGTGTTTTCCAAGATGGCGGCTGAAGTGAACCCCCCCCCCCCCCCCCGCCGTGCCAACTTGGATTTACATTCAGAAGAGACCCTTGAACATATTCAAAAAAAAAAATAACAGGTCCCGAACGTTGCATTACTTACCTACTTTTTTTGCTGCGGCGCTTGGACTATGAGATGACGCAGCAATGTGTGCGCCAAACTCAGAACAGCTATTTAATATTACTAAAGATCTGATTATGGGTAATGGCTGGTGGCAGATAGATAAAAAAAAAGAATTTAGGTGTTATTTTTGTTTTGCTTCTGTAACAAAAAAAAGTAAGTGCACATGCCATCTTTTACTTATTCGAAAACGTGGTTTTATTTAATGGCATGATGTTCGTCCTGTCTAAAACTTCCTTTCCATAGGGAGCTATTATTTGAAATGTCTGAGATCTGTCGCGTCATCTGAAGATATTAAACTATTACAGGCCGATATCCGCACATCAGGGAGCCCTTAATGGGGGACCTAACTTTGTCGAAGTAGCATCCGCAATAACTTCTCGGATGTCGAAGTACGTACCTATGTAAAGAGAATTTATCTATGTGGGCCATATACGTTGTACTGCTGGGCTTATTACTTTTTTAGTATTGAAAGTGGTATAGGGCTTATATCTAGTCGGTTTAAAGCACTTTATATGGTCTTAGACTGCCTCGTGATATCGCGGCACAAGTATGTACCATGCGATCTAGAAGTCCCGGATCAGGCAGTGTTATTGGATTTTTCTATTAATTCTCAGTAGCAGCACGAAGTTTGGAAGCTTGCCCAAAAAACGGTAATAGGCTCGCCCCCTATAACGTGGGATAAATCTTAGTTGGCAAGATGTGGGTGCAGAAATGCACCTATACCTACCCCTTGAGGGAATACGCGCGTGACTTAAAGTCTTATACTTATTTTCAAGTTAAAGTTTCAGGTATACAATTTTCTGGATCCTTTGCCATATAAGTACCTACGTAATATTTAGAATAAATACGTACTTTTAAGTAGCCGAAATCAAAATTGGACCCTGCGAGTGTGACCACTGAATTATTTTTTTTAATAGACCGCGCACTTAAATAATATATGAACCGGGGATTCGAATCAGAGAGATCTAGACACAAAGCATACACTTTTACCGCGAGACTAACAAGCCAGTCGAATAAATAAACTTACTCAGAAAAAAAAGCACATACTCAGACATATCGTAAAAGTTAGTAAATATATCTTTACACACAACAACGGGAGTGAATTTGTCGCCATTTTGTTTAGTTATGTGGCCATTTGGACTCAATGTCCGCGTCTACCTACAATATTTAGTAAATGGTTTTTTCTACGTTTAAATGCGGAGCCACTGCTTTGTCGTCACTACCACTAACTCCAAAAGGTTCTCATAAAGTTAATTTCTTCGCCGTAATATGAAGCGGTGGAAAATTATAAATAAATAAATACACTCAACAGTCACATACATAGTTCTGATCCCACACTAGTACCAGTGGCGGTACTTCCATAGAAGCCCAAAAACGTTACACGTTAATTGTGTAATGTCTAGTTTGTAATTGTTTATTGTGGGGGTCATTTATATGTCAAATAACTTTTGTTAAATAAAGATTCAAAGATAAAAGATTATTATTGGACATTTTGTAAGGCAAACTGTGCTTTTGGGCTTCTATGGACGTACCGCCACTGACTAGTACAAGTTTGCAAGTCTAAATTACGAGAGACTTCGGTCTCACAAACACCCAGACCCGAAACAAATATTTGTGGATGACGCAAACATTTGTCTCGATGCGGCGATCGAACCGTCCCTCCTATTATTTTGTATTCTTTAAATGTAGCGTGAAAAACCATGTCATCAGGCCGGCATGGGCTCTAATTCAGTGGTACTCAACTTTTTTAAGTCGGCCACAAACATGTGTTAGTTATGGTGCCCCGAGTCGCAATAAAAGTTAATAATAGGTCTAGGCGATTGCTATTATATTTTATTACTAGCTGACCCGGCAAACTTCATTCCGCCTAACAGCCGATTCTTTAATTATATTTTTTCTTTTTTTTGCCTAAGTTACTCCTTTTTACATCAGCTATCTGCCAGTGAAAGTGCCGTTAAAATTGGTCCACCCGTTTCAGAGAATAGCCGGAACAAACAGACAGACAGACAAAAATTGTAAAAAACGTTATTTTGGTATATGTACCTACCGTGTATACATTCATATGCATTTATTAAAAAGCGGTTATTTCAATATTACAAACAGACACTCCAATTTTATTTATTTGTATAGATAAAATTAAAGTCACAGGTACAAACCCCAGGCCCTCACCTATAAGTTTTCGTAGTTATGTATGGTACAATGAATTACCACGTACTTTAACGGCGACGGAAAACATCGGGAAGAAATGCACACCTACAAGTTCTTAGAAATTTCTTTCGGTAATAAAGTATTACAATGTTAACGCAATGTAAATTCCTTTTCTGGACATATAAAAATGGGGGTTACGATAAAGGTTATTGTGGCAGAGGGTGAATGGCCTTTGTACGCCTGAAAGCTAAGTTTGTGGATAATGTTATAAAAGTTGTGGTTTTGATGTTTTGACGTATGGGGCTTATTCATGTCAGTAGAGGAATTAATGTTCTTATTTCGTTACATTTATAGTTCATATTTAATATTTCGTCTGTACACCTGAGAGGGTTTAGGCCTTAGTCCACCACGCTGGCCTAGTGCGGGTTAGCGGACTACACACCTAAGATTTTTTAGGTGTGCAGGTTTCATCACGATGTTTTCCTTCACCGTTAAAGTACGTGATAATTCATTGTGAATATAAACATAACTTAGACAAGTCAAAGGTGTGTGCCTGGGGTTCGAACCTGCGACCGTCGAGATTCTCGACCGCGTGCCTAAACCTCGAGGTCATCACGACTTATGGGATAAGATAAATTGTATTTTTTTAAGTCGCTTCTCGTTGCTATTCTACGTAAATCGCACTTACTTCGAATTGCAACTAGTTTGGCACGCTAGTATAAAAATATGATTACATACAAAATTGAACCATCAAGGTTGAATAGTCAGTTACCTTTTTTCCTTTTAAAGAAGCCAAACAAAATATAAAAACGCTTACTCAGCCTTGAATACAGTTCAGAACATCTGTATTTCGGGATCCAGATTTAGCGGATTTCGAAGTTTCAATCCTATTAGATTACCGGCAGAATTACTTTTGTTTTCTTTATAAAAGTTCCATTTAACGTCTATCAATATCAACCGTATGTAGTCCGCCAACCCGCACTAGGCCAGCGTGGTGGACTAAGGCCTAAACCCTCTCAGTTGTAGAGGAGGTCCGTGCCCAGCTGTGGGACGTATATGGGCTGATGATAATGATGATGATAATATCAACGTGCTTTGTTAGAGAGCCACTGTGTAGTATTTTAATAGTGCTGCTTCTGAGAAATTCCTTATGGGATACCACAATAACCTTATAATAGGTACCCGGGAATCGAATCCGGAAACTCTGAAACGCAAAACACATACTTGTGCCGCAGAACCGTCGAGGCATTTATTTGGATGTACATAGGTAAAATCAGTTAAAATTTGTTACACCATCTTATTTTCAGACTCAACATCGTCATTGTCATTAGCCCATATACGTCCCACTGCTGGGCACGGGCCGCCTCTACAACTCAGAGGGTTTGGGCCATAGTCCACCACGCTGGCCTAGTGCGGGTTGGCGGACTACGCACTTAAGAAATTCCTAAGAAGTTTTAGGTGTGCAGGTTTCCTCACGATGTTTTCCTTCACCGTTTAAGTACGTGATAATTCATTGTGAACACACACATAACTTCGAAAAGTCAGAGGTGTGTGCCAGGGGCTTGAACCCGCGACCGTTGAGATTCTCGACCGCGTGCCCAAACCTCGAGGCCATCACGACGTACTGTACTATATATTTTATTTATATAATTAGTGTACAATAAACAATAATAATTATCAATCGCTTTAGTAGATTCTTAGGAACTGTAACAGACAGACAGACACACGAGTGAAGCTACTTGGGTATCATCATTTTTAGGTGCGGAACCCTAAAACCGCGAAATATTCCAAAAGATTAGTAATGGGCGTTCCAGTTAATTCCATAATTTATGTAGTCAAATACAAACATGGTCCGTTGTTCCGTTTACGACTGTCGTAATTAATTTTGTTTTTATGTTCGTTTGTTTTTATGATTGCGGAAATCGCGTTCCGAGCGAGCTCTCCTATTTTTACGTTTGTTTAATTAATACACAAGACCTTTGCGCTTTGTGTTTCATGCTTTGTTTTCGTTTTTCATTCACCATCTGACTTTTGTGAAAGGATTGTTTAATGTATTGTTTAATGCATCACTGATTTTGAGACTTGCCTCGTTGGTCCCGCGATAATAATGCCCTTTGATATCGATTGGCTATTGTCTCCAAGTCAGATGTTGTTGTCTTCTCTGTAAAGAATTTCTCAGTAACAGCATGAAGTTCGAAAATGTCCCCAAAAACGGCAAAAGGCTTGCTTTTATTCTCAGCCTACCGCTGTGCTGCTACTGAGAATTTCCTAATGGAAAAACCCAGTAACACTTTGCCCGACCCGGGAATCGAACCCAGGACCTCTAGATCGCACGGCATATACTAGGCAGCACGGAGTCTGGAATTGTGCCCGAAAAACGGCAATAGGCTCGCCCCCTATTACGTGGGACTGATACATACCTGGCGAAATATGGGTGCAGAAATGCCCCTCTGCTTACCCCTTCAGGGAATACGGGTGTGAGTTTATGTATGCCTACCGCTGTCTACTGCTAAACGAAGGCCTTCCCAAGTAGGCGCCAACCATTCCGGTCTTGAGCAGCCCTCATTCATCCGCTACCCGCCACCTTTCTTAAGTCGTACGACCATCGTGCTGCAGGACGTACACTACGTCTACCTAAGGCTTGCTTAATGCACTTTTATTTTATTTAGTTAACACTTTAATGTGCACTCAGTAACAATTGTAAATCATAAAATATATACTTCATTGAAAATGATACAAACGGCGGCCTTATCGCATATTGTGATCTTTAACGTTTTTATCACCTATTGACATTAATTCATTTATGACCATGCTGTTTCCCATCTATTTTAGCCACAAATTATTAATATCTTACCTTCCACGTCGTTTTCACAGGCATCAGTTACAAATAACTTATCCATTATTCCGCCCGCCCTGAAAGCACCTTTACACCAAAAATATACCGCGTGATAAATACTACCAAACAGTCCCCATATTTTGCCCTTTCATAACTTTCGTTGCGTTCCTGCAAAACAACATTTGAAATTAGTATCTGTCGGGTGTCACAATGGGTCGCTATTGTGAGCGAATAAAGGGAGTTCCCCCCCTCCCCCTCCCCCCAAAACTATAATGCAATATAACACCATTTTCTTCCGCGACAGCAGTTTAGTCATCGCGTACGTTCCCCATTGTATGTTTCTTTTACGAATGAGTTGGGACTGTTTCGGAGGCTTTGGTGTTGGAATTTCGTGTATAATTGTTTTAGTTTGCGGTTATAATTGTATTATTGTTAATATTTTTGCAATTGAAGTCGTGATGGCCTCGAGGTTTAGCCACGCGGTCGAGAATCTCGACGGTCGCGGGTTTTAAGCCCAGGCACACACCTCTGACCTTTCGAAGTTATGTGTGTACTTACATTGAATTATCACTTACTTTAACGGTATAGAAAAACATTGTGATGAAACCTATACATCTAAAAGTTCTAAAGTAGGTGGAACGTATATGGGCTGATGATGATGATTGAATTCTGGTTGAAATTAAATTCGTAATGTTTGTGTTTAGCCCAGTGTCTCCAAATTTTAGCTAAGTTAGCATATCAAGATCTTAGTGCTGCGAGAAACCCTTTCCAATCAACTTGGCGATATAATAAATAGAGTTATAGTAAACCGTACACATAAAATCGACAGCCCCGTGGCGCAGTTGGCTAGACACCAGCTTCCGAAACGAGAGGCCGCGAGTTCGATACCCGTACCGAGACAAATGTTTGTGTGATCCACAAATATTTGTTTCGGGTCTGGGGGTTGTGAGACCGAAACGTCTTTCGTAGTTTTTAATACCCACGACACAGGACGTGTATCCTAGTGTGGGGTCAGAACTATGTATGTGACTGTCGGGTGTATTTATTTATTTATAAAATATATGAATAAATGTTTCAAACATTTAAAATGTATTTTATATAATATGCCAGATGAAAGATACAATGCAATTTAATAAATAATAGAAAACTGCTTGAATTTTATTAATTCCATCTAAATATCACACCAAAGGACGAAATATTGAGTCAACCCCTTAAATTCTACCATCAAGTGTCCTTGAGTTAGTTACTGTAGCTTTTATTATGGCAAAAGTGCTTGGGGCACTTGTCCTAAGAGTAGTGCTATAAAACCAGCCTACGGTTAACAGCCACTAACTCTGAAGAAAGTAAGGACCCTTCAAAACATATCATCATTACTTGAGGATATAGTCGCGTGTGACAAACTTCGTCGAAATTCTTGGGAGGAAATAAATTTCACTTCCTTACTAAAGTACATACCCACGAAGAAATAGGAAGAGGTGTGTTCTGAACCATTTCCACACTCGTGTTGCCAGCAAAAGCAAAAGCTTAAAAACATACGTAATAATGGCCTTACTTATAAACGATAATTAATTTAAATACTGCTTAAGCATTCATTGGCGCAAATGGCTAGACACCAGCTTGCGAAACGAGAGGCCGCGGATCGGATCCCCGCACCGAGACAAATGTTTGTATGATCCACACATATTTGTTTCGGGTCTGGGTGTTTGTGAGACCGAAAAGTGTCTTGTAGTTTCTGATACTCACGACACAGGACTTGTATGCTAGTGCGGGATCAGAACTATGTATGTGACTGTTCGGTGTATTTATTTTTTTATTATTTTTTAGCTTTTATATCTGCTCTATTGATTAAGCTGTGACGTAAAAGAAAACGAGACAACACAGGATTAAGTATTAGTCTAATTACCTAACGTTTATACTTATAGGTAGGACGGTTAATAAACAGCCACCAGTCACATATAGTTCTTACAAAACACTGAGAACCTCCTCTTACTTGTAGAGGAGGCGCCTGCCCAATGGGACTTATATGGACTGATGATGATGATGAAATAGAGAAACTTCTTATACATAAATACGGACATAGAAGAAACAAAAAAAATATGTGAGGATCATAACTTGTAGCACTCAGGTAGGTAACTCTCTCGTGAATGCAAATTCTGTTTCAATGTTTTCTGTACCATTAAATTACAATACGCCAATAAACAAAATAGATTTCCCACTGCAAATATCTCGATCTCTGGCTGCCCGCGGTCTGTTGCAGTCTAATACGCCTGAAGGAAATCCACTTTAGCAGATCCAATACGTGAGCCAGTGATTCGATTCGTCGGGACCCGCTATCGCGTTTAGACGAGACGGCTGAGTCAAATCGAGTAGGCCAAATAAATAATCCAGAAGAAATTCAACATTTGCTGTGGAATGTGTCCGAAAACAAAAATGAGCGGGGCCTGCTGTTGGATGAATTAAAGTTATTTTTTTTAGATTTGGGCTGGATTCGAAGCAATTTGTCAAATCCAAAATCTGATGTCGCTATAGGTTTATACCTATTTATCAAGTACACCAGTAGAAATCGTTTTATGCTCTCTTATTAAAATAATAATAAAATCGACTTCCCCGCAATACATGGCTTAACTTGGTAAAACAGACCAAGACTGCCTAATATATAATAATATTCGGGGTAACAGATTTATGAATTACAGATATAGATATTACAAAGGGATAACATAGATTCTATACTTTACAACACTTCTCCGAATAATCCAATTAATTTACGAGAATATTGAGACGAGTTCGTTAATTGTAATCAGTTAGTATTTCGTATTATAAGGAGAAAACGTATAGTCTGAGTTTCATCATCAGCCTATTTACGTCCCACTTTTGGACACAGGCCTCTTCTACAACTACGAGTGTAGGCCTTTTACTACCACGCTCGACTAGTGCGGGTTGGCGGACTTCACACCTAAGAAATTCCTGATGACGATGATATACTCGTATTATGCTGATTTCTATATATGTACCTATAGTGATAGTTTTTAGTTATGGACATTAAAATACATGAACAAGAAGGTTAGACAAAGGAAAAGAGTAGTTGCTATATAAAGTATTTTCAGTAAAATCAAAACGTAGTAAAAGAAGTTTTCGAAACGCTAGATACAACTTCGTCTTGAAACTCGACTTGACACACGAGCTTATCGTTCGGCGAGCATTATTTGTTATTTTTCAATTATTTAAATTTTTACCACCTTGATGCTCTCATAACATAGTTTGAGAGTGCACCAAGAAATCCATAATTCGATTTCCAGCCTGATCTATAATAATTTTAGTTCGGATTTACAGTCAGTGGACATGGAGTCTAGAATTGTACGATAGACATCGTAGTATAATAGACTTGATATTTTATATAAGATTCAAAAGAAGCAAATATTTAGTTTGAAAATACAAAAATACCTCGAAAATTCAAGCGTGTAAGTAGGTTACGAAAAAAATCCTAGTTATAATTTATAGAATAGCATTCAAAGTACATAAATCTTTACCAGTTGTATTGAATATTAGGTTTATAAAATCACAAAAGCTAGCTAAATCAAAACAAGTCGAGTGCGCAATGTAACTAAAGTTGTTCTATCTAGTACCGTCAAATTCAATTTGTAAATCGGACGGGGACGAAATGAAATTTGTTTGCTTGTTTGTATAAACTATTGTGCTGAAATTTTGCATGAATCTACAATGTTTTACCATACTTTTAAAAACATTTGTTTTTAGTTTGAATACAAATAGATAAAAGTCTTTTAATATCATTGATAGTATAGTAGTATACGTTAAGGATTAAAAAGTCATGGCTAATATCATCTGGTGACTGAAAGTGGCATTTTAGGCAAATTTTGTCAATTAAATACTAAGGATAAAAATATTCATATGAAAAAAATAAAATAAAGAGCAAATGTTGATAAATAAGATACGGAAAGGGTGCCCAAAGAGAATAAATGCAAGTTTATTAAATGACCGTCTATGAATGTATTAATCAGAGCATAAAAATCTTTGTCAGAAATATAGGTAATGTTAGGATCGATTCTTTCGCCACAACTACCTTAAAGGGTATAAGATAGCAGCGTATGTATGTGAGTATTTGTTTCTATTATGTTCTGTCTATTATATGCTTATATAAGCTACAATTTTTGTTCTACATATAACCCAAAATTAGCATCGTCATTTCAATAATACAAAATTACCCACCATGCTGGAAGACTTGCGCGGGGACTTTCCCGACGGTGTGTCAAAACATCGTTATAAACGATTTTCGTTGGAAACAGCGTCGATTCCAGAACTCGCAGTTTCTGATTGGCGTCTGAGTGAGAACTTGTGCCTGCACCAGTTCGTATAAAAGCATTGTTATGTACCCCCAACCGCTATCGGAAATATATTTTATATCTAACATTGGATTGCAAATTGTTTTCAAGGATTGGTTTTAGGAATTTTGAAAAGCAAGTAATTATTACTATGCAACAATCATTAATTATTATTATTATTTTTGGTTTTGGTTTACTCAGCTGAGCTGGCAAATTTTAAGACTCTTAAGTGCGGGTTAGTACCAAGCACTTTAAATGTCTACTGAAAATCTGTAGGGGCATTAAGAAATCGTCGACCAATACTGCATGTGTCTAATATTATAGATTTTTGTAACTGAATGTATACATTTTTAATAAAATTTAATTCTGGGAAATGTTCTATAAATTTTTGATGCAGTTGTGATCTATATCCGGTAAGATTAGTTACTAGAGAGGTAACATTTAAAACTAAACTAAACTAAAACTATTATTGTCTCAGAAATTGCAAATAATTAATTATGTTTAAGTTTTTTTTTCCAAGTGCATGCCCTGCGCTATAACCAACACGTAAATATAGATATACAGACTGTATGATCGATAAGTAATAGATCATCATCATCATCATAAGCCCATATACGTCCCACAGCTGGGCACGGGCCTCCTCTACAACTGAGAGGGTTTAGGCCTTATTCCACCACGCTGGCCTAGTGCGGGTCGGCAGATTACACACCTAAGAAATTCCTAACAACTTTTAGGTGTGCAGGTTTCATCACGATGTTTCCTTCACCGTTAAAGTACGTGATAATTCTTTGTGAATACACACATAACTTCGAAAAGTCAGAGGTGTGTGTCTGAGGTTTGAACCTGCGACCGCGGGCCCAAACCTCGAGACCATCACGACTTAAGTAAGTAATAGATACGGTGATTTATTTTGATTTCGACCATATTGACGCTAAAATAATCCAAAAAAAATATTGACGTTTTTCTATATAACTATTTTTGACATTTATTTTTACCACCATAATCATAACTAGTTTTCTGTCGCGGTTTGTGTACACCTGTATACATCCACGTTTGTCTCTTTGATAAGGTAGGCAGGTACACTTTCACAACCACGTTCTACAATTTTAAACGTTAAATAAAATTATTCCTACAAAGAAAACTTCGTCCCACAAAAGAAAAAAGAGTAACAACAAAAATAAACCTCCAAAAGTCAACACTCCTACCCGAATCCACGAAAACAAAACTATGAAATGTATAATTCATGTCGCCCAGTATCAAACGTGTCGTATTTCAAAACATTTCGCGGCCATTCAAGGGCGATCTGTCACTAGAACCTTTTGTAGTTCTCCTGCGCCCCCAGCCTTGTAATATACCAGCGAAAAAGAATAATGACCGAGGAAATAGAGTTAGCTGGCATGTGAATAGCGGTTTTCGCTCTTTTGTGTTGGTAACAAAGGATGTTTTCCCTTGCACGACAACAGTCTTAAACAAAGTCGCTGTTGAGACACGGTTTCGTTGAAAATGGCTTGCACGTGGAAATATTGTAGCTTATTATGAATTCAGGGTATGTTAACCTGTTAACTTTCTTGTATATTCGATATATTATTTCAGCGCCATCTGTTGTTTAGAAATGGCAACACTGACATTATTAGTTTTTGGCTAGTCTTGAAGAGTTTTCTAGAGCTATTTTATGGATTTTGGGTGGGTAATCATTTTATACACGAAATTCATAAGCAATTTTGTGTTGCATGGAGCTAGAAAGTTTGTTTGTAATGTACTTACATATTATTACATAATGGTTTTGTGTGGATATATTATTGTGTCTACTATTTTCATAATTTTCGACGCAACCGGAGACCGCGGGTTTATTCCGATCGCCGATGCTATTGTTTCTGTGACACTTAAATGCTATTGTAGGTCTAGCTGTCTGTGACATTGAAAAGTATGTTATAACATACAGATCGTAAAAATAATTATAATGTTCCAATTTTTTTATCGAATCGCGTTTTAACTAACAACCTAGACTTTTTTAAACGTTTTTCATGCAGTTGTGTTTTTGTTTTACTACCAATTTCAAAATGAACATTGAAATTTTTATCAATATATTGAGAATCAAGAATCTGACCGAGGATTTGTATACATGGAGATCCAGTCAATATAAAATCAAAACTAGTTCATTCCGGTTACGACTTCCCATACGCTCAGCGAGTTGTGGTTTCCATGAATATTTTACTCGCCGTTTTTTGCGGGAGACATCTTGAATATTTAAATTTATTCGTTGAACAATATTGGCTTTGGTGTGTGTTTGACGTTTTTTATACGCACGCGATATATCAGAATTTGGCATTTGTGTATTATCGTTTCATTATTTGTCAGAGTGTGTTTTCGACAGGGCGAATATTAACAACCTAAGTTAAGTAATTTTTTTTCGTGAATCTTTTTCTTTCTTTATACTGGCACGGCAAAGTGACCCCATTGCACCTGATGGTAAGTGTAATGGAGTCCAGAAAAAGTGCCGACCAGCGAGAGATGATGATCACCCGTTGGTCGACGCAATCATGCCGGCCGAAAACCTCTTCACCTACATATCTTGTGAAGAAGTTTGGGGGACTAATACCATGGTGAACAAAGGACCGACCGCGAGAAACCGGCCAAAAAATGCCGGCACGGTCATCCTTTCACCATGATTGAAGCCCCCCCGAAAACCGGATATACACTGACTGATCCCGGAACGCGGCACCATTCGTATTTAAATTAATGCTGGTTACTAACTGGCTTATTTTAAATGCAAATGTGAATTAGGTTATTTTTTTAGCATCGACTCTTAAACTGGTGAAAGGATATTATCAATAATTTTGTTACGAAAAAGAAAAAAGATATCTGGAGATAGTATTGTGTGCCTTAATCCCGAGAAAAATATTTTGTTCCCGAGAGGAAAACGCAAATATTTTCGGATTCATTTGGACCCAAGTTCGAAGTCCACGTAGAATTGCTGGCTAGTACTATCTCATTATAAAAACGTTTAACCTGTATTAAAGAACCGGTGACAAAAAAAATCTAAGATGGTAAGTAAATAAAAAATAATTATATTTATCACTTCACACGTTTGCCATAGCTTAACGGTAACCTCTTTATTACGTAGAAGCATAAAGCCTAGGTCAACTACGTTGGCATAATTCAAATGGCTAATTGCTCCATTATTGGGTCGGTGTTTAAACATAATTACGGTTAGTTATCTTAAATTGAATAATTATTTAATTAACTTTGTGGCCTGTGGCTCATGACCATGACAGGCAGATAGTGATGTTGATTAAAGTGTTATTAAACGATTAAAAATGCCTTGTATGCCTACCTAGCGTCCGTTAGTCACTTGGTCACTTCATTGAAGACCAGCGCTGCAATACCGTGCAAGCGGAATTGCACCATGCAGCTGAATGAAGGGATTATTGTTGGCCATATAAATTGTATTTCCTAATTGTTTATAATCCTAATAATTTTTGTATTTTTCCGTATGTTGGCCAATAATAAAACTTTTTCTTTCTTTCTTTCCTTTTGATTTCGCGGCACAGGTAAGTGCCTTGCAATCTTGAAGTTTCCGAATTCGATTCGTGGATCGAACTGTGTTATTGGATTTTTCCATTAGGAAATTCTCCGTAGTATCCCGGACTCTGGGAAAGTGCACGAAATAGGACAATAGCCTCTAATTACGTGGGATAAAAAAATTGGCAAAATGTGGGTGCACAAATGAACCTTTACCTACCCTTTAGTGGAATACTGGCGTGAGTGTGTATGTAAACTGTGTTTTTTTTTTTTTCCTTTTTTTTTTATCTGCAGATTATAATGTAAAATATAATAATAATAATAATAAGGTACAGTCTTACTAATTACGTTTGCCACAGACGGAGGGTTGAAAAAAAACCGAAATGATTTTATAAACTAGATTTAATTATAAAATAAAACTACAATTAATTAACCCTATGAATAGTCATTCCACTTCGAAGTGTGAATATGGAATGCGTATTCTTACAAATGAAAATTGGCGTGTGCCTTCGATTGACGTCATAGCTGCATCAGCGATTTTATATGTGTCAATAATTATTTATTATAGTATTGCTGCAACATCAGCGATTGTCTTCCAGCCTCGCTACGTAACTCCTCCACCCTCAGAACGGCGACTATTTTAGCACGTTGAGTGAAAATGTTGCCGGCATGTGTTCAGGGTCTTCAATGTTCTCTGATGTTACAGTTGGAGGCTGCTGCTTGCTTTTACATCTGCATAGTAGACGCCGGATTATTAAGATGACCGCGAGAAGAATTCCACACAGTACTATCATATAGAACGGTATAGTGGTGTGGTACAAAAGATCTGTTTGCACGTTGTCCACTTCAACAGGAGTCTGCATTACGACTTTATTCTGGATGCTGTGAAGTTCTTGAAGGTCGACGGAGTTCAAGTTAACGTGAGGAGCAGTTGCAGATTGCTTCTTCACATCGTAGGGTATTTTCATCAGCTTAAGGGGTTGACCTTTGATTTCATCGTAGTCATTTGCAATTATTAGTTCTTTAGATTTCAGGCGACATCCAATGGGGATGGTAACTAGAAAGCTCCCTTGAAGTGATGTATAATCTTTTTGGTTGCAGATGAGCTGCACTTTCGTATCTTGAGGGAAGGACATTATGTAATGCTGGTCATCAAGTTTCTCCATGGCTTCTTTCATCAGGGTGACTGTTGTGAATTGACAGGATTCCTGCAGGACTTGATTATTGATTAGTTCTTGAATACAATCAGGTTGCGTTCGGAGTTGATGGATTTTCCCTTGTTCACAGAGATACCAGTTTTTTAACTTCGGGCATTCAGCCTCTATGTACATGAATGAATTCTCGTTAGTTGCGAGGAAGGGAAAGGATGGGATAAGAGCCTGTAAATGCTTGTTAGGTACTACTGATAATTTATATAAGTCATAACTGTCCTTAGAAAAAAATTGGAAACTTAAATACAAAAACGATTTGCTTATCACTATAATATGAGCCGGGTTTTATAATATCGTAGTATTCTCTCAGTTCTAAATCTAAAATCTGTTCATTCCCATAAATACCCTTTAAATTTGTAACCATTGATTCTAAAGTCTCTATATCTATCATAGAATGATGCATACTAGAAGCATGTATAAAAGCTAAACTATTTTCTATTCTAAATAATTCCTGAATCAGATCCTCTATATTCTCGCTAATTATTTCGAGAAGCTGAGCAAGTTTGGCATATTTTACTAAACTATCATCCCTTAACGCATCGCTTTTAAGTATAAGTTCTAGGGTAGTATTAATTTTATTCTGGTTATCGACAATCTGTGCTAGCACGTTACTATGTTTAGTTATCCACTCTTTACTCAAACTTATGTGATTGTTGAATTCGGTAACTATTTTATTCTGATTAGTTTCTAGTGTTTTAATCGCTTGGTTATATTTTAATGCGTCTTCATGATCTAAATTTCCAGTTAAGCTTTTTATGATGGAACCTAATCCATCTACTAGACCTCTTTTGACTCTATTAGGCTCTAATGATTGTAATTGCTTTAAAACTATTTTAAGTTTGCTTTTGAGATAATTAAATTGGATTTCATATAATGAATAGGTATTATTAGCCATTAAATTTTGACAATTAACTAACTGAGTTTCTAATGAGTGAACGTTATTCTCGATGTTATCTAGTTGTACGTACTGTATAAAAGTATGATGGTGAGTCGTAAATCTTACGAGTCCTAGTCTATAGGGTAGGAGCCCTGGTCCATCATCGAGGCTCTCAAGTTTTATCTCTTGAGACCGCACCGTTAGGAACATCACTATCGGTAACCTGTAACAAATTAGCTGCTTTGGGTACACGTTTAAGTCGCGACTTTGCTATAGGACCACGTTTCTTTGAGGTGTAAATATGTATCGGCAGGTCAGCTAAGACGGTATCCTGCGTAAAGCGTGGAGCTACCTTTTGTCGACTAGCAAGAGGATTCTTCACGAATATTTGCTGTTGAGGTGCATATTCTATCTCAGATTCCCGAGTTTTATTCCTACTTTCAATTAATGCAGTGCGATTAGCAAGTGATGAGGAGTTGATAGTATCATAAACTTGCTTCATTTTTTCCCTATGAACTTGCATATACTGTTGTAATAAGTGTTGCGTTATGTCGATATCACCGCAATCTCTAGGGTCAAAGTGTCCGGTTAACAAGTCAAACGGTCGGCATCTCGTAAAACTATGTATAGAGCTATTGTAACCTATAATAGCATATGGCATAAGGTTAACTATTGGTTCATCTTTATGCTGTAATTTTAGGATTCTAAGGTGTTCCAAAAGAGTTGAATGGAAACGTTCGATAATACCATTATCATTAGGAGAGTGGGCTAATATTCTATGGTGGTTAATTTTATGAAGCCGTGTAAATTCCATGAATAACTGATTGGTAAATTCGGTTCCGTTATCGGTAATAATGGTCATAGGAATGCCATGATGGGTGCAATATTGCAGAAGTGCTTGTAAGATGGTAATAGCTGTTCCATCACGAAGGTGATATGCTTGCCCATATTTAGTAAAAACATCTACGAAAGTTATATACTTTTCACTTTGTACGGTGAATAAATCTAGGTGAACAATTTCAAACGGTTTTGTTGCTGGAGGCACAACATTAAACTGAGGTCTAACTGGATTCCTATCATATTTGGCTTGTCCGCAGATGGTACATTCACTTATAAATTTTGTTATCTGATCCTTCATTTTTGGCCAATAGTATTTGCGAGACAAGGCTAGATGACATTCGTTAATTCCACGATGATTGGTCTTACCATCATGATAATGACGAATAATCTCTTGTTGACGTAAGTACTCTTTGACGTTTTCTAATTCAATTTTGGTTAAGACAAGATTCATAGATGAACTCTTGAATTTATCCTGTAAGATAGGGATTATAGAATACATTGCTAGTGGGGGATTAATTAATAGGGCTGTTTTAACTTTCGGGTTTACATATTCTTTAATTGCATTTACAACATCTTCCTCTAAATTAGATTCCGATAATTGTATGCTAATGCGTGTATGAGTATCAAAGGGTTTGGTAATTTTGGGTCGTTTCTTTACATCATTTACAAGTGTAAAACGTATCTGCCTATTAAATTTATTGAGTGGTTCGTCGGTAATGGGAATTTCTAATATAGGATTTTCATTGCTAGTATGGACTGTTTCCGTCGATGAATTTGCTTGGGGTACATTAATGGAACCTGATGGATTTGCCACTATAGAATTAGGAGGATCACCCATAGAAGATATTAATTCATCGATCTCTTCGAACAATGACTTAGCTTCCCCAGTATGGATTTCTACACGAGAAAGGGCGTCAGCGTTTGTATTATTTTTACCCTTCTTATAGATGACTGTGAAATCATACTCGCTTAGTCTAAGGCGCCATCTAGTGAGACGTGAATTTGGCTCTTTCAAATTCATCATCCACTGCAATGGTTTATGGTCAGTTAAGATCTTAAATTTACGTCCGAACAAATAAGGTCTAAAATATTTAGTGGCCCAGACTATGGCAAGGAGTTCTTTTTCGATGGTACTGTAATTCATCTCGCTCTCGTTAAGTGTGCGAGATGCATAGCAGACAGGCTTGTCTGAACCTATTGCGCCTTGTGATAAAATAGCTCCTATAGCTACATTTGAAGCGTCTGTAGTTAAAATAAACTCCTTACTAAAATCGGGGTATTGCAAGATAGGATCGTTAGTTAAAAGGCTCTTGCATTTCTCAAAGCAGTTAATATAGTCGGAGTCAATATTAATCTTTTTACCTTTCTTCAGGCATTGCGTAAAAGGTTTTGTGATACGCGCAAAGTCTGGAATGAATTTTCGATAGTAACCAAGAAGTCCTAAGAATTGCTTGATTTCTTTGGGGGTTTTCGGAATGGGATATTTCTTAATGGCGGAGATCTTATCAGGATTGGGTTTTATACCATCTTTACTAATTATATGGCCAAGGTAGGCAGTCTCGAGTTTCAGAAACTCGGATTTGTCCATTTGGATCTTAAAATTGGACTCTCGAAGTCTCTGGAAGACTTTCTCGAGATTGATCATGTGTTCTTGAAGAGATGTACTGAACACTATGATATCATCGAGGTAGACCAAACATACTTTATTCTGGAGCCCTCTCAACACGTTGTCCATAACGCGTTGGAATGTGGATGGAGAATTTTTTAGTCCCATGGGCATTCGAAGGAACTCAAAGTGTCCATGTTCGACATTAAATGCGGTTTTCTCAACATCCTGGGGGTCCATTTCAACTTGGTAAAAACCACTTGCCAAATCTAATGTTGTAAAATATTGGCACTTTCCAAGTTTATCGAGTACGTCGGTAATGTTCGGGATGGGGTATCTATCATCTAGTGTTTTTTCGTTGACTTTGCGAAAATCCACTACGATACGCCATTTTTGTTTTCCGGAAGCATCGGCCTTTTTAGGCACTACCCAAATAGGGGAACTCCAAGCGGAAGCTGATGGTCGTATAATACCCTGTTCCAACATTTTTCCGATCTGGTCTCTAACTTCCTGGCGGTGTATGAACGGATAGCGATAACTCTTGGTGTGCACTGGCACTTCATCGGTAGTTCTAATCCGATGTTTGATTTTATTAGTGAAGGTTAGAGTTTCGCCTTCAACGTAAAAAACATCCGCATAACGAGAGCAGAGAGTAATAAGATTAGCCTTTTCCTCCTCATTTAAGTGATCTACTCGTAAGCGTGAAATTATATCTTGCGCGCGTGCCGATGCTTGTTGAGTACTATTGCACTCGGTATTAAAAAGCTCAGCATGCGTCGGACGATCGAGTGAGAGTATAATGTCATTCGGTGTTGGGTTCTCAACTTCCAAATAGCCACGATTATTAGTGACGGTGGTAATGCAATCATGAATTATACAATTGCACAGAATTTGCTCTCTGACGAAAACATCACCATCTGCCGTATCTATAGGAATACGAATGACTTTTGAAGTTCCTGCGGGGATAATATCCTCATATAAGTTCACGTTACGCGAATTGTACATCATAATGGGATTTGTAGCGGTTCGTGTTAACAATTTACCTTCTCTCAAATCAATTCGTGCTTCCCAATCACTTAATAAATCTAAACCTATAAGTCCATCGAAATAATCATGAAAATGGTAAATGAATAGCTTCATATTACCGGTGTCATTAAATTCCGCAAAGCATGGCAACGTAATAGAATAATTATTTCTACTAGTCGCGTGTATGTTTGTCACTTCAAATGGATCGAAATTAAGGGGATATTCCGAAAAATATTTTTCAACGGCCTCGGGGCTTATGAATGATTGATTAGCACCTGTGTCTATAAGAAATTTTAGTGGTGGATTTGCGATTTGAATGTAAGGCAATTGTCTTTGCGTTTGGAGGTTCAATTCTATGTTGGTTTTGGTGAATTCGAAACCTCCCGAAAATCCTGCTCTTCAACACTAGCTGGTGGTTGGTACACATCAGGTGGTTGGCTATCGGCAGTAAAATAATTACAGTAGAACTCCAATTATCCGAATTAATGGGGACCGGGACCCATTCGGATAATCAAATATTCGGATAATCGGATTTTTTTTAAAAAAATTGCCATTGGAGAGAATAAAAGCTACGTTTTGATATTGCACTATTTTTTTATTGAATTAAATGAAAGAAACATGAAATTTTCACATGTTTTAAGTATAAATAAAATGTACTTATGTACAAGTTTAGAAATAAAAATCATTGTTTTTTAAACATCTCCGTTAATGTAAGCTGTTTTGCGGTCTTCAACCGTTTTCGGGCAGCCAGGTCACGCATTCGCTTGACGGTGAGCAGTTGCAAGTGGTCACACTCGGGCTGACGCTCCATCCACTTCAAAGCAGTCTCGAGGCCGGCAAATGCTTCACTAGCTGATGGTCCAGCGTCTACTTCAACATCAGCAGAAAGTTCTTCTTCCACTTCCACTTCAACATCTTCTCTCACACTTACAACAATTTCATCGTCATTGAGAATTTGAAAACCAGGGTCAGACGTGTCACAAGCCATCCACTCTCCTACATCTTCAGCACTTACTTCTGTACAACCAGGAATTTTTACAATCATTTTTCTTATTTCCTCTAGTGACAACGCATCTTCATCATCATCATCCTCTCCATATTCTTGTTTCTCATTTTCTTCAGATTCTTTTTTTTTGTTCTTCTCAGACGGTAGGCCTTTCAGTTTATTCCACGCACGTCTTAGCGTCATTGCCGTAACCAAACTCCAAGCTTCCGCTACCATGTAACAGCAGTCCTTTAAATTTATTTTGCTATGATTTGCCAAAACCAATTCTTCATCTTCAGCACCTTCGATCAGCAGTTTTCTCAGCAGTTGCCTTCTGTAATGGCGCTTCATTGTTTCAATAACAGACTGGTCCATGGGTTGCAGCAAACTTGTAACATTGGGAGGCAAAAACGTCGTTTTAAACTGCCCATTCTCTCTTTCCAACAGTTCTGCTGTAGGATGAGTGGGTGCGTTATCAACAATTAAAAGCACCTTACTGCCTTCTTTTCCCACCGATTTTTGGTGCTTTTTCACTTCAGGAATAAACACTTAACCTACACCGACCTCGCGGGGGGAAGTCAGTGTAGGCACAACGGCAAGTTAAGACAAGTCAAGTCAAGACTTGACGCGCAAACACTGGCTTCGCGGGGGGAAGAATAATAGCGCACTTAGACTATTTTTGGACAATTTTTTGTGATTCGGATAATCGGCGATTCGGATAGTCGGAGTTCGGATAATTGGAGTTCTACTGTATACGAATCATAGGCAAAACCGGGTGCAAAATCACTATCGTTATAATCGACATCGTAATAATACTCCGGTTGCTGATAGTAATCGTAATATGAGTCGTTACACGCGGCGGACTCGTTCATGTTCATTTCGCGAGTTTTAAAATAATTTGTCGGTGGCGGGTTTCCGTGCTTATTCCAATCATGGCCCGTAATCATTTTTGAATGGGGCAATACTTTTGGAGTAAAACGTTGTACTCCACTCATAGGCTGAGGGCCTTGAGATTGTGGTGGATTGTTACGGGGTGGCATACGGAAAATGTTACTACGGGGATTGTAGTTAGGTGGCGGTGCCGCGAACATGCGTTGTGTGTTCGTGGGCATACGGTACTGGTTCGAATCCGGTAATTTAAAAGGTTGAGGCGGGGGTCGCATGGGGCGCATGCCTACAGGTGTTGGCCAGGCAGGTGGCGGAACCTGGAAATTCTGAGTGCGCGGGGGTATAAAAGGTATTAGAGGTGATGTGGGGGTGACCTTAGGGGTCAACTGATTTTTAGGAACCTCATTACGCGACTGCAAATAAATTATATTTAGTTCCTCCTGTACATACTCGAGTGCCTTTTCAATAGTATTAGGGCGCATGCATCGTATACGGGAACCTAGTGGTTCTTTTAAACCTCTAACGTAGGCTTGCATAGTGACCTTCTTATACAATTCACGTTTTGCCTCAATAGTGGTAGCTAAAGTCTCATGTAAAGTGACATAGGTCATTATTGTACTAAAGAGAGTCTGGCAATGGTCATAAAATTCCTGTGGCGATTTATTTCCTTGTGTCGCTAAGGAAAGATCATTATAGAGCGCCGTCTCATCACGCTGATCTGAAAAGTTATTTATTAAGGCAGATCGAATGCCTAACCAACTCTCTGGTATTCCATTTGAATTAATTGTACATGCAGCGGTACCAGTGATTTTATTTAAGATACCGTTCAACAAGCACAAGTTTGAAAATTCACTACCAGCCGCTGTGCTTAAATATTTCGCAGCTAACGAATCACAAATTTTTATAAAACGTGTGAGCACATTTGGATTACCATCAAAATCCGGGACTAAGCGGAGGGCTTTAAAAATAGTGTCCGGGTCATGAGACATTTTTGGTTTACCTAATTCTACAATATCTCTATTACTATCGACTACTTGTCGGCGAGCCTGACGAGATTCAGACTCCCGCGAACTAGAGGCTCTAGGATGATAAATCTTGAAGTTTAAGATTTAAGGAGCAACACGAGAACTATTCAAGTGTACTTACATATAATGCATTCTGGTTTCTCTCCGTGAATCGATTTTCAGATTCGCCTTCCGGTCTGCAGCAGGCCCGTAGATTCAGGATACTCAGCAGCGCGACTTGATAGCCAGCTCGGGCGGCTCGCGAACGTGAATTCGAATTTGGAACCCTATTATTCGCGTACCGGCCCGCGAGTATCCTACCGACTGCGCCAATTACGTTTGCCACAGACGGAGGGTTGAAAAAAAACCGAAATGATTTTATAAACTAGATTTAATTATAAAATAAAACTACAATTAATTAACCCTATGAATAGTCATTCCACTTCGAAGTGTGAATATGGAATGCGTATTCTTACAAATGAAAATTGGCGTGTGCCTTCGATTGACGTCATAGCTGCATCAGCGATTTTATATGTGTCAATAATTATTTATTATAGTATTGCTGCAACATCAGCGATTGTCTTCCAGCCTCGCTACGTAACTTACTTATAAATAAACAAACGACAAACACAATTTCAAACAAAGCAAACAGATACAAACAAAAGTGACGTGAAGCGGAAAGCACTAATTTACGGCAACACCTTTATTAGCACTAAACAGCTGTGTATTTTAACAGACAAGTAAATAAATCACAATAAACAGCAAGCCAGCTCTTATCTGAAAGCCGCAAGCGACGTGTCGTTAAAGCGAAAGTTGGTGAAAATTTAGAAACTGCTTTATTCTTACGAGACTTCAACTGAACAGTGGGGAACATATATGTACATATTGTACATTGTACTCACTACATACACACCAGTGGCTGTACTTCCATAGAAGCCCAAAAGCGTTACACGTTCATTGTGTAATGTCTAGTTTATATTTGCTTATTGTGGGGTCTTTATTTAACAAATTGCTTTTGTTAAATAAAGATCTAAGGCTTAAAAAATATTATCATTTTGAAAGGCAAACTGGGCTTTTCGGCTTCTATGGAAGTACCGCCACTAATAAATAAAATGCGAATAAAAAAAATGCGATTTTCTATTAAAAAAATTACATTTCGTGTTGCTGAGGGAGTTTCTTGCCGTTTCTTCTCCACAGCGATAACACGTTTCGAAGCGGCAATAGTTTAGTTTAAAATAGCTTAAAATTGACGATTTAAAAGAACTTGTAAAAGTCTATTTGAATAAAGATAATTTGACTTTGACTGTGACTTTGAATACATACATACACTCATGGCTGTATTCACCTAAGCGGTAGGCAGAAGTGCATTGATGTACCCACATTTCGTCAGGTATGTATCAGTCCCACGTGATAGAAGGCGAGCTTATTAGCGTTTTCGGACAAAATTGCAGACTCCGTGCTGCTACTGAGAATTTCCCAATGGAAAAAACCCAATGACGCTTTGCCCGACGCGGGAAACGAGCCCAGAACCTCTTGGTCTCACGGCACATACTTGATAAAAACATACATACTTTACTAGACTCGCTATGTATTTCTATGTAGTTTAAGAATTAAGGAGTGAGCCTACAGCGGTTTTTCTGGCACATATCCAGGCTCCTTGCTGCTTCTAGTTTTAGATCGCACAGCACAGGACCAACGAAGCAGATTTTTTTTAACTTTAATATAAAACTTGCCCTCACAAAATTTCATAGATAGATTCACAGGAGGGAACCGCAATGGATTTTTTTAGTACAAAATTACCTCAGTTCGCAGTTCTGCTCGCTTAAGGATGAATTTTGGCAAATTCTTTCTTCGCACACACATACGTCATAATATCTATCATTCTTAATTTTACAATCCGTTCAGTGGTTTGCTGTGTTAATAGTCAGTAAAGACTGCCTCTTACATTTCGAAGATTAGTTACTTCGAGCAGTAAAGTTGAAAACCAATATAAACACCCCACCCCTCTCTCCTTTTGCCGCATAATTGGTTTTGGAAATTCACTAAGGGAAATTGATGGATTATTTCCTACGGGTTTGTCTCCGGCAAATTGTTAATTATGGTAATTTCGTTCCTTCAATTCGACTCGGCGATAAACTTTGTACCTGTTTAAAATACAAATTTGTTTGCGGCCTTTTTAAAGTTGTCAACAATTTGTTCGGTTGTAGATTGTCATCGGAACAATTAAAGTTAAATGAACAATGCAATTTGGGAATTGGATAAAATTTGTTCATTTACATCTGTCAATGAGCTTTAAAGATTGTGACGAATAATTATAAGTATTTTGAAATATGGAATGAAGTGGGCAAAACTTTATTAATTGCATACTTATACTAAGACTTGGGTAAGCGCTTGTGTATTTCTGTTTACACTTTTCATTAGGTATAAGTAAAATCATGCGTAATAGAGCACTGTCCTATCGCCATTTACCGAACACTTTTCTAAATTTCGAGGTGCTAAACAGATTTTTCTAATATAACAACAATAACTTTATTGGACTCTGAAATTAAATCTAGGACTTTATAATGCCATGCAATTATATGTATGTGTTTATTTATATTCGACAGCCCCGTGGCGCAGTTGGCTAGATACCAGCTTGCGAAATGGGAGGCCGCGGGTTCTATCCCCGCACCGCGACAAATGTTTGTGTGATCCACAAGTATTTGTCTCGGGTCTGGGTGTTTGTGAGACCGAAAAGTCTCTCGTAGTTTCTGATACCCACGACACAAGACTCGTATCTTAAGAGTAATGTGGGGTCAGAACTATGTATGTGACTGTTGAGTGTATTTATTTATTTATGTAATTTGAAATGCATTTTTTAAGTATACCATACACGCCTTCGAGTATTTATTTCATATTTGTAGTTCAATATTTTATACCTCTTGTCTCTGACATTATCCATTTTAAAAAAACTGTTGAATGAATTACGACAGATAATAAATTCTAGAATTCTTTAAACAATGGGAGCGCCATATATTCCTGTCAATAAAAAGGGAATGGCAGGGAAATACCAGGCTCACATAACATCTGCAGTAACTCTTAGATGCAAGGAAGAACATTATTCTTGTGCTATAACGCGTTTAGAACAAATAAGCCGATAATAAACGACCCAAGTTTGTTGTTTTCAAAGAAAATGCCTTTTTTATTCTCCCCTTTCATTGTTACTTGGATAAATCGCGTGCGGGACCGTTTACATAAATATAAACCCCAAAATTTTATTTGTTGAGGTAAAGGTTCTGGATGTGATTAGTAACAGTTCAAGATTTATACACTATCAACTGCTCCGTAATAAGAGTTACGAGATGAAAGGTTATCGGATTTTTCAAATTTATTTATTTAGAGAAAACACTTAACAATATTATAGATTTAACATTAAACTAATTACTTAAACAAACACTTAAATAAAGTCTCAGTAGCGGCACTGAGTCTAATATTTTGGATTTATCAACAAAATACAATCCAATTTCTTTCCTTCTGGAATTCAAATCCCACTTCTGATGTTTTTGCAGATAAAATTACAGGCAGATCTTAGTGCTATAATATGATTAGTATAATTATGTTAACCATCGTAGAATACTGGTATAATAAAATAACATACATACATATAAATGTACATTATTTACAAGAGGTAGATTATGAATATCGTTAAGTAAATTCTTTTAACACATTTGACAGCCCCGTGGCGCAGTTGGCTAGACACCAGCTTGCGAAGCGAGAGGCTGCGGGTTCGATCCCCGCACCGAGACAAATGTTTGTGTGATCCACAAATATTTGTTTCGGGTCTGGGTGTTTGTGAGACCGAAAAGTCTCTCGTAGTTTCTGATACCCACGACACAGGACTTGTATCCTAGTGTGGGGTCAGAACTATGTATGTGACTGTTGGGTGTATTTATTTATTTACATTTGCAATATTGGCCTTTGTCTAAATACCAATTTATACGTCTTGTCACACATCAAAGTACCCAAGTCAAAAGCCAACCGCATCAATTCAGTAATAAGCCAATTCAACGAAGGCTCACAGAATCCGTTTATAAAACCGATGGAACGTTATATTAATTTCACCCATAAGACATTTAATTAAATCAGCCGCAAAGAGCTCAAGAGTATTCAGATAAATGGAGGATTGGTAGGTTCAATAGTAATTAATTAGATTTCTACGTCTCCGCCGAGTTATTCAAATTGTCCTTTAAAATTTGCGAATGTTAATTTCAATAATGTGGTTAGAGATCTTCTTTTTAAATCTCCAAATGGAACTTATTCTCATTGATTAGGGATTAATAAAATAGATTTTAATATTTTTATATTTGATGTCATTTCGTTCATGGTATCTTGGGACTGATGTAAACTTGAAATTTTCTATCGGATAACAGGATAAGTCATCAATTAAAACTATTGTGTTTGAATTCGATACCGATACAACATTAATCGAAAAATAAGTTGGTGGGTATGCAGTGCAGCAAAAAATATCATAAATTTTGACAGCCTCGTGGCGCAGTTTGCTAAACACCAGCTTGCGAAACGAGAGGCCGCGGGTTCGATCCCCGCACCGAGACAAATGTTTGTGTGATCCACAAATATTTGTTTCTGGTCTGGGTGTATGTGAGATCGAAAAATCTCTCGTAGTTTCTGATACCCACGACACAAGACTTGTATCTTAGTGTGGGATCAGAACTATGTATGTGACTGTTGGGTGTATTTATTATTTAGTTTCTGAACTATGTATGTATGCTACTGTTGGATGTGTTGGCGTGTGATTACCCTTACATTGATATTTATTTTTACCATTGTACATCGAGGATTATTTTTCTTTTATTTTCTTTTCACTGTTTTAAAGAGTAACTTTCTGAAACTGAGTGTTAATAACTTAACTACCTTCACGTTGGCTCTTCAGAGAACTTTAGCTCCATCGTGCAGTAAATAACAGGCATGTTCCTTATCCAAATCCCCGTCTCCTGATAAGAACGCTCCCGACTCCAGCAGATATTAATCATACTCTTCGCATTGGAATTTATTATATATTTTCCTACTTCCACTTACACAGTACCATTGAATTTAATCATGAATAAGATTTTTTCGTTCAGTTAAGAGATTTTTTCGATAATATTTCACTGAAAAATTCACGTTCATAATATTCGCAATGAAGTCAGAATTCCGCTGCTCTCATTTTGATTGATTGTTTGTGTTATTTATTTAAAGTGATTTTAAAGTTCAGCTGGCACTACTGCAGTCACAGTGCGGGGACTTTTTAAATGTTGGTATCATTAAGTTAAACATAAATATTGTTATGCAGTGATGGCCTCGAGGTTTTGGCGCGCGGTCGAGAATTTTGGCGGTCGCAGGTTCAAACCCCAGGCACACACCTATGACTTTTTGAAGTTATGTGTGTATTTACAATGAATTATCACTTGCTTTAACGGTGAAGGAAAACATCATGATAAAACCTGCACACCTAAAAAGTTCTTAGGATTTTTTTAGATGTGTAGTCCGCCAACCTGCACTAGGCCAGTGTGGTGGACTAAGGCCTAAACCCTCTCAGTTGTAGAAGAGGCCCGTGCTCAGCAGTGGGGCGTAGTTGTGCTGATAATGAAATATTGTTATGGATATAAATTCTAGTCTGCATGTTCAGAGAAGAGAAAACTTCTAGAAACAAAGAAGTTGATCTCGTTTCAAATTCTAATGTTACATACATATGCAAATGTTTTGGTAAAAAGTGGCAACATCGAACTTTCTCTCACCTTTTATCCCGCGACACATTCACGCTACCTTACTTGGAGGAATTTACATAACTAAAAGATCTTATGGAGAACTATAAGATGCAGGTTTTGTCACTATATTTTTCTTCTTTGTAAAAGCGCTTGGAATAAAAACATTTCCGACAAGAAAAGCAAATGCGCTTTTGGAGTCTCAAACTACCACGTACCAAATCCTTCAAGCTGTAACGCCCGTAGACACAGAATAACAAAGTATTATCAACGTTCAAAGTTTCATAAATAATTACTTTTACAAAACCTGTTAGCAACTTGTAAAACCCAAACATAATTTTTGCGCGTTCCTAACAAACATCGTCGAACTGAATCCCAAACTCGTAATAAATCACAATGAACTGAAAAAAACTTCCAGCACGAACGCTTAGGTAACTATAATTTATAAAGAAAAGACCTACAAGACAGCTCCCGGTTTTTTTCAAGTGAAACTTATTATTGGGAGTTAGAGCGCTTGTAGACGTCCGTTTTTTTCACCGGATAATGGACCGTCAAAAAACGGCTATCCTTGTATACATATTTTTTTTACCGGATGGATGGAATGCCGTCTATATGCGTTAGTTTCGAACTGGTAGTGTGAAATGTCGAATAATAAGAAAAAAAACTCGTATTGGCCTACAGGCCTATTTTCAACCAAACTTATTAACAATTCCATGTCAATATTATCACCCATTTTTAAAAGATCGCAGGTAGACGGCACTCAATTAACAGAAAACAGGCAATACGTCCGGCGGCGTCAACACGCACCAATACACTGGCGTGGATGACCGCCCTTTCTTACACCGGACCGGTGTCCGTCGCGCCGAGGGGAAGCGGTGGTGCACCCGGCGTAAATTGTTCGCCGGACCGATGTCCGGTGCATGTACATGTGCACACATTCATTATAATTCATACACCACCGCGAATACGGCAAAAAACACGGTCCGTTATCCGGTGAAAAAAACGCACGTCTACAAGCGCCCTTAGTTATGTTTGCTCGGAGAGTTCGCTCGCTGTAAATTATACCTTCCTATTCTCAACTGTTGGGTTCTTAATCCGTGGCAATGTGTCTTTGGTTTTATAAATGTTCGGATTCTCTTTTTTATTTGTCAATGAAGAATAAATGCTCGGTTTTTTAATTGGGTTGATTAGTTATTGCTACCGATAGGTCTTAGGTTAAATTATTTGAGAATATAGAGTTTCTTCTAGTTTTTGTTTTATCTCAATTAATCTTTTGGATATACATACATACATAAACTCACGCCTGTATTCCCCGAAGGCAGAGGTGCATTTTTGCACCCACATTTCGCCAGGTATGTATCAGTCCCACGTAATAGGGGGCGAGCCTATTGCCGTTTTTCGGGCACAATTCCAGACTCCGTGCTGCTACTGAGAATTTCCTAATGGAAAAACCCAATAACACTTTGCCTGACCCGGGAATCGAACCCAGGACCTCTAGATCGCTCGGCACATACTTGTACCGCGAGACCACGAGGCAGTCTAATCTTTTGGATATAAATGCATATATTTACGTTTGTGCTCTCAAAGAGTTAAACATGTATTTCTGCACCCAATTTTCGACAGCTATGTTTTTAAATCCCGTCTAAATAGAAGGCGAGCCTAAGTCCAACGTAATAGGGAGGCGCCTAGTGCCGTTTCTCAAGCTCAGTTCCAAATTACGAGCTGTTACTGAGAATTTACTTTTTTTTACGAGAGGAAAGCGCCTTATGCTTCTCTTTCGGTACCTCGGGGGAGGCCGAAAAGGGTATGTCGGGGTCTCTGGTCTTCCAACTCGGCTCGCGGAACAGTTGTCCGCTTAGCTGAGTTAGGTCCCTAACCAAATTCCTACGCCAGTATACTGACTAAAACTTATCGGTGACCATCACGCGCATTTGAGGCGGTTTTACGGCATCCCAGGACGAGCTACGCCTTAAATAGGTCCGCTGCCTAACACACCGTCCAATCATGAACTCCTCAAAATTAGGAAGTCTTGAGATGCCCTCCACTCATACTATTTTACTGAGAATTTCCTAGTAAGAATACTCAACAACATTGCCTCATACAGTTATACATCCTAGGACTTCTAAATCGCACGGCCCACCTTAATTTCGCGGAACCAACGAGGCAGGTAGCTAAGTATGTTAAACCTTCATTGCCTATATACATTACAGTTATATGCCATCATTTCTTTTTAAATATCCCTTAAATTTGGAAGGCTTCGTGTTCTCAACATTTATTGTAAATTCCCTAACATTCAAGTAAGGCATTGCGTAGGTGTATTGGCATGATTCACAGTTTGTCCGCCCTTAATCGTCTTAAATTTGAGAGGTACTTTAAGTTTGGGATGCCTATAAATAGATTGGACAAACAAGAATTTCTGGGAATAGTTTAACTGAAACTGTAATTTATTTAAGTTATTTGGAACTCATTTTAATGTATACCTACCTTAGTGGGAAAGTGGTCGGAAATTTGAGTGACTTGCATTTTAGGTGTGTTTATCATTATGTGAATAGTAGAACTATGTCATTGGGATTGTGTCGTGGGGGCGTAATGGCGCGGGGTGCGATCTAGGAGTCCCAGGCTCGAATCCCAGGTCAGGCAAGTGTTATTAGCTTTGTCTATAAAGCTTTCCCCTAAGCAGCACGAAGTCTTAAAACACGATTTGTAAATATCTTCATCATATTTTTCCTTTCGAGATTAGTTGAGTTTTTATTTCTATAAAACGGCATACATTATTGCACCTATTCGCACAAGAAATGTGGAGAAACATCGCGTCTGCTTAATGTAGGTGAAGCTTAAGAGAAATGAATAACGGAAGACATTACTTATCTATACAAACAGGAAATACGCCTGTATATAAGCGAATCTGCTCATAAAGAAAAAACTTGTTAAGATTTTTTCGTAGACAAAATTTTGTTGTGACGACTTCTGTTTTGTGGTGGAAGGAAGTGCTAATGTACAAAGAACGTAAAATTCACTTACTATATATTTCAGATGTAACAGTAAGATACAAATCTTGTGTTGTAGGTATTATGAATAACAAAAAACTTGGTCCCACAAACTTTTAGACCCGGAACAAATATTTGTTGTTCAAATGTAGGTATATTTCAAACACGGGACAGAATCTACGGCCGCTCGATTTACAAGCGTCTCCCTAAAAGAAAGAAGACCAACAGGAAGAAGAAAGACGTTTCGTCGCCCATAATAGCATATAAAGATCTAAAATCAATAATTACATCGTCAAAGTCAAAGTAAAAATAATCTATTCAATTAGACTTTTACAAGTACTAACGAATCGGCAATTTTAAGCTATCGCCACTTCGTAACGTGTTATCGCTGTGGAGAAAAAACTGCAGGAAACCCCCTCAGCAACACGAATTGTAATTTTTTTCTAACAAAACAAGTCGTGTTTGTACTTTGAGGATTTTTAAAAAGAAATAATAACTAACCTGTGTGCCATTCCGCAATATCTTCAGATGGTTTCTGAAACAAAACAAAATATATTTAAATAAAAATACTAGTAAGGGCATGTCGATCTTATTAACACCTTCATTGGAAAGCGTTAGAACATTTTGCTTGAATGGGAATTAAAAGATAGTCTCGAGGCCTCGCGGTCGTGAATCTTGACGGTCGCGGGTTCAAGCCCCAGGCACACACTTCTGACTTTTTCTATTTTATGTGTAAATTCGTAATGAATTATCACACAATTTAACGGTGAAGGAAATTATAGTGAAGAAATTTGCAAACCTAAAAATTCTTAGGAATTTTCTGAGGTGTGTAGTCCGCCAACCCGCGCTAGACCAGCGATGTGGACTAAGGCCTAAACCCTCTAGAAACCCTTAGAACCCTAAGTTGTAGAGAAGACTTGTCCCCAGAAGTGTTTTATTTATTTATTTATTTAGTGGGACATATATGGGCTGATTATGATAATAATGATGACAATCAAATCCAGAACATTATTGATTGTTACATTAAGTTCTTTTTTTTCTTCTTCTCTGTTTTATAAAAATGTATAATATAAATGTAAACAATTGTTGGCGCACCAAAATAAATAAATGAACATGTGTAGGTATTGTAAGAAAATTCGATCTACCGAATCTCTTACTTTATTCTACAATTTTCGCTCCAAACATAAGGTATTATTTGCTTGTACTATGAAAGTATAATGAGGTCATAGTACGGGGCATAGGCGATAAATCAGTGCATGAGTCGGGCCTCGGAATTTATTTGAACAACTAACAACCTCCCCGAGGGTTTAATCCAATAGCATGCAATATGAACGGCTGCTGATTTTATTACCACTTTTAATAAATGTAATTTTTATTTTATCGCACGCGTATTTTTAAGAGGAAAATTCATAGTTTTGGCCTTCTGAATTTAAATCCATAATATTATAAAGCTGAAGACTTTGTTTGTTTGATAAAGAGTTCGTTTGTTTATTTGGTTGGTTGAACGCGGTAATATGAGAAACTTTTGGTTCAAATTGTGTTGAATAGCCCATTTATTATTGATTGGTACTTAAGCTATATATCACCACGCTACGACCAGTAGGAGCGGAGCAGCAAAGAAAAATCTAGCAATAACGGGGAAAAATATACCTTTTGAATTCTAAAGTTTTGCATAGCTAGTTAGTATTTTTGAAGTGAAAACTTCTTTAACGGCTCTTTGCACTTTTTTGGGATGGGTAAAAAACGTTGAACTCGCGTCATATCACGTGACTCGAAAATGCGTAAAACGCATTATGTAATATAAATTTCTAAGGACTTTTAGGTGTGCAGGTGTCCTCACGATGTTTTCCTTCACCGTTAAAGTTCGTGATTATTCATTGTGGTGTGTGCAGGTGCAGGTGTGTGCCTAACGTTTGAACCCGCGACCGCTGAGATTTTTGACCACGTATCTAAACCTCGAGGCCATCACTACTTCTACAAAAGTTAAATATTTTGGTGTACAAAACTAGGTCACAGTAAATGATATTTTCTGTAATCTAATTCTCAAACTCAAAATCACCTTTATTCAAATAGAGATGAATTTGACTCGTCAATTTAGTTTTTTTTTTTAACTATTGCTTAATGTTAATATTCCTTAAAGCCGTGTAAACGATGCAGTAACTAAGCAACCACAGCCTTCTTCTTTGTCCTCGATCTCTGTTATATCAATAACTTGAAACACTTTGGAAATATATACATACATACATAACCTCACGGCTGTATTCCCCCAAGGGGTAGGCAGAGGTGCATTTCTGCACCCACATTTCGCCAGGTATGTATAAATCCCACATAATAGGCGAGCCTATTGTCGTTTTTCGGGCACATTTCCAGACTCCGTACTGTTACTGAGAATTTCTTCATGGAAAAACCCAATAACACTTTCCCCGCCCGGAATCGATCCCAGGACCTCTAGATCGCACGGCACATACCTGTGCCGCGAGACCACTTGTGATTATGACTTTCGAAATAAAATCACCAATCCGATTGAAAGTCATCGCGCATTCATACAATTTTCATCTCCAGGGACGATTTTACATGAGTTTTATTGCTTACTGAGCCGTCCTATCGCGCACATCGCGAATGTAATCGTTTGAGCGCTACAACAGGCCCAAAAATACAATACAACGTGCAAAAATGAATAAATATAACGACACCGGTCGCAGTCATTGGCGATATGAATTCATATTATAATGTAAAACAATGGGTTGTGTTTTTTGGAGTATTTTTGTCGTGTTCCTGATTGGTTTCACATATTGAATAAGCGGTTGTTTTTGTATAGAATTCTTATCAATATTTTTAATATAGGTATGCAAAAAAACGCTAAAAGAATTTTCACACATACCATTTTTTTTTTGTATCGTTGTTTTTATGTTTAAATGGTGCACAATAAATTGTTTTTTATCTTATCTTATCATGTTAGATGGGCGATATAGGTGATCTAACTTAAATTGAATACTTTGTCGTAACGTCTGTTTATTAACTAATAAAAGCAAAAACATGTCAAGTAGGTAGATAAAAGATACACAAACTGACATAGAGCTAAGTTTTTAAATTACCGTTAGGCAAAAAAGGGATACGCACAATAGCTGAAACTAAATAAATGCAAATAAACATTTCATCACGACAGATTTAAATAATATTTGAAATAAGAAAATGCTCAATAGTAGAACAGTAGCCGGAAATAACGTATACATTTTATTTTTTCGCAATATTAATTTAAAACAACGATTTAGAAAATATTTTAAATCAAATCCAGCACATTAATTTCTAAATACATATAATTACCAATTTCCTTACAAAAGCCGTAGAAATTAATTTTTACAAGTCCTGACTTTTTTTGTAAAATCAACTTAGTCCAACTTTGCATTTAAAGTTAATGTGACCAAAATGGTGTTCAAATGATTTTGTACTAGGCTAGCATGATAGGCTAGGACCCTACCACCCTCAACCGCAAAGGAGGTTTGTGCCCCGATGTAGGACCTTTATGGGTATTATTTCCTAACAAGCGATGTAAAACTAGCCACAAGTACAAAATAAAGACTATATTCTATATTTTAAAGCATATTCTAAATTTAAAATCATATTCTATAACACGAAAGCAATAAGTTCTGCTGTCAGCGGCACGTAACGATACTGGCTGGATATTATGAAACCTATTCAATTTATGTGCTCAATATGACAATAGTTAATTTTTTAGTCGGGTGACTTATGGCCGCCATTTTACCATTGGAAAAATGTTCGCTCTACTTTATGAGGGAAGGTAGAATTCACTGATCTATGATATTGCTAATAACAGTCTATTTTTAGTAGTGTTGATATTTATAACATTTTTTTTAAATATGAAAGTTCAATCGCATATTCTTGGTTTAGTTTTTATTATCGTGGTGTATTATAAACACATGCCTATATTTGTGAGGTTACAGTCGTGATACTATAATATTAGGACACATCTGTAGACATGAAACATAGAAAAAAATATTTGAATGCCTTGATCTCTTCCTTTTTAAGGCACAGAGTCAGCCTGGTAAACCTAGACTTTCTAATCTACAATTCCGATCACACAACACCAGAATGTTTCTTCATCATCATCATCAGCCCATATACATACGTACCACAGCTGAGCACTGGATTCCTCTAGAACTGAGAGCGTTTAGGCCTTAGTTCACCACGCTGGCCTAGTGCGTGTTGGCAGACTACACACTTAAGATATTCCTAATAACTTTTAGATGTGCAGGTTTCATCATGATGTTTACCTTCGCCGTTAAAGTACGTGATAATTCATTGTAATATAAACTTAACTTCGAAAAGTCAGAGGTGTGTGCCTGGGGTTTGAAACCGCGACCGTCCAGATTCTCGACCGCGTGCCTAAACCTCGATACCATTATATTGGTGGTCTACACACGTAAGAAATTCCTAAGAACTTTTAGGTGTGCAGGTTTCCTCACGATATTTTCTTTCACCGTTAAAGAATGTTTGTTAAAAATTTTAACCAAAAGGGATTAAAATATATTAAATTTTAGTGTGTATGTGTATTCATGATAAATTATCACGTACTTTAACGGTGAAGGAAAACATCATGAGGAAACCTGCACACCTAGGTGTTCTTGGAAATTTCTTAGATTTGTAGTTTGCCTAATCCCATATTTCAAACGTAGCGTGTCAAGACTTAAGTTGAATAGAATATAAATCTAAGTAAAACAAGAAACGCGAACTTTCCGATTCACCAACCTCAAACTTGAATCGATGGCTTGAAAAGACGTTTGTTTTCTCAAAGGCCGATATTAGCATTACTTTGCCTAAGAAATGGATTTTTACTTACTTAGCGGACTACAAAAGGAACGGTCCTTTGTTTAAGCCACTTTTTGCGCGAATTTATCTAAATTACTGCGTAAATTTTGAATACCCATTGACAGTTGTTTGTTGTTAAAAGAATTCCTTTCATAGTTTTAGAGTCGTTTTAGCAGATTTTTAGACAATACTATGTCTATAATACTATGTTTGTAGTTTCATCAAAATCATTACAGTTTCAGTTTCGTTCAATCTATACACAAATAAATAAAATAGGAGTGTCTGTTTGTAATATTGAAATAAATGCTTTTTAATAAATGTATATGGATGTATACACGGTACATAAGTAGGTATACCAAAATAACGTTCTTTACAATTTTTGTCTGTCTGTCTGTCTGTCTGTTTGTTCCGGCTAATCTCTAAAACGAGTGGAACGATTTTAACGGGACTTTCACTGCCAGATAGCTGATGTAATAAGGAGTAACTTAGGCTACTTTAAGTTTACATATTTTCTTATTAAAAATAATTTCCGCGCGGACGAAGTCACGGGCACAGCTAGTTAACTAATATAAAGTTTTATTCCTACATGCACGTTTCGTAAGATAAGTTTTAAGCATTACGTAACAAAGGACCGACATATTGATGTTTTATGAACAATTTTCCGGACCATGCTTAGAATTATCAAAAGGAGATAATCAATAGAACTGTGTCTTATTCGGAAATAGAACCTGAAATCTCTTGACAAAGTGCAGCGAACCAACGAGACTATAAAAGCAAAATTATTTTCAGTGTAGCCACATGAATAGATAACTTTCAAAACCAGAACAAAATACGACGATAGTCTACTACAAAAAAATATATTTTATAATTGATATAAATCAAATATAATACATAATTTGTCTATAATGAGACCTATAATGCCAGAAAAATACACCATAATAAGTCTGATGAGACCGCCCTGGGACCATCAGTGGTTTCTTATAGCCTTTTCGAATATGTATGAGTCCTCAGTAAACGAAATGAGGTACAGCAGGGACTAGTATCGAATGACATCATTAGCCCGTCTCGATTCAAAATTTGCTGGATCTATGTTATTTCATTTGAAATTATTTTCTTCTTTATTTATTTCAACTTATTGTTTTACATTTTTAAATATAAAGTTTTATAAAAAAAACAATTCATTTAAAAATATAAATTATAATTAATTGGAAATTATTATGTATTAAAGCTTTTTTTAACTATTTGTCTTCGTTTAGAGTGTGCATTATATTAAATTTCTGTTAGAAACCAATGTTGTGATTTGTTTCGAGTAATCTCCAATACGGATAAATATTTTTCGATACAAAAATACAAAATACTTTAAAAAATTATGTACCCTAACGTCCATTACACAAATGAGACATTACATCAAGAAAAACACGATATATTTCCGTCTCTTTCTACAGTCGTCATTCCAAATTACCGATATCTTGGAGCGAGCTCCGTAATCGAGATCTGAAGACGTTTTAGATATCGGAGTGTCGTACCGTCATCCATTACGTCACTCGACACGCTAAGAGTACATAACGGGCTGTTTAAGTTATCCGACACGATTTATCGTACGGGTTTTTAGGTTTAATGAAAAAAAGATCGAATTTATATAGGTCAAGTTTGGGAGTTTTGTACCGGAGTTTAGCCTCCCCATAATATTGAAGAATATATCATCTATTTGAGCTGCACTCCCATTGTATATTAAAATACTGCACTGAACTTTCCCACATCACAACTTGTTGGTCCCTTAGCAATAGTGCGGTGTGCATTCAAACGGCCCAAATTTGTTTACTTTATTGGATACAAAATAATCAGTGACAACACGTGGTCGGAAAATGTCCCCCCTAACGCAAATCTAGCTCGTGGAAATGGCGAAACGTGAGTGTAAGAATTTTAAATTACTTTTACTATCAACTGCAGGATATTTTGTCTAATCCGCGAGGACATCACTTGTTCTTTAAAGTTGTTCTAAAACACACGTTAAACAGTAGTTACAGTTTTAAAATAACTATGTATGTCAAGTGTTAAATTTATTTATAGAAATTCACGCAAAAGTAAACAAGGACATTGAACAGAGGGTAAAAAAACACCCGGCGCGACGAAATTATGATGCTATCTCCTTTGGCGGGACTGATTCGAGCGTATCCAAGCTTAAAATGAACTTTTACCCCACTGAGAGTTCTCAAAGAGATGTTAATTAGAGACAATGTCGTTTTTATTTTGCAAAGGTATGGACAAAGGCGTGTTTTTATGGAGATGACGTCTGTACCAGGTACAAGCATTTAGAGACAAAGATTTTGTTTTGAGTTGAGAATATCTTACACTAACCGTGATTTAAAAGAGAAGATAGGTTAGAACGAAGAATCGAAAAGAAGATAAAATAATGTTATAAGAACAAAAAAAGTATTAATATATTTACACCCGGATAGTGACCATTGCAACATGCAAAACCCGCTATAATATCGTAAAAACAAGTGTTAATATTATTCGTGGTATAAATCTGCGTATATTTGGCCACGAATTGATTGGAATAATCTCGTTGAATATTGAGATATTGTATTAGCTATTTCTCCAGATATAAGTATAAAAGTCGTGATGGCCTCGAGGTTTAGGTACGCGGTCGAGAATCTCGACGGTCGCGGGTTCAAACCCCAGGCACACACCTCTGACTTTTCAAAGTTATTTGTGTATTCACAAAGAATTATCACGTACTTTAACGGTGAAGGAAAACGTCGTGATGAAACCTGCAGACCTAAAAGTTCTTAGGAATTTCTTACGTGTGTAGTCTATCAACCCGCACTAGGCCAGCGTGGTGGACTAAGGGCTAAACCCTCTCAGTGGTAGAGGCTTGTCCCCAGCATTGGGACGTATATGGGCTGATGATGATAAAGTATAAAAGACAAGTTTGAATGAAATCCGACTAAATTAAAGCTTTTTTTGCGTATAAACATATATCTACATTGAATGATTAATTAATATATTCCATTATTAAATATAATAATAAAGTTTCTTTAGCAATCACCTATAATATGCATATATAAGTTCCGAAACAGTCGTTTATTTCAAATGTCGTATCGTTAACGGTAAATAGCACTCGATAATGATCCATTCGATTTCTGGACATCAATCTTATCGCAGACTATTTTAAAAAATCACTCGATTTTATGTTTAATCGATATAGAATAATCGTTTGCGAAATTGTTTATTTTATCGTGACTGTTCTATTTCATAAAATAATACATTAATGCAGACGTTAAATTTTTGGCCACAATTTAGTCTTTAATTATTGAAATATTCTACACATTGAATTCTTAGGAATTACTTAGGTGTGTAGTCCGCCAACCCGCACTAAGCCAGCGTGGTGGACTAAGGCCTAAACCCTCTTAGTTGTAGTAGGCCCGTGCCCAGCAGAGGGACGTTTATTGGCTGATGATGTAGTCGATAAATATATTTATACATACAAAACCTCACGCCTGTGTTCCCCAAGATGTAGGCAGAGTTGCATTTCTGCATCCTCAATTCATCAAATATCAGTTCCACGTAATAGGCGAGTCTATTGCCGTTTTTGGTTACATTTCCCGACTCCCTTACTGAGAATTTCCTCATAAAATAACACTTTGCCCGACCCGGGAATCTAACCATTGACCATACTTATTCCGCGAGACCACGAGGCAGCACGAGTTAATAAATACAAGCTTGTAAAATGAAACGCCGTTATATTAGCAGTATTTATGTATATTAGTACAGCCCCGTGGCGCAGTTGGCTAGACACCAGCTTGCAAAACGAGAGGCCGCGGGTTCGATCCCCGCACCGAGACAAATGTTTGTGTGACCCACAAATATTTGTTTCGGGTCTGGGTGTATGTGAGACCGAAAACTCTCTCGTAGTTTCTGATACCCACGACACAAGACTTATATCTTAGTGTGGGATCAGAACTATGTATGTGACTGTTGGGTGTATTTATTTATTTATTTATTCTCTCGTAGGTTTAGATACCTACAAGATCTGTATTTTGTAGAGTTAAGACTATGTACAATTGACTACAGTGTAAGAGAGACCGCCATTATCGAACCGAATGTTCACGTTCAAATAAAACGAAACCGCGACAAACACAATACATGTTATCAGGACAGTTAAAGGCTCCATTCGCTCCACATTGCCTCGTCTTAATATGAGAAAGTTGGCTCATGTGAAGGGTCACAGATGTTGCCAGCATTATCTGCGCGGCTTACAAAGTTAAATATTGCCCAAGAACACACAAGTAACTCTTAATTGGAAAACTTCAAAAGGTGTGTCATATCAACTTGTGCGAAACAATTGAATGCGTACTGTGGGTTTGGCGCGGCATTGTAATACTCGTACAATTTAATTACGCGTGTCACTTTATACGTGTTAAAGAAGCTTCTCAGTAAATTGGCTCCTTATACCATTTGGATTACCCTCAGACTTATAAATAGAAAAGCCGCGTTGCGGGGTGAATACGCTGGTATATCTGTGGTATTACCACTGTTAAGACAAGGATTGCCTTGTCGGTCTATCGGCAAATGTTGTATATTCTTGTGGCCAAATTCGAATCAGGAAAAGGTTTTTTGGGCAATTCACAGTACCAGCAAACGGCAATAGGCTCGCCGAATTAACAGCCCCGTGGCGCAGTTAGCTAGGCAATAGTTTTCGAAACGAAAGGCCGCGGGTTCAATCTCCGCACGGAGATAAATGTTTGTATGATCCAAAAATATTTGTTTCGAGTTTGAGCGTTTGTGAGACCAAAAAGTCTCTCATAGGTTTCGATACCCACGACACAAGACTTGTATCTTAGAGTGGGGTCAGATTGGTCAGAAGTATGTGACTGTTGGGCGTATTTATTTTTTATTATGTCAAATCGAGTTTCAACAAAAATGTAGCGAATTTACTAAAAGTTACTCTCTTTTTTACACAATACGGTGTACCCTGAAGGTATTTATTTATGTGTGAACGCTTTATAACTCAGATAAATTCTTTGTATGTTATACGTCCATACACGCTTCCCCGAAGTGCCCCGAGCTATTACCAGAGTAAACCTAGACCTAAGAGACGCCTGGAAAAGTCAAACTGAGATGACATTCTAATTAAAACCCCCTTTGACGAAACCTTTTAGTTTGTTAAGTGTTTTTGACGTAGTAACCTTTGAAGGAGATATTTTTATATTCCTTTTTTAAAATCTATTTTTTATTTTATTTTATAATGTAACCGAAAGTGGGTTTGTTAGTAACGATTTCACATTAAAATCGCTGATGGGATGAAGATAATAACCTACATCATCATCATCAGCCCATACACGTCCCACTGTTGGGTACAGGCCTCCTCTACAACTGAGGGTGTAGGCCTTAGTCCACCACGCTGGCCTAGTGCCGGTTGGCGGACTACACACCTATGAACTTTTAGATGTGCAGGTTTCATCACCATGGTTTCCTTCACCGTTATAGTACGTGGTATCATGAGTATTTATGACTTATTTTTTATTGCTGTTAAAGGCAGACAAGATGGCACCAACCGTACAACCGTTGGTAGTAACCGACGCCCAAAGACTTAAGCAATTCCCGAGATACTAGTGGCAGTACTTCCATAGAAGCCCAAAAGTCCAGCAAGTCATACAAAATATCGAATAATAATCTTTAATTAACAACAGCAATTTGACATATAACTGAGGATATCCTAACCCCACAATAAACAATTATAAACTAGACGTTACACAAGTAACGTATACCGCTTTCGGGCTTCTATGGAAGTACCGCCACTGCAAGACAACAAATCTAACGTACTTTACATTGGGGGATTGTTATGTCTATCTATTAAACTTATCCAACTATTATACAACAGGCAATCTACACGACAGCTCTTTATTAAATCTCCTAGATGCCATATCCGGACATATCAGCGTCTGTGTCCGGCTATCGGGCGGGCAATTTGCAAGCGGCCGGCGCGGCGGATGCCCTTTGACAACTAAATTGCGACCTCCGAGCCCGGAGTTGCAGATTAAACGGGGATTAGATTTGTTTTATGATATATTCACCGCGTTTGCCACTTTGCTGACGTTTCGTACGTTCATGTGTAACATTGTTCTAAGATCTTTGAATTTGCATTGACATTCTTTTGTATACACTCTCAATAAATCCCTTCAGAATATCCATGGCCTCGAGGCTAACAAATATTCTAATTGTATTAATAATTTCTAACTGTAAAATAATCTAATTATTCTAGCTACTACTTGAACACGTAGTTAAAACATTTAAGTGTAGGTTAAAATATAGACGGTCGCGGGTTCAAACCTCAGACACACACCTCTGACTTTTCAAAGTTATGTGTGTATTCTCAATGAATTATCACTTACTTTAACGGTGAAGGAAAAAATCGTGAGGAAACCTACACACCTAAAAAGTTCTTAGGAATTTCTTATGTGTGTAGTCCGCCAACCCACATTAGGCCAGCGTGGCGTGGCGAACTAAGGCCTAAACCCTCTCAGTTGTAGAGGAGGCCCGTGCCCAGCAGTGGGACGTATACCTTTGGGCTGATGATGAATATCCATTTTACGCTATAAAGGTTAAACTACAGAACAAATTGTAATGAACTTTGGTATTTCTACCACCAGTTACTTCAATTATATCATAACATAAACATAAACTCACGCCTGTATTCCCCGAAGGGGTAGGCAAAGGTGCATTTCTGCACCCACATTTCGCCAAGTATGAATCAGTCCCACGTAATAGGGGGCGAGCCTATTGCCGTTTTTCGGGCACATTTTCAGACTCCGTGCTGTTACCGAGAATTTCATAATGGAAAAACCCAATAACACTTTGCCCGACCCGGGAATCGAACCCAGGACCTCTAGATCGCACGGCACATACTTGAACCGCGAGACCACGAGGCAGTCGCTTATATCACTGTGTCTAGTAAAGCACTAGTTTTTGGTTTTACAAGTTATTAAGAAGTCATTTGTTAGCATAAATTAATTCAAAATATATTTTGTCGTCAATATGAAAGTCGAACACAATTTTGTTCGTTGGGCCTTTCAAACTTACACCTTATGTCAAGGGTACAAATTTATTTTTTAAAGCTTCTAAAATTACTGAGGTATAACTCCACATTTAAGTCTCACAATATTTTTTTTTAAAATGTCGCTTATTCAAACAAACTAGGAAACGCATAAATTGAATAATACAAAACAGAAATTCGATTCACACAAAGAGCTTGCAAATTTTTGTCTGAAAAGTTTTCTGTTTTCTAATGAGGAAAAAATCAACATTTTCCCAGCCTTTCGCGCGGTATTTACACATTCATCATCATCAGCCCATATACGTCCCACTGCTGGGCACGGGCCTCCTCTTCCATTGAGAGGGTTTAGGCCTTAGTCCACCACGCTGGCCTAGTGCGGGTTGGCGGACTACACACCTAAGAAATTCCTAAGAACCTTTTTTTTTTTAGGTGTGCAGGTTTTATCACGATGTTTTCCTTCACCGTTAAAGTACGTGATAATTCATTGTGAATACACACATAACTTCGAAAAGTCAGAGGTGTGTGCCTGGGGTTTGAACCCGCGACCGTCGAGATTCTCGACCGCGTGCACAAACCTCGAGGCCATCACGACTTATTTACACATTATGAGTGTGCTTTAAGATTTCCCTTTTGAGAGGCGTTTGGCAAGGGGCTTTATTTTTGTACTATTAGCTTTCCAGCTAAAGTGATGAGTACTAACTAGTAAATTATTTGTGTGCGACATCCTCATGATTTTCCGGCAAGTATGTGCCATGCGACCTATAGGTCCCGGGTTCAATTCCCGGATTATCCAAAGTGTTTTTTGTTGTTATGTCTTTATTTATTATAAAGGGTTTAATGAAAATGTTAATCGGGAAAAAGTTTCTCAGTAGCACGAAGTCTGGAAATGTACCCAAAAAACGGCAACAGGCTCGCCCCGTATTACGTAGGACTGATACATACCTACCTGACGAAATGTGGGTGCCGAAATGCACCTCCGCATACACCTTCGGGGAATTCAGGCGTGAAGTTATGTATTTTTGTATGTACATTATAATCTCTCAGCACTGATGTAATAAAATTCAATTGGTCAAAAGCTAGATACTAATCCTTCCCCAAAAGTTGTGCAAATTATTCCTAGATACGGTTTAAGGTATTGAAAAAATCTCGTAGATCATTTTTCATAATAAACCAATAGTCAGCCGAAAATATAGACACGTCCCAAAATCAAGCAGCAATTAAGATTTCCTTCTTCATATATACAAAGCAGTGATGGCCTCGAGGTTTAGGCGCGCGGTCGAGAATTTCGGCGGTCGCAGGTTCAAACCCCAGGTACACACCTCTGACTTTTCGAAGTTATGATTCACAATGAATTATCACTTGCTTTAACGGTGAAGGAAAACATCGTGATAAAACCTGCACACCTAAAAGTTCTTAGGAATTTCTTAGGTGTGTAGTCCGCCAACCCGCACTAGGCCAGCGTGGTGGACTAAGGCCTAAACCCTCTCAGTTGTAGAGGAGGCCCGTGCCCAGCAGTGGGACGTATATGGGCTGATGATGACACAGGCCGATAGACAAGCTGATCATTTAATTGTTTTTATATATTTAGCGCACCTCGGCATAAGCGGTCATACCCATATGTATCTACTTTCTGTGTTTTTTTGACGCAGTATCTACCACTCACAATCCTTCTGAACTAAACTGTTTTGTGATCTTGTTCGGAATAATTTATTCCACGACTATGCTATACACATTGCATACACGATTCGCACCTACACTACACCACATCTGATACAATATCAATTCAAACCAGTGTTAAGCCTTATTGTATTGCTAATCATTGAATGATGAATGTACGTTAAATATTTATTTTTCAAAAAGACTTCAACGCTACGCTATACAACAAAATATTCTGCTAAAAAAAAACCCTGTTTATATATGCATAGGAGATTATGGTCCCTTTATTACACGCAAGAAGTGTTTCAAAAAAAAGGGTTTCAAAGAGTCCCGAAATCGAATCTACAGTAATTGTAAACACCACGGTGGGCGCCAACAAATTCCACACCATATTTTGTGAGCGTACACACAGCATAGCGGGATAGAAGAAAAAAGGTTTCCCTTGTTATTCAAATGAGTGACAAAGTCTCCGTAGAAGAGGGTACCCGATCTCGGCTTTTGCACTCGCAAATTCAAAACTTTTTTATTCAGTATTTTTCACTGTGTCGTCTTTGGGTATTCGACCCCGTCTTATGGGCTCGATATTCATCAAGTTTCTTTTGAATAATTTGATGTTAGCATTGTGCTGCCGATGACAAATTGATACGTATATTATAATGGATTTTTAGGCTAAAAGTAATCTAAGTATAAGAAAACGAACATCGAATTTAGTTTGAAATTTGTTGTTATTTTTATTAAAAAAAAATATATGGCGGTAGTAGGATTTTTTGTGTGTTTACGACCAAAAGAATGTTATTAACGTCATGGCATATATTCAATCGAGAGGGCTGTATACCTAGAAAGCTAATATTGCTACTGTACATATTGCTAGCCGGGTTGTGACATAACCGGTCGTCGGTCTGCTTGTATATTTCTGCGCGGTAATATTGCCACGTTTGAGCTACTGCATAAATAACTTTGGCATATATGTACAAGCTTGTGCCATTATAAATAAAATACACCCAACAGTCACATACATAGTTCTGACCCCACATTAATATACGATTCTTGTGTCGTGGGTGTCAAAAACTACGAGAGACTTTTCGGTCTCACAAACACCAACACCCGAAACAAGTATTTGTGGATCACACAAACATTTGTCTCGGTGCGGGGATCGAACCCGACACCTCTCGTTTCACAAGCTGGTGTATAGCCAACTGCGCCACGGGGCTGTCAAAACCAAGGAGTAGGCAGAACTGCATTGTACCTGCGTTTCGCCAATTTCCTTTAAAATTTTACTTAAAAAGAAGCGATCCTATTACTGTATTTCAGACTCATTTTTTAAATCAGTGCTTTTACTAATAATTTCTTAATGGAAAATCTCAATAACACTGACAATTCCGGGAACTCTAGATACCACATCTACCGCGATATATTCATGATAGTTTTATACCGTAATATTAATCTTACAACTATTTCTAATTGTATTAATAAGTTCTGTAAAATAATCTAATTATTCTAGCTACTACTTGAACACGTAGTTAAAACATTTAAGTGTAGGTTAAAATGTTAACCAATTGCAAAAATTCATCATCATCATCATCAGCCCATATACGTCTCACTGCTGGGCACGGGCCTCCTCTACCATTGAGAGGGCTTAGGCCTTAGTCCACCACGCTGGCCTAGTGCGGGTTGGCGGACTACACACCTAAAAAATTCCTAAGAACTTTTAGGTGTGCAGGTTTCATCACGATGTTTTCCTTCACCGTTAAAGTACGCGATAATTCATTGCGAATACACACATAACTTCGAAAAGTCAGAGGTGTGTGCCTGGGGTTTGAACCCGCGACCGTCGAGATTTTCGACCGCGTGCCTAAACCTCGAGGCCATCACGACTTCAAAAATTACCATCTTTTTTTATGGGAAAGGAGGCAAACGAACTAGTGAGCCACCTGATGTTAAGTGGTCAACACCGCCCATGGACACCCACAATACAATTGGATTTGGTTTTACCGCAGTAAGAAAAAATGAATAATTCGTGCCTTTTCTAATTCCATAGAACGTAGTTTATAGACATACGTGTAAACGGAAGCATGTAATAAATCCTAACACGTTTGAGTCATGTTTGACCAAGCATTGGTAACACTGCACGTCGCCTTAGCGTTGCAAGCACCAACATTTGAGCAAAGACTGCTTGCTGTAGCTATACGTATGTGTATCTCACAAATATTTGCCAAGTGCCCTGGTGGTGTGTTGACCAAGATTAACGTATGTTTGTCTTCTGTATGATGAAGCAGAATGTGACATAGAATTATAACAACGATCGATCTTTCTAAAATTTAAGAGAGCCCAGTGGTACTTAAGGAAACTTATTTTGAAGTAAGTGATCTTATGGGGTTATTGAATGAATAACCCCAGACACATACATCGAAATTTTGGGTGTATTCATAAAGAATTATCACGTACTTTAACGGTGAAGGAAAACATCGTGATGAAACTTGCACACCTAAAAGTTCTTAGGAATTTCTTAGGTGTGTAGTCCGCTAACCTGCACTAGGCCAGCGTGGTGGACTACGGTCTAAACCATCTCAGTTGTAGAGGAGGCCCGTGCCCAGCAGTGGGACGTATATGGGCTAATGATGAATGAATAACCAAAACTTTTAGACAATATGTTAAGGTTATAATTGATGTTTAAATAAGGTCGCACAAGGGAAATATATATTTGATAGTCCTGTGGCGCAGTTATTTAGACACCAGCATTTGAAACGAGTCACCGCGGGTTCGATTTCCGCACCGAGACGAATTTTTGTGTGATCCACAAATATTTGTTTCGGGTGTGAGTGTTTGTGAGGCCGAAAAATCTGTCGTTGTTTCTGATACCAACGATCTAAAACTTGTATCTTTGTATGATGTCAGAAATATGCATGTGACTGTACGGTGTATTTATTATTATTATTTTTATTTTTACAATATAATCTTGGGCCTCCAGCAGTCTCAACACGAAGCAAAAGGCGATAATAAAACTGTTGCTTCACCGCAGTATTATACAAAATAGTTGTATCAACTGAAGGAGGTGGACTTTTCGTGTTGTATTCTATGTTCATTACGTGTCTTTACCTCTTCTATCGTTAAAGATAACAATCATCATCATCAGCCCAAATACTGCTGGGCACGGGCCTCCTCTACAACTGAGAGGGTTTAGGCCTTAGTCCACCAGTCACCACGCTGGCCTAGTGTTGGTTGGCGGACTACATATACTAAGATAACAATACTTTTTATTAATTCCTTTTTGATTAATGTTATGTCTTTTTCATTTTAAAAATAAAATCTGAAACGGTAAACAAAAGCCGTCATCAACAAAATAAAAATTACAAAAAAAAGAAAACTCAAACACGATTAAAAAGCTAACATTAATTTCAACGACAAAATATTTACATTTCATAAAGAATCAATTAAAACGAAACAAACATTAGGAAACAATTTCAAAATTTCAACATTTATTTTGGCGTAATTTAAAAATTCCGACCGGGTGGCGTCGACAAGCCGTCTTGTCGGGACCGGATTTCGTGGCCCGGAAAATCTTACGGTCAAACTGCAAGTCATAGACGACGAGCGAGTGAGTGAGTGAGTGAATGTCAATGAGTGAACGAGTTACAATGACTTGCTTCAATAATCGTGTACAGCTGATTTGTGTATACAAAAAGCTGAGCATAGCAGACTGTCACACGTAGAATATAATATAGTCTTACTTTTGTTTTCAAGCTCAATTTTAGTACGTAAATATTTAATAGGGAAATAAAACGCCTATCAGGTTGAATGCCTTTCAAGATTATAACAAGATTTTATACAAATACGGAAAAGTGACAACATGGTGATATGTAGGGCACTGCTATGGAGCTATATCAAATATCTTTATATTTCTATATTTTCTTCAAAAATATTTTTAGTTGTGACATTACAACCAAATCGGACGGTGGCCATTTTTAGTTCACTTAGATTTGTTTTTATTCTAAATGTCATTTTATTGTGGTATGTACATAGTTGTAAAATAATACTCAATTGAGGTCTGCTTTTGAGCAACTTGTAGCCCTTGCTTAAAAACCCTTTCTCGTATGTTTCGAAGAATTATAATATCTTTGGCAGATATGCCGTTTTCTTCTGCCCATGTTATGCAGGTTCTAAAACAATTAAATGATTCATCTGGTTTATCTCTTACAGTTTAAGTAGTTCGTAGCTCCAATATTTCTACAATGCTTTCATATTTCTTTTTAATTTTCTCGGTTTCTTCGATCCCTTCAAACCAAGATATTTTTTTTCACTTGTCTCCAATCCTCTTTCTGATAGAGTTTGTAACCAATCAGCTAAAGATAGATTATCTTCAGGATCTATTTTTCTATTTCTGATACAGCTTTCATTTTAGGCCATAACTTTCTAAATGAACATTGGATTAAGTCAGATGAAATAGACTTCATGAGCAAGAAAGAATAAAACATCCTTCAAATTCAATTCTGCGTCATATAACGCTCCTGAGATATAATATAGATCAGCAATATATTTTTATACAAGGACTTTACTTTTTAGCGTATAGGCGTAAAGAGGCGAGGGAAGCGTGGGCGGAGGGTACTGGATAATTGGACGTGTCGGTTTATTGAAGTGCCGGATTAGTGAGTTTACACTTTATATGGCTTAAGAGGCTAATGCATACATTTGCTTTCCACCACGGTATCTCTTGCCCCCCTTCCCTTCCTCTAATATTTTATTTATCAACAGTTCATAAATAAATTGGTGGATAATTCTTCATCGCCACATCTTATTACTTGTTGCCCAAATGCGTTGTTATTCAGAATCCCTATTTGTTAATTTACTACAGTATGTAAATAAGTTTAGGGATATTTGCACCGTTGACCTTTTGTGTATTTCAAGAAGTGGCATATTATATGCTTTGTTGAGTTAAAATGTGAACTTGAAGCTTAGAAAAATCATGCATTATAACAAAATATGTCAAGATGGGTAAATATATAATGGACTTATCATCAGACCATATACATACGTCCCACTGCTGAGCACGAGCCTCCATTAAATCTTTGAGGGGGAGGGGTTTGACTTAGTCCACTTATTATTTGAATTAATATTTATAATTTTCAATAGTACACACACATTCGGTATCTCTTGAGAAAAGCGCAGTTTTCGGTAAAATATGGGATGATGGAGATTTACGTCATCTGTTTATTATCCTTGTCTCTTCAGATTGATTATTGAAAACAGACAATAGATATTAGTGTAGTTAAATCAATTATTTATCCCTCGTCATCATCAGCCCGTGAGACGTATATACGTCTCACTGCTGGGCACGGGCCTCCTCTACAAGTGAGAGGGTTTAGGCCTTAGTCCACCACGCTGGCATGGTATTATATACACCTTAGAAATTCGAAAGAGCTTTTAGGTTTGCTGGTTTCCTCACGCGCCTAAGGTTTGAACTAGTGACCGTTGAGATACTGGACCGCACGCCTTAACCTCGAGGCCATCACTACTACTTTTTTCCCCGCTAGCCATCAATTCTCAGAACAAATAATATACACATAACGTCGGTAGAAATATGTAAAATAAATCGCATATGCCATTACAGGGGAATCTAATAATATTAATTTCCGATGGAAAAAATCTACAGAATAAACAAAATGTAATAAAGAGACAAACAGGAGCTCGCGTATTAGGAAATTAGAAGATGGCAATATCCGTTTACCGATCGCCGAGGATTTTATTACGCGTATGAAAGTATTTGCTTTTTTACGGAGGAACCTAATTATTTAATAGTAGATTTTGCAAGTGACTGGGTGGACAACTCTTTGTTTTCCAACTCCTCCTTTATTTGCCTTTCTGATCAACTTCGTTGCGGGATTAATAGCTAATAAAATTTATTCATATTGTAGAATTAATTGTTCTTGAATCAATGCTTATTCTATTTATATCTGTCTCCTGGATCCATTGCGTCAAAACTTAATAAACTAACAACTAGCAATTTATATTAAAATGGCGCCGATATTATTCCTTAAAAGTCCTACATATTGCCATACCGAAAATCATACAAATCGAAAAACTGGTTTTTGGATTCACGTACACAATTCTGCGAACAATCAAACATTTCTTTAACATTACCACCGGCACCGAACAAGAACCTCAAGCAATGACGTCACAAGGTCAAAAACATCTGCAAACTTTTCGCTGTCAGTACTTTGGTTGGCACGTTGACGGCTTCGCCCTAATCCAGGGGATTACTCGGACTCCCGACCTACTTGTCTAAAGGCGAGGTCATGGTGACGTAAGAACGTGCAGTCAACTGAAAATGTTTTCCTAAACGTGACTTCTTGGCAGATTAAAGCATAAATGACTTGTATCCTCATAATGACTTGTATTGTTGACTTAAAAGTCTTAATGGCCTCGAGGTTTAGACACGCGGTCGAAAATCTCGACGGTCGCGGGTTCAAACCCCAGGCACACACCTCTGACTTTTCGAAGTTATGTGTGTATTCACAAAGAATTATCACGTACTTTAACGGTGAAGGAAAACATCGTTATAAAACCTGCACACCTAAAAAATCTTAGGAATTTCTTCTTATTATTATCTTATTTCTTTCTTTCAGCGTGGTGGACTAAGGCCTAAGCCCTCTCAATTATAGCTATATTCTCTCGGTTAGTGATTAGCGTCAACTCTTCCTTTATATTGTCTTTTTGACTAACTTCGTTGCGGAATTATGACAAATTAGGTCCCCTTAGATTCGCTGAGCTTCATTGCTCAGCGTCAATACTGTGCGTGCCGCTGTTGATCCTGGAACACAGGAGTTACAGTGACGGGTGTGTGGTGGGATAGGGCTAAAAGACTAACATAATCGTTCCGACTGGTGACAATAACACGCGTTTCTTGTCGACTGACAATCTGTTTGAACAGAAATGCACGCAGAAATTATTTTGCCATGCAATTATATAAATGTCTTTTGATATGCAATATCGTTGCCAAAATGCATGACAAATGCGTGGATCTTTACAGCGGAACTTTTAAACATATTTTGTATGGTTATCACTTCTCCAGTGACACAATTTTTGCGTACTATTAATCTACCACTTGCAAAGTTACAGAACACATTCAACCCCTATGTAAGTTGAGCAAATACCGCACAAGCTCAAAGCAAACAGAGGAGAGGTAATATCGCAAAAATTAGTGAGAGACCGACCCAAATCCACAAACACCGAAGTCACGTTAATACAGAACAAACATCGTCTCTTATCACTGTTACAAAGCCGTTGGAGACAGCGGCGGGCGTATCCACTCCGCGTACACTTCCGGCTGATAAAACTGTGTGCTCTTATTCAAATTTTATTTTATTTTATTTTATTTGTTTAAAAATATTTGCAGTAATAAAATAAGCCTCAATATAGGCAATATTGCTCGTGTTAATATAGATCTCGACAAATTTTTTTCGTACCAATTTTGAAGACTCTTTTTCATCCCCATAGGAAGTGAGTTTTGGAAAATCATTTCTTACCGGATTATGATGTTTTAATAGCTCGGTTTAGTCGTTTCAGTGGTTTAATCTTTGTGTCAATAGATTACACATTCAGTAACAATTTCCTGTTATGCAGTTTACATATACCTATTTATATTTATTAGACTGTTTTTCGAAAATACCATCCGGTTAACCCAGCTCATTTATAGTGGACCATTCAATAAGTAAATCGTCCTTCTTTTTTAAATCAACAAAGTTTGCAATTGTTTATAATGTGCTACCTAAATTATTGTTAAACTTGACTTTACATGCTAATGATAATGTTAAAGCAGAACAGAAAATCAGACAATTTTTTAATAAGTACGCCGATCTTATGATCTACAAAACATATTCACTACTTTTATCCACAAAACCAAAATAAACAAAAAAAAATTAACGTCTCATTATTTTGCAAGACAGTGTATCGCAGCAGTCTCATTACCCAGACTCAGTACACAGGATCTGCGCAAGAAGAATATATACTCATACATAAATGTTCAAATCGCATCCAATTTGTATCATATTACCCGGAAATAAGATTTATTGTGATTTGCTCCAAGGCCTATGTCAAAGCTCTTAATGTTACAAATGCGAAACGATTGTAATACGACCTTTGAAAGTATCTCAATACACTCAAATAAAGTACAGCGCAAGTATTTGAATATTGAACGATCGTTGCTTTTGAGCTCATTCTTTGTTAGTATATATTGTATATCCTTTTTCATTCTATAATGACGTTATTAACTACAGTACGCATTTTTAAGAAATTCCTAAAAGAAGGTAGTCTGGATCCTGTAGGTGGTAGAAGCGTTGTGTCTTATTTGTTAGACCTAAAATAGTGTGAACATATTAATTTGTGTGTTTTATATCATCATCAGCCCATATACGTCCCACTGCTGGTCACGGGCCTCCTCTATAACTGAGAGGATTTAGGCCTTAGTCCACCACGCTGGCCTAGTGCGGGTTGGCGGACTATGCATACACCTAAAAAATTCCCAAGAACTTTTTTAGGTGTGCCGGTTTCATCACGATGTTTTCTTTCACCGTTAAAATAAGTCGCGACGGCCTCGAGGTTTAGGCACGCGATCGAGAATCTCGACAGTCGCGGGTTCAAACCCCAGGCACACACCTCTGACTTTTCGAAGTTACGTATGTATTCACAAAGAACTATCACTTACTTTAACGGTGAAGAAAAACATCGTGGGAAACCTGCACACTTAAATATTCTTAGGAATTTCTTAGGTGTATAGTCCGCCAACCCGCACTGGGCCAGCGTGGTGGTGAGTCAACCTTTAAACCCTCTCAGTTGTAGAGGAGGCATGTGCCCAGCAGTGGGACGTATAAGGGCTGATAATGATAATAAAAGCTTCATATACAAAATTGTATATAGGCGGACTTAATGGCTGCATACAGACATACAACAACATTGAACATAGATAGACTTAAACCAATAGTCACGTTTCTGTATTCATTTATTTATAAGAAATCACAATTTACAAGAAGGAGTAACTAAATAAATATCATAACTATAATCAGTCAACTATTTACCTAAGATTAGAACCAGATTGCCAACTAGGTTATTATGCACTTAGGCAATATATCCCACTGATTTCCCTAAACCAATACTAGCCAATTAACTGCTAGCAAATCGATTAACCGTAATAAGTTGGATTAACCGGGGCGAGTCATATTGACGGAGGTCAAAAAATTGCTAATTCACAAACCGTCCGTTTCTGAGCTGTTTTTCTGATCCTTTTCCTGCTTGGAATAATAATAGGGCAGCGTTTATTGGAGATAATGTATGTTAATTCGATGTTTTGGTACAAGCAATGGTATTAACAAAGTCGGGCAAAGAATTATTAGGTTTTAATATTAGAAAGCCGTAATGGCCTGGGCCGGGCACATAGCGCGGAGAACTGATGGCCGATGGGGCCAAAAAGTTCTCGAGTGGAGGCCACGTACAGGAAAACGCAGCGTGGGACGTCCTCCGACAAGATGGTCGGACGACCTGGTAAAGGTCGCGGGACGTCGCTGGATGCAGGCTGCTTCCAACAGGTCCCTGTGGAAGTCATTAGGAGAGGCCTATGTCCAGCAGTGGACCTCCATTGGCTGATGGATGGATGGATGGATGGATGGCCTGTACTGTGACGCAGTGACGTCACGTGGTGAAATCTATTACAGTCCAATTATGTTCCACTTCTAAGCAGAATTCCATGGAGAAGTTATACGTCATTCGATTTTGCTAACGTATTGAGTAATTAAGTACGCATGTTTAAGAGGTAAGTCGTGATGGCCTAGAGGCTTTGGTACGCGGTCGAGAATATTGACGGTCGCGGGTTCAAACCCCAGCCACAAACCTATGACTTTTCGAAATTATTTGTGTATTCACAAAGAATTATCACGTGCTTTAACGGTGAAGGAAACATCGCGAGGAAGCCTGCACAGCTAAAAGTTCTTAGGAATTTCTTAGATGTGTAGTCTGCCAACCCGCACTAAGCCACCTTGGTGGACTAAGGCTTAAACCCTCTCAGTTGTAGATGAGCTCCCAGCACTGGGATGTATATAGGCTGATGATGATGATTGGGAAATTTTCAGTAGTAGCACAGAGTGTGGAAAAGTGCCTGAAAAATTCAACAGGCTCGCCCCCTTTTAAATTGGGCTCAAAATAGAATTGTGTGGGAAAAAATTCACCTCTTCCCACCCCTCTCGTTATACTGGCGTGAGTGTTTGTGTATGTGTTACGGTAAATGTGATTACTATGGTTATTATTAATAATTACCAGTAATTATTATTTTTAACTCATGATTTGGTAAATGGGATTGATTCTGTGTCATTTATCACTTTGGGGAACGATGAAAAGAATCCTAGATGAGAAGACCTAATCTAACGTGACCTAAACTAATTTATTTAGCAATATTTATTGTTTGTAATGCTTATAATACACATTATAATTAACTTATTAGTACATAAAGGCAGATTGAAATACAATTTTATAATCTTCACCTGTTATTTTTTTTTTAAATATTACATTTACCAAAGGTAAGATGTAATTATTAATATCAACTGGTAAACGTAAATAATTCATTACTTTAGCCTTCAAATTCGGTAATTATTAATAATTTTCGATAAGTCACACTTACCGTGACATATGTCTATATGTATCAATAAAATGCGTCAGGAAAAGCGCCTGAAAACAGAAAAAGGCTCGCCTCCTATTACGTAGGACGTAGAATTATTAAAACGTAGGTGCAGTAAAACAGCAGTGATGGCCTCGAGGTTTAGGCGCGCGGTCGAGAATTTCGACGGTCGCAGGTTCAAACTCCAGGCACACACCTCTGACATTCCGAAGTTATGTGTGTATTCACAATGAATTATCACTTGTTTTAACGGTGAAGGAAAACATCGTGATAAAACCTGCGCACCTAAAAGTTCTTAGGAATTTCTTGGGTGTGTAGTCCGCCAACCCGCACTAGGCCAGCATGGTGGACTAAGGCCTAAACCCTCTCAGTTGTAGAGGAGGCCCGTGCCCAGCAGTGGGACGTATATATTGGCTGATGATGAAGTCACACTTACCGTGACATATGCCTATATGTATCAATAAAATGCGTCAGGAAAAGCGCCTGAAAACAGCAAAAGGCTCGCCTCCTATAACGTAGGATGTAGAATTATTGAAACGTAAGTGCAGTAATGCCCTTCTACCTCTTCGCGATTAGGTACAGGCGTAAAATAGTACGTTGAGCGATCACCTTCGCAAGGAGGCCGGTATGGGATTAATAAGCCAAGCCGGGATCGTTACTTCTTGTAAACCCGCACTAGGCCAGCGTGGTGGAGCCAACCCGCACTAGGCGAGCGTGGTGGACTAAGGCCTAAACCCTCTCAGTTGTAGAGGAGGCCCGTGCCCAGTAGTGGGACGTATTTGTGCTGATGATGATGATGTTCAGCAATGGACAGTTATAGACTGATAACGATAATGTATTAATCCTGAATGAAGACGTAGATTTAGTTCTGTCCTAACTTGAGATATGATTTGTTACAAGGCCTTTTAAATCTAAGATATTTCTTGAACATCCTTTCTTCAATAACAATAACAAGCCAGCAAAAAATATCAAAATTCCCCATTCAATACTGTTTTATAGTCAGAACACGGAATGGAGTCGCTCCCTATCCTCGTCTCAGAATTTAATTGTTAATCACCCGCCAACGATAGAATACAATTTTAAGTGAATGGATATACACGTTGTTATGTCTTGTTTTTTTAATTGGAATATATTTCAAATGACTATCGCGTAGCGCAAGCAGTGATAGAAAAAAAAAGACATTTATTGTTGCAATGCAGTTACAAATTATACTGTTAGCCTAAATAGTAATATTTAGTAATTATAAATGTATTTCGTTATAATACCTTACAATATTATATGTTTCCATAATTAAAAGCTTCTGCGTACGGACCTTTTACTAATAATTATTGTAGTAATAGTAAAATTGCATATTGATGATTTTATTACTTATAAGTATAATTAAAATTGTCAATAACTTTAATAAGAATATAATCTTGATTAATATAAATTAATTATAGGACTTTATAAAAATATTCAAAAATAAGACCGTCAATTGATGTGTATAAAAATGGTGTCGCTGAGCAGTTCGAGCTCAGTCGTTGGAATTGTCAGTTGCAAGACGGATTGATATTTTAAAATATAAAAGTTGTTAGAAATATAAAAGTTGAAGACGTACTTGTTTCTCAACGAGTGTTACCCTTCAATACCAATTATAAAAAAGAAAAAGAAACTACAAAAAACGTAAATATCGCAACAACTAGGTGATCAACTCGGCATTAAGCTGCGACATGACGTCACTCATGGCACATCACTGATTTTCAGTGACCACCTAGGCCATCGTACGGACGCCAAAACACCTTATGGTATATATATAAATAAATAAATATATAAAAATAACAACTTAAAAGCAGGTGTTGTTTGATCTAGATAAATTGTATGAATGAATTTAAAGCGAGCTATGTTAGGCCAAAGCCAGTCAAAAATAAATATTCTTTCTTAATTATTTTTTTCAGTCCAATTTCAAAAATGCGAAAATGATTCATGCTAAAGAGATAAGAAGTCTGTTAACTATACAATATACATCATTCATAGAGCCTCAACAAACAAGCTCGTAACTCGTAGTAAACTTCACGAGACAAAGTAACACATTATATAGGGTCCTAATAAAACATCAGGAAGACAAGTGACTATAAACATCAGCTTTTATAGCTGAGAAGTGGGAACCTTGGCTCTATAACCACGTCAGGACATAACGATGTGGACTAATTAGGAAGTTCCTTAATTTTGTTATGAAGAAGGTGTTTAACATATGAAGTATTGATTGGCTGGATTTAGATTAAATATAAAATGGTGTATAATTTATTTATTCTAAAAAACAAAAGATTTTGGTTCAATTCCTGGGTCAGGCAAAAGTCTAATCGTATTTTCATTTAAAAAATCTGTCTAGCTGCTCGATAATAGCTGCCCCATTACGGTATGGCGTGAGTGCAGAAGTGCACTTCTGCCTACCCTCCTTTTAGCGAACTGGTGTAAGTGTATGTACATAAATAATAATAATTAAATAAATACACCCAACAGTCATATACATAGCTCTGATCCCACACTAGGATACAAGTCCTGTGTCGTGGGCATCAGGAACTACGAGAGACTTTTCCAAAAAATTGTCTCGGTAGGGGGATCGAACCCGCGGCCTCTCGTTTCGCAAGCTGGTGTCTAGATAATTGCGCCACGGGGCTGTCAACGTACAATACTGTTTCAATCGTATGTACGAAAATATGAGGAAAGCTAAGACTAGAAATCGTAAATAAAGGTGATCTAGAAAATTTTGAGTCCAACCTCTTATTCATTACTAAACCGGTAAAAACATACATAACTTTCTCATCATCATCATCAGCCCTTATACGTCCCATTGCTGGGCACGGGCCTCTTCTACAACAGAGAGGGTAAACCTTAGTTGTATGTAGGGTAGGTCTTAGTCCGCCACGCTGGCCTAGTGCGGGTTAACGGACTACACACCTAAGAAATTCATAAGATCTTTTAGGTGTGCAGGTTTCATCACGATGTTTTCCTTCGCCGTTAAAGTACGTGATAATTCTTTGTGAATACACACATAATCTCGAAAATTCAGAGGTGTGCCTGGGGTTTGAACCCGTCCGTCGAAATTCTCGATGCCTAAACCTCGAGGCAATCACGACTCGAACTTTCCCATATCTACGTTAAATTGCATATTTTCCAATAAAGGAATCGTCAGCCTGCTAACCCAATTTTCGCTTGCACGGTGTCTTATTTCAATTAAGTTGGAAATTTTTCACCAGATGGCTTAATCTAATCAGCCCTGCGCTTCCTAAAGGAAATTGGATATGAGGGTGAGAAGCGAACTCTTAATATACTTAAGGCGGTTTTAGTATACAGAAATTATGTTGTTACGATACTTTTTTTAAATATAATAGAAAATGTAGCATACGTGTTAAAAAAATGCTGTAAAATTATTATCCCAATACAAGGTGTCTCAAAAGAAAGTTATTAACTATTTAGCTTACTGCGTGAATGCAACGAATCTGAGGGTCGCGTGGGTTATGTCAATCGGTAGCCTGGTTTTGGGAATTCAGTCGCTATAGAACATCGTCATCATCATCATCAGCCCATATACGTCCCACTGCTGGGCAAGGGCATCCTCTACTACTGAGAGGGTTAAGGCCTTAGCTAACCACGCTGGCCTAGTGCGGGTTAACGGATTGCACACCTAATAAATTTCTGAGAACTTTTAGGTGCGCAGTTTTCATCACGATGTTTTCCTTCACCTTTAAAGAACGATGCTAAAAACATACCGTAAAAGCTATAGAACGTTTCTCATATTTCCTAATTTACAAGTTAGAAAACTCGTCGTATACAAGTTCATGTACCTCAGGGCTAAAGAGACAGACTAACAAAACCACTTGTAAAATTTAAACTAGAATATTCAGTCGTGTAAATTCATGTTCATTGTATTTTCCATGTAAGGGTTTTTCACGGTAGCTTGTTCAAATTGTAAATGTGCATTCCAAAAAGCGGCAACGACCATCGAATGAAGAGCACGTCTCGAATGCCATCGTTATGCAAATGCCACTTCAACATATCGGAGCTAAATTGTACATAGATAACTATAATACAACACACACATTAAATTATATACAAACATAACCACACGCCAGTTTTCTCCGAAAGGGTAGGCGGAGGTGCATTTCTGCACCCACATTTCGCCAGGTATGTATTAGTCCCACGTAATAGGGGGCGAGCCTATTGCCGTTTTTCGGGCACAAATTCCAGACTCCGTGCTGCTACTGAGAATTTCCTATTGGAAAAGCCTAATAACACTTTGCCCGACCCAGGAATCGAACCCGGCACCTCTAAATCGCATGGTACACACTCGCACCGCGAAACCACGAGGTAGTCACATACACTAATATTTATGGATAAATTAGCTAGTAGGACACTTTCTAGCGATTCAATTGAAATGACAGTTAATAATATAAAGAAACAAATAAAAATGTACTAAGATTATCGCTCATTATTCGAAAAAAGTATGCCGACCTATACTTTTATCAGTACTTACGTTATGGCATTAAGCCGAGGATTAGCCGCGTGATCTACGGAGACAACATGAGTATTGCTACTTGATTATGGCGCACTGAAACGTCGAATGAAATATCTTTAGGAAATCTGCACACCTAAGAGTTCTCGTCAGGATTTCTTAGCCCTTAATCAATAGACCAGCTCGATGGCCTAAGGCCTTATCACCCCCAATAGATGATCTCCGCTAAAACAGTGGGTCTGATATGCACGGATAGGTAAATAAAACACTTTATTGTACACCATTAAAACAGAAAATAATAATAATACAGAAAACAATTCACTATCTAGTGAACTAAATGGCGGTCTTATTGTGAAGTACGTATAGCATTTTATCTAATGTAGTAAGTACCTTTGCATTTGTTTTCAAGGCGTCTTCATTAATATAATTTCACTGTTTCCTTTACTCCTTGGGGCATCTTTTTTTTTTTTTTTTTTTTTTTTTTTTTTTTTTTTTTTTTTTTTTTTTTTTTTTTTTTTTTTTTTTTTTTTGTTCTCGAGGGGAAAGCTGTTTATGGCTCTACTTCCCGCTAGCCCCGGGGGAGGGGCGGGCGGGAAGCGTATGTCGGGGTCACCGGTCTTCCAGCCCAGCGCGCGGCGACGTCATGTCCGCGCAGGTGTTAGTGCCGGGCTGGGTCCCTAACAATATCCCTAAACCGGCATACCGACCAAAACCCCCCGGTGGCCATCTCCGCGCCGAGTGGGGCGACCACGGTACGTTGGCGAGAAGCGCCAACCGTAATGCCGCAGCCGCCCGGTGCGCCTCCGAGACGTATTTGTCTCGGCCGTCTCGGAGTGTGTAGGGGGCGCAGTTGCGCCCCCACTAGCTTGGTTCGGGCGCCCCGGTTGTGGGTGGGCGCCCGCGACGTACATAGGCCACAGTGCCGCCGCCCCTCTCGGGGTCACTTTCAGTGAGGGCGCGCCGCCCCCGCAGCGCGCCCAGCGACCCCAAGGGCCCCTTTGAGTCGTCTTTTACGACAGGCAGGAGATACCGTGGTGGGATTCTAACGCCCCCTTGCCACAGGGCAGGGCGCCGGGTCTAATTATCTCTGTTTACCCGGCGCCTCCTTCTCTGACGTCTTTGGCGGGCGGGATCACTTCTTTCGCGATCCCGCTCCGCGCTCTCCTTCTGCGACATGACGTGCTCGCAGAAGGAGAGCATCGCTCGCCACGACCTCGGACTCCCGACCATCGAAGAGATGACGGCCGGGAGCGTGAGGTCGTCACCAACAATTGCGCGGAGAGCGCTGCGCTGCACCTCCCAGGCTGGACACTCTTCTAGGGTGTGCTGGGCTGTGTCGTCCGGGCAGTTGTCACAATGGTGACACACGGCCGACTCCTCCTTCTGTGCCACCCGACACAGGTAGTGTCCGAAGCATCCGTGCCCCGACAACACCTGCGTCAGGCGGAACGTTGCCGCGCCGTGGCGCCTGTCCACCCACTGGTCGAGGACAGGACGCACTGCCTCGACGGTTCTAGCACCAGCACTGGGATTCTCCAGCCTGGTTCGCCATTCCTCCACGGCGGCCGTACGGAGGGAGGCTTTAATTGCCTCGACCTCTCTCGGGGCCAATCTGTCCCCGCGACTTGACGCCTCCTCTCGCTGATGGTAAAAGCGCGAGAGGATTTTGGCGTCTAGGTCCCACGGCAGGGACCCGGCCAGTACGCAGGCCGCCTCGTGGGAGATCGTGCGGTAGCCCCTGATCAGTCGCTGCGCCAGCGCACGCTGAGGCCTGCGCAGAAGAGCGACGCAGCGCCTGTTCAGGGACTCGGCCCATACTGGGCTCCCATACAACGCCATAGACCGCACGACTCCCATGTACATCCTTCGGCAAGGGATGCCTGGACCTTCCAGGTTGGGCAGCAGGCCGGACAGAGCGCCTGCTACCCGCAGCAGCTTCGGCTGCAGCACCTCTACTCCTTGGGGCATCTGCCCTTTTCTCCAAACATTTTTTTTTATTAAATCAAAATAAATGTATATTTAGTTCTATTATGTTTAGTGAATATTTAATGTTTTATTTTTAAAGATATGACACCATACCTAATAACTTATTTATTTAAACTTCATGTTTGAAACTTCTCTATTCACTTACAGTCATTCTAAAATGCTTCTTTACGCTTCGCCTTAATAAATCAATACAAGAAGGAATGAATGAAATGCATAGATGGTACGGCAAAGATATGAGCTATAAAACTCCCAGACGATCTAAAAGAGCAGGACAAACGCAATATTGGCGGAACAGCGATCCAGACACTAAACTATCATAAAAAAGAAACAAAGGAACTAGTCAGGTCAAAGACGGCTCGCTCGAACCGATTTGGCGTAACTCCAAAGCACATTAGTGACAGAGTGATATTTCGTTAAGTTTTTAAATTTCAGCGGGCACCAACTGGAGTTATAAATATTGCCCCCGTCCGAATATTACTGCCAAGTTGTCTTCGTTCCCACAGTTCATCTTTCACGCTTTCCGATTTAATTCCTTTTGCTAAATATGCTCGTAATTCTGTTGGAATTACGTCAGCTTATATCGCCACCTTGGAGATTGTGTTTATGTTAATGTCATCTGCTGTGTTTACTTCATTCATGTTTTGTTGGTTTATTTTAAAATTATTGTTTTATCGTTTATTATGTTAGAATGTGGAAGAATCACGGTCTTATTGGACTGCGGTAATAAGCTTTGATCTAAATATTGGTAACAGAAAGTGGTTTTCGCAAATAATAAAAAAAAAAAACACGCAATGATGTTGTACCTAGGCTAACCGTATCGTATCGGAGATATAGTCGAAAGTGTTTACGTAAGACTATCAAATTCAAATTAATATTGTTGATAACAGATGTAATACGTATTATGTAAGAAAATTGCTACGTACATAGATCGGTCCGTCTTGCGGATTGGATGAGCTGTTCAAAGTCGCTGCTATAGCAAACCTGTCATATAATAATAAAAATACTTCAAACATGCTAAGAAACCTTTCATAAAGGTGTTTCATATTCAAACTTCGGAGTTAACACAAAAACACAACAAAAGCAACAAGGAAATAGACGAGCGGCTCTTAATATCACCAGTTCGCGTAACTTATGTGAGCCCTAGATACATATAACAGATGGGGGGAGCTGTCACTGCAAGTAAAGCACCCGTTATTAATTATTTCTTACTAGCATTGCCCCCCAACCGAGTGTGACGTCACGCTAGACTCGAGTCTCTGACGAAATTTTACTGAATATTATAACCTACGTGAATAATTGTGTTAGTATGCAAGTCTTGTATGTCTATGTCAGTCCATATAATTATGTCCCACTACCAGGTACAGGCCTCGTCTATAATTGAGAAAGGTTAGGGCTTACACCACGCGGTCTTAAAGCGACTTACCGGACTACATACTTAAGAAATTTCATGTGGAGATATTTTACATATGCAAACCTCGTGGTATTTTCATTTGCCGTTGCATAAAGCTTCGAAATGTCAGAGATGTGTGCCAAGGAATTTAAAACTGCAATCGATGTATTTTCTTGACCGCGTTAGGCCATCGCGATTTTTAGTATCAAAAAAAATTACATTATACCTAATTAAACGATTTCTCAGACTGCCAAGAAATAAGCAGGTTATTATAGGTTATTATACCTAGTATCATAACAGGCATAAGTATCTGTCGCATAATAAGTAACATTAAAAGTGCACACACACATACTCACATCACACACACACCCTCATTCCGCCAGGTATGTATCAGACCCACATACTAGGCAGAGAGCCTTTTGCCGTTTCATAAAATTAACATTAAAAGAAAACCATTAAAAAGTGCTGAAAAGCCAAATGATACTATTAAATACGAATTGAAACAAGCAAAACATCGCAGAGAAATTCACACATATGAGAAAAAACTTGTCTACTGAGTCAATATTTGCTCAGCGTTGAGTATTAGACACATCGACTTCCCCACAAACCGTTTGTGCATGGAAAAGTAAAAATGTAAAAGTAAATATTATTTCGAGTTTCCGCGGACTGAGCGCCAAATAAAGAGTGTACGTGTGTGAATAGAACGTAGTGTAAATTTGTGTATATTGTATCATCATCATCAGCATACGTCCCACTGCTGGGCACGAGCCTCCTCTACAACTCAGAGGGTTTAGGCCTTAGTCCACCACGCTGGCCTAATGCGGGTTGGCGAACTACACACCTAAGAAATTTGTAAGAACTTTTTAGGTGTGCAGGTTTCATCACGATGTTTTCCGTTAAAGTACCTACGTGATAATTCATTGTGAATACACACATAACTTTGAAAAGTCAGAGGTGTGTCCCTGGGGTTTGAACCCGCGACCGTCGAGATTCTCGACCGCGTGCCCAAACCTCGAGGCCATCACGACTTACTATTGTTTCGATATGACACAATTGGAGCAGTAGCTTACAACATAGAAGCCCAAAAGCGTTATACGGTAATTTTGTAATGTCTAGTTTATAATTGTGTATTGTGGGGTCTAGATATTTTCTATATATGTCAAATAAGGCAAGCTGGGCTTTTGGGCTTCTATGGAAGTACCGCCACTGAATTGAAGAATACTTTTTCTGAACCATCATGGGTCGACAAGACGACATTAAGATGGCCTCGAGGCTTAGGCGCGCGTGATTCAAATATCGGCAGGCACAAACTTTTGACTTTTCGAGTTTAGATGTGTATTCACAATGAATTGTCACGAACTTTAACGCTGAAGGAAAATATCGTACACCTAAAAAGTTCTTAGGAATTTATTAGGTGTGTAGTCCGCCAACCCGCACTAGGCCAGCGTGGTGGACTATGGCCTAAACCCTAAAGTTATAGAGGAGGCCCGTGCCCAGCAGTGGGACGTATTTGGGCTGATGATGATGATGTATGTCCTATATTTGTGACGTAACATCATTCTTAAGAAAAACAAACATGGCGTGTGCACGAAAGGATAGTTAACAAAAGGGGAAAAAATCGTATCTACTCGAAATCCATTTGTTTTATATAAACCAGGCCGATGTATTGTTAGGGCAAGACAAAAGCGTCGCCCAAAATCTCTACCTGTGAATTCGCCGCTTAATATGTACATATATATATATATGTGTGTATCTTCATAAATTATTTTATTTGCACACCTGCTGTTCACATCTCTGCATCACCCAAGGTTCGACTGGTAGAGAATGCCTTAGGCATTAAGTCCACCTTTACAATTATATCATTGTATAAAGTGTAAATAAATAAATATGTGCAGCTTTTTGTACAAACTGATCCATTAGCGGACTGATTGGGGATCAGTGGTGATATTTAATAAATGGACATCAAAATAATCCTGATACTCATATTTGAAATGCAAGTCGCGATGGCCTTAAGGTTGAATCAAAATCTCGACGGTCGTTCAAACCCCAGGCCCACCTCTGGCTCTTCGAAGTTATGTGTGTAAATTAAGTTATCACGTACTATAACGGTGAAGGAAACATTGTGAGAAAACCTGGGCATTTAAAAATACTTAAGAATTTCTTAGGTGTGTAGTCCGCCAGCCTGCGCTAGGCAAGCGTGGTAGACTAAGGCCTAACCCCTCTCAGAGAGTACACCCGTGCCTAGCAGCGGGACGTATATGATCTGATTATGAAGCTTTATTCTGGAAATGTAAGCAAAAAGGTGAGATTTAAAGCTATTTCAAAACCCAAATAAAATAACGAAAAAATATGTTTTAATATTAAAGTTAACTACCGCAATTTAAAAGCGAGATATTAAATGATGACGTCGCAACTCGCCAGGCCACTATATCAAGCACATTAACTCCAAAACCAAGATGAAATCCTTTTTTTATAGTTTTCCATCTGTTTTATGACGATATCTGTGGATCGTAAAGGGAATAAGCACTCAACTGTATTATTATCTGAAACGGTAGTTTCAATGACGAGTTTATGTGATCATATATTATCATCACCATCATCACCAGCCATATTATCACTCTTGGTTATTAGGCTGCCTTAAAAAAAACTATATAGTAGTGATGGCCTAGAGGTTTAGGCGCACGCTCAAGAATCTCGGCGGTTGTGGGTTCAAACCCCAGACACAGATCTCTGACTTTGCAAAGTTATGTGTGTATTCACAATGAATTATCTAACTTACTTTAACGGCGAAGGAAAACGTCGGGACACCTAAAAGTTCTTAGGAATTTCTTAGGTGTGTAGCCCGCCAACCGGCACTTGGCCAGGGTGGTGGACTAAGGCCTAAACCCTCTCAGTTGTAGGAGGCCCGTGCCCAACAGTGGGACGTATATGGGCTGATGAAGATGATGATCATGATGATGACGTGCTTACCATCAAGTACGCTGTTGTCTCTTAGTGGTGCCAGTATATAAAAAAAAACACTGCTGCCTAATACAATGCGTCACGGAGGCTGACAAAAACCCTAAACTTAGAACCAAGAAAATGTCAAATGTACCTTGAGATCCCAACTTTTTTGTAATCGACTCGTGTAAAAAAAAATAAAAAAAAACTCCGGGCGTGACATACGAAAAACAATTGTTTATATTTCCATTGGTTCGTATTCCCAAAAGCAATTACGTTTCCATTTTTATTACGTTTAACGTCCTTATGGTGCCGCGGAGATGTGTTGCTTGCACTTAGTTCGGATGAAAGGGAAATTGGGTCGGTAAGTTTGAATTTCTCGAAACTTTTTCAATATATGTTACACTTCCACAAATATATTGTTAAAATATTTTTTTGATAGTAGTGGTAGCGCCGGGTCAACCGCTTACTTATTTATTTTAATGTAATAAAATAACTATACCATAATATTTTTATTACAAACCGAATTGAAACGTCTGAATACAAATCGAAAATTATCTCCAAAATCATTAATTATCCGTACAATGTAGGCAATTTGTACAATTCTAAACAAAAGGGCAGTTAATCTCTAGTTTAATGAATCGTTACGTTCGGCCCAAGTTGCCCGAACAAATGGCACGGAAAAGGGTTGGTTACGGTAACAAATAACAGACGAATCGGGCGGCATCGATCGCGACACCTTAGAGGACATTGGTAAACAAATTATTAAGAACTCTTTGGAATAAATCTTAGTAATTTTACATACATACATACATGATCACGCCTGTATTCCCCGAAGGGGTAGGAAGAGGTGCATTTCTACTATAATATGGGTATATTTCGCCAGGTATGTATCAGTCCCACGTAATAGGGGGCGAGCCTATTGCCGTTTTTCGGGCACATTTCCAGACTCCGTGCTGTTACCAAAAATTTCCTAATGGAAAAACCCAATAACACTCTGCCCGACCCGGGAATCGAACCCAGGACCTCTAGATCGCACTTATTATGCAACGTGTATACATATCGTATAAATTGTATGTAAATTTAAATAAGCAAAAGCGATAATATTTGTCATTCGGATAGTCTGTTTATACTCGTATAACTTCTAAAAGATCCGAGGAACTAATAAAGTGCTGTATTTATACAACCTTAAAGCCTTTGCTTTAATTTCGAAATTTCCTAGAAAGGGCTTATTTTGAATGACGATCGTAAACATGAAACCTTAAGTTTTAAGTAGTTAAGTGGTTGAACTAGTTAGATTTAGTGAAGGGCGTAGTGACGTCACAGGAGAGCCATTAGGCGCCGAAATGGAGCTTTGACATAGGCCTGTTTTCTCCTATTTCATTTGACGGACACTGTACATTAATTTTTAAGTACGTGATAGTCTTTTTTTTTGCATGGGGTAAATCCTCTTGGATTCCTGCTTGTTTATAACAGAAGTACGTGATAGCCTAGTTTAACATTTTGTATTCTGGGGGTAATATTTATATGTCATAATAGGATTGTCGAGACCCCGCGACCCAAGCATTTACCGTGAGATTTAGAAGTCTCTAGTTTGATTACCAGGACAGGCAAAGTGTTACATGCATAGCGTTTGAAAGTGAGCCAGAAAAGCCGATATACTCATCCCCAATCATGTGTGACTTGAAACCAACTGGCAAAACGTGGGTGCAGAATTGCACCTTCACCTACCCTTTCAAGGATGCAGCGTGATTGTCATATCATAGCACAGATTACCACGCACAAAACTCGTAGCGTTATTTTATAACAATCTTTAAATAGGTATATATAACTCAAAGGTTCTGACTGATAGACTGACATAGTGATCTATCAACGCACAGCCCAATCTACTGGACGGATCGGGCTGAAATTTGGCATGCAGGTAGATATTATGACGTAGGCATCCGATAAGGAATGATTTTGATTAATTCTACCCCCAAAAGGATAAAATAGGGGATGAAAATTTGTATGAAACTTTGTCAATTTTAAACCGATCGGGCTGAGACTTTGCATGCATAAAACTACTATGACGTAGGCCAACCCTGTACCCAACCCTGTAGACTACGCGGACGGAGTCGCGAGCAAAAGTTAGTATATTATAATGTATTTTTTTTATATAATTTTCTTTACTCCGTATCATTCTTTTCCTTCGTTTGTGTTAATCCTTTTTTGTTTCTTTTTTGTAGTTTAGGTGCATTATTGTTTTTTTATTTTATTTTTTTTATTATATAACTCAAAGGTGTTAATTATTATGTTGTCAATTATTATTCCATTTTCGATCCTGTCGATCTTTTTCATGTCCCTTTTGTTATTAAGGTTGTCTAGAAGAGGTCGCAGTTATAAGACTAAACCCTCTCAGTTGTAGAGGAGGCCCGTGCCCTGGTGACGTATATAGGCTGATGATGATTATTCATGTTGTACAGTAAATATGCCTAAATTAAATAAATACATATAACTAACTAAACAAATACACAAATAATTATCAGAATCAATTGATTCTATTAAACGAACTTAAACATCGCCTAAACCCTATTATAATATTCTATTGCATGGAAAACGGTGGAACTTACCTCACAGTAAACCCACATATTGAATTCTACTGTAAACAAGAAAGTACGCTAACTTTGCACGCTAACAGTTTATAGTTAAGTTAGTTTTCTGATTGTGTTATAAATCGATCACGGTTTTGACCTATAAATAAATTATGTATGAAGCTAACTTGTGGTGGAATATATCGCCTTAAGTATTTTTTTACTCAACCAACCCAAAGCAACCTGCACTAGGCCAGCGTGGTAGACTAAGACCTAAACCCTATCAGTTGTAGAGGAGGCTTCTGCCCGTAATGGGACGTATAAAGGCTGATGATGATGATGATGATATTTTTTTTTTCCTTTTGAAATAAAAAAATGAATAATGAGAAAAACTACATAATTTAAAGTCTAGTTCACAAAAATTTCACGTTTTTATGCTTGTATTAAAATTTAGTTTGTTTTATGTAAAAATAGCTTTATTAAATAAATTTAAAATGTCGTTACTTTAATAATAAAAGCAACACATTAGTTTACTTTATTGATGCAAACCATTAAACCAAATATTCTTATATATTTCAACATTCAAAAACCAAGAAATAGAGTAAATATTTATCAACACGCACAACTTTATTACATCTCATGAGTTTCCTCGACCAAAGACCCCAAGAATAGTTATTAGAAAACCCAAGCGCTGCGTCTTATGCCCTTTCATTAATATTTGAGCCAAGTAATTTTATTTTCTAACCCCATTATATATTCGGCGTCGGAAATTTCTTCCAAACAAAAATGGACAACTGAGAGCCGAATTAATCTAACTTTTATGGACGAGGAAAATATTATTCGTAAACGAGGATTTCGGTGAATTTCCGAGGCACTTAACTTTACTGTTTTTGTCGTCTATTTATATAAAAATGAATGTTTGTCTGTATATTATCGAACTCCTCTTAAACGGCTGGACCGATTGGGATGATGTTTTTTGTGTGTGTTCGAAGGGATTCAAGAACGGTTTAGTTTCACAATTGGACCTGATAGATGGCGTCGTTGTCGGTTGTCGGTATGTCAATCGGGACCGAATGGGATGAAATGTTCTATGTATATTCCAATGGGTCCCTGGATGATTTCAAACACAATTGGACCCGGTAGGTGGCGCTGCTGTCGGCATTTCGCTTAAAGTTTCTCCGGGCTGGACGACGTCTGCCGGGACAGCTAGTTAAAAATAATTATGAAGCGACATGTGCCTGCCAGTTTCTCCGAAAGGTTAGGCAGTAATCCCTATTGTTAATGAGCTGTTAAATAAACATGATAAAATAAACATAACAAAGTACACTGTAAACATTTAATTATATTGACTTTTAATAAATGTTCCACACAATTCATGGAAGCAATTCCAAGTACTATTGTTGTTTATTTTTGACTTTTTTATAACTTTAAAGTACTTTACTGTGAAGCGGCATTGACGTGGTAGAATAATTACAGCACAGTTTCCTTACACACAGACGTTTTATACCCACGCGACGTATAGGTACAGGGTTGATACGACAGAAGGGCGATAAATTACACTACGTATACTATACGTCCTTATTACTAATTCGACTCGGCACAAAAATTCATTATACCCAAAATGAGATATTTTTTTTGTTTCAAACAAACTAAATAGCTTACAAATAAGAGTAATACGCAAGTATACTTTATAATAAATAATTTCACAAACCTTTACAAATTGGCAACGTCGCGCGCGGAGTGTGTTATCGTGGTGTCGTTGTACAGAGCGGCAACAACGCGTAGATTTGAGTAGGATTTACCGTTAGACGTAATCAGCTGTTAGAAAAGCTACATCGTGTTCAAATGGAGCGAAAACTTAAAATATGATTTATGACTAAACTACTGCTCCTATTTAATAGATTTTTAGTACAGAGCTTGAAAATGGTACCCAGTATATGCAGTTTAAAAAAATGCCCTTCGGTCGTATCAACCCTGTATATGGGCGTCAGACTGTGTAAAAATGACAGCAGTATATTCTATGTGATCGCAATATAAGCAACTCTTAAAGATGATAATGATCCTCTACACAAAACCCTTGGCTTAGCGCCGACATATACTACCTACAGTTCTACCTATAAATAGGAGGCGAGATTATCAACTGTTACCATATAAATTTGAAGACTCCGTGCTGCTACTGTAATTTTCTTAACTGAAAACTCCGATAAAATTTAGCTTGACCCCGAAATATGAGATTAAATATTGCGATATATCGCATTCATTCCTTGTTTATTGATACAAGCGTGAGTAGTCTTCTTTTTAGAAATAAAATATGAATTTAATACGGACAGCCTTGTAGTCTCGTGGAGCAAGTATGTATCGCGCGATCTAAAAATCCTGGGTCGGGCAAAGTAATAAATAAATATATGCACCCAACAGTCACATACATAGTACTGACTCCACATTAAGATACGAGTCTTGTGTCGTGGGTCTCAGAAACTACGAGAGAATTTTCGGCCTCACGTACCCCCAGACACGAAACAAATATTTGTGGATCACACATACATTTGTCTCGGTGCGGGGATCGAACCCGTGTCCTCTCGTTTTGAAAGGTGGTGTCTAGCCAAATGCGCTACGGGGCTGTCGAGTAGTGAAAGTGTTATTAGGTTTTCCATTATGAAATTCTCAGTAGCATCACTGAGTCAAGAAATGTGTCCGAAAAATGCCAATTGTCGGCCGTTACGTGGGACTTAAAACCACAATTAAACTTGTGTGGCAAAAACACACGAACAACTCCAACACGATTCAAGGATTATCTTAAAAACAATCGTAAAACTACCGGTAAAACAGTATAACTATGCACATTTCGGAAGCGTTTCTTGTTCACGTTATGAAGTATGGCGCACTTACGTGAAAACAAAGCCGGAATGTCTGAGGTATTTTCTTGTCACGCTCACTCCGCCTTTTGTGGGATGTAAAAAATACCCAGTAATAGGAAATATTCGTTTTACATTTCTTTGGAATTTCTTTTTAAATTTCTTTCTGCGTTGGTGTATGTGACAGGGTATGAAAACGCAATCATTTTTTTTATGTTGTAGGTTATTATGTAAGGTTTTGGTTATTTTTCAGGCCTTTGTAAGTGCCTTTTAAAAATACAGAATAGACTTAAGAATGCATCTAATGCAGAAAAAGTTATAGTAAAGTTAGGGATTTGCAGCAGCAAGGAATCTGCTAGGAAAACGTCAATAGGACATTGGAGATGACGTGGTCGTTGTTTATTGTTTCATAATAGACCCATTCCCCCGTTGAGTGGCACTTTGATACCTCTCACTACCCCTTTGGTAAGTCAGGTATACATTTAATGAAGTACTCGTTGATCGAGTCCATAAACAATATCAAGCTAATAAACAGCCGGTTTCAAAGCAATTAATAAATTCTACTCAGAATCTGGAAGCACAAAGAGAAATGCAAAAAATCGCTAGCTAACCATCCGCCTGCGTTTGTTTTCTATTCCGCCCCAGTTTCAACGTTTAATCGTATTTGTGTCACGGATAGGTTTAGCGGAAAACCTAGAAATTGATCCCTTTGTTAAATTGACGTCGAGTTTTAATTTACTGACTGCCTCGTGGTCTTGCGGTACATGTATGTGCCGTGCGATCTAGAGGTCCTGGGTTCGATTCCCGGGTCGGGCAAAGTGTTATTGGGTTTTTCCTTTAGGAAATTCTCAATAGCAGCACGGAGTCTGGAATTGTGCCCGAAAAACGGCAATAGGCTCGCCCCCTATTACGTGGGACTGATACATACCTGGCGAAATGTGGGTGTAGAAATGCACCTCTGCCTACCCCTTCAGGGAATACAGGCGTGAGTTTATGTATGTATGTATGTTTTAATTTATTATTCTGCGTAACATTAAGTTCACTTGCTTGTGTAAAAACTTTGTTATGTATCGTGCGATCTAGAAGTCCTGGGTCGGGCAAAGTGTAATTGGGTTTCCCTTTATGAAATTCTCAGTAGCATCACTGAGCCAAGAAATGTGTCCGAAAATCGGCAACAGTCGCTGTTTTTGTATTATTGTCTTTATTACTAATGAAATAAGATTTAATTTTATTTACCCACAGCGGTTCAAGTACTGCCCACTGAGAAAATCGAACCTCTTTTGCTATTGATGCCTACGCATTGATCCATCAATTCGGTCTTACGCCGATTATTGGACTCAAGATAATTAAGAATCTCCTTTTGAGAACTATGAGGTATGCAGGATTCCTATTAATATTTTCCGTCACCATAAAAGTGCTTATTGCTTTTATTATTTATTGGTCTATTGCAGCAAATAGTTGCATTGTAATCTAATGTGCCAATACAAAAGCTCCTATGTAACATGACATATATGACAGCCCCGTGGCGCAGTTGGCTAGGTACCAGCTTGCAAAACGAGAGACCGCGGGTTCGATCCTCGCAACGAGACAAATGTTTGTGTTGTCTGGGTGTTTGTGAGACCAAAAATTATCTCGTAGTTTCTGATACCCACGACACAAGACTTGTATCTTAATGTGGGGTCAGAACTATGTATGTGACTGTTGGGTGTATTTATTTATTTATTATTTAACTACACTAACAATGTCATCAGGCAAAATATAAATAAACACTGCATTTAAACCAAAAAATGTGATAGCTTAGTCAAATATCGCCTGGGTGAAAACCCGTCGAGATACTCCCAACTTAAAACAACAAACAAGAACTAAGTTTGAAAATGAAATAGACGCCCGAAAATTTCATGCTTTCTCCAACGTAGTGTTATGTCTACGGAAGTTACTTTAGCAAATTAAATTTGGAGATATCATTAAGCTTAACGTATATTTTGGAGCACGGCAGAATATATTTTGTATAATTACTGTGGTAGTTTCCATACGGAATTACAAATCGCGACAGTTCAATTAAGTACACATTGTGGATCGTCGAGTGAACTCCGCTTCCCAAGACTTTAATAGATTTTGATATTATCTTCTTTTATATGGGAATAGTAAAGTGCCTGTTAATTACTGTGGATAGCGTAAAATGCGATCCAAATAGGGTATCGACTGCCGAAAATCGTTGACTAAAATCCTGCAGACGGACAGAACTGTGTTTAAGCCAACGTATTCAATTGTAATCTTAACTGACTACACAGCGTGTTCTACTATAGGTGTAGTTAACATAATGACCAGCAAATCAACTTTGGACGTCCATCTACAAAATAGACACTCGACCTAAATCTATCACGACTAAGTTAGAGCCTGGCTGGATACAATTGACCTCACAGAAAGTTGTTCTGTCTATGTACGCCTTCGTATATATATATTTTTTTTTTTTATACTGGCACGGCAAAGTGACCCCATAAACACTACTACACTGACATATGTCATACTATATTGACGTAAAGTGACAAATAGTTTTAATTGTTCTGACATTTCATTGATAAACAAGCCCTCAAATTTTCTTTAGAGTTCGAATGATATAATCAATGATACATACATACATAAACTCACGCCTGTATTCCCCGGAGGGGTAGGCAGAAGTGCATTTCTGCACCCACATTTCGCAAGTATGTATCAGTCCCACGTAATAGGGGGCGAGCCTATTGCCGTTTTTCGGGCACATTTCCAGACTCCGTGCTGTTACCGAGAATTTCCTAATGGAAAAACCCCAATAACACTTTGCCCGACCCGGGAATCGAACCCAGGACCTCTAGATCACACGGCACATACTTGTACCGCGAGACCACGAGGCAGTCAATATCAAATAATCAATGATATGAATGATATAGATGCAATTCAAGTCCTCGTGAAACGTGACAACGACAATAATCAAAAAACCACAAGTCGCCCACAAACGGCCATTGAAATACGCATCAGAAATATCAGTTGTTTTGCTGCGAAAAAATTCGATGCAGAGATGACAGCTCGCCACTTTTTCCCTAGATCTATTTCCATATTTCAGCCAGATTGTGCGGACGCATCGGTGGCGTCACAAATCGATGACGTCACGTACGAGGGCGAACAGTGGAACCGTTGCCGGGACGCCTCGCACTTTTCACTTTGTTTACCTGACCTGACTTGAAAGCTATGTATATGGAAAAAGCGATGAAAGGTTTTAAATTGTGCCGTTTTTTGCTCTTGAATGTAGCATAATTATGGTTAGTGCATTTTTCTTTTCTGCCACCTGCTGAGGAAAATTATCTACAGTGATGGCTGTTCTGTTATTTTTTTAATGTTTTGTCTTTTGTTAATAAATTGCATATAGACTATCCCTTACCACACTAATCCAACTTCTGAAAGTAAGCAAATCTAGATAAGACCTTAGTTTTACAACTTCAATAAATTCAGAAATACAGAACTTTTAGAAAAAGGAAAAAAAATGTCTCTCCTTTCCTCATAGCAAAGTGAGAAAAAATACTTATATGTTGTAAGCAAAACACGATTTTAAGAATATTTACGTATGGTTCATTAAGCGATATGTCCCATTATTCTTGAAATTCCACGATATTGGCCATAGATTAAGTCAATTTACTTATGAATAATCCAGTAGCATCTATACGCCTCTCTTGAACTCGAGTCTACTCAATTGAGACGAATTAAGACATTCCTCTCACTTTTACCGACTCGGGACTTGCTCGGCATTTACCCAGTAGAGTCACTATACCGTTTGAGCACAAAAAATAGTCAATAAACGTTTCACACATGCATTGTTCATCCCTTACAATATCTATACAAATAAATAAAATTGGAGTGTCTGTTTGTAATATTGAAATAACCGCTTTTTAATAAATGTATATGTATACACGGTACATATACCGAAATAACGATTTTTACAATTTTTGTCTGTCTGTCTGTCTGTTTGTTCCCGCTAATCTCTGAAACGGGTGGACCGATTTTAACGGAACTTTCACTGGCAGATAGCTGATGTAATAAGGATTAACTTGGCTACGTACATATAAATAAAATTGGAGTGTCTGTTTGTAATATTGAAATAACCATTTTTTACTACATGTTTATAGAATATATATGTATACTAGCTGTGCCCGCGACTTCGTCCGCGCGTAATGTAATAAGGAGTAACTTAGGCTACTTTTAGTTTATAAATTTTCTTATTAAAAATTAATTTTCCGCGCGGACGAAGTCGCGGGCACAGCTAGTTAACAATAAAATCTTTTGTGTTACCAAACAAAAACCTCCTGCAAAACCTTCCACGCGCATTGTCCAATTCGTGTGTATTTTATGAGCCAATAAATAAATAATTTATCGCTTTGTGCCTGAAGGTCTGTGTATGCGGTTGTGTTGGGCCACTTTATGTGAAATCATTGTTATTACTGCAAATACCGGTGACAAAGTATATAAACTACTGTAGTTATCTTAAGAAAAATTACCTAGCACGAGATGACACGCCAAATCTGAAGGCATTATCTTGAAACAGATCCAATTTTAACTTCGGTTCTCTTATGCACTTCCTATTTAATTTGAGATTTAAATATTCAGAAAGACTATGAAAGTGTATAAGCCGCTTCAGATAAGTCAAACTGGCCGTGTTTAGTCAAGGCATAATACCAGCATAGGAAGTCTTGCGGCAGATGACGATGACGTTTTTCTCTATTTGATGATAAAGTTTGAGAGCTTAACATATACATCAAAGATGTAAATAAACTCGCCTTGTCACCGATTTTATTTATTTTATTAATAAGGACGCTTAAAGTAACATCTTTATTCTAATGAAGGTACTTCAAAGAACTTTAAATTTAATTTGTTACTTTTTCTACAACTTTCTTGAGTATATTGATTAGATCCCAGACTGGTTCGTTAAAGGGATAATGAGGACACGACCTACTTTAATAATTCAACATAATTAATGATAGCCTAATCAACATTTAAATTTAAGTTAGTGATGGCTGCGAGGTTTTGACACGCAGTCGAGAATCTCGACGGTCGCGGACACACCTCAGACTCTTCAAAGTTATATAGATGGGTATTCACAATGAATTAAAACTAAACCTAAACCATCTCAGTCGTAGAGGAGTCCCATGTCCAGCAGTGGGGCGTATATGGTCTGATGATGATGAATCAACATTTGGCAGTCGTAAATTGACAAATAAGGAATGCTATTGGTTTTAACGCTACATTTATCAGATTGCTGGACGAAACCAGTTATGAGTTGAGTTTAAGGCTATTGTTAACCGTTCGACCGAAAAGGTAATGGAAAGAGGATTTATTTATTTAAGACTGTATTATACACACAACACTAAAACTAAGGAGTACTGTAGACTTAGTAGAAGTAGAGATTAGTACAATAGACGGCCTTACCGCACAAGTCTAAGTCAAGTTTTGACAAATTTAAAATCAATTGTGAATAGGCTGCTTCTAGACAGGCATGCTCCATCGTCGACCGCATCGTCGCTTAACACCAGGTGAGATCGTGGTCAAATGCCTGTACTAGATTAAAAAAGTCGATCTCTTACAAAAAACCAAGGATGAAGATGTAGAAAGAGAAATTAAAGATAGTCGAAGTGTACAGGTTAAATTAAACGATAACAAAACTAAAACATATCGTAAAAAAACCATAAATAAATATCCATATAGGTATATTACACGACGAGGACGAGGAGGAGCATTGAATTTGGGCAAATATTTCGGAACATTGATCAAAACTAACACAAGTCTATCTTAGTTTGTCTTCGTTCGCCTTTACCCAATCCCTATGGAGTTGTAAACTAAATTAATATTATGCATTCCATAGTACCTTTTTTGTGTCTGTTACATCTTTCACCAAAATGATTATCGATTTTTATATAAATTTCCGTACAAAACTTAAGCTACGTTCAGTAACGGAACCTGTACTTGCTCATATAGACCCTCTATCTATATTGCAACGATAATTTCTCTAGTCAAAAACATGGAAATTTATTCAAGATTCAAGCTATGAGTGGAGTGTAGAACAGTTTTCATAACATTCAGCAAAAAACCTATAACGGACACAAAACGGAGAAGCCAAACTGTTATTTCAAGCCGGGTTTCTGAGGAAAATGTAAAATTTTAGTGTAGCTTCGCTCGTCTTTATCTAGTTTGTTTTTTAAAAAAACGTAGCTTCCATAGTTTTTACCTTTTTGCTCATTGTACGAGTACATCAAGTCAACAGCATCGATATCAAACGCTGTCTCTAACAAAATAATTCATCATCATCATCATCATCAGCCCATACACGTCCGACTGCTTGGCACGGGCTTCCTCTACAACTGAGAGGGTTTAGGCCTCCACCACGACTGGCCTAGTGCGGGTTGATGGACTACACATGTAAGAAATTCCTAAGAACTTCTAGATGTGCAGGTTTCCTCACGATGTTTTCCTTCACCCTTAAAGTTCGTGATAACTATTTTTGAATACACACATAACTTCGAAATTCAGAGGTGTGTGCCTGGATTTGAACCCGCGACCGTCAAGATTCCCGACCGCGTGCCTAAACCTCGAAGCCATCACGACTCTTACATAATTAATACATCTAAAAAAAATACTTAGACATCCTTTGCCCCGTCTACAGTGGAGTATGTATCAAAGTATTTTAACTGTAAGTCGATAATGCCCTCTAATGAGCGTCTAGAAACTTTTAATAAAATATTCATACTAACAAATTCTGGAGAATACTTAACTTACAAAGATATTTGCGATTATTTTCGTCTGCGTCGTCGTTTTTCGAGTTTTAATTATGTATACACTGGAGGTCTTAGATGATAAAAAATTTAAAGGAAATGGGAGGAATTTGGGTAAAAGCAGCCAGGGTTGCTAATAGGGCTCTGTGTCACCATATGTTTCATAACCACCATTTAATACGGCAATGCGAGCTAGCTACGGCGTGCACAAACCAACGTTTATTCACAAAAATTCCAATTCTTAGAAAATCTATCGGAACTCGAAATACATAGCATCAAACGGATTTCTTTTTTACTTTTATTTATCAATGTGTCTTGTTTTTAATTGCGGTTATAATATAATGTACGAGTATGTTGCATGGATGTTTTAATGTTAAATATACACAAATATTTAAAATAAATCATTCATCAGTAAAAAAGTTTCTTCTCTTTAATAAAAGTTATTATTCATCATCATCAGCCCATATACGTCCCACTGCTGGGCACGGGCCCCATCTACAACTGAGAGGGTTTTAGGCCTTAGTCCACCACGCTGGCCTAGTGCGGGTTGGCGGACTACACACCTAAGAAATTCCTAAGAACTTTTAGGTGTGTAGGTTAGATTACGATGTTTTTCTTCACCGTTAAAGTACGTGATAATTCTTTGTGAATACACACATACCTTGGAAAAGGCAGAAGTGTGTGCCTGGGGTTTGAACCCGCGACCGTCGAGATTCTTGACCGCGTGCCCAAATCTCGAGGCCATCACGACTTATTAATACTACAACGTCGAAAAGTTATTATTAAGAGAAGAAAAAAAAGGACGTTTCGTTTTGCTAAGAGATTCTTGCCGCTAATTCTCCATAGCGATAATACATTCGGAAGCGGCCGTAGCACATTCAAGCTGACGATTCAAAAGTACTTGAAAAACTTTAATTCAATGTAGATTATTTTAACTTTGACTTTCCTTGTTATTCTATTTAGAACGCTTCTTATCATGAGGTTTATAGTTCTCGTTTTTCAGAACCGTTTTAAAAAAATCTCTAAAATCACACTGCAAATACTGCCCTGAATAGCCACAGTTATTTAGAAGGCAAAGGGCACAAATCACGACCTTTATCCATACACATGCGTCGCTTACATTTCGATTAACGCGTTTGCCTGAGGCAGTGGACCCATTACGATCTGAGAGCCAATATATCATGCAGCGCCTTGCCCACGCCTCGACGTCTGTATAGATGACTAGTATTAATACTGATATATGAAAGTTTGTTCGTTTGTTTATATAGAAGGATGATATTTATTGCATCATATTTTTAGAAATGTTAATAGCATTTATTGGTCTTTCTTTTTGTGCAAAAAGTCAGGAGTGGGATTTTCGTTTTGAAAAATGTGGTATTAGATTATTTCAATAGGAAAGTGGTGAAAATAAAGACACAATACTCTGTTACGTGGCCAAACACGTGTAACAAAATCATCTTGAGTTCAGTTTCAGGATCAGAGACACGTATAGTATAAGGTACCTAACTCTTGAAATGCATATCATAAAATAAATAAATAAAATGTGACACAAACATTTAACTTCACTCGACTTCGGGAAACACAGGCGTAAAGCTATGTATGTACGTAAAAAATATAATTTAACTACTCACTCCATCCGTCTCCATTCACGTGACATTCAAAGACAGCCCCGTGGCGCAGTTGGCTAGACACCAGCTTGCGAAACGAGAGGCCGCGGGTTCGATCCCCGCACCGAGACAAATGTTTGTGTGACCCACAAATATTTGTTTCGGGTCTGGGTGTATGTGAGACCGGAAAGTCTCTCGTAGTTTCTGATACCCACGACACAAGACTTGTATCTTAGTGTGGGATCAGAACTATGTATGACTGTTGGGTGTATTTATTTATTTATAATTCCGTTCGAAATCCGTCTCATCCATTCTCTCGACATGTCCAAAAATCTCAGCACGTCTACACTATCAGAAATACAAAAAAATACAACACGTCACGTGTTGCAGTAAAGCCGTATCGGTAGGTCAACGTGGGTATCGATCGCAGGCGTCACGTAACGACCTCAGGCTTTTTGCTTCCTGTAATGTCCTGGTGTCTGAGGTGGTTTGTATAAATAATACTAATAACACTTAGTTCCAATAGCGTCTGGCGCGTCCACTCGGTCCGGTATCAGAGGTAGTAGTGACCCGGTTCGAGTGGGGAACAGCGCTTATATTATAATTTATTTTCACTTCTACCTACATACACTACATCTCTTCCCTTTTAATAATTTTGAAAATAATTTTATTTGATATTTAATTCTAACCAATCATATATTTTATAACCACATAATAAATAATCAATCATTTGTTACGCTAACATATACAATATATAATAACATATTCATATGTTTAATCTATTTGTATTTTCTCGTTTTTGATGAAATGAAATATATTTTTTCTATAAAATGTCAAATGCATCACTTAAATTTAGTCATATCACAATTGAATTTACCGCACCGTTCGGAAGGCAGTTATCACTAGAGAAGAACGGGCAAGAAACTCTAGTGTTGCTCTTTTCCAATCAAGAAATAGTTTACAATATTCCATCTCCATCAATTCCATCCATCCTCCTTCAATTTTCTCAGGTGTATGATATTTCTCCTCCATTCTTGTCCAGTTCCGTTGACCACTTGACCAGCATGCATATTATATGTACCTATATCAGCTACCCATCCATTGCGTTATTGACAGCCGCATCGATGATTCTGTAGTCCAAGTGATCCTTAACTCCCTTATTGCAACTGAAACAGTCTTCAATTACTAAAAGAAAACGACTTATTGGCAATGGTCCAAGAAAATCGACGCCAATCCATGGTTAACTGGTTGATGTTTTCTGCGCATAGGGTTAGGAAGGAGGTTTTGGTGCTGAGTTGATGTTGGTCTAATTTAATACCAGAGTACAAATATTACATAACATTCCGCGACTGTATCAATTTACATACATACATACACAAACTCACGCCCGTTCTCCCCGATGGGGTAGGCAGAGGTGCATTTCCGCACCCACACCCCGCCAGGTACGCATCAATCCCACGCAATAAGGGGCGAGCCCACTGCCGCTTCTCGGGCACAATTCCAGACTCCGTGCTGCTACTGAGAACCCCCCCAATGGAAAAACCCAACAACACCTTGCCCGACCCGGGAATCGAACCCAGGACCTCCAGATCGCTCGGCACATACCTGCACCGCGAGACCACGAGGCAGAGTATCAATTTTGGCTTACTTTACTTATTATGTTCTTAAATTAGAGGTCCACTTGCATACGTAGTTAACTAAACCCAGAAAACTTTGAACTTTCTCAATAGTAACAGACTCTCTAAATGACTCGATATATTACCTATATATTTTAAAGTTTTAACTCCGTATGGAGCCCAAGAAATTATATACCTACTCGTACTTTGAACGTTTCGCATAATTTTCTCGCCTCATGAACCTCGTTACCCCAAAGATAATATCGTCAATAGAATCGACTACGCCTTCATAAGGCAATAAGCCTCTCTCTCAATTTTGTAGTTTTTTTTTTTTTTTTTTTTTTTTAATAATTCACGAGCGCATGAAATACCAAACATGAGATGTTTGTTCCTGAATAGACCTTGTGAAAGTTGTAATTTTGTTGTTGCAATCTATCTTCCCCAACACCTACTAATGAAAAGAATTAGCTTAAATTTAGCTTTGAGAACAATTTGGAAAAGTGAAACTTGGGGATTAGCTGTTCCATAGTAGGTAATGGGTGTTCATCATCATCATCAACATCAGCCCATATACATCCCACTGCTGGACACGGCTTCCTCTACAACTGAGAGGATTTAGGCCTTATTTAGGCTGGTCTAGTGCGGATTGGCGGACTACACACCTAAGAAATTCCTAAGAACTTTTAGGTGTGCAGGTTTGATTACGATGTTTTCCTTCGCCGTTAAAGCACGTGATTATTCTTTTGTGAATAATAAATAAATAATAATAAATACACCCAACAGTCACACATAGTTCTAACCCCACATTAAGATACGAGTCTTGTGTCGTGGGTATCAGAAACTATGAGAGACTATTCTGTCTCACAAACACCCAGACCCGAAACAAATTTGTGGATCACACAACCATTGATGCGGGGATCGAACCCGCGGCCTCTCATTTCGCAAGCTGGTGTCTAGCCAACTGCGCCACGGGGCTGTCAAATAATGTTAATGCACACACAACTTCAAAAGTCAGAGGTGTACCTAGGGTTTGAACCCGTGGCCGTCGAGATTCTCGACCGCGTGCCTAAACCTCTACGCCATCACGACTTGGGTGTTACTCTTTAATAATAGCTTGGCTAGCTTGCCTCATGTATGCGTAAATTCTAACATCTCCGTTCGCTTTTTAAAACAGGTACTTACATACTTCAGTAGAGATCCTATCAGATGAACCCTCAAATTCAATAATATCTGTATTATTTAGTCCTTAAAATTTCGAGTTCATTGTGGACTCGTAAAGGTTTTGAACTATACAACAGGGTAGAGAAACTAGTTGAACAAATTCATCTATTTGATAAGGATTTGAACATCCTTGATTTTAGATACCGTCTGGCGAACCAAACTAACTCTTTACATTCAGTATTAACTGCATTGATGTGACATTAAAGCATGCGATAATAAATTAAAATGTATGGCATATCTTTATAATACAAACTTGAACAATGCAAGATTTATACTAGTTGAATATAAAACATTCATAAATAACAAACAAGTCTGTTATTAAATGTCAATTAATAAATTGATTTTATTTCGGGGAAGTAAGCCATTCTGATCTTTAATTACATAACGTAAGCGTTATACCCAGGAGATATTTTAAATTTGTGGGTAGGCCGGCGCACAGCCGGTGTCACCGACCGGTGAAAACAATAGAAACCACATTTCAAAATAGATAAGCAAGAAACGAGCTATGGTTCGAACATCTGTGTTTGAACACATCTGTCTTGTTAGACAGAAAATTGAGCACTGTTAATGTTTTACATTTAATCCATCATAACGTATCTTTGACGTGACTGGACTTCACTTCAACTGGATGTTCATTCAAACATAATTGGGTTATACAAAGTCCCCTAGAATATATTCCTTAATTTAGCTAGGCGTTGCCGGCTAACAGGCAAATCTTAAACCAAGGTATTAGGAATGTATAATGATCGGATAACTTTTTATCCGCCGTATCAATTTAATGATCGGATAACTTTTATCCGCCGTATCAATTTAATGATCAGATAACTTTTATCTGCTGTATCAATTTAATGATCGGATACCTTTTATCCGCTGTATCAATTTAATGATCAGATAACTTTTATCTGCTGTATCAATTTAATGATCGGATACCTTTTATCCGCTGTATCAATTTAATGATCAGATCACTTATCTGCTGTATCAATTTAATGATCGGATAACTTTTATCCGCCGTATCAATTTAATGATCGGATTACTTTTATCCGCTGTATTAACTAAATATCAAAAATATATAGTTGTTTATAACAATCAACAAATGTTTCAACTTAAATGTTTCATATACTCGTTATATCAAATTAAGCTTGTCAACACTACAACTGTGTTTCATACATTCATTTCATATTTCCTTAATATCAATTTTATGATCGGATGTCTTATCCGCTGTATTAACTAAATATTAAAAATATTTAGTTGTTTATAACAGTCAAAAATGTTTCAACTTAAATGTTTCATATACTCGTAATATCAAATTATATTCACTCGAAGCTTGTTAATACTACAACTGATTTCATAATATCAGTTTAATGATCGGTTAAATTGTCGCGAGGCTATGCATGTATTTTCTGCAATATCAATTTAATGATCAGTTCAATTGCAACTGCTTCAGGTAAATAAACACTCGACATTCAATAACAATACAGAGTCTAGTAGAATCAATATCAGTATCAATTTAATGAAACAGATTAGTTTTAATCTGCGTAGTTAGGTAGGTATCCAATTTCAATAGTGAAATATCCTACAATCGCTAGGTAAACCTTAATACAATTGTATTGGCACCATTAACTAAGTTTAAAACCACTGGGCGACAATAATACTGGCAACTTGCGAATAACATTACTTGTTATTGAATGACATAATACATTCTATCCTTCTTTTTTTTTTTTGTAATGATTATTATTTTGTACTCACTTTTGTCCTCGTCGCCAATGTAATGTCCTGGTGTCTGAGGTGGTTTGTATAAATAATACTAATAACACTTAGTTCCAATAGCGTCTGGCGCGTCCACTCGGTCCGGTATCAGAGGTAGTAGTGACCCGGTTCGAGTGGGGAACAGCGCTTATATTATAATTTATTTTCACTTCTACCTACATACACTACACTTCCCATGACAAATGGACCTTTTAAGTCTAAATGTGCACCTACGCACCGTTGCTTGCCTACACACATTTTCACTATGTCCCCGCCGGTTTTGAGGTGAAATCCATTAAAATTTTAATGTTTTGTTGCTGTGAAATTGTTTTTGTTCTGTTTGGGAGACGTGTGGGATTTCGGTGCTGGCTCTATAAAGACACAATCCCACTGATGGTAAGTACAAAGCTGTTTAAGAATAGTATTTAGGGGCGAGAGCCCTTTATCTCTCGTCATTCGATAACTTCATACATACTGAGATGCTTCTTCATGCTATGCTTAAATGACCCAGAACAATAGGTGGGGAATTTGTGGGTTGGTAAACTTTGCCACATGAATATATTAGTCAAACAATCAGAGATTGAAGATCTTTTTTATTCTCACAGCTGGGCACGTATTTCCTATATCTATACAAATCAATAAAATTGGTGTGTCTGTTTGTAATTTTGAAATAACCGCTGTTTAATAAAGGCACATGGATGTATACACGGTACATATACAAAAATATTTATTTTTGTCTGTCTGTATGTCTGTTTGTTCCGGCTAATCTCTGAAACTGGTGGACCGATTTTGACGAGACTTTTATTGGCAGGTAGCTGATGTTAAAAAAAAGATAAAAAATAAAAAAAGTTCGCCGGGTCAGCTAGTACATATTTGAGTGGTGATAGGTATTGGTAAACTGGCTTAAGCGTATCAGTTTCGAACCAGCAAACCAGTTTTCCCTTCGACATCAAAAAACATTAGTATCGGTGGTTAAAGTAGATATTGAAAAAACTTGACTGCCTCGTGATCTCGCGGCTCTCGACTCCTGGGCAAGGTGTTATTGGGTTTTTCCATTTGGAAATTCATAGTAGCAGCACGGAGTCTGGAAATGTGCCCGAAAAACGGCAATAGGCTCACCCCCTATTACGTGGGACTGATACATAGGTACCTGGCGAAATATGGGTGCTGAAATGCACCTCTGCCTACCTCATCGGGGAATATAGGCGTGAGGTTATGTATGTATCTTGAAAATCTTTTCTTTATCGTAATAAGCGCGTATATGTATTTCTTCACCGTTTAAATTGTCTATAATAAAAAAGGTAATGTAATAAAAGCGAAAATTCAAATAGGAGCGTTTCATACTGTGGATAAAGAATGGTATTTCAAAATAAACATCAATACATAAAAATTGATATGCACAAGAATGCACATTTTACTCGTAAAAATTGCAGAGCACCAAACAATACGATCGAGAGATTAAGCACGCTACCGAAACGAGTTTCAATAACCCATACAAATTGCATTCAAATCTAAATTGTATCTTTTGATGCAACGTCGTATGAATATTTTGCCAGTCGTAGCGTAACTTACGATCAAATCTATTCTTGGGAATATGAAGCATGCTCCAAATGTATCTTTTAGATAAAATATATTTTATGTTTGGCTTTAGGGGTTCGTGGTTCGGGAATATGCCCGGCTTCTTGGAAGAAATGACGTGTATGCGGAACTCGGAGAGTGGCATTTTACGGCCGAAATGGACTTGAGAATCGAAAGGTACATTTATTTTTATCATTTATTTTTTTAATACGGTGTTCATTCAAGATTGGCTTCCTATTCTTTATTTTTAGTTCTTATATTTGGCTACCGGTTATAGACCAGCTTTCTTCATTTCCTCAACTTAACTTACAAATCGTATTAATAATACAATTAGTAATAATTGAATGGATCCAAAGAGTAAGTCACGAGCAGACGCTACCATATTAGACTATCTAATCAAATTATTCATCTATACAAATAAATAAAATTAGAGTGTCTGTTTGTAATATTGAAATAACCGCTTTTTAATAAATGCATATGGATGTATACACGGTACATATACCAAAATAACGTTTTTTTACAATTTTTGTCTGTCTGTCTGTCTGTTTGTTCCCGCTAATCTCTGAAACGGGTGGACGGATTTTAACGGGACTTTCACTGGAAGATAGCTGATGTAATAAGGAGTAACTCAGGCTACGTACATATAAATAAAATTTGATTGTCTGTTTGTAATATTGAAATAACCATTTTTTACTACATGTATATACGCTAGATACACCAAAATAACATTTTTTACAATTTTTGTCTGTCTGTTTGTTCCGGCTAATCACTGAAATGGCTGGACCGATTTTGACGGGACTTTTATTGGCAGGTAGCTGATGTAATTAAAAATAAATTTACCGCGCGAACGAAGTCGCGGGCACAGCTAGTAACTTATAATATTGTCGATACATCACAACCAAAATAGTTACAGCGTAATTTCAACGCATGGCTAGTTCAGCAAACACAACAAACGTAACTATAAAGGCGTTATATAATTATAACCGATAATTCATACAAATCTGTCATGCAGAATGAAGTTGGCAAGAAGGTTCGGTAGCCGATAGCACGTGGTGTCTCATAATTTACAGTCGGATGGGGATCGGGGCGGCTGTGATGTGGCCGGCCTTTACTGTATAAATTCACAAGTTTGGCCTTAGGGAATATGGACTTGCGGTTAAAACGCGATAATTTGAGTCTGCATTTTATTAATATATTTACACAAAGTCCGCCAACCCGCACTAAGCCTGCGTGGACTAAGGCCTTAGCCCCTCTCAGTTGTAGAGAAGGACTATATACATCTCTAAGGAAAAAAATACTGTAATGTGGTTACATACATAAGCAGTGATGGCCTCGAGGCTTAGGCGCGCGGTCGAGAATTTCGGCGGTCGCATGTTCAAACCCCAGGCACATACCTCTGACTTTTCGAAGTTATGTGTGTATTCACAATGAATTATCACTTGCTTCAACGGTGAAGGAAAACATCGTGATAAAACCTGCACACCTAAAACTTCTTAGGAATTTCTTAGGTGTGTAGTCCGCCAACCCGCACTAGGCCAGCGTGGTGGACTAAGGCCTAAACCCTCTCAGCTGTAAAGGAGGCCCGTGCCCAGCAGTGGGACGTATATGGGCTGATGATGAATGTGGTCACATTCTAAAGTGATTTCTCAGGTGTATATTGTACTTGTATGTATACGAGTATACAAATAATATTGCGTTATACGTAGAGGAAGCTCCAAACATGTAAGGGCTGATGTGAATATAGAATATAACCGTACAATGTTTTGTAACAAGTAGGCGAGAAGAGAGAGCGGCTTACTTAGGTGAGTCACAGCCGGTTTAACGCCTATTAGTTAGTCGCAATCCGGATGAATACGAAAATTTGGTGCTTTAAATAATATTTATAGAACCCAGATTCTGAATTACATACATACATACATAAGCTCACGCCTGTATTGCCGGAAGGGGTAGGCAGAGGTGCAGTTCTGCACCCACATTTCGCCAAGTATGTATCAGTCCCACGTAATAGGGGGCGAGCCTATTGCCGTTTTTCGGGCACAATTCCAGACTCCGTGCTGCTACTGAGAATTTCCTAATAGAAAAACCCAATAACACTTTATCACATACTTGTACCGCGAGACCACGAGGCAGTCTGATTTTCTGAAATTCTGATTTAGTTAGCCCAAAACTATCCAATATCATAAACTAGCATTAGATTCTCACTATTTTATACATTAACAACCAAAATTACACGCTAAAAGCTATTACCGTTAATATTCGTGTTGGCGAAACGCTCGTCTGTGCAACCTTAATTATGCCATACAAAGCTGTAATGCGTAATTAATGTAAATTCCAAAAGGGCCTAACGTCATAAATAAGGGCAGGTAAAACTCAGCCGTAAGCTGAACCCAGCTCGTTTCAACTTCCCGAAACTCCCTCTGCACATATTACGGGAAAGTTTAAGATGATTTTAAGGAAAGTTAGCGGAATGAAGTGTTTCGAATTGTTGGGAAAAGGATATTCGAGTCGTTTTCGCATGGGATGGTAGTTGATTTTGAAAGTTACGTAGGTCGTTTGATAAAATAAAGTTTAGGTAGATACTAATGAGGGGTGGTAGAAAACTTGCAATTTATTTAGAATGCTGTTGCTACTCAAACAAAAATAGGATAGGATACTCGTAGTATTACCAACTATTTTACAAATGTTTAATGTTGGTAACTCGTGTTGTTAGCTTTTTTATCAAGACATTTGGGTATTCGCTTCCCGCTTCAGGCTTAGGTCTTGTAATTGGATATTTTCATTGATTTTCTATACACCTCTACATACCCTTTGGTCGAGGCTATTTAGATTTCATCATCAGCCCAAATACGTCCCACTGCTGGCCACGGGCCTCCTATACAACTGAGAGGGTTTAGGCCTTAGTCCACCATGCTGGCCTCGTGCGGGTGCTACAAACCTAAGAAATTCCTAAGAACTTTTAGGTGTGCAAGTTTTATCACGATGTTTTCCTTCACCGTTAAAGTAAGTGATAATTCATTGTGAATACACACATAACTTCGAAAAGTCAGAGGTGTGTGCCGGGGTTTGAACCTGCGACCGCCGAAATTCTCGACCGCGCGCCTAAACCTCGAGGCCATCATTGCCTTTCGAGGCCATCACTGCCTTCATCTATTATTTATTCATCGTTAATTCTTTTAACATATTAATTCTCAAAGTATTATTAAAAAGGAATTAAAATTAGCCCAGTTCTAGTTAGAACTGCTTCTAAGATACCAACTACCTGATACAAAACCCACAATGCAGTCGGAATCTCTGAATCCCAAGAGAACGCTAGCTTTGTTCCCAAAGCACGTTTCGATACGACAACGTTCGATAGTATTATCATCGACACTCTTTCCTTTGTTACCTACTGTATCTGCTAAAGTACTGGCCGGGCACAGACAATCAAAGGTATGATTGAATTCAATTTATTTGCACAGGCCTTTGTTGGCGATCAGGGGGAGTGCAATAGTTTAAAAAATATTAAAAAGTGTAAAATTGACGATTCAAAAGAACTTGTCTATTTAAATAAAGATAATTTGACTTTGACTTTGAGTTTTTAAAACTTCGCTTGAGAGCGTATGAATACCTAATATGGTCTATAGTCTTTCTTTTTCATTTCTCTTTTGGTTTTGAAGATTCTTCGTTCGTTGTATTTTTGAGTGGGTCAAACAGAACATATACAATGACGCCTAATGAAGTAAGCTATGCAAAAATATATTTCTACTCTAAAATTCCGTTTCAAATTACGCAAGCAATTTTGTTACAATTATTAACACCCTGTTCCTTATGTAACCAAGCCAAACCATTATCTACGTAAGTATAAGTACATAATATGTTTTTAATATGTTAAAAAATCAGGACAAAATTTTGTAGAAAACTCTGAAAAGAAAAAATATCGCTTTCGTAACCATCCAAACCCCCACGCCATCAAAAATAAGCAAAGCCAAAACACCTCCCCCCTCCATTAGTGGTTTCGTAATACTTGAAAGGCCTCCAAAGTCCCCGCTAAGTCTCATGTAAAAACGACGCCGTTACTGTTTACGGTGAAGATTACTAGATTTAATCTGTTACTAAGAATTTTTAAATGAATTACATTATCAGCCCATATACGTCCCACTGCTGGGCACGGGCCTCCTCTACAACTGAGAGGGTTTAGGCCTTAGTCCACGCTGGCCTAGTGCGGGGTGGCGGACTACACACCTAAGAAATTCCTAAGAACTTTTTAAGTGTGCAGGTTTTATCACGATGTTTTCCTTCACCGTTAAAGCAAGTGATAATTCATTGTGAATACACACATAACTTCGAAAAGTCAGAGGTGTGTACCTGGGGTTTGAACCTGCGACCGTCGAAATTCTCGACCGCGCGCCTAAACCTCGAGGCCATCACTGCTGTAGGCCATCACTACTGTAAATGAATTAAATGAATTACGGTTATCTAAAACGAAAGTCGAATCCGGGATGTACGTACCACCAGGGTTACGTCATGCCTTGAACCAACGGATAAGGAAAAATATACCTTCATTAATTTCTAAAAGATGCTCAATAAATGAATCAGAATAGATGCATTAAAGTTATAGATAGTAAAAAATATACTTCTCTCTCTTTTTACATAATGCATTGTATCGATTCTATGACTGCCTCGTGGTCTCGCGGTACAAGTATGTGCCTTGCGATCTAGAGGTCCTGGGTTCGATTCTCGGGTCGGGCAAAGTGTTTTTGGGTTTTTCCATTAGGAAATTCTCGGTAACCGCACGGATTCTGGAAATGTGCCCGAAAAACGGCAATAGGCTCGCCCCTTATTACGTGGGACTGATACATATTTGGTTGGCGAAATGTGGATGCAAAAATGCACCTCTGCCTACCCCTTCGGGGAATACAGGCGTGAGTTTATGTATGTATGTATGTAGATTCTATGCTATAGAAGAAACCGATATCACTAAAAATCAAGAATCTATATTGCTTTGGTTTATTCAAAAGCAATTTCGATAACGTTGAAGATTTAAATTCTACATTGGAGTTTTATCTATACAGTAACAAATATATGCATTGCGTCAGAGTATAATTCCTAAATTCTCTGAAATATAATATATTTTATATTCAGGAGCTAAATTACAATACAAAATAATTTCGTAGATATATTCAGTTATTAATTCTGACATTTGAGTGCTACGGACACCCGTATTGAATGAGGCGTACATTTAATTAAATTTTGTTGCGCATTATCACAGTCCATGTAATTATCGCGGTATTTGTAAATAGGAAATTAATTAACGAAATTAATTGTACATTATCTAATTTGGCCACAAATTAAATTTACACAGTGATGGCGGCTTAGCCGTTTCGACCATTACGTTTTAATAAAGTGAATTTGGATTGATGATTGTAACCATTGTGATTTATATCTATATTAGAATTTTTAGGAACTTATTATTGATAATTAATATTAATAAATTGTTGAATTCTGATACTAACATAACCTCACGCCTGTATATCCCGAAGGGGTAGACAGAGGTGCATTACTGCACATACATCATACAATGTTGATTTTTCCAAATTTTGTGTGTATCATCATCATCATCATAAACCCTCTCAGTTGTAGAGAAGGCTCGTGCCCAGCAGTGGGACGTATATGGGCTGATTATGATGATAATTGATGATGACACACAAAATTTGGAAAAATCAATATTGTATGCCTTTATATTTTGTCTCCATCGTTCGTCTTAACTTGGAGGCCATCACTAAAAGACATTACAATACAGAATTCAAAGTATATTTGTGCAACAACAAAATTGCAGCAACTCCTAACATTTCTTACTTGCATTATGAGGGCATTAACGGAGGATCATTAAGACTTAAGGTGTTGCTTCTTGCGTATATGAAGCTCGCTTATGGCCTTTAAGAGTAAATACTTAAAACTTACAAAACTCTAATGGGATTCTTATGTCGGATTACTTTGAAGAGAGCATTTAGTATTTTGACAGCTCCCTAGCGCATTTGGCTTGACATTTCACACCAGCTTTTGGAACGAGAAGCCACAGTTTCGATGTTGGGGCCAAATATTTGTGTGATATACAAGTCATCATCATCATCAGCCCATATACGTCCCACTGCTGGGCACGAGCCTCCCCTTAAAATATACAAGTAAGACTGAAAAATCTCTAAGTTTCTGATACCCACGACACAAGACCTGTAAGTCAGCGAGGGGTCAAAACTATATACATATGTAACTGTTGGGTGTATTTATTATTTTTATTTTGACTGTCTTTATGGCACAGTTGGCTTGACACCAGCTTTAGGAACGAGAGGCCACAGTTTCGATTTTGGAGCCAAATACATACATACATAAACTCACGCCTGTATTCCCCGAAGGGTAAGCAGAGGTGCATTTCTGCACCCACATTTTGCCAAGTATGTATCAGTCCCACGTAATAGGGGGCGAGCTTATTGCCGTTTTTCGGGCACATTTCCAGACTCCGTGCTGTTACCGTGAATTTCCTAATGGAAAAACCCAATAACACTTTGCCCGACCCGGGAATCGAACCCAGGACCTCTAGATCGCACGGCACATACTTGTACCGCGAGACCACGAGGCATTTTGGAGCCAAATATTTGTGTGATATACAAGTAAGACTGAAAAATCTCGTAGTTTCTGATACCCACGATACAAGACTAGTAGGTATGTCAGCGTGGGTTTAAAACTATGTTTGTGATTGTTGGGTGTATTTATTATTTTTATTTTGACTGTCTTTGTGGCACAGTTGGCTATACACCAGCTTGTGGAACGAGAAGCCGAAATTTTGATGTTGGTGACAAATATTAGTTTTGGGTCTAGGTGTTTATGAGACTGAAAAGTCTCGTAGTTTCTGATACCCACGACATAAGACTTGTATCACAATGTGGGATGACTAAATGATGTTTATACGAGTATTTGTTATACTAATGGCCGAATACTGAAACGCTACTTAATCTGGGGGCGACTTATATTTAAGTGGCTGTTATAATTTAAGCGGTATATACTTAAAAAATGTAATGTAAAAGAACTTTTTGTGGTAATGTTGCCATTTATGAAAATTTAAGTGAGCAGTAGTTAATTACAGTCTTAAAACCAATAAATGATGTTTCAGTATACCGCTTAAATAATTATAACAGCCACTTAAATATAAGTCGCCCTCAGATTAAGTAGCGATTCAGTATTCGGCCATAAGTTTGAATTTGTTAAGCGTCTCTAGACTTAAAAAAATCTTTTTTAAGTACGCTTAGATATTATGCAGAATTTCTCATAATGCTTTTCTTTGCTTATCTTCAAATGAAATCTATACCTACTTATGAATTGATGGTTTATTTTGCAAAGAAAAAAAGATATAATAAAAGACATATATTGTCGTCAATATAAGGATACGCAACTCTATAAGCAGAATAATGTAGAAATATCAAAGGGACTTTGTGAAGAAATCGCCGGAAATGGCACTGAGCGAAACGATTCAGGGTAAATGGGGAAGCAGGACATAGTGTTACTAAAATCAGTGGTTTATAAAATTGACAATATATTATAGGTTTTTTTTTTAGTAATATATTAGATAGTAAAGTATTAGTGAGCATTATACCTGGCATACACTATCGGTATGACTGCCTCGTGGTCTCGCGGTACAAGTATGTGCCGTGCGATCTAGAGGTCCTGGGTTCAATTCCCGGGTCGGGCAAAGTGTTATTGGGTTTTTCCATTAGGAAATTCTCGGTAACATCATCGAGTCTCGAAATGTGCCCGAAAAACGGCAATAGGCTCGCCCCTTATTACGTGGGACTGATACATACTTGGCGAAATGTGGGTGCAGAAATGCACCTCTGCCTACCCCTTCGGGGAATACAGGCGTGAGTTTATGTATGTATGTATGTACACTATATGTTACTTGTAAGATAATTGTATGCGTGCGATAGCGACCTCGTGTTTGACCTGTTTTAACATGTAACGTGGTACTCGACGCAACTGTACCGTAATTATAAATTTAGAATCACTAAATTAATCTGTGGTAAGATGGCTAATAAAATGCCGGAAAATTACATAGATATTGAGAGAAAATCATAATCGTTTCTAGGCGATTGATGGCATGTTTACCATAATATATTAGCTAGAAAAGATAATAAGCTAGCGTTCTACTGTAAATAATGCGGCATGCCTTCCAGAATCCCCAAGTTTGAGTTCGGAATGGGGCAAGGTGTTGGTTAGTTTTTCTGACTGATTTTTTTTTAATAGTGGTACGAATTTTGGAAATATGCCCCGAAAAAATCTCTTATTTATACTCATACAAGAATGTAAGACGAGAAAGAAAGTATATATCGTGTAAAGTAATGTTTTTTAGATACTAAAATAATAAAGAAAAATCAACTTACTATGTGCCACCTTATAATAAAAATCAGTAAATACCAAAAAAAAACACCCAAATATTTTCATCAGTACGTCGAACCGTCGGAAATCACAATGACCTGCGAACATTCCGTTTTAATCAAGTTAGGGGAGCTTCAGCAAAAATAACCATTACTCGGTAGCCTTGATCTCACGAAACTGTTTCGGCCTTGGGCGTGGCAACGCTCTAGTTAGTTCACGCCTCTAGTTTTCGTAAGTGGATTATACATATTAGAGTTATCTAAAACATATCATGTAGGAAAAATAGGAAAGTTTGTTGTGAAATTTTATACTGGAGCAGTTGTTTCTTACGTGAGTGGACTAAGGCCTAATCCCTCTCAAGTTGTCGAGGCTCCTGTAGTAGGATAGATAGATAGATAGACACTTTATTGCACACCATTTAAACGAAGAAAAAACAATACAATAAACAATTTACAATACAGTGGACAATTGGCGGTCTTATCTTATCGCTCAAAGCGATCTCTTCCAGACAACCAGGCTTGATGGAATATTCGATGAGTGATCAACGAGATGTGGGTGTCTTTAAATGATATAAAATATACATACATGTTCTTTCAAAGTTATTTATCTAACCGTACCCAATGTGTAAAAATCGGACAATATACCAGCGAAGAACTAGCCGTTGAGTATGGTGTGCCCCAAGGCAGCATTTTAGGTCCTACCCTGTTCTTGGTGTATATCAATGATTTATGCAACATAAATTTACGTAATGGTAGGATTATAGCTTTTGCGGATGATACAGCGCTTGTTTTTTCTGCTTCCACGTGGACTCAAGCATTTCAGTATGCACAAACAGGATTTTACACAGTATATAGTTGGCTCTCAAACAATTTGCTATCTCTCAATATTGATAAAACTAAATACTTAAGTTTTTCTATAAGAAATCATAACGAACCATTTCCACCCCAATTAAAAATATATGCCCATAACCATCCCCCTCATATTCAGTTTAGTTGCAATTGTCGTGAGTTAATAAAGTCAACCACAATCAGATATCTAGGAGTTATTATTGATGAAGATGATGATGATTGAAGTTATGTTTTAAACAACATATAGATAACTTAGCTGGTAAAACACGTAAGCTCATTTTTGTCTTTAAACATCTCAGGAATGTTGCGGAAATAAAAGTTATAAAAATGGTATATTACGCATTGTGTCAATCGGTTTTGAGTTATTGTATAACCGCATGGGGTGGTTCTGCAAAGACGTCACTACTAAAATTAGAAAGAGCCCAGAGAGCAGTACTGAAGGTCTGTACATTCAAACCTTTCCGTTTCCCCACCAAGGAACTGTATGAAAATTGCCAAGTATTGACAGTGAGACAATTATTTATTCTGCAAGTTATTCTAGCTCTATTTGCTCCTCTTCCACCCAAAGTAGTAGACGCTTAAACTTAGTTCCTCGTAGTCATATATGCAGAACCCAATTTTCACAACGTTTTTATTATTTTTTGGGACAATATTTATACAATAAAATAATAGTGTTTTACGAATAATTTTTCTTAATAAAGTCTTATGTAAAAACACAGTTTTAAATTGGCTCTTAAAATTTAGTTACGATGAAACGGAAAAACAATTAGTAGTAATACACTAAGATAATTGCACCCTCATTCACATACGCTCACACTCACACAAACACAAACTCATATACGATTCATACATTCACATATTTAATTAGATCTAATTTTGGAAATTAGTTTGTTACTAGATTTTTATTTTAACTCTTTTTATTGTTTGCAAACTTAATCTTCTTTATTTTTGTTTTTATTTTCAGTATAACTATTTTATAATTTTTACCTATACTCAACCTGTACAAATGGAAGGTTGCTGGTGCTTAAAGTTCAGGGTTACCTTTTTTAAGTACCGGCGCTCAATTTTTAGTCTTTAAGTTAGTTCATAAGATAGCTCGTAGTTCATTGTTTTTGTCAGAAATTTTGCTTAAATAAACAAATAAATGTATTTACACACAAAAAAAACATATATATATATATATATATATATATATATATATATATATATTCTTGACTGCCCTTTGTTATTTCTGTTATACCCGACTGTTATGTTCAATACACAAGAAAATTCCTAACTCTTTTTAATTTTCAGTAAAACATAAAATATTTTCGAGACTTCTGAGAAATATCTTTCAAACGACCAACAACATAATAAACTTTTGGAGGACAACAACAAATTCTAGATTCTTCAATGTTTAAATCTTGAGAAACTTGTGTCATTAAGCAAGCATTTTAGAGTGTTAAAGTAGGAATCGGTTCCTAGGTACATACTACATACGTATGTATATTCTATTGCAACGCGTAAGATTATTTAAAGTAAAACTCGGATTGATAAACTTTATACTTATAGTAATTTTTGCATATAGTATACTTAAGTAGTATACTAGTATAGTATACACATGATATACTTTTACATATAGTAACTTTCAAGTAGAAATTGACTGAAATAAAACCTTAAAATTCATTCTACAATGGTGCCTTATAAAGTCACTTTTCTAGACCAAAATATTTTTGATGAATAATCAAATCTCTTGACTATAAAGCAGAATCATAAAAAATAAAAAGGTGACAGTTTACGAGAACTTTCTTTCTGCCATTACTTCTTATCGTTTAACTCAGCATTCACTTAATCACCTTTCTTACAATCTATATCACTTACTTATAACTTCTAATATTTCAGAGTAAGTCGATATGAGAAAAATGGGCAGCTTTCAGCAAAATCACAATCGAAAAAATGATTCTCATTCTATCAACTAAAACTTCTACTGAAATAAGTTCCACAAATAAAAATGTGCGGCCATTAACGTTTTTTCAACGTATTACCGCGATGAAAAATTACTTAAAAGAAACATAAAAGTGCACTCTCTATTCTCTGCCATTACAATGTGAGAACTAAAATATTTTTAAAAACATTGCTGTTAAAGAAACAGTGGCGAAATATTTTTTTAACCATTACCCGGCGAATGACTACACAGAATAGTTTATTCAGACAAGAACGCGCATTGAATGCGAAGTAATTTAAAACAGTCGTATTTAAGACGCTCGTTGTAGAAGCAATTTAGTCGGTATTCTAGATGCACTATCTGAAGTAGATGCTGCACCAATTAGTTATCGGTCTCCATTGACTACTAAATAGATTACACCCGCCCATATTTCACTTTGTTACAATATAGAATTTCGATCAACGTTAATCGAATAACTTCCATCAATATACGTAATAAGTCTCTAAAACATATTATTGAAAGGTAGTCAGGATACGGAGTGTTTTCGAATATTACAATTTAGACTACCGCATTGGCCTCAAATGTATGATTATGGAATCGATTCGCAGGACTTAAGGGGTTTTTGGCAATTCCTTTGCGAAAGTAACTTTGTATGGTTTCTTGTTGTGTTCCCGTTAAACAGCAAAAATACAGATCGGAATTTCGCAATGAAAAAAATATTTAGAGATGCGTCAATGTAAAAATACACCTCTACTTATCATTCTGGGGATACAGGTATGAGATCTATGTATTAGCTTCCGTGACGAATCCTGGAGAATATATTTTTGTGATATTCTGTAATCGGGACATTTTTTTACAATAAGCTTACATTTTTTGAATCCAGGTCTCATCAAATAATAATCAATCAGACTTTTACAAGTACTTTTGAATCGTCAGTTTAAATAAGCTATCGCCGCTCGGAGTTATCGCTGTGGAGAAGAAACGTCAAGAAACTCCCTCAGCAACACGAAATGAAATGTCTTAGTGGGAGGTTAATATTGATCAATTCTTCGCTTCATTTCAACGTACCTACACTACATCTTCTTGATAAAATAAATTTCAACACTTAATATTACCGCTGCACTCACTTGTACCAACTGCAGCGTGCTCTTGCGATACAAATATTTGCCGTCTGATCTATAGGTACCGAGTTCGATTCTCGGATTGGGCAAAGTGTTTTGAGTTTTTCCACTAGAAAATTCTCAGTAGTGGCACAGAATATGGAAATGTGAGTGTAGTTATGCACCTCTGCCTACCCCTCCGAGATATAAAAGAGCGAGGTTATGTATGTTTGTAATTTGTATGTTAATATTACCTTATATTTAATAATTTAAAAACTAGCCATATAATTTTCACGCCACCAATTACAGCCAACTAAATCAAATGGTCAGGATTTTTTTTTAATTCATAAATGCCCGCTCATTCCCGCGCCAACGTTAAAAGATATACAAATGAAATAAATTAAAAGCTAAAAGTGTGATGTCAACCGTTTTTGAAATTTCGACGCGGGGATAAAGTGAAAAAAAAAATGGAATTCCCAGCCCGTCGCAGCGGAAAACCGCACGATTCGAAAACTCGGCTTTCACTGAAAAAATACTTGGTTAATTGAAACGCTTTGGACCAGAATTCAGACTGGTTGAATGGAAGACTTTAGCTGCGTGTTTTTTTTTAAGAAATAAAATGAAATACCGATCGTATCAGATGGGATGTTCATTACCGCTCCGTCTGAAGGAAATTGCTTAAGGAATAGTATTTTTACTCATAAAAGTACTTACATTTGAGTCACGAATGATTTTTTTTTATTCTCTCGAGGTGGACGTGTATGTCTGTAATCGACAGGCCTCGGGTTCGATTCCCAGGTCAAGAAAGATGTTTAGATTTTTCATTAGAAAAACGATTTGTTAGTATGTGGATTGCCATATGGAATTGAATGAATTCAATGATTTTTTTTTATTTAAAAATCTAGTGCAGGCATTTGACCACGATCTCACCTGGTGTTAAGCGACGATGCGGTCGACGATGGAGCATGCCTGCCTGGATATATGCCAGTTGTGCATCTGATATTAGGTACAATCCTTTCCCCAGTATAAGATTATTATGAATACATACATACATAATATCAATTAAAATATTATCATGTGTATTTCTACACCCATGATTTCCATTTATTGTCTTTTTTTTTTATCTGACGCAAAAAAATCACCAACAATTTACCAATCAGGGAATCCATCCCGAGACTTTTCATGCGTCAATTTATACTGAATCAACCAACGAAGGAATCAAAATTACTTTTTCTTATTAACCATGTATAATATTAAAAAGTTGTACCAGGAACACAGAGATAGGAACATTAAATTCTTAGCGCAGAGTAAAATGTGTCTACACTTCAATACGTGCAAATGGAATTAAGGCAACGCGTAATGAACAAATGAACAAAGGGTTCTATTGGCGCTGGTTAATCGAATCACTGTTCCGAGGAGCACGTTACGACTCTAGTCACGACTAGACCAATCTTGTCGGGTCTCGCTTTATTTACATTCGTGCGGAGTAATTCGTGAGGATATATGCAATAGTATGATTTACCTTTTGTTAATTAGAGGGGAAATGGTTAAGAAGTGTGATGGTTGAGTGGACAACTTACGGACCTTCAAGAAGAGAGCAGATATTTTGCTCAAAGGCCGGCAACACACCGATGATTCCTCTGGTACTATGGGTGTTCATGGGCGGTGTTGACCACTTAACATCAGTTGCCAACTCTTTACATAAAAAAGGTCGGAAAATGGTGAAAAAAATGTTTTCCTGGTCGTTATTCTTAGTTATAAATAATAGTTTAAAAATTTAATCAATATTGTTTCATTCTTCATGTATTTTTTCAGCTTTTCCATTAAGGAATTCTCAAACCGTGCCCAAAAATGATATGAAATAATATTTATTGAATCTGTAAAACATCAAATACATCACTTAGATTCAGACATTTCAAAATTTAGTTTACCACCCCGTTCAAAAGGCAGTCATCACTGAAGAAGTACGGGCAAGAAACTCTAGTGTTGCTCTTATCTTTTTTTTTATTCCCTATTAAGCATGGCATGCAAAAATTTGAGGCCAAAATATATAAAATGTATTTTTCTATTATTGAATACCAATTACATTGTTAAATAAATAGCTAAAAATCTTTATTGTAACCGTCTTATTCTAAGTCCAAAATGGGCTTCCTCTTTTATCTACTTTTTATAAATTTGCCGTTAGATTCCAAACAAATATTTTCACAGCTAATCCTTGATACTTGGCGAAAGTCTGCAGACACTTGATAAAGCCTAATTGGTATTAGTCATTTCTTGATCAATTTTCTCATTAATCAAAACATGCGGTCACCTTGTCACCGCGTGGCGTATTTGTTATAAATTGTTTTGTCATTCATTGAGAAACTTTTCTTGGGTTTCATCAATAAAACCTGATATCGTACAGACGAATATTTGCAGTCATATGAATGTCATTATAACATTATCAAAGGTCGTTACAGAAGAATTTATATGAGTTTAGAAACTATGGGTTCAACACCTCCAATTTTCCATCTTCTCATAATTTTCGTTGCAGGGTAAAGACAGGGTTTTTTTTTTGTTCTCGAGGGGAAAGCTATTTATGGCTCTACTTCCCGCCATTTTACGACAGGCAGGGGATACCGTGGTGGGATTCTAACGCCCCCTTGCCACAGGGCAGAAAGACAGGGTACCTATAGCGACTCGCTGAGCTTAATCACTTAGTTAAATATCTGTTCGTACAGGAGTTGCAGTGGCAGGTGTATGGGATAGTCGTTGAAAAGTCGGAATTAATATCAAATTCTTAGCTATATCAGATCCAAAAAAGAACACAATCTTACTAATATTATAAACGCGAAAGTTTGTAATAATGTATGGATGTCTGGATGTCTGGATATTTGTTGCTCTTTCACGCAAAAACTACCCAATGGATTGTAATGAAAGTTTACAATAATATAGCTTATACATCAGAATAACACATAGGCTATACTTTTTAAAGATAGTGTGTGAATTGTCCAAAATATAACGATAATTGTCAAGTAAGTCGGGAAAAATCTGCTATCTGCGGGCTATTTTGGCGTACGCGTCACGTACGTCAACATTTTATGTTTATCCCGCCAATACGGTTAATGGTCCCCTCATATTAATGAACGTATTTAAATAAAGGTTTTGAATCGACATCATATATCCACAATATTCGAACAATTGCGCATTTTACATGTAGAATAATCAGTAATGAAAAGGGAGTGACATATTTCTTAGTTGTCAAATATTTATGCGTGCGTTCAGAAATTTATTTTTAAACTCCTTGGTTTTACCTGGTATGTTATAAATGAGAAAATAACTATTTATGACTGTTACGCTTTCACGCCTTAATCATTTGACCGATGTGAACGATTTTTGGTATGGACATAAATGGGACTCTGTGGAATAAAATAGACTACAACTTATTTTCTTTCTGAACCCAACTCTGTAGTCTACGCGGACGGAGTCGCGGGCAAAAGCTGTATCTGTTTTGAAAGGTTGAATCAGGTTATTGATTCAACCTTTCAAAACAGATATACGAAAGTAATTATATATAAAAGTGTAACATAGGTATCAACAACTAATGGCGGTTTCTTTTAGGCAACTATTGGATGGCCAGTTGGACAGATATACAAAATAGAACATGGCTAACTAAGTCTTTATAGCCTCGACAATTAGGTAAAATCTTGCCTGAGTTCAAATCCCGGCACATACCTCTGACTTTTCGAAGTTTATTTATTTATTTATTATTAATTAATTAATGAAAGTTTACAGATTTCTCCAAAACACTTACATTGTAACTAAAATTAACTTAAAATTAGTAATATAATATAAAACACAAGAACATTTAAACAATATAACAAACAATTTAAGTAACAAAGCTGTACAGAAATAAATGAAATTTAGTAATATAATGTAAAAACACATACACATTTAACAATATAACAAACAATTTAACTTAAATAGCTATCCAAAAATAAATGAAATTTCGCGTATATCTGCCTGGGACCATCAAAAGTTAAATGTGTATTCACAATGAACTATTAAGCACTTTAACGTTGAAGAAAAAATCTTGTTGCTGATAACCTGCACACCTTAAGATCTCCCCAAAAAAGATAAGATTAGATGTGTAGTCTAAACGATGTTAGGACACCGTGGTGGACTAAGACCTCACCCCTCCCTTGTAGAAAAGGAAACCCGTACTCAGCGGCGAAATGTGTCTCCCTCAGTCACATTTCAAATAACAGAATAAAATAAATGCCTCGTGGTATCGCGGTACAAATATTTGCCGTACAATCGCGAGGTCCCGGGTTCGAATCCCGGGTCGGGCAAAGTATTATTGGGTTTTTCCATTAGGAAATTCTCGGTAACAGCACGGAGTCTGGAAATGTGCCCGAAAAACGGCAATAGGCTCGCCCCCTATTACGTGGGACTGATACATACCTGGCGAAATGTGGGTGCAGTAATGTACCTCTGCCTACCCCTTCGGGAATACAGGCTTGAGATTATGTATGTATGTATGTAGAATAAAATAAATTCTCAAGCAAACATTTCCCTAATCAGTTAATCTGAAGGCTTCAATTCCGTCACAAAGGCAGCTCAAGGGTCCGCAAACAGCCGCAAACTTGATCCACGCACGGTGCCCTGATTGTATTCAATTAATAAGATCAATAGCTGTTGTTACCTTGTGAATAAGCGCGTTGATTACCTCACGCCTGATAGGATTTGCTCATGTGTACCTCGCCTGTTTATCCCCTTGGAGATTGTAGCGTATTATAGTAGCTTAAGTTCTATCAGAGGTGAGGAAGTATAGTATATATTATAAATTTATAGTTATTTTATACATACATACATACACATACATAAACTCACACCTGTTTTCCCCGAAGGGGTAGGCAGAGTTGCATTTCTGCACCCACATTTCGCCAGGTATGTATCAGGCGTAATAGGGGGCGAGCCTATTGCCGTTTTTCGGGCACATTTCCAGACTCTGTGCTGTTACTGAGAATTTTCTAATGGAAAAACCCAATATCACTTTGCCCGACTCGGGAATAGAACCCAGGACCTCTAGATCGCACGGCACATACTTGTACCGCGAGACCACGAGGCAGTTATTTTATATTATATAGTATATTTTTTTGTTTATACTTGGTTTAAAAAAATATACAGATGAGAAAAAAGAACATATTTTTAATGCATCAATTAAAATAAAAGAAATATTTTCAGTCAAAACAACATCCAAATGGAATGAAGCATTACTTTGATGTTTAAAATGTGGTTTTAACGATGTAGAAGATTTTTTTTTGCTTTCTTTTTAGATACCTAATTAGGGATAATCCATTTAAATAGATTTTGGTTTTTCTTTTATCTATTTTTTATGTTAGCATTATTTAAAATACTCTTATTAGACTATATGGCGACATATAATGTAAAGTAGAGATCTGTCTAACTTAGTTATAATAACACAAAATAATACCATGTTATTTAAGAAAATTTAATATAATAAATACACCCAATAGTCACATATGTACATAGTTCTGAACCCACACTAGGATACAGGCCCTGTGTCGTGGGTATCAGAAACTACGAGAGGCTTTTCAGTCTTACTAACACCCAGAGCCGAACCAAATATTTGTGGATCGCACAAACATCCGTCTCGGTACGGGGATCGAACCCGCGGCCTCTCGTTTTGCAAGCTGGTATCTAGCCAACTGCACCACGGGGCTGTCAAGTTAAATCGACTTAAATACTGACGTACATAGAGTAAACAAAAAAGGACACACTAGCATTGTTTATTACTATTTCATCATCATCATCATCATCATCATCATCATCAGCAGCAGCCTGTCTGTCGTCCACTGCTGCTTTATTACTATTTATTTCTCCATAAAGTTACTGTATCTATTTCCAAAATTCAGCTGGATTTATGCAAATCACGTGAATATATAAAGGTCTTTTAACACTTTAACCCAGATAGAGGACGTGTCCCCAGTAATAACATTTTGATTAAACGTCTAGTTTCGCGAAAAGACGAAAATTGCTTTGCAAATTAGAAACTTGTAAACCTATCCTATTTAAAACTTCTAGAGAAGATTGAAAAACGAAAATGTTTACTTATATTTTTCTTATTATATGATATATGAAAGAAAGAAATTTATCGTATGTAAGCTTCGACCCAGAACAATTTTGAATTCCGTGCTTATCTCCCGGGAACACTACATTTTTCGGGATAAAAAGTAGCCTATATTCTTTTTCAAGGTTTTATCTTTCTAGTAGTGGGACGTATATGGGCTGATGACGGTATTTTAATAAACATACATACATACATAACCTCACGCCTGTATTCCCCGAAGGGGTAGGCAGGGGTGCATTTCTGCACCCACATTTCGCCAGGTATGTATCAGTCCAACGTAATAAGGGGCGAGCCTATTGCCGTTTTTCGGGCGCATTTCCAGACTCCGTGCTGTTACTGAGAATTTCCTAATGGAAAAACCCAATAACACTTCGCCCGACCCGGGAATCCAACCCAGGACCTCTAGATCGCACGATACATACTTGTGCCGCGAGACCACGAGGCAGTCAATAAATATTTTAATAAAGTGCTTTAATAACCCAATTAGAAGCGATACTAAACATTATTTCTTTATCACTTTACGTCTAAAATTAGCAAGATTGGTAATAAAATTAAGAAGGGCGCTTTACCGTTTGTGCGTCTGTTTCTTCTAAATGTTGAATAACAATTAAAGTGGTACACCGTTGTAATTTAAGGGTCTTAAAACCGCATCGGTTTTATTGCCCGGTCACGGTTAGGAGCCTATTATAAACCAAATCACTGGACCGAAACGCAATTTGCGCAAAGCTTTATATTTATTAGGCAGGTCCAGTTTGGTATACAGAATTCAGTTGGATTCTTGGTGTAAATTTGAGGAAATAACTGCTAAGTCATTAGTTAAAATAGTTGCAAGGAAAACACACGCTCGTCAAATTATATCATCTATATTAATAGCAACGTGGCGCAGTTGGCTAGATACCAGCATGCAAAACGAGAGGCCGCGGGTTCGATCCCCGCACCAAGACAAATGTTTGTGTGATTCACAAATATTTGTTTCGCCTCGGGGTGTTTGTGAGACTGAAAAGTCTCTCGTGGTTTGGGGTCTGAATGGATGTTTTTTATCATCTTCATTACCATAAACACAAGTTTTATAACAGAGATGTTCCGCAAAGAATCATTTTACCTAGTAAATTACCCAAAAAATGAAACAAGAATTCAGGTTAGTAAAAAGAAGTAACCAAAAAGAAAAAAGCTATTTTTTATAATTATTTTTTGCTATCAACTCTTAAACACGCTCAAAGACGCCATAACAAAGGACTGCGTTTTGGCAAAAATCCAAATTTCTTTCAGCTAATTCGCGTATAAATTGAAACTAGCCGCGACCCAGTTGCGGGACTGTCGCTGTTTTTAATAAATTAAAACATAAAATTACACGAGCAACATTTAATCCCGAAAGTTGCCTAACGCCCTAAACGCTTAATAAAAAATGTAGGTACATAATACGAAACTCGTGGCAAGTTTGAGTTGGTCCCCGCACGAGGTCCCTGTCCGCACTTCGCTGGGAATTTTAATCCCATTTAAAGTAAGCAACAGAACGTGTGGTTTTACCCCCGGGCCGTTTGTTGATTTTCTCGCCTAATTACCGCGGTACAGTTCACGCAAAACTTTTACTTTCCACGCAAATTTCCACACCTAGACAAGGGCTTCGTACATCATTTAGTGCTTGGGTTTGCACGGTGAGTTTGTCAGAGCTGTGGTCCCTAGGGAGAAGTGTAGATTGAGAGGCAGCTGTCAAACTTGGGATGAATTTGTTTCCCGGGTCGGTAAAAGTGTAATTGTGGAGCACGGAGACCAAAAGAATGCCCGTTATAATGTTGAAGATACACATGAGGGTGTACAAACATGTATATGTGTATATATGTATGATTTTGTGTATCAATTCTTAGCTACAATGGGCTATGACAGCTCCGTTCCGCAGTTACCTAGATTTGTGAAACGTGAAGCCGTGGGTTCGATTGCCGCACGTCGACAAATTATGTTAACCACAAATATATTTTTCGGGTCTGGGTGTTTGTGAGCTCGAAATGTTTCGTAGTCAACCCACGACGCCAAACTTGTATCTTAACCAAAGGTTAGAACTATGTATGTGACTATTGAGTGTATTTATTTATTTAATAACAAAACTATCCACGAATTCTAAGTATCTCAGCTGAATTTTGATTAAGCAAAGGAACTAAACAAACTTACTGAGGTTGTCTGACACACGCCTCTGACGCCTGAATGGGCGTACATTAATCATAGTTGAGAAGGAAGTCCCGGATAAATCCCTATCGATACCATGCGAAATTCTTGAAAGGGGTCGAACAACAGCTTGCATTGTAATTTGACGGGGCTGAGGGTTGCCAAGCAAAACCTTTGTTTTAATAACTCAAAAATATTATTTGTAATTTTTTTGTGACTGCCTTGTGGTCTAGCGGTACACGTATGTGCCTTGCGCTCTAGAGGTCCTGGGTTCGATTCCCGGATCGGGCAAAGTGTTATTGGGTTTTTCCATTAGAGAATTCTCAATAGCAGCACGGCAAAAAGCTCGCCCCCTATTAGGTGGGACTGATACATACCTGGCGAAATGTGGGTGTAGAAATGCACCTCTGCCTACCACATCAAGGAATACAGGCGTGAGATTATGTATGTATGTATGTAAATTTTTAAAATCAAGCCGACATAATAATGTCGAATGTTGAGGGATGATCGACGTCGTTTCTTGAAATTCGAAATTCTGGATTACAGCAACCATCAGCGTTGCCACTTTGTCATACCAGCATAAAAAAAAAAAATTAACAATACATGCAATCACTCCTTTGAATTAATTTATATTTAAAGGAATAATCCCAATGTTGCTTTGGCCAAATCTACATTGGGACCCGTTATTAACGGTTGATTTATTCTACCAAATGTTTATTTGCTATTAGAAGGATCTAAAGCAAATTTGCTTCAAGCAGATAGAACAACTGAGGTGCTCATAGGAGATTTATTAGTAATATTTTTTATTGCCGTGACTTTTTCCATGTTTCTAGTGTCTATTGTCCCAAAATCAAATCATTTTCAGGTTCAAATTTCTATCTAAGTATACCAAAAAATAAACTACCTAAAAAAATAAAAAAAAAATACAATATTTTTATGGATAACCTAATCATTTCGATGTATAAATGCTTTTTTATGGAAGTCTCGCGTCTCGCAGTAGGCGTTGTATGGCTATTGATAGTTTTAAGCAAATTTTATGGGTTATTTATTTCAAGCTTTCAGAACTTACCTTGGAGATATAGTATTTCGGAAAGTAGAGATATTGTATTTTGAAAAACTTGGACACAGTTTTCACTAATGCAGGTATGATGTTTTATACATAGTTTTTGTTTGATGAAAATTATTATTACCAATACTCCAATCATCAGCATATTATATAAATTAGACTGTAATATACAATATTAAACCTCAGTTAATTTAACAATACGACACATATCAGACGTACAATTACTTACATAATCACAACTCAATAAACTAAATGGATATCATTTGATTAACTCGTATCATGTTCAATTAATATACATGAGTTAGAATACAAATTAAGTGTCTAGTATGAAGATTTATTAAGCTATAGTTTCAACTATAAAAAGCTAACCCGCACTAAACCAGCTCGTTGGACTAAGGCCTACCCAGCAGTGAGACTTCGTCATCATCAGCCCATATGCGTCCTATGGGCACGGGCCTTCTCTACAACTGAGTGGGCCTTATACACCCTGTATTCAGACCGTGATCGGAAACTAAGGCAGATAATAGTTGCGGTGATTACAAACACCGTGACATTAAAAAAAAAATCCGCCAAAAAAAAAACACGATTGTTATGAAAACGTTTTATTTTTATTTTTTGTCGATTTCGTTTTTTAACGCCAATGGGTTTGTAATCACCGTCGCTATTACCCGCCTTAGTTTCCGATCACGGTCTGAATAGATAGAATGAAAATGGTTTGTGTCTGTGTGTGATTTTATTTTAGCTTTGGGATATAAGTGTGTAGTCCCAAACATACCCAACATTCGCCTCGTTCATATTCTACAATAAAAACCAATCGCGGATCTTTAAAAAACCTGAATGATATGAAGCTTTAAGAATTCAATAGGCGGCAGTCAATGTGCCGATTGTCTATATTATTTATTGATTCGTGATTTAAATTAAATAATTAAATATCCCAACAGTCACATATATAGTTCTGATCCCACACTGAGATACAAGTCTTGTGTAGTGGGTATCAGAAACTACGAAAGACTTTTTGGTTCCACTAACACCCAGATAATCCATAAACAATATTTGTGGTTCAATATAAAAAATCAAATATTTGTAAATAACCCGCACTAAAACCCTAAGGCCTAAAACCCTCTTAGTTGTAGAGGAGGCCCGTGCTCAGCAGTGGGATGTATTTGGGCTGATGATGATGATGATGAAAAATTTAATATCAAATATTTGTCGTTCACATAAACATTTTTCTCAATGCCAGAATCAAATTTATCGCCTTTTTTTACAAACAGACGTCAGACTTTGGGTATTGATAAAACTTCTCCAGATACAAAATAATTGAGACTACCTAAAATGAAATTTCATAAATAGTCTAAGATCGGCAACCCTCGATTTATCTATGGCTATTAACAGAATTAGATATTAGGGGAAAGCGTCAGTCAAAGCGACCCCATATAATAGGGGTTGATATGTTACGTAAAGCATTAAACGCGAGCTTTGATCAGAAGGATGACGTGGATTTGAGCATTTATATTTTAAGATAAAAGAAGACATATTACGTGGGACTGATACATACTTGGCGAAATGTGGATGCAGAAATGCACCTCTGCCTACCCCTTCGGGGAATACAAGCGTGAGTTTATGTATGTATGTATGTATAAAAGAAGACATAAAACACAGTTTTAATTGGGAAATTGTTATCAGATTGACAGCCCCGTGGCGCAGTTGGCTAGACACCAGCTTGCGAAACGAGAGGCCGCGCGTTCGATCCCCGCACCGAGACAAATGTTTGTGTGAGCCACAAATATATGTTTCGGGTCTGGGTGTATGTGAGACCGAAAAGTCTCTCGCAGTTTCTGATACCCACGACACAAGACTTGTATCTTAGTGTGGGATCAGAACTATGTATGTGACTGTTCGGTGTATTTATTTATTTATTATTTATTTAGATAAAAAAAGGAAAAACTAAAACCCAACTACGACAAAAAAACAGGATAAAACGATCAAGATTTTAAGGATACATGATTAACGTTACTGAAGAAGCAAGATAATCGACACATAGACTATAGCAAGATGCCTTCGTTGCAATTTGACAATAATTTCATATGATACGGAACTATAGTACACAAGTATCAGTGTACAGAGATACACATATTCAAGTTTGTAAACCGCCAACCCGCACTAGGCCAGCGTGGCGGACTAAGATCTAAACCCTCTCAGTTGTAGAGGAGGCCCGTGCCCAGCAGTGGGACGTATATGGGCTGATGATGATGATGATGAAGTTTGAAAAGCCGTAGTCACGCGTTCTTATAAGTAGTTGAGGAGCTATAAGGGAACAGATGAACAAACATACATACCTACATACATAGCCTGGCAAAATCAATAACCCTCGTACAAATCATAACCCTCGTACAGCTTTGCCGTAGTCTGTTAAAAATGGCAGGTAATGTGCCAAAAAAATTCATAATTTGTCAATATTTTTGTAAAGGCGAACTCACAAGTAATTATAAGGTAATTTAGACACTTCACACGTCATAAGTAGTATTAATAGTACATCTTCAACTCGATTTCCAAGACGCTCTTCATATTTAAAATACCGCGAATTACCATGAAAAACCCGCAACGGGACCAAAAAAATCATCCACACTCCGCATGATCAAATAAACAGCTCATAAAACCCATTAGAGCTATCACTTAGATAATAAAATCGAATGAAACGTACTTTTCCGCTAGATTTATAGAAGATAAAATTTTCCTCCTCCGAGTCTTTGAAATGTAACATCTTAACACTTCCGCGCCGGCATGAGCAGCAATGGGCCGGAAAGAACATCCCCAAATAACTAGTGAATATCTTTGATGTATCACTCGAGTTTTGATGCTGACTTTTATTAAGTTTCATTTGGTATCGAAGAGAATGTGAAAGTGAAATGAAATATGAATTTAGCTGTTATTCTTGCCATGGTTGGAATTTATTTAGACAAGTTTTTAACGAGTGCGTCCTTCCAGTAATGACATACGGAGCCGAGACGTGGACACTGACGATGCGACTAATCCACCAATTTAAGGTCGCTCAGCGAGCTATGGAGAGGGCTATGTTAGGAGTTTCTCTGAAGGAAAGGATCAGAAATTATACCATCCGACAGAGAATCAAAGTTATCGACATAAGCCGAAGGATTAGCGAGCTGAAATGTCAGTGGGCAGGTCACATCTGTCGCAGAACTGATGACCGTTGGGGGAAACGTGTTCTGGAGTGGAGACCACGGCTCGGCAAACGTAGTGTAGGACGCCCTCTGGCTAGGTAGGGTGACGATATACGCAAGATGGCTGGCAGCGGTTTGATGAGGAAGGCCGAAGATCCAGCCCAGTGGCGTGCCATAGGAGAGGCCTATGTCCAGCAGTGGACGTGAGAGAGGCTGATGATGATGATACACCGTGGTGTGATACGATCGTATGAAAACAAAAGACAACGTTTCTACTGAACATAAGCCAATATCTGCCTGCGATCAATACGGGCTTTGATACATTTGCATAATAGGATTTGGTTAGACGTGAAGTTAGGAATCCGAAGTGACAGAACTAAGCAATACACAGATAATCCAATCAGTTTTGGAGTGAAAAAAAATGGCGGAATCCCTAGTCAACTTTTTGTGATACAATATTTATTTCCTTTTTCACAGACGGCATAAAAGTGGAGCTTGATTCCCGAGTTAGGCAAAGTTAATTGGTTTTTCTATTAGGGAATTCTCAGTCTGGAATTGATTCTGAACAAAACGGACTCCCGCCCTATAAAATGTTACTTAGAAACCAGCGAAACGTGGGTGCAGTAATACAATTCTACCTACCTATTTCAAGACACAGGCGTGATTACTTGTATAACTGTGCCAAAACACAAAAAATAATAAATAAATAAATACACCCAACAGTCACATACATAGTTCTGACCCCACATCCAAATACAAGTCTTGTGACGTGGGTATCATAAACTACGAGAGACTTTTCGGTCTCAGAAACACCCAGACCCGAAATAAATATTTCTGGATCACACAAACATTTGTCTCGGTGCGGGGATCGAACCCGCAGCCTCTCGTTTCGCAAGCTGGTGTCTATCCAACTGCGCCACGGGGCTGTCATGAATCATCATGAATAACATTACACTAGACAACAACGAAAATAAAACTTAGAAACATTTTCAAAGTCAAATAGGTTATTCTAAGATTTAGTATCCTATTCTACAGAAGCTACCTAAGATTACTTGTAAAAATATAACTCCTAGGGAATAGACAAGCTGTCTACAAGGGTCTATTCCTAGCCTACACCCGAATCAACCTAAAACCCCCGCCGTAAGAGCGAGCTTCAACCAAGTTCAAATAATAGGCAAATAACTGCTTAAACGTCACTGGGTGTAAGGAAAAAGGACGAAATCGGATTCCAGATAAGCCGAGATTGGAAGGAGCGAATAACTCGCTCTGTTTCATGCATTGTTATGGGCATGTGCTATTTTTGCCGCGACGTTTTCTGGCGAATTGTTATTGTGAAAGGAAAATTGTCTAACGTACCTCTTCTTGATAATATTAATATCTCTGTGTCGATATGTGATGGATATTTCGTTGTCGTCGTTTCGTTCGAAGTTCGTTTGTAAATAATTGCTTATTAAGTGTAACATTCCTATTATAATTAAGAGAAGTCGGCCATTTAGAGTATAGGAATATATTTATTTATTTAACACTTTATTGTACACTAAACATAAAACAAAAACATAAAATAACATACATTGAAAGGTACAAATGGCGGCCTTATCGCACATGGCGATCTTTTCAAGGCAACCATAGGATGGACAAACTGAAGGGATTTAATTTGGAGGGCAGTGTGTACAAAAATATAGAATATAGATATAGAATATAAGTTACGATTAAAATCATACATACACGATAAACATAATATACACACATAAATACATACACAAATACATAAATAAATATATAAATAAGAATATTTAATTTTTTTTAAAAGGAATAGAAAAGTAATTTCTATTAATTTTTTCTGTCAATGAAATAAACATTACATGTGGCTTTGGTTATTGATCTTCAGCTTCAGAAATATTATAGTTCTATAGTTAAATTAACAGCCCCGTGGCGCAGTTGGCTTCCAACACGAGAGGCCACGGGATCGTTCCCCGCACCTCGGTGATCGTTTGTGTGATCCACAAATATTTTTTCGGGTCAGGATGTTTGTGAGGCCGAAAAGTCTCTCGTAGTTTCTGACTTGTATTTTAGTGGGGGATCATAATTATAAATGTGACTGTTAGGTTTTTTTTTTATATAACATATATGGTCTTGAAAACTACTAGAGGCTTTTCGTACACTCACTCTATTGGAAATTTTTAACAATTTCATTTAATTTGTATCTATAAGAGGACGACACCTAGGCCTCTTGTTTCTCAAGCTAACAGAAGACATTAGTATAACCAACTGCACCACAGATTCGGTATATCACGTAGCCAAAACCAATAGTAGGAAAAGCCAAATTATTCCAACCCACCATGGCTGGGCCATAGATTCTCAAGCTAACTCAACCGTAGAACTTAATTGTGCGTACAAACTGTTTCTGTTAATAAGACAACAATAAATTCGCGGCGGGCAGGCGTGTAATTCCACCAGGTTCAAATAAATCATGTTGGAGCCCCGATTGCGGTAGTGATCGATCACCGACCCAGCCCTAAGGGCCTGGCTTCGGAACCACATCCCTACATCCTTTTGTGATTTCTAAATCTGATAATTTCAGGCCAGGATTACTTGCAAGTAATTTTGGTTCGCCGAAGTACTCTTTGGTGTTTTTTTTTAATGAAAGCTGATAATATAAGCTATAAGCTATTGGTAGTTGGGTGCAGCTTTAATGTGTGTATTTTTTTTTAAATAAACTATGAAATTATTAAATAAATAAATATAAATAATAATGTTAATAAATACACCCAACAGTCACATACATAGTTCAAAACCCTCATTAAGACACGAGTCTTGTGTCTTGGATCAGAAACTACGAGAGACTTTTCGGTCTCAAAAACACCCGAAGCAAATATTTACGGATCACACACACATTTGTCTCGGTGCGGACCCGCGGCATCTCGTTTCGCAAGCTGGTGTCTAGCCAACTGCGCCACGGGGCTGTCTAAAATAAATAAATAAATATTAATAAGAAATAACTTATTAAAGACATATTTTTTTGGCATGACAGAGACTACACCTGATAGTAAGCGCGATACTGGCTTCGTAGAGCATCAAGTATCGATAGACTTCCATCGCTATCATCTATGTCAAAATAAATGAGAGTGGCAAGAAATGACTTTAATCATCCTTCAATCCTATTTAACAATCAATTGCTAGTGTTGTTCTTTTCATCATCATCATCATCATCAGCCCATATACGTCCCACTGCTGGGTACGGGGCTCCTCTACAACAGAGAGGGTTTAGGCTTTAGTCCACCACGCTGGCCTAATGCGGGTTGGCGGACTACACATCTAAGAAATTCCTAAGAACTTTTAGGTGTGCAGGTTTTATCACGATGTTTTTCTTCACCGTTAAAGTACGTGATAATTATTTGTGAATACACACATAACTTCGAAAAGTCAGAGGTGCGACCGCCGAGATTCTCGACCGTGCGCCTTCATCTTAAGGCCATCACTACTGCCGTTCACGTTATGCATTCGCTATCAACAAATCAACTGAAAATAATTTCCTTTCATTCAACACTCGATCGCATTAAAGACACTTGACACGACCATGACACTTAACAAGAAAAATAACATGAAGCAATTTGAACTTGGCGAATAGCTGAAGTAATAATTTATCGTCACCGTTCCTGCAATGGACAAACAAGGCCAAAGTCCGTAACAATAATGACACCGCTTAAAAGTTTATTTGTGGCCGCCGAATTTCCATGTCATTTTTGACGAGTCTCTCAAACTCAGACATAATAGCAGTGAAGTTTGAATGTGTGAAATTCTTTATTGTATAACCTTCTAAATGTATTTTTTTCCTTCTCTGAGACTGAAAGGGGTCATGCCTTAGTCCACCTCGCTGGCCTAGTGCAGATTGGCAGACTCCACACCTTAGAAATTCCTAAGAACTTTTAAGTGTGCAAGTTTCATCACGATGTTTTCCTTCACCGTTATCAGAATTATCACGTACTGATAATTCTTTGTGAAGACACACATAACTTCGAAAAGTCAGAGGTATGTGCGTGGAGTTTGAAACCGCAACCGCCGAGACTTTCACCCACATTTTTTTTTTTATTCAAAAATCTAGTGCAGGCTTTTGACCATGATCTCACCTGGTGTTAAGCGACGATGCGGTCGACGATGTTGCATGCCTGTCTAGTAGCAGCCTATTCACGTTACATTTGAATATGTCCAGATTGTATTGTACGGGAAACACTTCAGCAGGCAGGGCGTTCCACTCCTTTGCAGTGCGCATTAAAAAAGTAGACTCAAATCGGTGTGTGCGGCAAGACATGCCTAAACCGCGAGACCATCACGACTTTTTCGTAATTGTTACAAATGTAAATACACCGGAGAGAAAATGACATAGTTTCGCAAAACTAGTACCCTGTATCTAAAGTTTGGTGAAAGTTATCGGCGTGTCATAAGTTTTCACATTAATCAACGTGGATGTTTTGAAACTGATCGAGTAGCAGACGACATACTGGTATTTCCTGATTTATTGCCATTGGCACATTGTGTGTAAGTACATGTACGTATACCAACCCGCACTAGGCCAGCGTGGTGAACTAAGGCCTAACCTATCTCAGTTGTAGAGGGGGCCCGTGCCCAGTAGTGGGACGTATATGGGCTAATAATGATGATGACATGCACGTTTTTATTCCGAAGGGGTAGGCAGAGGTGGGGTCGCTGGGCGCGCTGCGGGGGCGGCGTGTCCTCACTTAAAGTGACCCCGAGAGAGGCGGCGGCACTGTGGCCTGTGTACGTCGCGGGCGCTCATACACAACCGGGGCGCCCGAACCAAGCTAGTGGGGCAACTGCGCCCCCTACAACTCCGAGACGGCCGAGACGTTTACGTCTCGGAGGCGCACCGGGCGGCTGCGGCATTACGGTGGGCGCTTCTCGCTCACGTACCGTGGTCGCCCCACTCGGCGCGGAGATGGCCACCGGGGGGTTTTGGTCGGTATGCCGGTTTAGGGATTTTTTTAGGGACCCAGCCCGGCAATAACATCTGCGCGGACATGACGTCGCCGCGCGCCGGGCTGGAAGACCGGTGACTCCGACATATGCTTCCCGCCCCCCTCCCCCCTGGGCTGGCGGGAAGTAGAGCCAAAAACAGCTTTCCCCTCGAGAACAAAAAAAAAGAGGTATTTTTGGCTGTTTTTTAAGTACCACTAATAAGGGCATTCTAGTTTTTTCTACTTTGGAAAACTGCAATACTATTTAGAATTTTGTAATAGAAAAACTTAGTAACACTGCCTGACATGAGAACCGAACCAGGGACCTTTCAAGAACTTATTCTGAAAAACCAACGAGGCAGAGACCTAACCCAAATAAATAAATATTTAATTAAACAGTAATTGCCCGTAATTATTTAATTAAATAATGACTGCCTCGTGGTCTCGCGGTACATGTATGTGAGAGGTCCTCTGCAAACCCCATCAGGGAATACAGGCGTCAGTATATGTATGTATGTATGCATAATAATACCGAAAATATCTCTAAAGTATAAACAAAAAAACTATTCAACCTAACACAAACTCGAACCCATATTCTAAATCGAACTGAAACATTTCACTGCCGCAGAAACATCATTCGCTGACCCTGCAGTCTTTATACCTATTTCAACAGTTAAAGAACTCACCTCAATAAAATTTACGACATACACCTGACGGCATAGAGCGCGGATCCTTATAAAACCTGAATGGTATGCTTCAGCTTTAGGAATGCAAAATAGTGTGGCTTTTCTTTTATATTCATTGATTCGTTGTTTAAAATTAATTAATAAATATACCTGACAGTCTGATCCCACACTAGTACTTGTGTCGTCGACTGTCTAAAATATAAATGTTTAAATTTTAAATGATATAATAATTAAATGATGTGATGATATTGGCACATAATTAAAGTGCGGACTCAGTACAGTATGGAATGGTGAGGAACATAAACTTACTTATTTATTTATTTATTTAACTCTTTATTGTACACATTCAAAATCATACAAAAATATATATATAACCTAGAGAAAGGTACAAATGGCGGCCTTATCGCCTTATTAACTAGATAATTTGATCTTAAAACATGAGAAACATTCTTAGGTAAGAAAAACGGCAATAGGCTCGCCCTCTATTACGTGGGACTGATACATACCTGGCGAAATGTGGGTGCAGAAGTGAACCTCTGCCTATCCGTCTGGGGAATACAGGCGTACGGCTACTATACATGTATATATAGACCATAAAAAACAAAACTTGTAAAAAAACCGAAGTCTCGCAACTCATTTCTTCTACCGTAAAAAGTTGTGAGATCTATGTGATACCAAGTCGATGAATTTATTCAGTCCCCCGTTTAAATGACCTTTTGTCTTAAGTTATTATGCACTTAGCTTACCAGACAACATCTTAATGTGACCATATCAATATTAAAAATATTTTATGTTTTAAATAAAAGAGTTAGACTTGGCAATCGTATGAAAACACGATGTATCTCACTTTTAGTGTTCAGTTTATCATCAGCCCATATACGTCCCACTGCTGGGCATGGGCCTTCTCTACCATTGAGAGGGTTCAGGCCTTAGTCCACCACGCTGGCCTAGTGCGGGTTGGCGGACTAAACACCTAAGAAATTCCTAAGAACTTTTTAGGTGTGCAGGTTTCATCACGATGTTTTCCTTCACCGTTAAAGTACGTGATTGATGTACGTAATGAAGCAACATTAAACTATGCAAATATGTGAAATAATGAAGTGAAACTAAGATAACGTTCGGAATTTAATTCCCACCCGTTCTTATTGAGCAAATATTTTCTTGTTCCAGGTAAAGTTGCAGGTAAAAATGGTAAGATTTTAATAATAAACAATATTGTATAAATTAAAAAAAAAAAACAATAAAATCTTCTACTTTATATGATGTGATATTTTTATGATAACAGCAATGTCTGAACCTTAATCTTTAATGATTAATCATACAAATCCCAATTCAACTCTACATGATTTCACGGTACAATATCTCCACAAACAAACCACAAAATCAAACAAATGGAATTGCTCTTAATAAATTCATTCGCGTAAATTCTTCGGATAGGAAAAAAGGAGCGTTTTTCATATAGAATGCACAATTGGGTATATCTAATTCAAGTGGGTTTTCTCATGGGCCCCTGTTAAAGCATCCAGGAGGAGTATATCAAACTATACATAAAATGAATTGCCCGGGAATCCAAGTGGAATATGAATAAATAGTGTTTGATGTACGTGTTCTTATAGATCTTATAAATAAGAAGTAAAGTGAAAGGGAAGATAAGTGAATCTTTTAGTAAGATTTTTTCTGTGAGTTTTGGCTATAGAATTTACGTAATCATATCGATAACCGGCCGACGCCGACTCCAAAAATAACAATAATTGTAACTACATTATATTATCGTAATAATTTGATTGACTTTTGAGTACCTAGTCTAATATTTTTCATTTCATTTTACTTTGGACAGCTCTAAAAAATATTTTGATCATTGTTTGTTATTCATAGGTATGTATGTGTTGAGATAAATTTGAAGTGGATAGGTCCTACCTACCTTCTTGCATAGTAAACACATAGATCGTACCTACACATTGATAATGAGGAAAAATAAGTTGATTATTAAGTTATAGAAGAATATGCAATATTTTTTTTTAATTTTCAGTGCATATTGATTTGACAGCCCCGTGGCGCAGTTGGCTAGACACCAGCTTGCGAAACGAGAGGCCGCGGGTTCGATCCCCGCACCGAGACAAATGTTTGTGTGATCCACAAATATTTGTTTCGGGTCTGGGTGTATGTGAGACCGAAAAGTCTCTCGTAGTTTCTGATACCCACGACACAAGACTTGTATCTTAGTGTGGGATCAGAACTATGTATGTGACTGTTGGATGTATTTATTTTTATTTATTTATATTAATTTGTTTTGGGATAGTTATTTTTTAAACGTTTTTGTTTTGTTAAAAAAAAAATCTGTTACTACTAGAACTATTATAGAACAGAAAAGTATTCAGCAATGGATAAATATTTCATCTGACACAAACGATAGTAGCGTAACCGCCAAGTCACATATATTTTAATTGTAGAATATTTGATGCACGGGTTTATAGAGAAGGGTGTTTAGAGTTAGAAGCTTGCCTCAACTCATGATTTGGTGGCAAAATTTCACATGAAAATTTTGTTCATAAATAAATAATAAAATTGTGTCCTTTGTACATTAAGTTATAACGGTACTTACCCTATTTTTTCGGAGGAACGATTGTGTGGTCGACAATTATCTGAAAATGAAAAAAAATATTTCCATTATATCGAAGGAAAATATGACTTGCATGTTATGACGTGAAAGTTTTTTTTTTAATAATTAATTACAATCTAGCCAGATATGAAGATAATAAGCAATAACTTAATTTACTACTTAGAAGATATTCTTAAATTACAAATAATGTCTTTTGTATTTTCTTACAGCCTTAGGGAAATAGCAAAAACATAATTTTTAAGCCGCTAAATTAGTTAAAGAACTAAAACATTTTGGCGGCCAACAGGTATGTTGAGGGTCGTGTACCTCACACTCAAGATGATCCATCTAAAAATGTTAGCGTCCGGAATTGGTCCTTCGAGCTTTCCAGATGAGATTACACTCGATGTCCTATTTTTTCACCATTCTTTTACTAGAATACGGCTTTCATTATATTTTTAGATTTACTTCATCATCTTATTAGCATATTAGAGAATATAGAAGTCAGTGACAAGATTTTTGGAAGGAAAAACTTATTATCACCGTTGGAAAGAGAACTTTAAATGTTTTTTTTTTTATTATTATTCTGCCTCATTACCACGAATTCATTCAACTCTTTAACAGAAATTATCAAAGAACATTCTATCAGCAAAATCATCTATACATAAAAAGCAACAACATTACCTTAAAAAAATATCTAGCAAATGATCCGATAAAATAACTCACGAGAAATAGCGAAAAGATAGAAGAAATCAAGTTAATACCACGCATCTAAGAAATCCTATTACATTAATGTGTTTTTAACGTGACGGCCTAATCTCATAGCATCGTTTTATTTCACCTCACTTTAATAAAAGCGGGTGGGGTAAAAAACAAGCCAAACAACGAAATAAGGTGGGAGTTTATGGCGCAATTCCAAATGAACGCGTTCTGTGCAAGACCACTTTACATTGGAATGAAAATTAATCACAAAATACGTGTAAAACTGGAGGAGATTGTACTAACGCCCGACCTTTGTAATTACATAAAAAGGGGCAGCTTTCAACGCCAAATACTTGTTCTTCGCTGATTTCTTATGGGTATTCAGAGCGAGATCTTCTTGAAACTATTTTTAAAGGAAGACTAGATTGATTGGTGAATTTAAGATAATGCAATACATGATGATTGAGGGCTTTCTCCTCAAGGAATAATATGAAGAATCGATCACGACTTGGCTTGCGTGGAATATTTTTCGGGCAAGCTACCATGTTTTGTATTAGCTAGCGATACCTAAGAAACTAACTAACTTGAAAACCTAAACCTTAAATTATGATATTTTTTTATTAAACCTGTCGTTTCCATTTTTCTATTAACAATAGTCCAAAATTTTTGCAACGATAAATGCCGTTGAAGTTTCATTGAAACTTGCTATATTCTAGTATAAACAGGCCCTACGTGGAAAACGCGTTGCAGTATCGTAAAGCTGAGGATTATGCCCGTTGTCACCCAAACCGCGTCGGTTCTCATAACTCGTGAGTCGCGGTAACACGCCCGATGTTTAGAGCTTGCCAAAACACATACAACTTATAAAACGAGCGACAAATTTTATATTTCACACGTTGGAATTTGTGTGCGAAACATTCTTGTTTTGCAACGGAGACGCAATAAAGAACTAGAAATTGGAAGAGGGCAATGAAGAGCGTAGTCCAGTTGTTCGTGTGATGACAAATAAATAATTGTCTCTTTAACTTCCGTTTTTATTTAAAAGCAGAAGCTAGGGCTTTTTTTAATGAAAGAAACGATTATCGTTAAATGTTAGTGGTTCACACTATTTTGATCAAAAACAACCTATTCTAGAATTCACAAAAAAGTTCCATCTTTCTTCTCAATGAGATTTGATATCACAATGATTTTGTACAAATTGCCTCCTTCAAGCCAAAATCTAATATTTTTTTTAGCCCTACCACACCACACACTCGCCACTGTAAAGTGCTCCAAGATCAAAGGCGGCATCCACAGTATTGACGAAGAGCACTGAAGCTCATCGAATCTAATAGAAGAGAACCTAATTATCTATTTGTAATTATCCCGCAACAAAATTATTAATATGTCGGAGGGTCTTGAGCGTTATCGTTTTTTTTTTAGAGTTGGAAAACAAAGAGTTGTCCACTTCCCTCAACAGTAAAGCGGGAGACAAAATATTGAACTATGAGGTTTCATCCTCACATAAAAAAAGACAATTACAATTAGTCAAATCTTATCTGACTGCAACAAGAAATCTTCATCGCTAGAAATTTCAATACAATTATAGATGTAAAGAAAATAAATAAATTCTCTGCCTCACTCTCCCTCCTTTCTCCAGTAAACACTCCGTATACTGAGAGTTCCACAGTACGGGACATTAACAACCTGCCGAGCCCATTAAAGGCTTACAAAGTAATAAAACAGTTAAGAAAATCACATTGTCACATTAATTCTCACACAATATGCAATACTTTACGCCAAAGTTTACGGGCCAACAAAATTATTCCAGTTTATAGCTCTAGGGATGATGTGCATATCCATTATTTAGTTTTGGGCGTCGTAACAAGGGATCAGCAAAAAAAAATCCACTTGCTATGCAAGAAAATAAGCTCGTAATAGAGTAGGAAATAATGAGAGATGTTTCACTTAGAAGACCCAGAAAGAAAAAGTTCTTCATGTAAGCTTATTCTGTTTTGGAAAGGAAAATATGGAATAAAATAACTTTTCAGAACTTAGGAAGTAGAATACCCTTGATTAGAAAACATCCGTCTATTAATGTGTCTCATTGACATTTTGTTTTGGGATTATAACTAGAGGAATTATTTCGGTCTCTTTTCAGGGTCATAAACATCTATGACAGTACCCTATTACGTGTTCTACCTATTTACTTACTACATTAATTACATCATCGTCTTCTGACCATCTACTTCAGCGCAAAATCCCAAACAAATCTCCAGGCATTGCCATTCCATTGTACGCTTTAGAAAAAAGTATTAACATTATTAAAGGGCTCTGTGCTCTCATTACTGCTGGCGTAACGGGCACGAGTTAACCCGGCGACTGCCATTAAACAACGAACTGCATAAAGCTCGAAAGTTGGACAATTAAATCCTCAGCCGCGGGTCGTTTCAACCTACAGACACTGTATGCAAAACGCCGTTTATGTGACCTGCTAGGGTTAGGATTTGAATTTAGAACATTGGAATTATTGAAGAGGTTTTAATGTTAAAGTTTGATAAGTTTTTGTTTGATAGTCCGTTTATTATTAGAAAAAGGTAATATAATGCCATTTTGTTGTAAATTACTTCGGAAAAGCAGGTCTTGTGAAAGAAGAAAGAAAGAAAGTTCTTCTCTAGTGAAATATGTTTTCCAAACAAGGTGTATATTATAAAAATTTAAAAAAATATATAACATTTTTTAAAGGTTTTTTCATACTGGTAAAATAATAGCAAAGCATCTTTTGCTAAGTATAACTTTGATCAAACAGAGTATCGAATAAAGCTTCCAAAATCATAAAAATATAAAAAAGATTACATTTCTTGACTGGATGCATTTGATTTAAGTTTATAGTCCAGATTATAAATAGTAGATCATTGTCAAATGGCGAATTATGCCTATGAATATCTTACCAGTGCAGACAGTTTAAGTAGCCCATATCTGTATGGATATGGATAGTGGATATCCGGCCGCGCATCAATTGGTCTCGGCCATATCACTCCGGCTATTTCAAGAAAACACAACAGCATGACGCATATCCTCGCCTGTATCACCAAAGTGGGTAGGCAGAAGTATATTTTTGCACCCACGTTTCACCAGCTGTGTTTCAAATTCCACTTAATAGAAAACAGGGAAAAACGCAATAAGTTTATTAGTACAACCATACCTCTTGACTTTTGTCTGTCATTACTGATCATAACTGCAATAATTTCAACCATTTATCTCTAAGCTTTCATCTATACAAATAAATAAAATTGGAGTATCTGTTTGTAATATGAAATACCTGCTTTTTAATAAATGCATATGGATGTATACACGGTACATATTATACCAAAATAACGTTTTTTACAATTTTTGTCTGTCTGTTTGTCCGGCTAATATCTGAAACGGGTGGACCAATTTTAACGGGACTTTCATTGGCAGATAGCTAATGTAATAAGGAATAACTTAGGCTAAAAAAATAATTTAAAAAAATTATATATACTATACGTATACATTAAAGAATCAGCTGTTAGGCGAAATGAATTTCGCCGGGTCAGCTAGTTTCAAATATATTATATTAAGTACCGCGTATAAGGCCCGAGCCTGTTGCAGAATAATGGGCATAATTTCCGAATTCTTGCTGCTGCTACGGAGTCATTGACGTTGCTCGCAAGATTAGCACGCTAAAGTGTAAGTGGGCCGGCCATGTTTGCCGACGGTCCGACGGCCGGTGGAGCAGACAAGTGTTGGAGTGGAGACAGCGCTTAGGCAGACGTAGTGTGGGACGTCCTGCAGCACGATGGTCCGTTGAGAAAGGTGGTGGGTAACAGATGTACGAGGGCTGCTCAAGACCGGGACGGTTGATGCTTTCTTGGGGAGGCCTACGTCCAGCAGTGGACGGTGATAGGCTAAGTATATACTGAGTTTCCTAACAAAAAAAAATTGAACTACGCTAGACCCGAAAGCGTCACCCAAAAATCTTAATTGCAGCATGTCGCGTGACTAACGAGGCAATAAAAGTCAATTAATCAGTTCTACCTACAAAGATATATCAAGGCAGAATGCGCAAAACCGTGTTTTTACCATACATACATAACATACATACATAAACTCACGCCTGTATTCCCCGAAGGGGTAGGCAGAGGTGCATTTCTGAACCCACATTTCGCCATGTATGTATCAGTCCCACGTAATAGGGGGCGAGCCTATTGCCGTTTTTTGGGCACATTTCCAGACTCCGTGCTGTTACTGAGAATTTCCTAATGGAAAAACCCAATAACACTGCCCGACCCGGGAATCGAACCCAGGACCTCTAGATCGCACGGCACATACTTGTACCGCGAGACCACGAGGCAGAATTTTTACCACCTGAATTTATGTTTTATTGTTTATTTTTATTAGAGTTATTAAACAGTTCACTATGGCATATTATTTTCGTTTTAATTATATGAATGAATATCAGTCTTGTCTAATGAGTTGGCTCTCAAAAAAAAACTCTATACATTCAGTGGATCTACCCACAAGAGCACGAATAGATGAAGTGATAGAACAAACTTTTATCGGATTAACACCGCTTGTTTTTGCCACTCATTAACTCGGCGCCCGGGTTGAAGTGTCTCGAACTATTTAAACTAAAGCGACAGATACAATTAGCGTCAAAGCGTTCGCAAGGGTACGGAAGCAAAAACGTTGGCTAACAAAGTTTTTACTGCGGAGCATTGTTTAACTCAAGTCTTTGTAGAAGCGACTGACTGCGGCTGTGTCAATTTTCGGTTTAAAAAAATTGTTAACAAGCGTAGGTTCCTAAGTGTCCTTCTAGATCAGTAATTCCCAAAGTTGTCCAGATGGATCCCATGGTCCAGGAGAGACTCGACGGTTAAACGTAGACCACGTTGGGCGTGACAAAAAATAGGGGTCCATGAAAATAAATTTGGTTGATAATATTTTAAGAAGCTGTTACTTATAAAAACTTGCATATTCCATAATCAGTACGTACGTCTTGTTTTAATTTTTTTTTAGTAGTAATGTAGCTGCAGGGGTCCACCGGATCCATCAAAATTTTGAAAGTGGTCTATGAAACAAAAGAGTTTGGAAACCTCTGTTCTAGACCTTCAGAGGCCCAAAAGGGGAAATTCCCGCTTGCTGCGCTCGTAAGACTATTCACCTGCGCATTCAAGTTATTCTAACACTTTAACACTCTGCGACAGTAAAACAAACTATGAAAAATTGGACGTTCAACTAGAATGAGCGTCTGCGACGGCCGCAAGCCGGCTTGCTTTGTTGCCCGCCTCGATACGTCACACTATATTAGTCACATTTGGCGGTATTGTTGCACCTCTTTTCCAAAGCACTTCTCTATGACACTGCGGTCAAAATAAGATCAGTTTATGTACTTTCCACTAAAAACACCATGTATTGTTTTTTTTTTCAAAATACTGATTATTTTCCTAATACTCGGCTTAGTATTAAGAATTTATAAGTTTAGTTGTTGGAACAGATAAATATGTGAGTGTTGTTTTGAAGAAAAAAATATAAATAGGAATTTTGAATATCAGCTCTTGCTAATCTTGTAAAAGACAAAGAATGGTTTAAGACTATAATAATACACACATATTCTCACGTCTGTATTACCCAAAGGGGTAGGCAGAGGTGCATTTCTGTACTCTCATGGCGTCAGGTATCAGTCCCACGTATCTAATAGAGGGCAAGTCTATTGCCGTTTTTCGGCCACATTTTCGGACACGGTTCTGCTACTTTTCGTATTTCGAATTTCGTAATGGAAAGACTCATTAACAAACCCGGCTTACGACCGACATGTTTGTACCGCGAGACCATAAGGCACTACAATAACTAATAGTTAAAAAAAAAAATACTCAATCCGGAAATTGAACCTGGATTTCATGTTATGATGCATTTGTATAACTTATAAATAATAATTAACCCAACAATCACACAGATTCTAGTTTAGGCCAGCTTGGAGCCAAGACACAATTCATACTAACTATTATCACTAACAACCATACCCAAATATCAGTGGCGGTACTTCCATAGAAGCCCAAAAGCCCAGCTTGCCTTACGAAATTCCGAGCAATAATCTTTAAGCTTTAAATCTTTATTTAACAAAAGCAATTTAAAATATGACTGAGAATATCCTGACCCTACAATAAACAATTATAAACTAGACATTACACAATTAACGAGTAACGCTTTTTGGCTTCTATGGAAGTACCGCCATTGCCAAATATGTACGCATAGTAAAGGCCGTTTCTTTAGACCATCATTGAGGCTGTTCTTCTGTTCCCAAGCCGTACCGTGTACATCACTCTTTTAAGTCCTGTTTCTGAGTGAGATTGGATGCGCTTTTATCTTTAATAGGAATTGCAACTATAAAATTATGTACTGAAACAAACGGGTATTGTTCCGTTCAATACACCTCGTTAATTAATTAAAAGCCACGCGGTGTAATCAAAGGTATAACGTTAATTAAATTCGTTGCTAATCCATCGAATTTAGTGGTTCATTTAGCAGGCAAATTGGTAGATTTGCCGCTCCAAGTTTCGCGAGTATTTTTCGTTTGATAAGCAAATATTTGTTCTTAGTCAGTGGCTTAGCGATTCAATTTGTTATCTTTTGTTATTGAATTTCGCAGTTTGTCTTGCTCGACATTTTGATGATATTTGTACCAAAATTTATTTTATTGATGATGTCTTGTCAATGACCTTCATTTAAATTACAAATTTAAATCCGCTTAAAACTTATAATTTGGTAATACTATCGCCATAACATTAACAAATAATATTGACGATAAGGAGTAAAAATTAAAAACTTGTCAATCAATATGAAAATCGGGGACAAATTGTGACTTGAAACTATATCTAAAGCATTTTAAATATACACAATATTTTACAAGTCACTGAAGTATTCGTACCTGCTACCGACGAGAAGCTGTTTCGACAAACCGCACCTCTTATCCCCTAAAGAAAGACCTTATTCCACCACGCTGGCCTAGTGCAGATTGGCGGAATACACACGTAAGAAATTCCTAAGAATTTTTAGGTATGCAGGTTTCATCACGATGTTTTCCTTCACTGTTAAAATTCGTGATATTTCTTTGTGAATACACATATAACTTCAATAAGATATATTGATTATATAAAGCTATATAATCAATTAAATACAGCCGAAATTGAACACAAGTTAATAAGCAAGCCGAATTCTGAGAACAATGTAATATTATGGACAATACATATCTATACAGTTTGTATTCAGTCAATGATCGGATGCGTGGTTGAGACAAAATATCGGCGGTGGCGGGTTCAAATTTCTGGCACACACCGCTATCATTTTGAACTTACATACGTCTGTATTCACAATGAATGCACACCTAAAAGTACCTCTCAAGTCTCTTAAAATGCATTTCGGCGACCCGCACTATTCCAGCGTGGTGGAATAAGGTCTGACACAATTGTAGACGAGGCTCATGACCAACATTAGTTCGTATATATATACACATACAGATTTATCGGTGTACTTGTTTGCCAACCCTATAAACTTTCGTTAAGGCAGCAGGAAAGCCCAAATTAATAACCGAACGGTATCTTTCCATTCGTGGCCCAACAATGGCGCGGCATGATCGTTTCGTATCCATTTGTTGTGTTATTCTATCCCATTGTCCTTTGATTCCCCGATTTCCCGCGGGAATCGACGATGTTTCGCATCATATTTCAGAAAGTGGGAGATTTGTCTGATCGTTATGAGGTTTCGGTGTTGAATTCGATGTTTCTAGTTTTATAGTTAGTTAAGACTGGTATATATTTTGGTATGAACTACAGTAATGATAAATGTTGTTCTATGAAACATTTTAAAAATACTGTCGCATACATTGACAGCCCCGTGGCGCAGTCGGCTAGATACCAGCTTGCGAAACGAGAGGCCGCGGGTTCGATCCCCGCACCGAGATAAATGTTTGTGTGATCCACAAATATTTGTTTCGGGTCTGGGTGCATGTGAGACCGAAGAGTCTCTCGTAGTTTCTGATACCCACGACACAAGACTTGATCTTAGTGTGGGATCAGAACTATGTATGTGACTGTTGGGTGTATTAATTTATTTATTTTATTTATACAATGAAGCGCCCAACGCCTGTATGTCGCACGCACTATACTTGTGCCCCTGAGACAACATGGCAACTTTAATTTTATATCATAAAATAATTAATTTCCTTCTTTCTTTTATTATAAAACATTATTTTAATAAATAAATAAATACACCCTACAGTCTTACATACATAATACTGATTCCAGACTAAGTTTAGAAGAAGTTTTGTGTCGTAGAAATCAGAAACATCTAGAAACTTTTCGGTTTCACAATCACCCAAACGCGAAACAAATATTCATGGATCAGACAAACGTATATCTTAGTGCGGAGATCAGACCCGCAACCTCTCGTTTCACAAGCTGGTGGAGAACTGCGCAATGGAGGCTGACAAAATTCATAATGTTTTTTTTTTGTAATGGGAAAGGAGGCAAACGATCTAGTGAGCCACCTGATGTTAAGTGGTCAACACCGCCCATGAACACCCACAATACCAGAGGAATTATCGGGGCGTTGCCGGCCTTTTAGGAAAATCATCATCAGCCCATATAGGTCCCACTGCTGGGCACGGGCCTCCTCTACAACTGAGAGGGTTTAGGCTTTTTATTTTAGGATAAAAGGCTCTTTTCTTGAAGGTCCCTAAATCGTGTCCATTTGGAATTACCGCCGAGGAAAGCTGATTCCACAAAGATTTTGTGCGAGGAAGGAAACACCGTTTGAACCACACTATTGAAGAACGCCATTCATCCAGATGGTAGGGATGGAACTTCAGTTTCTGGCGTGTGGTGCGGTAGTGAAATACAGCAGCAAGTATATACGCCTATATTCTAGAGCGGATTTTAAGCTCCTGAAGTCCCCGGCAGCCAATTTCACGGTGCATGCGAAGGATAAATCACCGGAAGTTATTATCATCAGAGTAACCAATGAACCGTTTCTGAGCTCATTAATTCACTGATTGGATTTTAAATTTAATTAAAAATAGATTGTATTAATTCGTAATACACTTGGTCACAATTAAAGAACAAATATATGAATAAATATGCTTCTGGATATTTCTCTGTTTTGGAAACATGGTTGCAAATTCAGCTGGAGATTTTAAGTGAAAAAGTAGTTAATATCCACCAAACTCACATCTATGTTTATCCATAAATTCATCAAAATCGGTCAAGCAGTTTGAGTGACAGTGATTTTTGCATTCCATGTTAGTGTTTATTGCTGTTCCCTTTTTTCATTATTTTTATGGTTGATATTTCATTATCATATCAATTTGCCAAACACAAATAAAAGTGACTGTTTAATTCCATTAAATTACGCTGCAGTCAGTTTAGACTAAAATTATAATGGAAGACGATGCCAGGCCAGAAAAGCGTACCACTGTAAACGAAATTCATTTACAAAAAATATGATTGTAAATAGTTTTAACAGATCAGTCTTTCAGAGTCTATAGGCCAGTGTTAACTTGATGTCACGAATAACTACGAATAGGTACTACCAGATCTTAGTGATGTATTCTCAAAATATTCTTCACATTCTCAAAAAAAAAAACAGTCTACACTGCTAAAATACATACATACATAAACTCACGCCTGTATTCTCGGAAGGGGTAGGCAGAGGTGCATTTCTGCACCCACATTTCGCCAGCTATGTATCAGTCCCACGTAATAGGGGGCGAGCCTATTGCCGTTTTTCGGGCACAATTCCAGACTCCGTGCTGCTACTGAGAATTTCCTAATGGAAAAACCCTATAACACTTTGCTCGACCCGGGAATCGAACCCAGGACCTCTAGATCGCTCGGCACATACTTGTACCGCGAGACCACAAGGCACTGCTAAAATAAACAACAATATGTTCGTTCTACGCATAAATGTCGCGAATTCGCCCACAATATCTTTTATCCTGTGCGAAAAGCTTCGCACACAAAATTTAAATACACAAATAACATGTGTTTACTTCGGCTTGTTTACAAAAACATGGTTAAAGTTGTAAAAAATATTGTACGGCCAACAAACAACACGTAATCCTGTCTAAATATACATTCTTCTTTACGAGATACAATCCCTGGGAAAATACCTGATCTTATTCCCAAAACCGTAGATATCACCATCGCGTCCGCAGTTTGAAACGCCAAGCACACACCTCTGACTTTTCGAAGTTATGTGTGTATTCAACAAAGATAATTCTTTATGATAATTTCGTGATAATTCACGTACTTTAACGGCGAAGGAAAAACCTCGTGATAAAACCTACACACCTAAAAGTTCTTAGGAATTTCTTAGGTGTGTATTCCGCCATCCCGCACTCCGCCAGCGTGGTGGACTAAGGCTTTAGATTTTAAATTTTCATTTGAAGTCTAAAGTTTCTACTATATAATTAACAACTTCACATACATCCACGCTTATACTACCGACGGGTATATTCATATCGCATGACCTACAAGGCAGTCCATATAATGCCATAAAAATTAATCAAGACAAAATTTCAACAACTCATTTTAAAAATATCGTAACGTTTTTTTATAATACCTCTCCGTCGGGATGCAAACCGGTGAATAAAAACATCTAAATACCCCGAGGTCGGAACCGAAGCATCATAAATGAAGCCTTTACCCGATGCGCAAAGTTTAAATGAGTAAAATTAAATTAACAAGACGCCGCCAGCGTAGAAAGCCTTAAACGATACACCTTAATAATTTCTTGTGGAAACTAAAGCCCACCTCAAAAAGGCCACTCAACAGTTTTACAAACTCGTGGAAAAACAGGGAATTTTTTACCGTCTTCTTCTTAACAAGCGGAGCGGAAAACTGAGATTCATTCGTTGAAATAATGAGGTTGCACCGTGGACATGGTAGATGTAAGAAATAGTTCAGTAATAGAAGAGTTGTTGCTTCGTTTTTAGAGAACTAAATGATTTGTTGTCTATGTAAAAGATGATTGTAACCGGCTTATAGAAAATAATCTGACTGTTAAATTGAAGTGTACATTGTATTAATAAAAATTAGGTTAATATTTTTCAACAAATTATTATTATAAATTATAAAAGCCATCACTGCCTCGAGGTTTAGGCGCGCGGTCGAGAATTTCGCCGGTCGCAGGTTCAAACCCCAGGCACACACCTCTGACTTTTCGAAGTTATGTGTGTATTCACAATTAATTATCACTTGCTTTAACGGTGAAGGAAAACATCGTGATAAAACCTGCACACCTAAAAGTTCTTAGGAATTTCTTAGGTGTGTAGCCCGCCAACCCGCACTAGGCCAGCGTGGTGGACTAAGGCCTAAAACCCTCTCAGTGATAGAGGTGGCCCGTGCCCAGCAGTGGGACGTTGGCTGGCGTGGGCTGATGATGATGATATAATTTTAAAGAACTGTTTGAAATGTATTATACGAAATTTTGTCAACTGTGTTTTAAGTGCCATATTTATACTTTAGGCTCAATCCAGGCACCAAATAGACCTAACAGAAAAACCTAATAACACTGTCTTCGCCCTGGTATTGAACCTAGGATCTCGATGACACGGTACACATTGGTTCTGCGGGTTGCAGCCAAAAAATATATAATTACTTCAATGTTTCAAAGTTATTAAAACATTTTCCCCTAAACCCATCACATTTAATGACGATATTTCTCCCAATCCAAGAACAATCAACGCTAAAATAATTTCTTAAAATTCAACAAAAGATGCACGAAAAAAATATTGTAAGAAAACCATTACAGATATTACAGGTGGAGGCATATAGCGATGAGTTTTCGGGCCTTACAAAGAATTCTCATCCTTACGAATTCATTCAGTCGCGAACTTCAGCATTCAGCGTGGGTAGTCGACGATGCACTCAACTGATCGTCCAACTAATCGACCGACTTGTGCTAACTCTTAAACGAGGCTTAAAAAGGCGCTAAATCTTAATACATTTTTACTAGCAACTAAGCCGTAAACAGGCTGATTTAAGTAATCTGTTGTTTTAATTAAATTTATTAAAAAAAAATAAGTGATTTGGTTTAGCACCAAGTGCTTCTGAGCTGGTAATCTTAATATCATTACGATGCCTTTGACTTTCGTAAGTCACGTATGATATGTGATAATAGAAAAGTTTCATCATGCGCAACGGTGAAGAAAAACATCGTAAACTTCCTATGGTTGATAGTGGTCTAAAAATTTTAAGTTTTTTTACCTTGTTTTTTTCTCTCATCTCATCATCATCAGCCCATATACGGCACGGGTCTCCTCTACAACTGAGAGGGTTTAGGCATTAGTCCACCACGCTGGCCTAGTGCGGGTTGGCAGACTACACAACTATGAAATAATAAATAAATATAATACACAAAAATTTATGATCAAGGTCATATCCCAACTAAATCCTCATAGGTTTGGTTTTATATTTGGGGCTTATATGATTACTTTTTATTTATTTTTTATTTATAAACTCTTTATTAAGTCGTGGTGGCCTTGAGGTTTAGGCACGCGGTCGAGAATTTCGACGGTCGCGGGTTCAAACCCCAGGCACACACCTCTGACTTTTCGAAGTTATGTGTGTATTCACCATTAATTATCACGTACTTTAACGGTGAAGGAAACAACATCGCGATGAAACCTGCACACCTAAAAAGTTCTTAGAAATTTCTTAGGTGTGTAGTCCGCCAATCCGCACTAGGCCAGCGTGGTGGACTAAGGCCTAAACCCTCTCAATGGTAGAGGAGGCCCGTGCCCAGCAGTGGGACGTATATGGGCTGATGATGAAACTCTTTATTGTACCTACACTAAAAAATAATGAATAAAACAATATACAAGTAGAATTAAGTACAATTGGCGGTCTTATCGCTCAAGGCGATCTTTTACAACCATAAGATGGACATAAACAAGTGATAGAAGGGAGGGTAGTTAATGTGTACAATATAATAAATAATAAAATAATAATTAATAAGATAGATAAATAATTGTGTATATTTAATTAATTTACATAATACATACATACATACATATATACATAATACATACATATATACATAAGAATAAGCGGTTGAAGCATTAATTTTACTGTTAATGGAATAATTATTTCCGTCGGTGTACTACGCTCCACTTGAATGATTTCTCTGTATTGATATGATTTAATTATTATATACCAAATATCTGAGTCGATTCCGAGAAAATATTATACGAAACAGTGCAGGAGTAAATACATGACATATTAATTTTAATTCGTTAGTCCCGCGGTATTAGAGTGCGGAACATTCGAGTGATACTGAGTTCAATTTAAGTGTACATATTTATTCTCTATTAACCCATATAAGCGCGCGGTCAAGTATTTCGGCGGTCAAACCCCAGGCAACACACCTCTGATTTTTCGAAGTTATGTGTGGATTCACAATGAATTATAATCTATCACATGCTTTAACGGTGAAGGAAAACATCGTGATAAAACCTGCACACCTAAATGTTGTTAGGAATTTCTTAGGTGTGTAGTCCGCCAACTAGGTGTGTAGTCCGCCAACCCGCACTAGGCCAGCGTGGTGGTCTAAGGCCTAAACCCTCTCAGTTGTAGAGGAGGACCGTGCTCAGCAGTGGGACGTATTTGGGCTGATGATGATGAACCCATATACATTTCTAATTTATTATATACCTAAAAAATCCAACAATGGATTGGATGGATAGAAACACCGTGATTACCATCCGATACAGTTTATTCACTTTGCTCGAATAAAAAAATCTTTATGCAATACTCTTTATGTTTGCAGGATCCTAACCTAGTTTACCTTCACTATTGTAGTGCGTTATATCTCATAAAAATATATATAACGGCGTATAACCATATACTGAGAGCTATGTCATCGCTCTTGCATAAACAAGAATGACTCACGGGCGGTCGCCCCACTCCAGTGTCTATAAAAAGACGCCCGCTGCAGTGGAGCGAGTGAGCGAGGCATTCATCGGTCTACGCGCGGACAGCAAACATCCGATTTATTGGGAAATAAAAGGAACTTTGATTGAAGTTGGTTGTTAAAATTACTTCTCAAAATGGATTCTCCAGTAATAACGATGTCACTGCTATTCATAACGATACAGGGCTATCTACCTCGTCAGTAATTGTGAAAGTTTACTAAAGAAAACTCAAAGTATGAGTTGTCACCATGCACCAACAGTTGTGACGTCGGTAATGTGACGTCACACATCTTAAAGACACTTCGAAGCCTCTCCTGCTCCGACTTATACATAACTTCGGAAAGTCAGGAGTGTGAATGAAATTTTTGGCACAAAGTAAACATCGTACCTAATGGTAATGCCAACTGAGGTGCTTCTTAATACTACGCTTAAAAAAACCCATAAGAGTATGAAAGGAACTCGTAAGCTAGCAAGCAACCTCATAAAATGTTCGAGCCATATAGTTTGAGCTGGGGTGGTAGTGATATCAAAGCTGTGGCTTCGAAAGCCACCACACGTGACTATGTTGATTAAACAACTTTTCACGGGTGTTGTCTCGACAGACCACGCGCCTTATTCTCAAGGCCATCACGTACAGTGTGAAGTAATAATAATTATATAAATGTTTTGAGTAGAATTTCGCGGGGTTCAAGCATCGCCGTGTATGAACACCAGCAAACTTTCCAATTCTGTACGTGACTCGCGAAACGTGCACCGGGAATTATAATCGCAAACGAAATTCACACGCCATAGTTTCGTTGGCGGGCTCATAGCAAAAGTTTTTGTATAAAATTTCTATTAAAACAACTGGGTCGTTTCCAAATGGAGGTTCGCCGGATATGTTGACGTGGGGCGACACTCCGCCTATTTGGGAGAGTTGTGTGTCCGTTTCGTGAAGTTTAAAGGTAAGGTAAAGGTAGGTTTAAGTGTACCGTCTACCTTACGCGATTAGGTAGGGATATCGTTGGATAATTTTATTAATGTTTCAATGTACCTTGAGGTTGATGCTTGATGAAAATTTTTTAGTCACTTTATTTAGTTTTCATTTGTATAAATATAAGCTACGAAAAAATTCAAAATATCTATTATAAGTAATAAATCCTTACTGAGAAAGAACATAGGCTACTTTTTATTGCGGAAAAGGGGTTTTAAGGGGTTTAAAGGGGGTATGAAAGGTTGTATGGAAGTATTGTCATTTTTAAAGCTAGAAACTTGAAACTTATTTTTTAAGCTGTTGATTAGATATAAATAAATATGACATTCAAAGTATGTAACAAAAATTACTTTTAAGGGAGTAAAATAAAAATAGGGGATGAAAGTTTGTATGGAAATTCGTCATTTTTGAAGCTAGAATGATGAAACTTTTTTATATGGCTTTTATTACATCATTACATCATATATATATATACAATATAAGAATTATATTAAAAGTTTTTTTTAAATCCCTTAATTTGTTATAAATGAGAAAATAACTATATGACTGTTACGCTTTCACGCCTTAATCATTTGACCGATGTGAACGATTTTTGGTATGGACATAAATGGGACTCTGTGGAATAAAATAGACTACAACTTATTTTCTTTCTGAACCCAACCCTGTAGTCTACGCGGACGGAGTCGCGGGCAAAAGCTAGTCTATTTATATATTTTATACATTTTACCGTGTTAGCCGCTGATTCAACCGAAAGCGTGGCAGGCCGAGAATGCGCTGGAGAGACAGACTAGACGCTTTTGAGAAAGAGTGGCGTAATTTGGTAGAAGACAAAGAGGAGTGGAAGAAGAAGAGGGATTGTCCAGCAGTGGGATCTATTATAGGATATATATTAAAAAAATCCACTGATTGAGGTTTATGGATTTTCGTATGGAAAGCTTAAATAAACTATTTGCATAAATTATTTTGAAAATTAACATTAAGAAAAGTTGAAATTGGGAATTTATTTTTATTTAACATATTGACAGCCCCGTGGCGCAGTTGGCTAGACACCAGCTTGCGAAACGAGAGGCTGCGGGTTCGATCCCCGCACCGAGACAAATGTTTGTGTGATCCACAAATATTTGTTTCGGGTCTGGGTGTTTGTGAGACCGAAAAGTCTCTCGTAGTTTCTGATACCCATGACACAGGACTTGTATCCTAGTGTGGGGTCAGAACTATGCATGTGACTGTTGGGTGTATTTATTTATTTATTTATATCTCAAGTTTCAAACTCATCATCGTATGAGTGAAGTACTGTAATGTAGATAACCAAGAAAAACACTTCTATAGCACAGCAAAAGTATGCTATGTAGTAGATAATAAATAAACATTCGGAACAAAAATTTGGTGTTATTGCTCTGAGAATCCATCTATACAGAGCGCTGTCTCGATCAATCTTTACTGGCCAATTTCTCTCTGTTGATTGAAGGCCAAAGATCGACTAACAAAAACTAACGTATAAATTCTATTATTTCAACTGTCTTTTGTTTATAACTTTTGTCACTTCTGTCTTTTAACAAAAATTTGCTAAGCTCTAGCGTTAGGTACTCTTGTTGTCTCTTGTGTGCTTCTAGGGTGACTAGACTCTTTCAGTATCCCTAAATATCGCTATGTATCCATATATATCACTATATCACACTTATTTATTATTTTTTCTTATGACTGCCTCGTTATCTCGCGGTACAAGTATGTGCCCTACGATCTAGAGGTAACGGGCTTGACTCCCTGGTCTGGCAAAGTGTTATTGGGTCTTTCCATTAGGAATTCTCAGTACCAACACGGAGTCTGGAAATGTGCCCGCAAAATGGTAATAGGATCGCCCCACATTACATGGGACAAACACATACCTAACTACTAAAGCCTAAAGCCTCTCAATGGTAAAGGAGGCGGAATGGTATAGACGACTTGAGCAACCGATCTCAGGCACAACCACAATTGAGGCAATACGGCCAGTCTTGGCACAATGGCTCAGTAGGGGGCATGGCGCTTTGACATTTAGGGTGACGCAGGTACTCTCGGGTCATGGTTGTTTCGGAAAGTACCTGTACCGAATAAGACGCGAACCCACGCCGATTTGTTTTCATTGTGGATACGAAGAGGATTCAGCCCAGCATACGTTAGAGCACTGCATAGCTTGGGATTCAAAGCGACGTGACCTTATTGAAGCCATTGGGAACAACCTATCACTGTCTAATGTGGTTTGTGCAATGCTGGCGAGTGATAGGGAATGGACTGCCGTAACTACATTTTGTGAGCATGTGATGCTGGCGAAAGAAACCGCGGAGAGAGAAAGGGAGCGTAATAGCAGACTCCCCACCGGGACTAGGCGAACCCGTCGTCAGCGAGACGACTTACGACCTCCATAGGTTTGGGTAGCTTTCTCTTGAAGGGGACGACTTAAAATTGCGTGGTAGTACTGTGGTATTCTGTGGATCGGCTGACAATGTTCGGACCGCGGAGGGCCCCTTAGGGCCAACTTCTAGGTGGGTGCGGTCCAATGCACACGCGTATACCGTGCCCCCCTGCATAAAGAAGCAAGAGAAATATCACGGGGTTTTAGTCGGTAGGACGTCCCAGTATTTGACAATTAGCACATCTAATTTTCAAATACTGGAACGGTGAGTCCGACATACCTCCGAGCCTCATGCTCGGGGACGATCCGCAAAGGGATTTCCTCGTGTAACAAAAAAAAAAAAAAAAAAAAAAAAAAAAAAAAAAAAAAAAAAAAAAAAAAAAAAACCAACACGGAGTCTGGAAATGTGCCCGCAAAATGGTAATAGGATCGCCCCACATTACATGGGACAAACACATACCTAACTACTAAAGCCTAAAGCCTCTCAATGGTAAAGGAGGCCCGTGCCCAGCAGTGAAACTTATCCATATACGTCAGCCCATGATGATGATGATGATGATGATGATGATGATAAATACATACCTGGCAAACTGTGGGTGCAAAAATGCACCCCTGCTTATCCCTTATAGGAATACGAGATGAGGTTATGTATTTATGTATGTTTCACATGATTTCAAGTTCCATTTCTAACGAGGGTCCCTACACTGGCTAATATTTAACCTCTTTAAAGGACGTCAATGCAGCTCGACAAATACGTAATGTCCATAGCTGCTGATTAATGAGCCCGAGAAATCAACTCTTTAATAAAGGTACCTGCTGCATCATTCATGAACGGGGAAAGGTAAGGAGCCCCGGGGAGCGATGCCTTTTGATTAATGCCATCACTAAATCACCACTAATGTAGCAAACGAAGCGGGAACGCAAGTTTTTCTTTCACATAAATATACCTCGGACGCAGGGACTTTTAGGAACATGTTTGAGAAGTTCTCGCTATGATGGAGCTGCTGTTCAAGTGATTTTCCAGTTTAAGTGATGCCCAAAGGTATTTGAAAGTCTTTGTGGCGCAGTTCGTGAAGACCTGGTTTGCATCGAACCCCGAACCGAGACTAATTCGCAAATAATCACGGCTCTGGTTGTTTTTGGAACCGAAGGGCTTTTAAAGGTAAAATAAGTTCTGATACCCACGATAAAAAAAAATTGTCGGGTCAGAATTATTAATTATTTCTAGGATCTTGGTTTCTAGGTCTTGTAGGATGATAGAGAAAGAAAGTATTGAAAGGATAGGACTGTTTGTTTTTTAGGTATTACGTGATAGTGGACAGTTTTGTTGCCGTTTTTAGGGTATATTCCCACAATCCGTGATAATTCTGAGAAGCTTCTAATGTGAAAACACAATAACTTTTTGTATAATTTTACTCCTTATTTATGTTCCTTGAAATTTCCTACCACTACCAAAACTCGTTGCGGTAGTCGTTGGTATAACATTTTCGTCATGTAAACGATTTATCCCAAAAACTCATTAATATTTCGTTATGGAAACTTTCGTCTATAGCTAAAAGTTCCACACATCCGCAACCACATGACTGCTACTTTGAAGTTACTAAAAGTATACCTTATATTTCTTATTGATGAAATAAATAAGGAAATTTTCCATCTATAACTTCACGCCTGTATTCTCCGAAGAGGTAAGCAGAGGTGCATTCCTGCACCCCGTTTCGCTATGTATCAGTCCCACGTAATAGAAGGCTCGCCTATTGCCGTTTTTCGAGCACATTTCCAGACTCAGTGCTGCTACTGAAAATTCCCTAATGGAAAAGCCCAATAACACTTTGAATAAACCGGGAATCGAACCCTGGACCTCTAGATCGCACGGCATATACTTGAGCAGGGAGACCACGAGACAGTCTCAAATTTTATATACCTATGTTTCGTAATTTCATTTGTACAACACATATAAGCTGGATAGTCTATTAAATTTTACCGGATCAGTTTTCTCAAAACCTTACAGTCTTAGTTAAAACGTAAATTAATTGAATTTCTACTTAAACATGCTTTATCTTGCCCTAACATTACAGGTCAAGCAATAGAGAAGGTCACAGCATGTATTTAATTAGTAAATCATTAAGGTCTCGATGGCCTCGAGGTATTTTTTTTGCATCCCATAGTCACATGCATAGTTCTGACCCCACACTAGGATACAAGTACAAGTCAAGGTTAGGGCGCGAGGTCAAGTAAAAACTCGACGGACGCGGGTTCAATACTCAGGTACACACCTCTGACTTTTCAAAACTATGGTATTCACAATGAATAATCACATACTTTAACAGTGAAAGAAAGCATCGTGAGGAAACTTGCACATCAAAATATCTTAGGTGTGTAGTCCGTCAACCCGCACTAGGCCAGCATGGTGGACTAAGGCCTAACCCTTCTCATTCAAGGTCCTACCCAGAGTAGGACATATAATATGGACTGATGAATAAATAAAAGCGTAAATCTTTAACCTTCCATCAGTTTTATTACAAACCCTCAAATACCTTTGAAATAGAAGCAATTACTTTTTCATTACATTATATTGTTCAATAAAAACTCGATCCGAGCGTAGTGTCTGCCAATTTCAATAACCTGATATCCGATACAGCTTCCTATAATTTTATTAAAGACAAAGTTGGCTCCACCATCCCTGGGGATATTAAGGTATTTTATTCGAGCGTCTTACGTTGCCTTATGACGACTAATGTTCATGAATTATGGAAGGTGTATATTCTGTTCAGGTGCAATGAGCGTGGCGCTTGAAATATGGGAGACTTCAGACTAAGAGTGGACACGGGCATAGTAAGTTTTTGAATGTTACGTTGGATTTTAATGTAATATTAAGAGTAAAGGAAATTTGGTAGTCAGAGTATTTAGGTATTCAATTATAATTGGTGTTAATGCTATTCTGTGTTGATTAGATATGGTGGAACAAAAATTTCAAAACTATATCTTGGTGCCTTGTAGCATTCTTATACTCGTTAAATTATGTCATTCTAATGCTATAGGGAATCAAAATTTATTTAATAATATTGACACATACCATCGTTCTTCTGCGGATCTCCTCATTCTTTATTCGATCACGTAGGGAAATGCATAGCCCTCTCCATAGCTTGCTGAGTGACCCTGAGCTTTTTTTATGAGACACATAGTTAGTGTCCACATTTATACATACATTTATCCTTGAATCCGCGAAGGGAAGACAAATACTTAAAAACACACACGTTCCGCTTAAAAATAGTATAGCACAACCATATAACTATTTAGGGGTCCCCGTGAGAATCAAACCCAAGACCTCTTGATCGTACGCCAATTCAACAGAACTAATATACCAGTTGACGCCAAAGACAACAAAACTACAAGTGAACTAAACACATTACTCAGCAGAACTGTTTTATTTTCAGCCGTCTCGAACGGTCTTACAAAATCAACAGGGCGAGAACTTTGCAAATTTCCCCCGCCTGTGTCCTGTAAACAAAAACTTTTTGGACACAAAGGGGGAGGCCGCAACTGGCCTCATCAATCAATCAACCCGCGACGGCTGAATTTGTACATACATACCTACAGTTTGACATCACTTGATGAATAGATAGCATGATATTGTTACTTAGCTATGTCTTTCCCTCGTTCAGTGTTGGGTTTCATTGTCTTTAGTATTTTTACGCGCTTCAGCCTGTATCTTTAAAGGGGTGAGGGTTAGCAGAGGTGCATTTCTGCACCCAAGTTTGGCATATTCAAATAGGGTGGTGAACTAAATTTTGAAATGACTAAATCTAAGTAATGTAATATTTTACAGGTTCAATAAATATTGTTTCATTTCATATTGTGTAACAATTCTCATGTTATACGGACGAGCCTAGTTTTTCGGGTACATTTCTACACATTTGTAACTGAGAATAACCTAATAAAAAAACCCAATTACACTGCCCGACTCGAGACCTCTCACACACTTATACCGCGAGACCACGAGGCAGTCAAGCTGCCTCAGCTAGGTATCCGGACTGTCTAAATCTAATTAAGTCTTACTACTAGGCAGGGCTTCTAACCCTCTCAGTTGTAGAGGAGGCCCGTTCTCAGCAGTGGGATATATTTGGGCTGATGACGACGACTAGGCAGGGCCATATTTAAGAGCAGTTAGGTCTTAAACCACTTTTGCATATTAAGTCCCTCCAATTTTGCATTACCAAAGGATAGTGTGCCTGCCAGCAGCGGAAAGCAAATAAGCGTGGTTCTTGTCCTGTGACATCGCACCGTCGCTAATTCGCATTATGACTACCAAGAGCCTTTAATCGATATTTCGTCATAGTACATTAGTTAGGGATCCAAGTCTTTGACACGCGGGCGCAGTTGGTTTGATACCACTTCACCCCTTTCACAAATATTTGGCTGAACGACAAAAAATTGTTACATAGGGTATTTGTGAGACCGAAAATTTCTTGTAATTTCATCACACTTTGACTTGGATCTAAGTTTTGAGTTAGAGCTATGTATGATACCTATGAGTGTTTTTTTGTTTATTTCTGCTTGTTTCCCAGTTCATTGAAAATAGAACTAAAAGTAATGAAGGAATGCGCACTCATTCCCTCAATACGCAGGGCCTTTTTATTTTTAATCCTCCTAAATTTGGCGTTCAACAAGTTATGATTCCCTAATTTGGATGCTTTCGTTCCTTTATTTATTGGCCCGTAAAATTGCACATAATCGAAGCGGAATTCAACTTCTAACGAGTACCAACTTCTTGTTGCTAATTACTTTCGCTCTTTGACTGTGAGAAAGTTTCGGGCCTCAAAAAAATCCAGTCATAATTGACTGGGACGTCTTGAGCAAATATTTTTATCTGAAATATTTTAAGGCGATGCTTTTTCATCATCATCAGCCCAAATACGTCTCACTGCTGGGCACGGGCCTCCTCTACAACTGAGAGGGTTTTTACAGAAGTCTATTTATTTAGTCGCACTGTTAAGCAGAAGACGGTAGATTCAATCCTGCATTGAGACAAGTAATAATTGCGAGATCTGCAGTTATTTGTTACTGTTATTTGTGAGAGCATTAATTCTCTTAAATGCTCTATATGGGACTTGTACCTTGGTGTGTCCGTCAATCTGCACTAGGCCAGCGTGGTGGAGGCCCGTGCCCAGCAGTAGGACTTATATGGGCTGATGATGACCTTGGTGTAAGGTTTTACATATACGTAAATTATGCTACATGCATACATATACATTCACGCCTATATTCTCCGAAGAGGTAGGAAGAGCTGCACTTCTGCACTCACATTTCGCCAATTGTATTTATGTCCCACGTAACAGAAAGCGAGCTTATTGTCGTTAAAGAGCACATTTACAGACTGCGTTCTATTACTAAGAATTTCCTAATGCAAAAACCCAATATCATTTTGTCAAACTATATCGCAAGGCACAAAGGTACTCTCGACACGATATAATAAGAATAAATAAAAACAAAATAATAAGAACAAATACCTCGAGACAATATTTTATAGTATTAAGTAATTAAAAAGAAATATACACCATCAATTGAATTATTAGAGCTGTTACTTCATCGACCAGCACGTACAAGCTAATCAATGTAACGTCTTCCAAGGAAATTACCAAACCTGGTAAGTTGAGCGTTGCGCTGAACTTCGACGATCAGGCAAAGTTCAGCTCGTAAATCAATTATACAAAGTAGCTGGATTGCATTGGCTGATCTAGAAACGTGAAATCGCTATGACAACACGTTATATAGTAAAGTTGGGATAAAGTACTACGAGCTCTAAAGTTCTCTAAGACTCTGGTCTTCGAACATCATAGGTGTGTAGTCCATCAACCTGCGCTAGGCCAGCGTGGTGGACTAAGGCCTAAATCTTCTCAGTTGTGGAGGAGACCCGTGACCAGCGTTGGAACGTATATATGGGCGCAAACTAATAAATAATGATTATGAGAATTTAAATACTCTAAAAATTATCAGACACTGTATTGACTGCTTATCTGTTTTAAAAACATGAGATATTTAATTTAATGTTTAATTATTTCTATTACTCCAGAAACTTTCAAAGTAAAATCAATAAGAATTAAATAACATTATTCTGACACTTGTTTTTATGTTTTATGTAATAAATAACATGTGATTATATTTACATATTGTTAATAGCGCCATTTGTAAAGTAGTGTTTGATTATTAAAATAAATTAGTATTATGTGTAAAATAAATTATTTGGATTTATGTAAAATTCATTATAATATTAATGTTGATTTTTGAACTATATTTCATAATTAATTGTACAGTAATGTTGTAAAGGAAATTGCAGTTGTTAAACGTTAAGTGACAGTTGGTTTTATATAAAACGGCCATTGCAGCTCACATTTAGTTCAGTTCTATACTAGAAATTGTCTGAAAATAAACCAAGCTATATTTTGTGTGAGTTTCTGTTATTATGGAGTCTGGACACGATAATTCTGGCGTATCGCTGACATATATATGTGCTGATGATGATGATGATAATTCCATATAATACCAACTTAAAAACTCCCTATTAGCCTTAGGTGTAGTTCTTAGAGCGTCACAAACAACCATTTATAACAGCGTAGATCGTTTTGCAATATAAAAGTATTGAAACATAAAATGAACTGAACTTCGCGTGTTGAAATTTATCGTTCATACTTAGGAAACTATTTTTTCCATGATAAAATCTATGCTGTGTTAATTCATACGAACTTTTGGCGTGCAGAAACTTTGCCGTGAGTTTGAGTCACGCCAAATATGAAAGTACTTGTTAAATATGCAACAGTGGTATTTTATTACAGTAGAAATTTATACATACATACATAAACTCACGCCTGTATTCCCTGAAGGGGTAGGTAGAGATGCATTTCGGCACCCTCATTTCGCCAGGTATGTATCAGTCCCACGTAATAGGGGGCGAGCCTATTGCCGTTTTTCGGGCACATTCCCAGACTCCGTGCTGCTACTGAGAATTTCCTAATGGAAAAACCCAATAACACTTTGCCCGATCCAGGAATCGAACCCAGGACCTCTAGATCGCACGGCACATACTTGTACCGCGAGACCACGAGGCAGTAGAATTTTGTATGTCTTATTTTAACTTTTGTGAAGTAGGTATAAGCGGTTGGGCAACCGCTTTGTCTGCGAGCAAATTATTGAAAGATAGTTAAGTTAGATAAGTGCCGCCACTGAGTTGGGTGTATTTACTTACAATTATAAAAGGCTGGCAATATTTTGTTCAACTTTTATTTAAGTAATAATTCACATCACTAGCTCTATCGACCAAAGCAACAAAAAAAAATCTCTATACATAATACATTGTACATCCATTACAAAACGAGTATGAGGACTGAAAAATATTTTTGATTCAACCGTCCTTTGATCCCAACCAGCTTTGATGTCGTCGGCGTTTAATTTATTCGTGATGAAAACGACAATTTAAAAAAACTATTTTAAACCCGTTTTTAGGTCCTGCGGGTTATTTATTTTCCGTTCAAGTTTTTTTCGTGGCTATGAACACTTTTTATACGCTATTTAAACGGCTTTTAAATTTTGATACGAGTTATTGTATGCGATGGAAAATCTAGCCAGCATTTTGTTAAATAGTAAAAAAATCATAATTGCATTCACTCACGCCTTTATTCCCCGAAGTATTCCTGCCTGTATTCCTGCACCCACATTTCGCCAGTTATGTATCAGTCCCACGTAATAGGAGGCGAGCATATTTCCGTTTTTCCGGGCACAATTCAAGACTCCGTGCTGCCACTGAGAATTTCCTAATGGAAGCACCTGATAACGCTTTGTCAGACCCGGGAATCGAACACGGGACCTCGTGATTGCATTGCACATACTTCTGCAGCGGGCACACGTGACAGTCGTTAAAAAAATCACATTACAAACAATTATACACAGGTAAACTTAATGCTAAAAGCAATCATTACACATTTGAAATAATTTGACAGTAGTTATAAAAAATGACAAAAAATGTCAGTCCAAGTTGGATTCTCAATTACAAAAAAAAAAAATCCTTAAATAAGAAATCGTTAGCAGAACATAATTTATTTTACACCTAAAATATAAAGCCTCGCCTCTCAGACTATTATATTTACACTCAAAAAATAAGTGGAAAAAGGTGACATAAGTTTTCTTTTCTCTTACTACCCAAAGATATATACATCAGAGTATAATATACAATGAAAACCACTTATTTTCAGTTTACAAACAAACCACAGGGTCACCTCCAACACGTGACGCCCTCGAAAACTTTGCTTGAAAATAAAACAATACTTTGCGAACTACTTAGGGACAAAGACACGAGACATCCAAGATCATCTATTTATGGCGATGGATAGCCATTATCGCATGTCCCCTAATCAATTTAATGGTTAACGGATCGCCAAAGTTTGTCGGATACCCGCAGAGCGATTAAGTGCGCTCTAATATTGCGTCCTAAATTGCTTGGGTTGGTATTCGAGGTATGCTGCGGGTTTTAGCCTCACGTGGAATTTCAGTATCCAGTTTTGTGTTTTGTTTACGAATGAATTTTGAAGCTGGCTGTTTTTGTTTACATTCTAACTGTTGTTTCTTGTGTTACCAGAAATTCCTTTGTTGCATTCGTATACCTAAACGCTTTTTCCAAATTCCTATATTTAGTTACATTAATTAAATAGGGAAGTGGAATGGAAGTGGTGATGGCCTCGAGGTTTAGGCACGCGATCGAGAATCTCGACGATCGCGGGTTCAAACCTTTGAATATTCAAGGTTATGTGTGTATTCACAATGAATTATCAACTTTAACGGTGAAGGAAAACATCGTGAGGAATCCGGCACACCTAAAATATTTTTAGGAATTACTTAGGTGTGTAGTCCGCTAACTCGCACTAGGGCAGCTTGGTGGACTAAGGCCTACACCCTCTCAGTTGTAGAGGTGGCTTGTGCCCAGCAGTGTGACGTATATGGGCTGATGATGAATAAGAAGAGACGTTTTCGGTGAGATAAAGTGACAATAGCATACCAGATAGTAAACGTGACATTGTCGAAATAAAATATTAACTGGCGAGACTCGCAACTCACGTCACTGGATGCCCTCTAGCCGGCTTGTGGACAATTCATATATTTTCTATATTTAACACTGCTTGTCAGTTTTGCAATTAAACGACGTTATACGAATCGCGTTCAAGACCACTAAATTAAACTCACTTTTACTGTTGGACACAACAGGACGTTCTTTGAAGTCGAACCAACAGCTATCGTCCCGTTCACTAAAACAAAAATATTAGGAGTACCCTACTTTGTCCAACACAAACATTTGACCCAACTAAGCATAGAACAATAAAGAAATCAACTTTAATCTGTGGGATACAAAGGTGTATTTAGCTATTTGTATGTAGGACGGCCACGAAGTTAGTCCCTTATAAGTGGAAGGTTCCTCATTATCTAGTAACATCGTAAATTAACAAACCCACGTAGACGAGACGCGTGTTCCGTTTCATAAAATATTCTTAAACGCAAACGTATTTTGTCGGGGTTTACGTTTTGGGTTCTCGCGAACGTACGGCTTAAAATGGTGTTTAGTTTGGAGTTAATTAAATTTCGTTGTAGAACTAAAACTCAGTTAATTCTTCGAAAATTGACGTTAGATAAATGAAAATTTATACGTAAAATGCCTTTTAGTTTAGATAAGTGCTTTTAATGGGGTTTTATTGGCCCTGCATTACTGACTTAAGCGGTGTGAAGTCCTAATTCCCGGCTTGGGCAGTGTTATGTTTTTTTCATTAGGAATTTCTCAGCAGCAATACGTTTTCTGGAAGCGTGCGTAATCGAAATATGTACGAGATTGATTGGCTGGAAAAAAACTTGTCTCACTGAGCTATCAAAATGCTAGTAGGATATCAGTATTATTTATTTTGGAATCGAAAACAAATTCATACTAATCAATCCTTATAAACCTAAAAATCCTTATATAAGGGGTAGGCAGAGGTGCATTTCTGCACCCACATTTCGCCAGGTATGTATCAGTCCCAAGTAAAAGTGGACGAGCCTATTGTCGTTTTACGGGCACATTTCCAGACGAAGTGCTACTACTGAGAATTTCCTAATGGAAAAGCCTAATAACAATTTGTCCGACCCGGGAATCGAACCCAGGACCGCTAGATCGCACGGCACATACTTGTGCAGCGAGACCACGAGACAGTCAACAAAGTAACAAAGAGTGATTTCATGTAATTATACTACCTGCACTTACTTGTTACACTTACAAATACTCTAAACTACATCTCTAAAAACAACTTCCATAAATTTTCGACGGCTAATCATACCCTCGAAACCGATTGATCCGCCTCTAAACAATTTAGTTGAGTCTCAAATTTCCCGAGGCCTATTTTTATTTTGAAATTTCATTACAATTTATGCTCTTGATCCCGGTGTGCGAGACCCCCAACTTTGTTAATTTCACTGGAAGTTGATCTCAGTGGGGGGTTATTACGTAGACGGCTAGGAAGTCGACTGGGCATTCGGTGCTCCGAAGTTGCCGATCGTTTGAGGTTGTGAATTATCGAATTTGAGTAGTTCCAAGTAATTGAGTATTCCGTGGAGTAACGCCTATGTTGCGAAGATGTTTGGAGTAGGTATGTTCAGAGTACTGCCGTGCGGTATAAAGGAATGTCATGATAGATCTAATAGTTCCTGTTTTTTTTTGTTTAAATAAATAAATACACCCAACAGTCACATACATAATTCTGACCCCACATCAAAATACAATTCTTGTGTCCTGGGTATCAGAAACTACGAGAGACTTTCGGTCTCACAAACACCCAGACCAGAAACAAATATTTGTGGATCACACAAACATTTGTCTCGGTGCGGGGATCGAACCCGCGGCCTCTCGTTTCGCAAGCTGGTGTCTAGCCAACTGCGCCACGGGGCTGTTTATTAGATAATTTCTGTTATCTATGTGAAGAAAAGTTAAGTTAAGCGTACTCAGAGAATTGTTTTTAATGGAATTTAGCATATAAATAAATAGTTTGTGATTATTTGTATAATTATAAATAAGAAAGATTTGCGATCGTTTCCGATTTATGTTGTAACCAAATTGCTGCGATATTTTACATAAACTTATTTTTCTCTTCTTCAAACAAAATGCTTATATAATATATGAAAAAGTAAAAATATTACAATTGATAAGTTTGAATGCAACATATTACAGGCAATTATGCGGTCAACCGAGGTCCTATGTAAAAGGTCACACAAACGAAGCCCAGCACGTCTTATTTTGTAATAGTTTACTAAATTTTTTGTACTATATTAATTAACACACCTAACAGTGACAAACATTGTTCTGACCCCACACTAGGATACAAGTCCTGTGTCGTGGGGATCAGAAACTACAAGAGACTTTTTCGGTGTCACAAACACCCAGACCCGAAACAAATAGTAGTGGATCACACAAACATTTGCCTCGGTGCGGACATCAAACCCGCGGCCTCTCGTTTCGCAAGCTGGTGTTTAGCCAACTGCGCCACGGGGCTGTCAAATAATAAATTTAGTTTACTATTTTCTACCAGCTTAATACTCGGAATCCCTCATATAAATACACGGTCTGACCACAAAATTAAAATTTAATTCCTAGTGATAAAAATCATTTTACTTAGATAAAAGTGGATGAAAACTATTTCTGATATAATATACAGCGAATGAGTTTTCTGTACCAAAATTCATAAAATTAATTCAACAATGTTTCACCTTAAAACTACACCTACTTATAGTAGCCCAAACAAAGTTGTTTTTTTAATATTTAATACATCTAAAAACAGCAACAACCTAAGGTTTCCCTATAAGAACTAATTTACTTAATCTGGACCGTGTTCGTACGGTCACGTCCCGTGCATTTCGGTTCGTAAGCCCACGTCCGTGGACCAAGATTGCGTGGCTCTAATCACTTTCTTCCACAAAGGGGTCTGTTTGACGTTTCCGGACCAGCTTACATCTTAATAGGATTAACATTCTATTTATAGCATAGAATGTACTTCAATTGTATGGGAATTTAGAACGTTATTGTCATCCTACGTCCATCCCCTTAGATTCGTTGAGCTTCATTGCTCGGTGTCAATACTGTGCGTGCCGCTGTTGAGCCTGGAGCACGGGAGTGACGGATGAGTGGTAGGATAGGGCCAAAAAAATCCTACGTACAATTTTCTACGGGAATTTTAATAATGTTTTTGAACAGCAGTGTTCTTACCATAAGGTTTTGTCACTTTGCTGGGTTAAAAAAATACAGGGTGTATTCAGATCGTGATCGGAAACTAAGGCAGGTGATTGATTATAAACCCATTGGCGTTAAAAAAAATCCCGACAAAAAAGAAAAAAATATATTCAATGGATGCGGTTGTAAGGAAAACAACTGTTTATATTAAAAAATTTTAACTAACACCCGCTGTGAAAACCGCTTCGCAATGGATGAGAATTTTAGATTAGAAATTAAAGCATTTTGTTGCATTGTGAGTGATTCATAGTAATGACGTCACATACACGGTATACTTTTAATATAGACATACAAGACATAACAGTCATATAGACCCCACACTAGGATACCAGTCCTGTGTCATGGGTATCAGAGACTACTATGGAAGCGATCTAACTTCCATATTTTACAGTTACATAATTTCACTCGTTAAATATTCCATCTTGCCCGGTTGTCTGGAAGATATCGCTTATGAGCGATAAGACCGCCGATTGTCCACTTTGTTATAAGTTGTTTCTTCTATTGTTATTTCTCTGTTTAAATGGTGAACAATAAAGTGTATATCTATCTATCTAATTTCTTCATTATGAAAAGTAATGACTTTCGACATCTACATAGCCCTGGCATATCCCAGCTGATTCCAATACATACATATGTATAATCAGAGCTAACTAACTGACTCAGCCTTTCAGGTACCAATGTACAATTTCCTCGATCCCGAAGCAACACGTAAAGGGGATTAGAAGTCTTAGATCGTCGCTCCACGGCGTAGACTCCAAGTAATCTGGCCAAATCAATGCTTGTTACACGTTGCTACAGATTAAGAAAATCATGGCAGTAGGTACTCCGTACTTACACCAGACGCATATTTAAAACCCTGTTGTTGAAGCTATGAATTAAGCTAGTAATTTTTATTCTTGGTTGTGCGTATAAAGTATGGGATTTCTAGGTCGATAGTTGAAGAAAAGATTTATTATTGGCTAGTGCACGAAAATACTTTTTTTTTTAAATAAAACAAACAACTAATAACTACTCGTACAATTCACACAGCCAACAGTTGATTGAAGTTATACTTCAGACCATTCAAGGTAACTGACTAAAATTCAACCAACTCATTTAATATTAATCATAGATTAGGATTTACAGGGTATTAACCCGCACTAGACCAGCGTGGTGGACTAAGGCCTAAACCCTCTCAGTTGCAGAGGAGGCCCGTGCCCAGCAGTGGGACGTATATGGGCTGATAATGATGATGATGATGAAAGACCAGTGAGCGCCAATAATTCTGGAGATTTATATATATCGAAGGAAAACCGGCTTTGACATGTGTGACGTCAGCAACTCTGACGTCACAATTGTTGGTTTCATTATTATTATGAATATTATGGGTTGTCCTTAGGAAAACATTGTTATTTTCATGATTATTATTCATATCTTGGGTTTTCTTTACGAAAACTTTACAACTGACAAAGGCTGATAGCCCAGTATTTTCTAAGAATAGCAGTGACATCGTTATTATTGGAGGATTCATTTTGAGAAGTGATTTTCACAATTCACTTCAATCAAAATTCCTTTTAATTTCCCAATACATGTACATGTTTGCTGTCCGCGCGTAGACGGACGAATGCTCGAATAGTGGGGTGATCGAGACCGGAGGGGGGCGACCGCCCGTGAGTCATTCTGTGAGCGATGACATAGCTCTCAGTATATAGTTTTACTTCGTTATATATCCTTGAAATTAATAAAAGACACTTGGGAAAAGTTTATCTGGTTTTTTAAAGTTACTTAATTAGAAGCTATACTTCACTTTACCGATGACGGAAATGACAACAAAAACGACGTTTCGCATTCATCAAAAAACACAAAGCAAAAACACATGACAAACCAACAATGAACCATTCACTTGATCACGTAAACACGTTCAGCGTGTTTGGGACGAAATCACGGCGCTGTCCCATTTCGCGTGATAAAGCCGCCGCCGATTCGGCCAGCCAATCACCAAAACGAAATTAATGCGGGTCCGCTGACGTGACTGTGGGTGTTGGTGACGTACCTGGGAGTAGGATTGTGTGAAAAATTCTGCTAGAGATTATTTTATGCTCTTTGGTCCCGTGTGTGTTGTGAGATCTAGAGGTCTGAAGTCCTAATTCCAGATTAAATCCTTCGCTTGTCTTCTTATATGTAAATCTTCTGTGCGTGTGTATGTGACTAAACGCCTTGTAAACGGCTGAACTGATTTGAATGACTTTTTTGTGTTTATTCCAGTGGATTCGAGAATAGTTGAGATTCACAATTCGGTCCAATAGATTGTTTTTTTTTTTTATTTAAAATATTGCTCAGAAATTTGTAACAGGCGTTTTAATTTGTACTAATATTATAAAGATTGCCCCCGATATCCCGAGTTCCATTTAGTATCATTCTAGTATTTTGGTTTTCCATCAGAAAATTCTCAGTAGCAACAAGCAGTCTAGAAATAGGCTGGAATATTTAACACAAATATTGAATCATGGATTCAGGAATCTACCTACCCTTTCATGAATACAGGCGTGTCTGCAATAGTCACTGCGAAAGAACGCACTTTTCATATGTAAAAAAGTCTCTGTGAAACGCACGCCGAGCTCCGCATTGTCGCCTTTGATGTTTTCCTCCCCCTCCCGCACCTTCCCTTCCCTTCGTACGGAAGCCGGCTTCTTTTTAATAGCCCTTTTCAGTTGTCTAGGGTTTACATTCGTATTTTCTGGGATTGCTCGGTCAAATATCAAGGGATGTTTAAACAAAGTTTATTTAGGCTCCAGGGTTAGACCGTTTGATTTGATAACACGGAAAACTTATATTAAGTAGCAGTTTTACTGTCACGTGTCATTTGTGAAGATTGTCAGAAGTGCTACTTACCCAAACTCATGCCGGCTTTCCTTTTACACTTGTTCCATAAATGTTGGCTTGCAATGAACTAAATCTCCCAATCTATTGTCTCCCAATTTAGTGAGCGTAACCCGCTAATAAAGAAGAGACAAAGTTGGTTGGCAAAGTTTTATTTAATAAACCCAAATTTCGCCTGTTGTTTTAAATCTCATGTAGCAGAACGTATCGGACACACTTTATTTATTTATTTATTTACACTTTATACATATATTATGTAAAGGTGGACTTAATGCCTGAGGCATTCTCTTCCAGTCGAACCTTAGATGGTGCAGAGATGAAAAGCGTAGGTGTAAATTAAATTATAATAATATTAGTGCGGATTTTATGTACGGAATATTACACCGTCTAGATGTCTTCCATAACTCCGAATGCACTCTTCAAACCGGACGAGCAAATTTGTAGAGACACGTCGCAGAACATCAACTGAGATGGCCCTTACCTCTGGTGTTATTTTACTCTTCAGCTGCTCTAATTTCGTAAGAGGAGTATTAAAAACTCTTGCTTTGAGATAGCACCATAAAAAAAATTGCTGGGGTCAAGTCGGGAGATCTGGGTGGCCACAATATGTCTCCCAAGCGGCTTATAATTTTTCCCGGAAACAACGCTCTCAGTGTGTCCATCGAGACCCTAGCTGTATGGGCTATGGCCCCATCTTGCTGAAACCATACGCCCGACTCGTCAACATCCTCTGCTTGTAGCTGCGGTACAAAAAAGGTTTCAATCATGTCGGTATACCGCTCACTCGTCACTGTAACCGCTGCACCTCAGTCATTCTCAAAGAAAAATGGCCCGATGATTTTCTCCGACGATACTGCGCACCATACAGTGCTGTGGGGCTGTGCAGTGCTTTCTAGTACTTTTGGTATGGATTGCTGGATAATCAGTAAAGGCAATTTTGACGATTGACGTACCCTTCGAGGTGGAAGTGTGACTAATCGCTAAAATAAACATTGCCCATCCCATTTCCCCTGAAAAAATCTCTAACATCTTGTGACAGTAAATTTTTCGCTTATTGTGGTCTTCTGGGTGGATTTTTTGAACAATTTGGATATTATAGGGATGTAAATTTAAGTCCGAGGCCAAAATTCACTGAATACTTGAACGATGGAGGTTTAAAGAGGCAGCATGTTTTCTAATTGATCGTCGTGAATGGTCCGCGACCGCAGCGGCGACTCGGTTAATGTTTTCAATCGATCGTACAGGTCTATTTCGTGGACCAATTGAATGATTCAGTAAACATCCTGTCGCTCTAAGCTTTGCTACCCACGACATAATTAACTGAATACTCGGGGCATCACTTAAACGGCAGATTTTAAAGCGCAACGAAAACTCATTGCAAAAATATGTATCTACTGCGTACGCGCGATGCGCGCCAGACCACTGCGGCATGGCGATTAAAAAATCCGCACTAAGCACCTATCGAACGCTACCGCTGCCCTTCCGCTAGCTCCGCTGGTTGCCGTAATAATCGTGTTTAAAGTTTAAAATCGGCGCTGAGACACCCTTTACTACACACAATATTAAGCTAATACATAAATACAATACAAAAAAAAACATAATTATCTTAAATACATAATAAAATTATAATATATATACATAAATAAATACATAAAGGTTTAAAATACAATAAATACATACATACTTTACACGAATGACTTCATGGTTACCAAAAACATCATAACAAAAAAAAAACAATAGCAGTATAAAATTGGAAACGAATCAGAATCTATCGCACGCCACAGTTTATTTCAGGAAAGCAGCTAAAACAGAAAAAATGGGAGCGCATCAAAGCATTACCTAAATCTAAATAAACACAGATCTTAGTACAGTACGTTTGCCCGTTGAGTGTAATTTATTTTTAAGCACATTTTAATCTGCCGGATCTTCTCCGGGTCAACGAGTCAAGTATCATTAATTCATTCCGTTAATTACTTTCGCTGCTTTCCTTCGTATTAGAACTTCGTAACGTTCACGCGTAATAATTTAGAAAAACGAAAAGACTAAGAGAAATTTTACTATTACAAAAATTAGGTTCGGCTCAATGCCATTTAAAACATTTACATACACCTATATAGCACGCTAATATATCTATCCCCTGATGGCCTCGAGGTTTAGGCGCGCGGTCGAGAATTTCGGCGGTCGCGGGTTCAAACCCCAGGCACACACCACTGACTTTTCGAAGTTATGAGTGTATTCACAATGAATAACACTTGCTTTAACGGTGAAGGGAAACATCGTGATAAAACCTGCACACCTAAAAGGTCTTTGGAATTTCTTAGGTGTGTAGTCCACCAACCCGCACTAGGCCAGCGTGGTGGACTAGGGCCTTAACCCTCTCAGTTATAGAGTAGGGCCGTGCCCAGCAGTGGGACGTATATGGGCTGTTGATGAGACTCTTTGTTACTTTGTTGACTGCCTCGTGGTCTCGCTGCACAAGTATGTGCGGTGCGATCTAGAGGTCCTGGGTTTGATTCCCGGGTCGGGCAAAGTGTTATTGGGTTTTTCCAATAGGAAATTGTCAGTAGCAGCACGGAGTCTGGAAATGTGCCCGAAAAACGGCAATAGGCTCGCCCCCTATTACGTGGGACTGATACATACCTGGCGAAATGTGGGTGCAGAAATGCACCTCTGCCTACCCCTTCGGGGGCGTGAGTTTATGTATGTATGTGTACTCTTTGTTACTAACACTATAAAGACGAATGTTTTTATGTTTGTCACTACTTTACGCTTACACGTCAGGACTTATTTTAATGAAATTTTGAATATAGCTCACAAAACTTAACACATAGGTATATTACTCCGGAAAATTTGGAATGAATGCGAAATCGTACACATCTAAAGCCTTACGAGTATAAGTACCAACACAAACCGCAGTCAAATATGCCCCAATACTCGTGTACATGTCGCTGGGTACGTGAACTAGACAAGCGCCGCGAGATTGGAATACATTCAGCGAACCGCAAATATGCGCCCGTTTATTATTTGTGTCGCGGGTACGTACTAGTGCTTGTATCTAGATGTGATGGCCTCGAGGTTTAAGCGCATAGTCGAGTCAAGCTTCAAGTCAAGTCAAATCCCAGGCACACACCACTGACTTTTCCAAGTTGTATGTGTATTCACAATGAATTATCACGTACTTTAACGGTGAAGGAAAACATTTGCATTTTGCTGGTGGTAGGATTTTCTTCAATCATGGTGAAAGGATGACCGTGCCGGCATTTTTTGGCCGGTTTGTCGCGGTCGGTCCTTTGATCGCCATGATTGATAGTCCCCCAAACTTCTTCACAATAAGGTGAAGAGGTATTCGGCCGGCATGATTGTGTCGACCAACGGGAGACCATCATCTCTCGCTGGTCGGCACTTTTTCTGGACTCCATTGCGCTTACCATCAGGTGCAATGGGGTCACTTTGCCGTGCCAGAATAAAAAAAAAAAAAAAAAAAAAAAAAAAAAATCTTCAGGAAACCTGCATGCCTATTTTTTCTTAGAAAATCCTTGGGTTTATACCCCGCCAACCCGCACTTCGCCAGCGGGGTAGACTAAGGCCTAACACTCGCAGTTGTAGAGGAGGTCCGTACCCAGCAGTGGGACGTATATGGACTGATGATGACGATGTAGACGCGCCTGGGTCTAATAAGAACTAAAGGAAAGATATTGACTAGGCTGGAATCGAACGGTATGTCTTATAAAATTGAATTAATGAGCTGCTCTGATTCGGATATAGTAATCTTTGTACATCAATATTGTAAAGTATTTATTCATGGCAAAGAGCAACACTGAAGTTTCTTTCCCGTTTTTCTTTAAGGGTGACTGCTTTCCGTGCAAAATTTTCAAATGACTGAATCTATGTTATGTATTTTACATTTAATCTTTCATTCGACTTGGTAACTATTCGTATCCACTGAAAATAACAATTATACACAAGGTTTCCTTTCTTATTAATAAATAGCTGTCCCGACAGACGTCGTCCTATCCGCAAAAACTTTAAGCGATATGCTGACCGCAGCGCCACCTACCAGGTCCAATTGTGTTTTGAAGTCATCCAGGGACCCATTGGAATACACATAGTAAATTTCATCCCAATCGGTCCAGCCGTTTAAGAGGAGTTCGATAATATACAGACAAACATTAATTTTTCAATAAATAGATTTCATTGCGGTTTAAATACGATCCAATATCTTAGACTGTCCATCTTACTGCACAATATAAAAATTCTGCGGCAATTACCTGTTAGGTAATCTTTATCTCCATCAGGTCACGAAAATCCTTAATAATATGTTTCTAACAGAAAATCGTTAGTTAACCAATCCTCATCATTGATTTAATCCCACACATCTCCATTGGATCCAAAAAGCCCCTGCTTAATGCCAAACCAAATGATAAACCAAAACCAAAAACAACCGCTTCATTAAGCCGCGCAAAATAAAAATATTTTCCAGCCCATTCAGAATTACGCCAAAACATTTTAGATGAGTATTTAAGTATTCAATAAAGTAAAACAAAAGCACTCTGAATGGATCCGTCGCAGAATTAATTACCGTTTTTTTGCTCGGTTAAAATTAATTACTTGCCTCTACACGTCCTAGGGTTGTCAACAAGTCCTCCAGGCCGGCCGGTAATTGATACAGGCTGAATCGAATCGTACCGATATTCCCGATGGGAGATAAGGCTGGCAATCCTGTTAATTGGCTGTTGTTACGTCATTGGCTAACACCGTTTCATATTACCTATGTGCTTTCGCGGTTAGCTAATGTCTGGTTTTATTGGTATATTTTTCGATTATTATTATGTTGAATGAAAATTTATTAATTAATTAACATACACCCGCAGTATTGTTTTGTTAATAAAACTAATAATAAAGTCATTTGTATTGTTTGAATTTTTCATCATAAATAAATTAACAAAATTAAAAAATATATAAAGGAAGAAACAAAAATACTTTATAGATGAACATACCAACTTAAAATTTTAAACTAAATTATGAATAAAAGAAATTATTTTTCTTTGTTAATTATATTAATTAAGGCACTTACTATTTTATAAAGTATCCTAGCAGTCTCCTTTTGAATTTGTTTCGTGTGGAAAATTCATCGATATCAGGTGTTTCGATTCAGGTATCGAAACTTTTTATAGAATATTGTGTAATGTATTCCAAGGTTGACTCTGAAGTGGCAGACTAAAGGTTTTTTTTTATTTAAATCAGGAAATACGATATATACAGGTGTATTCAGACCGTGATCGGAATCTAAGGCAGGTAACCTATGGTTAGGTTATACCTATGGTTGTTAGGAGGAAAACTTCAATTTTTTTTATTTTTTGTCGGGATTTTCTTTAACGCCAGGGGGTTTGTAATCACCGTAGCTATTACCTGCCTTAATTTCCGATCACGGTCGGAATACAACCTATGTTTTAACCGCACAACTCTACGCTACTTTCTTCAAAATAAGTTCAAAAACACGTCTAGGTGATCCACACATATTGCCTTCTGGGATCAGTTTATTTGCATGCATTTCAAAACTGACCCTATGATTAGTTCAAGCAGCGATGGCCTCGAGGTTTAGGCGCGCAGTCGAGAATTTCGGCGGTCGCAGGTTCAAACCCCAGGCACACACCACTTTACGAAGTTATGTGTGTATTCACCATGAATTATCACTTGCTTTAACGGTGAAGGAGAACATCGTGATAAAACCTGCACACCTAAAAGTTCTTAGGAATTTCTTAGGTGTGTAGCCCGCCAACCCGCACTAGGCCAGCGTGGTGGACTAAGGCCTAAACCCTCTCAGTTGTAGAGGAGGCCCGTGCCCAGCAGTGGGACGTATTTAAGCTGATGATGATGATTAGTTCAATTAGTAAAAGATAAGTACATAATTTATCTTGACTTAAAACATTTAGACTTGACGTTTATTATCGACAATCAAAAATAATCCATCATCAATAAGCCACAACTACAAAGAGACGTGAACAATAAACAACAAGTCCATATACTTTGATATAGGGAGCATTTGCAAACGACATTACATTGTGTTTGGCACGCACGAGTAACCCCTGATCTCCGCAGGAAACAAAACGATGGAGGCACCGCCAGTAATTTTCTACGTCGATAAACCAGTCAATAGTAGAATATTTGTGCTTCTAACAGAGTAATGCGAAGGAGATATGGCTCTCAAATAATACATACATACATACATAAACTCACGCCTGTATTCCCCGAAGGGGTAGGCAGAGGTGCATTTCTGCACCCACATTTCGCCAGGTATGTATCAGTCCCACGTAATAGGGGGCGACGAGCCTATTTCCGTTTTTCGGGCACAATTCCAGACTCCGTGCTGCTACTGAGAATTTCCTTATAGAAAAACCCAATAAACTTTGCCCGACCCGGGAATCGAACCCAGGACCTCTAAATCGCTCGGCACATACTTGTACCGCGAGACCACGAGGCAGTCTCTCAAATAATATCATTTTGATATTTACAGTTTTTAACAACATCTTAAGAAATAAGACTAAATAATATTTAAATAAATAAATAAATAGCAGTGATGGCCTCGAGGTTCAGGAGCGTGGTCGAGAATTTCGGCGGTCGCAGGTTCAAACCCCAGGCACCTCTGACTTTTCGAAGTTATGTGTGTATTCACAATGAATTATCACTTGCTTTAACGGTGAAGGAAAACATCGTGATAAAACCTGCACACCTAAAAAAAAAAGTTCTTAGGAATTTCTTAGGTGTGTAGTCCGCCAACCCGCACTAGGCCAGCGTGGTGGACTAAGGCCTAAACCCTCTCAATTGTAGGGGAGGCCCGTGCCCAGCAGTGGGACGTATTTGGGCTGATGATGATGATGATGATGATAGCCCGCCAACCCGCCCTAGGCCAGCGTGGTGTATAAGACAACTTGACATTAAATTTAGCGAAACGTGGGTGCACAGATGTACTTCTACATACATAACCTCACGCCTGTATTCTCGAAGGGGTAGGCAGCAGTGGCGGTAGTTCCATAGAAGCCCAAAAGCACATTTTGACTTACAAAATTCCTAATAATAATTTTTATTCCCAACCCGCACTAGGCCAGCGTGGTGGACTATGGCCTAAACCCGCTCAGTTGTAGAGGAGGCCCGTGCCCAGCAGTGGGACGTATTTGGGCTGATGATGATGATTCTTTATTCTTTAAATCTTTATTTAACAAAAGCAATTCGACATGTAAAGGAGAATATCCTGACCCAAAAATAAACGTTATAAACTAGACATTACAATATTAATGTGTAACGCTTTTGGGCTTGTATGGAAGTAACGCCACTGGTAGGCAGAGGTGCATTTCTGCACCCTCATTTCGCCAATGATTTCGTACGTATAGGGGCGAGATACGCGAACATAACTTTTTAACAGCTCCATTAATGGTAAAAATACCTGCGTCTCACAAAAGAGGCAATATAACTGTGATAATAACAATAAATGTGACATAACACTGAACTTCCAAGAGCAAACGAAATATAAATTGGAATACTCAATTACCTGTAATTTCAACCGTAAAATATTATTTTAACTGCCCTCTTTTTATCTTCAGTGCATATCCGAAATGCATTCGAAATTCCATTGATTCCAATGAGGTTTTTTTTAATCTATACAAATAAATAAAATTGGAGTGTCTGTTTGTAATATAGAAATAACCGGTTTTTAATAAATGCATATGGATGTATACACGGTACATATACCAAAATAACGTTTTTTACAATTTTTATCTGTCTGTCTGTCTGTCTGTTTGTTCCAGCTAATCTCTGAAACGGGTGGACCAATTTTAACGGGACTTTCACTGGCAGATAGCTGAACTTAGGCTACTTTTATTTTAGAAATTTTATTATTTTTATTAATAAACAATAAAAAAATAACTACTATTTCGCGCGGGCGAAGTTGCGGGCATAGCTAGTATGACAATAAAAGTGAATGTGTTGGATTAAACAACTAATGTTAACGGCAGATCCTATACTGGTGAACCCAACATATATATTTTTTGTGTTTTTAAATCGGCAATCAGTCGCTAAACTATAAGCAGATCATCATCATCATCAGCCCAAATACGTCCCACTGCTGGGCACGGGCCTCCTCTACAACTGAGAGGGTTTAGGCCTTAGTCCACCACGCTGGCCTAGTGCGGGTTGGCGGACTACACACCTAAGAAATTCCTAAGAACTTTTAGGTGTGCATGTTTCATCACGATGTTTTCCTTCACCGTTAAAGTACGTGATATTTTTTTGTGAATACACACATAACTTCGAAAAGTTAGAGGTGTGTGTCTGAGGTTTGAACCTGCGACCGTCGAGATTGTCGACCGCATGCCCAAACCTCGAGGCCATCACGACTTATAAGCAGATATTTTATGATAAATATGACACGAAAGCGATAAGGCCAGTGCCTCAACAACCCAACATCATAGTATTGAAACCACGTGTTGTGTTCGTGATGGTATTCCCTCCCAATGGTTGAAATTTGAGCAAAAACCACTCGATAGTTTTAACAAAAGTCGCGATTAAACATCTTAAGATTTCTTTCTGGTTTTTATATCGCGGGGCGAAAAGCCCTACTTATTTTTTATTTTTTCCATTTCATATTTGTATACTTCAATATGTCGTTTATAAATTCCGGGTCATTTGAATAACGCAATATTATCGTCATCGTCGTAACCAGAAACCCAGCTACCCTACGCGTTTTGTAAAAAATCACATACTACGAATCCATGAAACTTTCGATCACACGTCACTTGTGCCGCACCATTTGAACATAAACCCAACAAAGTACCTTAAACCCAGAAAACGAATTGCGTGAAACGAAACTCGGAGAACTGTATATAAAAAAAAAAAAAAAAAAAAATACTCCACGATGGAGAAATATGGAACGTCACAACAGTATAACAAGACCTTACATTTTCAGTTTTCACAAATGTAACAGAGCTATTTGTACGCGTGACAAGTTTTCAGGTCGCGGGAATTGCATTCGATCTCAACAAAAGCAGGTCCCGTGCAGAAATTAGAACACGTTTACAATGGAGCCCGTATGGCTTGCCGTCTCGTCTGCGTCGCATATTCAAGTTTCGTCGTATCCTACGAATAAAGGCGTAACTGCAAAATAACAACTTTACAGGAGGAGGTTTTTTGTGTTTTATTTAAACACTAAGGGAGATTTTTGAGTTGTTAACATTTGAAGTGTCGATAAACTGTTCGGGGATTGTTATAAAATCGTTGATATGATTTTTTTGTCAATATTTCTGTCAAAATTGTCCCTTATGTCTTTATTCTTCGGAATAAAAAGTAAAAACTTGGAAGCAATAGACGTTATGCCTTTTTTCGCCGGATTTAAAATTGTTAATGAAAGGTAAGTTAGTGAAAATAATATTAAATTCATGCATGCAAACTGCATAGAAATGTGAAAAAACAACAAAATAAAATTTGCCCGGGGAATAAGGCCACAAAAGCGATTAGGGCTAAGAACTCTTCATACTAATACCATATGACAATTCCGTGGAACAAAACCACAAATACCACAGCGCCTTTTTTCTACGGAGTTCTTATAATTACATCAAAAACAATGATTTATATACGTTTCTCTCTACAACTGGTTAATATTCTTAACATTTCGGTTTTCACACTTCACAATCATAATATTGCATAGAATACTACGCATAATCCACTTTAAAAAATAAGAAAAGCAAATGAATTTTAACGCACATGTGTAAACATTGTTTGTAGGTACTTTCTTCGTGTTGGCTACTGTGGCATTTCAATACTAGTTTCCGTCCTCTTCATTCTTCTTTCGTTTCATTATAGTTTAAGCAAACCCTTAAGTATCTCGAAGTTATTAGGTATTATTGCACGGCCCAATCGTGCAGCCACGGTGCAGTAGGCGCGAATGGTGCGAGTCCGCGGAATAACGGCGGAGTGGCGCCTGCGCCCGACTCACTCCTGCGCTTGCCCCGTGCTCCCGGGACGAAAAAAGACACTGCGACTGTTGTGGCTGTTTCCGTCGGATGATTCCAGAGGATAACAATAGTGGCTATTTTTAAACCTTTATTTTCTGGTGGATAAAATGTAATTTTCTGAGTTTTTTTTAATGAACGTGATGTAATAGGTGTAGCCGATATTAATTATGGAATAAAAATAAAAAGGCACAACGGCCATAGTGGCTTTATTCGTAGGATACGACGGTTTTTAAAGTAAACTGGAAAGGGCAGTGGGCGTCTTCTTAGTCACTACTGGGAACATGCAGAATAATAGAACGTAAAATTTAAAACTGCTGTTTCTCGCCAATTGGTTCTTTGCTTTGATTCGCAATGCACTTTCTAGAAGGTAATAAGGTAAGTTGTGTCCTAATATAAAATACTTTCCTGAGATAAAAAGTACCCTATGCCCTATTCGATTCCCGGATCCGGTAAAGTATTATTGGGTTGTTCTATTTGTGCCACGGAGTCTATAACTGTGCCCGAAAAACGGCGAAAGGTTCGCCCCCTATTACATGGAACATCAGTTCCACAATAATAGGTTTGTAACGATTACATACCTATTATTGTGGCATACCTAGCGAAATTTCAATTTCAATTTATTTCAATGCAAAATGAAAATAACAAATCAGAAACATATCAAATATAGGATAAGCGTTGACGCCTGCAAAAGTGTTGTAACTGTGTCGCAGACATCAAGCATCCTTCTAGTTCACAATAACAAATATCTAAAACAAAATAGCAAAATATTGAACAAAAATTATAAAATTTATAAGATAATAACATTTAGATACATTATAAAATTAATAAGATGATAACATTTATTATAATTTTCTTAAATACTAATTGAGTGCATGCAAGTGTGTGTGTGTGCGTGTGTGTGTGTGTGTGTGTGTGTGTGTGTGTGAGTGTGTGAATTTATAAAAGTTTAGAAAAAATTAAGTATATATTAGCGAAATATGGGTGCGGAAATGACTACCCCTTCGGGGAATACAGGCGTGAGGTTGTGGTATGTAGGTACCACTCAAAATATTTAATTCTTAAATATATCACACAATATGCACACTTGTGACTGATGAGTCGAATATTGCAGCACTAAGCCTAGTATTAAACGCGTCCTCGATATATTGTGAAAGCTGCGAGCTCCATGTTAATAAATTCACGACTCACCCCATCATTGTGTACCGAAATCATTGCGCCACGTCCAGCAACGTATTCCAGAGAATGCATGTAGCATCCAAGAGTGCAACTGTGAAATTGGTTTAGCTGTGAGGTTTCTGCATTACGCAGCGTTAAAACATTGCTTGGAATATATTGAATTCCTGCTAAGGCTTGCAATAAAGGTTTGAAAGGCAATCCGATAATGTGGAATTATTGGTTTAGCGCTGTTTTTTCGTTCTCGTGGTTTCAGCCAGTTTCATAAATGTTGTATATTTTATATGTGTTTTTTCGTGTAGTAACATTTTTCTACTTTAGTCGCATGTTGCGTTTGCTATGATGCCCTCTAGATGGCAGTAATGGTATTAACTAATATTTATCCTATTTTTATTCATCATCATCATCAGCCCATATACGTCCCACTGCTGGGCACGGGCCTCCTCTACAACTGAGAGGGTTTAGGCTTTAGTCCACCACGCTGGCCTAGTGCGGGTTGGCACCAAGCTCGCCTAGTGCGGGTTTTTATTCACCATTCATATTCATATTCCATTTTATGTGCGCTAAACGGTAACAAAATGAAATATCATCGTTAAAATCAGTCTTAATTCACGCTTCAGTTAATAAACATTTTATTGAAATTATTCAGAACACATTTAAGTTAAGCGTTTAGACGAAAAAAGTGTATATTTAAACTTTTTTAATATGCTATAAAATTTAGCGATTGTTTTTTAAAACAATTGTTTGTGTTGATAATGTTAGTGATGGCCCTAATCATTTCTCGTTCAAGCGCAAAAAATCAACCAATACATTATTGAAATAGTATAACAAACAATATTTCTAAACATAAAAAACATAACATAAACTCACGCCTGTATTCCCCGAAGGGGTAGGCAGAGGTTTATTTCTGCACCCACATTTCGCCAAGTATGTATCAGTCCCACGTAACAGGGGGCGAGCTTATTGCCGTTTTTCGGGCACATTTCCAGACTCTGTGCTGTTACCGAGAATTTCCTAATGGAAAAACCCAATAACACTTTGCCCGACCCGGGAATCGAACCCAGGACCTCTAGATCGCACGGCACATACTTGTACCGTGAGACCACGAGGCAGTCAATATTTCTACATCCTATTAGTGCTGAATCTAAATGAAGTGACATTCTGAACTATTTATATACTGGTCATACCCATGAACGCGTAAAACGGTTGATAAAACGAATCAATATCCATTCAATCCTCCCGACCACAACGAAGCTGACACAGCAGAATGCCATTAGTCAAAATTTATTTCACAACAACCCCCTATCTACCCTTTAATGGGTTCTTACCGCGAAATATCCCCGAAACTCGGTTACAACACACTTTTATATCACAATTTGTAGGTTTAAAGCGGCGAGGCTTTTAGTGTAGCGGGAAAAATTAACTATGCTTGGCCGATTTCCAGGGCTCTTTGCAAACGATTTAAGCCCCGTAGGGAGGGGAGCACTGGCTATCTCTTAGTTCAATTGTTTTTTAAATGACACCCATAGACAAAGTACTGACGACATAATTATGGAATCACTGAACAAGTGGCAATCCGCGCACAGGAACGCACAGCTCGAACTATTGGATGGATTGCGCTGAATTTTGGAATGCAAATAGTTATTAGTAGGTATCTGATAAGTTTTTTTTCCCAAAATTAACCTACTAAGGAGATGGAACTGGTCTAAAGTTTGTATAAATCAAATAGGAAACTATACTAACAATATGTATGTAAAGTAGTGACGGCCTCGAGATTTAGGCGCGCGGTAGAGACTCTCGGCGGTCGCGGGTTCAAATCCACATATGGCTTTTCGAAGCTATGTGTGTATTCACAATGAATTATCACGTATTTTACGGTAAAGGAAAATATCGTGACAAAACCTGCACACCTAAAATTTCTTAGGAATTTCTTAGGTGTGTAGTCCGCCAACCCGCACTATGTCAGCGTGCTGGGATAAGGCCTAAACCCTCTCGGTTGTAGAATAGGCCCGTGCCCAGCTGTGGGACGTATTTGGGCTGATGATGATGATGACTAAAAATATACGTCACTATACTAACAAAGTACGTCACTAACCAATACAAAAAATAAAGAAAAACGAAACTGCAAAACGGTCAGCGGAAAACATTAAAAAAATTAATCCAAACAATTCCTTATTCACAAGGAAACGCTGAACAAGAAACAAAGTACAATTACAAAAGTACGAGAGATGAATAAAAATGTATCTAGAATCGTTATACTGCCCTTTTTTATTTCTACCGGTTCGTGTCGCAAACAACGGGGTACTCGCCACAATTTAAATTATTAAATTAAAATGTCTTTTTCAGCGCTGCTCTGTGGTGTATTACATTAGCCCATAAAGTGCTATCTGTAACGGACTTTTATTCTTTCCAACTGAATTTATTCCCGTGCAAAGGAATAAAACGCAAGCTGTAGACGTCGCGTGTGAGAAATGATTTAAACGGAAACAGAAACTTGGTAACTCGCATGCCAAATTACTTTTTAGAAATTCTCTAAATTATTGCACTTTTCTATATACTGACTGACTCTTATGCGGCGTTGGTAGGTACTGAGTCTGATTTCGATGTCGGGAAAATTGACATAAATTTTCCATAATCTTTTCTTTTTAGTAGCAAAACTTAGTTTGCTAAAGTGCTCGTAAAACTATTAAAGCTCATTCTATATTTATGATCATTAATCATCAGCCCATATACGTCGCACTGCTGGGCACGTGCCTCCTCTACAACTGAGAGGGTTTAGACCTTAGTCCACCACGCTCGCCTAGTGTGGGTTGTCGGACTACACGCCTAAGAAATTGCTAGAAACTTTAGGTGTGCACATTTCCTCACGGTGTTTTAATAAATATAAAATACAGTCAAATAATTCATTTCAATACATACATTACCTCGGTTTTATCACGATGTTTTCCTTCACCGTTAAAGCAAGTGATCATTCATTATGAATACACACATAATTTTCGAAAAGACAGAGGTGTGTGCCTGGGGTTTGAACCTGCGACCGCCGAAATTCTCGACCGCGCGCCTAAACCTCGAGACCATTACTGCCTTGGGCCATCACTACTCGCTCTATATTACGAACATCTATTTGTCGAAGCGTCGACGCATCCCCACTGTGCGCCCAACGTAGGGTATAAATACAGCCGCCCGATCGCGGATGCATTCTCGTTCGGAACGCCGGAGCGAACGGAGCTCTGTAAGTTATGAAATTACCTCCAGAAGTTTTCTGTCACTATTTAAAAAGAAAACAATAACGCTCAAGACCATCCGTTATATTAATACAACTCAACCTCTCCCTTCAAGGATGCTGTCGTGAATATATATATATATACAGGGTATATTTTGACTTTTTCCATACAAACCGCGTACATTTAATATGGATGGTTGTATGGAAAAAGTCATTTTTTTTTATTTTTTGTCATAATTTTCTTTAACGCCTGGGGGTTTGTAATCACCTTAGCTATTACCTGCCTTAGTTTCCGATCACGGTCTGAATACACCCTCTATATTATGAATTTTCAGTCTAAACATGCGTACTTAATTACTCAATACGCTAGCCTTGTCGAATGACGTATAACTTCTCTACAAAGTTATGCTTGGAAGTGTGTCATAATTGGACTGTAATAGTTTTTACCACGTGACGTCACAGTACAAAGCTTAAGCGCAGAACTGCAACCACTGGAAATAGCCGCGTTCTATTTTAGATGAAGCCGACAAGGATAAAACAGGATTTAACGCGCATTTAGAGTGTCTAAACTCCGCTGGAACAGTTAGACTATACTTTGTAAACGTACGAGTTGTGTTACTGTTTTATAGTTTACTGTTGTTCCTTTTTATATGGATTTGTAGTTTTTAGTTTACATTCCCCTCTATGTAGTGTCTTACTCATAAACACCATATCAGTGAATAACTTTAAAAATTGACAGCCCCGTGGCGCAGTTGGCTAGACACCAGCTTGCGAAACGAGAGACCGCGGGTTCGATCCCCGCACCGAGACAAATGTTTGGGTGATCTACAAATATTTGTTTCGCGTCTGGGTGTTTGTGAGACCGAAAAGTCTCTCGTAGTTTCTGATACTCATGACACAGGACCTGTATCCTAGTTTGGGTTCAGAACTATGTATGTGACTGTTGAGTGTATTTATTTATTTATAAAGAAATATTTTATCTTGTTCTGCTGAATGGTAAAAACATGACAACAATGACACAAACTCTCCTATTTACAAATGTCATATTAAACTTTCCTAGTAAGGCTATTAAGGCAAATTACAGTAGAACGGAGTCCGAAAATGTCGGCTTAAAATCAATAGACTTACCATTTATTGCGTGAGATTTAAAACTTGGTGTGGAACGTGGGGTAAGAATAGAAATTCACGTATCCATCAAACATACGAGCATAAGCATCAGTGAATAGTTGACTGACGTGCTGAGATATGCGTCTCCGTTCGGGTTGCAGAATGAGAAGTCCAAGGTTTATGAAGTAATGATGTATAAATTTTTCTTTTCCCAGACTGTTAGACTATGGTGCCGTGACCCGGATGTTACAGAGACTGACTAGTTTGCTAGAGTGCTTGCTTGTCTACATGTTTATAGTATTAACTTTCACGTGACTTCTGGTATAAAAAGTTCATTAATCTGACATAAATTATTAAAAGATGACAGAATGCTAAGCTGATTCAATTGTACTAGCTATCAAATGTTTGTATGTTCTACGAAATTCAAAAGAATTTTTAGGTATGCAGGTTTCCTCAGGTTTGAATGAAATAACAAAAGCAAAAGCCTACAACATAATCAAAAATGTTTTATATAATTTTATTGCTATTACCTTCATAATAAATAGTTCTAATTTTAATTAATATGAGCTAAAAGCGCATAAACATGGCTAAACCATTAGCACGCGGAATGTAGTAATGAAAATCATTACGGAAATGGAAACTTATAGCGTCACTTAAAAGCCCATTCATAATGGACCGGGTATTTTAATTACGATGTGTTATTTGCAAATAGATTGCCTTTGGTTGAACTAATTAAACGATTTAGTTATTTTGTTGCCATTTTGAGTAATTTTTAGATAAGCAAATAAATATTTACCAGTAGTTTGTATAATTCCAGATATTACAATTAAATCATCATCATCATCATGATCAGCCCGTATGCGTGCCGTTAATTTGTGCTGTTGGTAATCTAGAGGTCCCGAGTTAGATTCCCGAGTCGAGTTAAAAGTTATTACATACATACATACAGACATAACCTCACGCCTGTATTCCCTGAAGGGGTAGGCAGAGGTGCATTTCTGCATCCACATTTCGTTCACATAAGTCTCACGTAACAGGGGGCGTCGTTTTTCGGGCCCAATTCCAGACTACATGCTGCTACTGAGAATTTACTAATGGAAAAACCCAATAACACTGCCCGACCCGGGAATCGAACCCAGGACCTCTAAATCGCACGGCACATATTTACGACATATATACATATTTCTATATACTATACTATTTAAACTTCACGCTTAATTCCACATCCAGTGTACCGTGAAATTCTACCAATCATGAGCTAAGAGAAACGAAAATAAATACCAAACCAACAATTTATGTCCACAAATATTTAAAAGCAAACCATAAAGTGAGTAAACAATTTACAAGCAAAAACATCTTTGATACAGCGTAGCGTTTGCGAAATAAATCTTATACCAACAGAATCTGTTACGTCGTGAAAAACTAAGGGAAAAACGTCTCTAACAGTGAATGTCGAGGGCTTCCAAAAGTGGCCGTCTGGAGCCAGGCGCAATTCTTAGAAAAAAGAAACGAGAAAGATAAATAGTATCAAGATTTCCTATTCATTGAAGATGCGAAACGTCTGAGTCGTTTAGGGAGAAGTCTTAGCGTTGAACACGAAATAGAGGCTAAAATTTATTTGAATTAGATTTTTTCTATCGTGAATATTACTAGTTTTTTTTTTCGCGGATTTACTCTTGTTTATATTACAAACCTCTTTTTATAATTCTTTTTTTCTTTATCTGTTTTTTTTTGTATCTGAGGAATTCATCGTAGATAAGAAGATAGGTTAATCACGATGTTTTTCTTCAACTTAAAACGCTAGTACCACCTACTTTTTTCTTCGCCCGGGCGCAATTTTACATAAAAATATTTTTTTACTAAAAAAACACCTTAAAAAAATTCCAAAACAAATAAATATGTACTAAAAAGTAATAAAATAATTGTGTATTATTTTATAACTTAATAATCGGGCACGGGCCTCCTCTATAGCTGAGAGGGGTTAGGCCTTACACCATCATGCTGGCCTAATTCGGATTGGCAGACACCTAAGAAATTCCTAAAATCTTTTTAAGTGTGCAGGTTTCCTCACGATGTTTTTCTTCGCCGTTAAAGTACGTGATAATTCATGATGGTTACAATAAAATTGATTGTAATATTTAAATGAAAATAATACACTATTTTCTCTACAACTAATATAATATTTAAGCCAAGAAAATATAAACTAAAACGTTTTTAATTTGCCTACTAATTGATTTACTGAAATGTTATCCCAAACTGTATTTGTGAGATTTCACTGAGTTTGTTATTTAATTTATTTTGTTTTACCATTTGTACTGAAGTTAATTAGACTAAGCAATGATGGCCTCGAGGTTTAGGCGCGCGGTCGAGAATTTCGACGGTCGCAGGTTCAAACCCCAGGCACACACCTCTGACTTTTCGAAGTTATGCGTGTATTCACAATGAATTATCACTTGCTTTAACGGTGAAGGAAAACATCGTGATAAAACCTACATACCCAAAAAGTTCTTAGGAATTTCATAGATCTGTAGTCCGCCAGCCCGCACTAGGCCAGCGTGGTGGACTAAGGCCTAAACCCTCTCAGTTGTAGAGGAGGCCCGTGCCCAGCAGTGGCACGTATTTGGGCTGATAATGATGAATGAATGATAATGAATTACACGAGATTTACATGTTATATATACAGCTAGTAACAAAAAAGAATGGTCTAAAATAAAATACATGCGTTTTTATATTATGTTATCCTAAGTATGTGTGCATGCATGGGTAACATGGACAACCAGGTGCATGTTAACAGGAAATCATCTAATGCAAAACTCAAATCTCGTGTAATTATAACCATAAATTACATTTTTTAAACACGCCGAGAGTTTATATTTGACTTCATACACATACATAACATTTATTACGTAAATATACATATTTTAAAATTCATCTTTCTTAAAAAATATTTAAAAAAACTCTTCAATAATACATTAAAATGTGTTTTATTTTCCTACCCTACCCACACACACAAGCTAACATACTTAGCATGCGGCGTAAAGACATGACGGCCGGACGGGGAAGTAGAGCAAATAAAGTGGCTCTACTTTATTCCTAGAGCCTCACATCTGTATTCATATTCTCGCCAAGTGTTATTCTCACTCTACATTACTGGGGAAAGTTTGAAATGTCGATATTGTGAAGTTTATAGTTGAATTTATTATTTGCTTTTATGACTTTCTATTTTTATTTTTACTGCTCAGGCACGAGCAATTAGCTCGCAAAATTGATAAACACCGCGTCCACAATACTTGGAAATGTTATATTCTTTTACAATATTTGATGAAAGGTAAATTGATGAATAAACGAAAAATATGAAATTGAGGATGCCATAAGTGCCCCCAACAGTCACATTTACCCTTAAAAGTACACTAACTCTTCTTTTACAGAACAGTTTCGTAGAGACAACTAATAGAGACATTTTTGTCTCACAAGCCCGAATAAATTTGTTTCATTAAAAGCCTTCCATTTTCCAGTCCCCACTTACTAAAAACAGTGATATAAAAAATTCAAAAAGCTTATGTATGTACTCCACCCAAAAGCAGAATAAATATCGCGAAACATGCCAAATATATTCATTTATTTGTAGCCTTACCGCTTTGAGGGTTTAATTAAGGTACGGTCACATTTTAAAGGCCTCACTAAAGCAATTTCATAAAATCGTGACGTCAACTTATCCCATTAGGAGCCTCACAAAACCCCAAAAGAGGGTTGGTTGTCGATATTTTTTCCTATTAAACTTTTATACATCTCGAAATTCATTCATTCGTTTCATCTAGAAAGTTCGTCATACTTTTCATTCCGCGACTGCGAAGCACCTGAAATAAGAGGAGGCTGGGGACCAACTTTTCTAATTTTCCAATAGAACTTATACATTCCGATTGCAGCTTAAGTTCCCTGCTCGGTGACGGGGCGTGTCCTTAATTAAAGTCTTTAAAAATATTGGCATTTTTTATATTATCTACCTATTTATGAAATTTATTTGACAGTCTAACTTTCGCATATTTAGTGTCTGGGATTATTGACATATCTGACTGTTTAATGCATTTCTTGGTAATTGCAACCTTTTCAGATAACTTGGGAATTTTCTCACCTTTATTTCAATATTCAATTGTTTCTGCCTCTTGGTCTCGCGGTACAAGTAGGTATGTGCCGAGCGATCTAGAGGTCCTGGGTTCGATTCCCGGGTCGGGCAAAGTGTTATTGGGTTTTTCCATTAGGAAATTCTCAGTAGCAGCACGGAGTCTGGAATTGTGCCCGAAAAACGGCAATAGGCTCGCCCCCTATTACGTGGGACTGATACATACCTGGCGAAATGTGGGTGCAGAAATGCACCTCTGCCTACCCCTTCGGGGAATACAGGCGTGATTTTATGTATGTATGTATCAATTGTTTCGTACAAGAAAGATAGTAATAATATCATAGTAATCCTCACGATATTGCTACAAAATATAAAGTAGACTTTTTTGCCAAAAAGTAATAAGTGAGCAAAAAATAATTATGTCATTTTTAACGCAACACCTCTTTAGAAGTTGAAATAAATCCGCCACCTTACATTGCTCGTAAGAGTCGACCTAAAGGGGTCATCGGGGTCGCTGAGCGTGTTAACAAGCCGGTGCGCTCGGGCTTTGTTCCCATCGCTGCCTCATGAACGTCCGCAGTAGATGTGACTGCGAACATTATTAACATAGTATGAAGAACGGTTGTCATTCATTCGGAGCGCTTTTGTCATAAACATCTAATAACAGCTTTAATGCCTTTTGTCGTCAGAAGGATCAGGAATTTTATAATATATTTTGTGGTCAATTTCTTCCATTTTGCCTGTCCCTCGCTATTGTCGTATAAAAAGGCATTCACTATCATTTTCGATAAAGACTTGAATCCAGTGCTTTTTAGGTATCCTTGGTCCCGGTATTTCAAAGCCCATGTGTATCTGGTGATTTACTCTGGCGGGTTTCTATACCGCGAGCCTATGCCTTCACTGCTTCTGAAGTTTAAATAAATATAAGTCTTCAATCCCACGAAGGTTATTAAATTCTCTTAATAAGGCCGAGGCTTACCCCCGCTTTTGTGTAAGCGGCTTAAATTGCCGGAGTGACGTCATCCGACTATATTGTATGCTAATGTACACTACAAAATTCGATTGAATTCCGTATTTCCGGGTAATGAGCTTTTAATACAATAGCCGTATGTCGCTTGCTTCGTCGGTAATGCGATAAAATGTTATTTAATAACAAAAGCGTATTCATTATTATGTGACGTCATCGATTCATTAATGTATTCAAAAATTTTAATGGTGCATTCATGTAGAAACAAAAGGTTTGGAAATATAATATGTTGGGTAATTTTGCAGGAGAAATGTGCTGCTAATTTTTAATGGCTGGTATCGTTTCACTGCTACTCTCGGCCTTTCTCTACATACTCGTATAACAGTTGCCTTAGTATTCTTTAATGAACTTCACATACCCCTGAATTCCCGTTAAAGAACTCTGAAAGAGTTGAAGGAAGTATCTTACTTGAAGGAAGATTGGTCAAAAGATTACCTTATATTTCTTTTTCGAATTGACATCCCTTTAACCTGATGATAAGTACTATTGGATTAAATAAGGGTCCATCAATAAACGACAAAATATACTTACGAATAGATAGCCTTCTGCCCAGTTGGTGAGACGCCTCCTTGCGAAACAACAGGTCGCGGGTTCGACCCCCGCACTGAGACGAATGTTTGTGTAATCCACAAGTGTGTGTGTCTCTTTTACTTTCTAATACCCAAGAATATAGTGTGGATTCAGAAATAGTTCTGAATGGTACATAGGTATGTGACCGTTGGATGTGTTTAAAAAAAACTACGATCGTCACTGACTATAACAATTATGCCGTCCAAGGCACATATAAATAAATTAACATGTAAAATATCAACATACTAAGCTCCCAAATTTATTTCTGCGGTTAATTCTATTAACTGACCCCTATTTTAGGGTTCAAACCGGTTTGAATGAATTGCCTGAGCAAAGATAGCTGGAGGTCGCTACGTACAATTAGCTTTTATGTAATCTAGACGCAATTAAAATATTATATAGCACACAAATGATATGATACTCGTATAACTGAAATAGAGGTCGTAATAAAACATATTTAGTTTAGGGATATTTTAGAGAATATTTGCAAGAGCACCTTTCTGCCCCAGTGGCCGTCGGCAACCTTCGTTCTCCTACGGATCTGATCTGATTCGATCACGTAGGGAAATACCAAGCATAGCGGGAAGCCGCTGGATGCAGGCCGCCTTCGACAGAACACATTGAAAGTCTTTGGGGGAGGCCTATGTCCAGCAGTGGACGTCTTTAGGCTGATTTTGATGATGATGATGATGATTTGTAAGAGTGAGCTTGAATATTTTTGAATGATTTTCGTAGAAACGCTAATCAAAATAACCTGTTTTTGTTTGAATAATTGAGGTATAAAAAGAAAGGTGAGTGGAACATTTCGATCCTACACCAAAATCACGTTTTCCATTCGAGCATTCGGTTATCAAACCCTCCTTTCTAATTATAAAGGGCTCTTGCTCCTCTTGGATTTCTTCTTCGTGAAGATTACAGGTAAATGCTGCCTACGTTTAATTTTTTAACAACATACATACAGGTTAGGCATATACGTCTTCTTATAGTATGACGGTTATGTAGTAGGCGTGAACTAATTTTTTAAGGTACATTTTTAAACTGCCTCGTGGTCTAGTGGTACAAGTATGTACCGAGCGATCTAGAGGTCCTGGGTTCGATTCCCGGGTCGGGCAAAGTGTTATTGGATTTTTCCATTAGGAAATTCTTAGTAGCAGCACGGAGTCTGGAATTGTGCCCAAAAAACGGCAATGGGCTCGCCCCCTATTACGTGGGACTGATACATACCTGGCGAAATGTGGGTGCAGAAATGCACCTCTGCCTACCCCTTCGGGGAATACAGGCGTGAGTGTATGTATGTATGTGGGCTCTTGCTCCTCTTGGATTTCTGCAACGCCAAGATTACCGGTAAATGCTACCTACGTTTAATTTTGTAACAACATACATACAGGTGTATCCCTAAGGAGATAGGCATATATATTTATTATTATTTATTATTTTAAAAGCAGAGCGACTGTCCTCGTAAAATCGTAGGATACATTTTCTATTAGTATTAAGAAATTCATTCTATTAAACAGAAATACAAACGGGCCCTAAACCCATTTCGACTCCATTCCATTACGATACACGTGAACCGTATTGAAAAACGTTGTTGGGAACAAATAAATGCCCCTTTAATATTTTATCAGCGGTCACGTAAGGCGATGTGGGGGCGATACCCATTTTGCGAAAAAAAAATGTCGAAGCTGTGTCTTTTCGATAGGTTTTCGACGCCGAACCTTTTCTTGGGTCCTTTTAATACCATCAGAGATAGGTTACTTTTATAAGGTATGTTTAGACGTCCTTGATTCGTCTCCGCACGGGTGCGTTCGTTGATGAAATACATATGTAGGTATATTAATAGTGAAATCAGTACATAACACAAATAGTAGCGACCTCGAGGGTTATGCGTGCGGGCGAGAATGTCGGTGGTCGCGACTTCAAATTCCAAGCGCACACCTCTTACTTTAAATGGTTAAATTTTATGGCTTCATATCCAATTGAATTCGGTGTTGTTTCCGCAGAAATTATTTTTGAGTTTTATTTTCCGTTGCTAATAAAATCATATATAAAACAATAACAAGCAATATTTCGGGGTCTTCGTGTCAGAAAAGCACGCAAAATATACATATTGACGTCACAGTCATTTAAGTCCATAAGTACGAAAGAGACAGCAGTCGTCATTCGTAATTTAAAATAAGAATCATAGCTTCATTTCAACGAATTTCGATGCTGATTTCATTGAAGTGGATATTTTATCCTGTTTACTGTTCCATATAAAATTATGTATAAAATTAAAGTCGTTTTCAGTACAATAAATATGAAATGTTACGAATTTTTAATCAAACGTCCATTGAAACAGATTTTGAGCTCCGTTGATGGCACGTTTAAGTCTCGCTCCCCTGTTCCACCGATCTTAACTTAAATGCATTCAACTGGGCTCCATCTAAAATTGCTTAATAGTAACGATGTCTCCCAAGACAGTAATTAATTTGGCTCTTAACGTCTTCTGTGTTGTGGAGTTTTCTTTAACGATACACCCATCTTTCTATATTGCTTTACAGTACCCTAAAATGGATATTTGATGTATTTTTAAATTAAGAATAAGTAGTCATTTTTTTTAGTAAACGGCATCAAAGGTAGACACTATTGTAGTTGAAATACTTCATCATCATCATCATATACGTCCCACTGCTGGGCAGGGGCCTCCTCTACAATTGAGAGGCTTTAGTTCACTACGCTGACCAAGTGCGGGTTGGCGGATACCTTCACTAACGCAATGATATTGACTGACGAGAAAAGACAAAGATTATCAAACCAGTATTCGCAATTATATCCAATTTAGTAACACTTTGAATGGTCTACTTATAGAATACCTTTGAAATATCTTTAGAATAGGTAGCGTCTAGACAGATTCCGTCTAAGTTCCCAACCAACCGAGACAAAAGCCTCCGTAATATTGAAATTACAGATTTGACAGAGTAAAATTAAATCCAATATTTATTTAAATAAAATTGTGCTTAAGTAAATTATTACTTATAGACGCTTTAGACGAACACTTAATCCGTCTGATATTTTATTAAGAATATACATTTTAGGCTGCGAAATTCTATGTCGCGCTTTGAACTTACATAATGGCACGTTCTAGAATAGTCTGGATTTAATTGGATTTGGTAAAATACACGGCTTACCTTATCGTCTAATTAATTTGAAACTCGTCTAAGATTTAACAAACAAAATATTCGAATTAGACGATTTTACTACGGAACTATTTTTGTTTAGTACAGCCATAAAGTGGAGCACTAGAATTTGTTTCTCAGAATTATTGTAACCGAGTAGTTCCGAGTCCATCACTCCATAAGAACACCTCACTCAGTTATAGAGGAGGCCGTATCCACTATTGGGACTGTATATGGGTTGGCGATGATATGTCTAAGTTTTCAAATGTTTCAGAATAGTAGGTTTTTAGTTTGTGAATATTTCAATTACCAATAAAACAGTTTGTTATGCGTCTTCCATTGTCTTATTCGTAAAAATCAGTATGGAAACCCTACTATAATGTATACTAGCGGTCCATGTGCCACAATGAATTATCACTTACTTTACCGGTGAAGGAAAGGTGTGTGAGGTCCGCCAACCCGCACTAGGCCACCGTGGTGGACTAAGACCTAAACCCTCTCAGTTGTAGAGGAGGCCCGTGCCCAGCAGTGCAATGTATATGGGCTGATAATAATAATAATATATGCCAAATATTATCCTTTTAGTCACTCTGGCGCGATTAAAAAACAAATGTCCATAAATCCAAACTCTCCTGCAATAATAAATAATAAATAAATACACCCAACAGTCACATACATAGTTCTGACCCCACACTAGGATACAAGTCCTGTGTCATGGGTATCAGAAACTACGAGACTTTTCGGTCTCACAAACACCCAGACCCGAAACAAATATTTGTGGATCACACAAACATTTGTCTCGGTGCGGGGATCGAACCCGCAGCCTCTCGTTTCGCAAGCTGGTATCTAGCCAACTGCGCCACGGGGCTGTCGATAATATTAGAAATATAATCACGACAAACCATCTGTAGAACAGCTACCATGCGTGTATAATTCAACAGCTACCAATTAACACATTTTTCCTAAGAAATATTTGAATCTTCGCAAAAGTCAATTGAGTTTAATAACAATCCAAGAAATGTAAGAAAGTGCAAAAGGAATGGAAATAATAAAATTTAATATAAAGAGAAACGACAAGCCGGTTACGGCGCAAACCCGTTTTTAATTTCATGTCAGCTTTTCTTGTACCGTGGAAAACTTTGGGAAATGTTGCCACGCTTTTTGTTAAGCCTTGTTATACGGAGCTTTGAGTTGAGCTTTTTATAATAACCTGCAGAAATCCGCGATTTAGTTCACAATCTTGGCAATGAATATAACGTTTGTCTGGATCAATCAAGTCAAGAGTACTGAGTGGGTTTCCATGAAATTGGCAAATACAATAATTTTGTCAAATTTCTTGAGTCCGTACGGCTACTGAGAATTTCCTAATGTATAAATCTAATGACACTGCCCCATCCGGAAATCGAATCCGGGTTCTTTAGATCGCACGACAAGACGTGTGCCACGGTACCACAGCGCATTCTTTCCTTCATGGTATTCTTATTAGTTTTAAAAGAATACTCTAGACTGCCTCGTGGTCTCGCGGCACAAGTATGTGGCGTGCGATCTAGATGTATTGGGTTCGATTCCCGGATCGAGCAAAGTGTTATTGGGTTTTCCATTAGAAAATTCTCAGTAGCAGCACTGAGTCTGGAAATGTGCCCGATAAATGGCAATAGACTCGCCCCTATCACGTGGGACTGATACGTACCTGGCGTAATGTGGGTGCAGAAATCCACCTCTGCCTACCCGTTAAAAAAATCTAGTGGTACTTAGGGATTTACGTATCTCCTACACCTTCACATTTCTTTCGCGTAAATATTTGCAAGTCAGCTGTAGATGGGCTGTCACAAACGGGACCGACACGAGGCCGCGACGGGTCCGACGTCCCGTGAATACTGAATTATTCACAGCCACGTTTCTTTCGGCGTCCTGTGACGTCACAATTTCGGAATTATCGTCGAGCACCGTGACAGGTGAGAATTCTAGAATTGTTTTCTTTTTTTGGGTGGTAATAAATAAATTGATAATGCTTCTTTGTTACTTTTGCTGTAAGTATTATCCATGCTGGATTTTGAATTAAGAATCGATATTATATTACCGAACGATTAATCGGTATTTCAAAAACTTTTTTTTTGTTTGTACATCAATAACTAAAACTAAACACTACTTGAACTATTGAACCAATTTCGAGTAGATTTCGGTGCTTTGACGCCCAGAGACGCTTAACGACTACTTTTTGTTTTTCTCAGATTTCATCCGGGTGTGATAGACATCTAGTTTATTTAAGTTATTGACTGGTGTACATACAAATAAATAACAATTTTTCTCAATATGAAACATACACTCATTACCATTTAAAGTAAGTATTTTTGTCAAATATACCTACACATCTTTTTATATCTTTTGTCTCGTGGTCTCCCAGCACAAGTATGTGCTGCGCGAACTAGAGGTCCCGGGTTTGATTTCGGGTCGGGCAAAGTGTTATTGGATTTTTCTAGGCGGAAATCATCAGGAGTCCGGAAAATATATCTACATCATATCCAGTGGCGGTACTTCCATAGAAGCCCAAAAGCGTTATACGTAAATGTGCAATGTCTAGTTTATAATTGTTAATGTGGGGTCAGGATATGAGAATATATGTCAAATTGTTTCAGTTAAATAAAGAATTAAGATTTTTTAGCAGCAGTGATGGCCTCAAGGTTAAGGTGCGCGGTCGAGAATTTCGGCGGTCGCAGGTTCAAACCCCAGGTACACACCTCTGACTTTTCGAAGTTATGTGTGTATTCACAATGAATTATCACTTGCTTTAACGGTGAAGGAAAACATCGTGATAAAACCTGCACACCTAAAAGTTCTTAGGAATTTCTTAGGTGTTTAGTCCGCCAACCCGCACTAGGCCAGCGTGGTGGACTAAGGCCTAAACCCTCTCAGTTGTAGAGGAGGCCCGTGCCCAGCAGTGGAACGTATATGGGCTGATGATGAAAGATTTAAAGCTTAAAATTTATTATTCGGAATTTTATAAGGCAAACTGGGCTTTTGGGCCTCTATGGAAATACCGCTACTGATCATATCCTATTAGGCATTATTACTAGGCACGGGTTTCCTCAACAATTGGGGCGGGAAATATACACATGAAAATGCGTAAAGCTAAGATTGAAAACGGACGTCATTCGAAGTATTTCACGGAGTCTAGGATTTGCACGGCGTCTGCCAACGCATTACACTTAAGCTTCAATTAGAACAAGTCAAATAGAGGAGCGCTGACGCACGCTGAACACTTGGCTACGTGTAATTAGCTCAAAGAGCTTCCGCGGAATATTTACTTCTATGTGTGTGGATTTAATTCCTTACTGGTAGTATTTAGATGTGCTGTTTAATAAGGTTTCGGGGTTTTTCGAATGGTGTTTTTACAGGACCGCATTATTTATTTATTAACACTTTATTGTACACACGGAGAAAATTAACAAAACAAAAATACAGAAGAAAAATAGTACAATTGGCGGTCTTATCGCTCAAGGCGATCTTTTAGAGACAACCATAGGATGGAAACAAAGAAAGCATAGATGAGAGGGTTAGCACATTAGTGATAGGCGCTGGTAGAGAGGTCGGGTAAAATATTATTGAGATTTACAATAACTTCGATTCGGAAAAAAAGAGACTCGCCCCTTATTATTCAACTCAAACATATAACATCATATTGTCGCGGTCGGTCCTCTGATCACCATGGCATTAGTCCCCCAAACTTCTTCACAAGGTGAAGAGGTATTCGGCCGGCATGATTGTGTCGACCAACGGGAGATCATCTCTCGCTGGTCGGCACTTTTTCTGGACCCCATTACGCTTACCATCAGGTGCAATGGGGTCACTTTGCCGTGCCAGTATAAAAAAAAATAAAAAATAAAACTGTCGATTTTTTTTTCTTGACAACGTATCATCCAATGTTTTTAATTAAGGTCTTTTTGAGGGACTTGACTTGAATGTAACTGTTGGGTGTTTTTTTATCAAAATCTTTATTTTTTTCTTACAACTACCTCACAGAGAAACAGCATCGCAACAGATGTTAAATTTCTTTCGGTAAATGTTACTACTCGAAGAGCAATATATCCAATAATTCTTCTTCTTTCACTCAACGCCTACAACGCTCGATCTAAGTATTTAAGGTTGACTGGTAGATAATGCCTTAGGCATTAAGTCCGCCTTTATACGCTATTATGTATAAAAAGCATAATTAAATAAATAAATAAATATATGGTTTGCCTTCAATCCTATTAATTGTAGCTCTAATATTTATCGAGACTGCCTCGTAGGCACAAGGATGTGCCGTGCGATCTAGAGGTCGCGGGTTCGATTCCCGGGTCGGGCAAAGTGTTATTTGTTTTTTCCATTAGGAAATTCGCAGTAACAGCCCGGAGTCTGGAAATGTGACCGAAAAATGGCCTATTGCCGCTTTGCCCGCCCTCTATTACGTGGGCAGTCCCATATGTGTCAGTAAGTATACATACTGACGAAATGTGGGTGCAGTAATGCACCTCTGCTCTACTCCTTCAGGGAATACAGGCGTGAGGTTATGTATGTATGGTTTATCTGTCAAGGCATAGTAGTATTGACTTATGCAAGACACCCAAAATCATATCATACCAACCATTCCATGCCCAGTCATTCCAGTAAATAAATATATTCCTATGTTAAAATTTTGACATCTGGTTTTTATTCTTCATGAAACTGATCCTAAAATTATCTCCAGAACGTCAAAAACCCGGGTTGTCAGCGAGAGAAAACTTACTTATTAAAAGCGGCCGAAATTACCAGTTGGCGAAGCGCCAGAGCAACTTTACCTGGAACAAGAAAATATTTGCTCAATAAGAACGGGTGGGAATTAAATTCCGAACGTTAACTTAGTTTCACTTCATTATTTCACATATTTGCATAGTTTAATGTTGCTTCATTACGTATATCAATCACGTACTCTAACGGTGAAGGAAATCATCGTGATGAAACCTACACACCTAAAAAAAAAAAAAAGTTCTTAGGAATTTCTTAGGTGTGTAGTCCGCCAACCCGCACTAGGCCATCGTGGTGGACTAAGGCCTAAACCCTCTCAGTTGTAGAGGAGGCCCGTGCCCAGCAGTGGGACGTATATGGGCTGATGATGATGATGAATGTTGTTGGGTGTTTGTCGATTATTCTTTAAGATGTACAAAGAATAACTCTTTTAATATAAACACCAACACCTGTATCAGTGGCGGTACTTCCATAGAAGCCTAAAAGCCCAACTTACCTTACAAAAGTAATGTTTAAGCTTTAAATCTTTATTTAACAAAAGCATTCTGACATATAAATGATTTTTTGACCCTACAATAAACATTTATAAGCTAGAAAATTGACGTATAACGCTTTTAGGCTTCTATAGAAGTATTGCCACTGACCTGTATCTCCCAAGAGTTGGCAAAAGTTCATTTATACATCCACGAATCGCCAATTCTATTTTGAGTACAAAGTAATAACGGACGAGCCTATTGCTGTTTAAGGGCTATTTACCAAACTTCATGCTATTCAGAATTTCGTAATGGAAAAACCCAATAACACTGCTGGGCCCGGGGATTTAATCTGGGACCTCTAGATCATACCATTTATTTATCTACCTTTGTAGTTTTTACATAAACAATCAGACGATTTTATTAATTTATTTAAATATGTTATGGGACAGTAAACCAGCAATACCACACCTAATGGTAAGTGTCATCATCAGCCCAAATACGTCCCACTGCTGGACACCGGCCTCCTCTACAACTGAGAGGATTAAAACCTTAGTCTACCACGCTGGCCTAATGCGGGTTGACGGACTACACACTTAAGAAATTCCTAATTTTGTTTTAGTGTGCAGGTATCTTCACGATGTTTATCTTCACCGTTAAAATACATGATACTTCATTTGGATTATATGAAAGCTTACAGGATAATAATTTGTAAATTACTACAAGATCTTAATTGCATTTGACTTCCGTTGGGCATGCAGTAGTTTAACAAATAGAAAGGAAATGTTGTAAGATATGGCTTAGCTATTTGCACATCCGTTCACCGTATTTGTGACTTTACATGCATAAACACTTACGTTTGCATCCCCAAGGAAGGTAAGCAGAGGTACCTACCTTCGTACTTCGTGCGTAGTAATCTACGCCCCCGTTTTACCCATTATATTTTTGACCCATTACCAGAACCTCTGCTGCTACTAAGAATCTCCTATTGGAAAAACCCCATAACACGGGAATCAAAGTGGGGACTTCTAAATCCCATGGCAAACATTATTGACCATATACCCACACAATTTTAAATTCAAAGGTATGCGACACCCACAAAGACTCACTGAGCTCTAGGCGCAGATACAGAGCACCTGGTATAGATACAGAACTTGCAAAGGTTGTGTAATGGGATACTGTTTACATATTACATAATATGTATACAGTTCAAACTTGTATCCCTGAATAGTATGGGCAGAGGCGCATTTTTACACACACCTTTTTATACAAGAATTATAATTTAACATATTGATAATTTCCTGACAAAACCATAAAATGACTTTTAGGTATATTTGTATCAAGAAACGATTTTCAAATAAATTCACAATTCTATAACAACAAGCTACATCATCCGTCAGATTCATTTTGTACCGAAATTTTCGGATTATTCTTACGACAGAATCAGTACAATACACGAGACGAGTCTCGTCTGGGAGATGTAGCTGTAAGTAAATGAGGTGGAAGTCGCAGAGACATTGTCACGTGCCAAATACTAAAGTTTGTGTTAGCCAAGAGGTGCCACGCGGGCGGGCAATCGCGCTACCCTTTGAATACGTATATGATTATTTGTCTACCTTTAAGTTTTATGTTTAAGTGAGTTTTACTATTTAACTGCCCAAAGTCGATATGTCATGTACTTGTGGATTTTGATTTTAATGAAATGAATGACAGACACTCTGATATTCAAATATCCAAACCTGAGACAAATATTTTTGAATCGCACAATCATCTGTCTTTTCAATCGAAACAAACTTCACGCGGATAATTTTTACATTATTATAATATTAGATTTTTTTTGGCGAGGCCGAATTCCAACTTGCCTTTTGCCTGAATACGATGCCAATGATTATGATATACATTGAAAACTACTATCAAAGTATTTTCTAGAAATCAAACGCAAACTTGTAGAATGAAATGAAAATATGAAATATTTGGCGAGGTATTTTGTCACGTCGTGATTGATGCATCGGCAAAAAGGGCGGCGCGTGACGTGACTGTCAGATTAGCTTCCACATAATGTAGTTTTATATGGTGTGGCGTCTTCGTACGTTTTATGTTTTATTTTTCGTACTGAGGATAGGCTTGAGCTACCTTTTGGAAGTGGAAAGACTTTTAAAAAGATTTAAGCTCAAATCAACTATTCTTTTCTTCGTCATCATATATTTTATTATATAATAACGAATAAACTTTTCTACCAAAAATATTGGACTTTCCTATGTGTACAATCTTAGTGCCTCGTTAATCAATCGAAATCTCTATTTATTTATCTGTGGTATGAATGGACACGTTAACAATTGACTTACAATCAATGAACCATATGTCTGTTAAATTTCATAAACCGGCTTTAAGAAGGTGGTGGTGGAAAAAAATCGCGATTATCTTTCCCAGTCAATATAACAAGGTGTGTGATTATGTTGATTTTATTTCTATTTAAATGGGTCACTATTTCGGGTATTAGACCTTATTGTTAATGGTTCATCATCATCATCAGCCCAAATACGTCCCACTGCTGGGCACGGGCCTCCTCTACCATTGAGAGGGTTTAGGCCTTAGTCCACCACGCTGGCCTAGTGCGGGTTGGCGGACTACACACCTAAGAAATTCCTAAGAACTTTTAGGTGTACAGGTTTTATCACGATGTTTTCCTTCACCGTTAAAGCAAATGATAATTCATAGTGAATACACACATAACTTCGTAAAGTCAGAGGTGTGTGCCTGGGGTTTGAACCTGCGACCGCCGAAATTCTCGACCGCGTGCCTAAACTTCGAGGCCATCACTACTTCTGGGTGCAATGCGGAAATAAATATCTTCCCGTTATCAAAAGTCAGGTTTTGCCAACCCTGCTAAAACCGCCTCCGACTTTTAAATAAAGGTCTAAAAATATATACAATTGATTCTCATCAAATTAAGTTTTCGAGAATTTCGCCCACGTAGCCAAGTGACTGGATGTTGTCAAGCATTTATGTTATTCAAATGATTATACAACGTCTGTAGGTAACGTAGTTTCATAACTCGAAATGAAACATGCTGAGGGAGTCCCAAGACACCACACTCTGCGAGCGTTCCATCAAATAACCTAAATAAATATTTGTTGTAACGGAAAAGTAATGGCTTTCGTACAGTTGTGAATAAAACAAATAATGTTAATGTGTTATTTAATACGACCTTTGTAGCCAGATCTTTGGTCACAAAGTTGTGGAACAAGAGACTGGGCGTTTGATCTGTACAAAGATAAATTGCAGTTGTCTCGAGATACGGTGTTAAGTAAGTATTCACTACAATTTTCTTGGCATCTACTTTAAAATAATTATGTTTTAGAAAAGCATATGATTTATTTACTTATATCGATCTGCAAATTAAACTAAATAACTTATTTAACTACCTAAATCATTTCATCAATCATTTGTGACGCAAACAAATGCAACACAAATTGCTAGGAAGTAAATATTGTGAACAAAAAAAAAAACAGAATGGACAATAGAAAAAGGCTGATTCATACCCACGGTTATTCGGCTAATGCTCACTTTTTTACGTTTTATCGCGTCCACGGCGTAAAGATCGCGCCATGACAGGCAAATGATCGATGTCATTGCGTTTCCCTTTGCGAAAAAAGTTGATTGATACCTGTACTTCGACGAACACGCCCTGCTGACGGCTTATGGATATGCTGATAACCGGTTTAGGACATAAAGTTTTTAGAATATTTAAGCCTTTCAATAGTATTTAAATCCCACATCACATTACATCTGTATTTTTTATACACCCAACAGTCACATACATAGTTCTGACCCCACACTAGGATACAAGTCCTGTGTCGTGAGTATCAGAAACTACGAGAGACTTTTCGGTCTCACAAACACCCAGACCCGAAACAAATATTTGTGCATCACACAAACATATGTCTCGGTGCGGGGATCGAACCCGCGGCCACTCGTTTCGCAAGCTGGTGTCTAGCCAACTGCGCCACGGGGCTGTAAATCTATCAATGTGCATCTGTCAATAATATGTCAATGTATCTACGAATAGGTAAGGGAGAGGTGGGTCTTCGCAATCTCGTGTCGTCTGCTGTTTTTTTATAAACTCCTGCGTTAAAAAGGAAGCGATCCCGTTGCCAGATCTGCATTTTTCCAAATGTATTTAATAGAAAGCAGCAAAACAGTCTCTGTAACATTTTTTTACATACATAAACCCTATGATAACCATACTGAAACCCTATATAAAAGCCAAAGGAATAAATTTATGTATTTTTAGCGTTTGCTATTATTAATTTAATTTAGACTAGTGCAATATATAAGAATAGTATATTTTAATATAGTAATATTATTAACTTTTATTATTTTTTTAAATCAGTACGCCTACCTAGCGTCCGTTTTGTCACTTGGTCCCTTTATTGAAAACCAGCGCTGCAATACCGTGTAAGCGGAATTGCAGCACACAGCTGAATGAAGGGATCATTGTTGGCTATGTAAATTGTATTTACTAATTGTTTGGTTGTTTGTTCTTTTTATCTATTTTTCCTATAGCCAACAATAATACTTTTTTCTTTCTTTCTTTATTTTTTTAACATTATACAGGTGAAACAGACCGTGACCGGAAACTAAGACGGATAATAATTATGGTGAATAGAAGTAGTAAAAAAAAAGTGTGTGTGTACAACTAATGTACACGCGTTAGAAGTTATACCACACGACTGAAGTAAAACTTATAAATACTTTTTTTTTTTTTTTATCTCTGCTTCACCCAGAGGTTGACTGTTAGAGAATGCCTTTGGCATTAAGTCCGCCTCTATACTTAATGTATAAAAAGCATAAATAAATAAATAAAATAAATAAATACGCCCAACAGTCACATACATAGTTCTTAGTTTACACAACATATTACATTTCTGAACGCACTCGTAATTTACATACATTTTTTGGGCGCATTTATAAGTTTTACTTCAGTCGTGTGGTATAACTTCTAACGCGTGTACATAAGTGCACACACACTTTTTTTTTTAATGTAGAATAGTGACAGTAATAAATTAAAACTAAAATTGAAAATAAGAAAATGTCAATTATGTTCTACGCAACTACCAGGACATCATAAATCAGCAAGGACAAAGTACTAGCATTAAAAACTGTATACTCGTATAATCCATTCGAAATTTAAACCACGATGAATTAAAAACAAAACTTATTAATGATAGCATTTCACCTCTCTAGCTTTCTGAATGCCTAGTACCATTAATGAGTCAGCTGGCTTAATAACTCGTCCTTTTGACCGGAAACGACACAAATGCAGATTAAATAATGCAGCCAACATGACGCGCGTAGTGCAGTGTGAACTTAGCTACAATGGATTTTTTTTTTTCGAGACTTAATGAGCGGTTAAGCAGACAACTTCATACTGTTAATTTTATGTCACAAATGCGCGCGCATCTTAATTTCACTCTCATCATTTTTTCATAACGCGCCTAAAGAAGTATAACTTCAAAAAATTGGGGATTTTCTAGCGTCAATGTTTTTGTAATCTTCGTAACCTTAGTTTTCGGTCACGGTCTGTTTACACGCAGTATAAAGAAGAAATACCAAAATATGAAGAACTTCCTCATTCTACATGCGACAAATCCAATGACATGAAAAATCACAAAGAAAGAATTCCCTTGAAATCCACAACAATGGCGCACAATAACTTAACTCAAACATTTGCATAGTTAGCAAACTGCTGAACTTCGTGTTTTCTATTGTGCGGACGACATTACGTTGCCGTTTAATCGATTCTAATAACAAACAAAGTTTCGCCCACAGATAGGGCGGGTACGGAGACATTAGTATGAAAATCGAATTACCTCCGTGGGCAGGGTACAATAACTTGCCAACAAATATTATATTGAACGTGAAGACGGAACATAATGCACGATATTACATCCTACGGTACAGCTATTTTGAGTGGAAGCAATTTGCGAAATTACTATGCGCTTGGGTAATGTATGCTGGGTGCTGTTGTGCTCCTGAAATAGCTTGAGTATTTCATGCTATTGAAGAAGCTGATGCGGGGAAAGATAATTTTAAGCAGTGGCGGTACTTCCATAGTGCCCAAAAACCCAGTTGCCTAACAAATTCCGAATAATCTTTAAGCTTTAAATCGTTATTTATCAAAAAAAAATACATTTAAATGAGAATATCCTGACTCCGCAATAAACATTTATAAACTAGACATTACACAATTAACGTGTAACGCTTCTATGGAAGTACCGCCACTGATAAGCTGTCTCTTGTCGGTCTGCTAAGATGCTGCTTCGAGCTTAAAGAGCCCAACGTAATATAGAAGAGAACAATTGGTCTGGTTAAGTAAACAGCAGCTCCGTGGAATGAAATGAATTTTCGTACTTTTCAGTTCGAACCGAGGTGGAAAAGAGTTCCAAAATACTACATCAGTGACAAATAAGCTGCCTCGTTGGTCCTACGGTCATGTACAGCGTGAGATCGCGAAGTCCTGGGTTCGAAACTCGGATCTGGCAGTATTTTTTAATTTTTCATTAAGAAAATCTCAGCTGCAGAATGAAGTCCTATCACTTAGAACTAAAAACAGTTGAAACGTTGATTTAGATGAAATATGGAAATATAGCCCTGCCTACGCCTCCAGATATACTTTCGTATGTACATTTATGTACAAGTAGATTGGTACTATTATTCATTGCCTCATATATTTCACGACGCCTTAAAGAAGTTTCTCGCGTTTTAAACTCGATTCGTCGAATTGCGTTCACAATTGTGAATAGGTTTCGTATAAGCTTTTATGTTACGGGCTATTTCGTTTGATATGATCGCCTTTATGACTTCGGTTGTTTTACAATAAATTATTCGGATTTCTTTTGAAGTTTTTTAACTTTAGTACGTGAACGTGACGAAAAGATGACGGTTGCTAGGTAAAATAAAATATTTTTATTTCATGGACCATATATTATATGAACAAGTCGTGGTGGCTTCGAGGTTTAGGCTCGCGGTCGAGAATCTCGACGGTCCTGGGTTCACTCCCCAGGCACTCACCTCTGTTTTTCGGAGTTATGTGTATATTCACAATGAATTATTACGTACTATAACGGTAAAGGAAAACGTCGTGACGAAACTTGCACACCTAGTTCTTAGGATTTTTTTAGGTGTGTAGTCCGCCAACCCGCACTAGGCTTGTGTGGGCCTAATCCCTCTCAGTTGTAGAGGAGACCCGTGCCCAGCAGTGGGACGTATTTGGGCTTTTGATGATATTATATGCCTATTTTTCTTCCACTAGGAAATTCTCAAGACAACACAGAGTCTAGCAATGCCTCCAAAAGATGGCTATAGTCTCGCCCCTTTGGACTTTAAACACAGCTAGCCAAACTTTGATATGAAAATACACTTCTTTCTACCCCTTTTCCAATACAGGCGTAAGGATACGTATATTTATAAGTAGTTTAAAAAAACAGCCAAGTTAGTACCTCAATAGTGAATTTTCACTATGAATAAATCTATATTTAAAGCGCAAATTAGTCTACATCACACATGACCTCAAAACATCGATTCAAAAACCACAACACCGACAAACAAAGCCAGTTCATTCAAATACAATTATAATTGAAATATAAGTCTCATCACGAAATGTAAACTGAATTAGTGGATATCATTATCTCTTTGTTATTGTTACATTTTCACGTACACATATGTCTAAATTACCGACGTATGTACATATCCATGTACATGAAACGAGAGGCCGCGGGTTCGATCACCGCACCGAGACAAATGTTTGTGTGATCCATAAATATTGGTTTCGGGTCTGGGTGTATGTGAGACCGAAAAGTCTCTCGTAGTTTCTGATACCCACGACACAAGACTTGTATCTTAGTGTGGGATCAGAACTATGTATGTGACTGTTGGGTGTATTTATTTTATTTTTATTTATTTATCATCATCAGCCCATATATGTACGTCCCACTGCTGGACACTGGCCTTCTCTGCATCTGAGAGGGTTTAGACCTTGGTCTACCACGGTGTCACTAATAAACACTAGTATTGTAATTTTTCCAAGTTAGTATAAAAACCACCTCTTTAAGTCCGTGGCACAAATGTGTACCGATCGATCTAGAGATTCCGGTTTCAATTCCCAGGCCAGATAAAATGTCAGTAGCAAGGAGTCTTCTAATATAACCGGAAAAAGACACGAGGCTCGTGCCCTATTAGCATTAGCTATTTACATAGGATAAATAGTGATGGCCTCGAGGTTTAGGCGCGCGGTCGAGAATCTCGGCGGTCGCAGGTTCACCCCCAGGCACACACCTAAGACTTTTCTAAGTTATGTGTGTATTGATAATGAATTATCACTTACTTTAACGGTGAAGGAAAACATCGTGATGAAACCTGCACACCTAAAGTTCTTAGAAATTTCTTGGGTGTGTAGTCCGCCAACCCACACTAGGCCACCGTGGTGGACTAAGGCCTAAACCCTCTCAATAGTAGAGGAGGCCCGTGCCCAGCAGTGGGACGTATAGAGGCTGATGATTATTTACATAGGACTCAAATCCATCTGGCAAAACTCTTCGAGCATAAATCATGAGTGTGTTACGCAGGTGTGATAAATGACAAACGTACAGACTCGCATTTATATTATTAACTGACGTAGAACCCAAACTGCATATTAAAAGGGAATGAGAAGTTATCCCTGCGGCTCGCCCTGCGGTCGGGAAGGTAAATGAAAAGCCCTTTTGGGCAGAAAAAATGCGGAAGGGACCGGCTTTGAATAAAAACATGTGTTTACGTACGAACACGTGACTCAGCGTGGTGCTTGTTATCCGTGTTATCTCTACATCATCCTACTGGCAAAGAAAGCGTCAGAGATCAACTTTAAAACATCTAGCGGTCCATACACAGGCGTTTCAAAATACATATCGTCACATTATCCCCTTTGATTAGATCATTCATTTAGACAGCCTCTTGGCGCAGTTGGCGAGACACCAGCTTACTAAACGAGAGGCCGTGAGTTAGATGCCGCTTCGATGATTGTGTTATCTGTTATTATTTGTTTTGTTTAATAGTGTTTATTACACTAAAAAGTCTCTCGTAATTTATGATACGTACCAAAAAAGTATTTTAGGTTTAAAACATGTTATAATCTAATAGTAAACTATTGCGTCTATTAATTTGTTTTAGGCCACCACACTGGCCTAGTACGGGTTGGCGGACTACACATCTAAGAAATTATTAAGAATTTTCATTGTGAATACACAGTGCACACATAACTTCGAAAAGTCAGAGGTTTGACTCGCGACCGCCGTGATTTTGTCTCAACCGCGCAACTAAACCACGACTTTTACTCGTACAAAAGATAACTAATCTAAATTCCAAAATGAAAAGAGATTTATTAATCTGTAAAATCTAAGTGTAATATGAAAGGTGTACCGCGAAGTTTAAAGTAATTATCAGACGCTCTCAACATTAAAGTATGTAATTAAATGTGCTGCGTAAGTGTTTGTATAATGAACAGGCACTCAGAGACATTGCCGCTCATGCCTCCCCTATAAAATGTTTTTACTCTAACGCCGTGCATTTCTTGTCTTAACCAATTTATTTTTTTATCGTTCCATTATGAGTAATTTCCTGTTTAATGTTGCTTGAGAATGCACTTATATACTTCTTTGTTAAAAATAGGACTAGTGACTTTGGTGACGAAGCATAATTATGCCTAGTGCGATTTAAAGGTGCCGGCTTCGATTTCCGGGTCGAGCAAAATGATATTGTTTCTTTTTCATGAGTTTAAAATTTTGTCAAAAAACGTCAATAAGCTATTACGTAAGCCGAAAATGGGCAAAATAAGGGTGTAGAAATGCAACTCTGCCTACCCTCTCAGGAAATACAAGCGTGTGTGCGTATGAATGTAACATAGGAAATTCTTAAATGTTTGGTGCGCAAAATATGTAGTATGACATTAATATAATATATAAAATATTTTTCGTTTTAGTAAAATATTTACTAAACAGTCCACGCTGAATATTGTACGCGCATGCATATGTACTAAAATTACAGTCTCTAAATTTCCTTATCTTTAAGCAATAATGCAGTTGCGTTACTTCCATAGGAGCCCAAAAGCCTTACACATTAATTGTGTAGTGCCTAGTTTATAATTGATTATTGTGGGGTCAAGATATTCTCATTTATATGTCAAATTGCTATTTTTGAATAAAAATTAAAGATTATTATTTGCAATTTTGTAAGACAAGCTAGCCTTTGCGGCTTCTATAGAAGTACCGCCACTGCGTCAATTTATGTGGATATTCCCCACACATATATATAATAGAAAAACATCACCAACACTGCAAGAATCAGCACTCACACAATCCAAACATACAAAAATAAAGAGACCGAAGCCTCATATCGTCCAGACTTCAAATAACCAATCGCATCGACCCCTACTCCGATGTCATTACTATAAACGGAGCACATATCGAAAGGGAGGCGGTGAATGTCAGGGGTCCTGATAAACTGGCCACCGAGACGCCAGCGAGCCGGTCAAATTGATTACATAAGACGATAGTTACAGATGGCGGGATCCATCACGGTTTGCAAACAAATGTGAGAACACCGCAGCTGTGGTAGGTTTGTACCTAAATTATTGAATTCGCGCCAATATATGTCATGTGGGGGATAAACATTGATATATAAAATTAGGACTGCCTCGTGGTCTCGCGGTACAAGTATGTGCCGTGCGATCTAGAGGTCCTGGGTTCGATTCCCGGGTCGGGCAAAGTGTTATTGGGTTTTTCCATTAGGAAATTCTCAGTAACAGCACGGAGTCTGGAAATGGGCCCGAAAAACGGCAATAGGCTCGCCCCCTATTACGTGGGACTGATACATACCTGGCGAAATGTGGGTGCAGTAATGCACCTCTGCCTACCCTTTCGGGGAATACAGGCGTGAGTTTATGTATGTATGTATAAAATTAGGTAATTTCATACTAATATAATTTAAAAAAATACCCCCAACAGTCACATACATAGTTCTGACCCCACATTAAAATACAAGTCTTGTGTGGTGGGTCTCGATTCTTATACGAGAGACTTTTCGCTCTCACAAACATACACAAAAAATACATATAACATTTATCACGGTGCGGGGATCGAACTCGCGGCCTTTAGTTTTGCGAGCTGGTATCTAGCCTACTGCACCACATTCAAAAGTTGAGTCGATAAGCAACGGAATGAATAGAACCAAAACGTCACAAGTTGTGTTTGGATGAGAATTAATTCAGACTTACATGTACCACAGAAGGTTGATTTTAAACGTGTGCGATATTATACGAATATAATGTAATGCATGTGATGTTTTTATTGCGCGTACGGCGATACGGGAACACTACTACTAGTCTAGAACACACTAGTCGAAAGTAAGACTTGTGCGCCTCTTTTTTGAGAATCTTCATAATCATCATCATATTTTTTTTCCCTATCCCACCACACACCCGCCACTGTAACTCCTGTGCTCCAGGATCAACAGCGGCACGCACAGTATTGACGCTGAGCAATGAAGCTCAGCGGATCTAAGGGGACCTAAATTTGTCATAATCCCGCAACGAAGTTAATCAGAAAGACAAAATAAAAGAGGAGTTGAAATCATCATCATATATGGGATATGTCCCACTGCTGGGCACGGGCCTCCTCTACAACTGAGAGGCCTAGTGCGGGTTGGCAGACTACACAAGTCAGAAATTCCGATGAACTTTTAGATGTGCAGGTTTCATCACGATGTTTTCCTTCACCGTTAAAGTACGTGATAATTCTTTGTGAATACACACATAGCTTCGAACAGACTTGCGTCTCAGAAATTCCATAGCATAAATATAACACGGTTTCCTTCCCACTTAGATATCAACTCGAGTGTGTGACATATTAAATATGTTTACGAATAAACGTTTGCACGGGAGCGTCGGTAAAGCGCGTCGTGAAATCTTTATGTCATACAATAACAGTTTTTATGTCACTTAATATGTATAAATAAGTACCAGGCAGGCACCTCTGACTCTTCGAAGTTATGTGTATTTATAATGAATATGTACTTTGGCGATGGAAGCTCCTGAGGAACCGGACACCAGATTTTCATAATTTCTTCATCATCATCAACCCATATACGTCCCACTGCTGGGCACGGGCCTCCTCTACAACTGAGAGGGTTTAGGCCTTAGTCCACCACGCTGGCCTAGTGCGGGTTGGCGGACTACACACCTAAGAAATTCCTAAGAACTTTTAGGTGTGCAGGTTTTATCACGATGTTTTCCTTCATCGTTAAAGCAAGTGATAATTCATTGTGAATATACACATAACTTCGAAAAGTCAGGGGTGTGTGCCCGGGATTTGAACCTACGACCGCCGAAATTCTCGACCGTGCGCCTAATCCTCGAGGCCATCACTGCTTTCTTTTTTTCACAATTTCTTATATAGTCTGAAATAAGCAAGTGTGGTAGACTGAGGCCTAGCCTTTGTCATTTGGAGAGAAGATTTGTGCCCAACAATGGGACGTGTGTAGAATATATAAATATATAGACGGAATGGGTGTGTATGCATAAAATTATATTTATATTTATGTATCGAATAAGTTGCGTTTTCGTAAAAAAAATATACATCCATATTATATATTTTCTTTAGTATGTAGTCATTGGGAGAGGCCTATGCCCAGCAGTGGATTGGATTGGATTTAGTATGTATATTTTTAATAAAAATGAATGATTTGTTGAAAATAACGATAGACGCAGATTTGACTTTCTGCGCGGAACTAAATTTTAGAAGCCTCCAACGTACGGACGCAACAATAGCTTTGTTTTACCAAAAGCTCCTTAAATTTTAATTAGAAAACTAATCTTATACTTTCGCCGAATAGGTTTTGAATTTTAAAGACCTGGTTACTTTAAAGATTATAAATGGAAGTTCTAAACGAGTTTACTTTAGCAGATTTCGTAGTCACCACTTTGGCAACAGCTTATGTCCAACTAACGACCTATATAAACCTATTACATTATGTTTTTTTTTAAATGGATGAAGCGAAAGTAGTGTACCAGAAACGAAAAAGTGAAGATTCATAGTCCCTGCCAACTGCTATGAGTCTGTGGGGCACAGATCATTGTACCATTACTCGGTCAAAGTAAATATGCTTACTAAATAAATTATGAATGATGCACACTACAACTCAGCGGCAAATACAACAGAAGACACGTGTAAGTTGTTGCGTAAGTAGGGTAAGAGCAGCGACGTAAATGAAATGACCGGTCTTGATGCGTGCTAATAGCTGACTCAGTGCATGCAAAACCTTTATTGCCTTATATACCAGATTTTAGCATAGTTCGAGTTCATCGACTATGCTGACGATGCTCCACAAGTCACAGGTATGGCTGTATACTATTACGCTTGTAAGGTCTACCTAAATTCACTAGATGTGGTGGACTAAGCCCTATTTAATCTAAAGGTCTACTTCATCCCAAGCAATATGAGCAAACCTATTCCTGTTTTTAGGCAGTTTTCAGACTCCGTGTTACCAAAAAATAAGAAGAAAACCATTAACATCAAACTTAACTTGAAAATAGAACCCAGTATTTCTCGATGACATGCCGCATACTTGACCGCGAAACCAATGACGCATTCTTATTTTTAACATCCTCGCAGAAAATATCGTTAATTATTGTTCTGCAAATCCACAAATAAACAAAAGAACATCACAACAAAACAAATCAAGAACAAATCGAATCGCCAAACTTCGCACTAAATTCGTGAAAACCATCTCGAACATTCTTAAACACAATTCACAAACAAAAGCATCGTGGCGCGACTCCAAAACTATCAAGCCTCCGTAAAAAAGCGAATGAAAATGCATTAGGTTTATGCCTCTGACCCAGATCTTAGTTCCGCATACACAAACGATGCTCTATGAGTGAAGAATCCGTCTGTTTAACATAAGAAGAAAGCAGATTCTCCCCCCATTGTTCTGATAATGAGATACGGTTTTGTAGTGTAATTGGTTAGAATATAGCTTGAGCTGACGCGAAGTGTTTTCTGGAACGAAATTCTCGATTGAAAAAGCTGTTGAAATTCACTCAGACATATAAAACAGAATGAAATTTTGCAGCAAATAATGAAATGCAATGAGTTTCTAGTGAGTTTGAAGTAGAAGTTTACTAAGTTTAATATAGTAATTATTAAATAAGCATTTAATAAGTATTATTTAGGAAAAAAAATATTGCGGAAACCTGCATAGCATAGAATTGTCACAAGCAATTTCTAAGCTATATGAAGTCTGCCAACTCACACTAGGCCAGCTTGGACCTGCCCTGTGGCAAGGGGGCGTTAGAATCCCACCACGGTATCCCCTGCCTGTCGTAAAAGGCGACACAAAGGGTCCCTTGGGGTCGCTGGGCGCGCTGCGGGGGCGGCGCGTCCTCACTGAAAGTGACCCCGAGGGGGGCGGCGGCACTGTGGCCTGTGTACGTCGCGGGCGGCCATCCACAAACGGGGCGCCCGAACCAAGCTAGTGGGGGTGCAACTGCGCCCCTAAAAGTTCCGAGATGGCCGAGACGTTTACGTCTCGGAGGCGCACCGGGCGGCTGCGGCATTACGGTGGGCGCTTCTCGCTCACGTACCGTGGTCGCCCCACTCGGCGCGGAGATGGCCACCGGGGGGTTTTGGTCGGTATGCCGGTTTAGGGAATTTGTTAGGGCAATAACATCTGCGCGGGCATGACGTCGCCGCGCGCCGGACTGGAAGACCGGTGACCCCGAGATACGCTTTCCGCTCCCCTCCCCCCTGGGTTGGCGGGAAGTAGAGCCAAAACAGCTTTCCCCTTGAAAAAAAAAAGGCCAGCTTGGACAACCAATTTAAACCGTAAACTGGCGAGACTTTGGTAGATGCTCCTCTGCCTACCCTATCGTTGTATGATGTAGCCATGAAACTGTATAGGTATTAATAACTGATTATAAAAGGTATGATTCGTATTCTTCCCTATTTTATTAACAAATAATTTGATTTTTAATATATCACATTTCACAGAAGAGGAACATCTTAAGCATCTAAGTGGGTGAGAATTCTTTATATCAAATCTTTAAAGAATATAACATAAAGCCAAGATTACCTCACTTCCCTATAAGTTCAGTTATTAAGCCCCAGAAGAAACCTCGTTTATTTAAACAAGTGCTTGAGGAAGCTATAAAGTGAAAACTGCGTCGTATTGTTAAGCGGTGAATGCACCTAGGATTAAATTTCTTACACGCTCAAACTGTAACCATATTTTGCAATTATTCGTTTAAATCTTTAATTAAATTCTGTGCGCTTTGCTCTATGATTGCGAAACTTCTAGGGGATGTAATGCGATTACAATAAATTTGATTATGTTTTTCATTTGTTATACTTTTATGCTTTAGCTGAATTGTTTTAAAAATTTACGTGGTTTCAGAGGTGCAAGAAAAAATACTGACTAGTAAGCGAAGTTGTTGAGAAAAGCTAGTTTTAGAAAAATATTGCAAATCATAAAATTAACAAAAATATGTGAAAATACATCGGCAGGCATAGCAATCCTTACTTATAATATTTGATGCGATATATATGTACAATATGGATGTGATGTAATTTTTGTAAGGAAATTTTATCCCAATTTCTAATAGATTATAAATACATGTGTATTGTGTATACTAACCATAGTGTAGCCACGGGAAAACCGATTAATTTTTAAAACTTTTAAGTATTACACACCAGAGTGTTTTAACATATTTTTATACATAAATAATTACATACATACATACATAAACTCACGCCTGTATTCCCCGAAGGGGTAGGCAGAGGTGCATTTCTGCACCCACATTTCGCCAGGTATGTATCAGTCCCACGTAATAGGGGGCGAGCCTATTGCCGTTTTTCGGGCACATTTCCAGACTCCGTGCTGTTACTGAGAATTTCCCAATGGAAAAACCCAATAACACTTTGCCCGACCCGGGAATCGAACCCAGGACTTCTAGATCCCACGGCACATACTTGTACCGCGAGACCACGAGGCAGGCATATAAATAATTCTTTGAATTAAATATTTTTACGCAATTATCACATATTATAATACTTTTTTAGGTCTACCAAAAAATAGGTAGCCTAAATTACTATTTTACCCTAAAAATAAATAAAAGCCACTATCAAGGTAAACAAACGGAACATTACGTAGAAAAGATGTCGTTGGCACCAGGCCAAAAACTCCGGAAAGAAACACAGACAAGAAGAAACCAGAAGCCAGAACAGTAACGCTGTCATTACACAAACACAAACTTAAGGAGTTAAGTCAACAGTTGATTAAGACAACACAGTGAGATACTGAAGTGGTTGCGGCTCTGACGATATGTCATGTATGCACCCGGTTTAATTTTCAGCACCCAACCGTACAACCGTTGCTTCTAATTATACCCCTACCTTTAATTAAATCGGGTAGATAAATTCCCGTCTAACTTACCCGTGTATACCCAGACTATTTGCTGTAATTTCTTGTCTCAAATTACTCAATCGTGTCAGAGCTGCAGTAAGGTATTGTTAGGGGATTATTGTGTTGCTGTGTGTTATTGTAATCCCATTTATTTGTATACATTTTTGTGGTAGATATTATCAAATAAAATATTAGTTAAATATATTTAGCTACCTTTTTTTTTGATACTTCAAAAAACTTGTAAAAAAATATTTTCAGCCCATATACGTCTCAATGCTGGGTACGGGCCTCTATAACTAAAAGGGTTTAGGCCTTAGTCCACCACGCTGGCCTAGTGCGAGTTGGCGGCCTACACACCTAAGAATTTCCTAAGAACTGTTAGGTGTGCAGGTTTCCTCACGATATTTTCCTTCACCGTTATAGTACGCGGTAATTCACTGTAAATACACACATAAGTTCGAAAAAGTCAGAGGTGTGTTGCTGGGGTTTGAACCCGCGACCGCCAAGATTCAAAGTATAATCATGTTCATTTAAGGGTCAGTTTATAAATTAAAACAAATTCAGTTATTGTTTATATTATTTTTAAACGACTGCCTCGTGGTCTCGCGGTACAAGTATGTGCCGTGCGATATAGAGGTCCTGGGTTCGATTCCCGGGTCGGGCAAAGTGTTATTGGGTTTTTCCATTAGGAAATTCTCAGTAACAGCACGGAGTCTGGAAATGTGCCCGAAAAACGGCAATAGACTCGCCCCCTATTACGTGTGACTGATACATACCTGGCGAAATGTGGGTGCAGGAATGCACCTCTGCCTACCCGTTCGGGGAATACAGGCGTGAGTTTATGTATGTATGTATGTATTATTTTAAAAAATATTTCGTCTCACATTTTCACCTAATGCGACTAACCGACGCAATTGAATTGAAATATTACTACAATTCTACAAGTAAACCTATCATAAATTATGTTAAAAAGGAGGAACCGTTAAATTCGCTTAAAACTATTATTCCTACAAATTACTCAAATCAAAATTTAATTTGAATCCTTTCATACAACCTGGATTGATTCATCGACAAAATATATTTCGCGGAAATTAACCTTAACATACCTCTCTATTAGCTTTCATTAGTAGTGTTTTGAGATCATGTGAGTTATGAACTTTCATAGCAATTAGCGCAATTAGGGAAAACATGAGGTTTTCCTGTTATCCTAAAGTTTCAAGGGTAGATTAATACAATGACTGCTCCGTGGTCTCGCGGCGTAATACGAGTAGTGTCTAGAGTTCGGATCGGGAAAAATGTTCTTAGGTTTTTCTATTAGATAATGGGAGTAGATTATATTACCGTTATTTGAGGACATTTACAGATTTGTGGTGCTGCTAGGAATATTTGACAGCCCCGTGGCGCAGTTGGCTAGACACCAGCTTGCGAAACGAGAGGCCGCGGGTTCGATTCCCGCACCGAGACAAATGTTTGTGTAATCGATAAATATTTGTTTCGGGTCTGGGTGTTTGTGAGACCGAAAAGTCTCTCGTAGTTTCTGATATCCAAGACACAGGACTTGTATCCTAGTGTGGGGTCAGAACTATGTATGTGACTGTTGGGTGTATTTATTAATATTATTATATACTAATGAAAGAACCCAATAAAATTTTGACTGAATTGGAAAAAGAACCTGAGAAATGTATATGGAAAACCGCTTATGCCACAGAGCTAAACAGACAGTCATAGTGGTAATCTACGGTATACCGTACAGTCCCTCTAACTTAAATCAAAAATTGAACGTAAAGACATGGAATCAAAAGAAAAAAAATAACTTTCAAACATTACTATTCATGCAAATATTTAAATAAATAAATAAATACACCCAACAGTCACGTACATAGTTCTGACCCCACAGTAGGATACAAGTCCTGTGTTGTGGGTATCAGAAACTACGAGAGATTTTTCGGTCTCACAAACACCCAGACCCGAAACAAATATTTGTGGATCGCACAAACATTTGTCTCGGCGCGGGGATCGAACCCGCGGCCTATCGTTTCGCAAGCTGGTATCTACGGGGCTGTCTATTATTCAAGAGAAAGCAGAAAAACGCGATCGGTTACCATAAACAATAACAAAGTCCAACACAAAATATTCCGCACGGAAATTATTTATTAAAATGAAACTAAATGCATTTTACGTCCCAGTTTCGTCGTCGGCGTTGCCAGATCATGAAGTACGGCTGAATTCCTCTCGCCGCGAACATTTTTCTACAAGTAAATATATTTAAAGTTATTGTCCAACTGGGACGGTATGAAGTAGGTGTTTCGTCCTTGTTTGCTTATATAATCGTCGGCGAGGGTTTTCCCAACGCGATGCACAATGCCGAGACTTATTCAAGACTTGTCATCTTGGATTTCTTATTTCATATACTGGTATTTCCTTGTATATTTTACTTTACAGTGCATTTTAAAGTTAAAATGACGGAATCGTGTCCTTGTTCTCAAAATACACAACTGCACTAGGTACATGAGGTTCTGTATAAGTTTTATGATAAGGTTTTATCAGACAAAAGACGTCTATTAAAAAAAGGCTAAATCGAACGTTAAAGTAGTGATGGCCTCGAGGTTTATGCGCACAGTTGAGAATCTCGGCGGTCGCGGGTTCAAATCGGAAACAAAAATTTTCTGAAATTTTGTACATTATTAGTACCATATTATTTATAGGCGCTACAACAATCTTTACTATTCATTCATTAAACCAATAAGTGTTACGGCTCTTCAAATCTTTGTCTTAAAATAAATATTTGACATTGTCTAAAGCTCTAATACAGATCATTGAAATTGTGCTCCTACCACATGTTGATACTAAAGTGATAGGCATGCAAGGAATTGCAAGCCACATCTGAAGCTGCAGATGGCGCGTGTGGAATAATAAACACGGGCGGAACGACAGACATTTCTGTATCTGTTACTCCAGGCGTAGATTAGCCCCTTATGCCTTGGGCATAAATACATAAGCGTTCTGGAGGTAGTTAATATTTTCGTAGCAATTGTATTATTTTTAGCACAAATAAAATAAAGTAAAAACTAAAACCCAACTACGACAAAAAACGATACTAAAAAAGTATGAAACAAGATTTTCAGGACATAGGATTAAACAACGTTACAGAAGAAGCAAGATAATCGACACATAGAGTCTACCGAGACGCCTTAGTCGCAATTTGACAATAATTTATTTATTTATTAACACTTTATTGTACACACGGAGAAAATTAACAAAACAAGAACACACAAGAAAGAAAATAGTAGATACAATTGGCGGTCTTATCGCTCAAGGCGATCTTTTAGAGACAACCATAGGATGGAAACCAAGAAAGGATAGGGAAGAGAGGGTAGTCAGTGTGTACAACATACATACATATATACAACATACATAATATAATGTACATAATAAAATAATGTAATCGATACAATACTATAGTTCAAACATATTCAAGCTTAAAAGCCGTAGTCACGCGTTGTTAAAGTGTTATGGTGGGATGAGATAATGTAATATGAAGGTTTATTTGTCCAGTTCTAATAAGTAGTTAAGGAGCTATGAGGGAACAGATGAACATACATACATAGCCTGTTAAAATTATAACCCTCCTTTGGCTTTGCCGTAGTCGGGTAAAAATTTGTCCTCAGCTTCACCCGAGTTAAGGATATTTTCGTCTCCTTAGGCACTAGATTTTTCAAAATCCTTCCATAGTTGATACCTACGACGTGACGTAATAACTATATGCATGCCGAAAACAGCGCAATCCGTTCAGTAATTTGAGCTGTGTGTTGATAGATCAGATAGTAACATTTGCCATTTATACATACAGTTTTACTCTAAAATATACTAATGATATGTTTTGAATTTTCCCAGGATATTTTTTTTAATTTTTAAGGCAAAAAGTTTTCCTTCTTAGCATGTTAGTATTTTAATTCAAATTTGGTGATTTTAAAAATAAAATTGAAAAAACGCTTAATCAAAATTATTCCAGTACGCTTAATCGGACCATAAAATTTTAAAATAAAGATAAAACCGCCAAAAACGACCAACACAAAGAATTAGACATTAAAACATGACGTGACCAACCAGACGCAACTAAGGGTAGAATTAAAATTCCCAACGAGTATGATAAGCCGCTTCTAATTAAGTTGAAGATCTTTATAACAGTAAAAATTTAACGTACATTGCAGAGTCTGTTAACTTTCAGACAAAGAGACAGGAAGTGTTAAACGCATGAAACGAAAACAATATCTCTTTAAATTTAATTCAACTTGCATGTTAGCACTTCTGAACTCCTTTATGTTCTTCATAATGTGTTATTTTTAGTGTTATGCACTTCCACTTTACATGTTTTTAATCTGAAACGTTTTGTTTTAAAACACGATACTGTTAAAAAAATTCTTGCACGGTATTGTATTCCTTGTTATACTTTTAAAGAGCTTTATTTCTTTAATGAGGCTCGTTGATGGTACATTTACAATAGTGATATTAAAACATTACGGGATTGAGTTATTGTGCTTAAGCACTTATAGAAAAGCATGTTACGTGCCATTTTATTTTATGTATACATACTATTATAAAACTGAAGTGTTTGTTTGTATTATCGAAAAAGCAAGTTTTTGTTACATTGTTTAGAACGAAAATTCATTTTTTTTATCAGTGTCTCAGCTTGCTGCCAGTAGTCTCCGAAACAGCTCAATCGATTTTGACAGGACTTTCAACTACCAACTCTTTACCCATACGACAATCTTAAAGAAGAAAAATTTCTTTAAATATATATTTTTTACCACTGTACTGTTTAGTAAAAAAAAACATGTAAAACTTTCAGGGGTGTTTTTTCGTCACAATTTTTTTCTTCACCGTTAAAGTGCGTTATTTATTATACAAACACATATTATAACTTAGAAATGAGAGGTATTTAAACATAATCACCTCACCACGACTTACGAGATCAAAAGGCAATGTACACCAAAAAGTCTATAACAATATAACACCACGCTACCAGGAAAACATAAACTTCTATAAGTGTAGATTATGAACGCTGCTATATTATCTTAACAGCAAGGATAAAACCTAATCGACCGTTCGATGGACTCAGCCCTGAGCAGTTTAGTGGAAATTACGTCACAGAAATAACAACAACAGTGTTGAAACACTTTATATACGGATATTGTAAGCCTTTCTGAAGTGACTATGGATTACCGTATGCAAATTTCGCAAGCTGTGACGTAATAAAGGTAAACGTCAAGATGCTTTGCTGTTATAGTGTCTTAACATTAGATCTGTCATTTTTTTGACAGCCCCGTGGCGCGGTTGGCTTGAAACCAGCTTGCGAAACGAGAGGTCGCGGATTCAATCCCCGCACGGAGACAATTTTTTGTGTCATCCACAAATATTTGTTTCGGTTGTGGGTGTTTGTGAGACCGAAAAGTCTCTCGTAGTTTCTGAAACCCACGACACAAGACTCGTATTTTAATGTGGGGTCAAAACTATGTATGTGACTGTTGGGTGTATTTATGATTATTTATTTAATTTCAGTCTTTATAACGACTGTCTCGCCAAAGGGAGACACAGAGGCGAATTACTCCAACAAAGTTTTGTTAGTTGTTTAAGTATTAAATAACAAGGGTCGAGACTATTGTTGTTTACAGTCTCTATGTTACTACTGAGAACTTATGGAAGAATGCAATATCTCTATACCTGACCCTAGAATCTAAGCCGGTACCGTGGATCGCATGGCACTTAAGTCTCTGAACCAGCAAGGCAGTATTTGAATATAGTATACATACAACCATAACCTCACGCCTGTATTCCCTGAAGGGGTAGGCAGAGGTGCATTTCTGCACCCACATTTCTCCAGTTTCTATCAGTCCACGTAATAGGGTGCGAGCCTATTGCCGTTTTTCAGGCACATTTCTAGACTCTGTACTGCTACTGAGAATTTCCTAATGGAAAACCTAACAACACTTTGCCCGGCTCGGGATCGACCTTGGGATCTCTAGATCGCACAGTGTATGCTCGTACCGCGAGCCTACGAGGCAGGCATGAATATCGTATCACTAACATAATGAATATGGGAATAAAATGGATGCATTCTTTGCAAAAGATTCTGTGGGCGCAAATTAAAGAATAAGATGTGACACTTTACAGAGTAATACATACAAACATACATATTTTTCTGCCTCGACTGCCTCGTGGTCTCGCGGTACAAGTATGTGCCGTGGGATCTAGAGGTCCTGGGTTCGATTCCCGGCTCGGGCAAAGTGTTATTGGGTTTTTCCATTAGGAAATTCTCAGTAACAGCACGGAGTCTGGAAATGTGCGCGAAAAACGGCAATAGGCTCGCCCCCTATTACGTGGGACTGATACATACCTGGCGAAATGTGGGAGCAGAAATGCACCTCTGCCTACCCCTTCGGGGAATACAGGCGTGAGTTTATGTATGTATGTGTACATATTTTTAAATGTCACAATCATTTACACGGGAATTGAACTTGCGGTCTCTCATAACACGGCCTAATAATTAAAATAGATATAATTATAAGGAACAGGATTGCGGCCTCATTATTAAGTTTAATTTATTCCTGTGACAATTTGCGGTTGTCTGTGAAATTACTGCTAAATGATCATTTATCGGCACGTTCAAATAAAACCACAGTCTGAGTGTCTTAACTAGTTTAAAAATTGCTCATATAAAAGCATACTCATATACATTCACGCTTTTATACCTAAAGGGGTAGGTGGAAGTGCAGTTTAAAATATGTTCGAGAAACGGCAGTAGGGTCCCCCTATCACGTGATTACGTGGGACTGTAAACACCACAGAACAGTTGAATAAGACTAGAAAGGTATGTCAGCTTGCCGAGCGTGTCGAATCTAGGATTAGACTATCATATAAAGTATTTTTTCTGTATATACTATCTATACATAGTATATGTAGTATTTTAAACTAAGTATTTTTTCTCAGACAGTAACTACAGCTAGCCTCCAGCATTTACACATCGCTCCACAGAATATAATATTAAAAATAATACGCATTATTCACACTAGAACGCTTACGTCTCGGCGAAAAAGAGTTAAGCAGATTAAATCGCAAATCTCGACACGCATAAAACTCAGAGAAAACGGGCCGTGTTTTTTAATCTGTGCAAAAATAAATATCTGTAGAAAAGCTTAGAATGTCACTACAGAATACACAGGTAGGGGATAAATACGGGGGTAATCTGGCTGTAAAACGTTTTCGATGAGTAAATTTGTATTTTAATCTGGGCCGTCGCGGGGCGGCGACGAGGAACGGTTTCCGGCCGTACATCCTTTGCTCGGGCGAGCGAACTGTGTTCTTTTTCCTTTAAATTGTATTAGTGCGATTTTGGTGCTAAACAAGAATTTCAATTTTTGTTTGATCAATTTTATTCGTAAATTTTAGAAATACTAGTTGTTTGCCAAAGTTTCTTTCGTGAACCATATTTTTTTTTAATCATTGTATAATAATAAAATAATAGCAAGCTGAACTGGCAGTGGGCAGGTTACATCTTTCAAAGTCAAAGTCAAAATTATCTTTATTCAAATAGACTTTAACAAGCGCTTTTGAATCGTCAATTTTAAACTATTTTTTAAACTAAACTATTGCCGCTTCGAAACGTGTTATCAATCGCAGAGCTGACTACCGTTGGGAGAAACGTGTTCTGGAGTGGAGACCACGACTCGGCAAACGTAATGTAGGACGCCCGGTGATAACCGCAAGGTGGCTGGCAGCGGTTGGATGAGGAGGGCGGAAGATCGAGCCCAGTGGCGTGTGATAGAAGAGGCCTACGTCCAGCAGAGGACGTGATAAAGGCTGCTGATGAATAGTAAAACCATAATAAGCGTTTTCGGGATCCCATCTATCTCTGTACCCAAAAATATCAAGGCGTTAATGAGTAACATATAAACTTTAAAGTCACTCACACAATAGTATACGGAACCGGAAATCGAACCGGGGACCTTTTATCATCACAGAACCAATAAGGCAAAACAAAACGTAATATAAATAAAAACATATCAGGGCCTCGTCTACAACTGAGAGGGTTTAGGCCTTAGTCCACCACGCTGGCCTAGTGCGGGTTGGCGGACTATACACCTAAGAAATTCCTAACTTTTTAGGTGTGCAGGTTTTATCACGATGTTTTCCTTCACCGTTAAAGCAAGTGATAATTCATTGTGAATACACACATAACTTCGAAAAGTCAGAGGTGTGTGCTTGGGGTTTGAACCTGCGACCGCCGAAATTCTCGAGTGCGCGCCTAAACCTCGAGGAAATAAACATATGCCTTTACAAAATACGCTACTCTTCAACAACAAAGCGCCCCCTTAAAACGGTTCGTTTGGCACAAGCTTAAAGCCCTTTGAATATTTTAATTCAACCGTTTTAGAAGGTAATATTTTGTATGGACTGCCCTAATTATCCCTGAATCTATTCATATGTCAAACCGACTTACCGCGGATACAAAGGAGAGATATCCTTATTCCATTAGGATCTTTGGATTATATCATTTCAATTGTAAGGGCAAATGATATTCAATTTAAAAATAAATTCTCCGAGTTGAACTGTTTTTTGAAAATCGTATGTTTTTTTTATGGACTACCACATAAAGTATGTGTACCAAGCTAGGGCACCTCTATGGTATAAAAGGGTTGGGTCTAAATCTAAAACGCTCTACAGGTTTTACATTAGAAAATCCTTATGGAGTATCAAAAGTATATCAAATTTCTTCTAAAACTTTAAGTTTCATAAATAATTAAGAGTATATTTTTTAGATCGAATAAAATTTTTATAAGCCTCGTTGGTTAAAGATGTGGCCGTCATTCGAGTCGGTCAAAATAAAAATAAATACAATATCACTATGTCTAACCCTTGATATGAGCACAGAACCTCTTGATCGCAAGGCATACCTAAAAAAAACTGATCCTACATTAAGTTTTCGGTGTTATGTGTGTTGTGTTTTTTTTTTTATTCAAACAAACAACTATTATACAATACTATTCACAGAACCTCATCTCTCATGAACGTTAAAGCCAGTGCGGATATACTTCACGTCGTCACTAAGTTCGAAATTGAGGAGAATTTCGTAGAATAATTAATACGAACGCGCCTAAACTGTATGCACGACGGAATGCGTAATGTGGGTGGTAGAAGAGGACGCCCGAGCGTGATTCACGCCGGCAAATGTGATTGCAAATATTAATGAGCTGCGTCAATGCATCGTTGGAGTGAAAACGTAAAACTTCATTGTCCCAACTCGTAATAGACAGTGATATAGAGATACATATGAATGAAACACTAAATAATATTTTAACTATTAGACAGCCCCGTGGCGCAGTTTGAGATCCCCGCACTGAGACAAATGTTTGTGTGATCCACAAATATTTGTTTCGGGTCTGGGTGTATGTGAGACCAAAAAAGTCTCTCGTAGTTTCTGATACCCACGACACAAGACTTGTATTTTAGTGTGGGATCAGAACTATGTATGTGACTGTTGGATGTATTTATTATTTATTATTTATTAACTACTACTTACAGTGAGAAACCTAGTATGATTTAGTTGTATTAAACTACTAGAATGCGATCGAATCAGGACTGACGAGATCCGTAGGAGAACTGAGGTTGCTGACATAGCCCAAAGAATTAGCAAGCTGAAGTGGCGATGGGCAGGGCACATAGCTCGTAGAAGTGACAGCCGGTGGCAGAAAGGTTCTCGAGTGGAGGCCGCGTACTGGCAAGCGCAGCGTTGGACGTCCACCCCCAAAGTGGACTGATGATCTCAAGAAGATCGCGGGAAGCCGCTGGATGCAGGCCGCTTTGGAAGTCTGGGAGAGGCCTATGTCCAGCATGGACGTCTATCGGCTGATGATGATGATGATGATGAAACTACTAAAATAATATCAGCCCATACTAGGCCATCATTGCTAAGATTGAACCAAGTTGAAGATTTGACATGTAATATATATATCCTTAGAAAAATACTCCCAGATATGCATGTATTCTCAGAAAGTACTTCGACTATCAAGCTGATAATTTGATCCTTGAATATGATTTATAGATGTAGAATATATTATCATTTGTCAGGTATATAATTGGCAGACATTCGTACATGTTTTACCAATACAAATTAATTCAACACAGATTTTTTTATATTATACTCGGATATATATAGAAAAAAAAATCAAATCCATTCACGAACCATTCGCATCATTAACTGACTGATAACCAGACATCGCGAACACACAAATTTATATGCATTCGTTCTACAAACGCGCCCCTGGCGTTTGACTTTGACAAATAAAACAATGGCGCAAAACAAATCCCAAAAGAATATTTGATGTACGATCAAACCCCGCGCCGGATGATTGCAATCATTGATACGTCAGACCCTCGTTGGATCTGTTTGGTTATCCAATCTTTGATATATTTTAAATTCAATACGCAAACGCGCGTTAACTAACTGAGAAATAGTTGTCTATTTGACTTATCATTAGACCTGAAATATGCAAAAAGAGGAAGATAATAAGAGTTAATAATAATAATAAATACACCCAACAATCACATACATTGTTCCGACCCCACACTAAGATACAAGTCTTATGTAGAGTCGGTTTCAGAAACTACGAACGTTTTTTCGGACTCACAATCATCCTGACTAGAAACAAATATTTGTGGATCACACAAACATTTGTCTCGGTGGTGCCTTTCGTTTCGCAAGCTGCTAGCCAAGTGCGCCACGGGGTTGAAAAATGAATAAATCTATTGTCGAACCCACTAAAGACTTTTATGAATTAAAATATACCTACTATTATTAACAACTGACAACGAAATAATTAGAATTTTTTTTTAGACATAACATTATTGTATGAGAGAAAACAGCTATAAAAGAATAATATTTATAGAACATCAAAGCACTATTTCGTAATAAAAAAAAATATACATTCACTGTATACAAAGAGATTTAGACCAGAATTTATGTATATAATATAACGTATTATTGAAAATTCCTCGCGTTTAGTCTGCGAGTAATTTATGTATCCTCAGAACACATAACATTCTAATTAAATTTTCTTGTATCTGTTTCATCAATTTAACTCAGCACGAAAGATAAACGAGACCGAGGTTGTGTAACAAATATTATACTCCGAATTTACCACAGTCGCTCATTTCCGCGAATTTCGACATAAACGCTAAAGCAAATTCAAGGATCAAGAATTCATGTTTGCTTTCATTTTTGTTGTACTGTACACTGGTTTATTTATGTGTCAATATTTGTCATTTACATTTATGAATTAATGGAATGTCTATATGTACTATGCTTTACTGTATCTCAAAGAGGTAGGTAGAGAAAGTAACCTTTCTAGACCCACGTTTCGCTAGCTGCCTTTTAAATATACCGTAATACGTGGGCGTACCTGTTGGCATCTATTGGGCATATTTCCAAAACTTCAGGCTGCTAGAATTTAGAGTATTTCTTAAAGGAGAAATCCAAAAATACTTCTTCTGGCCTGGGAATTGAACATTATTCAGTCGAATAAGACAATAATAAAAACAGCGTTGGATTTCTTGTGGCCGACAAAATTATAATTATGATTGTTTCCTTATGTTTTAATAAACATGTGTATTATAAAATAAACAAGTACGAATTTAGAACAACTAAGACGCCTGTTCGTTTTAACACATTCGATGTTTTTGCCTACTTCTAAGAAATTAAAGTATCCTTAAGGTGAAATGTGAGTACGTAATCCAACTAATTAATAAATAATAAATACACCCAACAGTAACATACATAGTTCTGATCCCACATTAAGATACGAGTCTTGTGTCGTGGGAATTATACTACGAGAGACTTTTCGGTCTCACAAACACCCAGACCCGAAACAAATACAGTGAAACCTGGTTAAGTGAGACATCAAGGGACCTGCAATGTCGTTTCACTTATAGAGGTATTCCACTTACCCAGTAAGTCAGATATACAGGTATAAATAAATATCTGTCTCATTTACAGAGGGTTCATGTTAAATACGGCACAAACTTCTTCGCGTGTCTTCCCACTTTCATAAACGGATATTAACTTCAGTTTTTCACGTAATGATAACGATTGTAGCTTTCGTTTTGACATTTTTCAAATAAACATCTGTATGATAGTAAAGCGAAACTAAAACTGAAGGTAATTGAAGCTCAAAATTTTAATTACGTACTTGGAATTACGTGTGGAATTTGTGGGTAGAATAAGAATGAGTAAACAAACAATGTTATCTATGATGATAAATCGAAAGAACAAATCCCAGATATAGAGGTTTACCTCGTCCCACTAACAGAGGTATTTCAGTGCCAAAGTGTTGGGACCTCAGCATGAGTTCCAGTTATGGAGGTTTCTCACTTATCCAGGTCCCACTTAACCAAGTTTCACTGTATTTGTGGATCACACAAACATTTGTCTCGGTGCGGGGATCGAACCCGCGGCCTCTCGTTTTGCAAGCTGGTGTCTAGCCAACTGCGCCACGGGGCGGCATATTAGGCTATTAAGTAAATTTCTAATATCAGCTTAAGCTATATCTGTTTACTTAGTATCATCATGGAATTAATTCCTTCATTTTCCTGCAAAATGTTTCAGCCTTCGCTTTAATTTAGGCAATAGGGTATCTACCATTTCACTTATCTTGATTGCTCGTCGTTTTAGGGCGAGACCCAAAACACCTTTATCGGGAACTTGGCAGTTTGTGTTTGAAGCCTTTGCTCGTTCAGTGAATGTTGCTTTCCCTCGGAAAATTGAAATGAACAGCACCTTACGTCGTGTTATTCATTTTGAACGAATAAATCTTGAATGGGGTTTGAGTTTTATTCACAATGAATTATCACGTACTTTAACGGTGAAGGAAAACATCGTGATGAAACCTGCACACCTAAAAAGTTCTTAGGAATTTCTTAGGTGTGTAGTCCGCCAACCCGCACTAGGCCAGTGTAGTGGACTAAGGCCTAAACCCTCTCAATGGTAGAGGAGGCCCGTGCCCAGCAGTGGGACGTATATGGGCTGATGATGATGGGGTTTGAGTTTTTGGTTGAATTAAAGTGGGAATTTATTTGTAAATTAATATTTGTAGGTATCGCGTTAATGTCGGGTGATTGAGAGATTGTAGGTTTGATTTCCGAATCGTAAATAGTTGAACGAAAACCGTCAATGGCCAATAAAAAAGCAGACAAAACGTGAGTTTAGAAATACATACACACTAGTGGTAGGCGATTATGAATGAATTTCATAATCGAATGATCCTACTAATACTAATGTTGATAATCGATTATGAAATTAGTCACTAATGTATTTTCATAATCGAATGACGTTACTAATTTTCACTACTAATCTCGTTGAGACTTGAGAGTGGGTCTTGTTGTTTTTTTTTAAATACTTATAGTTGGTCGAAAAGTGGAGACTCGAGGTCTTGTATTTTTTTTTAGAAATTTATATTTATTTAGATAAAAAAAGACGAAGCTCGAGAGTGGCTCTTATTTCTTTTTTTGGGAATTAACTTCCTCGCGAATGCAACTACTAACTAAATTAGTAATTGGAGATACCTCGAATCGAAACATCTTCATAATCGAATGATTTCATTAGTATATCTCATAATCGCCCACCGCTACTACATACATTTCCGCCTACTTTTTTAATATATCTATCGATGGCTGAGTATGTATATACAGTGCATAAACAGACAGTGATCGAAAACTAGAAATATACGAGTAGTATTTACGGTGGTTACAAACACATTGACGCAAAAAAAACATAAAGGTAATAAAAATGCCTCGTGGTCTCGTGGTACAAGTATGTGCCGTGCGATCTAGAGGTCCTGGGTTATATTCCCGGGTCGGGCAAAGTGTTATACGGTTTTTCCATTAGGAGATTCTCAGTAGCAGCACGGAGTCTGGAATTTTGCCCGAAAAACGGCAATAGACTCGCCCTCAATTACGTGGGACTGATACATACCTGGCGAAATGTGGGTGCAGAAATGCACCTCTGCCTACCCCTTTGGGGAATACAGGCGTGAGGTTATGTATGTTTGCATTCGATCACGGTCTGTTTTGCAAACTATGACGAACATCACAAACTGGTGTAGTTACTTTGTGGTATGTGTAAAAATATGTTTCAAAAATATTTTGCTAACTCCTACCAAGAGAGCATGATAAACTGAGATTTAGCCTACCTTAACAAAATATAATAATAAATAATTACACCCAACAGACACATACATAGTTTGACCCCCCATTAAGATACGAGTCTTGTGTCGTAGGTATCAGAAACTATGAGAGACTTGTCGGTCTCACAAACACCCAGACCCGAAACAAATATTTGTGATCACACAAACATTTGTCTCGGTGCGGGGATCGAACCCGCGGCCTCTCGTTTCGCAAGTTGGTGTTTAGCCAACTGCGCCACGGGGCTGTCTAAAATATGCAGGATGAAATTTAAAAAATGTACCTGGTGTTGAACTTAGGTGTTATTATTTATCCAATTCTGGTACGAACTGTGTTCTGTATTTACCTGTAACAAAAAATAGATTAATGAAAACTTGCTCAAACATTTATTTCGAGAATATATATACTATAGTTTGCGGCACTTTAAAATCTTGGTATATCTACAAGTTGTAATAAACTATACTCTAGCCAAAAAGGAATACTTAAATTATTAAGTATTCGATGTTTTTTTTTATATTTTATGTATAAATCATAAATAGCATTTAAATAAAACATATTTTAAAAAAATACACAAAATACATAAGATTATCTTTGCCAGCTTTTATTCATAATATTTATTTATTTCGGTAATAATAAATCTTAAGGCTAAAGGATCGAAAAGGCAAACAGTATAGTACTTGTTATACAATTTGTTGCTCCAATTTCAACCTCACATATACCCAAGTCATCGTCATCATCATCATCATCATCATCGGCCCATATAAGTCCCACTGCTGAGCACGGGACTCCTCTAAAACTGAGAGGGTTTAGTCATACTCCATAGTTAATATCATCGTATAACAACTAAAATACAGTATAATATAGCCACTAAACCCAACCAAAGTAAACAATAAACCCCTCTCACATTTCCCAAAATTCAGCCCCAATTCATGAACCTAAACACCTTATAATCCTCTTCTGAAAGGCCGATTTAACGGATTACCTTCCAACTATAAAATCACTTTAAATGTTCCAAAAGTATCGGAAAGTTCGTTGAAAAATGGTGTGAAGTTTCAGCGATGTAAAATAAGGAATATGGAACAAGCACTTACGAAGATTGATGACTGTATCCGACGGTGATAGGTTTATCGATTCTGGAATCATATCTACGCTATTAAGTTGGGTGCAGATGGACTTAAATTGATGAAGTTTGCAGGTAAGGAAGGTGCGTTATTTATTCTTGCGCATAGAGTGCAGTGATCGCCTCGAGGTTTAGGCGCGTGGTCGAGAATTTCGACGGTCGCAGGTTCAAACCTCAGGCACACACCTCTGACTTTTCGAAGTTATGTGTGTATTCACAAAGAATTATCACTTGCTTTAACGGTGAAGGAAAAACATCGTGATGAAACCTGCACACCTAAAAGTTCGTAGGAATTTCTTAGGTGTGTAGTCCGCCAACCCGCACTAGGCCAGCGTGGTGGACTAAGGCCTAAACCCTCTCAGTTGTAGAGGAGGCCCGTGCCCAGCAGTGGGACGTATATGGGCTGATGATGATGATGATGATGATAGAGTGTCTACGCTTGTAGGTAATAGTAGTTACAGCACGGCTACAAATGTCTGTAGAATCGAGAAAACGAATGCTTTACTTGTTGGTCATATTATGGTGGCTTGTTTGTTTATCATTGTACTCGTAACAAAGCTTATTTAAAAACCAAATTTGTAAAATATTTATTGTGAAGGTACTAAGATGAATTAACGAAGTAATGATCGCTTTTAATAATAGTTAATAATAGTTAGTTAGTTAATAATAGTTATAGCTTTTAATAATAGTTTAGTGAAGTCGTGATGGCCTCGAGGTTTGGGCACGCGGTCGAGAATCTCGACGGTCGCGGGTTCAAACCCCAGGCACACACCTCTGACTTTTCGAAGTTATGTGTGTATTCACAATGAATTATCACGTACGGTGAAGGAAAACATCGTGATGAAACCTGCACACCTAAAAGTTCTTAGAAATTTATTAGGTGTGTTGTCTGCTAACCCGCACTAGGCCAGCGTGGTAGACTAAGGCCTAAACCCTCTCAATGGTAGAGGAGGCCCGTGCCCAGCAGTGGGACGTATATGGGCTGATGATGATGATGATGATGAATAATAGTTATGTTCATAATAAGATTCTAAACCCCGAAGTAAAACCTGCGCCAGTCGTCCGGTCAGGTTTTATTACTCATGTCAAATATTATTTGATAAATAGTGATTTATTATTTATTTATTTGGTAAAAATGCGTTATAAATAAAATTAAATACACCCAACAATCACATACATAGTTCTGACTCCAGATGAAGATGTGAGCCTTGGGTCGTGGGTATCAGAAACTACGTGAGACATTTCGGTCTCACACCGCTCAGACCTGAAACAAATATTTGTGGATCACACAAACTACAATTTGTCAATAAAATTAAATTAGAACGTAAAAAAAATAATAACATTTTTGGTAACAATATTAGGATGACGAATCCATAAATATGTACATGTAGTATATTTATTAGGATCTCCCCGCGGCTTCATTCTCATGACTACTGTGTCAAAGTAAAAGTAAGTGAATAAATAAATTTATTTAAAAAATAATAATAATAATGTCACCACAGGGGCCCAATATATCTCCCGAAAAAATAGCCTCTAAACGCCTCCGGGGTCCATCTATCTCTGTGCCAAAAGCCATGGAAATATACAGCTATACAGCGCGTGAAAGTATAACAGACAAGCAAACATTTATGCATATTTATTTAAAACTTTATTGTACACATAAGATTCAAACTACGGAGTACAGTAGACTAAATTAGTACAATAGCCGGTCTTATCGCACAAGGTGATCTCTTACAGACAACCAAGGAGATGTAGGAAGAGAAATGAAAGGTAGTCGTGTGTGTACAAGTTAAAATAAAACACATATCGTAAAAAATAAAATGAAATAAAACTGTATAAATATATATCCATATATTATATACCCGTAAACATACATAAACACATACTTTCATACATACATATATCAATATACATACATTATATACATATGTATGGATTTCTACAACTCTCAAAAATACTTAGTCTCACTTTTCGAACATTCGTTTCACGTTTCACGAATTAATTAGAAAATATTTATTACTCTTTTTGTGATGGAAAACGTAAAAATCCAAATTTCAGTGACATGAAATACTTAAATAATTATCTGATATATAGAATAACGTCCATTAAAATAAAAAAGAGTAAATCTTTAAGTTACAAAAAACTAAGAATATATCAAAGTCGTAGTTTTCTTGGATAAACTTCGTAAGCCTTTTTTTCTATTACGAGTAATCCATTTACACCTTCAGTTGTGTATGGAAGCGACTAAAAGGTACTCTTTCACAGAAAAATGTTTCTGTAAACCAATATACAGCTGTTTGTTTTTATTCGATTTTTTACGAACAAGCAAGGGACACAGGCCGGCCTGAAAGTGTCCACTGAAGGCGTAGGCAGACCACAGTAGATTTCTATACCAACCTTTCGCCAGGTATGTATCAGTCTCACGTTTTACGGGCGAGCTTATTACCATATTTCGGGCACATATCCATACTCCGTGCTGCTATTGAGAGTGTCCTAATGAAAAAATACAAAAACTTGTGTCGCGAGACCACGAGGCATTAAATTCAATGTCTTTAAAAAAAAGAGTTTGTTTGACTCTCCAGGGTTTAAATTTAAGTAAATTTATTTTTCTTCATATTATTTATTTTTATTCCAGCAATATAATAAATTATATCTAACATAACATTTTATCCTCATAAAACATCCATCACGACCGAACGCCCGAGAGAAATAATTTATCAATCCAAAGTTAAACTATTTATTCCATAAAAAGGAGTCAATAAAATCACCATATTCTTTATAAGAGAACCTCGCACTTCTCGCAATAGCTTCCTCGAGGCTATGAAAAATGGTTATGAAAAATTGAGGTGGGAGTGAATTCAATTCGCTTCCTATCTAAATGTAAGGTGAAATTTAAGTGGCACGGAGGGAAAAATATAAAATTATTCATATCCCGAATGGCTAATAAGTATAAATTGGATATTTGCTAAGTGGATGCGAATATTTAGTAACTGGAGAAGAATTTCGCCTATCTGAAGCTTTGTTGAAGAAAAATTTATTTTTGGGCAAATAATGGCATAACGCTTTAAATACGAATGCGAACACGCTAAAATTAATTAATTTTACAATAAGTGGCTTAGAAATTAAATACAAGAAATTATTAAATAGCAGATACATGCCATAATCAAATTTAAATGCGGTACGAATGAGCTGGCTTGACAGCGTGCTACGACTGTCTCTCAAATAACCAACGTGAATAAATGAACTTTGGTTTTTTGAGTGAGTGATTTTGAAAAAGGTCCAATTTGGTAGTTGTTGGATATTATTATACTAGTCAAGGTTCGATTATTAAGACAGGTATCGAATATAAAGACAGGTAATAGTAAAAACATATTGACAACTACTACAACCACGTTAGTTGTAACACAGCTGGATTTGTAATTCTCATATTACATACACTTGTGTTCAATCACATTTTTATTCTTCGTACTGCTATAAAGAATTTTCTAATAGAAAAAGGTAATAGCCCTTTCCAATGCTTGAGTTTATTTAAGGTCGGCGCACACTTGTACCACAGAATAAACGAGGCAGTGAAATGGAGAAATTTATTAATGTATCTCCGTTAGTATTTATTCGCGATTATCCGGACCACCAACCGCGACCAATTTGAATTTTTTTTATTAAATACCTACAAGTCGAATTTTTTCATCATCATCGTCATCGCTTTTTTCATACATTCGATTATATTATTAAATCATCATCAGCCCATATACGTCCCACTGCTGGACACGGGCCTCCTCTACCATTGAGAGGGTTTAGGCCTTAGTCCACCACGCTGGCCTAGTGCAGGTTGAGAAATTTAGAAAGTTAAGAAATTCCTAAGAACTTTTAGGTGTGCGTTTCATCACGATGTTTTCCTTCGCGATGTTTGTTATATTATTACATATGTAAGTTCGGTTAATCGAGTTTCTACTGTATTACCTTTCTTTACCCTGCAATAGTTTTATAAAGTCTATTTCTCCCTCAATAAACGTACCTTGGAAAAAATAGAGCACTCAGAACCAAAGAAGCCATGTACAGGGTCCTAAACGCCGCGTCTTAACTGTACTTAATTGAATCGCTCCTCGAAGCGAGAACGATTTCAGTAGCTGAATGAATCCCTTTTGATCCGATAGCTGCTTTATTAACCCCCGTCAAAGAATGACCACAGTACATTCAATACCAGTGGATTGAAAGCCGATTTCCTAACGTCTTTACCAACTGTATAGGTAGATTAAATGCACTTATGATTCTGGATATCAGCATCAGCCCATATACGTCTCACTGCAGGGCACAGGCCTCCTCTACAACTGAGAGGTTTTTAGCCTTAGTCCACTACGCTGACCTAGTGCGGCTAAGCGGACTACACACCCAAGAAATTCCTAAGAACTTTTAGGTGTGTAGGTTTCCTCGCGATGATGTCCTTTACCGTTAATGTACGTGGTAATTCATTGTGAATACACTCATTATTTCTGGATATGTCCATACTAATATATTGATGATGATATTACTGCTGATCACATGAGAAATACGGTGCTAAATATTTGACTGAGACGAAAAGAAACCTTTCATGAGGAGGCTGATTTTGGAGGAATTGACCCTTATTTCGCCTTACCCAAATAGTTTAGAGTACTTGAAATGTTTGGGAACCTATGTCAAAACGAGCTAGCTTCATAAACTTGGCCTACAATAATCATCAACGGGCTTCTTGCTCTATTTCCTCTTGACTGGGCTTGTCCTCAAAGCCGAGGTTTTTGACCAGCAAGGATTTTACATGTGAAAAAAGATTTAGGTTTTATTTTCAACAAAGTAAGCCGATTTTCCGTGTAAAAAACACAAGGATGTCGTTAATTAAAAATATAAAGCGCTGTCGCCAAAAACCAGTATGCGATTAAACGTTTTCCATCGCTATGAAATGACTGGTGAAGCGCTGTTGAAATAATCGAATTTTCATTATAATTAACCGAATATATTCAGTATTAATTAAAATCGAAAATCGGCGATAATATTAAAGGAAATATTTTTACTGACAACAATAATACGTTTATTTTCAACCTCAAATTCTTTGTTTATTGTTTGATTAATTTACTCCTGTATCGTCGAATATTACTGGCGGGATAGTTATTGTATCCCAATTACGTATAACCCGATGGCTATCAATAATAATGCTTTGACAACTGGTGGGACTTCTTTTCTTATTTCTTTTTTTATGGTAAATTCTCTACCACTGACTGCCTCATAGGTATAAAATGTATGTGGTTATTAGGAAAACGTCAAAAAAAATAATAAAAAAGCCAGGGGGTTTGTTAGCTATTACCATATACCATATAGCTGTGGAATGGTTTGCCGGCTCACGTGTTCCCTCCTTCCTATGATCCTGGATACTTTAAGCGAAGCGTGAAGAAGCATTTGTGCGGGCCGGCATGATTGTGTCGACCAGCGGGTGACCATATCGTTCTCGCTGGTCGGTATTCATTTTTTGGACTCCACTGTGCTTACCATCAGGTACAGTGAAATCACTTTGCCGTGCCAGAATAAATAAAAAAAAAAACCTCAGCTATAGCTAGGTTATAACCTGCCTTAGTTTCCGACCACACGGTCTGAATACCCTGTATAAACAGTTAAAAATATTGCAAAGTATCTACTCAAAATATGCAAATATACATCTCAATCTTCTTTTTGCTGTTTAAATCTAATATCATCGTACTTTACAAAATAAATTTCAATTATAAATAGATTACCATACCTACACTTAATTTGATTTTAATTTAATTAAGAGCATGGTGATCCAATATACTCCAACAGCCAAAGGCAATGCCCAAATATCCTACCCTTGAGGGCATGAAACGTGATAAAACACAAGAATCTAACATCCAGCCATCCAATACCGTCACAAAGACGGCAAACTGAAATCAAACAATTACGCTCCGACTTCACAATATTTGGAGATCTCGCGAATAAAGCGGCGGAATTGAATTCCAAATAATTAATTGTAATTGTTGGCGGGAATTGAGTTCCGATTTGGTCTTTATTCAAATGTCACGACCGGGAGATTGTTTTGATTTTAACGTTTTTTTTTTTTAGAGAGTGTAAAAAGACCGTGGTCGAAAAATAAGACTGGTAATACAGACATACTTACTCTCACGCCTGTATTCCCCGAAGGGGTGGGCAGAGGTGCATTTCTGCACCTACGTTTCGCCAGGTATGTATGAGTGCCACGTAATAGGAGGCGAGCCTATAGCCGTTTTTCGGGCACATTTCCAGACTCCGTGGTGCTACTGTGAATTTCCTAATGGAAAAACCCAATAACACTTTCCCCGACCCGGGAATCGAACCCTGGACCTTTAGATCGCACGGCACATAAATTTTAACGTTTTCCTTACTTCCGTAAGTATTGGCGATAAGGAAAACGCTTTTTTTTACATTCTGTATATAAAAGCTGATAAAACTGGCTGAAAAGAGCTTCAAGTATTTCATCAAGCTAAGACTAAAAAGTTCACAAATAAAGACGTACTGTGAAGCTGTAAAATAGTTTGGCGGCATTCATGTCCTTCCTTAGCCGTTTTATATGTAAACTATAAGTGGTAGTGCTTCGAGCTAATATTGACTACAGCATATCTAACTAAAACGCTATTAAGGAACTTTGATGTACCATCATGATACGGAATAGTTTGCTTGGCTACATGTTTCGTCCTTCCTACCCTCAGTCATTCAAGCGTATGAGAGTGTAGTTAGGGAGAGATTCCCACACTCTCGCCCCTTGATGCTCTGCTTTACGTGCTTACTGAAAGGTGCAGTGTTCTCACTTCGACGTGAAGGTATAAAAATATATTTAGGTTGGCACTACCGCAGTAGTACTATCTCAACAATAACAAAAGTAAGAACACAAATATACGTATAGTAACGCGTTTCGAATGGAACGCTATAACTACAGAAGGCTGTAAAATGTAAGTAAGCTCTATTCCAAAAAGAATATCTGCTTTGATTAAAGCTAAGGGTGGACCCACTAAATATTGATTTTTTAGCAATAAATAACAGTATGTCGGAGGATCTTGTGCGTTATTGTTTTTTTAAATAATGACAGTAAAACTTCTGGAGGTAATTTCAAAAACTTAGTACAGAGTTCCGTTCCGTCCGTCGTTCCGAGCGAGAGCGAATCATTCTCGATCGAGCGGCTATATAGCCGTTCGTTTAGGGTATAAATATTTATACCCTACGTTAGATGCACAGTGGGGATACGTCGACGCTTCGACAAGTATAATGCCTTGTAAAATTGTTTTATTTTAATTTGATACCACTCTTCACAAAATCGAGAGATGGCAAGGGTTCTCATTACTTTTGGCCAAGGCTGTATGTATCGCTAAAGAGTAAAGAGGTATACATACATAAACGTATGCTTAAATATGTTTTATGCCTCATGTCATATGAGGACGATAAATCGCTGTTTAAAACTCACGTTTTCGATTCACCTTAGTCCACCACGCTGGCCTAGTGCGGGTTGGCGGACTACACACCTAAGAAATTCCTAAGAATTTTTTCGTGTGCAGGTTTTCTCATGATATTTTCCTTCATTGTTAACGTAATTGATATAATTCATTGTGAATACTCACATAACTTTGAATGGTCAGAGGTGTGTCCCTGGGGTTTGAAAGCGCGACCGCCGAGACTATCGGCCGCGCGCCTAAACCTCGAGCCTATCACTATATATAACCTTATAAATTTGAAATTAAAAAAAAACTCGTTCAACAGCTTTTTAAAACCCAAAACCTATCATAGCATCCAAGAAATGAAGATAAAAACCCGAGCCCAAAACAGGTCATCGTTCCCCATCAATTCTATATATACAAGCGGTGTATTCGCGTATGTCATCAATTCACTCGCTTTAAGTGTTTGTATGTTACAAATGTATAGCATTACGGCACAATATGTGTTTGAGTAATAAAATATGACTGCGCGCCGTCCTTACTCACGCGTGATAGACGCCCTCGCGAAATCTTTGGTAAACACACACGATTTATCAGGGTCGGAATGTTCTGGAATCATGTCAAACGGTATCGTTTTCGTTTTTGTTTTTTTTTCGAGTTATTTTTTTCTGGCGTGCCAGTGACTAAGGACATAAATAGAGTGGTTTTTTTCGAGTTATTTTTTTCTGGCGTGCCAGTGACTGGTAAGAACATGGTATAGAGTGATGATGGGTTGTTGCGACTAAATGTCGCCAGTCGATATATTTGTGCCAGCCTTTTCGTAAACAGACTTAGGCAGGCAAAAATCGGAATAAGACACATTTTAGTCATGGTTGGTCATTAAAATTTACGCTTTATATACAATGATCGCTAAAATTTAAAAAAATAATTCAGAATTATCCTGACTGTCATAAGATTCTGGGTTTGAGAGGTTCTGGGTTTGATTTCCGGATCAGGCCAAATGTTTTAACGCACAAACAAATTCTAAAGTTTTTCGATACAAATACTATTTATATATAGTATTTTTATTGCTATATACAAGCGTGGATTTAAAAATGTGTCCGGTAAACGTCAAATAAAAACATGGCGAAATAGACCCTTTTGCCTACTACTTCGGGAATATAATCCTAACAAAGTATATATGTATGTTTGTACATATCTTCACAATGAACACAACCGCAAAACATTTCATTAACGTCTAGCGGTAAATATATAATAAAGTCAGCATTCAACATTCACAAACGGCAGCCCAGTTTCATTGCAATTAAGTTAATTAAATTTAAAAAAATCCCGCTTAAAGATGGCGTCGGTTTTAATTAGATATAACTGAACATAATTACGAAAGAGTTGCGTTTTGCCACGTAGAGTTTTCTGCGAAGACACCAAATTTTATTTGCTGGCTGAAAATAATTCTTAATTCGAAAAAATATTTTCTTTTTTTAAACTTGGTATTGAGTGATGATGTAGTAGATGGCCTCGAGGTTTAGGCGTGTGTGGAATATTGATGAGTAACATGTCTGTACTAATATTATAAGTTTGAAAGTAAGTCTGGTATGAAAAAAGATTTGATGAAAGTATTTTTAAGTCCTGCACACCTAAAAAGAAGAAATTTCCTAGGAGTGTAGTCCGCCCACCCGCACTAGGCCAGCATGGTGGAATAACGCCTAAACCCTCTCAGTTGTAGAGGAGGCCCGTGCCCAGCAGTGGGACGTATATGGGCTGATAATGATGATGATGATACTATATCAAATATACCAAGCTTTATGCACGGTGTCTATCCGATTGGGTAGGAAAATTCTACCATCAGCAAATCGAGCCTTTGCATTATAGAGTTGCTTCGGCTTTATATGAGACAGTTGTCCTATCCATTTTATAAACGTATGGACTGCCTTAAACTTACTTTTTCCAGTTATATATTACAAACATACTATACCTATAGGTATATTTAATCATCAGGACAGTTTTTCTGATTAAATCATTACCCGAGTCTTTTATGTACCTCTGCCAACGTAATTTTATATTTTTTTGATTGAAAACTTAATGCTTGGAAGTGTAAAAAAATCCACATAGGTACCCATAATCATCGATTTTTAAAAGTAAATTTGAATACAAAAAAGGTTTTACTCATTCAGTATTCTGACGTTAAAATTATTGTGGTCGTTATTTATATGCGTAATATTACACACATCCACCCCTAATTATTCGTGTTCCTAAACGAAGTATCATGTCAGTCGGCATTTTAAAAAATCCCAGCCTATTTTCACAGAGCCGAATGCGGCGTCGCTAATAGGGTATCCGGGGGAACGCTAAAAATAAGTTTTTAACAGAAAATAATTTAAATGTAAAAAGCAGCGGAGGCCTAATTTCGGAATCATGTCGGCGACAGATTATCCAGGATTTTCCACTCCTTTTGGGAGCGTCGGTGCTTCCAAGTATCAGTAAGAGGCTTACAATGGTGATCTGCTCTCGCGTTAGCTTTTAGTCGTATCGCTTGCAAATTCAGCATTTTTGCGTGTTGGAATTGTCACTGCCATTGTTTTTTTTTGTTTTTTTTTAACTGGTACAGATTGACAGTTCGTATATTCGTATATTTCAAGACCGGGATGGTTGGCGCCTACTTGGGGAGTCCTTCGTTCAGCAGTGGACGGCGATAGGCTGAATATATATATATTCGTATATTTGTATAGCGAAAGTTTTTGCCGAGTAATAATGATACACCTCTGCCTGTATTTCTTAATGTACAATGGACGTTATATTTATATGCTAAAGTAAAGTTGCTATAAGTTTATAAAGTATAGTCCCATAATATTATCTTAAATAGGAAAAAAGGATTTATAACCTCAAAAAAGTTCAGCCAAAAAGGTTTTATTTTTACAAACGTCAAACGCTCTCCGATTCTAAATTCAAAGTGACCAGCGATCTCAATTTGTGTGCGACCAAAGTTCGAATGAACTGGAATCCACGGCCAGTGTGCAGGTATTTGAATTCGCGTGTGTTGTTTGACTGCCAGTGCTTGTTGCACTCCGAGCTTGTTTGTTGCGTCAATCGATCGATTCATAATGAGTTCTTTTGTTAATCGTGATTACGAATCCGGGCTAATATTGATTCGTTTTCTTTTAAATATATTCTGTTTTTTTTTTAACTAGACGTTGCAAAGATCTTTTTTAATTGTGAGAGGTTTTGTCGTGCAAATACTTATTTGACAATTCTTATGAGACTATTAATTAGTAATGTATGTACATCTTATTTTTAGGCCCTATACTCAACTTGTACCGATTACCTAGTATTAATGTACGTCATTACTTTTCTAAATTACATGTGTTTGAATGTATTTATGTAGGTATATAGCACGTTTTTATTTATTTCAGTAATACAAATTAAAAAGACCTTGTAAAAAATAAGACACTAACAAAAATGTACTTGGATGTCAAAGTTGATATTTAGTTCCTCTCAACTCTGACATTAACTAGCACTCAAAAAAGATTCAGCGGACTCCAAGAAACATTTCCACCAACATTTTCTTTTGCGAACAAACTTATACATTAATCTTATAATTCGCATCAGCGGCCCATACAGCCCGCGGGCACTTATAAACGAATCCTTAGCCGGCTACGAAAAATTAAAAAGTTTATTTCAAAAAAATGGAACTTGGTAGTACACTATCAAATGGTGAGGGCTCGTTAGTGGGCGGCGGGATTTTTTAATTATACGGAAGTGAGAGTTGGCGAATGCACTTAAATCGACGGCTTTTTTTATTTTCGAACAGAGGCAACGGTGTTTGCTTTCTGCCGAGAACACCCCACGATCTATAGTTTGCCACTAATTGAGATCATTAAATTAAATTTCGAATTTATTCAAAGTCGTTACTGAGTGTTGCTTTTTATCTGATTGGTTTTTAATGGAATACGGTGAGTATTTTGTGACTTGCTTTAATAAAATAACTATAATTAAAATGTACAACGTTCAGTTAAAACTTACCATTTTCGGCCGGCAATAAATGTTTGTTTTGGTTTGTGTATTGTGCAAAATTATGGTATATTTATTTATCTTTTACTATATAATTCTTTCAATATTTAAAATATTAAATGGCGCAAGCCATCGATGTTTGTGATTGAAGAGTATCAACACAACTCACAAGGTGAGCCATGTCTAATACGAGTACGAAACTTTTTGTTTATTTGTTTCAGTATTACTCTTAATCGCCACTTCGTATGCAAACTTTAGACTTAAAAAGTAATATTTTTCTCCCTTTTTGCGACATTTCTAATTTCTGACCCGCTCCTTTTGGTCTAAACGTTATGATAGCCTAGGTAGCCTAGATAGCGTATATAGCCTTCCGCGATAAATGATCTATTAAACAAAAAAATAATTTTGATTATAATTGGTTCAGTTGATCCAGAGATTACCCCCTACAACCTCTCAAACTCACAATCTTTACCCTTTTATAAAAAGAGTACATACTCTTTACGAGTGTATAATTTCTTGAATATTTAAGTAGTTTTGTAGATTAATTCCCTTATTACTGTCTCGTGGTCTCGCGGTACAAGTATGTGCCGTGCGATCTAGAGGTCCTGGGTTCGATTCCCGGGTCGGGCAAAGTGTTATTGGATTTTTCCATTTGGAAATTCTCAGTAGCAGCACGGAGTCTGGAAATGTGCCCGAAAAACGGCAATAGGCTCGCCCCTTGTTACGTGGGACTGATACATAACTGGCGAAATGTGGGTGCAGAAATGCACCTCTGCCTACCCCTTCAGGGAATACAGGCGTGAGTTTATGTATGTATGTATGTATTCCCTTATTATCTCATTCGATTCCCGGGTTAATCGAAAGTTTTATAGGCCATTTCGAAATAATTCAGCAGCAAGAATTAGAACTATCTGTGATAAACAGATATGGGCTTACGCTTTCTGCTATAATATTTAGGTACCATAGATGAAAATACAACTGTCTTCTGTGAGACTACAATTAGCTTCCAAAAAAGAATACTTTTTTAACAAAAAAAACATCATCATCATCCCATATACGTCCCACTGCTGGGCACAGGCCTCCTCTACAACTGAGAGGGTTTAGACGTTAGTCCACCACGCTGGCCTAGTGCGGGTTGGCGGACTACACAACTAAGAATTTCCTAAGAACTTTTAGGTGTACAGGTTTCCTCACGATGATTTCCTTCACCGTTAAAGTACGTGATGAAGCAACATTAAACTATGCAAATATGTGAAATAATGAAGTGAAACTAAGTTAACGTTCGGAATTTAATTCCCACCCGTTTTTATTGAGCAAATATTTTCTTGTTCCAGGTAAAGTTGCTCTGGCGCTTCGCCAACTGCTAATTTCATCCGCTTTTAATAAGTAAGTATATACTCGCTGACGACCCAGGTTTTTGACGTTCTGGAGATAATTTTAGGATCAGTTTCATGGAGAATAAAAAGAGGGTTTAGACGTTAGTCCACCACGCTGGCCTAGTGCGGGTTGGCGGACTACAAACCTAAGAAATTCCTAAGAACTTTTAGGTGTACAGGTTTCATCACGATGTTTTCCTTCACCGTTAAAGTACGTGATAATTCATTGTGAATACACACATAACTTCGAAAAGTCAGAGGTGTGCCTGGGTTTAAACCCGCGACCGTCGAGATTCTCGACCGCGTGCCTAAACTTCGAGGCTATCACGACTTACCTACTCGTATTATCACGAATTAGAAATATCTGCGATAAACAGATATACACTTACGTTTTCCGTTATAATATTTTCCATAGATGAAAACACAACTTTTTTCTGAGAGACTACAATTTCCTTACAAAAAAGAATATTTTTTTACAAAAAACATCACGTAGTCAATATATAGATATTGCCATAAATTTGTGACACGTTGTTTCGCCTCACGTACTTTCGCAAGGCGCCTTTTTCCTAGTATAAATGGTGTAATTGCTCAACCCGCAGAGAGTTGTAACGGAGATTTATGTCGCCATATTTGAGGGTCAAATTTTGTTGAGCCCAGCAGAAATCTCGATGTATTGATTATTAAGACTTCTGGAAAGGTGTGCGTTAAAAAAGGTTTCGACTTTACTTTATACAAAACTCTTTGCTGTAACCTCATTGGGTTTACATTTTAAATCAAATTATCAGATTACATACATAACCTTACAACTGTATTCTCCAAAGGGGTAGGCAGAGGTGCATTTTTGTACCCACATTTCGTCAATTATATTTATGCTCCACGTAACACCTGGGCGAACCTTTGTCTGCGAGTACTGAGAATTCCCTAATGGACAAACTAACACTTTGCCCGACCCGGGAATCGAACCCAGGACCTCTAGATCGCACGGCACATCATTGTGCCTCGAGACATCGAAACTGTGACTTAGATTAATGTTGCCTTTGCTTCGGTTACTGAGATTGCAGGAGGCAAAGTCCATTACGTAGGTCCAGTATACATAATATGTGCGTTCGATTCCCCAAACGGACTCAGTATTATAACGCTTATTTCTTTTTTAGTGCAATACTTATTGAACTCCTGTTCGAAAATTCTCAGTAACTGCAAAGAGTAAGGAAACGTGCCCGATAGAATGGAGTTCCTTTGATGTAACTGATAAATCACAAATTGCCGAAACACTTTTGCCTACCCCTTCGTAAACACAAGAACGTAAGCTTAAAGATGTACTTTACTCAGCCACTTGTCACAAAGCAGTGTCGTTTACATCAAAGCTGAGTATTTTTAGCCCGGAAATATGAGAGATTCCTGTAGGAAATCCGTATAACATCGTGTTCTCATTCAAATGACTGACAAATTCCGAGCGCGCCGTCTTCACGTGCCTTGCCGAAAGAGGCATTTGCGAAGAGTTAATATAAAAGACTTTTTCCAAAAAATAACGTGGGAGATTGTATGGAGCCCATAAATAGACTTTAACATGTGTAGATAGTGATGAAAAGCAGTGATGGTCTCGAGGTTTAGGCGCGCGGTCGAGAATTTCGACGGGCGCAGGTTCAAACCCCAGGCACACACCTCTGACTTTTCGAAGTTATGTGTGTATTCACAATGAATTATCACTTGCTTTAACGGTGAAGGAAAAACATCGTGATGAAACCTGCACACCTAAAAGTTCTTTGGAATTTCTTAGGTGTGTAGTCCGCCAACCCCCACTAGGACAGCGTGGCGGACTAAGGCCTAAACCCTCTCTGTTGTAGAATAGGCCCGTGCCCAGCAGTGGGACGTATATGGGCTGATGATGAATGAATGAATGTGTAGATATTGTTTAGAAAATACATAGAACAAATACAAACCTATTTTTTTTTAATAGCCTATATCCTACTGCTGGGCAAATGCCACCGGCTAATATTATTGGTTAAAGAAAAACCGGCCAAGTGCGTGCCGGCCCACGCAAAGAATAAGGTTCTAATAGATACTTAGATTATTTTTTTCACAGCTTAAAGGGGCTGTAGATTTGAGTATATAATTTTTATTAAACTCGATAGCTCTCTACAGTCTTGAAGATAAAGGGTATTGACAGACAGACAGACGGACAACAAAGTGGTCCCAAAAGGGACCCCGTTTCCTTTTAAGGGACGAAATCCTAAAAATAACTTTGTCACTTGCATTTTTACTTAAAAGCACGTGTGGACTGACAAGAACAACTTAGTTAAGTCGCTCATCAGTCGGACTAACTGTGTCGGTATAATCATTACCTTATTAACATAGCCAGGTCTGAAACGGAACTTACTTGCTCGTTTTAGTATATTTTCTATCTCTATTAGATGGAGTATATGATAATCAGTGGGGGTACTTCCATAGAAGCCCAAAAGCCCACTTTGCTTTTTAAAATTACGAATAATATAATCTTTAGTAACGCTTTTGGGCTTCTATGGAAGTACCACTACTGATGATTCATCGTCATCAGCCCAAATACGTCCCACTGCTGGGCACGGGCCTCCTCTACAACTGAGAGGGTTTAGGCCATAGTCCACCACGCTGGCCTAGTGCGGGTTGGCGGACTACACACCTAAGAAATTCCTAAGAATCTTTTAGGTGTGCAGGTTTTATCACGATGTTTTCCTTCACCGTTAAAGCAAGTGATAATTCATTGTAAATACACACATAACTCCGAAAAGTCAGAGGTGTGTGCCTTGGGGTTTGAACCTGCGAACGCCGAAATTCTCGACCGCGCGCCTAAACCTCGAGGCCATCACTGCTTGTATTCATAATACAAACATAATATATCTTAGAAAAATCAGACGGATCTTCTTTGGATTCGAACGCACTATTACCGGTTTAGCTTTCTGTTCTTCATATAATATCCTATGACAAACACTATTATAGAAAAAAAAAACAATGTTATAATGACGTAATAACAATTACAACAATTACAAAAGAATAATGTCGTTACCACTTCATAGCAGTACGCGAAATTGGTCTTTAACACACTGAATTAAAACAGGCCGTTGTTCTATTATCGTGTGCGTTAGCAAACACTTAACACGTGTTTATTGTGATAACATCGTGTGAGTACGCGTGCCTAATGAGCTTTTCGGCACTTACATGGCACGTTTTAAATATATTTTTGTTTATTTTATTCTATTTGCAAGGAATAATTTGTTTGTGGTATATTCTTATTTAATTGGGTGAGACGTAATGTTATTTAAGGAGTGTAATTAATTGCAATGTAGGTACAAACATAATATTGGTTATGGTCGTAAGCCCAAAAGTGTAAATATTTGAGTTTGATTGAGTGGCTTTAGGTCTGACTCCCGAATAAGGCTTGGCTTTTTGTATATGGGTGAACAGTTTGTTTGTTTTTTTTTTGCCATATCCCACCACACACCCGCCACTGTAACTTAACTCCAGGATCAACAGCGGCACGCACAGTATCGACGCCGAGCAATGAAGCTCAGCGAATCTAAAGGGACCTAATTTGTCATAATCCCGTAATGAAGTTAATCAGAAAGACAATATAAAGTAGGAGTTAGAAAACAAAGAGTTGTCCACTTCTCTCCACAGCAAGCGGGTGACAAAACATTGAGCTATGAGGTTTCACCCTAATATAAAAAAAGACAATTTATGTTTGTTTGAACGCGCTAATCTCAGGAACTACTTACTGGTTCGAATTAAAAAGAAAAGTATCTTAGTTCGCGTTGAATAGCCCATTCATCGAGAAAGGTTGTAGACTTAAATACTATTGCGTATAGGAGCGGAGCATCAATGAAAAAATTAGGGAAAAAATATTCCTTTTGAAGTCTTATGTTAGCTAGTATTTTATGTACAAAACATATCTTTCTCGTCTGAGTGACTAAGACCGAAATATCTCTCCAAGTTTAATACCCACTGCAAAAAATTACCTTTTAGATGATTTACAACTCTGATTACAATTGTTGGGTGTATTCCTACATTTCTTAACGATTACCTACAGCGGCACAAGCATAGTACGTTTAATACGGAGCCCACTGCCTCGGCTTTTAACAGGCACTTAATGTTGGCTTCACACAAGACGGGGAAAGAATATTAAGTGGAGCAAACCGCTGCGACTAAATGGTACACATGCAAAAAACCTTTCAAGCTACGTGGAATACAATACCTTTTTACCTACAAAGTGACAATACTGTAAAGTGCATACATGCGAATATACTTTCGCTTGTATCTTGAAAGAAAGGCAGAGGTGCATTTCTGCATCCAATTTCCGCCAACTGTTTAAGACCCACACTTTAGGCGGCGAGCGTATAGCAGTTTTCTGGCAAACTTTCCAGACTCGGTGCGGCTACTGAGAATTTCTTAATGGGAAATCCTAATAACGCTTTGTCTGACTCAATAACCAGTGACAATTCTCGACATATATAATTATAATTAATACGTCAATACTACTAGTCGGATCAATGCTAGCTTTGTTAATAAGAGAAGTCTCCAAGAATATAATGAATTTATGAATGTACTTGAAACTAGGTCGAAGTCCACTATGAAACTTTCAATTAAATTAATTTTAAAATTATCTTTTTTCTATCATATGTTATCGATGACAGTGCAAAAATATGATGATAATGTATACATATGTATATATATATACAACGTATGTATAAGAGTAGATACATAGGTGTTGAAGACGCAGAGATGTATCAGAATGTAGCTTGTGGCACTCAATAGTCTCTTCCTACCCCTGTGGGATTCAGGCGTATGTGTATATATGTATAAATACTTAAGACTAGGACACAAACTAACTTTAAAAAACCTATCTCCACAATTATCAATACTTTCAAACTTATAAGTACAGACATATTACTCATCAATATTCCACAAATCTATGGATGGGCACACGAAACAGCCGGGATATTCCGAACAAAGAGGATTAAACTAAAAATATAACTATTGTTACCTACCCGATCGAAAATAATAGACTAAATTTGTACTAGATTTATCTTTATTGTTCTCCAGAACAATTTGCTGGTACATAAAAGGATCTTGTTAGAAATGTCAGATCTTTCTATTGTTCTTTGAATAGGTTACGGTGCAACTTTGTAGAATACTTTGAAATTAATAGTTTTCAAGTTTATAGCAGTATCTCATAGCTTCGTTAGTGCAATTAAAATAATCTATTTTTACCTTCTTCAGTCTTAAGCGGTGAAGCAAAACATAATGAGGTATCTTGCTTACCGAAGAGGTCTTCAATTTCTCGAGTACGTCATCACCACACTGTACTCAGCCAAAGTATAGCCTCATCACCATCATTATCATTATCATCAGCTTGTATACGTCCCACTGGTGGGCACGGGCATCCTCTACAATTAAGAAGGTTTAGCCCTTAGTCTAACACGCTGGCCTAGTGCGGGTTGACGGACTACACATCTAAGAAATTCCTAAGAACTTTTAGGTGTGCAGGTTTCCTCACGATGTATGCCTTCACCGTTAAAGTATGTGGTAAATAATTATGAATACACACATAACTACGAAAAGTCAGAGGTATAATGTGCCTGGGGTTTGAACCCGCAACCGCTAAGATTCACGACCGCGCGCCTAAGCCTCGAGGCCATCACTACTTAATAGGGTGTAGTGATATTTTTATTATTAGGGTTCCGTTTTTATTCTTTTTAGCTTATAAAAAATAAAACTTTTTGACAAAAAAATATTACTCTACAACTTGAGGCGACCCACTGACTTTTAAAATTAATAACGAGTCAAAATGTTTGGTTGCAAATATATTTTTTTGCCTTGTAATCTTTTAAAACAACTAAGAAACAGTAACCTCATATATCACTCATCGAAAATACATTGCAATTGCACCGTCTTACCTTCGAATCTCAGTGCGGCACTTTTCCTGCCAATACAAAAGCTAGGTACTAAATACATACATACATAACCTCACGCCAGCAATCCCCGAAGGGGTAGGCAGAGGTGCATTTCTGCACCCACATTTCGCCAGGTATGTATTAGTCCCACGTAATAGGGGGCGAGCCTCATGCCGTTTTTCGGGCACATTTCCAGACTCCGTGCTGCTACTCAGAATTTCCGAATGGAAAAACCCAATAACACTGTGCCCGATCTGGAAATCGAACCCAGGACCTCTAGATCGCACGGCACATACTTGTACCGCGAGACCACGAGGTAGTCAGGTACTAAATAGGTAATAATAATGTACGTACATACAATTTTCATATGAACTCCGAAAACAAACTATTCAACACAACGCACCTTTTTATTCTCCCGACGGGGTTAAGCCTATTTGATCGAATTTCGTTGTCACGTAGTGTGATATTTATTTTATATCCCATCAAACTTTAAATCCTTAGCGGGAATGAAATACGAAACAGGTACAATAAGAAAACTTCACCCTTACATTTATGTGCCGAAACTTAAGTTTTATGTTACGATTAGTGTGGACATGAATTCGGCTTCAGTTTCGGCTTTGACGCAAGTAGCAGAAACTTATGCTGAATTGAGGTTAAACAATTATTTTTATTCGTCCTTTGCCTGTCGTCTCTCCACGGTACACCCTCCAAGACAACTTTTATAATACACTGCGTCAAAAGTGATAAGTTATTTATCAGCAGCGTGGAGTCTAGAAATGTGGCCTAAAATGGCAATAGCCTAACCCTCTATTACGATCACGTTAAAAAGTGCCAATGTTAAAGTACCGATTTAAAAAAAAACTGACAAAACATGGCCGCAATGCATCCTTAACACATCTACGATCTAATGTGAGTGTTCATAGAGCTCAATCAAATTGTCACAATAAGACGCTTAAGTCCATCAACCCGCACTAGCCCAGCGTAGTAGACTAACGCCTAAACCCTCTCAGTAGTAGAGGAGGCCCGTGCCCTGCAGTGGGACGTATATGACGATGATGATGATTACGTATTTATCAATACAAATATAAATACAATATTATATCAATACAAATATAATTTAAATGACTGTTAACTGTATGAAAATAGCAGGTCTTTACTGAATTCTTATAAATTAAATAATGATGATGATGATATGAATGATGAATGATACTCTAACCTCCAAAGCAAAAACAATTCGGCAAACAGCTAAATATGTTTATTATATGTTTTGCTACTTATTGTCTATTTCAATATCATAAAATTTGAAGCCGAATTTCGGGTTCCCTTACCGGAACATTCGTTCCATCTCTACGAAACTTTATCAGTACCTCTGGGTCATAAAACGCCTCCCGTAATTTACGTACACGTATTGTAAGGAAACAAGTGACAGAGGCTTATGTAATAACTATAAAATTACTATGTGTTTTTACGATTTTCATGTTTACTGTAGCTATGGGACTCGTCACGGTTAGATTTCCTTATTTTTTTTTAAGGAATGCAATGCGCATGATAGTGAAGAAATGATTTTTAGTATCTGTGAACATTATATCTATAAGTGGCGGTACTTCCATAGAAGCCCAGTAGCGTTACAGTTAATTGTGTAATGTCTTGTTCATATTTTTTTATTGTGGGGTCAGGATATTCTCAATTTTATGTCAAACTGCTTTTGTTTAATAAAGTTTTATAGATTACTAGCTGTGCCCGCGACTTCGTCCACGCGGAAAATTTATTTTAATAAGAAAATTTAAAAACTAAAAGTAGCTTAGTTACTCCTTATTACATCAGCTGTCTGCCAGTGAAAGTCCCGTTAAAATTGGTCCACCTGTTTCAGAGATTCGCCGGAACAAACAGACAGACAGACAGACAGACAAAACAGACACTCCAATTTTATTTATTAGTATAGATATTCGGAGTTTTGAAAGGCAAACTGGGCTTTTGGGCTTCTACGGAAGTACCACCACTGATCTCTATGTAAGGTCACAAAAGTAGTGATGGCCTTGAGGTTTACTAGGGACTGGTAAGGTGGACTAAAGCCTAAACCCTCTCAGAGGAGGCTCGTGCCCATTAGTGGGGCGTATATGGGCTGATGATGATGATGATATAAGATCATATTCCTCTTAACTGGTCACGGATTCATCTACAACTGAGAACATCTTAGTCCATCGCGCTGGTCAACATTTTAGCGGAATTTACAACTGAGAGGGTTTAGGCCTTAGTCCACCACGCTGGCCTAGTACGGAGTTCTTCAAAGTTCTTAGGAATTTCTTAGGTGTGAAGTCGCCTACCAACATTTTTATAATAATAAAATAAATAGATACACCCAACAGTCACATACATATGTAGTTCTGACGCCACACTAATATACAAGTCTTGATCGTGGGTATCAGAAACAATTTATTTGTGGATCACAGAAACATTTGTCTCGGTGAGGGGATCGAACCCGCGGCCCTCGTTTCGCAAGCTGGTTCCAACCAACTGTGCCACGGACTGGCTGTTTTATGTTGCACTTTACGTTCGTTGACATGCAATAAAATTAATATGTTGAACAGAAACTAGTTCGAATGACTTTAAGCTATTTCCTCGATTTTATTGCTTCTATACACAATAATTCGCCTTGACTGGTTTCATAGTTTCATATACCAAAAGAATTTTATAACGCTAGTTTTAGAACTAAAATACTGCCTCGTGGTCTCGCGGCACAAGTATCTGCCGTGCAATCTAGAGGTCCTGGGTTCGATTACTGGACTACGTGTATGGTCTTTAAACTCACTTAATGCCTTTTCGTTCATGAGCCCCACTAAAGCTCTTTATTTCGTAACACCAAAATCCAGTACAATATCACTAGTTCTTAACTACAGTTCTGACCAAACACTCAAACTGGTGCATAACTCGATAACCGCTGAGCACATCCAATATTTTATCCCTGTTACTACTAACGTGTGAGGTGAAGTCCCCTTTTTACGAGTCCGGGATTTCATTCGCCCCTTTCTTATTAGTTTTATTGACGGGTAGCCTCGCTTTACTCTCGCCAATTACCGTTTTTCATCCTTGGCCTTCTTTCACTAGGTTTGATTTCAGTGTGCTCTCCTGTGTCCTTGAAAGAATTGGTTGTGGCATTGATATTAAAATTTGGATAAGTTGTAACATACATACATAACCTCACGCCTGTATACCCCGACAGGGTAGGCAGAGGTGCATTTCTGCACTTTTCGCCAGGTATCAGTCTCATGTAATAGGGGGCGAACCTATTGCCATTTTGCTGGCATATTTCCAGACTCCGTATTGCTACAGAGTATTATCTTTTTTTTTTCAAATGACAAAAAAAACAATAAACTTATCCCGACCCGGGAATCCAACCCTGGACCAGCGCACGGTACTGTAGTCATCAATGTAGTAAGTTAGGCACAAATGTATAAACAGACCAGTGCTTAGGAATTTGCAGAAGGCATTGGCATTAGCGGATGGATAAGGGCTGCTCAAGACCGGGATGGTTGGCGCCTGCTTGGGGAGGCCTTCGTTCAGCAGTGGACGGCGATAGGCTGAGAAAAAAAAAAAAAAAAAATTGGCATCTGGTTGATGATTTTAGTGACAAATGTTTGTGTAATCCACAGATGTTTGTTTGGGTCTGGGTGTTTGTGAGACCGAAAAGTCTCTCGTAGTTTCTGATACCCACGACATAAACTTGTATCTTAGTGTGGAGTCACAACTTTGTTTTTTACCGTTAGTTGTATTTTAAGTGTATTTAAAAAATGTTAACAATTTCGTCGTGAAATCTGACACAGGAATAAACAAATACTCTGGATAATCTAAAATCCAACTATGGTGTTACACAAACTGTATTACCGGGTAAATATTATATGACCGCACAATGGCTACGGATTCCGCATGGCCGTTCGCAGAGGTTCGGAACGCGCGGAATCCTGTCGCGGCGAACCTTCACAGATTGGAATCGGAATTTTTCGAGTTACTTCCTCGGAATAATTACGTGTTGGTCCATTAGTAACACAACACTGGCCGAATGCAGTCATATACGACAATCGTAATTGCTAATTAAGAAGATAAAAATGTATTGAATTTACATTACGTACAAGAAAGTGACTGCCTCGTGGTCTCGCGGTACAAGTATGTGCCGTGCGATCTAGAGGTCCTGGGTTCGATTCCCGGGTCGGGCAAAGGGTTATTGGGTTTTTCCATTAGGAAATTCTCAGTAACAGCACGGAGTCTGGAAATGTGCCCGAAAAACGGCAATAGGCTCGCCCCCTATTACGTGGGACTGGTACATATCTGGCGAAATGTGGGTGCAGAAATGCACCTCTGCCTACCCCTTCGGGGAATACAGGCGTGAGTTTATGTATGTATGTGTACAAGAAAATCACGTGATAATTTATAGATATTTATTATAGAAAATGATCATGTGATAGATCATATGCATGAAACAGAATGACGTTAATATAAACTCGAACATAGCATAAATATATATTCATTGCATTCTATGTGCCTATAAAAGTAACTTACAGGAAAGCCGCTTCATGAAGACTGGGCATCACCTTTCTAATTGAGTTGAATACTCTTTAAATAACACATTTTTATTTAAATAAATATTAAACTTAACACCACGAAAACAGCAATTTGAAAATCCCGCGTCATCCTGATTGCGTTGAAGATCAGAACAAAAAAGATGCAAGGATCGTAAACAGGGTCCCAAAATAATTGGGAAAAGTTAGGGCGGCATCGAGGAGGCCCTGTTTATCCGTATTACAAAGGGCGGTGTGAAACGAGCAACCATGGAGATTACCATATCTCCTTCCCGAAGCTTCGAGAATCTTCATGACTTCATCCGGAGTTTAGTATTGTTAAGTATGACTCCAGTGATAAATTTTATGAATGTGGTTTATTATTTGAAGCGTGGTTTAATCTCTAATCTAGATTTGTGTACTATAAACTAAAGTCTCATGCTCGAATCGCAGGTCGTATTTAGACGTTGGGAATTATTAAAAAGTATCTTGTTGTTTTCGCGGTGTATTGCATTCCTTGTGATCGAATAAAACACAGCTGAAAAAACGTCTTCAAAAGAAAGTTCTGACCCCACACTAAGATACAAGTCTTGTAAGAGGGTATCAGAAATAACAGGAGACTTTTCGGTCTCACAAGCACTCTGACCCGAAACAAATATTTGTAGAACACCTGGTGTCTAAACAACTGCACCACTGTCAACTCAACTTCTGACTACTCCCTTATTGTTTCAAGCATAATCATATATTCTACGTGAATAAATTTGTACTAAAACAGAATAACAATCAAGACTTATAATGCTCCACTCCAAAGTTGCATTTAGTACGCCCAACTTACTCCTTATGTACGTGTGCAATTGTATGTTGTTAGGTATGTTGTAAAATAAAACGAGTTACAGTTTAAATCTTACAGTGAATAAGAAATGTGACGTGGAACTAGAAATCGCAACAGCTATTAGGTTTGCACGTGTAGGTACTAGATATATGTATGTATTAGTGTAATAAATCCAAAGTAACGCTAAATGTGAATGTAAGTTTCAATGGTTTCCAGCTTTGAGCACAGTTAGTTATGATAGTACAGTAAGTTATGTCATGGATATTTGTATATACGTTCATACTTCGACGGACTTAATGATCTTGCCTTAATTTAGGTTTCCATAACTATAGTATAGTAAATAGTGTTGGCCTCGAGGTTTAAGCGCGCGGTCGAGAATCTTGGCGGTCAAGGGTTAGAACCCCAGGCAAACACACCACTGACTTTTTGAAATTATTTGTGTATTAATAATAAGTTATCACTTATAACCTTGTGAAAGCCGAAAAAGACAAAATATCTAAATATTTAGATTTGGCTCACGAGGTTACTGATATGTGGGATGTAGACTCAACAGTTATTGTTCCGATAGTCGTTACTGCCAATGGGTTGATACCAAAGAGCCTCGACCAACATCTTCGGAGGCTCTCAATCGGTTGTTGGGTCAAAACCCAGATACAAAAAGCAGTGTTATTGGACACGGCACGTATCGTGAGGCGGTTTCTAACTCTTGAACCCTAACCACCGGTGGCTTGGGTCGTAGACCCCGCCATCTGCGGGTATTTTATTTTTATATTTTTAAATGTATTTTTTTTATAAAACTTTATATTTAAAAATGTAAAAAATAAGTTAAAATAAATGAGGATATATAAAAAGTTATCACTTACTTTAACGGTGAAGGAAAACATCGTGAGGAAACCTGCACACCTAAAAGTTCTTATGAATTTCTTAGAAGTCTTGTGAATTCCTTCGAAAAGTCAGAGGTGTGCCTGGGGTTTCAACCCGCGACCGCCAAGGTTTTCAACCCGCGGCTATACCTCGAGGCCATTTCTGCTTATAAATCACTTTAGCTAACTTATTTAAAAAAAATATAATTTTCAACACACTCCAGAAAGAGCCAAGTTCAAATACAAAACACGCGTAAGAAACTCCCCTATAAATGTCCACTAGGCGTGTCGCTGAAATAAAACTTGCAGAGTAACTTAGATTCATGGGGCCTGCCGACATCCGCTGAAAACTTTACACTGTTAAGTATCGCCCTGTAACACTAAATTAAGTTAGGTATACCGTAATTTATAGAGCGGCGCGAGTTGAGTGGGCGTGGGACGGATTCGTGATTAAAAAGGGGGACAAATGGGCGTATCCGTAATTGTAGGGAGTTTGCCTCGTAGTCAACCCTCGTAGGCCCGCCAATGCGCACTAGGCCAGCGTTGTGGACTAAGACCCTCAGTTGTAGAGAAGGCCCGAGCCTAGCAGTGGAACGTATATGAGCTAACGATGGTGGGGTCTTAGGTGTGCGGCGTCCGATCGAAATGTTTTTGGATTTTCTATAAGGAAATTCTCAGTAATACAGAGTCTACACATTTTCCCAGAAAACCGCAATAGGCTCGTGCTCTATTACTTACAATTAAACTTACATTTAAACCATGAGAAAGAAAATATTTGTGCATCATACTAGTTTCTCCCAACGCGGGGATTGAAACCTTTTGTTCCACAGGCTGATCGCTAACCACATACTTTAAACAAAGGCTGTCAAACAATGATAAGCACACCATTTGATAATACCACTTTAGACACAACACATAATACAACTATAGACACTATATAGTGTCTATAGTTATGTGTTATATAGTTTTTGTGTATATTAGGTTATATAACCTAATAACCCAATTATAGGACTGTATATGTAACTGTTCCATGTTATCATGTTATCTGTCAAACTATGGGGGCTATGAACCACAAATTACCGCTCCAAACCCGCCCCTGGCCACCTCTCACAAGTTCATCAGTGAGACGCGACCCCGTTCAATGTACCGTACTATCGATTCGAAATTCGGTTTAATTATTACACGATGTTCTTTCTTATTTATAGTGAGCTTAAGTTTATTTCCCAAGTTGCCTTAACGTGTTTGAAAGTAATTTATTATAGCTGAAGGATCCCAGGGGCACCAAAAAATAAATTGAGGTAGTGAAGAGGTCGATACTTATTAGCCTTCTTAACGCTATATATTATTATACCTTATACCGACGGCGAAATCTGAGGCTGCGGGCTCAATCTCCGCATGAAATCACCCGACTGTATCAACAATATTGCAGACAAAACCGCCAATAAACGCTAGTATAAATACTTCAGGTATTAATGACAACGCCAACCGCAGATTGTTACTGCATTAAATTTTAAAACAACCAAAGTGTATCAAAAACTTCCATTATCATGCGATATAATGGAATTCATAAAATCAACTTTGCCATTGGACATATCACTTACGCGTATTAAAATGAAATGAGCGGGCTGAATTTTAAATGCGTTGACCATAGCTTTTTGCGGTATCAAACTGTGTTTAAACCAAAATTTTATACAAACGTTAAACCTTGCATTGCTCAAGAGGTAAGCAACACGCGAATGTATTCATCATCAGCCCAAATACGTCCCACTGCTGGGCACGGACCTCCTCTACAACTGAGAGGGTTTTCGGCCTTAGTGCCACCACGCTGGCCTAGTGCGGGTTGGCGGACTACACACCTAGGAAATTCCTGAGAACTTTTAGGTGTGCAGGTTTTATGACGATGTTTTCCTTCACCGTTAAAGCAAGTGATAATTCATTGTGAATACACACACAACTTCGAAAAATCTGAGGTGTGTGCCTGGGATTTGAACCTGCGACGGCCGAAATTCTCGACCGCGCGCCTAAACCTCGAGGCCATCACTGCTTTTTTTCGAGGCCATCACTGCTTTTTTTCGAGGCCATCACTGCTTTTTTTTTGCTTGCGAATGTATTATAATTCTATATTCCTCGATGCGGTAGGCAGAAGCTCACTTCTACACCCACATGTCACCAGGTATCTATTAATAATAAGGAGCCAGCGCTATTGCCGTTTTTCAGGCACATTGCCAGACTCCGTGCTGTTATTAACAGTTTCCTGATGACAAAACCCAGATTTGGCTTCTTCAGATTTCGTGTTGCTGAGGGAGTTTCTTGCCGTTTCTTCTCCACAGCGATAACACGTTTCGAAGCGGCAATAGTTTAAAAAAAAACTTAATTGACAATTCAAAAGCACTTGTAAAAGTCTATTTGAATTAAGATGATTTTGACTTTGACTTTGACCATAGTGATACAAACACTAATATCTTTTTTCATTACATCTTGTGTTAGGTTACTTTGTTGTTTTGATTACATAGAATTCAAAATAAAACAGACAGCATACTCACCTGTGCGAAGAGTTCGTGCTAATAGTTCGTTATAATGTCAAGTGCCTGATCTTGGCAATATAGTCCTTATATACATATATGTAAATAGGCAGCAAATAGTAGTAGTAGCAAATAGAAGTCGCAACAGTTTTCACACTTTGACTTTCTATTTAAACTTTATTTAACTTTGCCTTCAGTTGCTATGATAACTTTGGCGTACCAAAATACTTAATTGCAGGAGTATTTAATAATAAGATTTCCTTTTAAAATTATTTTGGAAAATGAACAGCGGGAATTACCTATAGCTATTGCCAGCAACTCAATAACCCATAACCTAATATAACCTCCCTCCATAAATGGGCTATTTAACAGTGAAAGAATTTTGAAAATCGCTACAATAGATCTGAAGATTACAAACTTTACTCTTTATATAATATAGATTTGATATTATATTTTGATATATTTTTATTTTGCTACCTAGCTATGCCAGTATTAAAAAGAATCTAAATGTACTATGAATGTAAATAACGAATAACAAATTGACGACACAAAATCCTTGCTTTTTTACGTTTATATGCCAAAACAAAGCGTGACTCTAAATCTTTATACCCCATCTTCACTAACATGTAATCCACGATAAAATTCACATTTCAATGAAACTTTATGGCCTGAATGTAACATCAAATTGTCAAAATTAAGCGCGTCGTAAAGAATTAGCGCTCATACGAGAGACATAATCAAGGCGAGCAATTAAGCGACATTTGACGTATCACCCCGCGGAGAATACAATGTTTGATTAAGGGTAAACGTACGTACAATTAATAATCGGTCGTCTGTGAAATTGTGTCGTAAGATCGTATTGTGAAATTGTATTAATCTTTAATAATATAAAGGGGATGTATTGATGAAGCAGTGATGGCCTCGAGGTTTAGGCGCGCGGTCTAGAATTTCGGCAGTCGCAGGTTCAAACCCCAGTCACCTCTGACTTTTCGAAGTTACATATGTGTGTATGCACAATGAATTATCACTTACTTTAACGGTGAAGGATAACATCGTGATGAAACCTGCACACCTAAAAGTTCTTAGGAATTTCTTGGGTGTGTAGTCCGCCAACCCGCACTAGGCCAGCGTGGTGGACTAAGGCCTAAACCCTCTCAGTTGTAGAGGAGGCCCGTGCCCAGGAGTGGGACGTATATGGGCTGATGATGATGATGATGTGAAATTGTGTCGTAAGATCGTATATAATATAATATCGTATATATAATTATATTAATCTTTAATAAATATATAAAGGCGCAAAATTTACGGTACAAAAGGTACAGTTTGGAATAGCTAATAAGATAGTTATATGTTTTAAAGGTGCTTGAGATCGTAAACATTATTTGAATTAAGAATATTTTGACTTTTAGAGAAATTCTTTTTTTCGGATGCTCTCTAAAATTTTGTTCCTTTTTGTACTAATGGTAACGTAAAAAGGAGGGAGAGTTACAGATTTGCTTAGTTTTGCTGACATAAAGGGGGGGGGGGGGGGGAAAAAATTTCTTACGTAATACTTGAGTGGTCCCTTACATTCAGTTGCAAATTGATCATAATCATCACATAAATTTCACCACCAAAGAATTCGCTTGCAAAAATATTGTCAAAAGACGTAAAAATTTAATTAACATCTCAAGTCTGCGAGTGCCAGTTGACTACGAGTGCGCACGTCAACCACTTATCGATAGACTATCGCGGCTCGAAAACTTGCCTTATTTAAAGTTTGAGGAGGCTTTGAGCCCGTATAAAACGGGAAGCTTCAATAAAACTATTCTGTTTGCTTTAGTTTTACTGAAATTACGGACTATAAACACCAGTGGCGGTACTTCCATAGAAGCCCAGGTTGTCTTACAAAATTTCGAATAATAATCTTAAGTATTAAATAACTGCCTCTAGGTCCTGGGTTCGATTCCCGAGTCGGGCAAAGTGTTATTGGGTTTTTCCATTAGGAAATTCTCGGTAGCAGCACGGAGTTTGGAAAAGTGCCCGTAAAACGGCAATAGGCTCGCCCCCTATTACGTGGGACTGACACATACTTGGCGAAATGTGGGTGCAGAAATGCACCTCTGCCTACCCTTTCGGGGAAAACAGGCGTGAGTTTATGTATGTATGATGTATTAAATCTTTATTTAACAAATGTAATTTGACATATAAATGAGAATATCCTGACCCCACACTAAACAATTATAAACTACACATTAGAAATTAACGTGTAACGCATTTGGGCTTCTATAGAAGTACCGCCACTGATAAATACATTAAGACGTATAGACTATAAATAATTTGTGTATTTATTTATGAATGTAATATTATAGACTGTCTCGTGGATTCAGAGGTTTTTTCTTGAATTCGGCATATTGATACCTTGTATTAATATGGTTTTTCGTTAACTTATTCTTAGCACCAGCATCATCATCATTCCCTTGCCCTGTTCTCAATTTTTTTTGGGGTCATAGCTGTATGTTTTATCCTTCCAAACATCCCTATCAGCCGTCATGTCTTCATTCACCCCTTTTTCTTTCATATCTTCAGTCACGCACTCCATCCATCTTTTCTTTGACCTTCTTCTGCTTGTCCATCCTTCAAATTTCATACTCATTACTTTTTACATATGATCATGATACTTAGTACCAGCATGGAGATTAGAAATATGTCCTTTGAAATAAGGATCACACGTGGGACCAAAACTATTACAGGCGAAATTAAGTTGTAAATCCACACTTTCGTGGATACAGGCGTGTCAAAATAATGAAGAAAAATAAATAAATAAATAGTGCCCTCATCGATACAAAATACAGCTAATGTACCAGGCAAACATGGTCTTTGAACACGTCAATCAAAAGCAACTAGTACCAGGAACACAGGAGCCATGAACTCATCTATCAGAAGCAATTACGTCCAATCACCGCCATAAACAAACCAGGTGATTATGCATGCGCCGTCCATCGCATAATATTCGCCAACAATACGGGCGCCTCCGGGCGACCGGTCAATCCCTTGCGATCAATTAGTGAGAGTAATCAAGTAACACACGATCAATTTGGTTGACAACAGTGTTAACATCTCTCGTGGATGAGCAATCTTTGCGTACATACATACATAATATGTATACACACTTATATACCTACATCAGAACAGTGGCGGTACTTCCATAGAAGTCCAAAAGCGTCACACGTTAATTGTGTAATGTCTACTTTATAATTGCTAATTGTGGGGTCTTCATTGAACAAATTGCTTTTGTTAAATATAGATTTTAAGCTTAAAAATTATTATTCGAAATATTGAAAACCAAACTGGGCTCTTGGGCTTCTATGGAAGTACCGCCACTTCATCAGAACAAATAAATAAATAAATAAATACATCCAACGTACATACATAATTCTGACGCTACATCATTATCATCAGCCCATATACGTCCCACTGTTGGACACGGGCTTCCTCTGTAACTGAGAGGGGTTAGGCCTTAGTCCATCACGCTGGCCTAATGCGGCTTAGTGGACTACACACCTAAGAAATTCCTAAGAGCTTTTAGAACTGACGCCACACAAAAAAGCAAGTCTTGTGTCGTCGGTATCAAAAACTACGCGATACTTTACGATCTTACAAACATCCAAACCCGAAACAAATATTTGTGGATCACTCAAATATTTGTCTCGATGCGGGGATCGAACCCACGACTTCTCTTTTCACAAACTGATGTCTAGCCAACTGCGCTATTATAGCAATGAATGCCATAGGTGTAGACAGAGACTGGCATTTAGCCACAAGTTACCTAGGATTGTAATCCTGACACATCTCTTTTGTTCACTTACTAAATCTTCCATAGAATAATCCAACCAATAAATAAATCTAAGGACTAGGTTAAAACACGGCATACTTTAAGGAGACTAATTGTAACAATTCATTCATAAAACACAAAAAAAAAACTTTAGACACGAAACTCATTGACGAACACAAAAGAATATGGAGCAGAATATATGTTGAAGCCGATTCCTTTCATGAAACACCGTTGCCTACATCCATGCCAATATCCAGGCTAGAACTTTTGCCGTTTTTGCTGCCAAAACATTCATATTTATGTTGTCATAGCAACAAATCAACAACGTGGCGTGCCAATCGATTCCCACCGACCGCATGTGGTTCTTTTATTATTTGCATTCGTTGTTATTGTACTATGATTTGTTGCTATTGAAAATGTTAGGCGTGATGTAGTACAAACGCTTTTGTTTAAGTTAGCCCATTACTTCCCAAGCATCGAAAACATTGGATTTTTCGATGAAATATCTGGGGGCACGGTAGTGCCCCCGCCAAGTCGAGCGAAAAAGCAGCACGGCCGTACTATACTTTTCTCGAAGCAACTCAGGCCATTTTTGACACCCTATAACTTCGTTGTGGATTAACCTAGAAACCTGAATTTTTAGTCATCAAACAAGAATGGTATAAACTCTGTATATTTCAAATTTCATTCAATTTGATCCAGTAGTTTACCAAGTCGATAAATTTATTCAGCCTCCATTTAAGGGACCTTTTGTCTTAAGTTATTATGCACTTAGCTAACCACACAACATTTTATAGTGACCATATCAATATTAAAAATCTTTAATGTTTTAAATAAAAGAGTTAGATTTGGCAATCGCATGAAAATACGATGTATCTGACTTTTAGAACGATTGCCAAGTCAAACTATTTTGTCTGGTAAGCTAAGTGCATAATAACTTAAGACAAAAGGTCCCTTAAATGTAGACTGAATAAATTTATTGACTTGGTATCACATGGATCTCACAACTTTTTACGGTAGAATAAATGAGTTGCGAGACTTGTTTTTTTTACAAGTTTTGTTTTTTATGGGATATAAATAGTTCTTAGTACATCAAGAGAAAATACACACATATATACATATATATAACCAAAATATACATAACCTCGTGATGGCCTCGAGGTTTAGGCACGCGGTCGATAATCTCGACGAGCGCGGGTTCAAACCCCAGGCACACCTCTGACTTTTTGAAGTTATGTGTGTATTCACAAATAATTATCACGTACTTTAACGGTGAAGGAAAACATCGTGAGGAAACCTGCATACCTAAAAGTTCTCAGGAATTTCTTAGGTGTGTAGTCCGCCAACCCGCACTAGGCCAGCGTGGTGGACTAGGACCTAAACCCTCTCAGTTGTAGAGGAGGCCCGTGCCTAGGAGTGGGACGTAAATGGGCTGATGATGATGATGATCGATCCGTCAGTTTCTCATTTCAAACTATGCACCAGCACCACAACACAACGTCAATGCAAAACAACAATGTACTGCCAACAGCGCGACTAACTCCTACTCTAAAACGGAATCCACTTTATTACGTCACATGTAAATTATGAACAGTCATCTGTCACATCAGACGTCGTACGCAAAATAATATAGTGTTTGACAGTGTAAATTTGTTAAACTTCAATTTTCAACACACAGATAAATTAACGCATTAATACACGTTTTACATATTTATTTAAAAATAATTACTACTTGGTTAGTCCCGTGGGGATAGAAATATGCGTTCAAGACATCCCATTATAGGAAATACGCAAGAGAAGCGCGGAGTCCTTGAAAGTGGCCCAAAATCAGCAAACAACTTGCTAAACATGAGTACAACTATGGATGTCTACTCCTTCGATGACACTGACTTTAGGTATTTGTAAATATGTATTCCTAAATATCTTTCTTTACTTATTTAGCTCAACTCCATAAAGCCTGGAATATTTTTAACAACACTGTAGTGTACATCAGTGGCGGTACTTCCATAGAAGCCCAAAAGCGTTACTCGTTAAATTGTAATGTCTAGTTTATAATTGTTTGTTATGTGGTCAGGATATTCTTATTTATAAGTCAAATTGCTTTGGTTAAATAAAGCTTAAAATTAATATTCGGAATTTTGAAAGGAAAACTGGGCTTTTGGGCTTCTATGGAAGTACCGCCACTGGTGTACATGTATGTAATATTAATATATAATAAATTGTAAGGTAAACGTGAAAATAAATGATAATATAAGCGCTGTTCCCCACTCAAACCACGCTACACACTTTCACTACTACGTTCAGCACTACGCCGGACATCGGGATGAGTGAACGGGCTAGACGCTATTGCACATAAGCTTTAGTAGATTTATTTTTACGAACCAACCCTGATACATCAGGACACTACAAACACGTTCACTGGCACATATCTAATGATATAAGAAACAAGTTAATTTACTTTTATTTCTCCATGCCAGTTTGTTTGTTACGTCTCATCTCTGAAACTACTAATCTAATTAATAAATAAATTTTATACGGTTTTGAAAGGTCGAGATTAACTTGAAAATACATACATACATTTACGCCTATATTTCTGAAAAGGAGGACAAAAGTAAATAATAATAATAAATACACCCAACAGTCACATACATAGTTCTGAACCCACACTAAGATACAAGTCTTGTGTCGTGGGTATCAGAAACTACGAGAGACTTTTCGGTCTCACATATACCCAGACCCGAAACAAATATTTGTGGATCACACAAACATTTGTCTCGGTGCGGGGATCGAACCCGCGGCCTCTCGTTTCGCAAGCTGGTGCCTAGCCAACTGCGCCACGGGGCTGTCAAAAGTACCTACACTTCTGTGCCCACGCTTCGCCAACTCTGGTCTTATTTCTACGTAATAGAGGACGAGCCTCTTGCCGTTTGCACCGAGACAAATGTTTGTGTGGTCCACAAATACTTTCGGGTCTGGGTGTTTGTGAAACCGAAAAGTCTCTCGTAGTTTCTGATACCCACAACTCAGGACTTGTATCCTAGTGCGAAGTCAGCACTAGTATGTGACTGTTGGGTGTATTTATTTTGATTTATTTATTCCGCATAAAGTTCCAAGTAACACCAAGTAAAATATAGACAGTACAGGGCAAAAAATAAGCACACAATACTTCATACACTACCTTTGAAGATGATTTGAAATAGCGATTGTAAGCGCTCGATATTGTGCTCTCACAATGCACTAGACGCGAGGAATGTCTTTGAATCTCTCTTATTTGTTCGCCAGCCTAGATCTATTTCACAGTAACGCTTTTCATTTAATTTATTGTACTTTAAACTATAATGTACATACATACATACATAAACTCACGCCTGTATTCCCCGAAGGGGTAGGCAGAGGTGCATTTCTGCACCCACATTTCGCCAGGTATGTATCAGTCCCACGTAATAGGAGGCGAGCCTATTGCCGTTTTTCGGGCACATTCCCAGACTCCGTGCTGTTACTATAATGTACTTTGTAATATTACTTTATCAACTGTAGCTAACTTAAGTTCCAAAATGACATATTTTTTTGCAATACGAGTCTCTATAACTTCGTCAAAGACACGACAGATCACATCCAACCGCACCATATATAACCAAAACGTGATTCATTTGTTTTCGCAACGTATTTGCAAATGGATGAAATCGAGAGCAGCGGGGAAGTCATGCGAAACCGGCATGTGTGCGAAGTATCTGTTATTGGGGTTAAAAGGTTTTTAATGTAGACACTAGTCGTCTAAGGACATGAAACATAGGGTTTTAGATATAATTGCTGGTATGTCATGTTAGTTTAGCTTAATTGTATTTTGTGTTTGTCTGTTGAATTACCTTTTAGGTTAGAAGAAGCAAAACAAAACATAAAACAGGTGAGATGTAATTTTGAGACTTTGATAGAAGCAAAAGAAGTTTGCTTGAGACCTTGTCTGATTATGCACACTGTTACGAGATTGGTAATTGTCCCTCTATTTCATCATCATCATCATCAGCCCATATATGTCCCACTGCTGCACAGGCCTCTTCTATAATTTAGAGGGTTTAGGCCTTAGTCCACCACACTGGCCTAGTGCGGGTTGACGGACTACACTAAGAAATTCCTAAGAACTTTTAGGTGTGCAGGTTTCCACACGATGTTTTCCTTCGCGGTTAAATAAAAATTTAAAAAAGTCAAAGGTACCTGGGGTTTGAACCCGCGACCGCCGAGATTCCCGACCGCATTTCTAAACCTCGAGGCCATCACGAATTCGTCCCTCTATTTAAATCACACAATTTCCGTATGTCAGTTAAGGTCACATTGGCGTGGCCGTATTCAAAAAAAATGAAACACGATAGTGTCCAAACAGAGAATCCAGAAAACTCCATCTGACGTCACTTTATAAACTCAAGCAGGCCGGCTGCTGAGATACTGCTTTACACTACCCATGGCACAGACAAATCCTGGTCTTTTAGATTTACTGTTCATGCTCCGATAAAACGAGAACATTTTCACCAAGTACAAATTGAATGAAATATTAAATTTAAACATGTCTGCTAGAGCACTTCATTAGGTAAGTTTCTTTTGGCTACAAATAAGAATTTCTTTTGTGTTACGTTATTAATATTCATCTGTTTGCTTAATATTGTTAAGCAAATGCAGTGTAAAAGCACATTTTGTATGCTACTCGCGTTTCTGAGTTCATTTTAGAATTTATTCTGGAATATTAATAAGCGGGGCTTGTGAAGGCTTCGGACTTTTGATTAATGAAATATGACCTTTTTGAACTGGTTTTTAAGAGACAATATATTATTGTTAGCACCGAGTTGTGACGGTGGGCGTGGCTAGCGCATCACGTGATCGACCATCGCTCGATTGGTGACGTCATCGCCCGACCGTAAGCAAGGAGGGGCTCTGCACGAACGGTGCACAGTCACTTCGCTCCGGACTCGCGCAGCGCTCACTTACTAGCCAAAGTTCTTGTCAATTTATTTAGAAATACATATTTTTTTTATCTGTAATTTGAAATAATTCAATCGTAAGTACGGAAGCAGATGTTTTGTTCTTTAAAATTATTTTCTTCTATTATGAATAAATAATAAAATACTTACTGTTTTCTTCACGAAGTTTCTTTTACTGTTCATCTGCGTGTTAATTCATTATGATCACAGAACTGAGCTGTCAGTGGCATTTGCATGGATTTAAACTCGCGACCATCGATTTTAAGTGCCAATAGACTATGATATTATATATTTTATAGTGGTAAAATTATTTATAAGCAGTTTATTCAAAACATTATATGGATATACTAAGAAACTTATGCGTAGTTATTTTGCTTTAATTTATTGTATACACTTTATATGTAAATTTTTTAAAGGATTTATCTTTAAAATAAAATTAACAGTTCTTCTTAACCATCGGAAGATTGTTTAACGAAAATAGCAATAAAATCCCTGTAAGGATTTTAATTTTAAACTTTCCGTTTACTTGAGAAAACATTAAGAAATATAATGAAGAAATAAATTGAAGATGATATTTTTATGCATACAATAATTTGAAATCTTCCGACATACTAATAGAAAAATAATATAGACAAATTTGTAAATCGAACCAAGACTAAGTATATTTATTCTTACTACCTTAGCACAACAATGCACAAGCAACAATGATTATTCAAATGAACATAAAAATGCACACTGTTCGCTAAATCATTTCCTGCGCTTAAAACAAGCATTTGTCTAAAACAATGGCGACATTAAAACAGCGACAGACGAATATTTAACATCTGGAGGTCAGCCGTCAACCCTGACCTACAGCTAAGTTTATTCTGGCAACGAAAAATCGATAATTGTTCTGTGAACTGTTTTGTGTTGACGGAAACCGATTCTTTTGTTAAGTAGTGTGAAACTCGATATACTTATTATTGTTACTTTACTAAGGGCTCAAAATAATGCGAATGGTGATAATAATGTAAGGGGAAGACGCTGACGTCTACAACACAGTTTTTACTAGTGCAGAAGACAGGGAAATGTTTTATGTTTTAAAATCTATGTTTTTGGCCAATAAAGAATTTATTAGTATTATTATGTATATTAAAATATATTTTTTTTTAATTTTTATTATGTAAGGTATATTCATTATATATGAGGTAAAATAGTCTGCATCCCTACCCTACATCTAATCTAGCTTCACAGGCCTGAGAGTACTCAGGCCAATTGCACAGAGTAGGTACTGTGCAATTATTTATTCTGTGATCGCCGTATTTTGTTTGTATGTTATGTTGTGTTTGTTACATATTATTTTTACTTAGACTACTAACACTTGAGTATTCATTTAGTTTTTTTTTTTTTTAACACCTGTACGCCGACCTAGCATCCGTTTCGCGCTTGGTCCCTTCGTTGAAAATCAGCGCTACAATACCGTACAAGCGGAATTGCAGCAGATAGCTTAATGAAGGGATCATTGTTGGGAAGGGATAATTGTTTTTTTTTTTTTGTGGATTGGCCAGCAATAAAATATTTTTGTTTTCCTTTCTTTCTCATCGTCCCAATGATAAAGCCTCTAATTTAAAAAGGTTTTAAGGATATATAAAATGCTGGCGTAGTGCGTCTTAGACTTCATTTACCTAAGAATTTTATTTGATTACTCTTAGGTATGGCTTATGTATTTTCCTTCGTCGCTAAAATGAGTGATAAGCTTATAATTAATTATGAATAAATACCATTAAAGCCGTGTACAAAAGTTAGTTAATTATAACTTCGCACCTGAATAATGGTATAAATATTAAATTTATTATGGCACCTATAAAACAAAAGTTTAGAAGTGATGAAGCCACATTGTAATCAACTTGGACCTTAGTACGTATGATTTGAAAGGGACGATAAAACTGGCTCAAAATATCGGTAAGAAAAATTGGCGGACACCATACAATTCTTTCCTTAGACTTTAAAGGGTTTACCCTTTTTTCTTGTTGCAGTTTTAACATTAAAAAATTCTAAATTAATATTATATATTCTCTAAGATCTTTTGTTTTGAGCCTCAGAATTACAGAATTTAAACAGTCACACACTGTTCACAACTACATGACCGATTGGCATTATAATGTTGACGATAATCGTCATTTTTCCCTGTCGGCATTCTATTTTTATCAATACCCGCAAACATCACATAAATTTATGCATTCCGCAAACATTTGTCTAGGTACGGAGATTGAACTGCGTTCTCTCGCTTCTTAGGCTGTTGTTATAACAAACACACCACGGCTACTGTCAATTTTTACCACCTACCATCAGTCAGTTAAATTTGCCCTAGTACTATACAAAGAAATCCTCATGACACACAATGTTCCATAAGACGTTGCTTTTATCCATTGGCTGTATTTATCAAGATTACCGTTCTACATCACCCATTTCCACAGGCCATTTCCAAAGTCCATATATATTCTATTTAATGCCTTATGACGGTCTATAGAGTGTGACGTCACGCTTAACAATGGCCGCCGTTTCAATTAACTTTTATTTAACGGGAGTTTAGACATTTACCCATCCGGACAGGGACGGATTTGAAGAGAAATTTCTAGAGTTTTGTTTATCGAGCGACAGTTCAGACGCGCGGAATAGAAACGTTAGCAATAGTTCGAATCACAGGTATACGTTAATATACTATACGTATGTATGTTATGTAGGTAAACTTAATGTATGACCACTCATTGAATCTACAAAGATAACATTATGAAACCTGTATTCCCGACAGTTAGTTCTCCATGTGCAGTTAGTTACAAAAAGTCTTCATAATAATAATCATCATCATCAACAGCCTATTTCACGCCCACTGCTAGACATAGGCCTCTCCTATGGCACGCCACTGGGCTCGATCTTCGGCCCTCCCCATTCAACCGCTACCAGCCATATATCGTCATCCCACCTAGCCAGAGGGCATCCTATACTACACTTTGCAGTGACAGTAAAAAAACTGCCTCGTGGTCTCGCGGTACAAGTATGTGCCGTGCGATCTAGAGGTTCTGGGTTCGATTCCCGGGTCGGGCAAAGTGTTATTGGGTTTTTCCATTAGGAAATTCTCGGTAACAGCACGGAGTCTGGAAATGTGCTCGAAAACGGCAATAGGCTCGCCCCGTATTACGTGGGACTGATACATACTTGGCGAAATGTGGGTGCAGAAATGCACCTCTGCCTACCCCTTCGGGGAATACAGGCGTGAGTTTATGTATGTATGTATGTATAGTAAAAAAAAGCATCCCAGTAGACCGACTGCAAGTGGACAACTCTTTGTTTTCCAACTCCTCCTTTATTTGTCTTTCTGGTTAACTTCGTTGCGGGATTATGACAAAAGGTCCCCTTAGATTCGCTGAGCTTCATTGCTCGACGCCAATACTGTGCGTGCCGCTGTTGATCCAGGAGCACAGGAGTTACAGTGGCGGGTGTGTGGTGGGATAGGGCCATAAAAAAAAATCGACTGCATCGATTGACGATAAAATCTATCATCACTTGATGCTCTTTGAACGGCATTGTACCATCGGGTGTAGTGTTATCACTCTGCCATGCCAGTTTATGAGCATCTCAGCAGATCGAAATGTATCGACTGACGATACTCTCTATACTCTGTTTGAAGCAGTAATGGCCTCGAGGTTTAGGCGCGTTCGAGAATCTTGGCGGTCGCGGGTTCAAACACCAGTCACACACCTCTGACTTCTCGAAGTTATGTGTGTATTCACAATGAACTATCTCTTGCTTTAGCGGTGAAGGAAAACATCGTGAGGAATCCTGCACACCTAAAAGTGCTTAGGAATTTCTTAGGTGTGTAGTGCGCCAACCCTCACTAGGCCAGCGTGGAGGACTAAGTCCTAAACCCTCTCAGTTGTCGGGAAGGCCCGTGCCCAGCAGTGGTACGTATATGGGCTGATGAAGATACTCTGATTGCACAAACATCATGTGCAGTGTTATATTTCTCCGTATAAAAAAACAGCAGCCAGAATAAAAAGACCCTTGATGCGTGCCTGTATCAGCCCTTTGAATTCACGAATCATTTGTTAGAGGAGTTACGCGTGCGCTAGACGGTCTATTCACACGCGCTAACGGTAAATAAGCGTACGTTTTTCTGCGCAATTTCCCTTAAATGTTATTGAAAGCTATCGGCGTGCGGACGACATTTAATTGATTGTTTAGAAGCACTATAGAGATAAAAAAAGGCTATACGTACACGCTTTCGCCCTATTGGGGTTTGTCTATCTGTAACACATTCACAGCAAAATCATTGAAATACTTTTCATAGGTTTTTACGTACACACAGATGCATGTATACATACGTATATGGGCTGATGATGATGATGATGACAGATGCAACCTTGAAGAAAGAGAGAGAACATTTTCAATAATATAACGCCAATACACAGCTTTACTATATAACGACGCAAAACCATATACTAAGAGTGTCTATAAAAGGCCGCCCGCTGCATTAAGCAAATTAAAAGGGATTTTGATTGAAGTTAATTGTTTAAAATCGCTTCTCAATATGAATCCTCCAATAACAATGATTGCACTGCTATTCTCAATAATACCCGGGCTATCAGCCTCGCCAGTTGTGATGTTTTCCTAAAGAAAACCCAAAATATGAGTAATCATCATGAAACCAACAATTGTGACGTCAAAATGGTGACGTCATACATTTCAAAGCCCCTCCTCCCCCGACATAATATATAAATTAGTTATTTACATAATAATATAAATTGGTTAGACAGCGATTGATCATCAACTAGGTAAGAGATTTTTTATCATATCCATAAGAAATATCCCTACAAATATTCCTTTCAAATTCAACATGCTATGACTCCTCATTTACACGTAGAGAATTAACAAACCCAGCTCGCAGCGCCATAACAACTCCATCCCGAAAAAACAAATTGAAGAGCGGAACTGAAACGAAGGGACCAGTTCATTTAATTCCCGCTTCGCAACGAGAAGTCTGTACTTTACGTAAAATAATAGCTTGCTCAAATTTATTCGACTGCTTTATTAAATTGATGGTGGGTGGAATTTTTTCGTCGCGCTCGCGTTTCTTATCTTTATTAATCATCTTGCTCCGATGGCTGCATACAAAGAGTTCGACCGGCCTCGGAAAGGGCACGAATGAATGCATGAATTCCTTTTAAATAAACTGAACAACTGACTGCCTCGTGGTCTCGCGGTACAAGTTTGTGCCGTGCGATCTAGAGGGCCTGGGTCGGGCAGTGTAATTAGGTTTTTCCATTAGGAAATTCTCAGTAACAGCACGGAGTCTGGAAATGTGCCCGATAAACGGCAATATGCTCGCCCCTATTACATGGGACTGATACATACCTGGCGAAATTTGGGTGCAGAAATGCCCCTCTGCTTACCCCTTCAGGGAATACAGGCGTGAGTTTATGTATAGTAATCAAATGGGCCTCCCATCGAAAACCAGCGTTGCAGTATCGATCACGCGTTACGGCAGCACGTAGCTGAATGGGAGGTACTTATTAAATTTTTTCTTTGTTTTCTGTTTATTATATTTTAAATGTAAATTGTGCTAGCAATAAAAACTTCTTTCTTACTTTTCTTTCTTTCAAATAACTTCAGAGGCAAAGGTGTATGTCTGGAATCTAAACCGACTGACAGTGCACCTAATCCTCTAATTACTGACAAAGTAGTATTATTACTACTGTCATCTTTACGCATCAACGACATTCAAAGATGTATGATTTCGACTTTATATCATTGTATATTTCTTCATAAAGATTTCAAAAGAAAGGAGTATCCTTTCTTACATTGATAATGTATGTTCATATTATTTATCAATAGCAATCACAAAAACAAATTATATTTTTCAAAAACCTTCCTATCCTATTCTTCTATATAGAATGAAAAGACCCTCTAATGAAAGAGGTAAAAGGCAATCACAAACTTCTAATCCAAGCAAGCAATATACTGCTCAATTCTCGGTCTGATCGAGGGTAACGACCTCACAGCATAAGCGCTAAGGATACGCCGACAACCCTGATTTACGCGTAAGCCAAGCTGTCTGATACTAGCCGAGTCGGACACGCCATATACAATGTGCCAGAAATGTAATCCTGGTTGTTAGTTGTCATTCCGTCCATTAAAGATCATTGACATGTTGAGTTGAAGCGCTAGCGTGTTTTATGTGAAAGGGTTAGCGTACTTTATTAGTACTAGATGATTTGAAATAAATATAGTTCATTGAATGGGTCGTTTTCAAATTGAGGGCCAAAAACATATAATCTGATTTTATTCCCATGTTGTAATTGCTATCAAAATTAAAATTAATATTAATAAGCAAGTTCTTTGAGGCGCTAATATGTATAATGTAACAAATCCCATACCTCTAATAATTAAATAATAAATAAATACACCCAACAGTCACATACATAGTTCTGACCCCACACTAGGATACAAGTCCTGTGTCGTGAGTATCGGAAACTACGCGAGACTTTTCGGTCTCACAAACACCCAGACCCGAAACAAATATATATCTCAGTAGTGTGCCAAAGTTTTCTTTTTTGTTAAATGCTTCATAAATTAAAAATGTGGGCTGAAAACTGCACATTTCATTTTCCCATTGTCTAATATAGATTAGGAAGAATAAAACCATATTATTTAAAAAAAAAAGATTTTACAGCAAAAAAAAACTGATTCTTTTAAAAATATCATTCGTGTTACGTTTTCTAACTCAAATAAAAAAAAAAACAATTGGAACCTTTCTACTAGCCCGCCTACCACATTCAGATAAATAAGTGGTATTTTGAAACGCACCCGTGTAATAAAAACACTTATTTCTCATTTATATTTTTTTCATGTTTATGCCTTTTTGGCCCTCAATTTGAAAACGACCCGAATCCATAAAATGCAAATACATTGATCGCCCCGTGGCGCAGATGGCTAGACACCATCTCGCGAAACGAGAGGCTGCGGGTTCGATCCCCGCACCGAGACAAATGTTTGTGTGATCCATAAATATTTATTTCGGGTCTGGGTGTTTGTGAGACCGAAAAGTCTCTCGTAGTCGCTGATACCAACGACACAAGACGCTTATCTTAATGTGGGGTCAGGACTATGTATGTGACTGTTGGATGTATTTATTTATTACTTAGATTAAATCATTTCAAAACTTCATTATTGTCAAAGTCAGAAGGAACACATCATTTAAAAAAACATATAACCTAAAAAACATAAAAAAATCTCCACAATAATAAAGCTACCAACAATTTACCAGTTCATTTGCTCCTACCGCGCAGCCGGGCAATTGTGAATTCCTTACGTACCTCCACGGTTATTCGAATTATCCCAAATTGTTGCGAATCAACCGATGGTGCCCTCTCAAGCAAACTGTGTTACGATTATGCAGTTGACATACTAACAGACTTCACATATTGAAAAAAGATCTAATAACTGTTAGAAGCTCTGGAGGAGGCCTTTACCTTTCATTGAGAGGGTTCTTGATTGTTACAGGTTTATAAAACAATAAATATTAATATTTTTCTTTTAGATCTTTGTGTATATTTTACCTTTTTTTTTTAATATTTGAATCTGTGTATAATTTTGCATGCACTTTGATATTGAAACTGTAAGTCTAATAAGCAAGAAATAAAAGGGTTTTTTATTTTTTATTTATTTATGTTACTGTTATCAGCATAAAATTTGAGGTATGAAAATGGAGGAGTGGTATGACTGTGATCAGGATGGGGTGCAAAGGGCTGATAGACAAAGACAGTTGCCTGAATCAACATTGCGAGTTTTGTGAGCAGATTCGAATATGCCAACTCTGTTTTAACTTGCCAATATTAACTTAGAATTAATATTTCTTTTTCCTGGTCGCAATCGCTTCTTTTCAATGCTATGCAAGAAGGATTTCGTGCATTTTATATCTTCCTCATCAATACTAGCGTATAAAAATATACCATCACCAGCCCATGTACGTCCCACTGCTGGGCACGGGCCTACTCTACAACTGAGAGGGTTTAGGCCTTAGTCCACCACGCTGGCCTAGTGCGGGTTGGCGGACTACACACCTAAGAAATTCCTAATAACTTTTTAGATGTTTTTTTTTCTCACGGTATCTTCCTTCACCATTAAAGTAAGTGATTATAATTCATTCATTCATTGTGAATACAATATATGTGTATATATAAAAATATACGCCAACTGTTTTTTTTTTTATATTCCAAACATCTTACTTACAAGCCTCTCACAGAATAAACGCTCAGCAACCTTATTAAGAAAAGCCATAAAATTTTACTCCATTCCTGACACCTCACGTCATAAACTTAAAGCCGCATTCAAAAAGTACTCGCAAAAGTAATTCTTGTCACAAATGAAATTCCCTTAGCAAATACTCGGTTATTACCCATTCGCACCGAGTCCTGATAAAACTTAAGAGATTAGGGCCGTTATACTTCGATTAGAGATTTCGTGCGTAAGCGTCTGCCTGCCATAATTAACATTATCTGGAATGATTGCGAAACTTTCTTATGTTTCTGATTGATCGTTTTCGCACTGATTTGGTTATTATGTTGCTATAGAATATTTGGCTCATAGAATTACATCTATATTCTACAATTTCTTTACAAAATGTAAGGTTTGGTAGCTGCCTTCCTGATGCTACAGAAATATAGGACGAATACGCTGGTGTTTTCGGCATTTCTATTTGTTCAATAGCCATGTGGGTGTTATGGTCTGGCTGGATCCGTTCTACTTTACGTTTTATTTGATGCTAGGCTGGAAATTATCATCATCATCATCAGCCCATATACGTCCCACTGCTGAGCACGGGTCTCCTCTACAACTGAGAAGGTTTAGGCCTTAGTCCACCACGCTGGCCTAGTGCGGGTTGGCGGACTACACACCTAAGAAATTTCTAAAAACTCTTAGGTGTGCAGGTTTCATCACGATGTTTTCCTTCACCGTTAAAGTACGTGATAATTCATAATGAATACACACATAACTTCGAAAAGTCAGAGGTGTGTGCCTGGGGTTTGAACCCGCGACCGTCGAGATTCTCGACCGCGCGCCTAAACCTCGAGGCCATCACGATGACTGGCTAGAAATACTGTGATATTTTTTTACTGTCCCGAAACCAGAAGGTGGAAAGAAGTATTAAGGAAGTTCAAAAGTAGCTGGGATTTGACAGACTCGTGGCGCAGTTGGCTAGACACCAGCTTGCGAAACGAGAGGCCGCGGGTTCCATCCCCGCACCGAAACAAATGTTTGTGTGATCCACAAGTATTTGTTTCGGGTCTGGGTGTTTGTGAGACCGAAAAAGTCTCTCGTAGTCTCTGATACCCACGACACAGGACTTGTATCTTAGTGTGGGATCAGAACTATGTATGTGACTGTTGGGTGTATTTATTATTATTTATTTATTATTTTTATTTATTAAATATAATTTTTAGTCTCTGATACCCACGACACAGGACTTGTATCTTAGTGTGTGTGTAACTATGTATGTGACTGTTGGGTGTATTTATTATTTTATTTATTAAATATAATTTTTAAAAATCATTTAGAACTTTCTAAATCTTTGAAGTAAGGATAATTCTTAGTTCACGGCTATATAATAGAGTAAATAGTTCGATAAATATTGAGAACCTCAACATAATGGAGTGCAAAAGCAAGCTCAAAAAATGGCTTGTAAATTTGAGCTACAATGAAACCGAAGGTTTGGTGAATTAGGTTTTATTAACAGCAAACTCGCATACACACTTACACTCAGACACTCTCACACACACTCATACATTCACACACACACACACACGCCCACTCACACACTGTCACAGAAACACATTTGTACATTACTTTAGTAATTACCGTAGTGAATATATGTACTGTAATGGTTGTATCGTTTTAGGAGAATCAATGACTCCCAAGTTACAGGTTTATTCCTAGTTTGGGAGTCAATGAGACATAAAATTGCAAACTGATATTGTACAGCCCTCATTTTATGTGTATTGTAAAAATATTGTAATGTTTTTGTACAAATAAATTTTTATTATTATTATTAATTCCTTAGTAGCTATTAAGAATGCACAAGAGAAATGAAGAAGGCATTTCATTCCCCAACTCAGATCTTTGCAATATTAATTTAGCTTTTGTGCGTAAATCCGCTTGCGTTGTGTACTTTTTATCAATGGTTAAAACTCCACTGGCAACCTCCAGGCTCCCATCTATCTTTGTATAAAACTTACCAATGTATTCTCATGTCATTTAGATTATATAAGGAATTTAACCCATCACAAACAATTTAGGTATCGTTTCGTTATGTTAAAGAATTAATTTTCTACAACTTAGGGCGCGTTCACATAGACCGTTCGTTTTACTGGTCCGTTTAAACGGATATGTTATTAGCGTATGTAGTTGTATGAGCGAGTTCACACAGAATACAGTATCACGGATCCAGTAAAAAATAACGGTCCAGTAAATAATAAGTCGAGTAGCTTCGGATCTGTTAAAATCCGTCCGTTAAAATGCTGTGTGAATATTACCTCCAGTAGCGACGGATCCGTTAAAACAGATGTCCTATGTGAACGCGCCCTAACATACATACATACATTTCCTCACGCCTGTATTCCCCGAAGGCAGAGGTGCATTTCTGCACCCACATTTCGCCAGTATGTAAGAGACCCACGTAATAGGGGGCGAGCCTATTACCGCTTTTCGGGCGCATTTCCAGACTCTGGGCTGTTACTGAGAAATTCCTAATGGGAAAACCTAATAACACTTTGCCCAACCCGGGACCTCTAGAACGCACGGCACATACTTTTGACATTTTCTACAACTTCTCCACATCTATTCCATTTCGAAGCAGTAACAGTTCTATTTTCAAAAGAGCTTGTAAAATCTAAAAAAATATTTCATCTAGATGAAGAAATACTAGACTGCCTCATGGTCTCGCGGTACAAGTATGTGCCGTGCGATCTAGAGGTCCTGGGTTCGATTCCCGGGTCGGGCAAAGTGTTATGGGGTTTTTCCATTAGGAAATTCTCGGTAACAGCACGGAGTCTGGAAATGTGCCCGTAAAACGACAATAGGCTCGCCCCCTATTACGTGGGACTGATACATACTTGGCGAAATGTGGGTGCAGAAATGCACCTCTGCCTACCTCTTCGGGGAATACAGGCGTGAGTTTATGTATGTATGTATGATGAAGAAATACAATTACCGAAAAAATATTGGCTGATTACAAAAAAGAAACCTTAGCAACAATTTCAACTCATTGTTACTCTACATATTGCTTTGACTTATTTCAACTCAATTTTATTTGTAAGTTAAAAATGAAACTGCAACATCAAAGACTGGGAGTGAAATGGAAAAATCCAAAAATCACGTCTAGTTTTTTCCATTATCGAGTAGAGGACACGGCTAGGACTCGTTATCGGCTCGGCGCTGCGTCGGTCATTTCAACACCCTGAATCGACAGTTTTAGATTACTTTATTTACTTGTGCTCTGATAATTTCTATTCTTTTGCGTAATTATTGTTAGAAATATTTACATCAGGTAGAGATTCATTTCTGCATTCACGTTAAGTCATTTGTTTTTTAAGTCCCACGTTATAGGACCTCTTGGACTTTGTGTTGCTACTAAGAATTTTATAATGAAAAAAAAAAAATACTTGCTCGATCCAGGGATCGAACCGAGGCCCCTAGATCGGACGGCACTCATTTGCACCGCGAAACAACGAGGCAGTATAAATATTTCGAGGCATATATTATTTGGACACATATACGACTTAGGCACCTTCAAAAAAAGAGCATATATTTTCCTCAAAGGCCGGCAACGCACCGATAATTCTTCTGGTATTCACCGGTTGTGGGTGTTCATGGGCGGTGTTGAACACTTAACATCAGGTGACTCACTAGATCGTTTTCCTCCTTTCCCATAAAATAAAAAATAAACATATATTAACATATACAACGAAGCAGTGATGGCCTCGAGGTTTAGGCACGCGGTCGAGAATTTCGGCGGTCGCAGGTTCAAACCCCAGGCACACACCTCTGACTTTTCGAAGTTATGTGTGTATTCACAATGAATTATCACTTGCTTTAACGGTGAAGGAAAACATCGTGATAAAACCTGCACACCTAAAAGTTCTTAGGAATTTCTTAGGTGTGTAGTCCGCCAACCCGCACTAGGCCAGCGTGGTGGACTAAGGCCTAAACCCTCTTAGTTGTAGACGAGGCCCGTGCCCAGCAGTGGGACGTATATGGGCTGATAATGAATGAAATAACATATACATATATTACCAAGAAACGAACAGCATTTATCATTTCTCTGGACTCAATTCTTCACTTTAAATCGCGGCAAGTTAGCAAGTAATAAACGCTATACATTATCTGTCTACTGCAAGAATACTCGTATGTTAGATTCATTTATCCAAAAGATTCATACGGTTTGAATGCAGTGTGTGGTCGCATAATACGGATTTGCAGTGAATTGCGATTTGAATTTCCAACTGCCTTATTCACATGTTCGCTGTCTGTGGTAAGATACTATGGGACATAGAGTATAAATAATGTAGAATGGACATTAGATCGATATTAGCCAGCTAAACAAGATAGATTAATTCAATGGCTGAATTGGCTTCGAGGCTAGACTGACACACACGCTGGTATCTCCTAACGGATAGGTAATGATTAATTTCTACGCAAACATTATACAAGTAGTGCTTTGAAATACCCACGACATTGCAAATCTGTTGCTTGGTGTTACTAAAACTTCCTAATAGCGAAGCCAAATAACAGTGCCAGCGCTGTGATTCAAACCAAGAGTATGGTACATATTTCCTAGTTAGCCCCGCGGCGCAGTTGGCTAGATACCAGCTTGCGAAACGAGTGGCCGCGGATTTGGTCCCCGCACCGAGACAAATGTAAGTGTGATCCACAAATATTTGTTTTTGGGTTCTGGGAGTTTGTTAGGCCGAAAAGTCTTTCGTAGTTTAGATACCCACGTCATAGGACGTGCATCCTAGTGTGGGGTCAGAACTATGTATCCAACTGTTGGGTGTATTTATTTATTATTTATTGATAGACACAAACGAGACAGGAGGCAGGCGAACGTTTTATAAGTCTTTATATTATTTCTAAGTATTTTATAAGTCTTTATTTTATTGTAAGTCTTTATAGTAATTTTAAAGGAAACTTTGCATTTTAAAGTTCACAATTTTCAGTTTTAAGCGTAATTTTCTGTTAGAATGTTTTATCGCGTGTTGCGGTGAGATCGAGTGGCTCGGAGGGAATGCAAGGATAGATTGATTAGTGTGTGGGGAACAAAGCAATCTATTAACTTTTTCTACCTGAAGACCGATTGTTATGCCATAACGAGGATGAAATTTAAAATATGTAAGCTATAACTGGGTTGAATTTTAAAATGTTAACATTCTTTAGCTGTTGGGAAACTAGAATGATGTTTCGATTATCACGATTGTAGAAGGGGTTCCAATCACTGACGAAGACTGCAACGGCGATACTAAATTTATATGATGCCTCGTGGCACAAGTGTGTGCCGTGCGATTTAGAGGTCCTGGGTTCGATCCGGGGAATACAGTGAGGAATACAGTGAGAATACAGTGAGGTTATGTATGTATGTATGTCTATGAAAACCTTTTCTTTGTAAAAATATAGAAAACAGATTACATATAACAATAAATATAAGGAACTTTATATTTTTCGTTGGAAATAATCAGGTTTTAATTTTTATTTTATCACGCCGGTATCACTGAAAGGGTATCATCATCATCATCATCAGCCCATATACGTCCCACTGCTGGGCACGGGCCTCCTCTCCAACTGAGAGGGTTTAGGCCTTAGTCCACCACGCTGGCCTAGTGCGGGTTGGCGGACTACACACCTAAGAAATTCCTAAGAACTTTTAGGTGTGCAGGTTTTATCACGATGTTTTCCTTCACCGTTAAAGCAAGTGATAATTCATTGTGAATACACACATAACTTCGAAAAGTCAGATGTGCCTGGGGTTTGAACCTGCGACCGCCGAAATTCTCGACCGCGCACCTAAACCTCACCTAAACATAACCTAACCTAAACTGAAAGGGTAGGAAGAGGTGTATTTCTATGGTACCTGTTTCCAAGCCTCACGTGTTCTTCGGGCACATTTCCATACTTTGTACCCAATGCCAATGTAAAGGAAAACCTAATAGTTTACCCAAACTGGGAATTAAACTCGAGACTTTTTGATCGCCCGGCATACACTAGTTCCGCAGATCAACGAGGCAGTCATATTTTAGTGTTTATAACAAAATATTTTCATACAATTATGTTCCCTCTGGCCTAACATAATAACTCAAAAGATGAATGAACTTTCACGAAAACTACAAATATTTTTTTCACATAATCCATAATCCAATAGCCCCAGCGACCTTGAACCCTGACATAAAAAGACAAAGGACAAGACTAACGACCATTTTAAATTGTCGCGTCGAAGTGTCGAATCGCCGCGTCACTTAGTCGCCGATAATGAGCGCTCACTATGAAGAAAAGAAACGAAATCTGAAAAGACGCGTGACACTAGATCCTTTTTATTTCCCCTGTCATGTTTCTGTTAACAAGGAGACTTTCTCTTTCATCTTCGGTTTATTAAGCTAGCTCGAAGTACATAAGTTAACTTTGTTCGGAATTCCAGGCTTACACCTTTAAATTTCAGGTTATACAGATTGTATTCAGACGGTGATCGGAATCTAAGGCAGATAATAGCTGCGGGGATTACAAACACCATGACATAAAAAAAACTCGTGACAAAAAAATAAAAATAAATACGTTTTCCTTACAACCACATCCATTTAATATCTATATAATTGTTAGGAAAACGTCAAAATTTTTATTTATTGTCGGGACTTTTTTTTTTGACGCCAATGGGTTTGTAATCACTGTAGCTATTACCTTCCTTAGTTTCCGATCATGGTCTGAATACGCCCTGTATAATTAGAAAGCTAAATTTGTGGTAAAATAGAGAGCGCACTGGCACCTGATGAAAAGTACACGGCGATCCAAATTTGGACTAATAAAAAACGACTATTATAATATTTCGCACCTATAATAAAAAATACAAGCAAAAGTCACGTTCACGGTTCTTATCCACATTGAGATACAATTTCTTTCGTGGATATCGGATATTGAGACTTTTCGTTCTCAGTCACACTTAGATCCGAAACAAATATTTGTGGATCACATAAATATTCGTCTTGGTAAGGCCTCACGTTTACCTCTCGCTACTGTCTAGCCAACTGTCCCACGAAGGCTATTAAATCCCTTAAAAACTACTCACAGAAGTTACAGTGACGGGTGTGTGGTGGGATAGGGCAAAAACCACGACAAAAACTCTCAAAATGTCTAATAAATTAAATTCCATTACAACCGACCAATTTGCCAGCATTAGTATTACATAAAGTGCACAAAGAATGCAAAAGGATCCTCTAATAGGAATGCATCAGTCGACTGTGGCTCCACCTACACCGCGCTACAAAGGCACCCCGTCCTCATTTTTGAAAGCACTTTGATTCAATCTATTCCCGAGGCTTGTGTGCCGGGATCTGCCTAATGGTACCCACCATTAAAAAAGAATAAAGTTGTAAAATATACTTTGTCAGGGAGATTGAATTTCTCAACTCTAATTATGTTAGTTTAGGATTGTTTTGACTTTAAATATAAGTTTTTAATTGTTACATTTTTTTTGTTTACGCTAGCTAAAATTAAGACACGTTTTATATTGAGATCAAATATAAATACGTTTAATCTATTACTTTTATTTTACATAAGGATAAAGTACGAACTCAGTACCTGATGGTAAGCACGATGTCTAATAAAATCATTAACCCATTCCTCCCCACTGTACTATTTCTAGGACATTATATTCAACTTTTTTTTTAGTTTTTAATGCTCTTTTTTTTGTTTCTAATGAAACTCATAATTTTCTAATATTTCTTAAAATTCATAATCTATTTTTCTAATAAAATAATATTTTTTCGCTGTAAAAAATGTTAATTAATGTAATTTTTTCAAATTGATAAGTTTTGTCGACTAAGAAAGAGCATTATGATTCGACTTCATATATCGCAAAAAAAAACTCATATTAAGTATTTCTTCTTAAAGTATTTACAACTTTATCGACAAAATATTATATTTATTATATGTTTTCGATGCATGGGAAGTAATGGGTTTAAGAGTGTTACTGTTACGTTCAGACCAGCAGAAAGCGACTGGGGAAGGAAAATCGTAATCTTTTACTTACCATCCTTTACAAATTACAATTCTGTCATTTTACTGTAACAAAATTAAAAATCCCAAAATGCAGAGTACTATCGCATTAGCCGATGCTGCTTCACTGAACAGTCGCCGTTTAAAGCAATCAGAATAATGCTAAATGTTGTTGAAGTGGTAAACAATCGCAGTTCGATAGTATTACAGTTCCAAGCCCGTAATGTCTCATAAATAGCCGACGTGAAGCAACCCTGTTGCGATTTTTTTTTTTAATACTGGCACGGCAAAGTGACCCCATTACACCTGATGGTAAGCGTAATGGAGTCCAGAAAAATAATACCGACCAGCGAGAGATGATGATCTCCCGTTGGTCGACACAATCATGCCGGCAGAATACCTCTTCTCACCATTCTTGTGAAGAAGTTTGGGGGACTAATGCCATGGTTATCAAAGGCCAATGACAGCGACAAACCGGCCAAAAAATGCCGGCACGGTCATCCTTTCACCATGATTGAAGCCGGTTAACCAGCGATTAGTGTAGTGTATGCTTATGTAATGGCTCCTGTGATAGATAAGCTGAAAGGAAACCGTCTGTCGTGGTTTGGTCATATTATGAGAAGGGACGAAACATATATTGGTAAAAAAGTAATGAGTATGAAAGTCGAAGGATGGACAAACAGAGGAAGGCCAAAGAAAAGATGGATGGAGTGAGAGAAGATATGAAAGAAAAAGGGGTGACTGAAGACATGACGGCCGATAGGGATGTTGGGAAGGATAAAACATACTGCGCCGACCCCAAATGAAATTGGGAACAGGACAAGGGAATGATGATGAAGTGTAGTGTATGCTGTCGTCTCGAACGAGACACAAAACAAACCGCGAGTAGATTGAACATTGTAGACCGGTGCGGTGTAGGAAATGAGCCGATAAATCATTATGTATACAAATAAATAAAATTGGAGTGTCATATGCATTATATGTATACACGGTACTTATACCAAAATAACGTTTTTTACAATTTTTGTCTGTCTGTTTGTTCCGGCTAATCTCTGAAACGGGTGGACCAATTTTGACGGGACTTTCACTGGCAGATAGCTGATGTAATAAGGAGTACTTAAAAAAATTAAAGAATCGGCTGTTAGGCAGAACGAAGTTCGCCGGGTCAGCTAGTCATACATACATAACTTCACGCTTGTATTCCCCGACGGGGTAGGCAGAGGTAAATTTCTGCACCCACATTTCGCCAGGTATGTATCAATCTCACGTAATAGGGGGCGAGCCTATTGCCGTTTTCGGGTACATTTCCAGACTCCGTGCTGCTACTGAGAATTACCTAATGAAAAAACTGAATAACACTTTTCCCAACCTGGGAATTTAAACACGAACTATGAATTGGACCTCTACACCGCACAATAGCCACAAGATCACGAGGCAGTCCTAAATTATTAACGTTAAACTTGTTACCAAAAGAATATTGTCCATTACAGTACGATCATCCATCTGGATAGCAAGTGACCCTTAAACATCATTCTAGGTCTGAATAGTCCGACATAATTGTGTGTCGAACAATGGACTAAGGCCTAACCCCTCTCAGTTGTAAAAAAAGGCTCGTGCCTAACAGCGTGATCTTTATTGATATATGTAGTTAAAATCTTTTTTGCCTGTTGAAGCTCTATTAATAACACATGAACATACGATGACACTAGTGCGCTCGGTTCGACAGACCGGCACAAAACGTATCGAAAAATTCTAAAAATTATACCTAACAGTCTATACCTATATACATACATACATACTAGTTCTAACCCCACACTGAAATTCGAGTCTTGTGTTGTGGGTATCAGAAACTACGAGAGGCTTGTGGCTCTCACAAACAACTAGACCCGAAAACATTCGTGGATCACACAAACATTTGTCTCGGTGCGGGGATCGAACCCGCAGCCTCTCGTTTCGCAAGCTGGTGTCTAGCCAACTGCACCACGGGGCTGTCAAATACAGAATTTATAGAAATAATAAAGTTTAAATTTATTTTAGTACAAAGTCACAATTAATTAAAAATGTTTTTTATCCAATTAGATAAGTTAAATTTTAATTGAAAACGACAAAACGTCGCCACCTTTTGTGTTTAAAACCTCCGAGAAATATTATAAGTCGCTACTTCAATTTAAACTTTCATGATGTTAATTACCTTCGTAAAATTAAAGGTTTCTTATAAAATTTAAGTTTCTTCACGGAAAAAATATTTAAGCTTAAAATGTCTGAATACACTCTGTCCTCTGTCTATTCGCCTTGAGCGATAAGACCTTTAATTGTTTTTTTCCCGTCTGTGTTTTTGTTCATTGTTTCCGTGTGTATAATAAAATGTAAATAAATAATAAATAAACATTTCTTCCTAAATTCATAAACAATGTATTTTTTTTCAAATAGTACGTATCCATTAATACAATATGTATATTAATACATAGTATGTACATATAGCGGCCTCGACACATATATTTTAATTCTTATAATGTAATGATTTTATACGTAGGTATTTGACTTTGCTAGTTTTATTTAAGTATATAATATGTATAGCAATGAATGCTACATATACCCATTAGGATAGCACCTTGTCCAAAACTTTAAGATTAAATTTTATGTTTAGCTAACAAATAAATAAATCCAGCCATATAATCTGTTTTACTTATTACATTTTTTTGTAGTCTTCACAGATGTCGTATGTTATCACATAGTGCTTGGGTAATCACAATGCTTTGCCAGTAAATACGAGTAAATAATAAATAAATACACCCAATAGCCATACACATACCTAGTTCTGACGCCACATTAAGATACGAGTCTTGTGTCGTGGGTATCAAAACTACGAAAGACTTTTCAGTCTCACAAACACGCAGACCCGAAACAAATATTTGTGGATCACACAAACATTTGTCTCGGTGCGGGCATCGAAACCGCGGCCTCTCGTTTCGCAAGCTGGTGTCTAGGAAACTGTACCACGGGGCTTCACGCCAGTAAAGACTACATTTGCTATAATCTAGGAATTGATAGTTGACATATCACATTATTTTTAACTAGTACATGTGGAACATCCATCTATCATTTGAATGTTTTATGTCGCCTACAATCAGTTTTAGACGCTTCTAGCGAATCTATTCAATAGGTCAAGTGCCTACATATAATACATAATTTCAGATCTGTATTTGGGGCTCTCAAACAGATCAGAGTGATAAATGCAACATCCTGATGGCGAGCTAATCTCATCAAACATAATAAATACTAGAAATTATAATCGATGCCAATCTACACAGGTAGGTACTATAAAGGAATAAGACATATTTATGTTGTAATGAATAAACTTAAAAGTCTATTGGACCGATTTCAATATGTTTTCTTTGCATTTAATTATATTCTTTATAAAACTACGGGCTCAAATTTTATATATGCGAAATTAACTCAGTCTGTTACCCTTTGCAGTGATGCAAAAAGCAGTGATGGCCTCGAGGTTTAGGCGCGCGGTCGAGAATTTCGGCGGTCGCAGGTTCAAACCCCAGGCACACACCTCTGACTTTTCGAAGTTATGTGTGTATTCACAATGAATTATCACTTGCTTTAACGGTGAAGGAAAACATCGTGATGAAACCTGCACACCTAAAAGTTCTTAGGAATTTGTTAGGTGTGTAGTCCGCCAACCCGCACTAGGCCAGCGTGGTGGACTATGGCCTAAACCCTCTCAGTTGTAGAGGAAGCCCGTGCCCAGCAGTGGGACGTATTTGGGCTGATGATGATGTTACCCTTTCAAGCCTTTAGTATTGGACAAAACTGGGAAGAATATGGGCATTTTTTTATATTTTTGTTTGGGAAAACTGCACCCATCTAAACAATAGTATCCTTTTAATACGAAACAAACTATTTTCGTCTCCTTTCATTCCGCTTTCATGACATAAACACTGAATCGAATTTACTGAGTTTTCGTACAGATATACTTAACCCTTAAATGCATATTGTTTCCAAATGTCTACAATTCATTAAAAAATATTTTGTATTATAACCTTTTCGGTATATTATTTACTACTTATACTACCCATAAATAAATAAATAAATAAATAAATAAGCCTTTATTTAACAATCTTTACATAGTACAATTAATTATTCTAAGCTATGATTTGTAGTTGTTGTTGACACCGGTACGCAAAGATTGTCTTGCTTTCCAGCATAGGCCTCCCCTAGAGTTTGCCACAATACGCGATCTTGAGCTTGTCGACAAGCTCAAGATACTACCCATAATATTTTTTAAATAAATGAAATCATGCATTTAAGGGTTAAAACGTTGGAAACCATTATAGGCTATTATTTTTAAGATTATTCTTCATAAAATGCAGGCAAAACTGCGTGCAAAATCTAGTACTAAATACACTACATAAAAATAATAGAATGAGGACATAATCTTGTATAAATAGGTCTGAAATGTGTCATAGCTGGGGGCTGTAGACACATTCAAAGTCCCTCGACTGACTTAAAGCTTAAGGCGGCTTGATGAAAAAACGAAGCTAACTATAGGGCATTCGTTCCGCCCCTCGTAACAAGGCGGGACATAAAATAATTAAAAAAATATTTATATTGTTTGACGTGTACTAAAATAGATATTATAATAATTTATGTTTTTCATAAAGTTTAATTATGTGTGTGGGACTGCCTCGTGGTCCCGGGGCACAAGTACGTGCCGTGCGATCTAGAGGTCCTGGGTTCGATTCCCGGGTCGGACAAAGTTTTATTGGGTTTTTCCATTAGGAAATTCTCAGTAGCAGCACGGAGTCTGGAAATGTGCCCGAAAACGGCAATAGGCTCGCCCCCTATTACGTGGGACTGATACATACCTGGCGAAATGTGAGTGCGGAAATGCCAGAGGTACATTACGGGGAATACAGGCGTGCGGTTATGTATGTATGTATGTATTTATTTCAAACAGATTTTATTCTGCACCATTTACAAATTGCTAAAGTGTAAAGATAAGATCCATTAAGTGTAAAGATACCAACCGGCAGTAGGCCAGCGGTGGTGGAATAAGGCCTAAACCCTCTCAAATGTAGAGGAGGCCCGTGCTCAGGAGTGGGACGTTTCTGGGCTCATGATGAATGATGATGATGAGCTTGTGTCGCAGTCGTCTATGTCTAAAGAAATGGTCCATAAATGAGTTACCATTACTTTCATACAGTTCAAACCAATAAAAAAGTCTATTAAAGAGAAAAAAGATATCTTTATAAAAATTTGACATTGTGACAGCCCCGTGGCGCAGTTGGATAGACACCAGCTTGTGCAACAAAAGGCCGTGGATTCAATCCCGCACCGAGACAAATATTTGTATGAGCCACAAATTTGAGTTGGGTGGCGTTAAGGCCTGCTATACAAGACTTAGTCTGGGGTCAGAACTACATATGTATTTGGTGTATTTATTAATTTACCTTGAAAATACTACCTACATCAAAATTTTCTTCTTTGCCTTACAAAACACATTTCTAATTTTAATTAATATTCTTATTACATACATACAAACATAAACTTACGCCTATATTCCCTGAAGGGGTAGGCAGAGGTGCATTTTTGCACCCACATTTCGCCAGGTATGTATCAGTGCCACAAAATAGGAGGCGAGCCTATTGCCGTTTTTCGGGCACATTTCCAGACTCCGTGCTGTTACTGAGAATTTCTTAATGAAAAAACCCAATAACACATTGCCCGACCCGGGAATCGAACCCAGGACCTCTCGATCGCACGGCAAATACTTGTAACGCGAGACCACGAGGCAGTCTTATGAATAATAAAAAAAACAAATGGCATCTTCAGAACAATGTAGCACCAAACTAAATTCTTGGCCAATTTCCCACGAAGCGGATTGTTAGCGTCTGTAAGCTGTCAACTTACATCGTCAGCCGTCCCAGAATCAGATAATCTATCATTGAATCCCACACTTCATACTTTATGAAAGTATAATCAATATTTGGTTAAGTTATGGCTTTTTCTAGGTCCGATTAAGCATAAACCTTTTTAATAACCAACCGTCCATACACAACTGATTATAATTTATGTACATAAATATATGGCTAAATGTGTTGGTAAGGACAAACCTGTGGCATGATTGCCAATTTCACCACTACCAGCTTATTACTAGTAGTCGTGATGGCCTCGAGGTTTAGGCACGCGGTCGAGAATCTCGACGGCCGCGGGTTCAAACCCTTTCTGACTTTTCGAAGTTATGTGTGTATTCACAATGAATTATCACGTACTTTAACGGTGAAGGAAAACATCGTGATGAAACCCGCACACACAAAAGTTCTTAGGAATTTCTAAGGTGTGCACAACCCGCACTATGCCTGCGTGGTGGACTAAGACCTAAACCCTCTCAGTTGTAGAGGAGGCCCGTGCCCAGCAGGGGGACGTATATGGGCTGATGATGATGATGATGAGCTTGTTACTTAGTCCAAACCTAGTCCACCAACTCATGGCCCAACCAACATAACCTTTTATATGGACCGGAACCTGCTATCTGCATTGCAGCTTGCCATCTACCGGGCGCGCAAATGTTCCCTACAAAATATTTTTACATCCTTTGTCCCTTAAGTTCTCCACTCGTTACCTAGACCAGTCCCAATTCAATACACTGCACAATTTCAAACATCCGATCTTATAAGTCCGAATTGTCTACAAAAACAATTTCTACATACCTGGCCATATAAGAAAACAAGGTGGCCACAACAAAATAGCCAAGCTCAACAACTTGGCGAACAATTCTCCTTTGTTTGGTGCCTATTATTTTCCACTTTATTGAAGGAGAGATTTTAGAACGCGAACAATGCTCAATTTTGGTATTAATTTTCTATTCAAACTTGATTTTTTTTGTATTAAAAAATATGTTTTCTCCTCAGCCGGTATAATACTTTTTTAATTACTTTCTGTGTTACATTTTGTTTTAGGTTTGTTTATTTATATTTTGACTAAGGATTAAGGATTAAGGAAGGATTAAGGCTTAGGCCTTACAGCCGTCATAACAGCTGATTGCGACATTCAACTAGTAGCGTCTACAATAACAAGAAGACTTTACCTGTAGCCCTATTAAGAATTATTACATTACGCCGCCCTATTAAGAATTATTGTAAATCACATACCTGAGAAATTCGTTAAAAAAAATCTGACGTTCAGGTTTCCTCTGTATACATTCCTTCGCAGTTTAAAATAACATATTGTACATACATAAACTCACGCCTGTATTCCCCGAAGGGGTAGGCAGAGGTGCATTTCTGCACCCACATTTCGCCAGGTATGTATCAGTCCCACGTAATAGGGGGCGAGCCTATTGCCGGTTTTCGGGCACATTTCTAGACTCCGTGCTGTTACTGAGAATTTCCTAATGGAAAAACCCAATAACACTTTGCCCGACCCGGGAATCGAACCCAGGACCTCTAGATCCCACGGCACATACTTGTACCGCGAGACCACGTTTTGTTAAAGATAAATAATTCAAAAATGAAGAATTTAAATTCAATCCAGAAATTTCAAATAAACAAACCAAAAACCAAAGGCGTAAACACGACAAACTTCAATCAACTTCCCACCGCGATGTTGTAGTAACAATTTCGATTCGCGATAATGCAAATGAAAAAGGGGGGGTTAATCTTAAACTTGGTCAAGTCGGGTGTCAAATTGAATAATTTCGCTAAGGGGACAAGACTGCCGCCGGGCGAAGGGATGGGAAAGGCACCCTTTTAAGGACATTAAGTAATTCAACGTTTAAGGCTGATGACTGGCGGATATTTACGGAAACTGCTCATACTGTGACTTTGGTCTTTTCGTTACCCGATCTAATTTACTTGGGTTGTTTTAGGACACTTTTTGCGTTGAAACTGTGTGGTTTGTGATTAACTTGCAAAATTACGATCTCGAGAATGTGATAGAAGGTTGGTCTTTGAAAATGTGTTGTTTATTTATGACTTGTTAATTTGCTCTTTAAAATTAACGTCAATGGCGATGCTGATATTTCAAGAATGATTGTGGATAGCCAGAAAAATTCCAAAAAAAATCTAAATTGTTTTCTAAGTCCTTTTTACAACACGCATAGTGCAATTGACTTACATATTATGTTAAGTTTAGTTTAGGAAGATTTGGAAAGGTCCTTTTAAAGTAGTTTTTTTATAGATAATCATCATTATCAGCCCACATACGTCCCACTGCTGGGCACGGGCCTCCTCTACCATTTAAAGGGTTTAGGCCTTAGTCCACCACGCTGGCCTAGTGCGGGTTTTTTATAGAGTTATTGTTAATTAACAAAAGATATCAGAGAACAATCATTAGTTGATATTTAATTGGATCTGCAGATACGATAGCAGAAGCTTGAAATCTAATGTTGTGTAAACACACCACTGCAAAACTCTTCTTACCTTGGCTTTTTTACTTTTATCTATACAGCTACATAGGTACTACCCACATATAAAAAACTTGTAAAAAAAACACGTCAATAAACGCAAACTAGGTCAGAAATGGGTCCGGTGACCCACAACCGTAACCCGCATCACTAAAGAAGCCATATATTTCACTTACTAGATCAATACCCGGAATACTGTGACCCTGTATTTTTTTTTAACTCAGCATTCCGCACTTACTTTTTACGGCGAGAGTATTTTCAGTCGAATTAAGTTGTTGGGGAGAACCGTTTTTTTTAATGTTTATTCCTGTTTTAAGGTAAAAAAAATGCAAATGTTATGTACAACCGATTTTTTTTTCAGTAAATGTCCTGCCTAATTTAATAAGCTAGAAACGACAGCGCCGAAATTCAGCGAGTCTTAATGGCATCCTGGCAGTCATAAAAAATATTGATAAAATAAATAATAGTTAAAAAAAATTAAAAAACACGCTTTTATAAAAAATCCAACTAAAAAATTGAAAATAAATTTGAAATACAAATAGTGTAAAAAAAATTAATTCTACAGTGCAACCTTAATATAACGTACCTCAATATAACGACTTCCTCGATTTAACAAATTCTTCGTAATCCCCTTGAATTGTCCATAAGAGTCAATATAAAATATACCTTTACATTGCGAACATTCTTTGCGTACAACCTCTTTATAACGAATTTTCAACTATCAAGAAATAGTATTCATACCTCTAATTAACGAATTTTGTCAACCCAAAACCTTTATGTAAAGTTTCCACCAATAATATAACTCTTAATCTTATAATGTGATTCATGTCTCGACATGTTTCGACACGCTTTGGTTTGTAAAGTAATCATTGTTGTTTTGATGGAAAGTAATGTAAACACCTCTGCTCGTCACTATTGTTAAAGATTTAAGTTAAAATGGCTCAGAAACGAAAAAAGTTGTTCTGCGTGAGTGAAAGCCATCACGAAATTAGATTGCGCTTTGGATGTCATAACTCATACCGGTGGTAAACAGACAACTATCAATGACTTTTTTCTAATCAATGAACAAAATTGAGATTAAGCTACTATAACCACATTGTTAATTATTTTTAATTATAAATGTAAGAAAAAAAATATATTATCTACCTAATTGTTTTTAAATACATAGCAAACACATATAGTAATTTGATGAAAATGTGTTATCATTTATTAGTAGAAGTTGTTCGCTATAACAAGATAAGTACATAATATTGAGGTGAATAAAACTATTCTTTTACCTCTTTATAACGAATTTTAGACCAATCTAACCTCAACATAACAAACCTCAGTTCAACGAATTACTTGATATTACGAATATTTTCTTGTTCCCCTCCGATTTGTTATATCGAGGTTGCACTGTATTTTCAAAAGCGTGCTTACAGACAACCAATAATGGGTATATATTTAACAGCGACAATATCCTTAGATAAATTACGTATGACGACCGCAATGCTAAATCTTTCCTGACCAGTCGTATATTAGGACATAAGCTTTTATGATCCTATGGTTTTATGACCCAAGTGAGGGTATAAGGAAAATGTGGAATGAATTATGAATGTCTTTTATCTAATAACTGTTATTTGTTTATGACCTGTATTTGATTTATTTTAGACTATTTTTTTTTATTTACAATTGGTTTTCAAAGGCAAAGCAAGACATAACCTCACGTCTGTTTTCCTCGCAGGGGTAAGCTGAGGTGCATTTCTGCACCCACATTTCGCCAGGTATGTATCAGTCCCACATACACGTATCCATACTCCGTGCTGCTACTGATAATTTCCTAATGGAAAAACCCAGTAACACTTTACCCGACCTGAAAATCAAACCCGGGACTAGATCTAGATCGCACGGCACATACTTGTGCCACAAGACTACAAGGCAGTCGCGAGAAACGCAAGACGTAAGTAATAATAATTTGTTTTCCAATAATCCCACGAGAACCTAGAAAGTAACACGCTTCCGGATCAGAAGTATCTTTTGTGTTAATGTAAATAAAATTCACCATATAATAATTAAATAGCAAAGAGCATAAAGCAGGTAATTGAGACCACATTTTCTCTTTCTGATTAGAATACAAAGTAGATTTTTAGTTGTTAGTCCTTTTAGGGTGAAAACTAAAACACTTGATATTTTAGGTTATGCCTTTATATAAAAGATAAGCGTTAAATATATAATTAAAAGATAAGGAGTGCCAACTTATAAACGCTTAATTTATTTTACTTAATTTTTTTCTCGCACATTCATAAGAAAGCGCCCCCTATAGTTTAATTTTGGAAACTATTTATAGTAGATATGGTCCTTTTCCAGTAATATTAGATCAGATATAGACCATTCAATAAGGATTCGCGATAAAAACGCCAAACAAAATTGCTTGCGACTCGGTTGAACGCAAAAACTGCGGAGACGCCAGCGGAGCGTAATTGAATAATTCCGCTAACGAAATGAAAATGAATTCTCAGACGCTTCCAAAGAGATGGCTGCATAAAGAATTTTATCTGCACGATAAGATCACTGGAGACATTTTGCAGTTACTTGGCGCCCCTGTTTCACGCGATCTTTAAGTCTTCGTTAGTTATTTGATTTGACAGCTTTCGTGGCGCAGTTGACAATTCGTTTCATAATCATCAGCTCATATACATACCTCCCACTGCTAGACACGGGCCTCTTCTACAACTGAGAGTGTTTAGGCCTTAGTCCACCACGCTGGCCTAGTGCGAGTTGGCAGACAACATACCTAAGAAATTTTAGTCGTGCAGGTTACCTCACAATGCTTTCCTTCGAAGTTAAAGTACGGGATAATTCACTGTGAATACACACATAACTTCGAAAAGTCAGAGATGTGCGCCTGGGGTTTCAACCCACGACCTAACCTACAATCCGTGCGCCTAAACCTCGACGCCATCACTACTTCAGTTGACAGTTAAAAATAAGAAATGAGACCAAGAAACAAAAGTGAATGCAGTAAGTTTGTTTAATCCATACGAGACTAATATAAAGTAATTGATTAATATATTCAAAGAATTTCGGCGGTCGCAGGTTCAAACCCCAGGCACACACCTCTGACTTTTCGAAGTTATGTGTGTATTCACAATGAATTATCACTTGCTTTAACGGTGAAGGAAAACATCTCGTGATAAAACCTGCACACCTAAAAAATTCTGAGGAATTTCTTAGGTGTATAGTCCGCCAACTCGCACTAGGCCAGCGTGGTGGACTAAGGCCTAAACCCTCTCAGTTGTAGAGGAGGCCCGTGCCCAGCAGTGGGACGTATTTGGGTTGATGATGATGCTTTAATCCGTCGCGGTATCCTAGTATTTATTAATACTAAATTTCTCAGAACAACGTAACATTCTTTGAAAAAAATCCTACATTAAAGCGAAGTTACCCTCAAGCTACCAAAGAATAAAGACATAACCAATTAAAAAACTAAATACTACTTAAGGGCTGCAAAGATGCGAGTAAACAGCCATCAAAGGCCGCAAAGAGGCTTCGGTATTTGTACACAAGACCGTAATATTTCAAACGGCTTGTTGACACAGGACTGCGGTGCGTGGAAATTCATTTCGCATTTATTGTCTCGTTTACAAAATCCTTGGTAAATATTTAATCTTGTTACCGTACAAGTGAGGAACAGGCTTATGTCATTGGTATCAAGGAGTTATGACACAGCCCCGTGGCACGGTTGGCCACCAGCTTGAGATAAGAGGCCGCGTTTTCGATTCCCGCACCGAGACAAATGTTTGTATGATCCACAAATATTTGTTTCGGGTCTCGGTGTTTGTGAGTACAAAAAATGTTCTCGTGGTTTCTGATACCCACGACACAAGACTTGTATCCTAGTGTGGGGCTAGAACTATGTATGCGACTGTGGAGTGTATTTATTTATATTTATGGAATTATTTGTCAGACCGTGGAATTTTCTTATTATCCTGAGTTATTTGTCATCATCATTATCATAATGACGTATTAGTATCTTGACGAAAATTGGAGTTTCTCGCCCCTTGGTTATTTGGTAAGCTCCAAGCCTACTATTAGTTGCGGTGTTGCCACTTTGCAGTACAAAGACGAAAATCCATAAAACCCTTAATTTTTTTCAAGTATATTCGAATTGTATTAAAATAAGTCGGCATGCCTACCTTATGTTCAGGAATCTGGAATATCTGAAACAATAAACATTTGTCAATTAAATTTATTTCATCACCATCATCATCAGCCCATATTCGTCCCACTGCTGGGCACGGGCCTTTTCTACAACTGAGAGAGATAGCCTTTGTCCAGCAGAGGAATGTATCACCATTATCAGCCCATATACGTCTCACTGGTGGGCACGGGCCTCCTCTAGAACGTCTCCTTCTCTAGAAAGGGCTTAAGACCTTAGTCCACGACGACGGATGGTGCGGGTTGACGGATGTATTGCGCTGATATTTATGTAGTGACGAAGACATTAAGTTCTAACAGTTCGTCTAATTAAGATAAAAAACAATTAAATCCGACATGAGAACAAGGTAAAATAACCTTTTAATAAAAGTGATAAGGTTCTAAAACGAATGCAGCTCATTAACTTTTAACAGCACTTAGTATTAGTAGCGGCATACGAGTGTTAATACCTAGAAGCATCCTTTCTAATGTCTTGTATGTGTAAATTGAAGTCACACGCTTGAGTTTTTATATTGCGAAGGACATTTTTTTTAAATCAACTATTTATAACATCATCATCATTATTATCAGCCCATATACGTCCCACTGCTCGGCACGGGCCTCCTCTACCATTGAGAGGGTTTAGGCCTCAGTCCACCACGCTGACCTAGTGCGGGTTGGCGGACTACACACAATTCCTGAGAACTTTTATGTCTGCAGGTTTCCTCATGATGTTTTTCTTCAACGTTGAAGTAGTACGTGATAATTCATTGTGAATACACACATAACTTCTAAAAGGCAGAGGTCTATGCCTGGGGTTTGAACCCGCGACCGCCGAGATTCTCGATCGCGCGCCTTAACCTAGAGGCCATCGCTACTGACCTACTGTTGGGCGATGGATATTTGAATTCCCTCACAAAATTCTGCTAACTACGATTGACTTGGCAAACAAACTTAGCGTCGGAAACCACAGAGCCACGGAACACACATTACTTCTTAGAATGTTAGAGAGGCTTTCACTTTGGTGCTTATTTAGTGCGCCTCCGAGGGCCATACATACTTTGACATTATTTCTAGGACCGTTAAAGTTAATCGTTGCAGGTCACGCAGAGTTCAACCGTTTCCCTCGCTTTTGGGCTTGTCGTCCACTGAAGTTTGTGAGCATAAGCTTTATATGTAAGTAGTGATGGGTTTGAGGTTTAGGCACGCGATCGAGCATACGGTCGCGGGTTCATACCCCAGGCACACACCTATGACTTTTCTAAGTTATGTGGGTAATCGCAATGAATAATCACATACTTTATAACATGGTGAGGAAACCTGCACACATTTCGCCAAGTATGTTTCAGTCCCACGTAAAGCAAGCCTATTGCCGTTTTTCGGGCACAATTCCAGACTCCGTGCTGCTACTAAGAATTTCCTAGTGGAAAAAAAATAATTACACTTTGCCCGACCCGGGAATCGAACCCAGGACTTCTAGATCGGTCGGCGCATATTTATGCCACGAGACTACGAGGCAGACTAATAACATAAGTCTACACTTTAGCAGTGGAGTGAAGTCGTAATATTACGCGAAGAGTATGTATATTTAGCTGTGTATGTATGTATACTCGTATAGCTATAATTAGGTCAGCAGCTTTTATGCTTTATGACCGTGTTTCTAGTAATGTTTCATTCGTATCGAATAGAGGGAAAAGTGTATTTTTTTCTGCAGTAAAATGCGCTACATGTGAGGTAGTTTTGTTGAGTTTTGCTTACAAGCCGATAGTTTGCGAAAATTTCGTTCGAATCATTTAATGTTTTAGTGAATATTTATACTTTGAAATAAAATATATTACTCCATTACAAAGTAAAGTGTCGTGCGATCGAGGGGCTCCGATTATGATACCCGGGAACAGTGTAATTGAGTTTTCTCTCAAGAAATTCTGAATAGCAGAGTATCAATAGATAAGTACTGCAAAAAGGCGGTAGTCTATGTTTTACATACATACATACATAAACTCACGCCTGTATTCCCCGAAGGGGTAGGCAGAGGTGCATTTCTGCACCCACATTTCGCCAGGTATGTATCAGTCCCACGTAATAGGGGGCGAGCCTATTGCCGTTTTTCGGGCACATTCCCAGACTCCGTGCTGTTACTGAGAAATTTCTTATGGAAAAACCCAATAACACTTTGCCCGACCCGGGAATCGAACCCAGGACCTCAAGATCGCACGGCACATACTTGTACCGCGAGACCACGAGGTTTAATTCTATCTTGAACTTCTATGTTTTACGTGGCGCTAAAACACATTGTGAGCGAAACGTTGATGATACTTCTCTACTTACTTACTTATTCAGGCATGTGTTAACATACATACATACGTAAACTCACGCCTGTCTTCCATTGAGGTAGGAAGGGAGTATAGAGCGCCAAATGCTACGGTCCAAACACACTTCTTCGTCTTCTGGCATGTGTTTTTGCGTGTAAGTTGTGTCAATGTTGCAATAGGTGTACTATTTGTTTAGTTATAAGAGAAAAAGGATTAAGTAAATAAATTTGTGAATACACACATAACTTGGAAAAGTCAGAGTTGTGTGCCTGGGGTTTGAACCCGCGACCGCCAAGATTCTTGACCGCGCGCCTATACCTCGAGGCCATCACTGCTTAATCTCAGGAACCACTTGAATATTATTTCATTTCATTTCATTTCACGACGTCAGCCCACTGCGGGTCTATACGCCCAAGAACATACTATTAACTTAAAGACATGATCATTTCATTCATCGTTATAGAGCGTGATAATTTATTTGAAATGCGACAGGAGTTTGAACTTGGGACCGCCGTGGTTTGTCTCATCAAACCGCGCGCCTTCATCCAGTTTTTAAACTCTGCAATCTATTCTTCCATTGAACTTTAATACGAGCCAATAAAACATCATCTGTTGTAGTTTCTTTGTAAAGTATCTTCTATATGTATCCGGAGTACGTGTCTTGTCTCATAGGTAGACATTCTTAAGCAGTTTCGTCACGTCTCTCAACGGATGCCTTCTCATTGTTGAGCGAATGAAAAGAGCGCTTCATCCTGTTGTAGTGGGACCGGGAGTTAGATGTAGGGACTGTGCTACTTGTTATATTTTTATGTATATAAACGTGTACACCCATACAAAATCTCACGCCTGTAACCCCCTAAGGAGTAGGCAGAGGTGCATATCTGCACCCACATTTCGTCGGGTATGTGTCAGTCCCACGTAATAGGGGGCAAGCCTATTGGCGTTTTTCGATTCCAGACTCCGTGCTGCTACTGAGAATTTCCTATTGGAAAAAACAATACCACTTTGTCTGACCCGAGAAACGAACCCGGGACCTCTAGATCAGACGGCACTTGTGCCGCCAGACCACGCGACATATATGTATTAATTTAAGAAAAAAACAATAAAATATAACCTACTATATTATATAACCTACAAGGTATTGTTCGCAATTCCGTTTGCGAAACTTGAGACTTTAAAAGAAAATTTTTACCCCATTTCTGCCACATTTTTCATTGCTGCTCCACTTTTATTGTTAGATTAACCTTCCTTGATATATAGGCTATGTAACACTGAAAGAATTTTTCAAATCGTACAAGTAGTTTCTGAGATTAGCGCGTTCAAACAAACAATCCTTTCAGACTTATAATATCAGTATAGATATCAATACAAACTCTTATCACCTTTAGTAAATACGGTGGCTTATGTTTCTTTATCTACTATTCGTACGACTCGGGTAGGTCAAGCTTGCAAAGCCTGAAAAAATGTTTGCGCATTTTTTCGGTGGCCTATTTCATGCCAGTGGGTCTTTAAGTCTTTTAGAGTATTGGACTGCGTTAATTTTAATTAACATTTTTTGTTAATTGCTGTATTTTTAGCTGTTTTTATTCGGCAAATAAATCTATTTCATCATCATCAGCCCATATACGTCCCACTGCTGGGCACGGACCTCCTCCACAACTGAGAGGGTTTTAGGCCTTAGTCCACCACGCTGGCCTAGTGCGGGTTGGCGGACTACACACCTAAGAAATTCCTAAGAACTTTTAGGTGTGCAGGTTTCATCACGATGTTTTCCTTCACCGTTAAAGCAAGTGATAATTCATTGTGAATACACACATAACTTCGAAAAGTCAGAGGTGTGTGCCTGGTGTTTGAACCTGCGACCGCCGAAATTCTCGACCGCGCACCTAAACCTCGAGGCTTCTATTTAATAGATTAGTTTAGTAAATGTATCAATGAAAGGCACGCAAATTCTTTAATTAAATTAAAATAAAACACATTGACCAGTGTATTTTACGCCAGTTATATTTCAATTAAATTCTTTTTTTTATGAAACTTTACGTGTCATTAGTGCTATTTTATAGCCTGCATGAAAAATAAACGATCTTTTCATATCAACAGCGGTCCGGTCGTTTCCGAGAATTAATAATAATACCACCGATGATTCCTCTGGTACGGAAAGGTGGCTCACTAGCTCGTTTGCCTCCTTTCCCATAAATAACAAACAAAGACGAGAACGTATATTACATTAACATTATATAACATAACATTAACTGGATATTCACAACAAACAAAGTGGCAAAAACGACAACCCTAATTTAATACCAACATCGATCTAACGTGTCACCAAGCGTTTTCCAACTAACCTGTTTCTGATGCCCGCGGCTCCGGTTCATATTGTTAAACAAGCTCATTTTCCACGTCAGTGCACTGATTCTGCCACTACTGTGCAAAAACTGCACCATGCTGATGGCGTTTTGCGAAATAACATTGTCATTATAGCTTTGAAATTGATTTTTTGATTCCAATGATTTATTTGAAATGTTGTTAATTAATATGTTTTTGTTTTGCTTTAAAACACAAATCAGGTTTATTAAATCATAGGCTAATGAATAATTAATAATAATTTCATGCTGCAAAGATTAAATGGACTTAATAAAAAAAAACCTTCAAAAAAAAACTATTCCAAAACAAATTAATATGCACTTAAAAGTAAAAAAAAATATTACGTATTCTTCTTTAACTTAATAATCAACTTACTTTTTCTCTTCATCAATATGTAGGTACGATCTTTGTGTTTACCACGTCATTTATCATACGTATTAATTTATTAAAGATTTTTCGGTCTCAGAAATATGGATCCCAAAAATATTAATCTCGAATTGATATCGAAACCAACTATGTTACACAGCCTTTTCATTGCACCACAAAAGCTGCCAACATATACTTTGAACCCAACCAAAACCAACGGTCGAAACAAGAAATCCAATAGCAAAATCGTCTACAGCTCCACTGAAACATTCCTAAATAAAAGTTGTTTTTTTACTATGTAAAAGTTATTAGAGTGAATTCCCACTGAAGTTCCACCGCACCGTCCATCATACGGACTGTATACTCAAAGTTCACTGACAAATTATTCTACTCAGAAACGTCTGTGGAACAAAAGTTTGCTAGAGAATGGATATATAATGCATATCTTCGTAATTTTCATATTTCGTTGTTATGCAAATTTAAGTTGGTAGAAGTGAAATTCATTGGATGTATTTTCATCAAACATTGGATCCAAACTAGAGTCCCATAACAGAACAGCGCGTGGTGGCTTGCAAAGCAACTTCTTGGTCACTACCCCGAATCGAACTAAAAGTTTGGCGAATTCGTATCTTTGCCGTACTATGCAGCTGTAACTGGCTGACTTAGAAATCAAGGTTAAGTCAAAACATCTGGGATCGTGATGTTGTTTGTTGTTAATGGGTACTAAAAATATTTTTGTTTCAATTAGGCGATTCTCAGTAGCAGCAAGGAGTCTGGAAATATGCACGAAAAATGGCAATAGACTCGCCCCCTATTACGTAGGACTGTTATAAACATACATGGCGAAATGTGGGTGCAGAAATGCACCTCTATCTGCCTCTTAGGTGTCCTCTCTCAGCTGGAGCTATGTATGTATGTGAGAAGAATTTTTGAAAATTCAGCATTCAAAAGAGTAAAACCGGCGACTACTTTTTATAGGCAATCAAATTTGACGCGGTTGAAACCGCGTGTCACAGGCAGTGTTCTATATTTTTATTGAAACATCCTATAAAACTGTATTTTTACGATGCATCAACACAGCATGTATACCGCATGTATAGCGCTATAAATTTCAGATAAGCTTGTACTACGTAACATAAAGTTGGTTAGGATATTAAAAATTTGCCTTACGTCACGAAATTTCATATTTGGTACCCGAAAACAAATTACTCTCAAGCTAGCATCCTAGTCAGTATGAGCAGAGTGTTATATTCCTACACCAATACCTTGGTTGGGCTGTTCCTTTATGCCAGAGAAGGGAAACGAGTAAATAACGCACTTGATAATAATTTTCCGGTGCATTTTTACTCCGGTCCAGCTCTTTTTAATAATTAGAATTACCTAACAGAAAGATGTATTTCATCAACTCCTGGGCCTTTAATTGACAAGTCATCTCATGTCTCTCTCAGTTAATTACCCTTGGATCGTAATGTTGGTTCAGAACTATGTATTCTACTCTTTGTACGTATTTAAAAAGGTCAACGTTTAAACGCTTTGGAATTACAAAGAATATTCCAGCCTCTAGCTTCATGCTGGAGAAAGCAGCGAAACGCTGAAATAAGTGTAACCCCATTTCTTTATGATTTGCTCTTCTGTTTGTTAGCAATAAACCCGATTTTTTAAGTATTTGAGTACGTTTTCTTTACAAAGACTTTCTTATGTTTTTTTTTTAATTCTGGCACGGCAAAGTGACTGATGGTAAGCACAGTGGAGTCCAAAAAAATAATACCGACCAGCGAGAAACGATATGGTCACCCGCTGGTCGACACAATCATGCCGGCCCGCACAAATGCTTCTTCACGCTTCGCTTAAAGGATCCAGCCGGCAAACCATTCCACAGCTTGATGTATGTAAAGTTCACCAAGTTACACTAGGCCAGCTTGGTGGACTTGGTGGTGAAGAAGGGTTTGACACCCTTCTTAATTGTAGAAGTGGTTCGTTCTAAGCAAAGGAATATTTATGGAGTGTTACTAACACTATCATCAAGGCGCCTCAACCTACACATATAATATACTTAATATATAATTTACTTAGCATTCTTACGCGACTGAATTTTATCTCGCATGTAAAAATCTTATCTTCATGTAAATTTATTAAGTTCGTAGTCCGCACTAAGCCCGCGTGGTGGACTAAGTTAGTAGTTTAGTAAAATATGTGAGACAGCCCATGTCAGCTATAGAGAAGACCCGTACCCAGCTGTGAGACATATGTATGTATGTATAACGGCAGATGTTTTTTTATGGAAAAAAAAGGCAAACGAGCAAGTGAGCCACCTGATGTTAAGTGGTCAACACTGCCCATGACCACCCACAATACCAGAGGAATCATCGGTGCGTTGCCGGCCTTTAAGGAAAATATAGGTTCTCTTATTGAAGATCCCTTAGTCGTATCTGTTTGGAAATACCGCCGGGGCAAGCCGATTCCACAAAGATTTTGTGCGAGGAAGGAAACACCGTTTGAACCGCCGTGTTGAGGAACGCCATTCATCCAGATGGTAGGGATGGAATTCATGATGATGATGTGAAAAAACTCAGATGTAAAGTTCAGATGGAGTTTCATTATGATGATATTGCTTACTTTTCCTTTAATAGGGCATTCAGCTATTTCGGCTTTTATATATAAAAATTCCTCTAGAAATTTAAAATTCTAGCCTCAACTAAACCTTTTCAGCTTTCCATCATATGCAAAATGCGCGGACCAAGAGAAAGGTATAGCGGGGACCTACCAACTCAATATATATTATGCAGAAACGTTAGTATATTGTTAACCCCAAGCCTATTATGAAATGGGCTCCAGAGAAAGTAGGTCGCAAACAATGAATGCGCCCGGTACACTAAACAAGTACTGTTCTTAAATAAATAAGAGCGAATTCCAATGCCAATCTGTAGTTGCTTTTCAACTAACTTTAAAATAAGGAAGGTCCTGTTCCCTTTGAAAAATGCGCTGCTAAATTTTGAGTTTGTAGGTAGAGTAATCTAGATACTCAGGTTTTAGTTTGTATTCATTTCAAGTATGTGTCGTGCGATCTGGAAGACTTGGGTTTGATTCGCGGGTCGGGCAAAGTATTACTGGGTTTTTCTATTAGGAAATTCACAGCAGCACGGAGTCTGGAAATTTGCCCGAAAAACGGCAATAGGCTCGCCCCCTATTACGTGGGACTGATACATACCAGGCGAAATGTGGGTGTAGAAATGCACCTCTGCCTACCCTTTCGGAGAATACAGGCGTGAGGTTATGTATGTATGTATGTCATTTCGTATGATCTTTTTTTCTTACAAAATAAATTTGAGTCGCAAAATATTAGATCACGTATCCTTATCGTAACAGTTTAAACGCCTTTTCTTTTATTAAATTATTTTGTTTGCTAAGTAAGTTCAAAGAAATAATACACTTTCTCTAAGAAACAACCTTAAAAGGAAAATATAAATTATCATTATCAGAAAAATTAACACACTTAAATATATACGAGCTTTGTGACAGATCAAAGATGACCTTGATTGACTAATTAAGTATTGAGTAGAAAAACATTTCTATCCCTTTCGATAATACTAGTCTCAGTATATATGTGGAACTAAATTAGCACCGACTAAATATCTTTCATCACCGTACGATGTTTACCGTAAGATAATCGAATTTCACACCGACCAATACTCGAGATGGATTCGGAATCCGGAAAGAATTAGACGGGCGGAACATTTCGAGTAATCCTCTCAGAATTCGGAATGCTGAAGTGAAACAATGAGCGTTGTTGTCTTTTTTTCGGCGTCCATGGACCCGACGCTGGGCCGAGTGATTTTGCGCTGTTCCAGCCAGTATTTACTGTTTTGGAGTAATACTTTTTGATGTGGAAGTTTTTTTTAATGTTACTCAACCAGGGCTTTTCTTTTTTTGAATTTGTTTTCTATTAAAATGTGACGTATTGTGGGATTGAAAGAGGTTTTGTGTCGTTTATTTTCTTATGAAACGTGGTAAAAAAAATGTGTATTTTGTTAAAAGTGTCATTAAATGTGAATTTAATCAAAAAAATATTTCACAAAGAATTATCACGTAATTTAACGGTGAAGGAAAACATCGTGATAAAACCTGTACACCAAAAGTTCTTAGGAATTTCTTAGTGTAGTCCGTCAACCCGCACTAGGCCAGTGCGGTGGGCTAAGGCCTAAACCCTCTCAATTGCAGAGGAGGCCCGTGCCCAGCAGTTGGACATATATGGGCTGATGATGATGATGATGATTAAATTACTTCATCACGACAAATTTAAAAGCACTCATTTAGACATAAAATAAACAGGGTATTTAATTTGAATTTTATATTCAACAAAAATCATATTAAGTTATTATATCAATACATTATTAATCCCACAACAATCCAAAGCTAAAAACGCATTTGCATGGACACGGTTCCGTCTATGTATGTGGGTGAAACGCGGCTTTTATTTTGTCCGGGAGTGTTATTTACTTCTGTCCGTCAACTGAGCACCTAAACCGATTCCTCTGTCCGGCTAGATTTTATTTTTACGGCTTTCGCGCTTTTTGTGCGACATCTAACTAAACCGTTTCGTGTTACACTACATACATACATACATAAACTCACGCCTGTATTCCCTTAAGGGGTAGGCAGAGGTGCATTTCTGCACCCACATTTCGCCAAGTATGTATCAGTCCCACGTAATAGGTGGCAAGCCTATTGCCGTTTTTCGGGCACATTTCCAGACTCCGTGCTGTTACCGAGAATTTCCTAATGGAAAAACCCAATAACACTTGCCCGACCCGGGAATCGAACCCAGGACCTCTAGATCGCACGGCACATACTTGTACCGCGAGACCACGAGGCAGTCTGTTACACTACACTACATTGAAAGACTCAAAAAGAGCAAGTATTGAGGGTTCAGTACTGATGAGTATTGGTACAGTATATATATAGATATGCCGTAGATAAAATTAAGAATTGTATTATTTAATTGTCTATTATAAATGTATAATACATTGTAGGGCAAATCTATACTAATATTATAAAGCTGAAGAATTTGTTTGTTTCAACGCGCTTAACTCAAGAACTACTGGTCCGATTTGAAAAAATATTTCTGTGTTAGATAGCCCATTTATCGCGAAAGGATATACGCTATGTATCATCACGCTACAATCAAAAGGAGCGTAGCAGTAATGGAATCATCATTATCAGCCCAAATACGTCCCACTGCTGGGCACGGGCCTCCTCTATAACTGAGAGGGTTTAGGCATTAGTCCACCACGCTGGCCTAGTGCGGGTTGGCGGACTACACACCTAAGAAATTCCTAAGAACTTTTAGGTGTGCAGGTTTTATCACGATGTTTTCCTTCTCCGTTAAAGCAAGTGATAATTCATTTTGAATACACACATAACTTCGAAAAGTCAGAGGTGTGTGCCTTTTTTTTTTTTTTTTTTACGCGGGGAAAATCCATTTACGGACCAGAGGTGTGTGCCTGGGGTTTGAACCTGCGACCACCGAAATTCTCGACCGCGCGCCTAAACCTCGAGGCCATCACTGCTTCCATAGTAATAGAATATGTGGCAAAAACTGTAGACAGAATTTCTGGCAAGAACTAGATTCTAGAAAAAGAAATAAACTTCCTAAAAATATACATAAGCATAAACAGACACTTTATCCCGGAAAGGGCAGATAAAGAAACGATATTATAATCCTGCTCAGTCTACACTATTACGCGGGTCTGGTATAAATGGACAACGGAAACAGCCCTTCGGAAAGCTATAAATAACAGCGATATGAAATCAGTCATTTCTGACTGAAAGCACTTTTCGCCCCGTTATAATTAATAACATCAGATCAATAATAAGGAAAATTGTGGCGATATTGCCCATCAATTATTATTCGTAAGCCGACGCAGGCCAATGTTTTGTAATTTGTCAAGTGATATCGACTTTGTGGCGATTGATTAATTCAGCGGACGTAAAAACCTTGGGGAGCTTGGTTCGATTCTTATATTAGGTAAACATTTTCGGATTTACCTATAAACGTTAGTTAATTCATCTCCTACTATTAGTGATGGCCTCGAGGTTTAGGCGCGGTCGAGATTCTCGGCGGTCGCAGGTTCAAACCCCTAGCATCGCACCTCTGACTTTTCGAGGTTATGTGTGTATTCACAATGAATTATCACTTAGGTACTTTACGGTGAAGGAAAAAAGGATTTCTTAGATGTGTAGTCCACCAAACCGCACTAGACCAGCCTGATGGACTAAGGCCTAAACCCTCTCAGTTGTAGAGGAGGCCCATGTCTAGCAGTGGGACGTATAAGGGCTGATGATGAATTCATGTACTACTTAAACATGCTTTGACATGTTCTATTGATTGTACTGTAATGTGAGAGAAAAAATGATTAACTAGTAAGTACATATGTAGATTAAGTCACGGTGATAAGTAAAGGTGATAAGCCAGTGCCCAGGCTTGCCTACGAATGGCACAGAATAGGAATGCCTGGAGGAAGGTAGTGCGAAGTGTACAGGAGAGCCACACGCATGGTGGTCACGACCCTCAGTAATGAAGAAACGACTAGGAAGAAGAAGAAGAAGATAAGTAATGCCGCTTGTCTTAGTAACACCTGTATATAAAGTTGCTGCCCTATGCTGGAATAATCTGTATTTTAAAACAATAGTCATAAATATGCGGCGTGCGATCTAGAAGCGCTGGGATCGATTCTCGGGTCGGGCAAATTGTTATAAATAAATAAATAATAAATAAATAAATAAATACACCCAACAGTCACATACATAGTTCTGATCCCACACTAAGATACAAGTCTTGTGTCGTGGGTATCAGAAACTACGAGAGACTTTTCGGTCTCACATACACCCAGACCCGAAACAAATATTTGTGGGTCACACAAACATTTGTCTCGGTGCGGGGATCGAACCCGCGGCCTCTCGTTTCGCAAGCTGGTGTCTAGCCAACTGCGCCACGGGGCTGTCAATTGTTATTGGGTTTTTACTTTAGGACATTCTCAGTAGCAGCAAGAGGTCTGTACGCGCCCCGAAAAAGGTAAATAGGCTGCCAGAAATATACCTCTACTACCCATTCAAGGATAAAAACGTAATTGTATTTTTTTTAATTCAATTAAACCCATCGACTGTTTTACAAGCTATAAGAATATTAAATATATGTATACACCATAACAACATACTTGTATTCCCCGGAAAGGTAGTCATAGATGCATTTCTGCACCCGTATTTCGCCAGGTACGTATCAGTCCCACGTAATAGGGAAGGCCTATTGCCTTTTTGTCCACATTTCCAAACTCATACATACATACATAAACTCACGCCTGTATTCCCCGAAGGGGTAGGCAGAGGTGCATTTCTGCACCCACATTTCGCCAAGTATGTATCAGTCCCACGTAATAGGGGGCGAGCCTATTGCCGTTTTTCGGGCACATTTCCAGACTCCGTGCTGTTACCGAGAATTTCCTAATGAAAAAACCCAGTAACACTTTGCCCGACCCGGGAATCGAACCCAAGACCTCTAGATCGCACGGCACAATTTCCAAACTCCGTGATGCTAAAGAGAATTTCCTAATGGAAAAACCCAATAACATATTGCCCGATCTGGGAATTGACGAGGCATTTTTATGACAATCTTATTTTGTTGTTTACGCTAAACGTGACACGTTTTATACCCTTGAATAATAAATTGTTTTTCGTTGGCACACGTCGTCAACAGAATAACACACAAAAGAAAAACATTACTAGAAAATTAACCAAGTATAAATGTAAAAATACGACAAAAATTTAAAAAACTCGGACGACTCCGTTGGTCTCGCGGCACTCGTGAGCGTTTAATCTAATGGTCCTGGGTTTGATTCCTTGTTCGGGCAAGTTATTGATTATTTTTTTTCATTTAAACATTTACAGAAGCAGCACGGAGACTAGAAATGTGCACAGTCTACAATACACTCCCCCCCCCCCCCATATGTGACTTAAGATATCCAAACATTTCAGCTTATCCATTCAAAGATTAAAGAATTCTAATAATTCTTGTGGTGGATAACACTCCTAAGAACTTTTAGGTGTGCAGGTTTCCTCACGATGTTTTCCTTCACCATTAAAGTACGTGATAACTCATTGTGAATATCACTAAATTCACAAAATAAAACATTTGAATTGATATGAATACTATGCGTCACAGATAACATCAACTAGTCGCGTTTCGAAGTAATTTATTACAAAAATACTTTATACTAGTTCCATTTCATGATATATTTTTAGTGCATTCATAACCATTGTGAACGAGTTAGTTCACGTGAAATAGTTCACTGTGACGTCGATAAAAAAAAATCGACTGAAATTAATGTAATCAATCCTCATCTGAATCTGAGGATCGATAAAAAGTGACAGTGATTTTTGAACAGTGTCGATTAAAAATTTGCTTTATTTATTTATTAACACTTATTGTACAATATAATATATACAAAATAATATAAAGAAACTTAGGTAATAAAAAAGAAAACAAGAGGCGGCAAGAGGCTTTACGTTATCTTTTCAAACTTAGATATTATGATTGCTCGAATGTATGCTCGAATTCGATTCCCCGGTTGTGTTGTGTTATTAGGTTTACGCGTTAGAAAATACTCAGGAATATGGAGTCTAGTAGGTAATGTGCACAGAATACAGCAAAAAAACTTGCCTATTACATGAATCTTTAACAAAACTACTGAAATTTGGCACTCGAAATGTTGCTTCTACCTACCCCTCCAAAAATACAGGCATAACTATATATTTAATGTATTTACGAGCTACTCGATATAGCCTGTCTAGTCTTAGTGATTTAACAAACAACATACAACAATCTCTATAACAATGTGTACATACATACATACATAAACTCACGCCTGTATTCCCCGAAGGGGTAGGCAGAGGTGCATTTCTGCACCCACATTTCGCCAGGTATGTATCAGTACCACGTAATAGGGGGCGAGCCTATTGCCGTTTTTCGGGCACAATTTCAGACTCCGTGCTGCTACTGAGAATTTCCTAATGGAAAAACCCAATAACACTTTTCCCGACCCGGGAATCGAACCCAGGACCTCTAGATCGCTCGGCACATACTTGTACCGCGAGACCACGAGGCAGTCTATACATACACATATAGCAATGTGTAATATTCTAAATTCAATTTTTGGAAGCAAAACGCTCGCTGTCTTTACATATTAAATCAAAATGCATACTCGCTACATACATGAAGCTTAACAACTCCGTAATATTTCAACACTATTATATTTGTCTGTACAAGTGTAAATCTTTTATGGAATTGGTTTTAAATTCTTTAACTTTTCCGTACCAAGACTTGGAATAGTTTGCCGTGTGCCCTCATTTTTATTATCCTAAATCTTTTGAGTAGTGGTGGCCTCCAATTTTAGGCGCGCGGTCCAAAAACACTGCGGTTGCACGTATGTATTGGCAATGAATTATCGCGTACTTTAACGGTGAAGGGAAACATCGTGAGGAAACCTGCACACCTAAAAAGTTCTTAGGAATTTATTAGGTGTGTAGTCTGCTAACCCGCGCTAGGCCAGCGAGGTGGCCTCTCTCCCTCTTATTGTCGAAGGGGCCCGTGCCCAGCAGTAGGACGTATATGGGCCGAGAGGCCGCGGGTTCGATCCCCAGACCAAGACAAATATTTGGGTGATACACAAATATTTGGTATACTGTATACTGGTGATATACTGTGTTTGTGAGACCGAAAAGTATCTCGTAGTTGACGAACACAAGTAGAAGACCCACGACACAAGACGTGTATCTTACATACATACATAAACTCACGCCTGTATTCCCCGAAAGGGTAGGCAGAGGTGCATTTCTGCACCCACATTTCGCCAGGTTTTGTATCAGTCCCACGTAATAGGGGGCGAGCCTATTGCCGTTTTTCGGGCACAATTCCAGACACCGTGCTGCTACTGAGAATTTCCTAATTGAAAAACCCAATAACACTGCCCGACCCGGGAATCGAACCCAGGACCTCTAGATCGCACGGCACATACTTGTGCCGCGAGACCACGAGGCAGTCTTGTATCTTAGTGTGGGGTCTTTACTATGTGTGTGACTGTTAGGTGTATTTAATTATTTCTTCACTTAGCCAGGCTATGAGCGAGATGTGACAAATGTTCAGATCAATATGGCAGGTTTACGGATAAGAATAACACTGTTTACGCTATCCGTCTATCAAATAAAAAAATCCGTCAAAAATATTCGCAACAAACTTATTCGAGCAAAACATAAGTCTCGGCTTACAACGCCCCTACAATTTTCCATTCATGACACATCAATATAAGCAGAGTTTTCTCAGGCCCAATACCGCCTGTTTTCGCAAGATTTCCCTCATGTTTTCCCAAATATTCCCGTCCCGACCAGATAACGCGATGGCTCGGCGACATGGAAAAATGGCCGCTTGTTAAAAAAAGGAGCTGCGCACTTCAATCACATTTTGATTTAAAAAATCCCATCTCCCGCCTGGGCTTGTAAGTTTACCCTCGGGAGCTCTCGGTAGCGCTTCCAGTTGTTTGCTAGTCTGGGCCACTATCCCGGCACGGAGTTAGGATTCACGCGGGAGACAATTGCTCTTTTACTAACTGTAGATAACCTCTATAGCTCTCTAATAGCAGTGATGGCCTCGAGGATTAGGCGCGCGCTCGAGAATTTCGGCGGTCGCAGGTTCAAATCCCAGGCACACACCTCTGACTTTTCGAAGTTATGTGTGTATTCACAATGAATTATCACTTGCTTTAACGGTGAAGGAAAACATCGTGATAAAACCTGCACACCTAAAAAGTTCTTAGGAATTCCTTAGGTGTGTAGTCCGCCAACCCGCACTAGGCCAGCGTGGTGGACTAAGGCCTAAACCCTCTCAGTTGTAGAGGAGGACCGTGCCCAGCAGTGGGACGTATTTGGGCTGATGATGATGAGATAACCTCTTCGTGTAGAAATCGGAATAAGAGATATGTGACACAAATACAAATAAAATAAATAAATAAATACATCAAACAGTCACATACATAGTTCTGACTCCACATTAAGATACAAGTCTTGTGTCGTGGGTATCAGAAACCACGAGAGACTTTTCGGTCTGACAAACTCCCAGACCCGAAACAAATATTTGTGGAACACACAAACATTTGTCGGTGCTGGGATCGAACCTGCGGCCTCTCGTTTCGCAAGCTGGTGTCTAGCCAACTGCGCTACGGGGCTGTTAAATACTTTTTTGTCAACCGAAGAAGCAATTAAAAAAATGGTATTTACATACCTAGGTGTGGCAAGCAGTGATGGCCTCGAGGTTTAGGCGCGCGGTCGAGAACTTCGGCGGTCGCAGGTTCAAACCCCAGGCACACACCTCTGACTTTTCGAAGTTATGTGTGTATTCACAATGAATTATCACTTGCTTTAACGGTGAAGGAAAAAACATCGTGATAAAACCTGCACACCTAAAAGTTCTTAGGAATTTCTTAGGTATGTAGTCCGCCAACCCGCACTAGGCCAGCGTGGTGGACTAAGGCCTAAACCCTCCCAAATGTAGAGGAGGCCCGTGCCCAGCAGTGGGACGTATATGGGTTGATGATGATGATGACATAGGTGTCACAAAGGGTATTCCTATCGTTTAAAGCGAGCTTTTCCAGACAACAAAAGGTGGATATTATTCGGATACAAGTTTACGTTCAATAAAGGACAATAATATATTTAACTCAACATATTAATTTTAACGAATTAACTAATAAATATATATATATATATATATATATATATATGTCAAGTAAATAATTGTTATATTTAATAAGGGGGTAAGTCCAACCCAAATTTTAGTTTTTACCTGCCTTATTTCCAATGACAGTTTGTCCCACAGCTTGTATGGTTTAACTATGCGATAGTTTAATTAACTTTTAATAGTCGTTAAGTGTAGTCATTTCCCGGAACATAAAGTAGATATATTATGTCTTAAACCAGGCTATAAACTATCTGAGCTAAATCTCTTTCATAATTCGCTTTAAAAAAAACAACCAAGACCATATACGTTTCACTGCTGAGCACGGGCCTTCTCTATAACTGTGCGTGGTTAGGCCTTAGTCTACCACGCTGGCCTAAGTGAGTTGGCGGACTAATTGCCTTAACTTTTAAGGGAAAATGCAATCTTTCCTCGCGATATTTTCCTGATCAGTGCTTGGTAATTCATACAATAATGCATAAGATTGAAAATTCAATGTAAATGCCTGGATTTGATGTCTTCTCAATTAATTTTGCATTTAAAACCACTTTTAACATCCCATAAATAAGAAACTTATCTAAATATTTATTTCATCTTTCTATAGTTAAAAAAATTAAGATCACTATTACATGTATTTTGAAAATTCGACAAATTATACATATAATAAATAAATAAATACACCCAACAGTCACATACATAGTTCTGATCCCACACTAAGATACAAGTCTTGTGTCGTGGGTATTAGACACTATGAGAGACTTTTTCGGTCTCACAAACACCCAGACCCGAAATAAATACTTGTGGATTACACAAATATTTCTCTCGTGCGGGGATCGAACCCGCGGCCTCGTTTCGCAAGCTGGTATCTAGCCAACTGCGCCACGGGGCTGTCATATATATATTTAAACTTAGAATCAATTTTCTTGGGTATAATATCAGCACTACATACATTTTTATGATTTGTCAAAATTAATCGTAAATGAACAAATATTGGAACTAAGTTTGAACTAAACTTTGTGTACATTTTTATAGGCTTTTTGAGTTTCGAAATGTTCGTTATTATGGGTTAAATATTTCGACTAATAGTATGTTTGATTTACTAATGTAATGTAATAGTAAGTAAAAGATAATGGAATAAACATATAATTACAAGGAGACATTTTTTGCCATAATGTTGGCAAATTAACATCGCGTCGTTGCAACTTTCCTTTATGAGTTAAAAAAAAGTATTATTTATTAGTTACCACGTATAAATTTGTATTCGTTTCTTTTTACCATAAACTAAACTAAACGACCAATGAAATAATTGTCAAAACTAAAGAATTAGTCATGAGTCCTAAAGTCATGAGTCCCGGCGACGAGTTTAAGAGACAATTGGCCGAATACTGAAACGCTACTTAATCTGAGGGCGACTTAATTAATTCATTAATTACGACTTAATTTAAGTGGCTATTATAATTAAAGCGGTATACTGAAACATAATTTATCGGTTTTAAGACTGTGATTAACTAATGCCCACTTAAATTTCCATAAATGACAACATTACCACATAAAGTTATTTTACATGACATTCTTTAAGTACCTATATAGTACCGCTTAAATTATAACAGCCACATAAATATAAGTCGCCCTCAGATTAAGTAGCGTTTCAGTATTCGGCCAAAATCTTTCAAACGAGTGAGGTAAACGCCCCCAATACTCCTTGAGTACAATCCAGTCAGATTTTCTCTCTAAAATCATAGTGAATAAGAATATATTGCCAATAGAATGGCGTGCGAATAATTCGCCATTTTGTGAACTGACTTTTCGTTTATTGTATGCAATTTATTTGACAGTTCACAAATACATTTGCATTTGTAGTTTGTATAAAAAGTATTCGGTATTTTCATACGCTCGTTTTGTTTTCAAAATATAGATTTACTTTGAAACTTTTATGTGTATTAGATATATTACACGATATACTATATTGATGTTCACGATTATACGATACTAGTTGTTTCCCGCGACTTCGTTTATGTCGAATAAAAGTACGCATAATTGTTTTTCTAGATAGCCGATTTATCTTAACATCGTATCTATGTCCTAAAAGGATGGGTACACCCACACTTGTGCCTTTATCTACACCCACACTTCGTCAGCTATATTTTAAATTCCACGTAATTCTTCAAAAATAATTTGAAAACAAACAGACACGGCAGATTCTCTGTAACTAAACCGATGTCTAGTGAATGTTACAATTAGTGACATTAGACGCAATTAACGCACCACGGGTAAATAACTAAATGAGATTTATTGAATAAATTGGACCTAAGGTAATAGGAATATATTATGAACCATCGATTACAGATACAAAAGTAATTACTTTAGTTTTGCTCAACATATTATCTTGTGAAGTATTTCTTCTTATTGTCTATCGACTACTTGTTTGTATTCAAGTATTTTTACGACTATATTATTAGTTACTTCGAAGCTCGACTTAAGTGCCTGTCTAGTCGATCTTACTTTCTCCAATAGATAACTTATTTTGTCTATATATGGTTCAGTATGTCGCCGTCGAGGTTTAAGCGCACTTATTTCGAGACTCGAACGATAACATTTTGCCTGAAATGGGAATCAAACTCGATACCTTTCGCACGCTGCGTACATATACTACGCGGCCAACGAAGCAATAAATCAAATAAGGTAATACTAATTTGAAATAACTTTTTTAAAGGGGAAACGACACCATAAAAGACACAAATATTTTCTCTATATCTCTAATAACCCGCACTTCGGACCCACACATTATTATCTGCATACTAATAAGATTGTTGTAAACATCCCTATAAAAGCTTAAGTACTAAGACAAAGCGGTCTACGTATTAATAGTTAAAGGTCGGTGTACCTCGACAAGTGCGTTCACCCCACGAAAAGCAAATATGTAATATTTGTGTTTTCTTGATAAATACGTCTACCTATTTGTATTTCGCTATGTGCAAATTGTGTTGCGTAAAATAAATATAAACTATCATCATCAGCCCTCATACGTCCATATACGTCCCACTGCTGGGCACGGGTCTCCTCTACAATCGATTCGAATTATAATCGAATCGCTATAAATCGATATAATACAATCGAATTATATCGAAATACATGATAGAGCAACATAAAAATCTTCGACTACACAATTATTCCAAGATTCCATTTAACAAAACCGCAGACCGACGAAAAATCTAATTGTAACAAATTAAATCTAGCCCGTCACGTCTTAGAAAGAAAATCCCGAATGCTCCCATGAAATTGGTAGCGGTGGGGATAAGCCCCTGGGTGCGATACCATCTTACACTGATAAGGGAATTAAATTACTTGGGCGTGCTCGCAATTACGATCCGAGCCACCTATGTCACAGTTAACGCGTTTGCCGTAAGTCAACCGAATTGATGCTTATCATTTGTGCGTTGTGACTTGGATTTCTAGTCGAGATTTTACTGTGGTGTGGTGGATGGTATGAACTATGAAGGGTCAGTTATATTATTTTATACTCTATTCTCGCTAGTCATCAATGATTTAAGCATGATTTCTCGTATTTCATATGTTTCTCCTGGTCTTCATTTTCAAGTAATTGCGCCCGTGCTTAAGGTCGCATTTGAGTGTAGATACTTTATTGTCAAATTAAAGTATCAAGTAGCATGATATCCATCTATGATTACATATATACATACGTAGCCTCACGCCTCTATTCTCCGAAGGAGTAGACAGACATGTATTTCTGTCTCACATTTCGCTAGGTATGAATCGGTCCCACGTATTTGGGGGCGAGAGTATTGCCGTTTTTCATTCACATTTCCAGACTCCGTGCTGCTACTGAAAATTTCCTATTTCATCATCAGCCCAAATACGTCCCACTGCTGGGCACGGGCCTCCTCTACAACTGAGAGGGTTTAGGCCTTAGTCCACCACGCTGGCCTAGTGCGAGTTGGCGGACTACACACCTAAGAAATATCTAACTACTTTTATGTGTGCAGGTTTTAAATTTCCTATTTGAAAAACCCAATAACACACTCACACATTGTGCCGCGTCACCACGAAGCAGTCTTTTAATACTTTTGCCAAATAATCGGCAGTTTAAATTAAAAGAATAAATATATAATGTGTGACTGTCGAGCAAACGTATTTATTTTAAATTTAAATGAATAAAATTGCTGAAAGTTATGCCGTCTTTATTAAGTGTATTCGTGACCATTTCGATAACATCGCAAAAATACGGTAACCGATATAACGCGGTAAATCAAATATAACCGCATTAATGTTAAATGTATAACTACTCGGTTTGAACCAGTTTATCTTGATACAGTTAACAACGTAGTTAATAGCTGTTTATTTATGGTTCCTAGTTAATTTTTTAACAAGTAATGATAACGATTTTTGGAATAATTAAAGTAATTGGGTAAAGGTTATTGACACCAGACCCAAAGGTCCAGTATGCCTTACAAAATTCCGAATAATAATCTTAAAGCTTTAAATCTTTATTTAACAAAAGCAATTTGACATATAAATAAGACTATCCTGACCCCACAGTAAACAATTATAAACTAGACATTACACAATTAATGTATAACGCTTTTGGGGTTCTATGGAAGTACCGCCACTGACTGACACTTCTTATTTTAGTACACACATACATAAACTCACGCCTGTATTCCCTTAAAGGGTAGGCAAAGGTGCATTTCTGCACCCACATTTCGCCAAGTATGTATCAGTCCCACGTAATAGGTGGCGAGCCTATTGCCGATTTTCGGGCACATTTCCAGACTCCGTGCTGTTACCGAGAATTTCCTAATGGAAAAACCAAATAACACTTTGCCCGACCCGCGAATCGAACCCAGGACCTCTAGATCGCTCGGCACATACTTGTACCGCGAGACCACGAGGCAGTCGGCAGTCTTATTTTAGTGTATTTCTTATACATTCGTAGTTCTTACCGAATTGTATTGATTCATTAGCAATCAAGGTCCAATTTTTTTTATAATTTACAATGTCATAAAAACATGTAGGAATTATGTGACTTTTATTTAGTTTTTGCGTGGTGTACAATTATTTATCTTAAAGTTGATAAAGGTTGAGAAATAAATCATTAATGTACATAAAATACTTTAACAAAAAACAAGCTTGGACAGAAGGCTATCATCACTATGAAATAACCTTTACATACACCTTTACAACTTTATAAGCAAGAATATTACCAAAAATATCAGTATTCAAATTAAGCTTGGCCAAAGTGTAAAAATGTCATACCATAATTGCTGGTCCGCTGAAAAATATTTGCGCGATTTACAAACAGCATATGATTCTGGGTATGCGTAAGTCTTCTCTTTTAAAGCTAATAGCGTTGAGTCTCTCATTTTAGTAAATGTAGATGAATTTATAAAACTTTTAACATTAAACAACAATTTCATCAAACTAAAAATAAATTAAAAAGAAAAATAATAAATTAAATTAAATTATTTTCCAAGGAAGCTATAAAGTTAAAGATGGCTTCAAAAATAAATCAAACGACTGGCTGGCGTAATAAATAATAAAAGTATTTGTCTACCAATCGACACTCTATTTGGACCGCACTGCACATACAGGTGCCAAAATAATCACTTTGCTGAAGAAGAATAAAAGTAATATGTTACTCTTCTTTCAAACGTTTTCTAATAGTTCTATTACAACTGCGTTCTCAATATAGAAGCACGTAATGCATTTCCAAAGTAAGACGGCATTGTACGACATCACAAGCTAAACGGTCGGTAGATAAAGCATGAGTAAATACACTGGTAGATCGATTTTCGGACGAATGCCAACAAGGTAGCTTCGACAATGTCCCACGGAATTTAATACTTTAAAAGTCTCTTATTTGTTTAGTGTTTGTTTGAAAGTTACATTTGATTCATACGTTTTATAAGTTTTATTATGAATAACTTTGTGATCAAACATACAGCTTCAGGTGTGCACATCTGCCTACACTTTCAAAGATACAGGTGATGGTGTCACCGTGACACCACGTGACACTGTCACGTACTCGTGTTATACGAGAAATTCTAGTATTGAGTAATTATAAAAATAATCTGATCACTGACTGCCTCGTGGTCTCGCGGCACAAGTATGTGCCGTGCGATCTAGAGGTCCTGGATTCGATTTCCAGGTCAGGCAAAGTGTTATTGATTTTTTCTATTAGTAAATTCTCAGTAGCAGCCGGAATCTGGAATTTTGCCCGAAAAAAGGCGGAATGCTTGCCCCCTATTACGTGGAACTGATATATACCTGTCGAAATGTGGGTGCATAAATGCATCTCTGCCTACCCCCTCGGGGAATACAGCCGTGAAGTTATGTTGTATAACATGGGACGAAAATACAATTGGCGAAAATAGATGCAGCAGAAAGGCTCGTCTGCCTACCCCTTCGGGGAATATAGGCGTGAAATACATCAATATCGATTTGCAGTATTGAATATTCTAATAACATAGTTAAATTAAGCACATTCTAATTCAAATTGATACTTTTTATCAATCTCAAAGGTTAGCTGACTTACAAGGTATTAATTTCCCGGCCTTTAAGTCAAAGCTACATCAAAGGGTCTTTTTTGGTATTCTAATTTGCGACCCCAATTTTTTCAGTCATGATCGGGGTTAGTTACGAAACCTCGGAGTTTTGAATATTCATATTTGTCTAAACGGTTTATAAATATGAATTTGTTGGAATTAATAGGGACTGTTTGTACATATTTTAGAATCTACAATATGATTAGAACAGTTAGAATAAATATTTCTGTAAAATGGGATAGGTCTTAGTCCAACACGCTGACCTGAAGAAATCTCAAGTTTAAAGGTTTTTTCCCGATGTTTTCTTTTACCGTTAAGTATAAACATGTACTACTTCGTAGTCGCGCGGCACATGTATGTATGTGCCGTGCGATCTAGAGGTCCTGGATTCGATTTCCGGTCCGGGTAAAGTGTTATTGGGGTTTTCCGTTAGGAAATTCTCAGTAGCAGCACGGAGTCTGGAATCGTGCCCGAAAAACGGCAATAGGCTCGCCCCCTATTACGTGGGACTGATACATACCTGAAGAAATATTGGCGCAGAAATGCACCTCTGCCTACCCCTTCGGGGAATACAGCTGTGAGGTTATGTATATATTATCAATAAACATGTACCAATTTATAAATGGTGCATGTATGTAATAAGTTTAGGTAATTTTTGTGTCGTTTTCATAAATACTAATATTATTAATGCGAAAGTAACTCTGTCTTTCAGTCCATTATTTTTTCACGCATAAACCGTTGGATTGATTAGTAAGATGTTTGGAATAGAGATAGACAGAACATTCTCAACAGACATAGGGTACTTCTTATCCCGAGATAATGCAGTGGTCCCATGGGTTGAGGACACGAATCAAAATTGCGTACGGGCGGATCTAAGCCCCACAGATTATAACACATAATACAAACGACGAAACTGCATAATTCAACATAGTTATAACCAGTGGCGGTACTTCCATAGAAGCTCAAAGTCCAACTTGCCTCACAAAATTGCGAATAATAATCTTTAAGCTTTAAATCTTTACTTAACAAAATCATCTATACAAATAAATAAAATTGGAGTGTCTGTTTATAATATTGAAATAACCGCTTTTTAATAAATGTATATGGATGTATACACGGTACATATACCAAAATAACGATTTTTACAATTTTTGTCTGTCTGTCTGTTCCCGCTAATCTCTGAAATGGGTGGACCTATTTTAACGGGACTTTCACTGGCAGATAGCTGATGTAATAAGGATTAACTTTGGCTACTAACATATAAATAAAATTGGAGTGTCTGTTTGTAATATTGAAATAACCATTTTTTACTACATGTATATATGTATATAGCTGTGCCCGCGACTTCGTCCGCGCGGAAAATTAATTTTTAATAAGAAAATTTATAAACTAAAAGTAGCATAAGTTACGTATTATTAGTAGGAGTAACTTAGGCAAAAAAAAAGTGAATGGACTGTTAGGCGGCACGAAGTTCGCCGGGTCAGCTAGTTTTGACATATAAATGAAAATATCCTGACCTTACAATAAACATTTATAATCTAGACATTAAAAAATTAACGTGTAACGCTTTTAGGCTTCTATGGAACTGCCACCGGTTATAACACCTTCTAAATCGTTTATGAATGAATCTACGTAACTATGCAGTGGGTATTAATGCGCCATTCCGGCTTCAACTCATTCAACGTCCGTATACTGGTAGCGACTTCAAACATCCGTTAGTATACTTGAAAAGTTTGTATGGACTCTTGAAAACTCCGCAAAAACTGCCTATGAGCCTCTATTCAATGAGCTCCCTCTATGCAAAGGCCTCGCGTTCTCATCATTTAACCTTGTTAATTGTTTTTGAATATACTCACATCCCTTTAACACCTGGGAGGGCAGCGGAGGTAAGATGTGTATTACTATTTTACTACACTAACAATTATGGCACAAGACCAGGCTTATTGCGGAAAAACTAGCCTAATCGGAATCAAATTCTGGGCCTTTTTATCTAACTATATTCGTTTAATTCTGCATTGGCGACGCGACAATGAAACACATAATTGATAACCGTAATAATAATTTTATATTTTATTCTACAATTAATGTATGTATCGTGGTCTCGCTCCTTAAGCAAGCGCCATGCAATCTAGAGGTCCCTGGTTCGATTCCCGGGCCGGCAACGTTATTTGGTTTTTCCATTACGGAATTCTCAGTAGCACGGAGAATGGAAATGTGCCTGAAAAACGGCAATAGGCTCGCCCCCTATTACGTGGGTCTATGTGACTGGGTGAGTACAGAAATGCACCTCTGCAGGATACACAGACTTGAATGTATGTATGTAATTCTTAAGGCTGCAGGTTTCTTCTCGATGTTTTCCTTCACCGTTGAAGTGTCCTTCATCGTATATACTATACATATAATTGAGTTTCTCTGTAAAATATGTTCTTAAGCACTTAATTAAAATCTGCATATCCTAAAATATTGCATTGTTTGTATTTGAAAGAGTTCTTGTTGTGGCTAGCTCTAGAAAGAAGCTAATTTAGTTAATTGGATTGTACAATAAAATAAACTTTCAAACAGAAAGGCGGAATTAGTGTTTTTTATCCTTATTAATGCTTTAGCGCTAATTAGTCTTTGTAATTTATATTGTACGAATATGTTTCATAACAACATACATGAGATTAGAGAGCGAAAAGCCTCTCGTAGTTTCCGATACCCACGACACAAGACTAGTATCTTAATGTGGGGTCAGAACTATGTCAGTGGCCGTACTTCCATAGAGCCCAAAAGCGTTACAAGTTAATTTGTAATGTGTAGTTTATAATTGCTTATTGTGGGATCAGGATATTCTTGTTTACATACATACATACATAAACTCACGCCTGTATTCCCCGAAGGGGTAGGCAGAGGTGCATTTCTGCACCCACACTTCGCCAAGCATGTATCAGTCCCACGTAATAGGGGGCGCGCCTATTGCCGTTTTTCGGGCACATTTCCAGACTCCGTGCTGTTACCGAGAATTTCCTAATGGAAAAACCCAATAACACTTTGCCCGACCCGGGAATCGAACCCAGGACCTCTAGATCGCACGGCACATACTTGTACCGTGAGACCACGAGGCAGTCATATTCTTGTTTATATGTCAAATTGTTTTTGTTAAATAAAGATTTATAGCTTAAAGATTAATTGTTCGGAATTTTGTAAGACAAACTGGGCTTTTATGCTTCTATGGAAGTACCGCCACTGAACTATGTATGTGACTGTTGGGTGTATTTATTTATTTATTTACATACATACAAAACTCAAGCCTGTATCCCCAAATGGGATAGACAGAGATGCATTCATATACTCACATCTGGCCAGATATATTTTAAGTCTCACATAAAAAGGAGCAAGCTTTTTGCCGTTTTCATGTACATTTCCTGACAGCTGAGATTTTTCTAATGGAAAACCCCTATCAATAAATTTGCACTACTCGAGAGTCGAACCCGGTAACACTAGAGCGCGTGGTACACGTTTATGCCGCAAAACCACTACACAGTCAGTCAATAAGACCTGCTAAGTCTGCAAAGATAATGAGGGAATATGTGGTTATCATTAATGACCATTTCTTTAGCAAATTCTCTTTCAATAAAATTAATTTTATAGAATGAGCTACATTATCTAAGAGAACGATGAATGCAGAGAAAAATGTACGGACGTAGGAAATTGTGGAATTCCGAAGGAATAAATGGAGATCATTAACCCTATAGGATAGGTCATCAGAGAAATGTTGAAAAAAGATGGAAGAATTTTATCTAGACTTTTTTAAAATATATCCAGCGTATAACTAATTTAGAGTGTCTCGTGTTTTCGGGTATGTCGTACAATATAGAGGTCCCAGTTTCAATTCCTGGTTTGGACAAAGAGCTTTTACGATTCATCATCAGCCCATATACGTCCTACTGCTGGGCACAGGCCTCCTCTACAACTAAGAGGGTTTAGGTCTTCAAAATTATTATATCTTAAATAGTAGCACGGAGCCCGGAAAGGCCGAGTAATGGCCTATATCACAGTTGGCGATACGTGAAAAAATACCCTATGTCTACTCCTTCAAGGACTTGTTCTCGAAGTCTTCATTTAAGCCATTTAGATCTTACATCATCAACTGTATAGTTTTTCTATCTACTGTTTGTGTTATTACTAAAAATATATTTTGTTTTTCCTTTTTATTTATGTAATTTTTTTCATCTATACTTTTCCGAACAATAAAAATTAATTTATTATTATTAATCTTTGAGATACTGACACCTTTATTTAGTTTCTCATACGCACAGCGCAAGACTATATCTAAATGTATATGTAATTGTACATATGTCATATATATATAGCCTATATGTGTCAGTAGTGATGGCCTGGAGGTTGAGGCACGCGGTCGAGAATCTCGGTGGTCGCGGGTTCAAACCCACACACCTCTGAAGTTATGTGTGTATTCAAAAAAAAATATCACGTAGGTAGGTACTTCAACGATGAAGGAAAACATCGTGAGGAAACCGGCACACCTAAAAGTTCATAGGAATTTCTTAGGTATGTTGTACACCAACCCGCACTAGGCCAGCGTGGTGGACTAAGGCCTAAACTCTCTCAGTTGTAGAGGAGGCCTGTGCCCAGCAATGGAACTGATGATGATGATGATGACAGGTTACAGTCCCTCTTTCATCATCATCATCTCACTCCCCTTTCACTCATAATATATTTAGACTTGTCACCACGCTGATCTACTCAGGTTGGTTGACAATCTTTGACCTATCTCTGACAAGACCGTGTATTAAGAAGCTGTGATTGATCTCTGGATCTCGAAATATCTTCCTTTAAAATCCACATCAATCCTTCAATATTTGCGTGCAGTAGGTACGACTGTTTTCGATTTTCTAAGCCTTAAGATTCGTCAAGCTGGCTGTGATCACGCCACATCCCTTTCAGTTGAAACAAAGCCGGATGCAGTCTTGTCTTTGCATAGTAATCAAACACTGCCACACTTTTGTCAATAAGTGTATTCTTGGAGTTTAGTATTGCGTTTCTAGATTTTTATCCTTTTTACAAAGCTGCGGGTTTCGGAAATTACATATGTAACCGTAATTTGTTAGGTATTGTGATGTAATAATTTTAGTATTTCCGATGTCTTTACTTATTTACGATTACTGCATATTTTTTATGTATGAGGCTTACTTGGGCTGGCCTACGTTAAGCAGTAGACTGGCCCTCTAATAACAGAGAACATTAAACACTTCACGCCCGTAGACCCAAAGGGAAAACAGATTTTCTTCTACAGCCATATTTGTCCGACGCCTATAGGAGCTGAGACTATAAAACGGTAATCCGTTTTCGGGCACATTTCCAAACTGCGAATAAGAATTTATTTAAGAAATTAAATGCATTGACTGTATATTGGAAGGTGTATTTCAACACATAGGTATCGCTACAAGCAGCATAAGCACATTTCCAGACTCCTTGCTGCTACTGAGAGCTTCGTAATAAAACTAAGCAAAATAAAAAGGTAAGCAACATGAAATTAAATTTACAAACCATATTCCCCCAAAATCATATTAAAAAGGAACGAATTAAGCAAAACCCCCAAAAGCTAAGTGTCCACACCATCCCAAATCTTTTGCAAAAATTACATTACGGCTTACAGCGGGAAAACCAAATCGCATTACCTTTAATAAAACGCCCTTATAAACGTTTCTGAGACATTGACTGATACTTCAAAACAGCTTCCATTTATCAATAAAAAAAGTCGTTGGATTTAGTCAAAGTTGAAAGGAAACTGGGACGGTAACAGGATAAGAGGGGACTTGCCGATAATGGCCTTTTTGCCGGTGTTCAGAATTAAATTGTCGGAACAGGGCCGCGGGTTGTCAGCATGTGCTATTAGCTTATGAGCCCGCTCTGTGATTAAGTCCTATGGGTTCGATTACAGCCGTGTCGTGCATAGATTAACCAAGAACTACAGTAGGCTCATTCGATGCATAGACTAACCCCTGTATCAAGAAAAAACCGGGCAGGATAGTCGCTCATAATGGCACGTGGATTAAGGCGAGGTTGGTATTGGTATTTATTAAAGCGCATTTTACAAGTTAGGCATCTCAACCTCCTAAACTAACAAAGTCGTCTAAGCCGTTATAGTTTTCTTTTAAAGTTCATCACACTTAGGACTACCATCATGATTTATTTCAGATTTCTCGAGCCAGCCTTTTAGAGGGGGAAGATGCCTTATTTAAACCAAAGAAAAATCTTTAAAGTTAAATATATCGCAAAAGTACACCTTAAAAAAAACAGCTTAGCAACCTCTCAATGTTTTTAAAAAACCTATCTCATGATACCCCAATCTATGGGGTAGACGCGAGAAAAAAACCTTCCCCACTTTACGTGTACGGGCACAGTAAGTACCCCAAAAAGAATATATTTTTCCTTATTTTATTTTAGCACTCTGTCGAAGTGACAAATATCAATGCAAAGTTTAATCTTTTTAACACTGACAATTTTAGGGTCAAGGACGAGCGTACGGACGGACGTAAAAAACAAATGTTGATTCATCAATAAAATGAAATCGTTTATCGTTTATTTATCATGTAGGCAAAATCGCACTTATGACACGTCAATATAAACCAGATATTACCTTCAAAGTGCACATCAAGCATGGAATTTGAATATTATTTTGTAGCCAAATAATCATTACGCGAACATGCCCAAAGCAGCGAATACAGCACAGTTAATTGCCATCCTTCCCGTGCGACCGCGCCATTCCAAAACGCAGTGTTTCTAGGTCAAAGGACGCAATTAAGCCCCACCGGATCGCATGTAACCCGCTAGGATATTACCCGGACGCTCGCATAGATTAAATTATATAGAACCGATGGATCTCTGCTTAGGTATGTAGCCGCCTCGTATATGTAACCTTTTGGGAAGGAAAACTTCCTGAGGAACCTAAAAATTCGTAAAAATTTCATAAGTGTTTAGTCAACCAACCCGCACTAGGCCAACGTGGTGGACTGAGGCTTAACTTATAGAGGTGGGGCGTGTCTAGCAGTGGGACGAACATATGTATATGGACTGATCATGACGACATTAGGTACACGTTTCTGTCACAAGCCAACACTATGAGAAAATGATGACACTATAACAATATTCTAATTTTTAGAGATTTGCAGATATAATTCTTGTTTAAATGATTTTTTAATGAAATCATCACGATTTTTATTATAGTTAATATAAAATTTTGCAAGTAATATTTGTAAATCTATTAAAAGGATTTTGTTGCGCAATTATTACCATTTTAATAACCTACATATATTTATTGTATACATAATACGTCCTATATGTTCGGAATGGAACATTAACAAACATCCTTTTATTTTATATAATTGCTAATTTTAATAAATATGTAACACACGCACACCATATACACAATATTTACACATTAGATCGTATAGTGTAATGCTCTCGAGGGAAGGCAAGACCGTATCAAATAGCGAATTTGCTTTCCTCTCGCGAGCACGTCGAAACACTTCAGCTCACAACACTAAACCGCCCATATTAAATTTCACAATAATAATTAAAAAAAAAATAAAAAAAAAACATCCTTTTTCAATGTCATTAACCTCTTCAACTGCCGATACAGATATCCCCGCAGTTCCGCAATATACGGCTCCCTAAACGTCAGTTCATTTTTATGGCACTCAATGGTGTTGTGGCGAGCAGCCTATAGCTATTAGATTCCGCGCCAATTGCACCCCGAACGGTGTCAAGGACAAATTTTGGGAACTGTACTGTAGTTAAGTGTAGTTTACGTGAAGTTTTTAATAGGAAATTCATTATTTATTTATTAGAGAATATAAATTGATGTGTCGCTATATATGCTTTGTATACAGTGGAAATTTGAATAACCGGACTTATTATCGACTTATAATCGAGTTTCTACTGTTTTAGTTACTTGCGAGTGTTTAATAGGTTTTTTTTTTATTCAATAAAAAAGGGGACTTTTATATGACAACATACATGTCAGTCCCATCGTACCTTAGACTAAAAACTATAACTAAGTTGAATAGGTAAATTAATAATTTAATAGGGAATATAAATAAATTTATTCTGCCGCAATGTATAGGATATTAATGAATAAAAAAATGTTTACTAATGTTTTATTACGAAGAAAAATATCCATAAGCTTCTTTATCTAGATGTAACAGTAACAAAAATCTTTCTGGCCTTAGTATACAGGGTGTATTCAGACCGTGATCGGAAACTAAGGCAGGTAATTACAAACTCCCTGGCGATACAAGAAAATTCCGCCAAAATTTTGTTTTTTCCTAACAACCATAGGTATAAAATGTATGTGGTTGTTAGGAAAACGTATTTTTTTTTGTCGGGATTTTCTTTAACGCCAGGGGGTTTGTAATCACCTTAGCTATTACCTGCCTTAGTTTCCGATCACGGTCTGAATACATCCTGTATAGTACTACGATGCAGAATGTAAGTATTTTTGTTACTGTTTCACGCAAAAAACATTTAAAAAAATTGCGAAACAAATGAATTTAGATCGGCATAACGTAAAAATCAATGCATTACTCTCTAATTGTTATAAATCACTCATTTTTGATTCATTGAAAATACTGATAGAATTTTTAAAGTAAGTATTAGTCCGGTCAATTTAGACATTCGAAGTTACATAAAGTCCCAACAAGCTGAATTTCTGTGAAATTGTTCAAAACATAATAATAAACAATGTCTAGAAGTTCCCCATCATTCCCGTGTAAGGAAAAAAATTTATTCAAGGTCAAAGGTAAAAAAAATGAGTTTTTCGCGATTTTCAGCAAAACGGTAAGTTTTATCATAAAAGTACCTCAGACAAAAATTGTAGATCATAAAATTATCTATAAAAAATGTATCAATACTTTTTTTCTTCCGAGCCACCGTTTCTGAGATATAACGATTCAAAAAGTTATAAAAGTTGTTATCGTCATAATTGCGTCAATAGCGATGTATCGCATGATACTTCGTCGGAGTCAAACGAATCCTCCATTGTTTGTGAGTCAATATTAGAGCACGACCGGCCTTGACAATTTGTGCATGCCAAAGAACAAGACAGTCCGACTTTTTTGCAACCACATTTAGCACTGCATCCCTTTTTGCAGTTGCAAAAAATAGTGTTCAGCAGTTTTTCCGGCGCAGGTGGAAGTAAAGTTTGAACAGGCTCTAATATATTGTTGACCAACTTCCAACCCCAGTCTGTAGGGTCTAGCTGATAACCAAGCCACACTTGAACTTGGTAATATACTCGAAAAAGATATTGGTGAGCAGTAACTGAGGTTGGAGGAAGACAAGCTAATTGAACTTGTTTTTTATTTTTAGTATTTTTAACGAAACATGCATATCGATGCTTATATAAACAGGTAGTTTTTTTAGGAGCTCCGTACATAGAAAGAAGAAAGCGGATGCCGTTGGTAATAACTTCTTGTTGAGTTGAATTACTCTTTTTAAAAACTTCAGCACATTGAATTAAATCTTGTTTTTCAAACATTTTGAAAACTGCTGTTTTACCCCTCCTGTAAAATGCAGATGTCGTATCACAGCCAGTTATGAGTGACGCTCAAGACTAACGGTATTTCATTTATTATAGCAGGTATAAGACCCTAGCCACGCACACAATAGAACAAGAGACAGATGTCTCGAAGTTACACTGGCTTAAAGATTAAGGGACTGGGTTTCATTTTACCTGATATTCTTATAGTTAAAACTTATGTATATTTTATATTGTAAGTATAAGTTACAATGACCGATAGAAAAATATTTAAACATGTAATAAAAATATTTAACCATTTAACAACTCTAATACGTGGCGTACTCGTGCATATTATGACGATAACAACTTTTATAACTTTTCGAGTCGTTATATCTCAGAAACGGTGGCTCGTAAGAAAAAAAGTATTGATACATTTTTTATAGATAATTTTATGATCTACAATTTTTGTCTGAGGTACTTTTATGATAAAACTTACCGTTTTGCTGAAAATCGCGAAAAACTCATTTTTTTGACCTTTGACCTTGAATAAAAAAATTTCCTTACACGGGAATGATGGGGAACTTCTAGACATTGTTTATAATTATGTTTTGAACAATTTCACAGAAATTCAGCTTGTTGGGACTTTATGTAACTTCACTCTCATTTTTTGGTCTAAATTGACCGGACTATAGTTATAAAATACTGTACATCTCTAGCTATCTATCCTTTAATTTATTTCGGCGCTTACGTAAACATGATTCAGGCGTAGAAAAAAGATTTTCTAACACAAAACACATTGAAAGGTCTGCAAAAGCATCCGAACTACTTAGCGCAACAAATCCGATGTAATTGAACAAGATTGTTCGAAATTTTGTTAAGAAAAAAACTCATTAAGATCTCAGTGGATACAATGCGTAATCTTATTAGTATTGACTTAAATTACTTTGTGAGATTTTACTTAGGAGTTAGATGAGTTATAAATAAATAAATACACCCAAAAGTCACATACACAGTTCTAACCCACAGTAAGATACAAGTCTTGTGTCGTGAGTATCAGAAACTACGAGAGACTTTTCTGTCTCACAAACACCCAGACCCGAAACAAACATTTCAGAATCACATAAAAATTTGTCTCTGTGCGGGGATCGAACCCGCTGCCTCTCGTTTCGCAAGCTGGTGTCTAGCCAACTGCGCCACGGGGTTGTCAAATACATATTTCTCATTGGAGTAGGCAGGGAATAAAGAACGCCACATCCTACGGTTCAAACAAACTTCTTTCGCTTCCTCAACTCAACTTCTCCGTGCACGTCGGTCACGAGGACTCTCTTTGTCTCTTCCTTAATAATTAAGTGCATTATTAAATTATGTAGTACAATTTATCAATCTGTGTCTTTTAAAATAAAGCATGATATTATCCAGGATAAAAAGTATTCTATAACCGCTTCAATTGATCATAAATCATGACAAAATCCAACAAAATTGGTTCAACAACCACCGAATATAAAGTGTAAGACTAGTGAAGGCCTCGAGGTTTAGGCACGCGATCGAGAATTTCGGCGGTCACAGGTTCTATCCCCAGGCAATTTTTGACTTTTCCTAATTATGTGTGTATTCACAATGAATTATCACTTACTTTAACGATGAAGGAAAACATCGTGGGGAAACCTGCACACGTAAAAATTCTTGGGAATTTCTTAGGTGTGTAGTCCACCAACCCGCACTAGCCCAGCGTGGTGGACTGAGGTCTAAACCCTCTCAGTTGTAGAGGGGGTCCGTGCCCAGCTGTGGGACGTATATGGGCTGATGATGATGATAATAAAGTATAAAACAGGTTTAAACACACATGTGAATTGTGAATGTCTCGCGATCCAGGACCAGCCTATATCTCATCAGTATCAGTCCCTCATGATTATGTGGAATGATTAGGGTTCGCACTGAAATTATCATCGATAGAATCGTCAATTTACTGTCCGTATAACAAAAACTACTATTCATCACATATTACATTGAGACCATCAAGAGTAAAAATAATTTTTTTTTATTTTTTTTTTGTTTTTTATTTTTTATTCTGGCACGGCAAAGTGACCCCATTGCACCTGATGGTAAGCGCAATGGAGTCCAGAAAAAGTGCCGACCAGCGAGAGATGTTGGTCGACACAATCATGCCGGCCGAATACCTCTTCACCTTATTGTGAAGAAGTTTAATAAGTAGAATAACCGACAAATATATCTAAAAGGATCCCCATGTTCCGAGTTCGCAAAGAAAGAGAATAAACAAAGATAAGAACGTATAATTGATTATGAAAATGTTATCCTCGGCCCGATTATTTTTAGTTGGATTCCCGACGGATTTGCCGAATTTATTAGCTGCCGAAACATTTGGTTGTATTTTTAACGGAAGTTTTCTTAGTTACTGATACACGAGGTTTTACTGGAAAAATATTTTTGTTTATACTATTTGACTTGTTTGGCTTTCTGGTTTTTAGCGTCGTTAGGTCCGTGGCACATTGTGTTTTTTTTGTAGTACGTACGTAGCTGAAGAAACGTGGGAGCAGATATTTTCATCGTTTATTACTTCGGGGCGTTTGCAATATATTGTAAAGATTAACAGTTAAAAAGAAAAATAACGATTTCAAGAAAACAAGGAATAATTTGAAATAGATAAGATAAATAAATATTTAAATATCACAATTTGGAGCTGGAATGGCGAAATAATTTAAAAGACACATACATACATACATAAACTCACGCCTGTATTCCCCGAAGGGGTAGGCAGAGATGCATTTCTGCATCCACATTTCGCCAATAGGGGGCGAGCCTATTGCCGTTTTTCGGGCACATTTCCAGACTCCGTGCTGTTACCGAGAATTTCCTAATGGAAAAACCCAATAACACTTTGCCCGACCCGGGAATCGAACCCAAGACCTCTAGATCGCACGGCACATACTTGTACCGCGAGACCACGAGGCAGTCGATTTAAAAGAATGCTATCTGTTTTAATTAAATTTAATATTTTCTGTGACGACGCCATCTAGCGGCACTCACGTTAATTACAACTAATAAATAGCTAAGCAGACCACAATAAAATCTTACAGAAATCTTATTAACCACAAATAAATCTGCGAAATTACGTTGCTACATTCCAATTCAGTATCCAGTTTATCCCTTTGGAATCCACGGATATTATCTCCTGAGAATATGTAATTCTATTAATATTATATACGGGATCTAATGTTCTTGGATTCCGAAATGCGTTCTCGGTATCATTTCGAACTTCGGGGAATCAATTTGCCTTATCATTTGCACATTTGTTTGGCGTTCCCCCTGAGGACTAACGTTGTATTGATATGATTCATCGTTATAGAATTTAGGTTTTATGAATTTCTTTTGACCACATCAGAGCTCGTTTATACATAAAAAATATGTTCGGTAAAAAAAATATTTATTTATTTATTCAGGTTTAGGTACCCAATTCGAACTGGCGGGACTATAACACAAAATATATACAAAATAAAACAAAATAAAACAAAACAAAAGATAATAACAATCACACTACTACTAATAAATTAAGCTAACACAATTAAAATATAGGTATCTATACCTCGAAAACGGTTCTTGGAGATAATACTTTATTATGATCCTATTTTTTGTGATTTCTATTTAAACATTATTCAGAATGAATAGTCACGTACTTTAACGGTGAAGAAAAACATCGCGATAAAACCTGCACTCTTAAAAGTTCTTGGGAATTTCTATGGCGTGTAGTCCGCCAATCCGCACTAGGCCAGCGTGGTGGACCTAGACCTAAACCCTATCATTTTTAGAGGAGGCCCGTGTCCAGCGGTGGTGCGGATATGGGCTGATATATACTGATTTCAATCGCATATGCACATGACAATGATTAGTTTATGTAATTTAGTCGTGAATCACTTGAACTAACATTGTAAACTTACTAGTTTTCACCCGAGTTTTCGTCTATATAAATTAGAAAACAGACTGACAGATTTGGCATTAAGCTCGTCCCTAGTACACATCTCTGCCAATCCTTTAGAGTCAAGGCCGTGAATGTTAGCACAACACACATAATTACGTACTAGAATTTACGCTTTACCATTTCTCCCCTCGTAGCGACGGTGCATTTTTAACTAGGTACTATTTGCAGTGCTATAGAAATGTCACGATTTGGTAAAAGCACTCCCTATTTACAGTGCCTAGTTCAGTTTTAATTGGTGTGCATTGGGAGGATGTTATCAATGCGAGTATGAAACGGTATCAATGTATTAGAGATCAGATTTTTGCTCAAGTTATTGCTCGCCAGTTGGTAAAATTTTGCCGTCCTGACGTTGTAAGTCATGCACAGCTTAATCTTGAAACGCGCCACAATTTCGTGCGTCATTATGGCAAGTATTGTATCATTTTTACTGTATTAAAAGATGAATACTAATATTTTTGACAGCCCCGTGGCGCAGTTGGCTAGATACCAGCTTGCGAAACGAGAGGCCGCGGGTTCGATCCCCGCACCGAGACAAATGTTTGTGTGATCCACAAGTATTTGTTTCGGGTCTGGGTGTTTGTGAGACCGAAAAGTCTCTCGTAGTTTCTGATACCCACGACACAAGACTAGTATCTTAGTGTGGGGTCAGAACTATGTATGTGACTGTTGGGTGTATTTATTTATTTATTTATTTTGCAACCAGGAAATTGGACCTTTGACAACTTCACTTACCAAACTAAGTACAATAACAATAAAACAAGAGTATTGCAGGAGAACTTAATATCACTCTAGACAAGCCGATTAATGTGACTATACTTTTCCGGATAGGTGTTTGAATAAGAGCCTCGCCCTCTAGTACCTACATGAAACTATCAAAATACGAGTGAGGCTGTATGTATCAGGTAACTTGCATCGCAATTAAAAAAAAAACAGGCCAAGGCACACGAAGCAACAGCCAAGCAGAAAGAATACAGACAAAAAAGTTGACACGTTTATTTCGAGTAATACTGTTCTCGGCCACACGCGTCTGTGATATATTACTTTGGCTAACTAGTGCGGACAAGTTGCGACTTGCGATCTGAGTATAGTAACTTAGACTGAGGCCTTGTAACTGTTTTTTATTAGAGCTTCGGATTTGGGTGAAAAGCAAATTGAGAAATGTATACATACACGAGTTATAAAGTTTAGCCTGGATTGATATTCTAGTCTTGTAGTGTTGTATTACAAACTGGAGAGATTTTTAATCTAACAATCATCCAGACCTTAAACAGAATTTTGTGGACCACTATAATATTAGTGTTCTTTCGCATTTATAATTAACAAACTGTGGCTGTGAATGGTACATATAGTAAATGTATTTTTTATAATACCACGACAAATAAGTACGGTAACGTCAAAATACACTATCATGAGTGTTTCTCAGCACACCAGCTGTTTCGTGTTCCGAGTGCCAAATGCTGATAATCAGAATCAGACCTAACAGTCACAAACATATTTCTGACCCCACACTTCAAGTCTTGTGTCGTGGGTATCAGAAACTACGAGAGACTTTTCGGTCTCACAAATACCCAGACCCGAAACAAATATTCGTGGATCATTTGTCTCGGTGCGGGAATCGCACTCGTGGGCCGTGGCATCTCGTTTCGCAAGTTAAGCTAATACAAACATGAGGTAATGTACATACATAACCATGTATGTACCAGTGGCGGTACTTTCATAGAAGCCCAAAAGCCCAGTTTGCCTCCAAAAATTTCGAATAAGTATCTTTAAGCAATTCGACATATAAATAGGAATATCCTAACACCACAATAAACAATTATAAACTAGACATTACACAATTAATATGTAACGCTTTTGGGCTTCTATGTAGTACTACTACATAGTCTAGTACCGCCACTGATATGTACGTATCATCATCAGGCAAAAGAGGTCCACTGATGGACATAGGCCCCTCCCAATGACTTCCTTTACTAGGTCGTCTGACCACCTTGTGGGTGGACGTCCCACGCTGCGCTTTCCAGTATATATGTATGTATTTTGTTAAATATTTCATGCAACAAATTCTTCATTGACTATCAAGATCTCAAAAATTCTTAGTCTTAGTCACAAATTTTACAATTTTAAATTTACTAAAGATATGACCACCCACTCTATGTTTCTGATCTCTCCAGTCTTATTAGATGGCCTGGAAGAAATCGCCGATAGCGATAAGGCCGCCATTTGTGACACTACGATATTAAGTTGTGACCAGTAAACAATGTTGTTTCTATTTTTAACCTACCATTTCTAAATAAAAAGATCTAGATCTGTTTCCATGGTAACCTAATAAACAACCACATCTTTAAATAAAACACATCCAAAGCAGACGTAAGTGACGTGATCGAAGCGAGGTCAGTTGTTCGCTGCCGGCGCGGAGATTAGCAGATCACGCCGCCCGCCTGGTCAGGAAGCAAATCCCTTAATGCGAACAAACTGTGATTTGTTAGCGGTGTTAATAACATTGCGTAGATGTTTTTAGGAAATGGTTAGGTTTTACAAGATCTTGTTTGATAATTTATTTTGGTAGAATATTCGTTTGTTATTAGAAACAAAAATAAGGGAGAAATATTTGTGTTATAAAACAGTGAATATATTTTTTAATCTCTCGGAAACTTAATAATTTTCCGGGATAAAAAGTTAGCTACAACTATTCTCAAGGACACATCTTAATTTTCCTAATATTTATGTGCAACATATTATACATACATACATAACCTCACGCCTGTATTCCCCGAAGGGGTAGGCAGAGGTGCATTTCTGCACCCACATTTCGCCAGGTACATACCTGACTGATACATATCAGTCCCACGTAATAGGGGACGAGCCTGTTGCCGTCTTTCGGGCACAATTCCAGACTCCGTTCTGCTACTGAGAATTTACTCCGTGCTGCTACTGAGAATTTATGTGCAAATTATGTGTAACAGTGTATGTCTTATGGCTGATGAGTAAGATGATTTTTTTTTGCCAAGACTTGTTCTAAAATTCAGGTAGGATTAAAAGATCCTCTTTTGTATAATTTTATTACATTATATAAAGTTAATACAACGTTACACAGCAATAACGTTTCAAAATGTCCAGTTGTTCGAATGAATATTAAAATCAGATCAAACAAACTTCCATTCTCATATGTATAAGTAATGTAAATTGAAAACTGCAACAGATTAAGCAGGGCTATTATGTAAATACACTTTACAAGTTATCAAAAAATATGACTTGCTGCAACCCTAGCACAGCGTTGGCAGCCCTACACATTAATATTTTAAATGCGACTTAAGAGCAAGAGAAAATATTAAAAACTTTTCAAACCCATAAATACATAAAAAGGCACTCAAAGTAAATACTTTTGAATCTTACTCTTAAGAAAGTATTAAGGACAAGTTTACTTATTAAAATGGATTTTTGGTTGAAAACTTTAATTCACATACGTACGTAGAACCCACATTCACTTCAATTCTTCATATGAACAGTTGTTTTATGACGTAACAGAACAATGAGGGAAATTACTTGGCAACAGAACTCTACTTGTTTATATTTTACGATCTCTGTTTCATTTTTAAATATATTTTTTTATTTTTGTGTACTTACGACTACCTTTCATTTATTTACCTACATATTCATCCTTGGTTGTCTATAAGAGATCGTCTTGTGCGATAAGACCGCCTTTTGTACTAATTTCGTCTAATATACTCCATAGTCTTTATCTCTTGTGAACGATGTTGTCGCCTTAACTATTTTGTAGAAATATGAATATAAATAAATAGTAAAAGGGTAGATAAATAGTAATTGATAAAATGTAAGTCGGTAGTTTGAGATGATATTGTCATAATTGAAATGTTATGGTGGGGCTGTTTCTATATAAGCACGTTCAGTGCCAGCAGGAGCGGATTGCTGTAACAAGTCTTCGGTTAAAAAGACCTAGATTATGTACCATAGTGTTATTGTATATATTATACTGTGTGACGTGTAATAGTTATGTTATATTGTGTAATTATATGAATATAAAGAGGTTGAGATAACAACAATAAAGTTCAAATAAATAAAACCCACACTCGAAACAAATGTTAAAATACAAAAAATACTTCGACATGACTGAATATAGCCTCTTGTTTTATATATAATCTCTTACATAATACTCTATTGAGACATCTAATATTTTCCCTCTCTTTCACCATCTAGTCTGGAACGCACATTTAGAACTTCTGCCACATATTCAAAATCGAATTTCACCAAAAAGAAAAACGACACTACTTATATTCATTCATACACGATTCGCCATCAACAAAACATAGGAAGGGCATTCTGATAAGGTTTGTAGGGAGGGTAACGAGTACAAAATGAGAGAATGTGTACAAAACGTAAAAACACAATATAAAATAAAATATAGTTGTATTTTTAATTTTACACACACATACATGTATACATGCATACAATGTACATTAAACAAATGCATATCTGAAAACAGTTGAGTAATCATAGAAAGTCAGAGTACTTTAATTAACAATATAATGTAATCATATAGCCATTTCAACAAGATAACACTTCAAAGCCATTCTAATGTATTGTCTTAATAAGCATCAGCAGCATTGTGTTCTCGATGAATCGATAGGCTGTCTATATTAGATACGAACTGTCAGATGAGAACAGTGTGTGTTGTTCAATGTCTTAGTATTTAGTGTCAAATGGATGAAATTGACACACAGAACGGGCACAAAAAATGGAACTTTTTAAGGCGACAGATGTACGTAATGTTCTGAAAAGCCACAGCGCAGTTCAAGCTGTTTTAACCAATATTGCGGATACAAATATGCGGATTATTCGGAATATGCATTCGGGTATCGACAGATATCCAAAGCACAGAAATGATGCTTGTGAATGATGACATAGTGTCGCGTTGTTCGATCAATATATCAAAAGTTGTTGTCATATGGACTATATTAAATTTTTCGTGTTAAAATTACTTTTGGGGTTGTATTTTTTTCATAACAAGCTGCACACTTACACCTACACTTGTATCTCCAAAGGGTTAGGCAAAGGTACATTTGGCATCCAGCAGGACAAAGGCCATATTTCGCTAATTATTTTAAGTCTAACATGACAGGAGGTAAAATTATCGCCAGTTTTCGCACATACCATATAGGTACCACTGCCATTTACGCGACTTTCATAGTTTTTCTTTTCTATTTCCACGCAAGATTCGTTCAAATCATCTTCAGTGTTAAACCGTAGTAGTAATGAAATAATGAAATGAAATAATATTTATTGAATCTATAAATGTCAAATATATCACTTAGATTCAGTCATTTCAAAATCTGTTCGGAAGGCAGTCATCACTAGAGAAGAACGGGTAAGAAACTCTAGTGTTGCTCTTTTCCAATCAAGAGATAGTTAACAATATTGATACAAAGACTAAATTTCCCGAATCAGAGCAATTCATTAATACAATCTCAGAATGTTATATTGAATATGAGGATAACATAGTCATCTTAAATGGAGAATCTGACATTTAACCAGGTTAAAAGTTCATTACATAGTACATTATAATATATCTAAAATGAAATTCCAACAATCTCAAAAAGTGTAAAATATATTTTAATTTGCTCTGAAAACCAGTAACGTGTCAAATAAACATTAATTATGTTCAATATATTTTTCATTATACAAACATAAGCAAACTCCTAGAAATTTAACTAAATTTAATGAAAAGAGCCTGACAAAACAGTAAAGAACGATTCATCATTATGAACCGATTTCAAAATATAGAGCTTAATAAAAGTAAATTCGCAGAATATTTAATGAAATATTCACGCTTCAATTAATAAAGAGAAAATTCAGGTGAACGTCGAGGCGTACTCTACATGCTCTATATTTTAAGGCTACGAGATAGATAGAGCCGCTTGGATCTAACAACGAAATGAACAAAAGCCTTATACACTTTTATTTAGGAATAACAAATTGAATTGGAAATTACCTCGTTATAATAATGTTAAAAATTAAAATTTCGGGTAAAATATTATCACAACAGCTAGGTTTTACTTAATCGTACAAGAGTACCCTAAATTTTGTTTCAAAAAAGTAGCATTTGGTAAGGCATTTTTTTTATTCCTATTTAATATTATGGCGCGGAATCGATGTATTATTATAGTTTTAAAATAAAAGTAATGAGAAAATTATAATTAATTCATACTATCTATCCATTTCAAGTTACTCTAGTAAATAATAAATATACCCAGACCCAAAAGAAATATTGGAGGATCACAAATATTTTATAAAAAAAAGCAAGAGGGTTTGAAAGTTTATTATTAAACTATTCCGTCACCTAAATTATCATAATCATCAGCCCATTTATGTCCCACTGCCGGATAGGGGCCTCCTATACAACTGAAAAGGGTTTAGGCCTTAGTCTACCACGCTGGCCTAGAGCGGGTTGACGGACTACACACCTAAGAAATTCCTAAGAACTTTTAGGTGTGCAGGTTTCCTCACGATGTGTTCCTTCACCATCTCAGTAAGTGATTATAATTCATTGTGGATACACACACAAATTACAAAGTCAGAGGTGTGTGCTTGGGGTTTGAAGAGGGGGTTTGAGATTCTCGACCATGCTCCTAAACCTCGAGGCCTTCACTACTTTTTACTTATGTAAAATACGAATGAATTTACACGTAAAAAATATTAAGAAAAGCAAAACGGTTTCTGTACTTCACTGGAATCTAAGCTAACAAGTCTTAAATTAAATTTTAAATCTTGTTAGATAAGCAGAATTTAATATGTATATCCCACAGAATTTAAACTCGCCTCTTAAATAATTGGTAATGGTAATTTTGGTTAATGATAGAGATAAGAGCTTTTTATAACGAAAAAAAATTATTGCTCTATTCTGTGAATCTCTACGCCAAATTGAAACATATAAAACATAGATGTTATACCCGCTGCTAGAGTATCACAGGTAGAGCTATGTAGAAAAATAATTTCAAAAGCAATCATAAAACAACAAAATTATAAAATGTGATTTCAACTGTGACTCTACTTTATAGAATCAAGAAATACAGTAAGGAGAGCTGTTAAAATAGAGCTACTAACATCAGCGTGTAACGTTAAAAAAACAGGCAGTAAGTATTGAAATACGGACTCTATTTTTATGAATGCCATAACCTTTAGACTTAACGGCCGTAATGTTATGGAAGGCGCGACGTAAAAATAATCTTGACCTATTTGCATATGTTATAGGAGAATGAAGACACTATAAAATACATACATACATAAACTCACGCTTGTATTCCCTGAAGGGATAGGCAGAGGTGCATTTCTGCACCCAAATTTCGCCAGATATGTATTAGTCCCACGTAATAGGGGGCGAGCCTATTGCCGTTTTTTGGGCACATTTCCAGACTCCGTGCTGCTACTGAGAATTTCCTAATGGAAAAACCCAGTATCACTACAAAATGTAATAATGTATTTTTATTTTATTCATAAAAGTAATTTTCAGCTCAATATTTTACAACTGCCGTTTAATAATGATCAAAAACGTTGTGACATAGAAGTTTTTTTTTTCTCGTGTATATGTATCTAAAAGTAATAGGAGATTATTGGCCTCGGAACATTATTTAATCATATAAATATTTGTTTTGTTACATACTCATGGCCTCCGAGAGTCTTCCATGAAAATTGTAAATGATAAAATTCATAATTACAATTTTTTTTATTAAACTACTTCAAAAATAATAAAATAAAGAAAACATTTCACGTTGTCATTAATAGAATAATTTTAAAATATATAAAAAACGCACATAACACAATAAACACACATAATAGGTGCTAAATACTTTGAATATAAAAATAAAATTAAAAGGAACTTTCCGGCTTAAACTTTACGGATCCAAAGCAAATATTGTTTACTGTATATAATGATCACTTGTCATGGATAAAATTTGATGGATATATGGAAATTGGATTCTCGACTTCCCTCTTCGTTGCCGAGCTTTCTTAATGATCTACAGTGATTTTTAATAATATTGCTTGTTTATTTAAGCTGAATGAATATATTTGAATGTTTTTTCATCATTCAGTTCACGACAATTAAATGGTTCAAAATAAAATTATGGATCAGTAGAAATTTTATTAAGAAAATGTCTTCTAAAACTATATTAATTTGTATAAGAGAGCTAGCGATAAGGCTATATATCTCTTAAGTTGTATGTCATTTATGTTATATTTCCTGGTATAGTGTACAAAAAAGTACATAAAATAAATTAAATAAATAAGAAAAAAAAAGATAGACTAAGGTGTATTACCATAACGGTAAATTATATGAGGTCCCTGTGGAAGTCATTAAGAGAGGCCTATGTCCAGCAGTGGACTTCCATTGGCTGATGGATGGATGGAAATTATATGATGAAAGTAAGTGAAAAATTGTGAAACAGTATTTTATAAATTTCTCAAATTTCAAACTTAAAACGAAAGAGTTTTTAACAGCATATAAATAGCAATTAACAATCGTTTCCCGGCTTTTCGATTAAAAATTATTCATTTAAATTAATGCTTGATAAATGTCCAATCTACAGCGTGCTACGTGTAGCACTGCTACGTCAAGTGCTACGTTTTGTTCGTAGCTATATCGTAGAACTGCGTTACGAAGTTAAAAATAGTATTGGAAGGAAAATGTTATTGGTTCCAGCACTCATTCTTATTTCATAAATAGTAAAAAATATTATAGAGTTAAGTTATTATGTAATTTATTTAAAAAGCCGTATTTAAAAGAGCGTTAATGCAATGAGTAATAGTAAAATATAGTTCCGGTTCTATTTCAACGTTAATAATTTTAAAAATGTCTAAGTCTTTTAATTAAATCAAGATTTATATTTTTTATATCGACTGTAATATATTACCTCCCTAATTAAGCTAGCTCCAAGTTGTCTTCTAGTTCTTTTATACACATAAATATTCTAGAGCACATCATTTTATTTACCGTATTAAAACTATGTGCTTAATTTTGTCTAAAACTCTAAAATACGGTGTCAAAATACTCATTCAGGAACACCCCTAAATTAATTTAAGAAAGTATTCAATCACGTTTCCCCCTACATAACGTAATTTCAAACCACTAAAAACATCGACGAAATCCCATTTTAAATGCCCTAATTTCCTTTGAACGTTTAATCGGTAAATTATGTCGAAAAACATTGCCACTTACCTGTATTCGTCACGCACTAATCTACCACTAAACTTATCTTACACTTAGAATTATTCAAGTAATTAAGTTAGCACTAAGTGACAAAACGTTCACAACCACGTCATATACACCAACACAACACAAGCACGAGTTTTCGTAATTTTACAATTTATACAATGACAATACAGCACGGGCGCCCGTCACGCGTGATCGCGCTCAACTGAGGCTAGCTCCAACTTCGACGACAGAGATGGCTGTTGTCTGTCTCTTTCTCACGCAAAGGAACTGTACTTAAAAGAATTCTAAATTTAAATCGTTAATAAATATGATTAGAGATACATATATCGGAGTGATAATCTTGTTTGATTTCCTTTTCGTTTTTTTAACACGATCGTGACGTAGTTAGCGTTGTCTGAAGTATGAACAAAATTGCGAGTGAATTTGCGTGACATTTTTTATTTTTTTAATAAACGTTTCGGACAGTAGGATATGGACAGATGTTTGTTACAAATATTGGCGCGTGGGACAACGAAAACACGAACTTTTAACTCTGAAAACTAACTGGCCTTTGGGCTGATATAATTGACAGTCAAATATTGGTCTAACATATCGGGCAAAACGCACCTGTATATTTACTTTTAAGCGTAGAATGGGGTGATATATGTTATTTTTTTTAACTAGAAGTATAAAACTCAAGGTTACATCATGCGAAATAAGTATATGCCTGATGATGCGATGGTTATTTTTCGGGCAATTCATATACGTACTACTGCCATTTACAAGACTTGTCTTTGCTTTGATTGTTCTTTAGCCTTTTAATATTCCACGCAAGCCTAATAGTGCATTATAGGCTCCACTCCTATTCCGTGGGATTTAAATAAATTTGACAGCCCCGTGACGCAGTTAGCTAGACACCAGCTTGCGAAACGAGAGGCCGCGGGTTCGATCTCCGCACCGAGACAAATGTTTGTGTGATCCACATATATACGTAAGGTAAGACCGTAAAGTCTCTCGTAGTTTCTGATACCCACGACACAGGACTTGTATTCTAGCCCAGTGGCGTGCCATAGGAGAGGCCTATGTCCAGCTGTGGACGTAAAAAAGGACTATATGGGTGTATTTATTTAAATTTAAACTAGTGAACCTTGGATGCAAACGTGTCTTTACACCTTTGCCTTTCCTGTTAGTAACGCAGCCGTGAGTAGTCATGTATGTAAGTTTTTAATTAAAAAAAAAACATATTATTTCAGTCTCATGTAAAAATCACATGCAAATTCCTCTATATTCTTCCCTTCTTTTATTGATCATACTCTCAACTATTCTCGGCTCACAAGCTGATGTGTGACGCGTGTCTCTACATGTCATTCGCACTATTTCCAGAGATGTCACATAACTTTGTCACGCCGCCCTTTTCGCCAATAATACTGTCACTTACTAGGTGCAAAGTGGGATCTGAGTACTTTTTTGACGTGTTGAATGTTTGTAGTATTCATATGTAGATAGGGGTGTAAGTGGGTTGAACTAGGCTTGTGGTTTATAGAGATTATATTTGTCGAAAATTAAAGTCAGTGGTACACAAATCCAATGTTTTAAAGTATAATACTAAAGAATTGGCCTCTAGGTTTAGGCGTGCTTTCAAGAATCTCGATGGTCGTGCGTTCAAACCCCAGGCACACACCTCTGACTTTTCGAAGTTATGTGTGTATTCACAATGAATTATCACTTACTTTAACGATGAAGGAAAATATCGTGATGAAACCTGCACACCTAAAAGTTCTTAGGAGTTTCTTAGGTGTGTAGTCCGCCAACCCAAACTAGGCCAGCGTGGTGGACAAAGACCTCTCAAGATTAGAGGAGGACCGTGCCCAGCAGTGGGACGTATATGGGCTGATGATGATTCTCCATTAAATTAGGAACTAAATAACATACTACTATAACTAAACCAAACAATAATTTTCCAACAACTGCGAGTCACAACGAATAAAATAAATAATTTAAAATCCTACCCACGTTGCTTAGTGAAGTTGTAAATTATTCCATATAATGTACATATAAACATGTTTTAAAATAAACACGAATACTGTGGCCTGATTTTGTGATATTATGTTTTCCAACACGTAAACATAGCATGAATAATAAATCAGCGTTACACTGAAATTTAATTCTTTCGCCCTATTTTCATAACGTCATGCATACATAGTATTGGATAGGCAGAGGATTTAGACCTCTAGTTTGTTATATCTTGCTTAACAATTTTAGGTTTTATCACCTTTAGTAAACGTTTCCGAACGAACCTTACGATTCAAAAGCTACCAATTATCCACATTACATAAACTCACGCCTGTATTCCCCAAAGAGGTAGGCAGTGGTGCATTTCTGCATCCACATTTCGCCAGGTATGTATCAGTCTCAAGTAATAGGGAGCGAGCCTATTCCATACTCAGTGCTGCTACTGATATTTTACTGATACAAAACCCAATAACACTGCCCGACCCGGGACCTATAGATCGCAGTCAAAACCAACCTATTGTGAGTATAAAATGGCTGATATAGTTTATTTATAATATTGATTTCACAAAAACGAAAAGGATTCGAACCCACGACGTCTAGAATCCACCCGTAAACAATTAGACCATCAATATATACCAATACAAAGAAATAACTCTTCAACAAAGCGTTACAAAAACCTACATGCAATCAATAAGAATTCGTATCATCAATTACTTGAAATAAAGCACAACGGAACATACCAGAAAAAGGGCTGACAATACACATATGCCATTCTAGAATCCATTTCCCAACAAATGCCAAAACAATAAGGTCTAAAATAGCGTATCAACACGCACACGTTTAGGAAATATGAAACGGCCGAGATAAAGTAAAAAATATTCCAATTTCGGAAACAGATTGCGGGCGAGGCTATCCCTTATAAATATATTAAAAGAGGAAATTATGAGTAACAGGGCATGTGTTTGGCTTAAGCCTTTTGAGTTCGCTCCTCGCACGAAAGATCCTTTGAATGCGTTCGCTCAATCAAGCGTGGTTGAGGTCACTTTTAACGTCTTGGCGAAATCTGCCCTAGATAACCCAATGGGCACGGGATGGCGAAAACTATAATGTTAACCTTTCATTAAATGTGTCTTGTTAATTTTAAGTTTAGATAAGTGACTATGAGGTAGCTAGTGATAAGAAACGATCCAGGGAAAGTATTTATATCGAAACATTAAATCTACGTGCTTTACAACACATTCATTCATAAGTAAATAGTTATTTATGTCTTTTTGAATTGAAATATTATATTTCATTAGAGAAGACATATTTAAACAAATATTTTAAAAGAAATAATTACATATCCAAGAAATCTCCGCTTTTTTTCAAATGTATATCTGTCAATGTACATATAGGTACGCCTGTATAAATAAAATAAATAAATACACCTAACAGTCACATACATAGTTCTGACCCCACACTAGGATACAAGTCATGTGTCCTAGGTATCAGAGACTACGAGAGACTTTTCGGTCTCACAAACACCCAGACCCGAAACAAATATTTGTGGATCACTCAAACATTTGTCTGGGTGCGGTGATCGATCCCGCGGCCTCGCGCTGCACGAGCTGATGAAACGCTTGAAACGCGTGAAACTTCTAGCCGACTACGCCACGGTGCTGTCATGATTAATTGAAATATTATATTTCATTATAAAAGACAAATATTTAAAAGGAATAATTACATACCTATCCAAGAATTCTCCGCTTTTTTCAAAGGTATATCTGTCAATATGCATATTTTCACGCCTGAGTCCCTAAAATGATAAGCGGAGATGAACAGATTTATAAAACCTCCTTTCGCTAACTGTGTTAAGTCCTACTTAATAGAGGACGATCCGATTGACATTTATTCTTCTGATTGAGGATGATGATAGCCGGAAATTGAACAAAGGACCTCATAATCTTGTATTCTCGCACGTACAATTTTTAACCACCCAACCAACAAGCCGGCACAATCATAAAATAAATTATTAACTGTTATAATAAACAATATTAGATAGTCGCAATATAAAAGAAACAAATGAAGATCAATTTCTTATTTTATACTTTTAGTATAACATACTAGGAAATAAATATTTATAAGGCAAAAAATGCAGCAGGTAAATCAAAGACTTTGTTTAGTAGTAGCGGCAGTATATACATAGCTATAATATGATAGCAAGAAATATGTATGTATATGTGTATAATAAGTGTTAAACCCGTCATAGTCATCCACGCAATTGTAAGATCAGCTACTATGTTATCTGGTAAGCGAAAGCCGACACATCGAAGTCGACTGTTTAGAGACAGGCTTGTCCTGCTAGTAGTCATTATTTTGACCAGACTGCACTTACCAACAGATGCCGTCCTAAATCCGAAAGAGTTATGAATTCGAACCGTAGCTTATTTCCTGCCTCCCCCAATGGGAGATAACGCGAAGTTACGTATGTATTTAATACATTTCATCATCAGCCCATATACGTCCCACTGCTGGGAACGGGCCTCCTCTAAAACTTAGAGGGTTTAGGCCTTAATCCACCATCCTGGCCTAAAGCGGGTTGGCGGACCACACACCTAAGAAATTTCTAAAAACTTTTAGGTGTGCCGGTTTCATCACGATGTTTTCCTTCACCGTTAAAGTAAGTGATAATTGATTCTGAATACACACATAAACTCGAAAAGTCAGAGGTGTGCTCCTGGGGTTTGAACCTGTGACCGGCGAGATTCTCGACCGCGCGCCTAAACCTTGTGGCCATCACCATTCTACACTATTACTATTTAATATATTTAATTATAGCATAAAAATACATTTAATCTGCTATTAATAGCGGTCCTGCTACCATTTAGCATATCGCTATGAATGAAACAAACTATCTCTATTTAGATACCCAAAACTGTCCAGAGACCCTGACCTTCAAAGAAAACCACTATAAAACGCAAACGTGACCTTTCTCCAACTCTCTTCAATTTGAATTGGCTAAACGCAACAACATTGGGAGGTCGGCAGCCAATTTAGACGGGTCTTCGTATTGGCCACTCAATTAATCGTAAAGATTGGGTTGGCCCTTCAGGCCGAGCTCGGGGTATCTCGAGGAGGCTCAAGGGCCCTCCAGCAGGCTCAAAGCCACTTATAACCCGCGCATAACACACGAAAGATAATATACTTGTATCTGTCATTCTTGAACCGATTGGTATATTGAATATGTTTGGGTGTTTGTGGATCTTATAGTGGAGATTCTGTTAATACGGTTTTGCGAAGTCGTGATGGCCTCGAGGTTTAGGCACGCGGTCGAGAATCTCGACAGTCGCGGGTTCAAACCCCAGGCACACACCTCTGACTTTTCGAAGTTATGTGTTTACACATTGAATTATCACTTGCTTTAAGGGTGAAGGAAAACATCGTGATAAAACCTGCACACCTAAAAGTTCTTTGCAATTTATTGGGTGTGTAGTCCGCCAATCCGCACTAGGCCAGCGTGGTGGACTAAGGCCTAAACCCTCTCAGTTGTAGAGGACGCCCGTGCTCAGCAGTGGGACGTATATGGGCTGATGATGATGATGATGATGATTAATAATCTATACAATCTGTACAATATAAATTATTAAATACTTGAAGCGAATCATACTTTGGGCTGTAACCTAGCAATCAACTAAGAAATTCGCCGCTTAATGTTTCTGAGAAAGCATTAACTACATAAATGTTCATCACTGGAGACTACGAAATTATTGATTTGAACATTCCGCAAATGACTGCGAATACATTGGGTTTAGATCTATTAAATTATCTATCTTCAAGAAAAGAGACAAATTAATAAATGCCATTATTAATTTTTAAATTGATATTTCGTGTTGCTGAGGGAGTTTCTTGCCGTTTCTTCTCCACAGCGAAAACCAGTTTCGAAGCGGCAATAGCTTAAAATCTATGATTCACAGGCACTTGTAAGAGTCTATTTGAATAAATATTATTTTTACTTCGACTAAACTATTGGTACTTTAATATATATAGTATGTAACTTAATCTTATATCTTTAAATGAGCAATTCTTGTGTATATATATATATATATATATCATCATCATCATCATCAGCCCATATACGTCCCACTGCTGGGCACGGGCCTCCTCTACAACTGAGAGGGTTTAGGCCTTAGTCCATCACGCTGGCCTATATTTATATATATATATATATATTTATATATAATTGGAATCTCGGAATGGGCTCCAACGATTTTCATAAAATGTAGTATATAGGGGGTTTCGGGGGCGATAAATCGATCTAGCTAGGAATCATTTTTAGAAAATGTCATTTGGAAGAAAAATAACAAAAATCAACTGAAAAATATGACTCTTCCTGACATCTATTTGCGAATATTGGCGAATAATAATACTATTTTTTGTGACCAACTAATTGCTTTAACGACACAACAGCAGATGGCGTTGTTAAGTAACATTATTCATATTTCATCATTTTATTAGTAATTCGAACTTAAATATAATTTCCAAAAAACACAATTTAAAAAAAACCGAGCAATGCTCGGTCATCCAGGTACTATAATAATAAATTCCATAAGACTGATGCTAGAGATGTAGCGCGAATTCTCCTGTTACAAAGATAAAAACAATATTGAAATGAAAAGACAAGACGATTGATAAAAGCTGAGAATAAATGAATATAATATAACACTTTCATCTAGTTTGGATAGACCTAAGTCTACAATTAATAAAGTTAAAGTAAAAATTAATAATTACGATTAAACTTTGCTTAAAGTGTTTGTTTCCGTTCATTTACATTGTAGACAATTCTGAGAAGCCTGTTATCGGCAAGCAGCAAAAACTAAGCCCAAAGTTATTGGCTTCAAAGACAATGGAATACCTTGATTTTCTTAGAAAATACGTTTTATATCAAACGTCTTCAAATCATAAGTTTATTTCATTCACAATAAAACTATAGACAAAAGCTGCCATAAAATTGTTATCTACCTTCATAAAACGCGAACAATTTCTCCAATAAAATAAACAATAATGACTTGTTATAAATTCACAGTTCACAGTTATTGGTTTTGCAAACAGAATGACTGAAGGCACAGATGTTGTTAAGAGTGTTCAGGGCACGTTTCGATTCGAAGTACGTGACAATGGCCCGAAATAATCTTCTGTCTTTAAAAGATAATTTTATAAGGCTTCTACAAACGTTACAAAATAATTGACAAATATTAAAAATGTATAGGAATATTGGAAGGAATTGGATTGGAGGAATATTTAACATATATTAAACGGATACTGTAGTTTTTATCTAAAAAAAATACGAAATATAAAATAAAGATAATCTAGACTATTTTTTCCTATCTTGGAAGTTGTTAGTATCTTAACAAATAGTCGAAGAGCAGGAGGCCAAGTTTAATTGATAATATTTAGTATTTTTTTTTATCATTGTTTATTTCGGGGTTTTTATCAAAAAAGATATGACAACCCCATCTTATATCTTTTACATAATTATATCTACATGTAACTAAATAACATACTAAGAGTAAACTTATAATTATAACAATAAAAAGTATACTTACAATATACATATACTTATATTAACAACAATAACGAGTAAAAAAGATGCATGGAACGCTGTTACTGGATGAATTTAATTGATTAGTTGGCATAACCGTATAGCTATATCAGACTTGGGATTAGCTAAAATGCTTTGGATCCAGCCTACATCCAACAAATATTTAGTAATTTGATTGTTTATATTTAAGTTCAATAAATAACTCAAAATCACAACAAATATATAAGCCGAAGCAACATAGCAACTGCATGTGTCTTGGAAACTATATTATTACTAAAAACTTTTACATGGCTTTTCTAACTTGTTATAGTCCACATAAACATTACTCGTCAAGTCTGCATTAAACTTTGCGCCGTCCTTAATCGTCAAGACATCCAACTTGCTCGAATCGTTAATACTCAATGTTATTTTGTCGTAACGATTGTCGCCATCAACCGGACTGGGCTCCTCAACAAATTACATAAAATCCCATCCACTTAATCACACGTGCAACTTTTTGATTGCTCTCTAAAATAAACGTAAATTTTACGGCCACAGTAATAGACTTTAGTCAAGTTGAACGCTTAGATCAAGAATTAAGTTTGCTAAACTGAAAACAGCATCATTAGAGCGTTCACCGTCGGAGCGACGGCAATGCATGCACCTGGTATAGTTTATTACATTCTTCACAGTACAATAACCTGCATTTATAATACGAATGAAGAAGTGACGACCTCGAGGTTTAGTCAGATCTCGGCAGTCACGGATTCAAATCCTAGGCACACACCTTTGGCTTTTCAGTTATTTTTGTATATATAATGAATTATCACGTACTTAAACGATGAAGGAAAACATCGCGAGGAAACCTGCACACTTAAAGCTACTCGTACTTAGGAATTTCATGCTTATTGCACTTTAGTCGATTTCCTTTGTACGTAAAAAAATGCTTTAAGCAACTGATGTTAAAGTTATACATAAAAGCGTGTTTTTATCGCAAAATTAGAATTTAATCATGCCTAAAATATCACTTGAAATGGCATTAAAGTAATAAACGTCGGTAACAAAACCAACTCACAAATCAGCCCCCCATCGATTCATAAACAAAAGTTTCTTATAACTATTCCGCGGTAGTTACCCAATGCATTATTAATATGAACCCGCCCGTCCGCCTAGATCCAATAAAACAAGCGAAACTCGACGTGGTGAAATTAAATTTTCAAGCGTCTGCCTCAAAATGCTGCAGTCGAAGTGTGACGAAGTTTCGCCAATACACAACAAATGTTGCAACTTGCCTGCTATGTTCTTCGACGTGCTATTATGACTAACTGCGCGTTTAACACTCGCTGTTAACTTCAGCTTAGACGTTGTAAAATGTATATTGTGGAAATGTACTTTCTTGAATGGTTATGCCTCTTAATTTTGATGTCGCCGTGGAATTATAGAAAGTATATTGTGCCGTGCGATCTAGGGGTCTTTCCCCGTTCTCGGAGGCGCAACGGGCGGCTGCGGAATTACGGTGGGCGCTTCTCGCCCACGTACCGTGGTCGTCCCACTTGGCGCGGAGATGGCCACCGAGGGGTTTTGGTCGGTATGCCGGTTAAGGAATTTTGTTAGGGACCCAGACCGGCAACCTAATTTGTCATAATCTCTCAACGAAATTAATCAGAAATAATATACAGGAGGAGTTTACAACCTCTTAAATCTACAACATGCGTAGCATACTTGACAGCCCCGTGGCGCAGTTGGCTAGACACCAGCTTGCGAAACGAGAGGCTGCGGGTTCGATCCCCGCACCGAGACAAATGTTTGTGTGATCCACAAATATTTGTTTCGGGTCTGGGTGTTTGTGAGACCGAAAAGTCTCTCGTAGCTTCTGATACCCACGACACAGGACTTGTATCCTAGTGTGGGGTCAGAACTATGTATGTGACTGTTGGGTGTATTTATTTATTTATATTTATTTATTTATATATTTATACTACGATTCACACACAATTGACCGTAATTGCATCTTATTGACCATGGTTGCAGATTACCGATGTATAGGTACCTAATTACCTACACTTCCAAGAAACACGAAACTTATCGGTTCACGTAACGTGAAACCAGAAAAATATCACCACACACAAGGTTTCCATTAACTCCAATAACTTTTTTCAATATTTAACAAAATGTGAAATCAATGTGAAACTCCTCGGAAGGTAGGATATAAAAAAATGCTTGCACTTAGTGGTCAGTTGCCTACAAAAATCAATACCTCTAGTATTTTTATTCAATTTAAAAAACTGCTCATATTGTTGTACCTGCATTTTCAATTGACGCGTGTGGTTAAGAAATCCCGGGTTTGATTCACGCATCAAACTATACAGATCTGACCAATACAACCAGGGGGATACTAGGTATATATATAAATACATATATATAATACTACTGCCTCGTGGTCTAGCGGTACAAGTATGTGCCTTGAGATCTAGAGGTCCTGGGTTGGATTCCCGGGTGGGGCTAAGTACTATTGGGTTTTTCCATTAAGAAATTCTCGATAACAGCACGGAGTCTAGAAATGTGACCGAAAAACGGCAATAGGCTCGCCCCCTATTACGTGGGACTGATACATACTTGGCGAAATGTGGGTGCAGAAATACACCTCTGCCTACTCCTTCGGGGAATACAGGCGTGAGTTTATGAATGTATGTATGTATACAATATAAATATGTACTGTTAGCCATGAACCTCCTCCAAGACTAAGAGGTGTAAAGCCTTAGTCCTCTCTGGTCTTGTGCAGGTTACCTTATTCTTTATGGAGAACTTGGTAGTCAGAGAACTTGTAACTTTTGGTATGTCAGTAAACATACTTATTTATAGGAATAGGAAGTTTACATTAACCATACATTAATTGACAAGGTGGTCGGATGAACTAGTAAAGGTTGCGACGACGGGATGCAGGCTGCTTCCAACAGGTCCCACAAGTCAATGGGAGAGGCCTATGTCCAGTGGGCCTCTTTCGTCTGATGGATGGATGAAATTGACAGTTTCTACTACTGCTCAGTATCTCATTAATATTGATGAAGATATAACAGGGTCAGGAGAAGGGTAGTACATAAAAACAAACAATAAATACAATATGAAATTTAATCGGGGTCAATTCAGTATGAAAGTACAGGTTCTACAACTATGCTTACTCTATTCACTTATTTTGTGCCTTCAAAGAGGTAGATTATGCTACCATTCTATTTCTTCATTTTTAACTAAAAAAATTGACAAATTTGTAAGTTATTAATGCTGTTAAGTTGTTGCACAACAAGTAAATATTAAAAACCATAAAGAAATCACACAACTATTTGCTGTTAAATTAGAAAAGAGTTAAATTGTAAGAAACAGATTTAAGTCCAAAATTAGTTTTACCATCTTAAATACCATCTATGTAAGAGAATAACTATTCTAATTTAGTTTAAAATTATAGCTGTATATAATTTTTTTTATAAAGTATGCTTAAGATATGAAGCTAATAATAATCTAATAAAACAAATCCTACTTTATTTAGACAAATTGTATAAGTCTAGTTTTAGTATATTTTTTTTTGACTGACACAAAAGTAAAAGGGACCAAACATCTAATAGTTAAATGTTATAGAAGATATATAGGAAAGTCCCATTTAATAAACTTTTAATATTAAATAATGTTCTTTATAGGGCAATGTAACGAATTGGCAAGTCAAGTCCCATATTCCTGTAAAATAGGCCATTCATTCCAGTTCTTGGAGAAAAGTATCTTCGCAACACTTCTCTGACCTCAGCCACTGTTATAGCAGGAACTCCTTCATACCCTGATTTGATATACACAGCATTGCTCAAGCTGACCGGATTACAGAAATGGCCTCCTTCAAACTTACTGAATGGATCTCCATATTTCTTCTTGGCATCTTGACGGATCAAGAAAACGGCATCTACAATCTCTGCAACAGTTTCATATGCCACAAAGCATAGGACTTCTAAAGCGGATTGGGCAAATTTGAGTTCTTTAGTAGGATTCAGCCACCTTTCTAATTTAATGTACCCTTTACCGATACCATATCCAGACCGGAATGAACTGCATCTGGCTTTGTGATATGCTTCATACTTCTCAAATGACATGGATTCAGTTATTTTTGCTGCCCTCAACTTCCTTGTGTAATCTATGGTGTCGAATTTAATTCGGCTTATTTCATCAGCTTCGTCCAAAGATTTGATAACATCTATGTGAGTCCTCTTTTTCTTTATCATAGGATCCTTTTCATCTTCAAGAATAATATTTGACATAACTGCGTCAGCGGCTGTGGCCAATTGACATTTTTTATCAATGAGATCCAATTTTATTTGATAGTCATGAAGGCGTCTCAGCTTAATAATATTACGCCGCATGAGAAATATTAGCTCGTAGTTTGTTATAGACTTACTGCCGCGTAAGTTGCAATAATGCACCGCCTCTTGAATCATAGATCTTAGCTGTTGTAGAACAATGCTTTCGACTAGTACAACAGTGGCAGCGTTTGGATTAGGATTGTCTCCAAAGCCGTGCATCATGTTTGAAATCTCCTTTTGGAAATTAGTTACTTCGCCCGTGGCGTCTACTGTGAAATATGACACCATGTTTTTGTTTACGGAAAAACTTTAAACATATATCGTCCTAAGTCGGCCAAATTATATTATCACAAAACAATAAAACAACAACGAGTAAAACCTCCTATGTAGGATGTAGGCTTGGCGAACTGTCACAATATAAAACTAAACGCTCCAACATTTTTATTATAATTTACAATTAGGAAAATGTCTACTTGAGATAAATGATACGTTAAACATATTAATGTCATTTAAATTATTTTATAAATAACACTAAAATTATCGAATAAATAAAAACAAATTATTCACAAGTTAGTGCATTACCTAAACGCAAACATATCAGCTGACTGTCAAAAAAGTATAGATAAGACATAAGCCATAAATATTAAATAAGGCTAGAATAACAATTCCATGTGAAAAATTCATAACATAATTTTGTTGACCTTACTAAATGTTTCATAATCATTTCATGACCGCATAGTAATTCGGTGGTAGTACTGATAGTAATACTGTTTTTTTTAAACATGAATTTATTACGAATTTTACCAAATCATTCAGTGAAATCAAATTTGTTTCATCATATAAGGTTTTTATCGTGCTGGTCATGTGGAAAGGACCCAGAATCATTGGTTTCCAATCTGTTCTGTTCAAATTGCAATGCATTACAACATCCTAAGAAAGATGACAATTATTTCAATTTGATGGGAGTGAAAGAAACATACGATTTGGACGAAAATGAATTGGCAAAAAAATATAAGGACTTACAGAAGTATTTGCACCCGGATAAGTTTGCTAACAGGTAGGTATTTGAGTTTATGTAATGTTTTAAAACTTTTAATCAAGTAGGTAAGAATTACATCCATAAGCCTTTACTATCAAATAAAATACATGCTCGCCTTTGAATCACAGTTTATTCTACTAGTTCAGGAGTCAGGACATCATTGTCCTAACCAAAACTGGTAGTCATTTGCAAGTAGTGATTGTTAGACTTTGTTACATTATTTGTCCATTAATTGTAGGTGTCATACTTTTTTTGTATCTTTCATATTATATCTATAATAATGTTATAAATAAAGGTTTGTTTTAGTATGTTTGTAAAAAATAAAAACTACATAATATAATTCAATATTTTGTGGTATGGACATGGATGTGTATATAGTTTTTTTAGAATTTATTTATTTAATACAATTACACACGTACAGGACATACAAGTAGTAAAAAGTACATACATATACTCACACCTGTCTCCCGTTAGGGTAGGCAGAGACTATAGAGCGCCAAATGCCACGGTCCAAACACACCTCTTTCGCTTCCTCCACTGACATTATCCTCTTCATGCATGCACATCGGTTTCGAGGACTCTTTATATTGCCCTTTTTCAGTATATTACATATATGCTCTTTATAGGTGCACCTGGGCCGTCGTCGACCGACTTCGCCATTCACTTCCACACAGTAAATCTCTTTCGTAATTCTGCAAATATTCATCCTTTCAATGTGGCCAAACCATTTTAGCATCCCCCTTTAAATTTTAGTCATTACATTGACTTTCAAACCACATTTTTCCCTTATCACACTATTCCTCACTCTATCTACCAATTTCACCCCACACATGCTTCTCTAAAAGTATACAATGATAATGTATGCAATTAATTATTGACCCACAAGTAACAGTCTAAAATGGTCCCCTCACTAGGCAACCCTGTATTGAGGGGTCCCATTGTATCAACTATGTTAATAACATTGTATAGGCTAGGACTTTTTATCCCAATAATACAAAGTTTTCTCTTGGTATGAGCAAGTAATTTATAATAGTGCCCATGCAGAACTGGCCTGCACTGCTTTATTTTATATTTTTTAAATCCCTTTGGAATAATCACTAAAAAATAACAACATTGAATTAATATTTCTAAAGTGATGACATTATTTAAGAGTATTAATTTATTTCCATAACAAATCAATAATAATTAATTAGGAATAACATACATAGAATTTATATAGACTTTTTACTCAACACAAGTCCATTAATTTCCAGGCAAAAAGAAGAAATGGAGATTTCGGCAGAGTATTCATCTTTAGTCAATGAAGCTTACAATACACTGCTTGAACCATTGGCAAGAGGTAATTCAATTACTACTTACTTACTTTAACGGTGAAGGAAAACATCGTGATGAAACCTGCACACCTAAAAAGATCTTACAAATTTCTTAGGTGTGTAGTCCGCCAACCCGCATTAGGCCAGCGTGATGGACTAAGGCCTAAACCCTCTCAATGGTAGAGGAGGCCCGCGCCCTGCAGTGGGACGTATATGGGCTGATGATGATGATGAATTCAATTATAACCATGATTCCTTTACATATAAATTTAAGTAATGACTCATCATTATTTAAGTTTCTTTTGTTAAATGAAATGTCCCAAAAGATAAAAGTAATTTACATTGCTGAATGTTATAAGAAAACTCTAGGGCTATAAAACATTATCAAACATTAAATTGCAAAAATTTCGTATAAAAAACATTTACTGCCAGTCATTAACATAGGATGACATTGTACCAGCATCATATTATCTTTGGAATTGGGCAGTGGAAGTCCAGAGTGAAATATGTAGGTATTAAGTATTGTCCTGCCCTGTGGCAAGGGGGCGTTAGAATCCCACCATGGTGTCCCCTGCCTGTCGTAAAAGGCGACGCAAAGGGGCCCTTGGGGTCACTGGACGCGCTGCTGGGGGCAGTGCGTCCTCACCGAAAGTGTCCCCGAGACGGCCGAGACATTTTTGTCTCGGAGGCGCATCGGGCGGCTGTGGCATCATTGTGGGTGCCTCTCACCTACACACCGTGGTCGCCCCATTCGGCGCGAAGATGGCCACCGGGGGGTTTTGGTCGGTATGCCGGCATAGGGATTTTGTTAGGGACCCAGCCCGGCATTAACATCTGCGCGGACGTGACGTCGCCGCGCGCCGGGCTGGAAGGCCGGTGACCCCGACATACGCTTCTCGCCCCCCTCCCCCAGGGCGGGCGGGAAGTAGAGCCATAACCAGCTTTCCGCTCGAAAAAAAAAGGTATTAAGTATTATCAAGGCTTTTAAAATGTTTGGATTAATTATGTAAGAAGAGTAGCAATCACAACCGACCCCATGCAAAGAGTGGCCCTACTGGTGTAAACCTGCACAATCTCATCTCTGTTTTTTGCAGTCAACTGCACAATTAATCACTCACAACATTGCAACTTACAGATAAAAAATAAATGTATTGGGTATTGATTTTTTTACCACTTTAACTTTATTACCCATAGCAGATCAATGTCCTTTGGAGAAATTTGCTACAGGCCCTACCCTTCCTTTATCTGAAACTGCTCATGCTCCTGATTCTTGATGATTTCTGGTGTAGTTTTAGCATAATATTATATCTTACTGTGCAACGTAATTTCTAAATACACACATAACTTGACCTTGTGAGCCCACAGAACATGAGACTCTTATAGTCTTATCAAAGAATTTACTTATATTGCAGAAACAATGATGCAATTTTAAATTGAACTTCCTTACTTTTTCAAGGCATATATATGCTCCGCTTAAGAGGCAAAGAAATACCAGAAACCACTCAACTGGACAAAGAATTCCTAATGAAGATTATGGAGAAGAATGAAGAAGTGGAAAATGCAGAAACTGAAGAAGAAATAATGAAGTTAAATCAAGAGAATAAAGAAATAATTAAAGATCTACAAAAGAAGTTGTCAACGGCTTTCTTCGACGGCGATTTGAAGAGAGTACAAAAATTGTTGAGCTATATGAAGTATTACACTAGCATAGACAATCAGATACAGTCTGTAATACGTAGTAAAGGAATAATACGGTAAAGCAAAGGACAAAAAATCGATCAGTTAATGTAAATAACTATTAATTGTGAGAAAATATCTTAGAAACAAATTAAGACATATTTTGTGCCATTGCTTATTATAGAAATTACGAAACAATATTTTTGTCTTTTGTCTACATTATCATGTTGAGTGTTGACAAATACGTTATAATTTTACATTGACGTATTTAACCAGAGAAGTAGGCATAGACAATTAAGTGGTCCTAACTTATTTTTTTTGTCACATCAGAAATTCAAATATAGGTATTGTCATACATTTACGATAAATGTAATTCAAACAAAAAATGTTCCAAGCCACGTCATAGTTACTGACTATTAGGAAAAGAAAAAAATTACGATTAAAAGTAAAATAAAACATGTGATCTGATCGATGACCCGCTTTAAATAACGAAATTATAAGCTCAAAGCTTATTTTTTTTGGTAACTTTAAATTAAGATTTAATAGTTACAATGAATCTAAAGCATGACCGATTTCCTCCAGATCTTGCTTCAATAATGGCGAAAAATCGAAATGTGTTGCAATATTCAGAAGGCTTATAGTAGGTATACATGGGTATTATGTATGTAAATTGTTATTTATCATTGTATATTATAACATAATCACACGCGTATTATAAGCGAATGTAAAACATTTGTCAAATATGTGGGTCTTTAATGAAAGATAAAGCCAATAATGTGGCTGTGTTTAAATTATATAAAAATCTGTATTTAATAAATACAAAGTTAAGTTGATCTGTTTCATCGTATCTTTAATGATTATACCTATGTTGTTATTATTTGAAGTTTGCGTGTTTTTCTTTGATTAATTACATAAGTACACTCACACCTATTGTATCTACCTACAGTATAAGTGCTGCTACTGAGAACTTTCTATTAATGAAACCTACCACTGCTCAACTATTAAACCAGTCCCCAATTCATCTGAACGCATGCCGCAAATTTAAATTAAAAAAAATTACAGATCATTTATAACTTTATAGTCATTGAATACATCCCCATAAAGATGCATAATAATTAACTGATACAGACTTAACTATAAAGGATGTATTCAGACCATAGGTATAAAATATATGTGGTTGTTAGGAAAACGTCAAATTTTTTGTCGGGGTTTTTTTAACGCCATGGGATTTGTAATGACCTTAGCTATTACCTGCCTTAGTTTCCGATCACGGTCTGAATACACCCTGTATAAAAATGTAAGTAGAAAATGTCTGGGCACATTAACGACAAAACAACCTCGTGATTTAACCAACAAACCTCCAAGTCCCTTAGTAAATATTTTACATATACCGTCAACAACCCACTTAACAGCAGTAACTTAACAGCTTGCACTTGCAGCAGTGATGGCCTCGAGGTTTAGGCGTGCGGTCGAGAATTACATCGCGAGGAAACCTGCACACCTAAATTTATTAGGTGTGAAGTCCGCCAACCCGCATTAGGCCAGCGTGGTGGACTAAGGCCTAAACCCTCTTGATGATGAACCGACTTACTGTATCAACTAGGTATCACGTTAATTAAATGAAAAATAATATTTTTTTTGTTAATCTTTGTGTTCTAATTGTATTTGAAGCAAAAATTATTTAAAAAGAAAAACTAATTTAAGATATAACCCATTAATCATTTAGCGTGACATAACGAGACCGCCGTAACAAAAACGTAATTATAAATCTAAAGTCAATATTAGAGTTGATAATTAAAAACATCGAAACTATACCATCGTTTGTGTCTCTATAAATTTCCAAGCACTATCTCAGCGAACCAGTACCAGCATGATTGATGTTTGTAAAATTGAAAAACGGATCATTTGCATTTTAAATACTTGGATCTACGCGGATTGATACTTTAAATATACGAACATAGCCTTTTAAGAGAAGAAAGCTATTAAACTCCCATTTGCAGTAGGTATCATGAGTTATAATAATAATAATAAATAAATACACCCAACAGTCACATAGATAATTCAGACTAAGATACAAGATTTTGGGCCATGGGTTTCAGAAACTACAAAACTTTTTAGGTCTCACAAACACCCAGACCTGAAACATATATTGTGGATCACACAAACATTTGTCTCGGTCTGGGGATCGCACCGACCTGACTGACACTGCATAACCAACTGCGCTACGGAGCTGTATGCCAATGTTTAACACTAAAAAAACGCATAGGTAACTAAAACCGCTTCATAGCCGAATGCGAGGTAACATGGTGAAATGGTGAAAATTTGAAACTACTAGCTCCAGATTATTAATCATCATCATCATCATCATCAGCCCATATACGTCCCACTGCTGAGCACGGGCGTCCTCTACAACTGAGAGGGTTTAGGCCTTAGTCCACCACGCTGGCCTAGTGCGGATTGGCGGACTACACACCCAATAAATTGCAAAGAACTTTTAGGTGTGCAGGTTTTATCACGATGTTTTCCTTCACCCTTAAAGCAAGTGATAATTCAATGTGTAAACACATAACTTCGAAAAGTCAGAGGTGTGTGCCTGAGGTTTGAACCCGCGACCGTCGAGATTCTGGACTGCCTGCCTAAACCTCGAGGCCTTCACGACTTCTCGACGACCAGATTATTAAATACACAAAATCGTATCTACAAATCCAAATATCAAGATTGCGAAGTCGGCATATAGAAGAAGTTCTCTATAATTTAAGTTCATCATAACTTATTCTCAACACATGCAGAGGTAACGCATCAGTTACGTCGAAGCTTGTGCACGAGTTAGTGTCCTCCCGAGAGAACATTTATCACAAAATGGATTTGAAATGTGTGATTATGACTGCATTATTTATTATGTGTTTTATTGAAGGTAATATATTTTACATTTTAAAAGAAAACATATTTGTTAATAAACGACTACCTCGTGGTCTCGCGGTACAAGTATGTGCCGGGCGATCTAGAGGTCCTGGGTTCGATTCCCGGGTCGGGCAAAGTGTTATTGGGTTTTTCCATTAGAAAATTCTCGGTAACAGCACGGAGTCTGGAAATGTGCCCGAAAAACGGCAATAGGCTCGCTCCCTATTACGTGGGACTGAAACATACTTGGCGAAATGCGGGTGCAGAAATGCACCACTGCCTACCCCTTCGGGGAATATGTATTTGTTAATCTTAAATATATTCGTCATCTGTTTTACCATATTACCAGAGAAGAATATATGCTTTTCGCGAGTTATTTGATTTTCAAGTAATAGAAGTAGGAAATAACTAGATTATTATTATAGATTACTATAAACGTTTATTAAACCAACAATAAATATGTACATTTAAGCGATTTATTTGCTACTGAATTCAGTAAAAATATTTTATTATTTATTATATTTTATTGACTTACGCACGATATTTTTGTAAGAAGTTTAGTGAAAAGCCAATACTCATATAAATTATTTATTATTTCCCATCATAACCACATAATGTCACATTACATAATCTAGGCAAGACTAAGTATGTGTATTTTAGAAAAAATATATTTTCATAAAGCTCAAATAATGAACAGACAGATTGATAGTGTTTTATAGAATTGCTAATTGTAAAAGCACCACGGTGTAGCTCGCTGTTACAGCAAATAAATTGAGTGGCCATCTACTGCCCAATGTATAAATATCGTATATGGACATGCTGCGTTTTGCCTCCACTAGTATTATAATTCGTTTTGCATTTATCCGAGATTTGCCTGTAAAATAAAATGCAATCTATTAATCGATATAAGCCAGCGTGTTACTGCTGAGCCTTCCTAGATTAACATATATCTTGGAAAATACCAAGAATTGACGCCTCTTCTCAAAAGAACTTAAGAAACTACAAAACTCGTGGATATATCAAATTTCTACGTTGCATTAGGAACACATAATTGTTTGTATGAAAAGATAATAAGAAAATTAAATTATTAATATACTCCAAATGATTACTTTAGTAATCCTTGTTGTTTCACGTTGTTTGTCTTTGGTCCAGTGATACGATTCCGAGCAATCCAGTCTATCAGAAACGCAGTCTTATCTGACTGCAGAGTCGCTTGGTCACTTTTAAGTGCTTAATTATTTTAGTGTCAAAACCTATGATGTTGATATATGTAACTATGTTCTTAGCAATACCTCCTGGACCGTAAGTCTTTAATAGCATCCCACAACGCCTGTTCCCTCTACCCACCTGCTTAATACTAGTAAAAGTAAAAAATCCACAAACCATCATCAGTCGAAGCAGTAACGCTTATGCAAAGTTTCCTTGAACGTTCCAGTTTTGATGTCAACGTTTGCGCCGTAAGACAAAGTGCCAACATTACAATAATCATAGAGATTAAAACTGGCACTAAGTATATGAAATGCAAGTCCAAGTTGACCTGAAATGAGATGGTTAATTATATTCTGGAGACCTTATCGTCACTGGCAGGTTTAATTGTAAACAAACACCTTACACCAACACACTCAGACTATTCTATTTAATTCTTTTCTATTTACCTGTGAGGTGATCTGTCGTCTATACTGAGAAATAAAATATAATACCAATACAATACGCATCGGTGAAAATATAATTAGAACTAGCGTATAAACGTCTATATATTTCAATAATCTTTGTTCGATCGACAGCCTGGCTTCAAAATATATTTATGTACTAGAGGAGAGTAACTAAATGCGGGCTAGTGCTTTAATATGGGCTAGTAACAATTCTCGAAAACCTACAATCGAAAGACGAAACAAACGACGATCGTTTATCGCATTCATTCGCTCTAACATCGCACTCACTCATTCTCGTCAATCGCGCGCGAGTTGTCGCCAGTGTTGACCATACTTGTGTTGCTGCTGTCGAAAAATTTTCTATTCTACGTATCAATGTGTTATTTAATTAATGAAAATTATGTCTAAATACTGTAACTATGTGTTTTATTGCAGAATATAAGTTTAATTTTATGATTTTCGGTCGATTTATTGCTTGCTATATATGATTTGTAAAGTACACGATCAAGTTGATTTTAGTAGAAAATTTCGAATATGGGCTATGACTATGGTCCTGAATATGGGCTAGCCCATATTTAGGTATTAATATTTTAGGTGATTGGTTATGTGGTTCTAAAGGTCAACACAATTAAAAAAAAACAAGGAAAACTAATAAATAAAACAAGAGATAAGAAACCCAAGCAAAAGAAAAGAAGTAAAAGAAATAATAAAGCCAACACCAGGGACGAAAGTGAAGGCGAACAAGATATCCAATTTGATCAAGATAGTGAACCAGATGCCTCTATAAGAAGAGAGGCTCCTAACTCTGCCGATGCAGCGTGTATGTTTTGTCAGGAAGTTTTTTCCGAAAACGCAGCAGGAGAACTGTGGATTAGATGTTTAATGTGTGAGCTTTGACTGTGCTGGGCCAGAGTTTGACACCTGGATATGTGATTTATTTATATAAATTATGTGATTTCTTCCATCTACCAACGTAATTTGATCTCTTATAAAATATATATATATAATTGTTATTTTCGTGCAAGATATTATAAGTTTCTATTTGTAGCCCATATTTGAGTACCTGTTCCATATTTAGCGTCTATTTTGATATTTTGTTTAATGTTCAATTTAATAATATATTATAATATTAAGAACATAAGATTGTTACTTAGCTCTTTAAAAATGTATGTGTAATTATTTTGACGTTAAAAAATGGTTAATTTTTTAATAGTTTTTTATTTTTGAGGCAAAAACAAAATGGTAGCCCATATTTGGTTACTCTCCTCTAATATAAACAAACTACCTGTCCTTTTAACGATGATATGAAATTCTGAACAGTGATCAGACAACACGCCATCACTTGGCACATGAAAGAGAATATCTGAAACGTTAAATTTAAATTGTTATACGATGGTTATTTTCTCAATTACTGATACGACATATACAAGAAAATACTTACAGAATACTCAAAAATATCCATGAAATCGGCGAATGCATCCAAAATGCAATGCATACCAAGAACGACTTCCTCCGGCACTCTGTCTTCGCTGAGTACGTCAGTTTTAAACAGTTTATTAAAATATTTAAGATTTGTGTTGCTTGTGCCTGCTGTCAATACTTTGTTAATATATTCCACTCGGATAACTAATAAGAACATTATAAAGAATACCAGAATTATATCAATATAATTTACTACACTGGCCAACATAGCCATTGTCATGGGTAAACAAAAATAATTACTAAGTTTGATGTTAAAAACTATAAGCCAAAAAATGCACCAAGCACTAGCGACAAACATTATCACAGTCAAGAATATCTTCAATTTCTTATTTAATTCACTCGATTCAATTTTTAAATCACGGTCGATTTTCTGCAATTTAACATATAACTGGCTGTTTGTATTTCCTTGTATAAAATTGTTTCTCCATGCAATAATGGCGCCTGTTAGGCCATTTATGAGGATGCCATATTTAAAAGAATAATTAATTTCCATTTCAGTTTGGTCGTTGAACACATAATCAAAAATGCAAATTATATTCACAATCCAAATTATAGTTGCTGGGATTTGGTTCCAAAATGATGGCGCTGTGATAAACTTGTGTTTGATGTCGATTTGAAGAGTTCCAAGCATTCGTTGAACAATGAAGATCGGCTGGAACATGTCTATAAAATGGTCTTCTAGTATATCCTCTGAAAGATTATCGATATTTTTCAATTTAGCCATCGTTGAGTTTAAACTTTACGACGTTCGTCGATACACTGATTTAAAACCACTTTGGTTTCTCATCAAGTGTAGTAATCCCAAGGGACCAATGAAATATTATTTGTCTATACCATTAAGTAAGATTGGAATCTCTGTTATATACTTATGAAAATAAATTATTATTTCGACTCGATAGTTTTATGGGCAATTTACTAATTATAATAGACTCTGGGCACATTATGATATTAAAACTCCATCACAAAGGCTATCAAAGGTTTAACGCGGGCGATTGAGGACCTAGTTTCGATTCGAGGTTTGGCAATGGTATTAGATTTTTTCCTCGGAAAATTCCCACTAGTGGCATGGGACCCAAAACATTGTCTCCTAATATAGATTATATAAATTATTTTACCTTAAACCTAAACGTATCTGTCTGATGAAAATTTGGTAAAGAACTCTACTCCTCTGCCTACCCCTTCTGGGGAACAGTCATAAGTATGTATTTGAATAATTAAAAAAGAAATAAATAATTAAAACCCCTAACATATAGGTATGCATGACATCCATACCATTAAAAAATTTTAGGAAAGTAACTCTGTCTGTCTTTTATGTTAAACCGCGGAATGATTTTTGGTATGATTTTCAGGACCTTGAAAAAGAGCATAGGGTCCTTAATCTTATAAAATTGCGCCTGAACACGTGACCACGTGTATGCCGCGGAAGCTCACATCAATGAGCGTCCAAAATAGAGCCAAGTGGGGGACACATCCGTCTATCACAGATAAGTTCACATTTGGGCAGAGCTCTGGGCGGAAAAAGGGAACAATTAAGGGCGCTCGCCCTGGATTTACCGTACCGCCCAAAATGCGCAAGACGGCCATCGAGAGGTTTTAGTCGGTATGCCGGCGTAGGATTTTGGTTAGGGACCTAACTAAGCCAAGCGAACAATAGTTCCACGCGTTGAGCTAGAAGGCCGGTGACCCCGACATACCCTTTTCGGCCTCCCCCGAAGTACCAAACAGGAAACTTATAAGGCGCTTTTTACTCGTTAAAAAAATACCCTGTGAAACGAGAGGCCGCGGGCTCGATCCCCGCACGTAGACAAATATATTTTTACGGGTCTGGGTGTTAGTGAGACCGAAAAATGTCTCGTAGTTTCTGATACCCACGACACAAGATTTGTGTCTTTATTATGTAGGGTCAGAACTATGTTTGACTGTTTGATGTATTTATTATATTATTATAACAGAATCTTTTTTTTCAGCCGATTCACAATACGAAGTGAGAGTGATACAAGGCAAACCGACGTCCATTGACCGGTACCCCATAATGGCACAATTGCTGTTAGACACGTGGGGTACCAACCAATACATCCAGCACTGCGCTGGAGTGATAATCACCTCACGACACATCATATCCACTGCACATTGCTTCCAGTATAGTCTAAATACTGGGAGAAAGTATGTTTGAAAGTCTTGACTCTTGCTATCGCGTGTTCAAAACCTAGTTTACTTCTGACTTTTTGAAGTTATGTGTGTTACCATATTCAACCATCGTGTATTTTGTTGACAAGCCGCACTATGCCAGAGTGGTGGACTATATAAATCCTCTCAGTTGTGGAGTAGGCAGGTGCCCAGCAGTGGAAAGTAGGTATATAGGCTGATGGTGATGATGTATTTTAACAGTGGAAGAAAACACCTCGAGGAAGTCCACACACCTTAAAACTTCTTAGAAACTTCTAAGGTTAGGTAGTCCGCTAACTCGCCCTAGGCCAGGGTGGTTAAGGCCTAACTCCTCGCCGTTGTAGAGGAACTGTGCTCAGCAGTCAACGGATATTATACATAAGTATATAAAAATGTATTTCCTAATGACTTTTTCCGTTGAAGTGATTTTTTTTTTCAATACACACATGACTTCGAAAAGTTAGAGCGACGTATAGGTATTGTCTGATATTGAAACACCTAATTAATGAATTTTATATTACAGCTATTCCCTACCAATGTACTGGAGAATCCGTGTGGGTTCAGCTTTCCGAACTCGGGGAGGTTCCATTCATAACTTGAAGACTATAATACCCCATCCGAAATTCGACAAATACTTTTATACAAACGACATAGCCGTTGTTGTTGTGACAAAGCCATTTATATTCGGCAAAAATGTAAGACAAGGCACCATAATCAAATATCGAGCGGAAATAAAACCCAATTCAGTGTGTACTTTGATCGGCTGGGGCGTTTTGGAAGTGAGTTTATTTGCTAATATTATTATAACTTTTTTTTATATAATGATACATTCATACCTACAGAGCCTCACGCCTGTATTCCTTGAAGGTGTAGGCAGAGGTGCATTTCCGTATCCACATTTGGCCAGGTATGTATCAGGCCCGCGTAATAGGGGGCGAGTATATTAGCGTTTTTCGGGGACATTTCGGACTCCATGCTGCTACTGAGAACTTCCTAGTTGAAAAATCAGATAACACTGCCCGACCCGGAAATCAATCTAGATCGCGTGACGACTAATTGAGTCCCGAGACCACGAGGCAGTTTTTTTATAATGACTGTGCGATAAGTCTTTCGTGACATCATACAATTAAGTAAAAATAAACATGTAATTAATTTATATTTCAGCTAGTACTTAAATAAATCATAAAAAATTAAATGATACAGTTGATAATTTTTTACCCATCGAGACGCACCGTAAGTTTTTAAGTCCTCCTAGTGCAGAGGAACATAAAAAGTATATTTCAAATTTTCAATGTCAACACGTCTCTATTTTTTCGAACGCGTTTGATATTAATTAAACAATTAGATCGTCCATAGAACCAGTGTTTAATTTTCCCTGTTCCGGGTTGCAATCTGCCACATAGACATTGCTCTATTTTCTTTACCTCAACGCAGTTTATTAATCAAAAATATTCGGCATACATAGGTACAAATATTGATGTAATTCCTGTGTTTACAGCCTGACGGGGTTCAACCAGATCAACTTCAGCGTACTAATTTATTCAGCATCGATCAAGATGTCTGTCGAATGCGGTACTCTACTATCCACGTCCCTATAGCCGATTCCATGATATGTGCGGGACGAGTGGAAGCAGGCGGGCCTGATGGATGTTACGGAGATTCAGGCGGCCCACTCATTTATAAAGGACTTGTAGTTGGATTAGTATCGTTTGGTTATTCTTGTGGACATCGGTATTACCCCGGAGTATACACAAAAATATCGCATTATACAGATTGGATTCTTACGACTGTTTTTATGAATAAATAGTTTATTTTATTTATTGTTTTTTATTATTTATTAAAACTCAGAAGAAAGCTCTTTTTTGTGTAACTATAAAAAATATTTTAATTATTATTATACTGGCAACACTTCATAATGGCATAATGGCAATTGGCAATGGTGTATGACGTATGTCTATGTCAAATTGTTTTTATAAATCTCATGATTTATTGATTTTTCCATAACAAAATTCGTTCGTTTACTGCATTGTATTCGTAAAGAAAAAAAATTATTAACTTATAATGGGCAAAAAGGGGTTTGTTTCATTTGTCAAGGATTTCTATTACGACCCGTTTAAATGGTAAGTGAACATAACCTTACTTTGGAAATGTGGTAACTTACTAAACATAGTTTTACAGTTATAGTGTCTTTCTGTGGACGTGAAACGTATTGCGTAGATAGCAAATGTTATAAAAATTAATGTCAAATTGTTGCAATGTGGTATAGTGTAATATATTAAGCAGTTCGGTAACAAAAATATTCAACAGTAAACAAGGTATGCCCGTCTTATGTAGTTCGTGTTTCTTTTTTATTACTGACATAATTATAAAGGCTATGACATATATTGGGCACAAGTAAAACCAAACTATGCATTTCCAATTGGTATTTAGGACTCAATGTTCAATTTTGAACGTCAAAACTACATTGTACACAAGAATAAAAGCTAAGAAGTACAAAAGTCTTAATTAGTATAACAAGAATGGTGATGTAGGAGTGGAAATGAACAGTCATAAGTGCTTAAACTGATTTTTAAAAATAGGTAGTTTAAAATATAAGATAATGTCCTTTAAAAAACAATAATACACTTTTTCGGCATGAGTTAAAGTCTCTGTTAACAGTACTCTTCTCAGATTATGACTAAATTATATTAATAAAGTGTAAACAAAATGAAAAACTTACTAAATATATAGGTTGCATATTTATGTGGTTAGGAGGAGTAACAACACTAATTTGTGTGTATCATAAAGAGAATTAAAAAGAACACTGAAAGGTTCCGAAACCAATTGTAGTAAAAAATAATTTTACTATTGTCTAATATCTTAAAAATGTATATAATATATTCTATGGATGGTGGCCCACTTTTTTTAACAACTCGAAATGACTATGAATATGCCTAGGCAATTTAGGTCTCAATTGGCATGTCCAAACAATTTACATGTTCAAAGTAAATATATTATGCAATGTTTTTAAGAACAGAAATATGAAAGGTTATCTTAGAGGTCACAAATCATAGCCGTGTTTACTTACACAGAAATCAATACATTTCCTGTTGTGAATCATGTTGAATCATTTCAGCGAGAACAAATGTTAGAAAGAAATAATTAAGCTTTTAAAACATATGAACAAAGTAGATTTTTTTATATTTTTTAATCATATGAAAAATAGTGCACATACCTTATGAGGAAAATGGTATTATAATCATAACTTTATTCTATGATAATATGTTTTACAATAGCCTATATATATGTGAAAAAGACATATTTAGGTGTCTATATTTATATCTGTAAGGACAAACACATCAATGATTAGCTATTTATTTATAAACTCTACAGTCTCTCAAGTCATTTGAATTTAGACAGTGATTGTGCATGTCTTACTGCAACTGGGAGTGCATTCCACAACCAAACACCCTTAACCTTCCTCGGTTCTTCGGGTCATATTAACCCGAAACTGAAATTTAAGTGGTAATAAAAGTCGTAATTATTAAAATAATTTATTACGACTTCACGACAATTATTAATTATGCATTAACTCTGTATTAGTAATGTAAAATTATGGTGATGTCTCTTATCTTAAGAAAATTCAGTTTTTTCCTTCTTAGGTTCCTCGGGTCAATAATACCCGAGTTTGGGAAAAGGTCCTCTTTCAAGATACATTACCACTACCAGTGCTAAAATTTTGGATATTGTGTGATAGTGAAACGGCATACATTCGTTTAATTCAGTGTTACACTGGATACACACTTATACATTTATGTCCAAAACATTTTGAAATTTTGTGCCTTTCGTGTTGCCAAGAAAAGGAGTAACATACATTATATAGATGTTTAAGGTGTCCTTATTTTTATTTAATAAATATGTTCTAGAAATAATTAGTTTTTTTTTATATTTGAAAACAATTACTTAGATCTGGTCAAAATGACCCGAAGGCCTCAAGTGTACACAATATTTGAGGAACTGAGGAAGGTTAACAGAGTTACAGAATATGTTATTTAGTAACATATAACACCAGTACTTCTAAAGATGTGAGCCAGTTTTCACTCTTCAGTAATTTTTTAAACAACACATAATGTGAGCTAAGCCTTTGTTGTGTTGAACACATTTCCGAATGTCCCAATGAAGAACCATTAATATTTTACCCAACACTGTATTCCGAACCAAGATTGCATGCTGTACACTCGTGTGGCAGGATTGACAAGACAGTCGTTATAACTCCTTTTTTTATTTGTCTAATTCCAACCTGTTAATTACTATAATTTATATGAAGTTGTGAATAATTTTCATTGATAATTTCCGATTCGTCTCACAATAAAGTGAATAAAAAATAATCACGCAATGACAGAGAGGTCAGATTAGCCACAACTGAGATATTTTTTTTTACTTTCAGGTCATTGGTGAAGAGTGTTGGGTTTTTCTCAGTCGGCGTTGTTATCGCAAGCGAGTGCACGGGCCTGGAAATCATGCCTGCAGTGCTGCATTAATTATTTAATTTTAAAAGAGAAAACAGTGAAAATGCTTAACTACCTACTGTTATTTTTGTTTGTGAGCGTGTCCGTCTGTGATGAACATAAGAAGCCAAACTTTGTTGTTATATTAACTGACGATCAGGACGATGTACTGGGCGGTATGGTTAGTAAAAAATTTTAGTTGTTATACTGAATAAATGAATTAGTGAATTATTGAGTTGTTTTATTCGATTTCAGGAACCGATGAAGAATGTACAACGCTTTATTGCTAATGAGGGCGTGACGTTTACGAGTTCTGTAAGTTGAAGTTGTATTAATGCATGCTTATTTTCAAATAGGGTATAAATATTTTTATTTTCGATATTGGCAAAATTATAGTGATTGGTAACACTAATTCGAGCACACACATTTTGCCATGACGATGTTTGTGCCATGACTATTTTAGAAAAACTGTCAGCTTATACCTTCATCAAGGTAGTATAAAGCACTTTTGTTATTTTTTTACCGACTTCAAAAAAAAGAGGAGGTTGTTTATGAATATATCACTTAAATATTAACTCAAGCCTGGATCGCCAAAGATGATGCAGTGCAGTGGTAAACTTTAAAAAAATCGAGGTTGTCTAGGGCCAGATACCATTCACAACGGGTCAATTAACTATACATGCTCAAGCTTCTATAATTATTGAACGGGGTTAAGATTTAGTCCAACATCCCGTCGGGTTGATAGTTCTCAGGTACTTTTGCGTTCTTGTAGATTATGGAACAGTACCTAGGTATAGACCGACTCAGACGGTGTGGTACGACTGTTTCACAGAAAGCCGACTTGAACCAATACCTTCTATAAGCTTTACATTAGTTGAAAAAGATTAACCGATGCCCAATTTACTGATGGTAAAATATTAGTATGATAGCCACTAACAACGTTTTTTTTTCTTTTTTACGAGAAGAAAGAGCCTGCTCTCCTGTTCGGTACCTTGGGGTAGGCCGAAAGAGGTATGTCGGGGTCTCTGGCCTTCCAATTCGGCGCGCGGAACAATTGTCCGCTTAGCTGAGTCCGTAACCAAAATCCTACGCCAGCATACCGACTAAAACCTCTCGGTGACCATCACGCGCATTAGGGCGGTTTTACGGCATCTCAGGGCGAGAAGCACCCTAAATGGTCCGCTGCCGCCCAGCGATGGAATAATGGATGGATAACAATTATGGACTCCTCAAAATTGGGAGGGCTTGAGATGCCCTCCACTTACGCTATTTTGGACGCTCACCTTTTGTGAACGTCCGTGACAGTCAAAAGGTCACGCCCTCTGCAGCAAATCTCGGGGTTGCTTTCATCATAGTGTACCGCCACCGCAGTACGCCCTGCCACCCCAGTGGCCCTTGGTAGTCGCCTTTTACGACAGTTAGGGGATACCGTGACGGAATTCTTACGCCCCCAATCCACAGGGCGGCGACTAACAACCTTAGTTATAAACGTTCGAACTTAATTAAATTCTATTTAGGCATGCTTTGTTCTACTCTATTGATTGAACAGTGACGTTAGAGGAAACAAGACATTACATGACACGCAAGAGATACTTTCTAGGATCATCTGGTTATCGTAATTGTATTGATTAGTGATTGATGGTCGTGAACGTTTCTATAGTCAATCGGCACTATTTGGACTACGCATTACATGCAATATTTACATTCGCTTTCCCGTGCCAGTATAACTAAGATTTTCTCACGAAAGTCTACGATTAAACATGCAATTTTTTTTATAATTCCAATAACTTTTGAATAAAAAATTTAACACCAGCTGTTAAAATAAAAGACCATGGGTTCGATCCGACGAGACAAATATTTATGAGACCGAAAAGCCTTTCGTACTGGTTGATATGCTTGTGCATATCAATCTCGTAGGTACTGATTGATATGTTGTGTTGTACACAAGACTCTTATCTTAATTATCATCATCACCAGCCCATATATGTCCCACTGCTGAGCACGGGCGCCATCTACAACCGAGAGGGTTTCTCGTAACCTAATGTGGGGTCGGAATTGTCAATAACTGAAGCTTTTTTTACCTAGTACGTCGCCTCGCCAATATGCTGTCCAAGTCGCGCCAGCATTCTCACCGGCTTGTACGTCCACAACCACTTGGTGCAGAACAACAGCATGAGTGGTGGATGCTATGGACCCCAGTGGATGTATAGGGAGAACTATACGTTCGCCAAGATACTGGAGAACGCTGGATACAATACTTTCTACGCAGGGAAGTACATGAACCAGGCAAGTTTCTTTTCTTTGTTTTTGATACTTTTACAGGAGTGAAGAGTGATTTAGTGCAGCATGTTTTAGATATGATATGATTTTTTATATGATTGTCTTGTTTGTCTTGAAGCACATGGGAGTCCCGATCTAATGTTCCTAGGTTTAATTTCCGGATCTGTCAGTGTATTCTGACTTTTTTATTTGAAATCCTCAATAATTATTTGCACATTTTTCTAATATTGAGCATTTATTTGGTTCATAGAGTTTTTTTTTATAACATTTACACACCTGCCTCATCTCATCTCTGCATCACCCTAGGTTCGACTGTAAGAGAATGCTTTAGGCATTAAGACCAACTATACACACTTGTATAAAGTGTGAATAAATAAATAAATTTCTATTAGGCAGCAGTCTAAAAAATGTGGCGAAATACGGCATTTAGCTCGGTCGTAATTACATAGGAAATAAACACGGCTGCCGAAGTGTGGGTGAAGAAATGTACCTCTGCCCACCTTTCTGGGCTAAAGGGGTGTTATATTTAGATCACAACAAGTAACAACACACTCTAGTTATTGTTTTTAGTCGCATAAAATAATGTTTAATATTTATTTTAATCACTGGTTATAAAATTGTTTACATTCGTTATCTGTTGTGACATTGCGCCAAGAATTATAAGATAAACCACCACATTTTTTTTTTAAATGTCATTGACATTGAAAGTATTTTTATGCTTTTTTAATTGCGCTGAAATTTAACACGTAGATAGTTATTATAATATTGCAGTTATTGGTAAACTGTATGGCAATTATGTGGTGCGATCTAGAGGTCCCGGGTCGGGCAGTGTAATTGGGTTTTTACATTAGGAAATTCTCAGTAGCAGCACGGCGTCTGAAAAACGGCAAAAGGCTCGTCCTCTATAACATAGAACTGATACAAACCTGGTGAAATGTCTATCCCTTCGAGGAATACAAGCGTGAAGTCATGCAAAATTTGATACATATTATTTATTTGCTAAAATAGGATTTTCCGTAATTCACTTTCTGAGGGGATTAATCAGGGTCCAAAGCGTGGATAAACTGGAGATAAAAGCTAGTTAATAACATAATTTTGATCGAAAAATGTATCTATAATTCCAGTATGGCACAAAAGAGGCAGGTGGGCCGGAACACGTGCCCCCAGGCTGGACCGAGTGGCACGGCCTGGTCGGTAACTCCGTGTATTATGATTACGTCATATCCAACAACGGTGTGCCAACACATTCAACCAACGAGTACCTTACTGACGTCATTGTAAGTGTGTGTTTAGTATTGCAATAGTTAGAGGTATATTGTATTAAGTCGCGATGGCCTTGAGGTTTGGGCATGCGGTCATGAATCTTGACGGTGGCGGGTTCAAACCCATACCATATAACCTATAACTTTTCGGAGTTTTTTTTGTATTCACAAAGAATTATCACGTATTTAAACGGCGAAGGAAAACATCTTGATGAAACCTGCACGCCAAAAAAAGTTATTAGGAATTTCTTATGTGTGTAGTCTGCCAACCCGCACTAGGCCAGCGTGGTGGACGAAGGCCTAAACCCTCTCAGTTCTGGAAGCTCGTGCCCAGCAGTGGGACGTATATGGGCTGATGATGATGATGAATGATATTGTTAAATCAAAATTTTATACTATAAGGCATAATTGTTTTGACTTATAATGGATGAACTTCGTTTCTTGCTGGTTGTCACTAATTATTTGGACCATAGTACGCTTATCATTACTTTGTTGTGCCAGTATATTAGAAAATAACTTTTATTAGCAATTTTTTTGGCCTTGCAGTTTTATTAAATTTTTAGTTATGTTTTGATTTTTTTTTGTCTTTTCAATAATGTTTATTTTATTGTTTTGTGTTTTTTTTTTTTGCATATTATTGCATATGTACAAAGCACCCAATAGTATGCGTTTATTCGAGATCATATTAATAAAATACGACTGCCTCGTGGTCTCGCGGTACAAGTATGTGCCGTGCGATCTAGAGGTCCTGGGTTCGATTCCCGGGTCGGGCAAAGTGTTATTGGGTTTTTCCATTAGGAAATTCTCGGTAACAGCACGGAGTCTGGAAATGTGCCCGAAAAACGGCAATAGGCTCGCCCCCTATTACGTGGGACTGATACATACTTGGCGAAATGTGGGAAATGCACCTCTGCCTACCCCTTCGGGGAATACAGGCGTGAGTTTATGTATGTATGTATGTATATTAATAAAATGTAGATAGCCTAAATTAATGATGGGATCTATTCCTTAGTTAAGAGATATTATAGCAGTAGCGGTAATTCCATAGAAGCCCAAAAGCGCTAAAAGTTAATTGTGTAATGTAATATCTAGTTTATAATTGTTTATTGTGGGGTCAAGATATTCTCATTTATATGTCAAATTGCTTTTCTTAAATTTTCTTTTTTCAAACTTCTTCACAATAAGGTGAAGAGGTATTCGGCCGGCATGATTGTGTCGACCAACGGGAGACCATCATTTCTCGCTAGTCGGCACTTTTTCTGGACTCCATTGCGCTTACTATCAGGTGCAATGTTGTCAGTTTGCCGTGCCGGTATAAAAAAAAAAAAAGATTTAAAGCCTCAAGATTATTGTTCGGAATTTTGAAAGGCAAGGTGGGCTTTTGGGCTTCTATGGAAGTACCGCCACTGTATTATAGGTCATATTATAAGATGACCTACATATAATACAGTTTATATTATAATATGACCTATAGCAGTAGTCTTTGAAGATGCGTATTCCCAAATATTCCCAGCGTGAGCTAGGCATCAGCTACGTGGAGAACCAGACGGAGTCCCGACCGTTCCTGATGGTGCTGGCTCCCCCCGCGCCGCACCACCCCTTCACCCCCGCGCCGCGGCACAACGGCACCTTCCACAATGTCACTGCTGACAGGCATCCCAATTTCAATGTCGTTGCTGAGGTCAGTAGCCATAGAAACTAAGGTATTTTTTAATATACATTTTGAGTCATACATTTTAATTCATGTACCCATTACTGCCCAAGCATCGGTATATTAAGAAAATATAATATGAGAAAAAAAAGTTATTTTTTTTAGGTATATGAAGTCTGATCATAATGCTCTTCCTTAGTCGACAAAGAATATCAATTTGAAAAAATCACATGAAAATCACCTTAATAAATTTTACAGCGAAAAAAAATATTTTATTAGAAATATTATGTGAAATTACGAATTTCATCAGAAACAATAAAAATAAGAGCCCTAACAACTAAAAAATGTTAAATATAGTGTCCTAAAAATAGGACAGTGGGGAGGAATGGGTATAATAGTAGTACCTGCCTTAGTTTCCGATCACGGTCTGAATACACCCTTATATATCTATAATCCCTCAACAGGGTAAACACTGGCTAATGCGGATGCCCCCGTCCCCCCTGCCGGAAAAAATGATCCCGGAATTGGATAGAGTGTACCGTTCCCGTTGGGAGGCGCTGCTCTCCGTAGATGAGATGGTCGCTGACGTAGTCAATGCGCTAGAGACTAACTCTCTACTGGACAATACATACATTATATACACATCGGATAATGGATATCATATTGGTAAGTTGGAACTTTGTATTGGTTCTGAAAAAAAAAAAAAGGAATATAAACTTCAGTAAGACACTTTAACGGTGAAAGATAACATCGTGAGAATCAAACCTGTACTAGGCCAGCGTGGTGAACTAAGGCCTAAACCCTCTCAGTAGGGATATTAAAAAATAATCGATTTTTATTTAAACCGATTATTGTTTGCCTATAATCGATTTTAATAAATCGGTTATGTAGATATAAATTACGTGTTGGTAGGTATAGTACCTGGTTACTAGTAGGATCGATTAATATTGAATAAAGAAAAACCCATTTTTATTTAATCGATTCTTTTCCATTAATTTCACATCCCTACCTCTCAGTTGTAGAGGACGCCCGTTCCCAGTAATGGGACATACATGGGCTGATCATTACATCTGATCGTAAGTATAGTGATCTTAGATAGTGCTCTTGCCGCACCAGTTGATACAACTTTGCCGGCCTAAATTAACCAGATATACACAAATTGACACCAGAACCCTACCAACTTGCGTATGTGAGTAAACAACTAAGATATTCCAAAGAACTTAGGTGCGCAGGCTTCCTCACTATTTTTTTTTCTTCGTGAATACATGTATTTTTTTATTCTATGTTTCAGGTCAATTTTCCCAAGTTTACGACAAGCGGCAACCTTACGAAACAGACATAAAAGTGCCTCTCATTATAAAAGGCCCTGGACTTAAGAAGAACGTGAAAAATCCCCAGCCAGTACTGAATATCGATTTGGCACCAACCATCATAGAGTTAGCAGGTTTAGAAGTACCAAAAAGTATGGATGGTCGGCCCATAGACCTACAAAATGAGAATTTGACAGAAAGGTTTATGTTGGTGGAGTATTATGGAGAGGCTAGAGATGGGACCGTTGATAAGGAGTGCCCTTGGGTATACGATAGTGATCATCTTGCTGTGAGTAAAAATTTAACCAACTTTAAAAGAAAACTTTTAAACTGTATTCGGTTATATTTGTTTACTAAATACTCATCATCAGCCCATATACTGGGCACGGGCCTCCTCTACAGCTGAGAGGTTTAAGGCCTTAGTTAGGGTTAGGTTAAGGATGTAAAAAATAATCGAATATTATTTTCATATAATCGAGTTTTAATAAACGATTTTAATTTTAAAATTAATCGATTTTTAGTTAATCGATTATATAAATTATGTCTTTAAATCGATTTTCATAAACAGCGCCGTCTATGCAACGGATGAAAAAATTCAAAGTGAGTTCATTATTATTTATGACCTTGTTTTTTTATGGTAGGGCGTTGTAATCGGGTTTGCACGCGGGTGTGGTCGTATAATAAAAGCATAGGGTAATAATGTATCTAGGGTGTATTAATTTTGATACTTATATATGTTCCTATTTTAGCAATGCTATCCACAGTACGACTGCAAGTGTCAAGACTCGAAGAATAACACATTCGCATGTCTGAGACATCTGGGCGAGCGGATCAATAGGAAATATTGCATCTTCGCCGATTCCGAGGTTGGTACAGTTAGTAAATTACGAATCAGGACTAACTCGTTACTCCTGTTTAAGCAAGTATAATCTTTAATGACTGGCTCGTGGCCTTATGGCTGAGATATGTAACGTGCGATCCAGAGGTCCCAGATTCGATTCTCAGGGGTCTTTCAAGTAAAGAAAGAAAAAAGTTTATTTGATTACAAACATACAAAACTAAAATAAAATAAAACAGACATAAAAAAACGTAAAAGTATTACGTAAGCACTTAAGGGGGATTGGGGGTATTCCCTTTGCTTATTTTTGATGACATCGATGAATACGTGATTACGTAAGCAATATTTATTTCTCTTTTTCGGATTTTATACGAAATTTTGTTTCTTGAATAAAAAAAGAAACAAGTACATATTAAAAAATATGTGTACTAATGCTTACGTAAGCATATGAGGGAGAATACTATATTTGCTTACTTTTGCTGACATGGAGGGGGGGGGGGGGGGGGGGTTAATAATTATAAAAATTTGTTTACGTAATACTTGAACGGCCCCTCAGGTCAAGCAGTGTTATTAGGATTTTTATTAAGAAATTCTCAGTAGCAGCACGGAGTCTGAAAAAGTGCCCGAAAAACGGCAATAGGCTCGCCCCCTATTACGTGGGACTGATACTGCTAAAATGTGGGTGCAGTAACGCACCTCTGCCTACCCCTTCGGGGAATACAGGCGTGAAGTTATGAATGCATAATGTAATCTTTAATGCTGCATGATTAAAAGGTCCATGGCTCGATTCTCAGAACGAGCTAAGTTTTACTAAGTTATTTCAACTAGAATTTTTTACCATCAAAGAAGTTAAAAGTATGCCTTGTATGCCTTTTTAATACATAACTGCCTACTACTTTACTCACTTATCATGCACTCACTTATCATGCACCTAAAATTAAATATACCTATTATAACTGATTACCGTATCATCTTTTTAAATATCCCTTTTGTAAAAAAGGTTGTCTGGAAGAGATCGCTGTTAGATAAGACCGCCTATTGTTCACTTAATGTTAAGCTTATTAATATTAATTTTTGTATGTATTCACGGTGTACAATAAAAGTATATAAATAAATAAAAATACCTTTCAGAACTTCAAAGAGATGTACGACCTATCCGACGACCCGTATGAGATGCAGAACATCATCGACAACATATTCCCCGCTGTGAAGCACTGGTACCAACTCACCCTGTCCCAGATGCTCGTCTGCAGCGGGGCAGCCAACTGTGACACCCCCTTAGAAGGACATAACCTCTTGTTCTAGACCTTAGTGTTGTAAAAGAAATAAAGAACAAAACATAAAAATATTTTAATACAATCATCATGGCCTCCTCTACATCTGAGAGGGTTTAGGCCTTAGTCCACCACGCTGGCCTAGTGCGGGTTGGCGGACCACACACCTAAGAAATTACTAAGAACTTAGGTGTGCAGGTTTAATCACGATGTTTTCCTTCACCGTTAAAGTATGTGGTAATTCATTGTGAATACACACAACTTCGAAAAGTCAGAGGTGTGTGCCTGGGGTTTGAACCCGCGACCGTCGAGATTCTCAACCGTGTGCATAAACCTCGAGGCCATCACGACTTGACTATATATTATTGTTATTAATTTCCTGGACATAACCTTAGTGCTAGTTGTAAAAGAAATAACTCAAAAAAAATATTAAAATCTTTTAATACAATACAATTAACTTTTTAAAACATATCCTAAAATACAACAATATCAAAAATTCATCACAGTCTTCTATGGCGGCTTGGATGCATTGGTGCAATTTATCTGAAACATAGTTACAAAACTAGCTTAAAATACAATTTTAAATGAAAATTAATTTGATTTTCATTGGCAAAGTAAAAATTTAAAGGTCTTGTGGTGACCAATATTTTTATAGAAAGTAACCACAGTCCACACTATAAATAGCTTGATACTACAGTATAGTCACATTCTCATTTCTCGTGCCATTATAAAAATACTCAGAAAAAATTACTGATATGTCATACAACTATATCGGCCCATATTGCTAGGCACGGGACTTCGCTGTGACTAAGAGGATTTAGGCGTTAGTCCACCACGCTGGCCTAGTGCAGATTGGTGAACCCATCGCCAATTACAATTAGGTTAAAAAATAATATAAAACTACTACATCGTCATCACCATCATCATCATCATTATCATCATTATCATCAGCCCATATACGTCACTGCTGGGCACCGGCCTCCTCTACAACTGAGAGGGTTTAGGCCTTAGTCCACCACGCTGGCCTAGTGCGGGTTGTGCACACCTAAGAAATTCCTAAGAACTTTTAAGTTTTAGGTGTGCAGGTTTAATCACAATGTTTACTACATACTATAATTACTTTTTTTACTAAAATTTTACCATTTAATTTAGCGCACCTTAGTCAGCTGACAACTGGCACTTGGTGCCTGCTATGCATGCTGAAGTAGTCCGTCAGTTTGCTCTGGCAGTGGACGTCCTCCTTGTACACCAGAGGGCACGGGAAATACTTCTGGAAATACATACTTTCAATGTACGGTCGTAGTACCTACTATATTTATATACAGTGGAACCTCGTTAAGTCGAACCTCGATTAGTTGAAAACATCCAAAACTCGAAAAAATGCTTTGTCTCTTCAATCACCAAAACTCGAAAATAATTACTCGAAATCTCAACCCTCTTAAGTCGAAATAATCAGTGAGTCCCTTCAAGCCATTGTGGTAGATATTGTATCTCGAACATAGCAATGTCTCTAACTCATAATTTAATCTCCAACACTTTATGTCGAATCAAAATCTGCCTAAGTCGATATCATAGGATTCTCCCTTCCAACGCTATTGATGCCAACTTAGAGATTTTGTCTCTAAATTTAGGGGGGGGGATCTATACAGAGACTATTTTAGGGGGTATTTTTAGGCACAAATAATTAATTGTAGGTATTTTTTAAATTACACTACACTCCATACTCCATACTAATGTCACTAAATAATTATACTTATTTGTTTCATTATTTACAGTTTTAGTTTGAATTTAGCCGATTTTGAAATTGCTTTAGGGGGAAAGATTTCAAACAGTTGGCAACACTGTTCAACGCGTATATCGCGAAAAACATACTCCTTGACTTTCTACCCTGATGAAATACGTTTAAAACCGATATATTTACCTGTACAGCCTTGACGCCCCCCGAAATGTCCACGGTGGGTATCACCTGTTTGGGCTTCAGGTACTTCACGAAACGTATCAACTCGGAGAAACTAGAGTGTTCACTGTACGGAATGCCTGCGAACGGAGAAATAAAGATTTTTATTAAATACTACAATGACTAAGGACGGCGATCACTGCAACAACTAATGGTTACTGGCAAAGTCGAGGGCAAACGTCCAAGAGGCCGATGTCCCATCAGATGGTCGGACCAAATCTGCACGGCCCTTAACACGAAACTTCATGTTGCGCTCCACGATGCCAAAGACAGAAACAGGTGGCGCAGCATAGTCAGAACGAAGATCACTCCATGTACAGGGGATCACGACCCTCAGCTATGAGGAATACGATGCGAGGAGGAGAAGCATGACTTGACAGCCCCGTGGCGCAGTTGGCTAGACACCAGCTTGCGAAACGAGAGGCCGTTCGATCCCCGCACCGAGACAAATGTTTGTGTGATCCACAAATATTTGATTCGGGTCTGGGTGTTTGTGGGACCGAAAAGTCTCGTAGTTTCTGATATCGACGACACAAGACTCGTATCTTAATGTGGGGTCAGAACTACATATGTACCTATGTGACTGTTGGGTGTATTTATTTATTTACTAGTTGTTGCCTACCTTTGTTCAAATGGATAGTGTCTTAATATTAGCAGCCTCTCTTTTTTAGGGTCCCATATTTCAATCAGAGAAGTGCACCCCTATAGGATCACAGGTCTGTCTGGTTGTCTGTCACAGCTAAATTGCTTCGAATCTACTTGTCCGATTGAGTTGATTTGAGATTTTATTCAGATTACCTCACTCCCTTATTAGGTTATAGACATATATTTGACAGCCCCTTGGCGCAGTTGGCTAGACACTAGCTTAAGAAACAAGAGGCTGCGGGTTCGATCCCTGCACAGAGACAATTTTTTGTGTTATCCGCAAATTGTTTTGGGTCTGGGTGTTCGTGAGACCGAAAAGTCTCTCATAGTTTCTGATACCCACGACACAGGCCTAGTATCCTAGTGTGGGGTCAGAACTATGTATGTGACTGTTGGGTGTATTTATTATTTATTTGTTTATAACATAAAATACTACATACAACTTTGATTACAACTCGCGGCTCAAAATTAATGCATCGGTAAGTGACGCGCTTAAGCCTGTATCAATAACTCACACCAGTAAATACTACTCGTAATAATAATACTCTGAAATTCCAAGGTTTATCGTACCACCTAAAATGCGCAAGACAGCCATCGAGAGGTTTTAGTCGGTATGCCGGCGTAGGATTTTGGTTAGGGACCCAACTCAGCCAAGCGAACAATTGTTCCACGCGTTGAGTTGGAAGGCCGGTGACCCCGACATACCCTTTTCGGCCTCCCCCGAGGTACCGAACAGGAAACTTACGGCGCTTTCTACTCGAAAAAAAAAACTGAAATTGCAAGGTTCTAAATATGTTCAATGTCTCGAATTTATGTGTGTAAACCCGTTCAGTTTTAGAGGAGGCCCGTGCCCAGCAATGGGACGTATATGGGCTGTTGGTGTTGATTATGAAAGATGTCCAACTCACCGTGTATGGCGACCATGTCCCTCTCGACGCTGGAGTTGTTTCCGTTCTCCCAGCCGCTCGGTTTGAACGCCACCACCTCGGTGAACGCGCCCTGCAGACTGTCCAGGTAACTCCTCAACTTCTGTACAAATAACATACATACATACATACATAACCTCACGCCTGTATTCCCCGAAGGGTTAGGCAGAGATCAATACTGCACCCACATTTAGCCAGGTATGTATCAGTGCCACGTAATAGGGGGCCAGCCTATGGGGGGCATGGGTTCGATTCCCGGGTCGGGCAACGTGTTATTGGGTTTTTCTATTAGGAAATTCTCAGTAGCAGCACGGAGTCTGGAAATGTGCCCGAAAAACGGCAATAGGCTGTACAAATAAAAAGCTTTCAATTTGGGTCATGTTGTACAAGTCACGCATAGTGTGAAGGTCATAGGAAACTTGCTTTTGTAATGTTAAAATCATTTAAAAATAGTAGGTAACATCACTATTCGTGAGTGTTAGAAATAAATAAATACACCCAACAGTCACATACATTATTCTGACCCCACATCAAGATACGAGTCTTGTGTCGTGGGTATCAGAAACTACGGGAGACTTTTCGGTCTCACAAACACCCAGACATGAAACATACTTGTGGATCACACAAACACTTGCCTCGGTGCGGGGATCGATCTCGCGGCCTCTCATTTCACAAGCTGGTATTTACCCAATGCGCCACCTATGCTCAATAATTGATACAAACCTCGTGAGTGAGATCCCTCATGGGCACGACGTGCAGTTGGCAGGCCTGCGGGGGGGCGTGGCAGAAGCTGCGCCCCTCCACCGTCTGCAGCACGCGGTCCTTCTCGGGACACGCCCACACGGAGCAGCCCACGCGACGAGCCATGCCCAGGAAGAACTTCTCCTTGCCTGTAGTATCCACAAAAGCATCGAACAAGGAATGAAAAACAATTTCATAAGCAACATGACATAAGAAAAAAAAGCATTGACATGCACGTTTTTACACATCGAAAAATATGGAAAAATAGATATTACCACAATTATTAAGATATGGAGCAACATTGCATAAGAGAAATAAAAACATATAGATATTAGGATGGAGTGAAACAAAAAGATTTTTCTTTCTTCTTAGCCTGGGGGTCGAATTTGTACCATATGAAAAACAAAACTTTTTGTAAAAAAATCTTATCAACATCTACTCAAATTAATTACGAGTCAAAATGTTTGGTTGCAAAGAAATATTTATTTTGCCTTGTAATCTTTAAAAACATCTAAGAATTAGTAATTATGATAATTTCCAACTCAATTTTTTTAGTGCCCTAAAGAAGTAAATTACTTTTTGGGACTTTTTTGAAAACCTTAAAAGTTATATTTTTTAAAATGATTTTTAATTGGCATAAAAGAGGATATAAGTTTCTAAAACGCCTTTAAAATTTTTTGGGCCTACTCAAGATGAGTTTTTTTTTGTCAAAAGGTATTAAATGCTTCTTCTGCCTTCTAAATGGCAGAGGAGGCCTGTGTCCAGCAGTGGGACGTATATGGACTGATGATGATGAATGTACTAAGAACTTTATACATTTCATCAAAAAATCCAATGTTTTCGATGCTTGGGAGGTAATGAAAGCAACACTAGTTTTTTGCCCGTTCTTCTCTAGTTATGACTGCCTTCCGAACAGGGTGGTACACCAAATTTTGAAATGACTGAATCTAGATGATGTATTTGACATTTTATGGATTCAATAAATATTATTTCATTTCAATGGGTTAAACGTAAAGGGACTCTTGTTTAGGAAAATATATATTTCAATACTTACCGATAGTGTAGGTGCCGCAAACGATGAGTACTGACGAGAACTTCTTCCCCGCCTTTTCTATGGACAGCTTCTTCTGCCGAAGTATGTAGAGGGCCATCTCCAAACTCTGCTCTTGTGTTGGGAAATCGTATCGAGGGTTGCAGTACCTAGAAGATTATCATACGACTTTTCTTCCGTTTGCTTCAATGTAAATTAATATTTAACCAATCTTTACTGTTAATATAAACAGGAATTTCGTATGTTTTTTACGAATAATTTCAAAAAATATTGAACAGACGTATATGGGCTGATGATGATGATGATGAACTGTTCATAGACTAATTTATATTTTCCCTTCACTCACACAGTTTTTAATTATTTTTGGTCATTTTACAATAAATCCGAAGTCACATATTAAGCATGCTTTCTCATAAAAAAATGATTATAAAAAAGGCATGTACTTAGTCTAGTGACAGTACTTCCATAGAAGCTTTTGGGCTTCAGCTTGCTTTACAAAATTCCCAAATAATCTTTAAGCTTTACATCTTTATTAAACAAAAGCAATTTGATGTATAAATGAGAATATCCAGACCCCACAATAAACAATTATAAACTAGACATTACAACATTTAACGTGTAACGCTTTTGGGCTTCTATGGAAGAACCGCCATTGGTACTTACGTAGTGTCCAGGTATATGGTGTGTATATCCCTGTTCCAGAATATGGGATAGGACTCCATGGCGGGCGCGGCTCGGAAGTCCCCCGTGTGGAGCAACGTCTTCCCGTTGGGCAGGGAGAATATCAACATCAACGCGCCTGGACAACTGCGACACACAGATGGACATTACAGCCCGAATAATATACTTACAACTGCTTCGAGGTCTCGAACAAGTACATTATATATGTGCCATATACTGCCCAGTATTAGGTTTTTCCATTTAAAAATTCTCAGTAGCGTCTGAGTCTGGAAATTTGCCTTCGAAACGGCCAGAGACTCGCCGCCTATTACGTGGGATTGTTACATACTTGGCGAAATTAAACAATTACAAACTAGACATTACACAATTAACGTGTAACGCTTTTTGGCTCCTATGGGAGTACCGTCACTGGTATAATTGTGTCGCCAAACAATGGCCTGAACACGCTTACCTCAATTACTAGCTTCTGAGAAGAATTAGCAGTGATGATGATGATTAACCCCAGGCACACACCACTGACTTTTCGAAGTTATGTGTGTATTCACAATGAATTATCACTTGCTTGAACGGTGAAGGAAAACATCGTGATAAAACCTGCACACCTAAAAGTTCTTAGGAATTTCTTAGGTGTGTAGTCCGCCAACCCGCACTAGGCCAGCGTGGTGGACTAAGGCCTAAACCCTCTCAGTTGTAGAGGAGGCCAGTGCCCAGCAGTGGGACGTATTTGGACTGATGATGATGATGATGATGAAAATGATGATGAGAAGAATTAGATGAAACTAAGTGTCAAGTCCAACAAATTACGCTTATGGGCATATGTTGTGCCTGAAAAAATCTTTCAAATCTCTAGACTTAATACTTTCTGACATTAAAAACAGAGCCACAGTCCCAAGAAAGAAAAAGCACTCACTGATTAGCATCTACCGCTGTAACCTCTACACCCTCCACCCGAATCGTCTCATCGACGTTGATCACGTGGATGTATTTCGAATTGACACCCAAACGGGACGTGCACAGTTCGGCTGTAAGTGAAAAAAAATATTAAATAAACCGCCTCGTGGTCTCGCGGTACAAGTACGTGCCGTGCGATCTAGAGGTCCTGGGTTCGATTCCCGGGTCAGGTAAAGTTTAAAAAAAAGGGTTTTCCATTAGGAAATTCTCAGTAACAGCACAGAGTCTGGAAATGTGCTCAAAAAACGGCAATAGGCTTGCCCCCTATTACGCAGGACTGATACATACCTCGCGAAATGTGGGTGCAGAAATGCACCTCTGCCTACCCCATCAGGAAATACAGGCGTGAGTTTATGTATGTATGTAAATAGGAATATAAAAATTATGTAGGCAGTGGAAAGGCGCGACTGAGAATGCTGGAATTTTATGGCAAATCATTCTATCAGCTTTTCAGACAACTCTTATACGCCCACAGAATATGTAGCAGACAACATAAGGCTCCAGAAGATCAATTCTAGTGCAAAAATTGAAGGTTTGGCACAAGTGGGAGGTGGAATCTAGAGGACCCTGGTAATTTTTTCGGGTCGGGCAGTGTTATTAAGATTTCCATTTCAAATTTGTCTGTTATTTGATTTTAACAAAATTCGATGCTGGCTTCAAAAGTTCTCTGAAATTTTGATGAATAACATAAAGTACAAAAATACACACTCACCAGTAATTTTGGAGCAAAACAACAATTTATTAAAACTCCTCTTGAGCCCCGAGTAGTGGTCGGAGTGGAAATGCGTCAGGAAGTAATGCTTCACGTTAGGAATCTCCCCGTATGAAAATGCGTCGACGGCGAAATGAGTTCCTGAAAAACAATACAAATATGTTGAGCATTTACTAAAAAGAATTGAGTGTACGTAATTTAGTGTGCTATTTTGACGCGCCTGATTTGTTTTCGAAGTGTTATTGGGGTTTTCTGCTAGGAATTTCTCAATGGCAGCATCGAGTATGAAAATATGCCTAGTAGGTATATCACCCCTTACGTGGGATAACTACCATAAACTGGGGGTAATAGACAGGAGAATGTAAGTAAAATCACGCACGTAAAAGATGACAGGAAACTTCAACAAAAATACTCGTAATAAAATGTCTTAAATTACAAATTACCTGCGACAATTTTGTACTGCGGTATATTCTGCGGCGACAACGAAGTCTTGTTTGATTTCGACTTGATCGGCAGAGTGAATTGCGTGGATTCTGCATTCCTCCTCGGAGAATGTGAACTTGTACTATCGTTCTTCACTCTTGGTGACGACCGGCGCGGCAGTTCCGAACTTGAAATCTTGACATCTTTGCATATCTGGGACACATCCTTTTTCGTCGAAGCCACTCTGGATAACTTAGGCGATTCATTATCTTTCCTGCTTGATTTCAAAGGCGTCTTTCCAACACGATCAAATTTTCCAGTATCAGCGACACCCGAATGTTTGCTCATGACCTCTGCATCACGAGCTACATTTTTAACGCTAGCAATGTTATTAATCCTGACTCCTTTTGAACTTAAAACATCAGCTACCTTAGGGAAGAAATTATCTATCGATTTCTGTTTTAACTTATCACACGAGAGATTTCCATTATCCGCTTTAGGCAACTGCTTCTTCTTAATGGCTTTGGATTTTGTATCGTCTAAAATTTTCCGTTTCACTAATTTGTAATTTGGTGGTTGGACAGTGACGTTTGTGAGCTTCTCAATGGCGTTCGAGTTTAAAATTAGAACCTTTGGATTTTCAGCTGACAGTTTCTTCTTTATTTCCAAGTTGATAGCGACCTTTTTCGGTGGGCTTGGTGCTATCGTATTCGTAGTATCATCAGGCGAATAATCTGTCGATAATTCTGAGTTTTCGATAATTTCACAATCTACATTCGTGTCGTTGTCATTTCTATCGACATTTAGTCTCTTCACTGCACTTCTTTTAAAACCAAAATCTAAATTACTACAATTATTTACGTTAAATGAGATTTTCACTGTTTCTCTTTCTTTCTCCACATCATATATTACTGTTTTATCACTTTTTGCATCATCTAAAACAATGGTGCTTGCTTCTGTTGCAGAAATAAAACAATTGTGATTTTCCTTACCATTATTTGTATTTATTACATCAACTACGGTGAAATCATTGTCACCACTATCTGTATGCAAGTCCTCAATAGCTGAAAATCCTATACTATCTATGGAATCAAGGTTTAATGGCTCTATTGGTTTTTCAGGAACTTTATTTTTTTCTGTTACTTGCTTATGATTCACTATATTTTCTTTATTACTTACATCTCTTGATATCTGAAATAGTATGAAAACCAATGTAACATTATCAAGTAACAAAGATGCTAGAATGAGTAGAAGTTGTATGCTAAAATTAATAACTAGAATCATTTATTGTATACACATATAAAGCTTTTTTATCCCCTTATGAGAAGACTTCCAAAGAAGTAGTGACTTGCCTGTTCAAATACTTTTATGTCTAATGCCTAAGGATTTATTTTATTTACTCACCTGTCTAACTTTAGAATGATCTAATATTGATAATCTGTTATTTCTTCTGAGAGATAGGGAACTGTGGCTCACTATGGAATTCTGGAAATAAATAACAATAGTATATAGTCCAGAACTGCCTTTATCATACTTAAAGCGCTGTGAATGTTTTTGCTTATTCTTTTTTGTTTGAATTGATACATGTACTTTAGAACTTTGTATAGTCAACATGCCTCTAGACTAGCTAGATAATTTATGGTTTAAACTTCACTGGTAATAATAATAAATGAGTCAGAATAAATGGTGCTCTATTTCAATTATAATAAATTTAACAGGGACCATTGATGTTATTTTGTCAAGAGGCAAAAAAATATAATATATAATTCTGATCTTAAAAAATGTGCTCCCAAAAAGTCTTTCACTTCATAGTAAAATTAATTTTGATGATTGTTTTATATAGAATACTTGAATTTATAATTAATTTTACTGTATAATAAATGAATAAGTACCTATATATTGTTAATTTATTAAACATGACTGTTCTTAAGTTATGTAAGCCAAGTTTTAAAACTCTGCAAGTTTTTTAGCTTCGTGTGCACTAGTCCATCTCAAATTGCATTTTTAATGTGTGTATTACCTGAGTTAAAGATACATCAGCATCATTTCTCTTAAATCTCCTGGGATTAAGAAGTGATGGCACGTATTCATTAATATCATCATTCATATTAATGGAACATTTTAATTAATAATTCAATGCAAACACGAAATCAGAGAACTATAAAAAAGTTGTCAGTCTCACTCTCAACTCTCAGCTCATCAGCTGTCATATTTGTTTGTCTAACAAGTGTCAGTTCTAGGGATGGGTAAAAAATATCGATATATCAAAATATCGATATTTTTTCAGAAAATAATCGATATATATCGTCGATATTTTTATTTTGATAATATCGATATTCGATATTTAATTCTAAATATCAAATTCGATATATTTTTTTGTGTTTTTTCAAATTTTACTTTGATCGAGTTAAAGTATATTGATTTAAATTCGCAAAAAAAAGAAAAAATCAACAAGAGCTACTCTCGAGCCTCGAGTTTACGACTATTTATGAAGCTAGGGAAACAAAAATTCTAAAAAAAAAAAAAACAATAGGTAATCTCGTAGTCGCTAAAAATATCGATATATCAAAATATCGATATTTTTTTAGACTGCAAACAACGATATTTTCTAAAAAATATCGATACGATATTTTCTAAAAATATCGATACGATATTTTCTAAAAATATCGATACGATATATATCGATATATTTTTTCCATTTGCCCATCCCTAGTCAGTTCACAGTTGTCACAATTGTTGTCACGGATACCGCCACAGACTATTAATTTTCCTTAATTTAGTAGCAACGCCATCTATTGTAAATTGAAAGTACCTTAAATTAGCATAGCGATGTACAATGTAAAATAGATTTTTGAAATGTATTCAAATGGCCTATTAGTTATTACTAAAACAAAGTAAAAACTCAAGCAGATCTTCAATACTTACCTACACATTTTCTTAAACTTTTTGCTCTATGAAAAAACACGTCAGTACATAAATATATTATTGCCAATTAATATTAATTCCCTAAATATTTGTAAATATTTAAAAAAACAAAGATTTATTCCCTATTAAGGGATGAGAAATCTAAGGTATGACCTAGTTTAAGAAAAAAAATAGTAATTAAATTTTTAAATAAAAAAGAGTGAATCAGAATGCTGTTCTAAAATTATGCAACATCACTTTCACTGAATTTGAAACCAGGGAAAAATATATTTTCACATGGCAATGTCGACTCAAACTTCAATAAATTCAATTTCACTTTCTACAGTTTGTGGTGTGAGAAAATAGATTTTTCGTCAAGTAAAATTAGAAATAGTTTATTAAAATTGTATATATGCTAACAAAAGAGTTCGTGACAAATTGAAAACGTGAGTGAATATTTATTATCACTTCTCCAAGTTGCGCTAGGTTAGAAATTGCATTTTAATTTACGCTGACTGTCCCCGATCATTTTCCTGATATTTTAAATTTGTGCTTAATTATTAGGGGCTGGAAGTGGCTTTTTTATTTTGGATATGCTGTCTAACGCCCTATTTGTATGACTTTTATGTTATTCTTTACTAATGTTTCGCTTCAGTGAACATTAACAATCAATATTTTGACGATGGTCTTAACTCGGTTTTATTATGCAAATACGACACTTCGGGCTGCTGGAGCACATATGTGATTGTGAAAAAATAGTTTTTACTACATTAATTGGACCAATAACACCTGTGACATTTTAAAATAAATATTTAAAAAAAACATCATGGGGAAAAATCCGACGTAATAACCGTGCAAAGGTTAAGTATCAGAAATATATAATTTAATTGAGTCACGTAAAGAAAAAAATATTTTAAGGTAATACAGTATTGTTTAATATATTGACACTGGATATATTTCTGAATAGATCAATATATTCAAATCATTAAAAAAACAAAACAAAACAAATCAGCAAGCTTGTGACAACATTGACCAAGGATCCAATCACTAAACAATTTTTTGAATATGTTTATATTTGAAAGATTGATAATAACATATACATCCTATTGTAATTTATATAAATCTTTATTGGTTTTGAGAGAGGCCCTCCAAAATATTTTTATAATAGAACAAAAATTTATATACTGACTCATATTCTACATAAGAAACACCAGTCTCATCAATTAATGCCATATTTATTATTTTATGTATTATTTGAGGTATATTTATTCATAAAATGTTTACCATTGGCATTGAGAAGTATTATAAATTGCTCATGTTATAAAAGATCTATTCAGTGGTCATATTGGTTGTTAGATGTAAAAGAAAAAATACTTATTCGTAATGGAGAATAGTTTTTTTTCATCAAATTCGAAATTAATATAAATGTAAAAAAAATTGTTATTATTTTTGCTTTACAACTCTTTTACTTGTCCAATAAGACCACAGAATTAAATAAGAATTGAGTCACTTTTTCAGTATTGCTATTTATTTTTGTTTCTTTATATATATTTTGCTATTTATTTATTTAGTGTGTATGTAATTGAACATTTATATTATAAACTCAAAACAATGCCTACATTTTTCTTTAAAGAAAATGAACTCAATATATATTATTAAACTCAACATTAGCTAATTACCACAGAAATGGCAGGCACAAGACGTGCTCGCAATCAGGCCAACTCGGTGCCAATACCGCGTCAGAACTCTGTGTCTGAGAATGGGAGAACACGTCAGTACCTAAGCCCTGAAGCTTTAGCGGCTATGAATAAGGAACAGCTTCGCGCAGAATGCAGGAAAAGGGGTCAACGTGCGACGGGCAACAAAAATGAGCTGGTACAAAGCTGAATGCGTTTGTCTGTGTGCTTGGTTTTTTTATTTTTTTACGCCGGACGTTATGTGATGCTTCCTGATTTTTTTTATTGTAGATATTAATGTTGTCACTAGTGCTATGCCATTTTATACACCAGTGTTTTTATTTATTTTTTACCATATGATAGTTTTTATGATCAAACTTTACAACGCTTCTCACAGTTTTTATAATGTTGTCTACAATTGAATTATATTTGTTTTTTGCACTTTTTTGTTCAATGTAAAAACTCATCGCCGTTGAAAAACATTGTAGTTAATTAATTTTTTTGTAGGTTAAATATTTTTCACATACATACATTGTAGAATTATTAGGTTATAATGACATCTCATCAGTGCAGTGGTATAAACCAATGTTGTATTTTGAAACTCAATTTCATATGTTTTCCTTACATATGTACATTGCTGCTCATTTCATTCTTATTTCTCGTAGTTTTATGTGATTATCTTCATTTTTAAGTATGTCACTATTACCATAGTCGAATTTTACTGAGAATTTAATAGGATGAAGTGTTAATTGTCGTTATAAGCATAAAGAAACAAAATTTGATTTCAAACACTCAAAAATCTCCCGTTGATATTCGTGGACGTTAATTTCATTTTTTTTTTCTTAATAATATGCAAAGTTAAAAATACAATGCAGCTTTTCACTCCGATCGAGGTGGCGCTTTTGTTTACCCGGCTATTACGTGGAATATTCAAAAGAGACAATTTGAAGTAGGTCGCTAGCGCGGCATCTGTGGCGTTTTGCCCCCGGAAATGGCATGGAACACTCTTTAATTGCCGTGGCAACCGTACATAGACACAAATTATGTCAAGCTCATTCAGGATGTAGGCTATTAATTGTGTTGAGTGCATTATGATCTGACAGAAATAAACATCGAAAATTCATAATATATCTACATGATTCGGACCCTGTATTATGACAGGCCTGTGTCAGAAACTACTGAAAGACGACCTGAAACAACGGTACAAGATCACACCATCATTCGTTTCCGAGATTGAAAATACCTACGGTATCTCGTTTTCCAGCTTCTACAAAAATTTTACATGTCATTTATTTATTAAAATGTCTACTAAAACACATCAGTGATGGATATGATGTAACATGAATTCTTGAAGAGTTTGATAAATGCAGAAAAGTATAAACACGCAAAATTATACTTTTCATTGGCACGGCTATATTACCGCATCGTGCTTGAATCAAGCAGCTTGATACAAGTGCAGAGCCGGTCGCTATAGCGGGTTTTATACCACATATACAAACGTCGTTGAAATAGGGTGCTAACAAATGACTACGGTCATCTCCCACGAGTCACAAGTATGCCAGTCCGATGCTAACCGGATCTTTCTTCTTCTTTTTATTCTTTAATTTTTTTTTATTCTTCGTGGTCACTATCTTAAATATCCTAACATCAAATTGGACCTCCAATAATCTTATTCTCAGAACGACACGCAATAGGGTTTGCTTCACGACGTCTCTAATTACATTTATAATATCAGTTAGGATATCATCAATTTGTGTAATATGTGAAAGGCAATCGTAACTGACTGAATAATCTATCAACACACAGCAAAAATGACTGAATGAATTGCGCTGAAATTCGGCCTGCGGATAGTTATTATGCTTCTGGAGAAACAATTTCTCAAAATCTAAGAGCATGAGATTCCAAAGTTTATATGGAGAAAGGTTGACGGGTAAAAGCTAGTTTATAATGAAATCTTTTATTATCACGTCTGTTGTCAGTTTGAATTTAAAATAACAGCTGACATCTTGGCGCCCGTGTTTTGGCACATCGATACTGGTTCGACACGGTGCCGTGGTTTAAGTAAACAACGTATAAATAATAGTTGTTTACGTACTTTTTCATTTGCTTTTTTAATGTATAATTATTGATAAGTCTTGAGGCCACAACGTAGCTAACTCTACTAACGAGTCTAAAATTATCATGTTTTTTTAGACCTTACAATTTAGTCGCAACACTTTACACTAAAGTCTATGAAATAGCAGCTTTACGTAAACATGATATGCATACTAATTTGAACATTCGCCAAACTTCTTTTGTTGCTGTGAGTTAACTCACGTGTAATGGTTTGTGACTCAATTACACTAAACGAATTTAGCAAACAGATTAACTGGATTGACATACATAAGGATATTCTTATGACAAACTATTGAAGAGTAATCATTTTATTTTGGTATTCTTCCTTTAACTTTTTTAAATCTATTTTTTTATTTCATGGCGATTTCATATCAGACAAAGTAATGATAAACTACTTGAAATAACTCACGTAACCAAGCCAGATGAGTAGAGCCTGCTAATTCGCAAATAATTATTTCAAGACGCGACAAACTGGACGATAAAACAATAGTTATAGAATCCATAGAGAAGCCACAAAAGTTTTGAATGTTATCTAGACTGCCTAATAGTGAATTCAAATACATACTGTTGCCAAACCGAATATGGGTACATATTGTAACTGGCATTATCTGAGCACAGATTAATCTATCATACCTACCATGTCACGAATACGAAACAAATTGTGCAGTTATTAATATAACATTTGAAGAATTAATAATTTTTGTCCGTTTGCCAAATAAAGCATGTGATGTAATGAGCTTTATTCTGTAAATAAACATTGAAAATACGATACTTTAACTGGTTCAAAATTTCACACAGGGTTATGCTTGGTACATGAATTTGTGTAGTTTTTCCGCGAACAGACGGCGCATTCCTCGTTTATTAGTCTCAGGTAATTTCGATTGATGAGGAAAGATACGACCGGAAAGCTAAAAGTTTTGTTCGAGGCAAATTATGTATACCTACTACTCTAAAAATAATAATTTCCTCAATGTAAGCTGCTTGCCAACTTAGTTAGAAAGACATAGCATTATATCACAAAAAACTCAAATTCTGCCCTCGGTAGATTCACGTACAATATTAATAGTCATAATAATGTGAGTCTCTTATCGATTCACATTCACACTGCTGTTCTAGTACATAGTTATTTATGATTAATTTCGTTTAATTGATTACACAGTTTCAATTAAGTTTATTGATTGAACTCAGTGCTCTAGTTGGAAACCACAATAAGATTTATTTTATTTAATTTTTTTCCAGAATAGAGCACGTAGATATTTTAGGCATCTATCAATAAATTATCTTCTTTTATTATCAACCATCTCTACATTTAAGATATTGTTTCAATTTACAACACCATAAAATTTCGGGCTGGCAGGTTTAATTTTCATGCATGTAATAAACTTTTACTTTTAAAAATATTTTTTCTTTTTAAAATTGTTCCCTATAAGAGCTGCATAACAGACGCCTTTGCCGTCTAAAATCAGCTGACTCAATATATACATTCACGTCGAATGCTACGTGCCACTGTCTCGTTTTTATAATGCTAGCGAGGGCATGCCCCCAGTCTCCGCGTCATTTATAAGGTCCGGAGGGTCGTTATGCACCCTTCGGCACCGGTTGTGACCCACTTTACACCTTTTTGTCTCGGTTAATGTACTGGGATGAGATCTATCCACAGGCTCAAACGTTTATTCCTTCATTTTTGCGGCTGTCTCATTTTTTATCGTCATTTTTTAATTGCATGATCTCGAAATAGACTTACGATGGCTGAAAGCTGGCATTTACTGCACATTATATGGCTCGATTTTCAAAAGACAATTAAATTTTAATTTACTTTTCGTCTAATTCTAATGTTAAATTACTTACTGTGTGAAACTACTTTTCTCAGAGAATTTGGTTGTGAATTAATCTTTGCAACGAAGAGATTATTTTTTGTGAGGGTTTCTATTTGTCGACCATCACTGTGGTGTGGGATTGAAAAATAAGGTTTTTTAGTTTGTAACCTTGGTGTTTGTGTGACTTAGGTATTCATGAATTATAAAAATATTCACTTTGACCTAGAAAAAGCATTTAAATCGTCTTATTTAACACATGTTTTTGGATCATCTTCACTTAAAACATAGCAGATCGTTGACAATGAATGAAGATATCTTTACAAAACCTGATTACCTGGACGTTCTTTGCGATGAATTTCTTACATCATTACTAACAATGTGTATGAGACCTTTTTTGGTGGACTGAGGCCCAAACTCTTGTCCAAAGATGAAGCCTGTGAACAAATTAATGTATATGGAATATTATGACACATCCAACAGTGTTGGTCTATTGATATCGTATTTTACTACTAACTGAAATAGGAAATGTTACAAATAATCATTATCGTTCGCGTGTTATCCTTGAAATAATTTATTTGTTTAGTAACAAAAATGTTAAGGCAATCGTATTTGTTTTGTTCAATATTCAGTTTTAGACTTATGAGTAAGATTGGTTAGCTTTCTCAGGTGTCTTAAAAACAAACTCGCAATTTGCCCTCATTATTAAAACAAATAAATTCGCATAAATTTCATTTGTAATTCTTACGTATCTGTCAGTTATTAAACATCAAGGACACCTCAATGTCTGTTTTTATTTACGTATTTGTACGAATTTGCTGAACATCAACAAATGTCTTGGAGACGAAAATATTTACTCGTTCCGTTGAAAAATGTCACCATTCGGAACTATTGTTGATAATTCCTTTCAAATCAGCAATTGTTCGTGGTTTACATACTGCGTGATGCGTATGACGTGTTTACTGCTTTGTTTTTAATTTCGACCTTATGTATGTGTAGTGTGTGTGACGACTGTTTCGTATCACACGATTAACGCCCGAATGCCGGGCACAAGCTACCGCTACGTTCTGATGGTCCACATCTCGGGGTTTCTCAAAGTGGGGTTCCCCATTCGACGGCAGGGGGTTCGCGACAAGATTTACGTAATGGTGACATGTTGCCTAGCAGGCACGTGCGGCACACATAGTGGCTACAACATACTTATGTGAGAGTGGGTTATTTCACACCTGGTCATGATAAAAACTAAATACAGAAATCGACTTGATACCGAGAAAGATATTTCTTTTGGCACTTTGTTATCTTTTATTGAAATAAAAACCTTAATTTCTTCAACAGACAATTTTATTATTTGGGGGGGGGGGGGGGGGGGGGGGGGGGGGTTCATTAGTTACTTATGCTTAAGGGGTTCACTGTCACCTAGAAACTTTAACAGGGGTTCGTGAAACCTTAAGTTTACATGAACCTGATACATGCTTAACGAGATGCAGAAATGCACTTCTGCCTTCGGGTAATACAGACGTGAGATTATGTATATATGTTTTGTTTTAAAAACGGACAGAAACAAACCCTATAAGTCTCAATTGTGAATCTTATAAATATAGTGATGGTAACAACATAATTTATGTTACAATGGTAATACGACAGTCTTTAATATCGTATATAAAACAATGTCCGAAATTAGCCATAGTAAATGGGATTCATTGTACCAAGTCACAAGTCTTTTTGTTTTTAGGACTTATTAATTATACAACAATGTTAATCTATGTACTAGGTATCCTTTTAAGCGAAGGTTGTGGCATTGTGTACCATGTTGGCAGTGTAATAAAGGTCATCTAAGTATGACACCTACAATGTTATTATACTCGGATTGTGTGTAGACGAAATCATATTATGGTTTATTTTGATTATACGTTCTGTAGTTTTGGCGTGAAAGAAAAAAAATGTCAAACTTTAGAAATTACATTCTATTGCGCGATATTGCTCGTGTTAATGAGAAAGAAATAAATTAAATATTCCTTGAAAAAATCTTGATCGTAAATCTTAAAATGTTTTGTGTAAAAGAAATTACAGTAACCTTAAACCATTTTTTAGTGTGACATGTGTCTCCATCAAACTTCATCAAAATCGGTTTGCATTTATTATATTAATTAGGTTTATAATTTAAAATATATGCTTTTTACTTTGGGGCCCAGAATAAATTGTAATAAGTTAAATTAATAAGTAAAAACATACTGCGTACGTATAGTGACGTATGTGTTATGGTGAATCACTAATTAATTGACTGCGTCGTGGTCTCGCGGTACAAGTATCTGCCGTGCGATCTAGAGGTCCTGGGTTCGATTCCCGGGTCGGGCAAAGCGTTATTGGGGTTTTCCATTAGGAAATTCTCAGTAGCAGCACGGGGTCTGGAAATGTGCCAGAACTGTCATTTTACCATGCCAGTATAAAAAAGTACTAAATAAAGACAGTCCAACAGCATTAAGTTGCATTAACGAGCAAAACTATACGTGTCTTTCTTTGTCAATCCCAGACCATACGTAAATGTTTTTACGTTTCTTAGTACTACAACTTCACGTGCCAAAACAACACTCTGTGTCTACACAGTATTCAATAAACATCGAATTCGTTGCATATTGTTCGAATTCCGAACGTATGCGGGTCAGTGGACTTGCGCACGCGCAGTCTCACGCTACTGTCACGCCACTATGGCTATTTCAGGAAAACAAATCGCACGAAATTGTAAAATGAACCGAAAATAAGTTGGTGTAAGGTTGATTGTACCATAAACGTCACCTGTACTACGAAGCGTAGTAAATTCGCTATCAATCGTTTTGGCTAGGAATTAACTAACATTTATTGTGATTGTTTTACATGTATTGAATTTTGAACTTTGTTGTATGGTTTTAAAGTGCAACTTGCTGGAGAGAAATAATTTGGATTTAAGCCATGCTCTATTAAGAAGTATTGTGGAAAGCACGCCGTCAGCTGTTCGTTGTCACTAATGGTTTACTTTCATAGTTTTTTACTTGAACAGTATAAAATCTGTGCCAAAAGTCTACTACTCGGTCCGATATGTATTATTGATGAATATAGTGTGTGTACGTTGAAATAAAAAGAAAGATAATTTACTTAAAACATGGGTGCGTGTTTATGTACAAGTGACGTAGGAAATAATGATTTTAACACAGATGTAATTAAGGTATTCTTTCTTTTAATAGCCTATAACAAATGCCATTACTGGGCGGAAGCCTCTTGCTTCTTCCACTCTTTGCGTATCATATGCTATGTCGCGTCACTGAAAGACGAATTTACCTACAAAGCATTGTCAATAGATATTTATTTCGGGTTTGGGTGTTTGTGAGACTGGAAAGTCTCTCGTAGTTTCTGATACCCACGACGCAACACTCGTATCTTAGTGTAGGGTCACAACTATGTAAGTGACTGTTGGGTGTAGAAAAAAAATCAACGGTTTTATTATAATGTCATTTCAGATACTACTAGACATATTTTGTTTTCCAATAATATAAAGGAGGAGCCTTTATATTATCTTTCTATCTGATTAATTTTGTTGTGGGATTATGACAAGTTAGGTCCCCTTAGATTCGCTGAGCTTCATTGCTCGGCGTCGATACTGTGCGTGCCACTGTTGATCCTGGAGCACAGGAGTTACAGTGGCGGGTGTGTGGTAAGATAGGGCCCATATGTTTTGTAATGATAAAAAGATCTTTATAAATTAACGCACTGAAACAGTGAAGTAAAATATCGCCAGGATATAGTCTCTCAGAGGCGTTCAAAGAGAACGTAAGAATTCATATACGGGTTGGTATATTCAATAATTTTTAAACCCAGTACAGGAATATTTCCTTTGTTCAGCGACAGAAATAACATAGGTTCCAAAGTATGAATATGCCTTGTGTTGTTACCCTTACAAAACTGCTTCGGGACTGCAAATTGAGCGGAGTCGCGAATAAAAGTTAGTTATAAATAATTTGGCACGGTCGCCTTTGTGCGCCGCCCGTCTTTGTTCTTTATAATTTCTCGAAGACGATTAATGAGAGCTCTTTTTATATTCCAAGAATTATATTTTTTAATTTCGAGACGTGTGTTTAATTTTGGCACTTCGGAATTTAAAATTTTACTGCTTAAATATTTTGGTAACAGCTACTTATAAGTAAACCCGCCATAATTACTTATAGAAGTACATCGCACTCTTTTTTTAGTCGGTTAAAAACTAGTTTTCTACAGGCCAACATCGTCTTCATCGACCTTCAATCGTTTATCGGTATTCGATTTTTACTCGGTACTCGTCACTTTGTTAGGTCCAAAATTATTATTTTTTCTCATTCTTAATCAATAGTATATAAAATATCGTTGCTTTATCAGGCAGAATGAGTCAGACCCATCTTACTCAGGCCTCGTTTCGTACTTCGCCAGTTGTGTTTTCCAATTTCCACATAATAGAGAGTGAGGCTATAATGTGTTTTCGGACTCATGGTGATATTCAGAATTTTATTCAATTCAATTTCCAAAAAATATATTTCAATAAATATTTTCTACGTAGACGTGTGTTTTCACATGCTGGCGTCTTTACTATGGAAAGTAGTAGGTGCTGACATATAGCACATGACAGAATGTTGGCAAGGCGGGGTTACGGCGTCAATCATACACTACTTGTGCAACGTACTACTCTAAAAACAAACGTTCGGTAAATGAAAGAATAAATATATGAAGTCATTAATTTCGTTCTTATAATGTTCGTAATTGTATCTTTGTAAGAATAAAAAGTAAGGATATACAAGTGACGTGGTAGTAATGACAAATTCTCTCCGCTCTCAAAGTCTTTGTCTATTACTTTTAACTACTGTTGACAATTAATAAGTGTAGACACGTAGATAAAAATTAGAAATGGAACATTTTTAATATACATATGCCTAACAAAAACCCAAACCAGGTCCGTATAAAGGTATGGATTACAAGATTGGATTGAAGAGGTGAATATTCGGAGATCACACTCGAAGATATATCGTTGTAATTGGATTAGTGTGTTATTAGTCTGATTATTAGATACATTCGTAAATTATAAACGACTATCATAATCTGCCACGAGTCGGCATAATCATGAGCTTATCGAACAGAATAATATGGAAAGATTTATACCGAAAATTATTACACCTGTTCGGTGGTTGCTATGCGGCCGGATACGAATATCCGTATAACAGCAACACCTTTAGTCTTTTCTGTTTTATTATTAAGTAAATGCTTTTATCTCATTCCTATAATAGTTTTTTTTCGTCAGTATTGTATCTGAAAAGTGGTGACAAGTTGATACATGCATGTTATCCTTACATCCATTTAAATTGGCATACCTAAGCTATTACGATTTTTTTAACCCTTAATTCGACACCGTGCAATATTCATTTTTAATGGACGTAGATTTTTCAGGATACTGTTATAGGTAGATGTTTTCGAGTATTTTTTCTGGGACTCCAAACAAGCTGAGTAACAAAATGTGTTGTGAGTTGTGACGGTCGTACAAATAGTATAAAAAAAGTCTGCCGAGTAAAGGGTCGAATTATTGCAATTAATATAAAAGGTGTATAAAGCCTGAGGTCGGGTTTTTTTAAGTCACGGTGTTTGTAATCATCGTGGCTATTGCCTGTCTTAGTTTTCGATCACGGTTGTTATACACTCTGTATTAAAAAGTGTCTTAAAATACAAAAATTTTGAACATGTATACACGCAAATTCTACAAACAATTATCACATAAGGTAACATAGACACGATTACTATTGTTAACATCAATAGTTCAGCCTAAAACGATAGTGAAATGAGAGAGAGCGGTGTCGAAAGTGAAATTTATTTTTCGTATTCGTCCGCCATTTCATTTCACTCACGACGTTATTATAAGCCAGTTACATGTTACGTGTCTGTGGTGTTACGTTTTAATTATTTATGGATATTTTTTTTTATATCTAGTGGTTTTCAATGATAAAGGATTTTTTATAGTGTTCTTAGTGCCGTGAAATATATTAAAAAAAATATTTTAATTATAAATAGGTTTGTTTAAATTTTATGAATACAGATATAAATGTCTAAAATAGTTTTTTTCATTATTCTGTTACTTTCAATTTTACTCGACAAAATAAAGACATCTTTTTTGACATATTTAATTGTATAAAACTCCCCATAAATTGCTTTGATTTTTCTAGTATTTTAATGTAAGTTTTTTTATTGTACCTATCCATAAATATTTCAATCGTTGATCATTTTTGAAACACTTATGATTTTCTTAATCATCATTTTTAATTTTAATGCATATAATGGAACATTGTAGCCTAGTTTTTTTGGATCTCATCAATTCAGCAAAACAATGAGCTAGATTCTGAAGTATGTGCATGTGTCTAGTTGTTAATATTTTTTAACAATTATGCATGGTGTGTTTTTTAAATATATTTTTTCTATGCCAGTTTTACATAATATTTTTTCTAGTTTCCTATCCAATGTGTGATTTTGTAGTTTACTTAATTGTTTATTTAGTTTGAATCATTTTGATACTCTTAGTTTCTAAGGTGACACAACCATTACCTATTTATATTGTCGTTTGTATTCGAAGTTACATCATTCGTTGTTCAAGTTCGCAACATGAATATAAATTATCCCATATGATTTAGGTATACCCAACTTGCGTTGTATAGATAAATTGGCAACCCTGAAAGTACCTTCGTCTCTGTATTGTAATCTATTCTGTCAACAACAAAGAAATTTCCCTGAAATACAACAATTGTACCAATGCTACATTCAGATTGCGTGGAAACAAGCCAAGTGTATTCCGCTAAACAATTTCGATCACATTGTGACGTTCAAGGCTGAACACGTTCCTTCGCCTAACCTGTGACGTGATCGGATTACCAATTAAAAAAAAACAACGAGAGAATTTGCACATGATAATCCTACGGAGAAAATTGCCAATCCATTATAGCACCTATTTTAAAACTACTTTCAAGTGACCTTTTCTATTTTTAATATTTTAGGGTCATTAAACTTTTGACATAAGTCAATATCAATGTCACATGTCAAAACAGAGTTCTTCGCACTAAAAAGACCATATATCATAGCGCGTTTATATGTATATTGTATACACGGAAATGTATTCGATACCGAAATTATGATAAACAATGATAAAAATGGAATAATAGCGGTGAATTGCTGATAAACTATCCTTGTCAAATGGTCCATGAACGAAGTATTGTTTTTAATTATCCATTAAGTAATCTGTAAATTTTAGTTCCTTTACTTTCTCTTCAAAATATCAGGATTACTTTTTTTCTTCACATTATTCTCACCGACATCGACAGTTAGGAAAAGACGATTCAAAAATTCAAATGTAATAATTTTCCCTTTGCGTATTTAGACTTTCCAAATGTTTTGTCTGCTTAAGTAATTAATTAAATACTTTTTAAAGGATTCTTCCATCCTACATACTTTAGTTACTACTGTTTCTATCCACAGATATAATAAAAACAGATATAACAGAAACACTTAATATTGCCATATGAGATCACAAGCCCCCTTCACACCACATTTATTGACCTCAATTTATGTCCTGTCGATCGCATCTGAAGGTTCAAAAATAAATAAATCTCTCTTTAAAAACGGCCGCATGGTTTCGATAATGATCATTTGATTGGTACCGACAGTGACATGAGACAGAACTGTTCTTTAAATAAAATTCTGGTGGCTTTAGACAATTTGGAAACGAACCATTTCGATTGTAGCCACCGGAGGTACCAGTAGTTTTCGGTATTTTACAAATTTCAATATACGAGTAATAACACCAAAAATGTCCTCAAACATATTTCTTGAAATAATAAACTGTCTTTATTGAGATGATTTTTATGGAGTGAAATATTATCTCTACCTATAATGTGTTTTAATTGAAATGTTGGATTGCAACAAAAATAATGTGTAAATAAAACAAATTAGAGGGTTATACGCAAAATATTATCTAGTATTTTTATTTAAATATTACAATTACCCATTTAATTATGCAGCGGTCATATTGGATTAAAAGAAAAAATATAAAGCGAACCGTGTCGATGTAAAAAAAGGTTGAACTTTAAATTTCGAACACGGATGGACCGCACAGTCTATAGATCACAGTCAGCGATATGGTACATTTTGACAGTGACAAAAACGTAAAAGGCATAGTGAAAGTAAAACTTTTGTGTTTCTGACCGTAGCTCGCCCGTCTCGGGTACTACAAGCTGGCGGCTGCAGTGCAAGCGGACACAGAGCAGCGCACGCGCAACGGACTCCACCACCCGCAACCGATCAAGGAGATCAGGTAGATCACCTTTACCATTATCTTCGATACATGGAAAAAATCAGTAGTATGTTTTGCATTGGCACGGGAAATTGACAACATAGTACCTGATAGTAATTTAGATGCTACACAATGTTATGCCTATGTAGCACAAGGGATAGGCAGAGGTGCAGTCTTGCAACAGTATTGCGCCAATTTTGTTTTCAAGTCTCACGTAATAGAGAAACCCATATTACTTACATAATTCTATAGACGCCGGTGCCTGGGCTCTTGCCTCCTCGATTACTTTATCAGCAATGAGTTAATTTTATTAAATTAATTTGAGAAGTCGCTTAATAATTTCATATAGGTACATGAGAATCATAAATCATATAGTACAGAAATCCGCAGTTATGTAATAAAAAATATATTATTACCTACTGACATTTAACGACCGATTTTCAATACTCCAGAATTATTGCATTAAAGTGTGCAGTATGTTCGATTTTTGTCGACGTATTAATAAAATATTAAAAACCGTTTAATGTTTTTGTAGCTCATTAAATCGTATTTGTAGATAACATTTTTAAACATCTAATTATTTATTATCGTTAGACATCATGATGTGCACTTTTTTTTGGGATCGGTAAAAAAGGTTGAAATTGCGTCAGATCACGTGACCCTGATCGAAAATGCGTAATCGTTTGTGGTTATGTTTGTGTACGATAGCGCAATAAATATTGTATTTTACTACGTAAATGGTACTTTTGTACTACTGATAAATAAAGCAATTCGTGCGAAATTATTCCCTAACCATTCCAAAATATTCAAAAATGCACAACGTTAGGTAATGTTGACGTTTTCACTTCTTCAGACACTCCCAGAGTGCCACCTGTTTTTTTTTTAATCCCAAACATACTTTATTCATTATAATATGAAATGATCTGAAAGGTTTTGAAATATACATATTCACGCCTGCTTCACCGCAGGGGTAGACAATGTACATTAACACGTTTCGCCAGCTGTGCTATAAGTCTCATGTAATACGAGGCGAACTTTTTGCCGCTTTTTGTCCACATTCCAAGACTCCGTGCTGCTACTGAGAATTTCTTAGCCCAACCCGGGATCGAAGCCAGGAAATCTTGACTGCGCTCGTTATTTTACTTAGTCATAGAAATGTTTTTCTCTTAAAATATATTTTCATTTTTTTGTACACTAAGAAACAGTTGTAAATCATAGAAAAAATGTATATTAAACTAGAAAAGGGTACAAATGGCGGTCTTATCGCACATGGCGATCTTTTCAAGGCAACCATAGGTAGGACGTTTTGTAGGAATTTGTTGCGAGGGTAGTGTGTACAAAAAAGAGTATAAAATATAGATTTATATGTTTATAACTATAGGTATAAATTATTATCGACAGCCCCGTGGCGCAGTTGGCTAGAAACCAGCTTGCGAAACGAGAGGCCGCGGGTTCGATCCCCGCACCGAGACAAATGTTTGTGTGATCCACAAATATTTGTTTCGGGTCTGGGTGTTTGTAAGACCGAAAAGTCTCTCGTAGTTTCTGATACCCACGACACAAGACTCATATCTTAATGTGGGGTCAGAACTATGTATATGACTGTTGGATGTATTTATTATTATACTCAAGCTTAGTCCGAGATATCTTCTATATTCACTATGTAGTTCCACAATCCTCGCATTGTGCGTGCCGCGAATATTTAGAGGAAGCAAAAAGCTTCTTGTCCAAACAGTAAAAAGGTAGCCTACTGGCAACACTATAATCTGTAACTCATTCACTGTTTTCGCGCCGCGCGTGCTTGTCAAAATAAAACTTATTGCGGTTTTATTGAAGTTTTTGAAGAAGAAATGCCGAAAAGAAAGTGTGAAAGTAAGGAAGAAAGGTACCAACGGAAGATAAGGAAATTAAAAAAGAAATTAAAGAAAAACAGGCGTATTGAAAACCGTACACCATCACCGGGGCTATCATCGCCAACACCGGTATCGTCGTGCGCAGATAGTGATGTCGAGGATAATGAAATATCCGTCACAGCGCCAGAGCCAACAGGCAAGTATTTTTTACAAGAATTAACCTATTTTGTGATCGCCCCTGTTTTCTATGATACGTGGTACGTGTCACTACAGGCACTCCGGTGGAGTGAGATCATTACGGGGATGTCCCACCGTATATTATGTGTTTTACGAATAGAACATTGTTCTTGACTCACAGTCACTAGCTGTCCCGAGACGCTTCAAAAATTACTAAAAAAAAAAAAAAAAAAACATACCCACAATTTCATTTCGGTAAAGGAAAGTTTTCTTTACTAAACCGCCACGGTGTGGCAACATATACACTTGTAGCATCATATAGTACATACAGCTGGTAGCTGTGAAACTAAATCAAACATGGTTTGGTCTTTCTTGTAGGTGCTGAGTGTGTGGACATTGGGGACAACACAAGAGTGGACAATGATCCTTTGACTGAATTATTGGATGATTCCATAATTATGGCTTTAGGCCAGACTGTATCCACAGAAAGAGAATATGGACCAGAAGTTCATATGGAACTGGTAAAAAGGGTTGAAGGTATTATCACCCGAGGCCTTAAACAGGATGTCAAAGATGAACTTTTAAAGAAATATTTGATACCTGCTAATATCAAACTTCTAGATGCACCAAAGCTGAACAAGGAACTGCAAGGGCTTCTAAATGATGCCGTGAAGGCCCGAGACAAGCGAGTTGAAGAACGCCAACAACAGATTGGTGTTACAATAGCAGCCTTGTTGTCTGCTACAGACAAACTGATTAAAGGTGATGTTGATAAGATAAGTATAATTTCAACAATCAGTGATGTCACACGCTTATTAATAGACCACCATCATCAAGACACAGTCACCAGAAAAAAGCTAGTAATTCCGAATCTTGATAAAAATATAGGAAAGACAGTTGAAAACCAAGAACGAGATGAATTCCTTTTTGGAGAAAAATTTAATGACAATGTCAAAACTGCCACAGCAATTAAAAAATCAGCTGGCACCATCTTAAAACAAAACAACCCTAATCGAAGAAATACCTCATCTTATCGAACAACCCAGTCTAAAAATCATCCCACGAAACAGGGAAACTTCAAACGCCCCCCTCTTACGAGTGTGACTCAGTTCAAACAGGGGGGGGCAGGCAGATACCACCAGACACAGCAGTACAAACCAAGACCTCCACAGCGTCCTCCAGCCAAGGCGCCTGTTCGACAATCTTAGAGGTAAAGACTTTTGCTGGTAGACTTAAGTTCTTTTATTCATGTTGGTTAAAAATAACCCAAGACAAAGTTGTCTTATCTTGGCTCAAGGGTTATAATATCCCTTTTTTAGAGGCTCCTCACCAGGAATATGTTCCTAAAAATTCAAATTTTTCTAAATCAGACAATTTTATAATATTGAAAGAAATACATAGACTTTTAAAACTTGGAGTACTTAAAAAATGTGTAACAGCTAAGGGACAATTCTTCTCAAAGATTTTTACTGTACCTAAATCAAATGGAGAAGTTAGATTTATTTTGAATTTAAAATGCTTAAACAGATTTATTTCACCAGAACATTTTAAAATTGAAGACATTAGAACACTTTGTAAATTAATTTCAAAAAATGATTTTATGCGTACCATTGACCTAAAAGAATCCTATTTTTTGGTCCCAATGGGTGAAGATAAAAAATATCTAAGGTTTTGGTTTCAGAATATAATGTATGAGTTTGAATGCTTGCCATTTGGTCTAAGTACTGCTCCTTTCACATTTACTAAGTTACTGAAGCCAGTACTAAATTTTCTGCGAAGAAAAGGTTATAAATCAGTTGTTTATCTGGATGACATTATATGTATTGGTAATTCTTACCAGGAGTGTCTAGAGAACTGTCATATGACTTTAAATTTACTAGAATGCTTAGGGTTTATTATAAATAAGGAAAAGAGTATTTCAGTCCCAACCAAGATTGCAGAATTTTTAGGTTTTATAGTAAACACAGAAGAAATGTCATTGTCAGTACCTTTTAAGAAAAGGGAGACAATTTCTTTATTGATAAAGAAATATGCACAAATGGATCAATGTACAATTAGAGAATTTGCGAAGCTTATTGGCACCCTTGTAGCATGCTGCCCAGCTGTGTCTTATGGTTTTTTGTACACTAAAACTTTTGAACAGCAAAAATATCAGGCTTTGTGTGCAGCAAACAATAACTTTGATGCAATTATGAATATCAACGATGATTGTAAAAATGATTTAAAATGGTGGCATAATCAAATAAAAATACCAAAAAATTTAATACGACAGTACAGTTTTCTTTTAGAAATAAATTCAGATGCATCAAAGACAGGCTGGGGAGCATACTGTAATGGTAAATTTGCAAATGGTTTTTGGACTTTAAAAGATAAGGAAAACCATATTAACTTCCTGGAACTTTTAGCTGCTTTTCTGGGTTTGCAATGTTTCGCCAAGGATTTACACTCTTGTCAGATATTGTTGAGAATAGATAATACCACTGCAATTGCATACATTAATAGAATGGGGGGTATACAATTTCCAAAACTTAATTCTCTAGCTAGGAGCATATGGCAGTGGTGTGAGATCCATAGAATATGGTTGTTTGCCTCTTATATTAAGTCAAGAGAAAATAAAGAAGCTGACCAAGAATCCAGAATAAAAAATATAGATTCAGAATGGGAATTGTGTAACAAAACTTTTTTAAATATTACTAAGTCACTTGGAGAACCCGATGTGGATTTGTTTGCAACTAGGGCAAATAAAAAATGTCATAGATACATATCTTGGCATAGAGATCCATATGCAGAGAATATTGATGCTTTTACTGTAGATTGGTCAACATTTAACTTATTTTACGCTTTCCCTCCATTTTCCTTAATTTCTAAATGTATACAAAAAATTATTTGTGATAAGGCAACAGGTATCATAGTTTTCCCTTTATGGACCTCACAACCTTGGTATCCCTTTATAACCAAATTAGCAACTTCAGAAGTATTACAGTTCAAACCATCAAAAGATTTATTAATATCACCTTTCAGAACACTACACCCTCTGCACAACAGTCTTTCCCTGGGAGCCTGCATCTTATCAGGGAAGCATTCCGGAAAAAACTAACTCCTGATGAAACAATAGAGGTCATGGTAGCTTCCTTATCACAAAACACTATCAAACAATATACAACAGCACTTAAAAAATGGTGGCGTTTTTGTAACGGAGAAGATATACATGAATTGTCAGTACCTAAAGTATTAAAATTTCTCACAGAAATGTTATCACAAGGCGCTTCGTACGCTACTCTTAATACATGCCGTTCGGCGCTCTCTCTAGTCATAGATACCAGCTTAGGAACAGACATTCAAATTAAGAGATTTTTTAAGGGAGTTTACAGATTAAAACCCTCTAGACCTAAGTATAATGACACATGGGACCCTTCTGTTGTCTTGAATTATATTCAAACTTGGTCACCAAACAGCAGCCTTAGCTTAGAAAAACTAACCAAGAAATTGGTAATTTTGTTAGCTCTCACAACTGCTCAACGCATTCAAACATTGTCGGTTATCCGATTGAGCAACATAGAGTTCACGGATAGCGGTGTCAAAATAACGATTACTGATATTTTAAAAACAACGACTCCATGTAAGGATCAGGTCATAATAAATCTTCCTTCCTTGGATACGAGTCTGGAAATTTGCCCCGTATCGGCACTTAAACATTATATAGACCAGACTAGGGCACTCAGAAAAGGAGACACAATTAACTCGGATAAGCTACTTATTTGTTATAAAAAACCTTATAACTGTGCCAGTAACCAAACTATTAGTCGCTGGATAAGGCAAGTTATGGCTGAGTGTGGCATTGATGTAAAGAAGTTTACCCCTCACTCCACGCGTCATGCGTCCACATCTCTGGCGTGTAGAGAAGGTGTAACATTGGATTGTATATTTAAATCTGCTGGTTGGTCTACAGGATCTAGTGTTTTTGCCAATCACTACAATAGACCCTTAAATACAGCAAATGATAATTATATTTTTTCGAAAGCCATTTGCAACATTAAGGTTTAAGTTTGTTATTAGTACTTTAGCAACCCTTAACTTAAATTACTGATGAATTAAATTGCTGATTATTGAATTTTGTTTTTTGTTTGTACACTATACTTACCATATTATTTATGATTTCCAACTATTCTCTAAACATCTACATAGTGAATATAGAAGATATCTCGGACTAAGCTTGAGTATAATTACATAATTAAACGAACTTACCTGAAGTGAAGTTCTATTGTAATTATACGAAGGGCTTAGTCCGAGATATCAATCTCCCACCCGCCCTTTCCATAATCTTGGATTATAATAACCCTAGAGTCATGTTGGAAATCACTTCATATATAATAATGCTCTGAAAAGAATGAGTTACAGATTATAGTGTTGCCAGTAGGCTACCTTTTTACTGTTTGGACAAGAAGCTTTTTGCTTCCTCTAAATATTCGCGGCACGCACAATGCGAGGATTGTGGAACTACATAGTGAATATAGAAGATATCTCGGACTAAGCCCTTCGTATAATTACAATAGAACTTCACTTCAGGTAAGTTCGTTTAATTATGTAATTATAATTATTTATTATTATTCGCTTAATTATAAAATTAGAGTCTAATTTATCTTTGCGCTGTTATCTGCCTACGAGTAATTACCGTAAACATAATTATTTAATTACTTGCCAACTTCTGTGATTGCTTCTCCTAACAGTTAATAGGGACGTGTCATGATATCATGTTATCAGTTCATCATGTTATGTATGTTTGGTAAGCAGATAAACTAATTAAACTACGTTATCAAGACTGACAATGCTACATTCATTTTTCAATACTTAATATTTATTTTCTTATGGAATTGCTTAGGTACCTACGTATTATGAGAAACTCTTACTAAGTGAAAATATGTCTAACGATGCTAGAAAATAAGTATATCGTACTAATAAGTGACAGCCCCGTGGCGCAGTTGGCTAGGCACCAGCTTGTGAAACGACAGGCTGCGGGCTCGAACCCCGCACCGAGACAAATGTTTGTGTGATTCACAAATATTTGGTTTGGGTGTTTGAGAGACCGAAAAGTCTCTCGTAGTTTCTGATACCCACGACAAAAGACTGGTATCTTATTGTGGGGTCAGCACTATGGATGTGACTGTAAGTTTTTTTAATAATACAATAATGTAACTCAAAATATGTCAAAAATGAATTAACCTGATTATCTATTATTTTTAAAAGTGTTTGATAAGTAGCCATAATTTAAATTTATGATAAATAAAAAACCTTAAGTATACATTTATTTTAAAACCAGAAATAGGAAGTTAATACAATTTTTCAATTCCGATATATTTTCCATTTCGAATTACTACATTGCATAAGAAGTGCGATATGTTACCATCAACTAAACTTAATTGCATTTTTTCTTTATGATAGGTATACTTATTAATAGCATCTGTAATAACGTAGGTGAACTGCGATAGACTCGTGTCCTATCTGACAAACATTAGAGTAGAAAAACAAACTACCCTTTTTGGGCTTAAGCAACTTTATCATTACACATCATCAGCACGGGCGTATACAACTGACAGGGTTTAGGCCTTAGTCCACCACGCTGGCCTAGTAAGTACAAGTCGTTGGACTACGCACCTAAGAAATTCTTAAGAACTTTTAGGTGTGCAGGTTTCCTCACGATGTTTTCCTTCACCGTTAAGAAAAGTCAGAGGTGTGTGCTTGTTGTTTGAACCCGCGACCGCCGAGATTCTCGACCGCATCACTACTTAAAAGCATAAATATATTACATATATAATAAAACATGAAACAGCCTAACTACCAGAATTTTGAAGCTAACGCTATACGCTTCGGCTGGTCGATGTTTAGAAATAGCCCGCGCGGACTGGTTGAGCGTACATACTGGTATCGAACCCTCGTCATTCCAGCCCATTGATTTCACAACTAGCATGTTGCTAACTAAGCCACTGCCCTACAAGGGTTTATAGGTGAGATAGTGTTTTGTTTTGAATATTATGTTTGTGTGATCCACAAATATTTGTTTAGAGTTCGGGTGTTTGTGAGAGCGGAAAGTCTCGTAGTTTCTGATACCCACGACAAAAGACTTGTGTCTTAGTGTGAGTCAGAACTATGTATGTGACCGTTGGTTGTATTTTATTTATCTATTTAGTTCTGCGGTTTCATATTTGATACGCGTCAAATTTGATGAGTAAAAATATTTAGGGGTAAAAATAACCTAAGTGCTATTCCAATGTGAAATCTGTCTATGTGCCAAATTTTAATCGGATCCGTTCAACCTTTTTAGCTTGATTGAGTTAAAAACATCCATACACCCACTCTAATCAATCAACATTAGCATTTATAACATCAGTTTTGGGGGGGGGGGGGGGGGATTTCTGCTACGTTAAAAAAATAGGCAAACTGTTTTATCACAATATGTCTGATAATAAAAGCAGTGATGGCCTCGAGGTTTAGGCGCGCGGTCGAGAATTTCGTCGGTCGCAGGTTCAAACCCCAGGCACACACCTCTGACTTTTCGAAGTTATGTATGTATTCACAATGAATTATCACTTGCTTTAACGGTGAAGGAAAACATCGTGATAAAACCTGCACGACTAAAAGTTCTTAGGAATTTCTTAGGTGTGAAGTCCGCCAACCCGCACTAGGCCAGACGTATTTATTATGTTTCACAGTAAGACATGATTTTTGTGTCGAAAATGCAGATTAAGTATTTCAGAATTTTTCCGTATTTTAGAAACTATATATGTAATATAAATTTGGCACAGGATGTTTTTTTTTTTCAAATTTAAAATCATTGTACAGTCAAATAACCTTATCAGTCACATCAAAAAAATATACAAAGACCATGACCGAGTTCTAACAACGGCAATACGGCCGATTAGATAAATTCAATGCGTGAGAGCATTCGCTCTGGCACGACACTTTCCACGTGTCAACAATATTAATGAATTGCTTTTAAAAATAAACTGTTTTTTTTTTCGGAACCGCACCTAATCGTGACTGGCTGTATATTACTGACTGATACAAGAAAAAAAAAAATTTTTTTGCATTTGGTTGGCAGTAAAAGCAAGTAGCTCGCATAGAGACTACAGTGTAGATGCTTTGCCAACATTAGAGGTTTTTAAGGCGCATTCTGTCGTTAAGAAAAAAGGTTTGCAAACTTAACGCGAAAAGAGAAAAAGAAAAGAGAGAAAAGGATTACTGGAACTTAAATAATCGTAATTCTTTTTAAAGGATTTCTCGCTTTTTGAAAAAAATGCGCGGCCATAACACCATTCATTGATTCAATAGCGGTTATTTCTGAGCGGAATTCTAATGTGTCACTCAAAAAACAACACGACTGCTGCATTCGAGATTTATGAAAATAGAGTGTGAACGACCAGATCCGACTTGATGAAACTTTTCACAGTCCCTAGTTTAGGATTCAACGATAAATTATGTCATCATCATCATCAGCCCATATACGCCCCATTGCTGGACACGGGCCTCCTCTACAACTGAAAGGGGTTAGGACTTTGTCCACCACGCTGGCCTAATGCGGGTTGGTGGAATACACACCCAAGAAATCCCTAAGAACTTTTAGGTGTGCTGGTTTGATCACGATGTTTTCCTTCGCCATTAAAGTACGTGATAATTAATTCATAATTTCTTAACTTAACTATTCATAACTTCGAAAAGTCAGAGGTGTGAGCCTGGGTTTGAACCCGCGACCGCCGAGATTCTTTACCGCACGACTAAACCTCGAGGCCATCACTGACGATAATTATTTGGCTGTGTCTAAGGACTATATGTTCGCGTGTGTTAAGAAATTGCTGGCGAAATGTAGATAAAGATAGAATGCAGATAGGCGTAAGTTTAATAAATATTTTTAAAAGCTTTGTTTTACATTTTTGGCAAACTTATTGCACGCCAATCAATAAACCCGTCAGATTTATAAGGTGAAAGTACAAATTATGGATTTAAGGCCGTGTCAATCAGATAGCCGTCTAGATTTCCTACACTTTCTCCAACATTACTTGTAGACAATATCACAGTACGATTATTCCACGTTACATACATACATATTATCATAACATTTGTATTCTCCGAACGATTAGACAGAAGTGCATTTCTGCACCCACATTTCGCCAGATATGTATCAGCCCCATGTAATAGGGGGCGAGTCTATTGCCGTTTTTCGGCCATATTTCCAGACTTTGTGCTGCTACTGAGAATTTCCTAATGGAAAAACCCAATAGCACTGCCCGACCCAAGACCTCTAGATCGCACGGAACATGCTCGAGCCGCGAGACCACGAGGCAATCCAAGTTAAAATAATCAATTATTCATCATCATCATCAGCCCATATACGTCCCACTGCTGGGCACGGGCCTCCCCCACAACTGAGAGGCCTTAGTCCACCACGCTGGACTAGTGCGGGTTGGCGGACAACACACCTAAGAAATTCCTAAGAACTTTTAGTCGTGCATGTTCCTTCCTTCACCGTTAAAGTCCGTGATTACTCTTTGTGAATACACACATAACTTCGAAAAGTCAGAGGTGTGTGCCCGAGGTTTGAACCCGCGACCGTCGCGATCAATTATTAATTATTACAAATATAAATGATTTTTAAAACAATGAAATTATAATGTAATAAATACCAATTATACACTTAAGTTTCAAGGCAAAATGTGAATGAGATTGGCGCAAGGTTGGGAGAAATGGCGTCATCTTGTCGTGGCTACGTAACTATGTGATTGATTAGCAGTTGGGCACCGCTTTGGATTTGCGCAATTTTATAAAAAATAGCCTGTGTATTTTTCTATGGTCTTTTCTGTGGTCAAAGGCCGCTTGATGATTCTTCTGGTATTGTGGTTGTTCATGGGCGGTGTTGACCACTTCACATCAGCTGGCTCACTTGCTCGTTTGCTTGGCCCATTCTTTATTACACAAACATCAATCGTTATCGTTAACTGCCTCGTGGTCTCGCGGTACAAGTATGTGCCGTGGGATCTAGAGGTCCTGGGTTCGATTCCCGGGTCGGGCAAAGTGTTATTGGGTTTTTCCATTAGGAAATTCTCAGTAACAGCCCGGAGTCTGGAAATGTGCCCGAAAAACGGCAATAGGCTCGCCCCCTATTACGTGGGACTGATACATACCTGGCGAAATGTGGGTGCAGAAATGCACCTCTGCCTACCCCTTCGGGGAATACAGGCGTGAGTTTATGTATGTATGTATCAATCGTTATCGAACCCGAGGCCTCGTGTTTCACAGGCTGCTATTCAAAACCAACTAGGCTTTCATAGAAACAGAATAAGTTTGTCTCACAATAACCATTATGCCGATATAATGACAACGCAATCCCCGCTACGTAAGCGAAAACTGTATGCATCGGATTTCGATGACGTCAATACCGGTTGTATTGCATACATTCGCGACTTAATCGCCTGTGAATATGAACGCAGGTTTTTACATACTGCAAATAGAGCGTGATCGAAATTTAAAAAGGTTACAGTTGCGGTGATGAGGCACATTGACGTCAAAAAAAAAACAAATTGACGTTTTCCTAATCACTATCAGTGTCGCCTGACTTACTTTTCGATCATGATCTGTTTATAACATGTACATTAACGTTTGACCACCGAAAGGATGGGTAGAGGTTTTATAATGACCCAATTACATGGGACGAGCTAATTAACGTTTTATAAGCACATTTTTACACTCTATGCTGTTACTGACAAGTGCTTAATAAAAAAACTTAAAATTGTGACACTTGGTCATTTCACATTTTTTACCTCGCGCCACGGAACCAAAAGTAGACTCAAGTTTTCAATTCCCTTTTAAATACAAAGTTATTTTTTATACAGTAAAACTAGTTTCGTATTAACAAATGAAACAAAAAATGTTCAGGAAAAAATACTAATGTAAGCATCCACACAATTATGCTGACTTTTCCGGTTTGGTATACGTTCGTTGGTATAAGAATACTTTTAACAAAAATAAGCATCATATATTAATAATCGACTATACAAAAATTATCTCTATGCAGATGAAAAACACGCGGTGACTCATTTAATAAATATTCTTAGCCTATCACTTATTAGCAATTTTAGCTTCGGTTTTCACAGAACATATTAATCTTAAAGTTTGATATAACCGAGAGGTCTCGGGTCACGCTAAGTTAATTTAGGTTTCCACCATTGAAAAATTATTTGTAGCACAGGTCTGGCAGTAGGCTTCGTCCCTTATTACGTAGGATTTAAACGTACGTAGATATAAGAACCCCTTTAGGGAAACAGGCTTAATTGAAAAAGTTAAAGCTAAATCTCAAAAGTAACATATAACTATAGGAATACACCTTTGCTTGCCCGATCAAAGATACAAGCGTAAATGTATTTTAATCAAAAAAACTGTTCAAGTGTGTCGACAAAAAAATAATAATTTAATGCTAAATCTCTTCCACAGAAGCAGAAGCGCGCACACGACGATGGACACAGAAAGCCTGGTGCTATGGAGGCGGCCTCTCACCACGCTAGAATATTTCTTCAGAGAACTGTTCATATTAATGAACACGGCTTTACATAGGTATGTTTATTTTATCACTAACAGTGCCCTCGTCAAATTAGATTGCTGCATACAATCTTTAGAACCGATTCACCCCCTTAAGAGGTTGAGTTTTCAATAATTCCTTTTTAGTACTAACTTATGTCACATACTGAACCATTGTGTGAAATTTCACGCTCCTTGACAAGCCGCCTCGGCTTTAATGACTGTATCCAAGATTTATATTGTCTACAAACGAAAAGACCACATGTATAGGTAAAGATTTTTTAAACTTCATTCTCCACCACGAAAATCCTGGGTGTTAGTTTCGGTCACTTCCGCTCTTCATTTCATATGACCGGAATTGATGATTGATTGACGATTTGGTGATTTGTCGTTCTGTCTTTAGTCAACTTCATACCTGGACTTCAAAAAAGAAACAATAGTAATACAGTCGTTCGTGAGGCGATAAAGCCTCGCGTAGAACATTCTAGAATGCAGTAGTCATAGCAACAGCAACATCGTATTGTGTTACAACATGCATGATTCATCGATTCTTTTGTTTATTAAGTGTGTCCATTTTTGTTGCAAGGTATCAGTTAAATTGCATCATATCGATGAATCGATAAAACAAAGTTATTAATGGCTACGTGTTTTTTATTGCTTATTTAACTTATTGCAGACTACCGTCGATATAGATGAGCCCCCCAAATGTGGTACATATTTGCTTACAAAGCTAATACTTTGTACAAAGTGTGGAATGGTGTAACGTTATTTTTAGTTGTTAAAAGTACCTATTTTAACGATCACTAGAACATAACGAGGACAATTGCAGGTCTCTTTTCTTTACAAATCTATTAAATCCTATTATACATTACCATCCGGCACAATTATGTTGATTGAGCAGTGAGCTGAACATCAGCTTGCCAAACGAGAGGCCATGGCTTCGGTCCCAGCACCGAGACAAATGTTTGTGTGATTTTGTGAATATTTGTTCCGGGTCTGGGTGTTTGTAAGACCGAAATGTTTCTCCTAGTTTTTGTAACCACGACGCAAGATTTTTATCGTATTGTGGGGTCAGGACTATGTATGTGACTGTTGGGTGTATTTATTTTCAGACTGTTGGCGTACAAATTGTTGGCGTTGTCAATAGTTGTAGCAATAAGCGGCACAGCTGCGTCGTATTACATAAGCGGGCCGCACCAGCAGTACGTACACGTGAGTACACGCATTTTAATTACATTCTTAATTGTGACGTCATGTTGTTTGTTTGATGCATCGTCGAATGAGTGAGAACGGCACTTCATCATCAGCCCATATATGTTCCTCTCATATTATGACAAATTAGGTCCACTTAGATTCGCTGAGCTTCTTTGCTCGGCGTCGATACTGTGCGTGCTGTTGATCCTGGAGCACAGGAGTTACAGTGGCGGGTGTGTGGTGGGATAGGGCCATATGTTCCTCTGCAAAGCACGGGCCTCCTTTACAATTGAGAAGGTATAGCTCCTATTCCACCGCGCCCAGTGCGGGTTGGCGGACTACACGCCTGAGAAATTCCTAAGAATTTTTAGGTGTGCAAGTTTCCTCACGATATTTTCCTCCACCGGTAAAGTAATAAGTGAATTTTTGAATACACAGTCGAAAAGTCATAGGGGTGCCTGGGGTTTGAACCCGCGACCGTCGAGATTCTCAACCGCGCGCCTGAATCTCGAGGCCATCACGACTTAGTTAGTAAAAGATGTATTTCATCATCATCATCAGCCCATACACGTCCCACTGCTGGGCACGGGCCTCCTCTACAACTGAGAGGGTTTAGACCTCAGTCCACCACGCTGGTCTAGTGCGGGTTGGCGGACTACACACCTAAGAAATTCCTCAGAACTTTTAGGTGTGCAGGTTTTATCACGATGTTTTCCTTCAAAAGAAGAAGAAAGAAAAGAAAATATGTATTTATTATTATTAAATATGTAATACTCTTGCAGTTGGTGGTGTCCACTTTGGCGTGGTGGGGCTGGTGGGTGGTACTAGGAGTGTGCAGTTCTGTGGGTCTGGGCACGGGGCTCCACACGTTTCTCCTGTACCTGGGACCTCACATCGCGAGGGTCACTCTAGCTGCGTACGAATGCGGCGCCCTCAACTTCCCAGAACCGCCTTATCCTAACGAGTAAGTGACGTTTTTACCAAATTTAACTTATGTTTGGAAACAAGGGTTCAACATATCTTAGAGTACTTTTAGTCCATATACAGTATTCAGACCGTGATCGGAAACTAAGGCAGATAATAGCTGCGGTGATTACAAACACCGTGACATCAAAAAAATTCCAGGCAAAAAATAAAATACGTTTTCCTTACCACATTCATTTATTATCTATGATTGTTAGGAAAACGTCAGAATTTTTATTTTGTTGTCGGATTTTTTTTAACGCCAATGGGCTTGTTATCACCGTAGCTTAGCTATTACCTGCTTAGTTTCCGATCACGGTCTGAATACACTGTATAAAACTTACTGTACTGTATAAAATTAAAATAAGTTTTAATATTAATATTTTTATGGCAATGCCCATATTTAGATGTACTCAGATTTTGGTCCAAATGAAACATGTTCTTAAATCACATCAGCCGTTTATTTGAACTGCATTGCACTTGAAGTGTTGACACTTCCATGATACTATTAAAATGTGAAGTTTACAGGGAACTCTAGAAGAGGGCTGTTGAAAAGTCCTTTAACACTAAGTACGCATACACCATGAAAATTTCAAACAATCGATATTATAACGCGTGAAGAGATCTCAAAAAAATTGCAATTTCATAATTCCAGCATAAGTCGTGATTGTCTCGAGGTTTAGGCACGCGGTCGATAATCTCGACGGTCGCAGGTTCAAACCCCAGGCACACACCTCTGACTTTTCGAAGTTATGTGTGTATTCACAAAGAATTATCACGTACTTTAACGGTGAAGGAAAACATTGTGATGAAACATGCACACCTAAGAGTATTCAGAAATTTCTTAGGTGTGTAGTCCGCCAACCCGCACTAGGCCAGCGTGGTGGACTAAGGCCTAAACCCTCTCAGTTGTAGCGGAGGCCCGTGCCCAGCAGTGGGATGTATATGGGCTGATGATGATTATGATGATAATGATGATGAATTCCAGCATAATATGTCCAACGGAGCCAGACCCCAACAACGTTGTGACCATATGGAACATAATGGCCAAGGTCCGCGTGGAGTCCATGATGTGGGGCATCGGCACCGCGTTGGGAGAACTGCCGCCGTACTTCATGGCGCGGGCGGCCAGACTCTCCGGAGGGGGGGTGGCAGAACTCAACACCAATGACGACTCCAGGACTGGCAGGTGAGGAGTGTCTTGTAATTAATAGAAAGTGTCCTTAAGGAGTGATGGCCTCGAGGATTAAGTTCAAACCCCAGGCACACATCTCTCATCTTTCAAAGTAATGTTTGTATTCAAAATGAATTTTTACTTTAACAGTGAAGGTAAAAATCGTGAGGAAACCACACATAAAAAATCATTAGGAATGACATTAAGAATTTCTTAGGTGTGTAGTCCACCAACCTGCTCAAGGCCAGCGTGGTGGACTAAGGATTAACCTTTCCCTTTGCCAGCAGTGGGACGTATATGGGCTGATGATGATGATGTGGTGTTTGGAATGTTACAGAAATGTCATTAGCATAAAACATGAGTAGAATGCTGTCGGTAGCTATGGATATATTAGTATCAGATGATAAGAAACAGAGAGGGTTATACATAAGTTCCTTTTATTAAAATGTTATAATAAAAAGAAGACAAAACTATGACAAACACCTGAGAATAGTTCAAGAAATTATAAAGCACAAATAATTTAAATGCTAGTGAGGATTTTCAATAGTTGAATAAGGATGCACAATGTGTACACAGTGACGTCATCGCCATTAAACTTTGCGCGTGTGAAAGAGACAGTTAGATGTCCCACTACAGTTTTTGACACGTCAAGTTTTAATCTTTTCCATGCTTTTAAAATAATCATAAGCCTTTGGTGCCTTTATAGTTACAAAATTTTGTTATATAATAATATTGTTCTTCAACCCGCACTAGGCCAGCGTGGTGGACAAAGGCCTAAATCCTCTCAGTTGTAGAGGAGGCCCGTGCCCAGCAGTGGAATGTGTTTTGTACAAAATAATTAAAAAATCTCTAAAATAAATTCCAGAGCAAAAGTGATGGTGCAGAAATTGGTGCAGCGCGTGGGATTCGCTGGTATATTAGCGTGTGCCTCCATACCCAATCCCCTGTTCGATCTGGCCGGACTGACTTGTGGCCATTTCCTGGTCCCATTCTGGACATTCTTCGGAGCCACTGTCCTGGGCAAAGCTGTAATAAAGATGCACATACAGAAGATGTTCGTTATCATCGCTTTCAACGAGACTTTGGTTGGGTGAGTTGGCCTTCTGTATAATAATAAGATACAAGTGTCATAGTTTTGGGTTAATCATAGCGCATGTTATGGTGGGATATTGTAATTTTCTGTTATATAAAGAGCTTTTATAAATGGTTAAATTATTTTAAAGTTTTCCATATACAAAATACAGTGTAATTTTAATCAACTTTGTAAAGTAATTTGTTTTATGCATTGACATGTTATAACTGTTATATTATTGCCTATGTGGTGGAAAAATATTATTTTCGTTCGATTAAAAAACTAGGTAAATGTTTGTGTACAATTACATCATAATATTTTACGTTTTTTTTAAAGCAATTAATTGAATGCAAGTCACTGCAGTAATATTTTGTAATATATAACAAAAGCCTTACTTTTATTTCGAGTCTGAGTATATTAGGGAAAGTTTTGCTTATGTCTGACTAATATGTAGTGTGTGGTCAAGTTTTATTATATTTACTTTTATTAAAAATACTATTTTGCCTGTCCCTTTGTACAGGTGTGTAACTACTACATATGTTTTTTTTTATTTACAGCCAAGTCCTAGCCTGGGTGGAGAGGATACCATACATAGGACCGAAACTAGAAGCGCCTCTACTAGAATTCCTGCGCAATCAAAAAGCTCGCTTGCACAAAAACGATGCCGCTTCTCTGCCAGACAACCAGGGCTCAGTACTGTCGAACCTTCTAGAGAAGTTCGTTCTCGCCATGGTGGTGTACTTCGTGGTGTCGATAGTGAATGCGCTTGCGCAGAACTACAGTAAGCGGGTCGGCAAGAAGAAGAGCAAGAAGAGAGATTAGGGGCAGACGACGCCGGGCGATGCTGTCGAGGGATTCGGTAAGTGTATTGTTATCAATAATTGTATAATTGTGTTCATGGGCGTACCCAGGGGGGGCAGGGGAGGGCAGCTGCCCCCCCCTGGAAATCTCGCAGAAAATGTATGGACTCGCCTAATTACTAGTCAAAGTGTAAACGGGGCCTTATGTACTAACTTTTAAATAAACCGCGCAGTAGACACGGGCAAAATGGACGGTGCAGTTGTCATAAAAAAAACCGCGCAGTTTAATTAACGTACCTAATCGATTAATATGACTAAAAAAATCGATTATAAGAAAACAATAATAGATTTAAATAAAAATTTATTATTTTTTAACATCCCTAGTGAGCAAACGCTACAGTCGCTAGTAGCCGCCGCACAGTGAATCGCCTAGAACAAGCTAGCTGTATATATTAATTGAGCTACAATATAGAAAAAATATCAGAGCGGGTATACAAAGTTACACTCTTTGAAATAGAAAGAAAAATCTAAAATGTTACTTAAATTTTACACATTATTCGAAAACGAATTTCTTAAATCTGAGGTAAACATTTGGTTGAAATATTTTTTTTATCAAAATACACACCTTTTAGAGAAATATCCATCACAAAAAATGTCACTGTAGCCATTTTTAACTTTAGGGGATGTTTTCATAAGTGCAGCAAAATGCAGCAGATAAAGAACTGCAAATGAAAATAAATTATCACTTACATTTAACGTCAGATGACTCATCGATTTGTAATGTGTGACCTAAACATTTCCTGGAATTCAAGCCTATGAGGGGTTGTTTACCACTAATTAATGTTATTTCTAAGAATTTTGAGTGAAAAAAAAAAAAGCTGGCAGCTATCTTGTTCTAGGCGATTCACTGTGCGTCGTCGCGACAATGGCGGACGAAGATTATCGAATCTAGCTGAGCGATCGTATTCATTCATTTTATTTGACATGTTATTGTTTTGAAACAGCTAAGTCAAACGTAGGTGATTAAAATTTATTAATCCAACAAGCAGAATCTTTTTATCCTAAAGTAAAAACGGCTCTAGAAATTTTACTGGCAATGCCTTATTCTACGGCTACAATTGAAAGGTCTTTCTGTACACTCAGACGCGTGAAAACGTGGCTGAGATCAACAATGATCGAAGACAGGTTAAATGGACTTTGGGTGCTCAGTGTACATAAAAATCTAGTTAACAGTATGGGCAATTCTTTCACGGAAGATGTCATTAACCGTTTTGCTGAAGATCCTCGAAAATTACTTTTAAAGTAGAAGTCTAACTAAATAATTTAAATAAAATAAAAATGCATAGTAGTCAAATTTAGGTACCTACTTTTATTTATTTAACTACCTATAAAGCAGGATTATTTCCGGCTGTTTGCCCTACATAATGCAATATATGCATACTACATTTCCATATACCTTATGTTTTATGTAGATGTGTTTGTGTAGTGTGTATGACAAAACAGCCGCGGACGATCTCACTTGCCCCCCCCCTAGACCAGAAGCTGGGTACGCCCATGGTTGTGTTGGTATTATGTCATTTATATGTCAAATTGCTTTTGTTAAATAAGGATTTAAAACTTAAAGATTATTATCTGACAGCCCCGTGGCGCAGTTGGCTAGACACCAGCTTGCGAAACGAGAGGCCGCGGGTTCGATCCCCGCACCGAGACAAATGTTTGTGTGATCCACAAATATTTGTTTCGGGTCTGGGTGTATGTATGTGACTGTTGGGCGTATTTATTTGTTTATTTATTATTCGAAATTTTGTAAGGCTTTGCTTTTGGGCTTCTATGGAAGTACCACCACTGGGGTCAGGATGTTATGTCATTTATATGTCAAATTGCTTTTGTTAAATAATGATTTAAAGCTTAAAGATTATTATTTTGTAAGGCAAGCTGGGTTTTTAGGCTTCTATAAAAGTACCGCCACTGGCGTCAGGATATTATGTCATTTATATGTCAAATTGCTTTTGTTAAATAAAGATTTAAAGCTTAAAGATTATTATTTTGTAAGGCAAGCTGGGCTTTTGGGATTCTATGGAAGTACTGTCACTGATTGGTGTATGCGCCAGTCTTGTCGGAACTCATTACACTTACTATGAAGTGTCGGTTTGTTTTCTACAAGCAAGTTGACCTTGAACATCCTATTCTCACACCTGATGGCAAGCATATTGCTATCCAAATAGCCCATCAAGTTAAGACTTTACAAATCATTCTACTTTGTTACAATAAATTACCACGCTCTCTAGCGTCAAAGGGCTTCTGTGTCGAATCCGGCTCATATACAAGTTCTTTATAAAAAACTGTGTTAGGTCAGTGTGGTGGGCTAAAACCCAACGCTTCAATTGTAAAGGAGCGCAGTGTCCATCAATGAGACATATGTATATGGGCTATACATTTACAAATTATTCTTAGTATTGTACAATAAATTAGTACAACTTTTTTTTTCAGCGCGGCGAAGAGCTACGACGGACAGGACGTGCCGACGTCGGTAGTACACACAAGGCCCGCCTGACATCTCACACGGAAAGTTACACGTCCACTCTATGGTCTATGACACACGGCGACACACCAGCCATGTGCCTCAACAACTGTGCAGCTGATAAATTATCATACTCTAATTATCGATAAATCGTACCCTGAAAATGTCCCAGAGGCACCAGTCCCCTCTCTAATTTAAGAGGTAAGAGTCTACGAAATCCGTCTAGTGCGGTTGGTGGATGTCGATGAAGTTACCTAGGGAAAAAATATCGATAAAATTTGCTTCACCACATCTCTAATTTTTAGCAGTGATATTTCCAAAAGACTAGATTTTAATTGAAGCAATATTATACTTGAATCGATGATGTCATATGACATCCAATTTTTTCCAATGTAGTAATAAAATGTAGACCTTAGTGTTACCTAAATGTGTCTGTGTACTTAATTTTAAAGATAGATTCTTTGGAAATCTCACTGTTTTGAATATCGGCGATGTTTCAAAATGCTTTACTGCACAAAATTATTATTTGTTTGCTAGTTTCATTATCGCGAAACTTTCATTAACTCCCTTTTATTTATAAATGAAATTATATACTATAAGGATTTATTGAAATCGTTAAAATATATATTAAGTAAACAGCTATCGCCCGACCAAATAACGTCTTGCCTTTACATTAATGTACATAGTTAGATATAAATGACATAGAGTGACGTGACTTTCTCCAAATATCGATAATAATGTGTGGTTAATGTTGGGCATATTTTAAACTGTGTTCTGAATATGATAAGAGTAAATAAGAATCATAGCATAGAGCGCTCAAAGTTTAAACGCAATACGGACGTGGCAAACAAGGGTACAGATATCGATAAAAATAATCTATACTCTAGAGTAAACACGCGATATATCGATACATTGACTCTAATATTTCTCAGTACCCTTTGCGACATTTGTCGTTTAGAAGCCAGTATAGGAAATAAGTAAAGCCAAAATTTTTAAATACCTATATGATTTTTGACAGACATAAAGAATAATTTAATAAAATTATATTATTAAATTCTTACCAAATTAATATGTGATTGTTTATTCCAAAAATACAAATTATTTTGTTTGGTGCTGTTCCTAATTGTAGATATTTTTTTATATCCCCCAATAATGTAATAAGTTTTCAAACTAACCTAGTCTGGATTATAAAAATTGGATATTATTTATTTTGTGTAAGCACGATTTAGCATCTAGTTCACATTTTGCAATCGACAATTGTGCACTTGAATTTTCTTCTTAAATAAATTTATTGGTGCATATACACTATAGTACTTGATTAATGATTCAAATTTATAAATATAATTAATAAATTCTTCTTTATAGTGTTGTCAGCTAATTCTAGTGTCTTCCTTCTACTAAGTCTTTTTTTAACAAGCAACACTTCTTTTCAAACATAAAGACATGTATAAAAATTTTCAAATTTGTAGTTGCAACTGTGAACTAGAATATATTTGATTTAATAGCATGATTATGTTGATTAGATGCCATTGTCATCCGAATGTTTTGTTGAATTGAAGTTTTGGTAAATTTAAAATGTTTGTCGATTTTTTTTTGGATGAATTCGTTTTTATGAACTGGTACTTTGATGATTAAAATACTAAACATCACTGTAGGGACTATAAGATAGTCAAATTTACAACTATTTAGCATGTGTATTCTGATTACAGACTTGAGCCCTTGTCGTATGAAAAGTCATATGGTTTGTTTGATCAAATTATCTTTAAAGGCAAATATATTATAAATTTAATATATTACATGTCTCCAAAAAGGAAATATAAAAAATCCCAATGGCATATAGTTAATACAATCGTTTACAGTTAAGAATTTATATATGAAAGACATTTTTTTGTATTTCTAAAATAACATGTGTAGGGATATTAGAAATAGAAGTCCAGTATTGAGTAAAACGGAATGGTTTATAATGTTCAGTGACTTGCATTCCTTCACACATAGACATTTGTAGGGTTATTATTGAATATTGCTAATATAATAGAGTTGCGTGCTCAGGTTATACACAAATAGGGTTTTATCTTAATATTCAACTAGAATTTCTAATAAATGACACTTCTTGGGGTCGTCGTCCATTAAAAATGTAAAAAAAATAAGATCATCATTTTCACTTTGATCAAAATTGCACTCGATAAAAAAATAATCTCAAATTGATTTTTTTAATCGATAAGATAGATTATAATGATCGATGAGGCTTAAATCAAATATAGGCTGCAAGTATAAGATTCATTGTGTAAAGAATTTGATAGAAATTGACGACCCAAAAATCGCAAGCAAATATGCACCATAGGATATCTAATGGCTGTGTCATTCTCGTTCACATTTAAAACAAGTATAGTTTTTTTTCTTATCGTATTCTATATATACATACATTTTAATGGACTTAAAACATTCCACTTACCATTAAAAATTTACCGGAAAGAATATAACTAATTTATGGATTTCATAGTCGAGAATCGTTTTTAATAGGCTAAAGAGTTAGACAAGTAAAGTTTAAATGGATATTATGGCAGCGCAATTCGGTTTGCCGAATGCCGAGGATTTTTTAGCTTGGTAGGTAGTGTTTCACCAGTCGTTTTTCGTAGTAAATGAGTGCAGTTTCATACATTTTGCTAGTTATTAGTATTGGCTAAGCGATTTTTCTATTTAAATGTCGATGCGGAAATTTTTAGTGTAACTTTTTGGCAAGGATTTGTTTTTTAATGGATATAAAGAAAATATTTTATTGATGTGTCCAAATTTTTATATTGTTGGTAAAGTATTTGTTGTTCCGCATCGGAAATTACGTCATACGGTTGTATGTGATTTTGTTTAATACTTGAAAATACAAGGATTGTTTCTTTTCAATTTTATTAAATTAATTTCCAATGTGTGTCCTAAATTATATTAAAATAATGTAGTATATATACAGTCACGTGAGGTGGTACGTTAGTACAAAATATTGCTTATATATTTTTGGTAAGTTTGAGGTCGTACACAAAGAGCAATAAATGAATGTTCATGAAAATTAAACGTGTTTGTTTTATTTGTACCTAAAAACCTTATCACATGTGATAACGATATTTGCTCTTACATATAAACGACAATAATAATTTATTTATTGAAAAATATTACATTATTTAATATTACCACGATAATGAAAAAGCGAATATTGCATATTTACAAACAATAAATTGAAATTCAAATAATTTTTAAATCTGATTATAAAGATATAATGTGACGGATGCGACAGTTGATTAGGATATGTTGATATACACAGAATATGCTTTACATAATCTTGGTACGGAATATTTTTTGGTAAATAATTTATTTTCAAAACACTAAAGGACCGAGAAAAGGAAAGAGCCCATTTCTAGATTTCACGCTACTGCTGTGAATTATAAATACTTAGAAACATTGCTCGACATGAGAGTCCAACCTGGTAGTTTCGACCGTACGCGACCATTTTTATCATAATATGAAGTGTAGTAAAAAAATAGTTCTTTTGCGGAATCTTAGACTTGTTAAAAAGACATAGAAAATAATATGCTCAAAATACCAATACACTGTAGTGTAGTGCGGAAACGTAGATTTTATGTCAATTGTCAACTGTCAAACCATTTTTAGGTTATTCTTATTTCCAATAGTAAACTATTGTAGATTCGAAATTATTTAAAAAATACGTCAACATGTTGCGGCGATTTACGTGCTCTATTATACAAAATCGTGGTTTTAAACATCAAGTCAATATTAAATGGGTTCGACCTGAATACAAGCCTTCTTATGTTCCCGAGAAAGCAGGTGATCTTGAAGGTGTACCAAAGGTTCCCGAGACTTCAATAGGTTTGGATTATGCTCTTAGCGAAGAAATGAAAAAGTTTGTATTTTTTTTTATTTGTATAAGTAAAAACAGATACAAGACATAGGAAGTGAGTCAATACTGTAGTATTTCTTTACCAAACAGAAATAAATTTCACTTTATTAAATCCTATCGTTATAAATCTAATGCTTATTCTAAAATACCCAAGTCTGTTACCTATTAGCAATCAGTATCAAACCTTTTGTGTCAGAAGGAGCAGTGTTTTTTTAAATTCAATTAAAGAGATTTTTCAACATTTACAGTGTTTACAAATATAAATCACTAAGTACTATTTCATACAGGACTAAATAAAACCTATAGACAAATAAGAAAACACGATTATAATGTAGGAAATAATTATAGTGACATAACTAGGTATACTGTTATTGACTATGAGCTAAATCTTATTACTTAATATGTAACTATAAAAATTAAATCACACACATTCATTTGTACTTCTTAAAGCTTGAGATGAGTTATTAATGTTGTTATCTGCATATTTTAGTAAAACCTCAGGCTAATTTTTACCAATTTTCACATAATCTTCATTCATACTCTATAAGATTGGCTACATCTGCCACTGCAATGTCTAAAAATATTATTTTTCAGTGCTTCAGAAGAAGTGAAGAAACTGTTCTCCGTCGCACATCTTGGGAAGAAAGAGTATCATGCTTTAGTGAGAAAAGAGTTAATGGACAGAGTGAGGAGACATCAGTATGATGAGAGCACTGCTGAGACTAAAAGTGAGTTGGAAATGGAAAATTAAACTAAATAATTATTTTTATATTTGTTTGAAAAACTAACGGGCTTGCTGCGATTAGTCATAAATGGCTAAATGTAACAAATTAATTTTACAATACAATGTTTCATTTTACATGGATTTTTAGAGTGGTAATATTTTGTTGAATTGTTTTGTCAAATGATGAGAGATAATACAGTCCCTGGCCAAATTATTAGACGCACTATAAGATTTTCTGTAAAATGTTAATATCAATGTGATACTGTACTGCTATATTGTTTTTTACTAGATACTGTGTATTTTTTTTATTATTTACTTAATTATCTACTATTTCACATAACAAAAATATCGTTATTATGAAAAAATATATATTTAGTAACTCTTGAAATGGAAATGACAATATTGTAATTTTATATTAATATTTGGTAGAGCCACCTTTAGCCTCTATGAGAGCTTTAATTCTACGCGGCATGCTATCAATGCAAGACTGTACAGTTTCCTGCATTTGAGGATGATGATTCCACACTTAGATGATCTTTTCTATTAGCTGTATTTTGTTTGTGATTACATCTTTAGCCACTTCTCTTTTCATCAGCTCCCACACATTTTCGTTGGGTTCATATCAGGGCTATTTCCCGGCCAATCCAACAGAGGGATATTTTGCACTTCCAAAAAAGCTTTAACAGATCGTGCTGTGTGGCAGGAGGCTCCATCTTGCATAAAAATGAATGGTTCCCCATTTGGAAACCATTCTCTGATCTGGGGAATCAACTGATTTCGTAAGAGTTCTTGTACTGATCTTGTCTCATCATTCCTTTTACCACGTACAGACGTCCAGTACCCTTTCCACTGATGACTGACCAAATCATCACTTTTATAGGGTGCTAGGGTAGTCGGAACGACACAGTCAGGATGAAAATTTTTCCATGACGACGACGCACAAACACAGCATTATTCTGCAAAATTTCGAATGTGCTTTCATCACTGAAGCAGACCTGCCAAAAGTAGAATTATAAACTAGAAAAATCTGCGCTTATCTGGCTATTTAGTATAATTTTTGATAAAATATAAATTATAAAGTAAACTTACCGATCTCCAGAAGTCCACATCTTATTGGCCACTGTTTGGCCCAGTTCAGACGCTTTATTTTCATTGCAACTTTTAACTTAGGCTTCCTGGCGTGTCTGCAGGTTTCCAAATCCTAATTCTTTTAATTTTCTTCGCACAGTGCGCTCAGAAGCGTTCACGTTAGCTTCTTGGAGTCGCGATTTTATTAGTTTTGTCGTAGCAAATCTGTTTTACAGGCAATTTTTGTTTAATACTTTTCTGAGCTTGGTGTGATAATCGGCTTTCTGCCGCATTTTTTCTTTCGTTTCTAACTCAATTCATCCCCTAACTCAATTTCCTTCTTTATGCGTCATACACTAGCTTCAGAAACCTTCAATCTTCGTGATATTTCGCGGTTTGATAATATTTTGGCATTCACCAGGGCCTTTACTTCAGCTATTTGACGTGGTGAAATATCACCTTTTTTACACATAATGAAAATATTCCAATATACTATTTTAACACTGGATACACTAAAAACAAGTAGCTGCGTAGCATAAAACTGGAAAACCAAGAAACACAGCGCATAAAGTCACCGAAACACGTTCGCAATTGCAACAACGGCGAACGCGACTGAAACCGTTTTAGACTTGTTTACGTTTGCGTATCAATTGGTTAGCATTGTATTGTCATACGTTAAAAATAAATACAAATAGGTAAAATATATAAATTCTCCTGAATAAAAATCCATTACATGTAAGTTTAAATATATATAACTGCACATAAACTCATAAAAACTTTGAATTATTAAAAAAAATACAGTGCGTCTAATAATTTGGCCAGGGACTGTATAGTAATTGCTTTTAGCTAACCACCTATGCGGTCACTTTTCTGAATCAGAACTGAATTATAATATCAATGCTGCACTTTGTTTGGATGTTATTGACTTAAGAGTTTTTAATGTTTCTCTAATGACTGCCTCGTGGTCTCACTGGGTTCGATTCCCGGGTCGGGCAAAGTGTTACTGGGTTTTTTCATTAGGAAATTCTCATTAGCAGCAGGAGTCTGGAATTGTGCCTGAAAAACGTCAATAGGCTCGCCCCCTATTATGTGGGCTAGATACATACCTGGCGAAATGTGGGTGCAGAATTGCACCTCTGCCTACCCCTTCGGGGTATACAAGCGTGAAGTTATGTATGTATGTGTGTGTTTCTCTATTGACTGTGTACACTTTTTTATTTTTCTAAAATGATGCTCAGAAAATGTATCGCGCTTAAAGTTTTTCATTGGATTATCTATATTAATGATTGTTATTTCCAATACCTGTATGCTGCTATAATATTGTTCAAGATGTTTAATTAATTTACATATTGTACCTGTGTTCCTTTCAGTCGCTCGTCTAACTGGACATATTCGGTGCCTTCAAGAGACTATGGAGAAGTATCCGAGAAATAAAAAAATGAAGGTGAGCTTACATTTTAAATAATAAAAATATTTAATATCCACCGCCGCGCCGGGGATATTAAATACTATACGATGGGATACGTGAGCCTTAAAACGTAGGTTTTGGAAAGATCTGCATCTGTGCCTTACGTAGATGCAGATGTGAATATATAAAATTTCTTTTTTTATAGGCTATGGTGCAAGAGATAATTGACAGAAGGAAAAAACTTCTCAAGTATTTACGTCAATACGACTACAAGAAATTCGAGTGGTTGTTGGAGAAACTTAACCTTGAATACAAGGCTCCCCCTGAGTAAGTACTTTTGGAAAATATTTTTAATGGCACTTGTTCGCAAGATTAGTAAATTTCAAATGGAAAGTCGGGTAAAGAGTCAAGTTCATGTGTTACCAGTGGATATAATTGTACCGCCTTTTTCTAAGTCGAATATATACAATCTGATACCACATAGAAACATGGGCCATTGTAAAATATAACATAATAGGCAAACTGAGTCTGAACTAAACCAAACAAAAAAATAATTAAAAAAAAATGTTTTGAAAGATGACTTCAAAGAAATTAAATACTACACAGGGATAGTCTTTAAACCTTAAAAAAATGCTCTGCATACCTTAAAAGGCCTTATTTATTGTAAAAGAAGTTGTTTTCAATTAAGAAAAGTTTTTTCAATTATTAAACTTTTTTCAGATCAAGTCATAAACTCTCCCGCAAAGAATCCCTACGTAAGCTGACAGAGTTGCATTGTGAGGAAATTTGCAACAAAAAACTTTCAGACTACAGGAATCTTTTAGAAAGTCAACAAGGTCCGTTTCTGCAAGAAAAACTAGAGGCTCTCAAATTCATTAGGAGTGAACAAATTGACTTGCAACTGCCAATTACGGTTACTGAGCAAGATATTAAGAAAGTGGAGAGTCAACTAAAAGAATGGACTGTGAGGGAGAATATTAAACAAGAAGCTAAGAAGAAGAGAAGGAATCTTATACTGGAAGTTGATTGAATTGAGTTAGAATTATAGTAAATGTTGTAGAATAATGTGATATTTTTCTTAGTCATCTTGGTTCCTTGGCATGAGATTTTTATATATCCTTTAATGTTTTATTTCATTTTCCAGATTTATTTAATATCTGGGGAACAATAAGTATCTATTGCTCTATAATCGTTGTTAAAATATGTAAAACGTAAAGTGTATTTGCACTAAGGCTCGACCGAGATCTCGGTCTCGGTCTCGGTCTCGGCATTCTCGGCTACAAATCCAACCGAGAATTTTGTCTCGGTTCTCGGCTAATTACAGCCGAGATTCTCGGTCATGACCGAGATTGTAACTTTGTTCGGATCGGCATTCAAATTTTACCGCGCGTGGCCACGCGCCGCAGCGCGAAGTCGATCGGTGTAAGTGCGTGAGAGGCTGAATTGTGATTGGTTGAAGTCCCGTCTGGCGAACTGCGGCCGGCCGCCTTTGCCCCGTTCGAGTCTTTCGAAGTCCGAGTTCGAGTCTGCGCCGCCTACTAGCGTAGCAAGTGAACAACTCGACGGTCGACGGTTAAGAAATAATTTTCTTTTTCTCAAATATATATTTTTGAGGTGAGTAATTTATATTTATATTTTCACTTAATTTAAAGACTCTATACTGCAGTAGAGCATTTTGCAGATAAGATTTTGTTCTTGGGGACCGTCGAACTGTTTAGCAAAGCTGGACAATTGTATGACGAGAGGCGACACTCTTTGAAGGGCGGAAATGCCGAAAAATTGCTTTTTTTATGTTATAATATAATGTTATTTAACTTTGATTATTAAAACAGTTAATTTTGTTAAACAATTAGTAGTGTATTAAAAAGTTAACAGTATTAAAAATCAAAAATTTCACGCTTTGTATATTCTCGGTCTCGGCTCTCGGTCGAGCCTTAATTTGCACTAATACATAAACATTATAAGTAGGCAATGAAATAGCAAAAATAAAAAAATATATTTAAATTGTAAAACAATTTATTACTAATTTCATACAAAACCTTAAACAATGTAAAAACACCATAAAAATATAAAGCGTAATATCAAAAAGTCAGTCGAATTTGGACGGATATTACTTAACATAAGAAATTCAGAGCAACGCTACATTACTCGACTGTTTGGAAGACTTAATTATAACTACAATTTTATACACTTAAAAATATGGCTGAATATAGAGGCTAAGAATAAGGCATTTATTAACTAAATTAGATTCTCGCATTCCTACAGGCAGTTTTAGGCATCCATTAGGTGCGTAATTTCCCTACAAAAATATAGATTGCGCTTTTTGGTCATGGGAGATGAGGCAACAGGTGATAACTGTTCTATAAACACCCAGGGATTGAAAATGTATGGTATCTTAAGTAGAGAAAATAATACAATTGATTTTGGACAATTCGCACAGAATGCAGGCTGTTCGTTTTACGCACTTAGACTTTTTTAAACTCTACAATCTGGCTTACGGCAAATAATTATAACCATCATCAAGTCTGAATGCAATATTCAACAAGATGTAACATTTTGTAATATTTCTTAATATTGACAAACATAAAGTACAAAATTCTTGTTTAGACAATCTTTTCCATCGTTTTATATATCAGAAGAAGGGTATAGAGACCAATTGTATAGAATATGTATTAGTCAAATGTATAGGCGCATTCATATTACTGAATCATAATTTTGACTATTTTTTGATATAATTACATGTTCTATAATTATAATCATTAATCACGATTATATTTTGCCTCTTGCATGTACCGTATTTTATGAAGTGGGGATAGCTATACTGATGAATGACTAATGCGAGCAAAATTCAAATCCTTAGATTTCCTTGGATGAATTTCTTTAGAAGATTTTTTAAAGCGACGTAGTATGTGGTGCGCGTGCGTACGCCGTGGGAATGAACCCGGAGCGTCGCGATTTGGGCGCGTGTGCCCACAACCAACCCTCCACCGTCTGCTGCGTGAGGTCTGCGTAAACCCACTCCCCCCTCTTCACTGACAAGTCATCTGGAGCTTGGGCCTGGAAGTAAAATGGTTTCATCAGTCTTTAATTTCTCAATTCTTTTATGTACGGTATCGACAAATCTGCACTAATTTATTTATTTACTCTTTCTTGTAAAATTCATCATTTATTTATTTATTAAAACAATCACATCAACAATATCATCGTCATCATCTTCATCATCATCATAATCAGCCCATATATGTACATCTCGCTGGGCACGGGCTTCCTCTACAACTGAGAGGGTTTAGGCCTTAGTCCACCACGCTAGCCTAGTGCGGGTTTGCGGACTACACACCTAAGACATTCCTCAGAACTTTTAGTGCAGGTTTCCTCACGAAGTTTTCCTTCACCGTTAAAGTACGTGATAATTCATTGTGAATACACACAACTTCGTAAAGTCAGAGGTGTGTGCCTGGGGTTTGAACCCGCGACCACCGATAATATTAATAATTGGATTTATCATCACATACAGTGTGGTCATTTTATTTGCTAAAATAAATAGATTTTCCATTACAGAGAAGGGTCATTTTCCTCTCATAAAAAGTGTACACAAACCTCACTAACCTTATAATCATAAAGCATCACTAGTTCTGTGCCGTGGTACCGCCCGTCGTTGTCCTGTTGCGGCGTGTTGTTAAGACTATTGTTCAACATCGTGTTGTTCGTGTTTGTTGTCGGCGGCGAGTGCAGCGGCTGTGTGTTGTCTTGTTGTGTCGCTGGAAACATATGGACACTTCTAGAGTTCCATGGTTTGATTCCCGGTAAGGGCAAAGTGAAGCATTTCCCGAGTCTGGAAATGTGCCCGAAAAACGGCAATAGGCTAGCCCCCTATTGCGACTAGTGCAACTGCCTATGCCTATGCGACTGATACATACTTGGCGAAATGTGGGTGCAGAAATTTATAGGTTATGTATGTATGGAAATATTATTATGCTGAAATGGAATAGTGACACAATGTCATGTTATTACAATCGAAAAACAGTTTCCACTAAAAGTTTAACATTGAATATTTTTTTGACACGGTAACAAGTATAGAAATTCAAATTGATGAATTTTAGCCCACGAAAGCTAATAGCTCAATGTGGTACAAATACAATAGAAAATATTTATTTAATTACCTTGCACAACAGCAGGGTACACGAATCCGGAAGGTATGAAGCCCTCCTGTCCGTCACTCCTCACTATCCAGTACCAGTCCGGGTCCTCTCTGTTCAACACTGAAAATGTAAAATCAATTTATTGCAAATTACCATATTAATATCTTAATGTGGACTAACTCCTAAACCCTCTCAGTTGCAGAGGGGCCCCGTGCCCAGCAGTGGGACGTATATGGGCTAATTATGATGATGACGTTGATCATGTTGTTGATGACGATGATGATGTTGTTGTTGATGACGATGATGATGTTGTTGTTGATGACGATGATGATGTTGTTGTTGATGACGATGATAATGTTCTTGTTGATGACGATGATAATGTTGTCGTTGATGAGGATGATGACGATGATATTGTTGTTGTTGTTGATGATGACGATGAAGGTGTTATGGAACCGTACGGTATGGCAAATGTTAGCATATGATACATACCGGTGACGAACTCCCCCCTCTCGACGTCGACGTCGTTCTCGTCCCTTGCGGTGAAGGTGTAGAGCACCACGTACCGGCCCGACGGGTCCTTGCTGAAGGGACACGACTCGCCCTCGCTGCCCAGCTCCGAGTGCCCGTCTGTCGGCACGCCGTCAGACACCGACAGTCTGCGAGGGTAGTTACACTTTTTACGAAAACAAACTTTACGGGTTACAAAGGGTTGAAAGCTAAAGCTGATTTTGGGGGTCGACGAGGTCTAAAATCAACCGATTGATCGATCGATTTTTTAATGAACTTAAGTTCATATTTGAGACTTTCAAGATATGTCAAGTTGTGATACGTATTGTTGTACTTTTAAAACTTCAAGATTTCGATAGTTTAATAGTAATTTTACGATATATCAGAATGTTTTTTTATTTTTAATATTCTATTTATATTGTGTGACAAAACGGTCTGGTGTTGGTACATACTGGGAGACATCCCTGTGCTGCAGTGCATGCGCATCGTTGGGCGAGCGGCTGCGCGGGAGCTTCTTCTTAAGGTCAGTATGGTCGCAGGGCGCGCAGTACGAGTGCGGGATGAACCCCTCGCGCCGGGACTCCGCCACGATCACGTACACCCAGTCGTTCTCGCGGTACAGCACGTTCACTATCTGACCGCGCTTCACCTGCACGCAACGCGATCATTCACAACCATTTGTATGTAAACACACCATTGCAGTTAAAAATATCCCGAAAAAAAATACTTTTTCCTAAACACCATATACCTACATTTAATACTTAATGTAGTTAGGAAAACGTCACATTTCCAAATTATTTATGATAAGTAAGTAGTTTCAGCATGCCACTTATCATTTATTTACATCATATATAATTATTACATAATAATTTGTAAGTCCATCATGCTATAGTTCTAAACTGGGATCAATACTAAACAGTCAAATTCTTATATACTTTCTTTAAATATATGCATATTATATTTAAATATGCAAAGAATAGACTATACTAGAAGATTATCTATACTTGAATATTATAAATGCAAAAGTAAATGCTCTGTCTGTCTGTTACACTTCCACACCTAAACTGCTGAACCAACTTGTATGGATTTTTATGGTCATAGGGCACTTCTTATCCCAGAAATTGCAGTGTTCCTGTGGGATGCAGACATAATTCTAAATTGCGATGGGTTAGAGCCTCGGCCCAACAGAGAGTTGGCCTATAAAATAAGTAAAAAAGAGTGAGTTCTATAATATTTTTGCTTTTATGTAGATCATCACCCATATACACCCCGCTGCTGGGCACAGGCCTCCTCTACCGTTGAGAGTGATTTTATGTAGATACAAGTTTAAAATGAATAACCTCCTCCTTTTTTTGAAGTCAGTTAAAAATGGCAGTAGGCCTACCTATTTAATACTATTAAGTGGTGATGTAAACATAACATGCAAAATGTGCATGTGGTTCAGTTGTAAGTATCTGTGTGTGTGTGCTAAAAGTATATGGTATTACCTCAAGTTCATCATCCACACAAGGTGTGAAGTCATGTAGTACCACCATCTTAGAATCAGGACTAAGGCCATGTTCCTTCTCTATGCCTACTCTCACAAGTGTTTCAATGCTAGCTGAGCCTGTGATGCGTCCCATTCCCGGGCTTAAGCCTGAGCCGGGACGGGACAATTCTTTATCAGAATCTCCACTACTGGCTGAAAACACAATATTGCATATTTTATTTAAAAAGAATTTAAAGTTAGACTATTTTGAATGGATAAACAGTAATATATAGACAGTATACTATATAACATATTTCCTATAGCAATATTGCCAGTTTGTTTTAATAGTAGTAGCTCAACCTCACATCCCATTATAAAATTTATTTTTATTTAACACAACAATGTTCGTTAAATAAGGTGTTTATTAATAAAACATTGACTAAGTTTAATTAATAATAAATATCTAGGTGTTGCTACTCATGTGCAAAGTATTGCCTCATAATAGAGCATTTAGCCTCACAGTTTTGCCAAGAAAATACGAAAATATTTAATTTTAGCAACATACCGGTGTAAATGTAACCAGTTACAAATAATTTTATCCAATAAACATATTTTTAAAATTAAAATAATAAGCAACTTCTACCAAAAATTAATAACTGTAAAAACTTAAACTTGATTCGAGTATCCAAAACCGAATGCAAAATTCATATCCGAATGCACAGCGTGCGAGTGCATAGCCTGAAATTTTCCCACGGCCATGTGTGTTAGTACAAAAAATCGTTAATCACTTGGAACAACATAAAATTACTAGTTTTATATTATTTATAATTATGTAGAAAGTCCCGGAGTCCGAGGTCAATGACATGAAAAGTTCTCACAGAAAGCTTCAAAATACTCACATTTTTTCTTCTTTCCCCTTCTTATTCTGACCGGACATAAAAATGCCATGTTGTTTAAAACTATAATTAACACATAACTTGCAAAATATAGTCGAACTTAATTGAAAATTCTTTGTCCGAAATGATTTTCACACGAATCTACATGTCAAAAAGTTCACAAAACAACTTTTTAAACGTTTCGTTTCTGCATTTTTCTTAAGTAATGCAAATGTGTTACGGTGATGAGTGAGATTCAATGCTGTTAATGTTTTTGGTTTTATATTCTTTTATATATTTTTTAAACATAATAATTTTAATATTAATATAAAATTTACGAAGATGCTAATAAACAATAATCACTTTTTGTGTCGGGCCACGAAAAAACTGTAATGAATATTAAAATTATACAAATGTTTCTTGTTATATGAATAATCTATAAAAAAAATAACTACACAGTTATACTTCAACATACTTTTCGAAGGATGCCTTGAATATACTGTTGTTATTATTGTTGTTTTCATGTTTTATGTAAACTGCCACTCTGTAGTTCCCTGCTACAAGGTGGATAAGCGATAGGTGTTACACAAGTAAAATGTTATATTTATTCTTCGTTTGTTAAGAAATATGTGTATTCTTTGGTTAAAGACTATTCCCAATTACGTATATCTTAATTATTTTTATTGATTTAGGAAATAAAAAAATACTCTTTATTTTTTATTATTTTATAATACAGTGATTGATAGGTACATGATACAAAGGCAGTCGTTACTTTGCTTAGATTTACTTCAAAAACTATGAGATAATTTTGTAACGTTTGGCACATACAATAATCTGGAAATGTTAAGTACAAAAATACAACAGCAATTATTTCTTTTTAACAATGATTAACTTTTATATACTTTAACATTTTTTTCTACTGTAATACATAAAATATAAGATTTTCTTCATAAGATTTTGTAAGAGACCCAACAACTCCAACTTGTAATTCAATAGATACCTATATGATTTAACATTTAACATGCTACCTTTAAGAGATAGTTTACCAAAGAATAATAGTTATTTAATATATCAACATTTAACTATAGAAAAATACTCTGGACTATGAACAGTATTATTTGAATGTTATAAGAATCTGTTACAAAATTTTGGCACCTGAACACAGTTACTTTTCTAAATATATAGCATACATCAAAGCTAACATTTAACGCAATTTTATTTTTATTATTTTGTTTACAAATGTTGCGTGTCCGTCAATGAGTGCCATTGCTCGTGTCTATGGTCTGGAAATTTGATGCAATCCATCCAGTGTTTTAGTCTTCTTCCTTTGCTGCTTGCTCCCAAGACCAGACTTCCGAGAAAATCATTGGGCTTGCCATAATCCTTGTCCCAAACTGTCAATGTCAAATTTTGGCGGGAAAGCTCCGTAGGGCGCGTTTCAAAAAGGAATTCTTCATTCCATACCGGGTTAAGGTTGCGCCATTTTATCGAAGTCTTGTGTTTTTTGTGATACGGATCTGGATCGAGATGTCTGCGAATTGAAAAGGTTTTGTTATATTTGAGACAGTTGAAATCAAACATAATTCACGATTCCTAATAGGAAAACAAAGTGACCTAAAAATACACATAAATCTTACAATTTAACAAACGGGTCGGAATATCCATTGTTGTCCTGAGGTGGGAGGTCAGCACCTTTACACACAGTGACTACCAGGGCTCTTTTCTTCGTGCTGTAGCATAGTCCTAGTAAGACCCTGGGGCCTGTTGGTTCACTGCCAGACGACCCCGACAATGCCAGACGGAGTTGAGTAGGTGATTTGGAACACTCTCGTAGTGCTACTGTGGCTGAGCCCATTTCATCACACCCGTATCTGTAAAGAAAAAAAAATGGTAGGTATTCAAAATGATTAAGTAGCAATATCGTAGTAATGATTTATTAGTCAGTTAGTTAGTTAGTATCGTTACTGACTATATGATCTATCAAACCATTAAAGGGATTGCAAAAGTAGACATGTAAATAATTATCCACTATAAAATGATCCCTTAAAGGAATGAAATAGGGTTTCAAAGCTTTGACGTACGCTTGTTAATAAGATCAATACTAAATCGACCGACGTTTTAGGCAAAAGTAAGTGGAAAAAGAGATGACTGTTTATTTCTTTCGGAAAGTATAATTGTCGGATGCAATTTGATAGTGGTAAGATGTTAGCAAACAATTGAAAAACTGCGATATTCAGCTAAGATCAGGCACTATTGCTAGTGTTTTGAAGCACAATTGGCGAAACGCGTAGAAATACACTCCTGCTTATACAGGGTTTTTTCAATTGACGCGGTAGACTTTGGCAGCCCGTAGCGGCCATCTTGTTTTGGTAACATAATTATATTACAACTTATTTACTTTAGTGGATACTGGCGAATGGGTGTATGTAATTATGTTACAGTTTGATACGTATCGGTAACAGCGAAGCAGATTCTGTTGTCTAATGAATTCCTGCTAATTAATATAGGTAGAGATTATTCATATACCAACCTGTCATCGTCGAACAAAACTATTTCCAAGGATTTAACAGCGAGATCGGATTCCGTGATTCCGAAAAAATGGAGCGTTTCATTGAACTCGGGGTTCTTTGTCTTGTGCACGGTTTTCGTCCTCAGCCTGTTTGAATATGTGCCTTCTGGAATAAATTAAATGCAATATTTTAACAGTAGGTATACCTAAGCACTAGAAATATTAGTAGAGAGCGGAATTTAGTCTGGCTAGATTAATAAATCTTCTTAGAACAAAAAATTGTATGTCCTCTCAACTCCCTTGTCAAGATATCATGGGATATTGAATTCGTTTACCGGCTGGGTCAAAGTGTTTTGTGAGTTTCCTAGAAAATTCAATAGCACCACAGAGTTTGAATAACCGACAACCGACAATAGGCTAGCCGCATGAGATGAGGGACACAATAAATAGAGAAACGTATGGAAATACTCTATTTAACAAACCATTCGGGAACAAAGGCTTGTAAAACAATAATATAAGACAATATAACGGACTTATATAGGATCGTGTAACTGCAGTTTTTTCTCAGTAATTATAAACTGACAGAGACCACAAATATCAGCGATCATGCATTAGATAATGGTTTTTTGAACTGAAAAAATTCGCATACTAATCGAAGAGACAAATTAAAATATAAAAAAAAAACGATACGACTTAGGAACCTTCAAGAAAAGACCCTGTATATTCCCCAAAGGCCGACAACACACCGATGATTCTTCAGGTATTTGGGGTATTCATGGGCGGTATTGACCACTTAACATCAGAGGGTGCAATAGCTCGTTTGCCTCTCTTTTTCATTAAAAGAAAACCCCATATCATTCACAAAACCACCCCTCAAGTCCTTACCTACCTTTAGGCACAACTTCCAATCTGCAAAACGGGTCTGACAACCCTGTCATGTCCATTCCAGTTAGACCTCTGGCCCTCAGCACAGTGACAGCAAGCGAAGATGTAGCGTTTTCATAAGACAGACGTATTTCGAGCGTGCCAAAACCAGCGTCGGGAATTGACGGAGTTCTATCTATTTGGTTGGGTGGTTTTGGTATCTCCTTCCTAACACTTCGGAGGCTGTAGGCGCTGCCTTTACTGCCAGTTCTTTTGAGAGACGCTAGGGGGCGTTGGTTGAGGCTGTCTGTTCTGTGGAGGCTCAGGCCGCTAAAACCGTGTGTTAAGATGTCTGTCTCGCTCCATTCGTAATGGACTTCCTGGAAATAAAAAAAAATAGGTTAAAAAAATTGTAAACGTAATACTGCTAACGCTAAAATAAGTTTCTATGTTTTTTTAATTTGCTTTTGAATTACGTATTTAGCAAGCAAAATTAGTAAAACGGTTAGACAATTTTGGGAGAAAAGGAAACAAAATGTGTCACTGAAATAAAATTATGTTCTATTGAAAGTCACACTTAATTTTATTATTTCTGAAAATGAAACTGATGATGACTGCCTCGTGGTCTCGCGGTACAAGTATGTGCCGTGCGATCTTGAGGTCCTGGGTTCGATTCCTGGGTCGGGCAAAGTGTTATTGGGTTTTTCCATTAGGAAATTCTCAGTAACAGCACGGAGTCTGGGAATGTACCCGAAAAATAGCAATAGGCTCGCCCCCTATTACGTGGGACTGATACATACCTGGCGAAATGTGGGTGCAGAAATGCACCTCTGCCTACCCCTTCGGGGAATACAGGCGTGAGTTTATGTATGTATGTATTTATGAAAATGAAATGTACCTACTTCCGCTGATTACTTTATCAAATATTTCTTCTAAATATCTATAAAATCTGGTTATAAGTACCTATTATATATAAATATCAAACACAAAAGTGCTCGTTTTCCTTGATCCGTAATTCGGCACCCACACAGCACATAATTCTTCTCACATGCTATCGTAAAAGTTATCGATTAATAAAGTGAACATTAATATTTTAGATAGAATATCGACTATTTATTATTTTGTTATTTATTTAGTTAAAATATTAACAGATGATCATTACACTGCTGGGCTGTCTTCATTCTGGTTTTAAGAAGGTTTACGTGTTAAACTATCACGTTGGCCAAATGCGGGTTAGCAGATCTCATCTCGATTTTTATATTCTCCCTTAAATAATTAGAAATATAACTACCAACTTATATATGTCAGCGTGAGGATGAGAAAATTGATTATGGCTTGTTCCCGCACGAATCCATAGGGAACGGTAAGGAAGGCCATGTCACCGACACTCGAAACTGAAGACAGTTTCGTATAACTGTACGCCCTTTTACTACCAAAAATATAGGGTACTAAATAGCCCCCTAATGACAAGAACTATTGGCTGTCAGAAGTAAATTCTAACCTATTTCTGTTGCGTTATGCGACCTTATGCCAGGGTAGTGATCATTAAATAAATAAATATAAATACACCCAACAGTCACATACATAGTTCTGCCCCACACTAGGATACAAGTCCTGTGGCGTGGGTATCAGAGACTACGAGAGACTTTTCGGTCTCACAAACACCCAGACCCGAAACAAATATTTGTCGATTACACAAACATTTGTCTCGTTGCGGGGATCGAACCCGCGGCCTCTCGTTTCGCAAGCTGGTGTCTAGCCAACGGGGCTGTCTTAAGAATTATGAAACGACATTTCGTGTTGCTAAGGGAGTTTAATGCGCCCTTTCTTCTCCACAACGAAGCAGTGATAGCCTCGAGGTTTAGGCGCGCGATCGAGAATCTCAGCAGTCGCGGGTTCAAACCCCAGGCTCACATCGCTGACTTTTCGAAGTTATATATGAATTATCACTTGCTTTAACGGTGAAGGAAAACATCGTGATGAAATCTGCACATCTAAAAGTTCTTATTCTTAGGTGTGTAATCTGTCATCTTGCACTAGGCCAGCGTGGTGGACTAAGGCCTAAACCCTCTCAGCTGTAGACGAGGACCGTGCCCAGCAGTGGGATGTATATGGGCTGATGATGATGACTTGTAAAACACTAAAAGCTAGTTTTGAATTCGACTTTATTGCAAATAAAAAGAAGGACTTTCCTATCAGTACTAGAGATGTCCCAAAAAATGGGACTCGTATGAGCTTCCCAAGATAAACACTGTAGATTTGTACGATAATTTTGCAATCTAATCACATAGTTGTCGACACAGCTTAGTGAATTTCACAAAGGGCTGATCCGAATGACGTCAATGCGAGAAAGAGACGGCTATATTCACAATATTACATTGTATTGTTTAGTAAGTTGTATAATTCAGAAAATGCTCGCGGGTGTTATGGTTAACCGTTAAGATTGGAGTACAACGTGGTCCTAAAACAATTCAGGCTGACTGTTTCGGCTTTGAAAAGTCCTGACTGGATTAAATAATATATTTTGTTAAAATACATGATTCATTTTCGAAATAATAACAGTTTGTTTATTCTACGATTCTGTTTAAATCATACGTCGGTTTTTCACTATTTTTACTTTTAATTTGATTTCCTTTTAACCAAAAAGGCAAGACAAGAAATTCATAATAGAAATGTGGCTGCTTAGTTGATGGTTCACATCCCGGGTCAATAGGTTCGCCCCCTATTCATCCATCCATCCGTCCATCAGCCAATGGAGCTCCACTGCTGGACATAGGCCTCTCCTAATGACTTCCACAGGGACCTGTTGTAAGCAGCCTGCATCCAGCGACGTCCCGCGACCTTTACCAGGTCGTCCGACCATCTTACTATTACTGAATCGAAATTTGGGTTAAATATTCACATCTGCTATTCGGAAATACAGGCATAAGTTAGTATGTACATACATACATAACCTCAATGTAGTCCCCGAAGAAGTAGGCAGAGGTGCATTTCTGCATCCATATTTCGACAGGTATGTATTAGTCCCTCATAATAGGAGGCGAAACTATTGGCGTTTTTTGGGCACATTTTTTTTTCTATTTTATACTGGCACGGCAAAGTGACCCCATTGCACCTGATGATAAGCGTAATGGAGACCAGAAAAAGTGCCGACCAGCGAGAAATGATGATCTCCCGTTGGTCGACACAATCATACCGGCCGAATACCTCTTCACCTTTCTTGTGAAGAAGTTTGGGGGACTAATGCCATGATGATCAAAGGACCGACCGCGACAAACCGGCCAAAAACTGCCGGCACGGTCATCCTTTCACCATGATTGAAGCCCCCTCGAAAACCGGATATACACTGGCTGATCCCGGAACGCGGCACACTTGCATGTGCCACTATGGCGGGTTTTACGCCCTGTGTACGGTGGTCGCTATTCGGACGGATACGAATATCCTACCACCAGCATTTCCAGCTCCGTGTTGTTACTGAAAATTTCCTAATGGTTTTTCCATATTTTGCCCGATCCGGAATGGCACCTGGGATCTCTAAATCGCACGGCACATACTTGTGCCGCGAAATTACGAGACAGTCAAGATTGTATGTATGTATATTGTACCAGTGGCGGCACTTCCATAGAAGCCCAAAAGCGTTACACGTTAATTGTGTAATGTCTAGTTTATAATAATTGTTTATTGTGGGGTCAGGATATTCACATTTATATGTAGGTTAAGAACAAATAATATGTTGTGTACTAGTTTTAAGCCATTTTAAGTTTTAAGCAACTTAAATATTTTTAATGAATAAATGTTTATCATATGTCAAATTGCTGTGTTAAATAAAGATTAAATATACATACATACATAATCTCACGCCTGTACTCCCCGAAGGGGTAGGCAGAGGTGCATTTCGCCAGGTATGTATCAGTCCCACGTAATAAGGGGCGAGCCTATTGCCGTTTTTTGGGCACAATTCCAGACTCCGTGCTGCTACTAAGAATTTCCTGATGAAAAAACCCAATAACACTTTGCCCGACCCGGGAATCGAACCCAGGACCTCTAGATCGCACGGCACATACTTGTGCCGCGAGACCACGAGGCAGTCGAAAATAAAAGATAATTATTATATTAAAGATAATTATTATTCCGAATTTTGTAGGGCAAGTTGGGCTTTTGGGCCTCTATGGAAGTCAGCCACTGCAATGTACTATATTATATTTATCACATCACTATGTAATCAAAAGAAGCAAAAAATGGTTGATGAAAAAGTACCGGAGTTTTCTTCAAAGAACTCAATTTAATTATAGACCGTTCCACTAAGTTTCGCTCAAGCAATTTAGAAGTTAGCTTTACCAATACAAGCCACTAACACTTATAACTTGCCGTAACTTGTCTCCTAACTTGCGCGTTTGAAATATCTTTATTCTGTGTTTGCCCCAAGCTTTATTTACTTCTAATACAAAAACAAACAGATAATTCCTAAAATGTTGGAGGATTTGAACCCGTGACAGCTGAGACTAGGCCTTACGCAAGTGTGGGTAGTTTACGATCTATCTCGTATAAAGATAATTATCGTCAATCAGACATAAACGATCCCGATTGACCTTAAATCAATAAAACACGTTAACAATAGACGTCTCCCTATTCACCCCATTTCCCCCATGGATTATATGACGCACAAGTGACGTCACTTATACTCGTATATCTCAACTGTATTCCACTTAGCCGGACACTGGGGCTCGGATGTATGGGAATGGCGACACAGTGATACACGAGATGTATTGTGTCCGGAGATGAGTGAGGCCTATCAGACAATCATATTTTGCGTAATGTATTGAAATTATGTTGTAAACAGATTATTATTTGATATGTTTAATAAGCAGTGATGGCCTCGAGGTTTAGGCGCGTGGTCGAAAATTTCGGCGGTCGCAGGTTCAAACCCCAGGCACACACCTCTGACTTTTCGAAGTTATGTGTGTATTCACAATGAATCATCACTTGCTTTAACGGTGAAGGAAAACATCGTGATAAAACCTGCACACCTAAAAGTTCTTAGGAATTTCTTAGGTGTGTAGTCCGCCAACCCGCACTAGGCCAGCGTGGTGGACTAAGGCCTAAACCCTCTCAGTTGTAGAGGAGTCCCGTGCCCAGCAGTGGGACGTATATGGGCTGATAATGATGAATGATAATGATGTTTAATAGTTATTACGTAAATACTAGATAAAACAATTTTAATTTAGAGCAGTCTGACTTTTAATGTCACTTAATTTATCAACAAAAAGGCTTAATTATGAAGTTAGATTACATTTGTGTTCGATATTATTTGGTCCAAAGCATATGCTCGATTTATTTTTCCGTCTCGTTTCCTCTAGTGACATATGGCTTTACAAAAAGCGAGACAAAAATAAGCAAGTCCATTTTGAGACCTACCATTCATATCATCATCAGCCCATATACAGCTGAGCACGGGTATCCTCTGCTGAGAGGGCTGAGGACTTATTCCAACACGCAGGCTTAGTGCTGGTTGACGGACAAAACACCTAAGGAATTCCGTTTAGAGAACACCTAGTTGTGCAGGTTACCTCGCCATGTTTTCTTTCCCCGTTAAACATCATAATTCATCGCAATATAAATAAATAAATAAATACACCCAACAGTCACATACATAGTTCTGACCCCACTTTAAGATACAAGTCTTGTGTCGTGGGTATCAGAAACTACGTATCTTTTCGCTCTCACAAACACCCAGACCCGAAACAAATATTTATGGATCACACAAACATTTCTCTCGGTGCGGGGATCGAACCCGCGGCCTCTCGTTTCGCAAGCTGGTATCTAGCCAACTGCGCCACGGGGCTGTTAATATAGAAGGTCAATTTGCGTATCTGGGATTTAAACACATAGCTACAGTTAATATTGTGACTTAACATAAAGCCACATTTAAACATACATTGCGCACCACAGTCCAAATAAATTCCTTGTAAATTATTCCAATGATAAAGAAAATATTAACAGACGACGTCAAACTCAGTCTGTGAATGTCAGCGCCCTTAGCGGGGGGTCGTTTATTGCGCATCGGTTAATATTGTAGCCTTAATAGGACCATTTTGTTTTGCTTCTATTTGTTATGCGAAATGTTGTAGACTAGCATTTGCGCCCCGCTTTCCCAGATGGGAAAGCATTTTATACAAAAAATAGTAGTCTATGTTACTTCCCAAAGTCCTTTTTAATAGATATGGACTAAGGCCTAAACCCTCTCAGTTGTAGGAGGCCCGTGCCCAGCAGTGGGACGTATATAGGATGATGATGGTGACAATGTATAATATGTTACTTTGCTCAACCCAGGAATTAAACTTGTGACCTTTCGATCTCTCGACACGTTTACCGCAAGACCTACGAGGCAACTTAAAGTTAGCAAAACAATCTTAATCACTTAATTCCCGTTCAAGATTAACTTGACGTTTGAAATTTCTATTTATATCGTTTTACTGCAAACAGCTTTGTCTTCGGGGATTTGAATTAATTAATAGCCGACTGAGCTTTTGCTGTTACTTTGAAATTTTAACTTTATGCATTAGCGTAATGTGCTTTTAATTAAACTGTTTTAAACATTGCATTTAGTTTTACTGTAAGGGAAAATACGAGCAAACTTGAAAATGTAAGCAATTTTTTTTGGATTACTATTGGTCCATAGTCCATACCTACTTGAACTGCTTGGGGTGCTTGAACTCTCTGTACAGCAGGCCATTGAAATGTGACATATGGGCTGATGATGATTATGTTGGAAAGAACTCCAACATGAAATAAAAATAAAATCAGGTTTTTTGTTGACTGAAAACTCAATCTACCAGCTAAGTTGATTGACACTCCAATCCAATGTGATAGTAAGATAATTTAAAGTTATTTGTATCCATACATACATACATAAACTCACGCCTGTATTGCCCGACCCGGGAATCGAACCCAGGACCTCTAGATCGCACGGCACATACTTGTACCGCGAGACCACGAGGCAGTCATTTGTATCCATAGATGATTAAATATTTTTATCTGGCTTTGATGGATAACAATTTTTCGTCGGTCACTATACAAAACTTGTTAGGAGCTCATGAGGTCATATCTATATGTATACCAAAAACTATAGCATAAAGCAAAAAACATGTCTGGATGTTAAAATGTTCGCACTTTCAATCCCTGTATCGATAACAACGCCCGACAAATATGACAATGATAGATTCCCATATCACGAAAAGTGCCCGGTACGTATATTTTGCCATTATTCATAAGTGTCAATTATATTAGTGAAAAGCAAACTCGCGGCATTAAATAATATTATATATCTAGATTTTTTTACTGACAATATAAATTTTTCGGTAGCGGTGATGGCCTCGAGGTTTAGGGGCGCGGTCGAGAATTTCGGCGGTCGCAGGTTCAAACCCCAGGCACACACCTCTGACTTTTCGGAGTTATGTGTGTATTCACAATGAATTATCACTTGCTTGAACGGTGAAGGAAAACATCGTGATAAAACCTGCACACCTAAAAAAAAGTTCTTAGGAATTTCTTAGATGTGTAGTCCGCCAACCCGCACTAGGCCAGTGTGGTGGACTAAGGCCTAAACCCTCTCAGTTGTAGAGGAGGCCCGTGCCCAGCAGTGGGACGTACTTGGGCTGATGATGTGATGATTAATTTTTCGATATTTATTCCATGTTATTTTTTAAGACTGCCTCGTGGTCTCTTGGTACAAGTATGTGCCGTGCGATCTAGAGGTCCTAGGTTCGATTCCCGAGTCGGGCAAAGTGTTATTGGGTTTTTCCATTAGGAAATTCTGAGTAGCAGTACGGAGTATGGAAATGTGCCCGAAAAAAGGCAATAGGCTCGCCCCCTATTACGTGCGATTGATACATACATGGCGAAATGTGGGTACAGAAATGCACCTCTGCCTACCCCTTCAGGGAATACAGGTTATGTATGTATGTATTTTTTAAGTTCCTCTGAAACTTAATGTTTTTAATACTCTGTATTTGCGGTATTAAATACGGTGACGGGACAGTACGAAGAAAACTCCAGTTTTAAAAGCTTGCCATGAAGGAATTGTATCAGTCATGCTAAGTAAAAAGAATTTTATAGTTGTTCGTTTCCTCTTTCTGTAACCTAAATACATTGTAGGTCTTTCGGTGTGAATCGCCGAAAGTAAAATTAATAGAATTCTGTGAATAGGTAGGCGAACCTATTGCTGTTTTTGGGACAAAATTCTAGGCTCCGTGCTGCTACTAAGAATTTCCTTATATAAACGTGTACGTGCACTGTTTTTCTAAATCAGTTTATTTGGAAATATACTTTGTACATGGGCTTTTGAATTGTAATTCCATTAGGTGCCCACATTATTCCCATGAAAAAATCTCTCAATCGCTTCTCACAACCCCAAGAAATATTGGGCGTTACGCATTATTAAGTCGTCACCTATTGAATGCCACCCCATGGAACATTCTAGAATGATTGATAGCACGATCAAATATTGTGAGAAACGAGATTACGTTTTGTGCCAGTGTATGGATAATTCGACATCAATCATTTTAGTTTCTGAATAGGTCAAGTTCAAAGTGGTTGTTGAAGAAATGTGTAAGGATGTTACACGTTCGATTCCTGCCTCAAAAAATAAAATGTTAATGGTATTTTCGGTTTAAAATTCTGAGTAGCAAAATGAAGTTTAGAAATGTAAACGAAAAACGATTACAGCTTATAAAAAAAAATATCTAAGTTTAAACCTTTACAATTAATAAAAAATAAACATTAAAAAAATGTAAATCCTTTTCCATTACAGAAGCAATCTGTATTGTCTATGGCGAAAGTAATCGTGTTACAACAGACATTTGAATTAAACGAAACAAATGACATTACTGTGCCTCTGCGTAAAACATGCCGTGAATAGATCGCCCCTGACCTTATTTCATGGGGGAACATCCCACTCACAGCCGAGTGAATTAAATTGTATAAATTAGTTACGTCAATATGCTACATAACAGAGATTTTGGCGCCAAAATAAAAAGAGGTTCGTTCTGAAATAGTTAAATAGTGTATTAACCTCTTTTTATAAAATATTCTGTATTTTTTTCTGCTTTACAGTATCGAGGGTAAGATGCGCGGAATCGAGGTTATCAGGACACTCACCGGTTTGAATCCCAGGCACGTATGTACATAAATACCTTTGATTTTTTCAAATTATCAAATATTTCGTGACGATGATTTAAAGTATCGTGAGAAAAACAGCAGATCTAAGATCCCCATAAGGAATTTCGTAGGATATGAAACCCGCCAATCCACATTAGGCCAATGGACTTAGATTATCCCTCTTCATAGCAAATAAGGTCCGTACTACTTGTGGGTCGTGTAAATCGATTGGATTCAATTACATAAACTTTTTTATAAAAAAGCAGTGACGGCCTCGAGGTTTAGGCGCGTGGTCGAGAATTTCGGCGGTCGCAGGTTCAAACCCCAGGCATACACCTCTGACTTTTCGAAGTTATGTGTGTATTCACAATGAATTATCACTTGCTTTAACGGTTAAGGAAAACATCGCGATAAAACCTGCACACCTAAAAAGTTCTTTGGAATTTCTTAGGTGTGTAGTCCGCCAACCCGCACTAGGCCAGCGTGGTGGACTAAGGTAAACCCTATCAGTTGTAGAGGAGGCCCGTGCCCAGCAGTGGGACGTATTTGGGCTGATGATGATGATGATGAAACTTTTTTTATTACATTTCATTGACAGCTTTATGAGCCCTGAGAATGCTTTAATATAATTAGACTAGAATACGCCTGCAACTAACTTTGGGTGGAATTAAGTATAAAGTGGAACCAAAAACGCGAGTAACAAAAATCCCTAATACAAGCACGCACTACACGGCGCGGGTACGTGGTGGTGTGAGATTTCTTAATAAACACAACAATTTTTTATCTTTTGATTCTACAGTTTATTATTACGTAATAAAACTTAATCTAATTCAAAATGAAGCTTAAAATACACACGTTAATCCAGTCAAAATAAAGTCAAAATCATCTTTATTCAAAGAGACTTTTACAAGTTATTTTTAATCGTCAATATTTGACTATTTTTTTGAAACTATTGCCGCTTCGAAACATATTATCCTTCAACTTTAAGAAACTTCGTCATCAACACGTAATGTCATATTTTATTAAAATAATAAATTAAAATATTAATTTTTGTTTTTTATTGTCATTATTTAAAATTAACCTCATATAATATGTCATAACGATACAAAATAATTTGTACAAGCAACAAAACTTCTGATCAATTTACTTACTCCCAGGGCTTAAGTATTATCCACAATATAATCTGGGATTTCATAGTAAGATTTTTTAATTATAGTTTATCGTTAATTGATTCTTTAAACTCTTTCAAGGGAAGCTCCCTAATAACCTTCGGGAGTTTGTTATAGAAGCATTGCATTGCAAATTGCGGAGGATGCAAGAACATAGATTATATTATTCTTAATAGATATTGTATAACTCTGCTTTAATATGAGGCAATCATCGTCAAGTAAAGTCTTCTAAAGCATAAAATAAACTAACTTCTTGTACGCTTGTTCCGATACTGTTATAAATATGATTAAAAGAATATTACTCGGCCGAGCTGTATAAACTAAGTTTCCTTTGCCTCCTTCTGTCAAAAGAATAAATTAAGAAAACAATTTAATTAACAAAGTAAGTTAAAAGAGGTTCGGCTGACAAAGCGTCGCGGTCAACTTGCTTTATTTTTTATTTGAATTAAACAATTTGACTTAAAACATATTTGTCTGTAAATTAGGATTGTCGTGATTAATTTTATTCATTCGTTTCATTTACAAAAAGTCGTGATGGACTCGAGGTTTAGGTACGCGATCGAGAATCTCGACGGTTTTGGGTTCTAACCCCAGGCACATACCTCTGATTTTTCGAAGGTATGTGTGTATTCACAAATAATTATAGCTGTAGGTTGTTACATATTTATAAAAGTCTTGATCGATTGACCGTGTCGAAGATATGATATCCTAATCGTAGGTTCGGCATGCTCGGCATACTGTCATTTCCTTTCTAGTATTATTCAACTGTTCTGTGACTAGCCTAATAAACCATTGCCAATAAAAATTATTTAAAACCAATCCAGTTTACAAAGATTAACTAAACTTTTTTATGCATTCAGCAGACGCTGTTATTGGATATCACATCATCATCATCATCAGCCCGAATACATCCTACTGCTGGGCACGGGCCTCCTCTACAACTGAGAGGGTTTAGGCCTTAGTTCACCACGCTGGCCTAGTGCAGGTTGGCGGACTACACACGTAAGAAATTCCTTAGAACATTTTAGGTGTGCAGGTTTTATCACGATGTTTTCCTTCACCGTTAAAGCAAGTGATAAATCAGTGTGAATACACACATAACTCCGAAATGTCAGAGGTGTGTGCCTGGGGTTTGAACCTGCGACCGCCGAAATTCTCGACCGCGCGCCTAAATCTCGAGGCCATCATCACATACAAGTGATATTTATATGAATAGGTATATACAAGACGTAACACAAGATTCCGCAGCCATCTATTCAGAATTCGAGCAAGTCACTAAATTGTTAGCCTAGTAGGGTACATAGCAAAATGCTAACACAATGACTCGGCTCTCCCGTTCAATTAATTACTGTCTATCGAGTTACTGGATAGTAGACGCGAGTTGTTTCGTATAACATTTCGGACAGCACTCAACTCGGCATCGCCCTCGTAAAATTTAAAATTTACCATTTTCATGCGGACGTTGATTAAGAATGTTGGATGAATTTTAGAAGTATTTCGAACTGTATAATTATTTTTTCATATTTTTTAATAGAATTTAAGGAAGGATTTTACTCGTGAAGCAATGAAATATGACATACGTGCATAAACTCACGCCTGTATTCCCTGAAGGGGTAGGCAGAGGTGCATTTCTGCACCCACATTTCACCAACTGTACTTTCATCCCATGTAATAGGTGGCAAGTCTATTGCCGTGTTTCGGTCACATTTCCAGACTCCGAGCTGCTACCGAGAATTTCCTAATGGAAAAACCCAATATTAAGTGTTGTTGCCCGATCCGGAAATCAAAACCAGGACCTCGTAATTCCATGGCACATACTACCGCGAGACCAAGAGGCAGTCTTAGAGAGAGTCAGACAAAAATTATGATTTATAAGTTTTGAAATGAAGTTATAATTGATGAATATTTCTAATTGTTTAAAGAGTATTTTGATAAGAGATTGTTGTTAAAGAACTGCCTCGTGGTCTCGCGGTACAACTATGAGCTGTGTGATCTAGAGGTCCTGGGTTCGACTCCCGGGTCGGGTAAAGTGTTATTGGGTTTTTCCATTGGGAAATTCTTAGTAGCAGCGCGGGGTCTGGAAATGTGCCCGAAAAACGGCAATGGGCTCGCCCCCTATTACGTGGGACTGACACATACTTAGCGCAATGTGGGTGCAAAAATGCACCTCTGCCTACCCCATCAGGGAATACAGGCGTGAGTTTATGTATATATGTACATACATATATACATATATACATAGGTGTTAGCATTCTTTAATATACACATACATATGTATGTATGTTAAAGAATTCTAACACCTATTACGTGGGAATGAATAGGGCTTGGGGATACAGACGTGAATAATAGACATATAGAGTGATGTAGCCTCTTTTCAATTGTCTCTATTGTATTAGGTGTAGTTGATCGCTTTTAACAATGGAATTTTCCAGAAACAATCTTCGTTTACTTGTTGTTTTCACTTTATTTAATAATAGTGGCTATATTTTAGTAATATATTCTTGTTTTCTATTTGTGATGTTCGAAGATTATGCTTATTTAACACTGATAAGAAAAACTTGTAAATCTACACAAATAAATAAAATTGAAGTGTCTGTTTGTAATATTGAAATAACCGCTTTTTAATAAATGCACATGGATGTATACACGGTACATATACCAAAATAACGTTTTTTACAATTTTTGTCTGAATGTTTATTCCGGCTAATCTCTGAAACGGGTCGACCAATTTTAACGGGACTTTCACTGGCAGATAGCTGATATAATAAGGAGTAACTTAGGCTACTTTTAGATTATAAATTTTCTTAAAAATAATTAAAAATAAAGTTTCCGCGCGGACAAAGTCGCGGGCACAGCTAGTGTTTCATATATTCCGAATGTTTATAATAATGTTGTGATTGAAAGAAAAACAAATATACTTACTATTGTAAGCTAAGTAGCACTTCATCATCAACAGCCCATATACGTCACGCTGGCCTAGTGCGCGTTAGCTGACTACACACCGAAGAAATTCTTATGAATTTTAGGTATGCAGGTTTAAGTAAGTGATCATTCATCGTGAATACACAAATAACTTCGAATAGGCAGCGGTGTGTGCCTGGGAACCCTGGATTGAACCCGTGACCGCCGCGATTCACGAACGCGTCTACGTCTAGAAGGGCGTTAGAATCTCATTAATTCTAATTTTAATGTCAATTATTCTAACCTATCCATTTGGAAAAACAGGTAAGAAACCCTATAGCTATTTTTATAATAAAATCGTCTGTGCGCAGACTAATCCTGAAACTTAACACTCGCGGGTCATTAGGACGGTATTACACATCAAGTGCCTTCCTGAACGTTGCTGAGATCTTTGAGTTAAGAAGTCTAAGATCATCTTGCTCTCAAAAAGTGAGAGAATCTCTCAATTGAGAAAGATCTTACGTATAAAAATGCCCTTAGCATGAAATGCCATTCTGTCAGATGTTAGTACTTTATATTATTTTTTTTGTTAAAATATTGGATAAAAAATCATTATTAATCAAGTATTAATCATTATCCATTATTAAAGCTGTACGTTTGTGGAACGCTCTTTCTGTTGAAGTACGCCGGGCCAAAACACTTTTGCAAATTAAAAGACTCGTCAAAAATCACTATCTCCATAATACCTAATTTATAATAATATTATAGTTATGTATATAGTATGTATGTATATGTGTATATATATATATATATAGGTGTATTTTTAGTTTTTGTATTTGTTTATTATTATTTTATTTGCATTTTATCTTTCTTTCTGTACACACTGCCCTCCCAATAAATCCTATTTATAATATCCATCTTATGGTTGTCTTGAAAAGATCACCATGTGCGATAAGGCCGCCATTTGTACCTTTCTCTAGGTTATAGGTATATATATTTTTTGTATGACTTTGAATGTGTACAATAAAGAGTTAAATAAATAAATATCCGCCACAACGTCAACACGTCCACTGCTAGCCATAGGCTTCCCCCAAAGCGACGTCCTGCATTATTTACCAGGTCATCCGTACACCTTGTAGGCGTCCAAAACTGAGCTTGCCTTTTTTTTGTTATCGAGGGGAACGCTGTTTATGGCTCTACTTCCCGCCAGCCCTGGGGGAGGGGGGCGGGAAGCGTATGTCGGGGTCACCGGTCTTCCAGCCCGGCGCGCGGCGACGTCATGTCCGGACGGATGAAACTGAGCTAGCCTAACATAGCCTCCACGAAATAATCTTTTAACTCACCTATATAAGCATGACTACCTCATGGATTCGCGGTACAAGTACAAGTGCGATCTAGAGGTCTCGGGTCGGGCAATTATTGGGTTTTCCATTAGGAAATTCCAAGCAGAGTTTGGAATTGTGTCCGAAAAACAGCCTATTGCTCGCCCCCTATTACGCAGGACTGACGAAATGTGGGTGCAGAAATGCACCCCTGCCTACCCCTTCGGGGAATACAGGCGTGAGATTATGTATGTATGTATATAAGTATATACTCCTATGGAACATTGTTATAATAACATAGTGTCTGGGCGTTAATGCTTTGAGTGTAGTAACTAATTTCATACGCGTACTACAGACCTTGGGTCTATATGTCAAAGGGAAATTACGTTATCGAGACAACGGCAAATAGGACGTGCATATGCTCAAGCTTATATCACTGAAGTGGTTGACAGAGATGCATTTCTATGATTTTCAGTTATAAGTTATTATTAAATTTACTTAAATTATGACCACCGATTCTATGTTTTTGATCTCTCCAGTCCATCTAACGGTTGCCAGGAAGAAATCACCGATAGCGATAAGGCCGCCATTTATGACACTACGTTATTGATATGTGACCAGTAAACAATGTTGTCAGAGGTAGTTTTAAGTACGCCGCCACTCATTGCTGGAACAACATCCCACCGCCGTGTCGATCTAAAAAAAGTAAAATATCCTTTAAACGTGAACTCAAACAAATATTTCTAAAACTACAAAAATCAGTTATAGCTATTTAAATTCTAGCAAGAAGTACTTACCTTACTTGTAATATTCGAAAAGTCAATGAGATGGTTGTCCCGCACTTAGTGGCGAATATATAATATATACTGAAATCACTGTTGACTGACTTTGTTAATGTACTGTAATTAATTACTTGTACTACTATACTTTATTGTACATTTATACTATTGTTATTAAGTTTTTATTTTATTTTTTTATTGCCTGTACGTCAACCTAGCGTCTGTTTTGTCACTTGGTCTCCTCATTGAAAATCAGCGCTGCAACTCCGTGCAAGCGGAATTGCAGCATGTAGCTGAATGAGAGGACCATTGTTGGCTGTGTGAATTGTGCGTGTAGTCATTAGTTGTTTTCTTTAAAAAATGTATTTTCGTGCACTAGCCAATAATAAAATATTTTTCTTTCTTCTTTCTTTCTTTCTTTCTTGTTACTATCTTTATGGTGTACAATAACGCATAATAAATAAATAAATAAAATAAATATTATCAGCTCGTATACGCCATACTGTATAAACTTATAAACTCGGGAGGTTTAGGCCTTAGTTCACCAAGGTGGCCAACTATTTGCGCACTGTTAAGTTCACGAAGTTAAAGGCGTGTGATCTAAACCAGCAATAGTCGATAATACACTGGTTCGACTGGTAGAGAATGCCTTAAGCATTAAGTCCATCTATACAAACTTTGTGTGAAGTGTAAAAAAAAATAAAAAAAAAATACATCGCAACCGTTTGTCTTATCCTCGGCCCCTCACTGTTTAAAAATCATGTCTCAAGATTTCTCTCAAGAGCTCAGTTTTATATTTCTGTGTTCCTTGAGATTTTAATTAATTCAATAATTAATTTACGGAAAATACAACAATAACCAAACAATAGACGGTGTTTTGTATCAAAAGTATCAGAAGTTTTCACAAAAACTCGTTGCAGTACATCTGAGGCTATTGTATCGCTCTTTGTTAAATAAAATTCAACGATGTTCACGGATTAAAGAATGACTGACAGTCTGTTGTGAGTGGGATTTTCTTTTTCTTTCAAGAGGCTCTACAGAAAGGGAATTTAAATTCATTTTATAAAGAGAATGTATTTTTCATCTTATTTTAGATTAGTCGATAGTTACGACTTGAATTGCAATATAATTGAATATTGAATTTAACATGACGCGCGGTCGAGACCAAATCTCGTCTTTCGCGGATTGAAACTCTCGAGATAACTCTGAAATTTCGATGTTATGTATGTATTCACAATGAATTATCTCACACTGCTGCCGCAAATGTTAGCCTAAATAGTAATATTTAGTAATTATAAATGTATTTCATTATAATACCTTACAATATTATATATTTACATTATTAAAAGCTTATGCGTACAGACCTTTTACTAAATTATTGTAGTAATAGTAAAATTGCATATTGATGATTTTATTACTTATAAGTATAATTAAAATTGTCAATAACTTTAATGAGAATATAATCTTGATTAATATAAATTAATTATTGGACTTTATAAAAATATTTAAAAATAAGACCGTCAATTGATGTGTATAAAAATGGTGTCGCTGAGCAGTTCGAGCTCAGTCGTTGGGATTGTCAGTTGCAAGACGGATTGATATTTTAAAATATAAAAGTTGTTAGAAATATAAAAGTTGAAGACGTACTTGTTTCTCAACGAGTGTTACCCTTCACAAAGAAAAACATCGTGAGGATACCTGCACACATCTAAAAGTACAAGCGTTTTTGTTTAAGTTACAGTTTCACACCATAATTTAACTACGATAGAAGCTATTTGAATGCGAATATCTCGACTCCAAACACTATTCTATGTATTCAAAGCAGTCTTTAAACCCGACAAAACTCTGTCGACTAATGAAAGAGAATTTTCATATAAATTATAAATAAATGAATATACCACAGTCACATACATAGTTCTGATCCCACTCTAAAACACAAGTCTTGTGTCGTGGGTATCAGAAACTACGAAAGACTCTTTGGTCTTACAAACACCCAGATTTGAAACAAATATTTGTGGATCACACAAATATTTGTCTCTGTGCGGTGATCGAACCCGCGGCCTCCCGTTTCGCAAGCTCTAGCCAACTGCGCCTCGGGGCTATCAATAATATAACAGAACAATTGTTTTACCGTACTATTATTAAACATAAAAAAACTTTCGCACTTTAATATTCTAGCTAGAGGCTGCAAATAAATCAGCCGTTTACAACACCAATACAAATGAATTGAAAATGTTTTTTCCGATACATTTAACAATGTTCACGTTGAGGAAGGTGAAAAGGTGCGACATTGCTTTGAAATATTATTGAGATGGAAGCTCACGAAGTAAAAATGAAATAATCAAAATCGACAAATTCGGAAGAATTTTTTTCATGATATTTTACCTTTCTATGAAAGAGTTAATCGTCTAAGAAAAGTTAAGGCTGTTTTGGGTTAAATTGAATATTGTTAATATATGAATCGCGTGTGTATTTTAAAAGGGGTAGTTAGATGTGTATTTATAAACGTTACGCCAGATTAATTTAAGTCTTAAGTCACAGAAGGCGAGCTTAATGCCGTTTCTCGGGCACATTTCCAGTCTCTGATATTTTTTTCAGTAGCAACGTAGAGTACGGGAAAAGCCAACACTTTGTCCGCCCCGGCAATCGAAATCTCTAGATCGCACGAGACAAGACGTGACAGTTGATCTATGTGATTCACCAATAAATGTTTCGCTTTGGTTTTCTCAGGTAACCCGCTCAATCTAATATAGACAAAGTTAGTGAAACATATAAAGGTATTTTTTACAACCCCTCCCCTTGACTGTTTAGTCTATCTTAAACGATAAGGGAATAGTTATCATTTCCATAGATTATCAGGAATCTATTTTACTATATGAAATACAGTATTAATGCCGATACATCATCCATGACGTGACTACTGTAATAAAAACTTTATGTGTGTAAAGGAGTAAGAACATTTAGCATATTTGCAAGAAGATAGTTTAGCAGAAAAATGTTTGCCAAGATGTTTGTTGTGGGTTCAAGTCCTAAATATTAATTTCTGACAATAAGGAAGGAGGAACGATTAAAAATTTGTTTAAATATTTGTTTATAGAAAACAGTCAGCTATATCTTAACAGGTTTAGAGAACAAAGCATTTAGCAATTAGCTAATAACAAGCCTTCACTTATAGCTAAAAACTACTCGTAATAAACAACATACATACATAAACTCACGCCTGTATTCCCCGAAGGGGTAGGCAGAGGTGCATTTCTGCACCCACATTCCGCCAAGTATGTATCAGTTATCAGTCCCACGTAATACGGGGCGAGCCTATTGCCGTTTATCGGGCACATTTCCAGACTCCGTGCTGTTACTAAGAATTTCCTAATGGAAAAACCCAAGAACACTTTGCCCGACCCGGGAATCGAACCCAGGACCTCTAGATCGCACGGCACATACTTGTACCGCGAGACCACGAGGCAGTCAACTTTATGTGTGTACTCGTATATTAGTGTGGAGTCAGAACTATGCATGTGACTGTTGGGTATATTTATTTAGTTTTATTTATTTATGGAAAGCCAAATCAACCTTTTCCGCGTCCCACGGTTCCTCCCACAATTCTCATCTTTAATACAAAGAAAGAAACGATTTCCTTAATGTGGGTATCGTGGGTGGCGGTGATTGCATTCTATTCAGACACTTGTCTCGTATCTATTCTCAGAAAATGATTGCATTCCATTCAAAGATACTTGTCTCGTTTTTTATTCTCAGATAATAAGGGGCAAAATCTAAGGGAAGTGTCACGTGGTGGTGATTTGTGCGCGGAAGTTTATTTTGAAACTTAGAATAGAACATCAAAGTTTAATGAAAGTTTTAGCCGTGAATAATTTAAACAAAATATATTTTGTAAGACATTAAAGTAAGCGTTGAATTTTTTTTTTTAATTTTCAAGACCCACAGTCTAATCACCAAAGTCCCACTAAGACTTAGGTATACAATTTGAACGCTCACTGGTTTGATAACAAGAAGTAGTAGCTTTTTTCCATCAATTTTTTCATCATTATCGTCAGCGTCTCCAGGCTGGGCACGAGCCTCCTCTATAGCTGAGATTGTTCAGGCCTTAGCCCACCACGCTGGCCTAGTGCGGGTTGGCAGACTATACATCTAAGAAGTTCCTAAGAACTTTTAGGTGTGTAGTTCCTTACAATGTTTTCCTTAGCTGGTAAATTACGTAACAATTCATTGTGAATACATAACTTCAAAAAGTCGTTCTTAGTATTTTCAAAGCACATAATAGCCCAGCTTTCAAAACATATTTCAATAGATCCACGTAAGAAAATGAAATGCAAACACTTACGTGCGGCGAGGCTCCGGATTTGCGGCTGTCGCTGTTGCTCGGTTGCCGCGAGAAAGACGGCCCGTGCACGCTCAGCGGAGATCCCGGCTCGGAATCCGTCTTGCCGTCGTTACTGCTGTTGCCCGCGTCCTGAGGGATAAATTCGTCTTGTAACACGAGCGGAGTTGCATTTTATTAAGGATTTCTTTATTTATAGCGTCTGGTCGCGATTTTAGAAGTTATACTTCTTTTGGCGCGTTAGGGAAAAATAATGAGAGAATGATAAATTTTTACAATGCGTGTGCACACCGCCGCCTTCACAAGTTATTCAAAAAAAGTTTATATATTTTAGATTTTAAAAATGTAGAATAGTGACAGTAATAAAAAGGGATTGACATATTTCTTAGTTGTTAAATATTTATGAGTACGTAGAATAAGGAGAAAGATAAAATTTTAGTATAACTTCTAACGCGTGTACATACGTACACACACACTTTTTATGCTATATGTGATTGTATGCCTCGTGGTCTCGCGGTACAAGTATGTGCCGTGCGATCTAGAGGTCCTGGGTTCGATTCCCGGGTCGGGCAAAGTGTTATTGGGTTTTTCCATTAGGAAATTCTCAGTAACAGCACGGAGTATGGAAATGTGCCCGAAAAACGGCAATAGGCTCGCCCCCTATTACGTGGGACTGATACATCCCTGGCGAAATGTGGGTGCAGAAATGCACCTCTGCCTACCCCTTCGGGGAATACAGGCGTGAGTTTATGTATGTATGATGTATGTGATTGTATTTTCGATTTGAACGAGACTTTAATGGCACAGAACAGGTATTAATATAGAAAGAGTAAATTATGCTACTTTTAATATCGATTAACTGTAGCCCGTGGTTTTATCTAGCTCCACACAAACATTCGATCCTCATATCACGCGCTAAGAATGTTATTTTACAAAAATATTTTTCTTTGTGATCACTTACGCCACTGACTGAAAAGTGCTGAAATTCACACACCTAGTCATTTCCGGTGTGAGTTGATCTTTACGTAAGCCAGTCAGTAGTGATTTCTATATATTTGAAACAAATAGTCCACGCTAGAAGTACGCCAAACTAAACTTCACGAAATAAGTAGCAAAATTATCAAATCAGTTTAAATCATTCTCACCTGCAAAGACCTCGCCAGCTCCGTCTCATTGTACCGTCCGGTCGTTCTTCTCTCCGGCAGGATGTACTTGGGTAGCGACCGGTAGAACCACGCCCCAGACTTCTTCCACATCTCGCGCGTCTCCGCACACAGATTGCACATGTACGCTTCTCTAGAATACAAAGGAGATCTGCTCCCGTTAGTCTAGGTTTTTAGGCAGGTCTTTCGAGTAGGCAGAAGTGCATTTTTGCATCCACGTTAAGGTAATTTTGATTTAAAACTACGTAATAGTGGGCGTGTTTGTTTTTTAGGCTTATTTCTGGACTTTAAGAGTATTTTTGAAAGCAAATCTATTAATATTTGTCTACCCTAGAAATCAGAGCTAGGATTTCCAGATCGCTCGGCTCACACTTATGCCGCGAGAATACGAAGCGTTCATAGTTTGTTAAGTCAGTTTAAAAATTTATGATACATTATATTATACACACGATGTTAAAAGAACGTGATCGAAAACTAAGACAGGTAGTTACGATGATTGCAAACACAATGTCGTTAAAGAAAATCCCGACAAAAATAAAAAAAAGACGTTTTCCCTATCACCAGATATATTTAATACTTATGGTAGTTAGGAAAACGTCATTTATTTTGTCGGGATATTTTTAGCGCAAAAATAATATTATAATCACCGTAACTATTGCCTGTCTTAGTTTTCGATTACGGCAGAAACGTACGCTACCTTGGCTGGCTTTCTTACAAAAGAAAAATTGCATAAAATTAAAAGAAATATTTATTTAACATATTTTTTTTTCATTTGTGAAATTAAAAAAATTGAGAACTTTTTATTTATTTTTGCCTACGCATGTTGGGGGCCCCGTATAATTGATACGGCAGATACGGCGGTAACTAAGCCCCTGGATCACGGTCTTTTTATATTGTACATTATGTATGTATATTGTACCTTGTCCTAAATTAACTGCTAGAAATAGTTCTGTAAAATAATTTCATTTCACGCTAACGCTGAAACTTTTCCCCCGTGGTTATTGGTGCAAATGCAAACGAGGTAATCTCAATCCTCGTTGATATCAAGCTTATTCATGTGCTTATCGTACATACACTGTATGTCGGTCACAACAGTAATCTACAGTATTTTTGTTACTAGAACAGGATCGTAGGTAAAGGTTTTACTTCGCAGGAGGCAAAAAAAAGGTTACATAATTTAATCAATGTTTTAATACTTGGCTCATGACAAAAAGTTACTTGATCATTATTTTGAAACGTGGGTTTAGAAATTCATCTTAGCCGACCCTTCGGGGGACCTAGGCGTGATTATCAGTCCCGAAATTGTTTAGGTAAAATTAAGTATTTCTCTCATCTCATTTAACCACTAAACCCATATCGTTTTCCATTTCAATTCAATCAGCCCACTCCTCAACCTCTCATCCCTTACTTAAATACTAAACCAAAATAGATCATAGAAATTCCTAAGAATTTATTGAAAGTCTATAAAAAAGAGCAGGAATGAGGTCGAAAAATTACTAATTATTATATGAATAATTTCCGATTAACTGGCTGCGACCCTCACTATTATTTCTAGTAATAGCTTTTAGTTTGAATATGATTTATTGCTTTTACTACGTGGGCCGTCAGTACCACGGAATAAGTTATAATATTTGACCTAAATCGGATCATTCTAACTATGGTAATGAAGGCCTTCGATTTCATGCAAAAATTAATAAATGGATTTCTTTTTACACCTATTATAAATATGTGTACATAAAATATCGAACACTTTTAAGTCGGAAATGTTCGTTCCTTATATTTTAACTCACCTATGTGGCGGTGACTCTATGACACATTTTGAGCACGCTGTGTGTCGGCACATGGAGCATGTTCTTAGAGGAGACAACAGTCTGGCGGTTTCTCCACACAGCAGACAGGATCTGGGCGCGGGACCCTGGGCTGATCGACGCATTCCTGTGGGACAAAAAAATCTTATACTACACGCTCCATGTCTTGCGCTTTAACTCCACGTTTATAGTGAGAACTGCCGAACTATGAAATTCGGTGCCGGGTTGGGTTTTCGAGATATGATAAATAAATAAATAAACCCAACAGTCATATACATAATTCTGACCCCACGCTAAAATACCTTGTGTTGTGAAACAAATATTTGTGCATCACACAAACTTTTGTCTCGGTGCGGGGATCGAACCTGTTGCATCTCGTTTCACAAGCTGCTGTCAAGATCTACCTTGGGTGTCTTAAAATCGCAATTGAATTGGTTTCTTCTATAAAAGGTTAGCTCACTCCATTCAACATCATGCGAGTCGGCGGATAAAGGGAATTCGGCGGATAAAGGGGAGTCGGAATTTGGACTTTCGGAGGTATTTTTTAAATGTTGCTCGTATGCGAACATTTATACCTAATACTTGACCCTCATAAGCAGTGATGGCCTCAAGGTTTAGGCGCGCGGTCGAGAATTTCGGCGGTCGCAGGTTCAAACCCCAGGCACACACCTCTGACTTTTCGAAGTTATGTGTGTATTCAAAATGAATTATCACTTGCTTTAACGGTGAAGGAAAACATCGTGATAAAACCTGCACACCTAAAAAGTTCTTAGGAATTTCTTAGGTGTGTAGTCCGCCAACCCGCACTAGGCCAGCGTGGTGGACTATGGCCTAAACCCTCTCAGTTGTAGAGGAGGCCCGTGCCCAGCAGTGGGACGTATTTGGGCTGATGATGATGATGATGACTTGACCCACGAGTGTATTTTATACTGGCAGTGCAGTGGTGCTAAACGAGTTATTAACGCCAATTATAATCAGACCATTACCTATAGGTAATAGGAATGAGTCTCAAAGAGCTGACATTTAGGTCGGTTCCTACAAGCCGAGATCGAAGTACCTTTAAATCGTAGATTGGCCAATTAGTAATGGATAGCACGGCGTTTTAAGGCCAATTACCTAAATACAGTATTACAAGAGGCTGACGCCCAGCGTCAGGTGAAATCTGGTTCAACAAGAAGATTACGTACTTACGTAGGTACATCAAGTGTAGGTTTACCATTTTATCGACGTATACATATTTTCATACATAACCTCACGCCTGTATTCCCTGAAAGGGTAGGCAGAGGTGCATTTCTGACCCCAAATTTTGTAAATTGTTTTTTCATCCGACGTAATAGGAGGCGGGCTTATTGGCTACTGAGAATACAGAAAAATACTAATAATTTCCTAATGGAAAAGCCCAATAACACTTTGCCCGATCCAGGAACCGATCCCAGGACCTCTACATCGTACAGCACATATTTGTATCGCGAGATCACGAATCAGTCAAAATACAAATACAAGAAAAGACATTTTCATTCGTAAAGGGGTTGCCAGAGTCTAGAAATACGCCGCCGTCCATGTTTTACTAGAATTTTAAGTCACACGTAATAGAGTCGCATTTATTTTAGTCACATTTACAGACTCAAACGATTCTACTGAGAATTTTGTTATGAAACACCCACAGCAGACTGTCAAGATTCCCGTACTAAACGAATGTAATTTAATTTACCTTCTAGTCTGGCGACCAGTCGGCCAACTCGTCTGGCCTCGACCTCGTCCAGTTTCTCAGCCCTCTTAACGACGGCCGCGATGGCTTCCCTCTCGCTGGCTGTCAGAGGAGGCTCGCTGCGTGCCGCACTCCATCCTGTACGGAGCCTGGGGAGGTAATAATTTAATGCTACAAATCTGTAAGCTTTCAGGCATTTTTAAGGTACCGTACCTATGAAGAAAAAAACCGAACCGAAATGACTCTTGTGTATGTAACTGCCAATTTCATCCAGACAGATATTAAATGCAGTGTTGATTGCTTGTCACTAAGCAAAACTGGAGATTTTCATTCTTTTCTATTGAAATGTACCTACGTACCAAACCTGGTTTTAAATAAGAATAAAAAATATTTAAATAGTGTAAAACATTGCGATCATTCTATAATTTTTTTTTACTCCATATAAAAGTAAATAATAAGTATAAAAGTAGTAAAGGCTAAAAGATATGTGTGTATTCACAATGAATTATCACGTGCTTTAATGGTGAAGGGAAATATCGTGAGGAAACCTGCACACCTAAAAGTTCATAAATGTCTTAGGTATGTAGTCCACCAACCCGCGCTAGGTCAGCGTGTGGACTAAGGCCTGAACCCTGTCTGTTGTAAAGGAGGCCCGTGCCCATTAGTGAGACGTACATATATGAGGTGATGATGGTGATGATTATGACTTCATTTCATAAAGGATGTAAAGTAAAATAGATGACTGAGATTGCCAGCTATGTTTTTTTAAGAATAACGATAGATTTGAATAGGGCTCTGAAAAAAAGATCGAATTTAAGGGCATTATTCCAATTCTACTAAGGAAGACAATGCAGCGTCGTTAATTAATTGAAAAGCCACGTGCCTATTCATGTCGACGTTTTGAACTGCACGTCCCAACACAAACAATACAAATCTAAATGGATATTGGATTCCTAATTGGGTTGCCAGACTAGATATTTAAATACCCGTTTTTATTTAAATATTTTCCTTTACTCCGATGTAATCTTCTCTACCTACTCCTGCCAAATGCAGGCGTCACTATCTATGTTACAAATAAATCAAGTTAATCCTTTCTCTCACCAAGTTCAGAGTAAATAAATACAAGCACATGAGAAGGTTTTACAAGAACAGTCGGTACGTTGGGTGGCATTAAGTGAGCGATTACGGCGGTTCTAAGTACAAACACTTTCATTATAACTATTGCACGTATAACGCTAGCGAAAGCATTTCTAGTGTTGGAAATACTGTTTGTACTGAGGTATTGAATATGATTATTATTCCTAAGAATCTATATCTATACTATTATTATGAAGGGAAGATTTGATTTAACTTAAAAATCGAATAGCGACCGATTTCAATGATTTTTGGTTTTGACATCGTACCCTGGTGGGAAGTGATATCGGCTACTTTTTACGCCCGGGAAAATGTGATCCCGTGAGCACGGAATTCAAGATTACGCCCAGGCGGAGGTGGGCCCCACCTAAAAGTAAAAGTAACACACTAAAAGTTCACACTACACACCTAAAAGTTCTCAGAAATTTCTTAGGTGTGTAGTCCGCCAACCTGCACTAGGCCAGCGTGGTGGACTAAGGCCTAAACCCTCTCAGTTGTAGAGGAGGCTCGTGCCAAGCAGTGGGACGTATATGGGCTATGGAGATGGGTCCCACCGCCATTATGTAATATGTTCGTTCGAGAGTAGCTGGGTCGGGACGTTAAGTAAACTTATTGAATTTTCACAAGTTATCTTTCATTCATAATCACTCTCCCGAGTATTGATCTCTATTTTATAGACGCGACCTGCCGAGACAAGATTAGAGCGGTCGCGAGTTCTAATATTACACACATATAACTATAAAAGCGGAGGCGATCCAATATCTGGTTCACACATATAACTATTGAAAGTAACGTTATTCTCAATGATTTTTCACTGATTTACACGGTGACGGAAAACATCGTGCGGAAACCGACATACCTAAGTGTTATAGATACAATTTCTTAAGCTGTAGGATCCAATCTGCAATAGGCTAGCTTGGTAGACGAACTCCTCGAGCCATCGTTTTAAACACTTAGACACTATATCTGATCCATAAGGCTTCTCTCGAATCTATTGAAGGTTTTATTTTTGAGTTCGTGCCAAAAACTAACTGCCTCCCTAACTTTTTGGCTGCAATATTGCCAACATTACAAGCCTATGAAACATCCGACTCGGCTCAAATTGAAATACCGTGCGACGTAACCCACTCCAGAACTGAAACTAATAAAATCCAGGTTGAAATGCAGGGGGATAGTCCGCATACGGTTCTATTTGCGTAACTTTATTGATTGAAACACGATAAAATTAAGCCGTTGATAGATAAAAATGAATGGGCACTGTTAATGGCTTTTTAAAGGTAAAAAACTAACTTAGTGTTTGTTAGGACTGATGTAAAAAGTAATTGTGTTGGATTGATTACGTTTTATGTGTAACTGCTGGACAAGTTTTGATGGATTTTGATGTAGAAATAGTTAGGAATTTGGATAAAATATAATGTTTTATGCTGAATTTCGGAGTTGCTGCTTAATTTCTTTTGTGACATAATTTGGAGGCATGCGATAGTGGAGTCGAGAGTTCGGTTTTCGGAAGGGACATAGACCTATTGTGTGTTTACGTCAGAATTTTCTAAGCATTAGTCTGATAATGTATCCTAAAATACTATTCATGGTTTTTATATTTATCCTCCGCCCTGGGAGAATTCTATACTCAATCCACGGGAACAATGTATTTTTCCGGGATAAAAAGTAACCTATGCCATTTTTCATGCCATCTATCTCTTTATCAAAAAAATAATAAATCGGTCCTGTGGTTTAGGCATGAAAACTTAACAGACAGATAGTTATATTCGCATTTATAGTATTATGGTATATGGGCAGTGCCATAAATAGCCTTTTCTGCGCCTTGTGTGAGCTTCTATAAGTGCGCCCTTGATTATTTTTTTATAGATTTAATTACCCTAGCTAGATAAAACTGATGTGGGCAAACAAGCAGACGAGCATGTAGGTACGTATGTGTTGGAAAAGTTGGAACTTTTTAGGAGAAAACCGACAAAATAATAGTCCTGCCTGGTCTGGCGATTCTTGCACCCCCCAGAGTGTGTCACACATACTGTATTGGTACAAAAGTATAAAACTGTCCATAGCAAATCACCCAAATAATACACTCTATAGGCCAGCGTGGTGGGCTAAGGCCTAAACCCTCTCAGTTGTAGAGGAGGCTCGTGTCCAGCAGTGGGACGTATATGGGCTGATGATGATGATGAATACACCCTATTACGAAATAACTATTGTAATTAAATTCGTTTTATAAATTCATTCATTAGTTCAAATTAGAATGATAAAATAATTTAATCGCTGTGCAACATGTTGTAGCCATAAAAAATAGAACTGTGCGACATTTCACATTTGCATGTCCAGTAAAATCAGAGATATTACGAACATGCACAAGTCTGTATGCGAAGAAATAATGAATTGGAAATGCTTCGATTTTTCTTTTTTATCTCATCTCCAAACTAAACTTTTTTGCTTCATAATGCAATTAAAAATAAATGTATCTACGTGGTTACAGGACTCGGTAAGTCTCAAATATCATCATCATCAGCCCTTATACGTCCCACTGCTGGGCACGGGCCTCCTGTACAACTGAGAGAGTTTAGGCCTTCAATCTCGGATTGAAGACACAAGTAAAAATGTATGTAGTATTTACTAAAGATTTTTGAAATTATTTAATATCAGCTGTGGGACCCGGATCCGTCCGAGCGATATTTTAAATTTTTTGCTCATTCCACGGGAACACTACATTTTCCGGGGATAAAAAGTACCCTATGTCCTTGCCCAAAGTCCTATCCATGTCCATACCGAAAATCATTAAAATTGGTCCAGTGGTTTAGGCGTGAAAGCGTAACAATATACTTTCGCATTTATATTCATCATCATCATCATCAGCCCATATACATCCCACTTCTGAGAACGGGCCTCCTCTGCCATTGAGAGGGTTTTTAGGCCTTAGTCCACCACGCTGGCCTAGTGCGGGTTGGTGGACTACACACCTAAGAAATTACTAAGAACTTTTAGGTGTGCAGGTTTCATCACGATGTTTTCCTTCACCGTTTAAGTACGTGATAATTCATTGTGAATACACACATAACTTCGAAAAGTCAGTGGTGTGTGCCTGGGGTTTGAACCCGCGACCGTCGATATTCTCGACTGCGTGCCCAAACCTCGAGGCCATCACGACTTATTTATATTAGTATTTAGTATGGATATTACCGTCAACAACACATCCAGCAAATATTCTCTAAGTCACAATCGGAAATGTGTGCATATTCATTAACCGGTCATCAAAATCGACATTACTCATTGAATTAATTGATTTGTACGCTTTTCCACCCACATAAATTCCTCCAGCGCCCACCAGGGGGCATAATCGCCCACTTTGGGAAGCACATACTCATGACGCATTCGGCTGAAAGCAAAGTTAATCACATCGTGTAGACGATATTATTGTGTTGCTAAGGCAATAAGGGAGACTTGAGTTTCAAGGTCACTGAAGGGGTCGCCCGTGACGTCACCGAATCCAGACTGAGACAATAAAAGCGATGTTAACTTTACGATTGCCTTACGCTATTTACATGAATACTGGAAGAATGTAATAAACATGCTCGTTTGTTTGCAAATGGGTTCTTTTGGAGCTTTGACATATTTTTACGATGAGCCATTTTTTTCAGATGAAATCTCAAAATCTTATGAATTTCGTAGGTGTGCAGTCCGCCCACCCGCACTAGGCCAGCGTGGTGGACGAAAGCCTAAACCAAATTTGTAGAGGAGGCCTGAGCCCAGGAGTGGGACGTTTATAGGCTGATGATGATTATGATGATGAAGATGATATCCGACAGCTGGGATTACAAAGAAGCCGCTGCTTATTAAGATTACTAAAAGAAGTTAAAAAAATGTTAGGGTATTTGACATCGTGAAGTAAAAATGTGGAAAATATTAGGTCTTCCGGTTAGTTTTGAGAGAACGTGTCAAGTGGCTGTCGCGACAAATCGGTGCAAATTACTTAGATATTCGATGTTGCGTGTTTTAGCCTGCACTTTAATTATTCTAAGTAACTCATTTATAGTTAACGTATGCAAGTTTAAGTGTGATTAAATATGGAACGCGATAAATATCATTTTCGCCATTTACTACTGTTTCTTCAGAGGGAGATCTTCAGAGGGAAGAGTTACCACCGCCAGAGTTAAAGCCGTAAATTCACCAGATTGCGCTCCTTCTGATTACGATCTATTTCGATTTATGCAACACAAAATTTGCAGATCAAACTTATAAAAAAAACGTATGTATCAAAAAATGGATCGATGAATAGATCGCTTCAAAAGATGATCAGTTTTTTTTATGATGTAATCCATTTGTTGCTCGAAAAATGGCAAAAGGTTTTAGCCTAGAAATGGAGCATATTTGATTAAAATTAAATTATCTTTTTATAATATTATACAAGTCAACAAAAGTATTTTGTTTCTAATAAATCCCTCAAAACTAACCGGAAGACCTAATATTTCATTGCAGTCTTAATATTATGTGCTCTCGTAGTTTCTGATACCCACGACACAAGACTCGTATCTTAGTGCCGGGTCAGAAGTATGTGTGTGACCGCTGGGTGTATTTATATATCGTGTAATTGTATGAAAATAAAGAGGTCAAGATGACATTACGTCTTCTATGATATTAATTGTGTACAAACAAAAAACAACCTTTAACCAACCTCCCTATTACGTATCAACTTGACTTTAGTAAACTCTCATTAAAAGTTCTTCCAATTGTCTTAGAAATAGGGGAAAAAACAATCGAGGTCAATGGAAAAACAAATAAAGTGAAAGTGCTCATTTCAATTAATACCGGTGTTCAAGTTTCAGCGTACCAAGCGATCCGAAGTGGTTTTAACTAAACTGCGAGTGTGTCTTACTTCTGTTTACATAGTGTTACATTGGTTTCTATTACTTTTAATTAATATAGTATATGTCGATGTTATTATAAAGTTTAAGTAAATAAAATTTTTAACATAATGGAACGTCGTTTATTGGGATTTAACAGTGGATAATAGTTTTAAAGGTTTGATAAATATAATACACCCAACAGTCACATACATACTTCTGACCCCACACTAAGATACAAGTCAGAAATTACCAGAGATTTCTCGGTCTTACGAGCACCCAGACCCAAAACAAATATTTGTGGATCACAAAAACACTTGGACTGCCTCGTGGTCTCGCGGTACATGTATGTGCCGTGCGATCTAGAGGTCCTGGGTTCAAAGTCAAAGTCAAAGTCAAATTATCTTTATTCAAATATACTTTTACAAGTTCTTTTGAATCGTCAATTTTAAGCTATTTCAAACTAAACTATTGCCGCTTCGAAACGTGTTATCGCTGTGGAGAAGAAACGGCAAGAAACTCCCTCAGCAACACGAAATGTTATTTTTTAAAAATAGAAATAGCAATATTATTATTTTTTAAATTAACATAGTTTTAATTTTACATGATAAATGTCATAACGATACATGTCATAACGATACATGTCATAACTATACATGTCATAACGATACAAACTGCAGCAACACTCAAACAAACAGCATTCGATTCCCGGGTCGGGCAAAGTGTTATTGGGTTTTTCCATTAGGAAATACTCAATAGCAGCACGGAGTCTGGAAATGTGCCCGAAAAACGGCAATAGGCTCGACCCCTATTACGTGGGACTGATACATATCTGGCGAAATGTGGGTGCAGAAATGCACCTCTGCCTAACACTTCGGGGAATACAGTAGCTACTAGAAATCCCTAATAACCTAACACTGCCCGACTCAGGAATCAATCCCGAGAACTCTAGATCACCCACTTGGCCTCGAGACTGACAAAGCAGTCGAGCATAGATAAATAATTGGCACTTAACACGTTATACTGTAACAATGTCTTTACAATTCCCTGATATTAGTCTCATCACGTTCACGTCACATAATATCGGAAAAACGAAGCCCACAGTTAGGTACATACTTTGAGTATTATCCGATAAAAAGTTTTTATCCTGATAATTCCTGGTCGGGCGTCCATCGTCAGCATCTATAGCTTAGTGGCCATGTTGATTCTATCGGTCCCGTTGTACAGGTGTGTAATGAGTGAGCTAGAAGTACTGGGTTCGATTCACAGGTAGGCCAGTATTATTAGAGCTTCCATTAGGAAAGTTTCAGTAACAGCACGGAGTATGGCTATGTGCAAGAAAAATGGCAATGTGCTACTTATTATGTGGGGCTTGAAATAAACCTACTTAAATGTGGGTGCAGAAATTTATTTCTATGTACCTACGTACGATACTAGCGTGAATATATAATTGTATATGTAAGAATTTTAATAAGGATCATTGACGGTTCAAAAGATTACAATACGCTCCCTTTCTTGTGCTTATGAAAACGCACCGCGAAATCACTTAGAGATTTACTCGTAAACAAAACAAAATTAAAACTATTAAAAAAAGGATAAAGTAATTAATTTAAACACACAAACCTAAAAACAATGAAACATACTATTCGTGGAAACTGTTTTGGATTGTATAGCACGGAGTCTGGATATGTGCCCGAAAAACGGCAAAAAGCTCGCCCCCTATTACGTGGGACTGATACATACCTGGCGAAATGTGGGTGCAGTAATGCACCTCTGCCTACCCCTTCGGGAAATACAGGTGTGAATTTATGTATGTATGTTTCGGATGGTGTACTATTTTATTAATTTTTATTTTTATCTTTGACTGTAATTGTTCTGTTTCCCAAAGAAATTAAATAAATAAAGTACAGACAACATGAAACCACATTATTTACAGTTAAATAGGCACGCCGTATCCCCTTAAATCCGGGATAAAGGGATATGTATAAGGTTACACAAACGAACATTTGATACGAGTCGAGAACATACTCGTGAAGTAAGGAGACAAATGAGACTAAAATATAGCCTGTAATAAGTTATAGGGAATCACTACGATTTCAGTTTTAGGTATTCAGAAATGAAAAAAGCGGTAGTTTTTAAACGCTACAGAATGTCTAACGAAATGTGCAGTAAAATCATCATCATCATCAGCTCATATACGTCCCACTGCTGGGTACGGGCCTCCTCTACTATTGAGAGGGTGTAGGCTTTTACCACGATAGCCTAGTGCGGGTTGGCGGACTGCACACCTAAGAAATTCCTAAGAACTTTTAGATGTGCAGGTTTCATCACGATGTTTTCCTTCACCGTTAAAGTGCGTGATAGGTAATTCTTTGTGAATACAAAGTAAGTAAGTCGTGATGGCCTTGAGTTTTAGGCACGCGGTCGAGAATTCGACGGTCGCAGGTTCAAACCCCAGGCACACACCTCTGACTTTTCGAAGTTATGTGTGTATACACAAAGAATTAGATTTTATTAAGGAATTTAATTTTATAAGGAGTTTTTTTTGTTGTGTCGTGTTTATCAGACGTAGTACCTACCTTAGAACATGTAACTAAAAAAAAGTTTTAATATACGTGATGTGGTTATTCTAAAAAAATTGCGCAGCCGTTACAATCAATTTAGTATAAAGCATATTATTTTACAGTAGGTTTACTACTTATAACAAAAAACTGACTTCGTATTTTTCTCCGCAGTCCTCTCCATCATCTGTTTGTTCCGTTTAATCTCCGGCAGTCGGTACGTTGGAGCGACGTTTTCGAGACCTTTAACTAGAAGGACGTTGACTATGGTTATTTTTTATTTTATAAGAGGTAAGTACAGCGGGACAACAAAGCAAAAAATAACTACCACGCTGTCCAAGTAGCAACAGCTGCAAAATAAGAATGACCCATAACAGCTTAGTTTAAAGAGCTTTGAAATAACATTATAACATTCTAGCTGTGAGGTTCACTCGAACGCGATTTTAATTTTTTTTTAATTTATTTTTATCCGGGTGAAGCCAAGACGGTAGTTGTGATTTAAAATTTCCATAAAGTTGTTCGGCCTGCAGAAGTAGCTTAGCTTTGACGAATGTTTCAAAGTTCAAAGGAAATGCATAGAGGTGCGCGTACATTAGTTTTTTACTGTTCCTTCAAGTTTAAATGAGTTCTTAAGCTAACTGACAAAGTTAAATACACTTGGACTTAGTGTTGTCACGAGAACAAAATTACTCATCTGTAGACTGTGGATTAAAGTGAAGGCATCATCTGTTTTAGACGTATTTCATGACAAAGTTCTGTGAGTAAAACTAATATTGTGAGTGTGAAAGTACTAAGTAGGTCTGTTTTGTTATTTTTATGGATTTTGGTATGCCTAGGAAAAACCTTGGAAAAGACGAAGACATCTTTTTATCGAATTTTAACCTTAAGTAAGGGATGATACCACATGCATATACATACAGAACCTCACGCCTGTATTTCCCGAAGTCTTAGGCTCACGTAATAGAGGGCGAGCCTATTTCCGACTTTCGGGTTCATTTCCAGACTCCGTGCTGCTACTGAGAATTTTCTAATAGAAAATCCCAATAACTCTTTGCCCGACCTGGGAATCGAACCCAGGACCTCTAGATCGTACGGCACATACTTGTACCAAGAGACCAAGAGGCAGTCTGATGAAACCAATTAATTGTTAAGTAAAGTGAATTAGAATGAAGAGAGCATTTTTTTAAATTGGATTGTATTAAACATACATAAACAGTAGCTGAATGTACCCCACACCCGTATATTTATTTATTTTCTAACATCATTTATTACCTTCCTTTCCCTCTAAAATAAATGCATCGCAATATCTTATTTGCTCAAATAAAAATCTTGAAGATATATCAGAAGTCAGACTCCACACAATGTTCTGACTATATCTACATACGCAACCAACCTTCATGATAAACCTTATAATTTATGCTTCCTTTACAACTGCTAGAAAAAAGAAAACAAACAATGTAGTCTACATGTTTTAAAAATCGAATACACCAGTATTTAAATGTACTCTGTGGAATAGAACGATTACCGCCAATGGCAACCAATGCAGGCGGGAAGCGGATGCGACATTACATAGATAACGAAGTTTAGCGAAGGCCATGGCAGCAACTCATACAGCCGTGAACCTTGCTATATATAGAAAGGTGTCATCTATTTTTTTTTTACAGTTTTCCTTATTACCCGAACGTGCTAGGAAGCTAAATTACCTAAGTTATTTTAGTTGCTTTCCAGCGAATCTGACTTTAAAATATTATCACAGCGTATTACGAAATAAACTTTTATTTAAAACATAATTTTGTTAAGTTATCTATATTTTCGTATTCTGCCTACGAATTTGAGACTGCTTATTTACACAGGTATCATGATCATGATCAACCACAAGAGTCAAGACGTCCCCTAATGGACATAGAACTTTAACACTCCCGTCCAGAATAATCTTGGAAGCTATGTCTATGAGTAATACTACAAACGTAAGTAATAAGACCGTATTACTACAAAGATATTAGCTAACACATGTGAACTATATTAAAACAAAGGTTTTCATAGCGTAGTAACTTTTAAGAGATTTTCTGTTGGCGGACACATAGCACTAAAACTGACAGCCGTTGTAACAAGCTCCAATGAACCCTCTAGGCTACGATTAAGGAAGCATATTTGCCGTATGCATAACTGCAGAAATTTGCAAAGCGGTGTTTAGATTTTTTCAAATTGATGTACAATTAATGGGTTTGGTTTTAATACAAGCAGGGACCAAAAAATACACTCACTCTTTATTCCTGCCCCCATGTTTTGTCAGATTTAAATCAATACCCATCTGATAGGTACTGGGTCTATTGCTGTCTTTACGGCAGATTTAATACTCCGTGCTGCTACTGGGAATTTTCTCAAAGAAAGCCTTAAAACACTAGTTACTCGATCCGGTATATTTTCCGGTATATTTGTGCCGCTGGACCAGCGAGTCAAAGAAGGGTAGGTATACTAAACGTAGTACAGTCCAATTAGGGTATTGATCGGAGAGAAAAAAACTACGATTTAAGGGGCTAAATTGGGGACCTATTTCAAGCAACTAAACTGACATGACGTAGGTATATTTGTTTGTAGCAAAATAGAATAAAAGAAGGTAACGTAATTGTTATCGAATCGAAAACGTTATATAAAGAAGCAACTCAGTAGGTAGACTTATCATTGCGTTTTATTGTGCTAAAGAGATTGATATTTGTTGCTATTTAAGACTACCTATATCTGTAGAGTTTCGTAAATAAAATTGGGTTAAATCATTTAACCTAAATGCGACCAATGCATCAAGCATTCTTATAAAAAAGATTTTAAGAAGCAGAACGAAGTTCATAATTCGAAATTTTCCAAGTTCGAAAATTAAATTCAAATTCGAATGTAAATAACGGAATAAATTTAAGCTTAAATTTCAAAAAAATTCAACATTTGCATGGACGACCAGCACACAGATTTACATAATACCTAATACGTTCGCATTTCAATAAAATTAAACTTATATTTTCCCTTCATATTCACGAGGCAACGAGATGTAATAATTTGATATTATTCCATTTTCCATTCCGAACAAAAGAGCTTGCAACGCACACAGATGGATGCCGTGCAGTAACAAATTATTCTTGGAACGCTTTATTAAACGCCTTTGATTTATTACTAGAATATTCTGGAAACGAACGGCGGGAATTCCGTCGCAGAATTTATACAAAGCATTTTTGCAATATTCGGAATATTTCAGATTGAGTTGCACTTCAGCTCTATGTAAAGTTATTATTTTATTGGATACTAGCTTTTGCCCGCGACTCCGTCCGCGTTGACTACAGGGTTGGGTTCAGAAAGAAAATAAGTTGTAGTCTATTTTACTCCACAGAGTCCCATTTATGTCCATATCAAAAATCGTTTACATCGGTCAAATGATTTAGGCGTGAAAGCATAACAGACATATAGTTACATATACATAGTTACAGTCGTGTACACGTCGCGTCGTTTCATCATTCTAGCTTCAAAAATGACGAATTTCCACATAAACTTTCACCCCTATTTTTATTTTACCCCCTTAAAGGTACATTTATTTACAAACTTTTAATGTCATATTTATTTATATCTTATCAACAGCCTAAAAAATAAGTTTCAAGCTTCTTAATTTAAAAATGACAATACTTCCATACCACCTTTTATCCCCCCTTTCAACCCCTTAAACCCCTTTTCCGGGATAAAAAGTAGCCTATGTCCTTTCTCAGGGTCTAAACTATCTGTGTACCAAATTTCATTGAAATCGGTTCGGTAGTTTTAGCAGGAAAGGGAGACAGACAGGCAGAGTTACTTTCGCATTTATAATATTAGTATGGAAGTATGGATTATATTTGATGGACGATTAACTTTATCAATCTACTTTATGGGTAAATTTAAACAACGTAATGAAAATCAGTATATTTAAGAGTTCTTCGCAAGGAATTCTTTTTTAAAGTTATGTCTGTATTCACAATGCATTATAATCAATTACTTTAAGGGTGAAGGAAAACGTCGTGATGAGACATGCACACTTAAAAGTTCTTAGGAATTTCTTAGGTGTCTAGTCCTATAACCCCAATAGTCAGGCAGAGTGGACTAAGATTCAAAACCTCTCAGTTTTAGAGAAAGACCGTGCACGGCAGTGAGACGTATATGGGCTGATTTAGATTTATAATCTATTGTTAGTTATAATGCTCTGGTTTTATTATATTAATCAGGGTAGTCAGCTTTTGTAGAAATATCATCAGCACTTGTTAAGATTACCACTCATTCTAACTTTAAGACTTTTTTGCTGAGCTCCGATATCTCGTCTAGAAACTACTATTTCAACGGTTCTAATATGTGATTTTGAATTTCCTGTTAAGTCTACTAATTTATTCAGCAAGTTTTGTCACAGGCCGACAGTTTCTATAAGCCATCCGTCAGTCTCCGGTCCAGTAAACAATATGATGGAAAGGGTTTCATTATTGCTAGAAATAGAGTTTCTCCGAAATTGGATGCTATAATCCTTCTCATCGGCAATATGTCGATATTTTTTTGTTGGTATCCTAGCCTAGGAATTGTGTTAGCTTACTGCTCTCGCTATTAACATGCATAGACAGGGTGTATTCAGACCGTGATCGGAAACTAAGGCAGGTAATAGCGACGGTGATTACAAACCCATTGGCGTTAAAAAAACCCCGACAAAAAATAAAATTTTTGACGTTTTCCTAACAATCTTAGATATTAAATGGATTTAGATATGAAACGTATTTATTTTTATTTTTTGTCGAGATTTTTTTATGTCACGGTGTTTGTAGTTACCGTAGCTATTACCTGCCTTAGTTTCTGATCACGGTCTAAATACACCCTGTATACATACGAGTATGTGAAGTAGATTGTTCAAGGCATCGGATTTAAAGTCTAACTGGGTAGGGTATGCCCTACCGGTTTAAATCCCCATGGTACCCACCATCATCGCAACAAAGGGGCTCTGAAACTGGAGTAGAACTTACTAGAAAAATGAAAGACTTACGAGAAATATGCCGGCCATATGCTATATTGTAGTGTTATTGAATGTCTACTGTATGTTGGAAGCCTACATTGCTCCGCGTGCGAGGAACCAATGACACGTGCTGGGAACCAATTTGTAAACAATGTACGGAGATAATTTGACGTAAGACGAGGGTTGTCTAGTTGATTTAATAATAAGTAATTAGTGATAATTAATTTTAATATTAAACCCTCTTTGTTGTAGAGGAGATCTCGAGGCTACTCGATCGTAAATTACGTCGATACAAGGCCGTCAAGCGAGGGAGAAATTACATAGGAAAATTTATCTTCATCTTTTTTACAATTATAAGCAATACTATGGGAAGAAGCATTCGTAAGAAAGACAAAATTTCCATTTATATTACAGAAACTGATAAAAATACAAAAAAGGGTAAATTAGAATATTTGTGTTAAGTATTCGTTTGTATTGAAATATGTAGGGGTTTTTCACTTTTTCCAACGCCCGAGTTTAATTAAAATTAATAAGTCTATTTCTTAACCGTCAACGGAATTTATGAATTCCAAACATGCTTGGCAAACCATTTTTTTGAAGGACCAAATTATTTTTGCTCGGGCTAATGAATAATAAAAAGCCTATTATGTTTTTTTAAATGATTTTCCACAAAATATATTTTTATGGTGTTTAAGAAATATTCTCATTTTAAAATACTTTTATTCAAATTATCAATCAATCCATTTCATGCGTAATTTTATTTCCATTAATATTATAACAGATATAGCAAACGGTTATTATATTTTTCTATAGAATTGAAAATAAGAAAAAATATTCACAACAAAAGAGTAGACCGGTACATTTTGAATTCAAAGAGTTATTAAAGTTGAGAGAATAAGTAAAAATTTAAGAAATTTAACTGTTTTTGATTAAATAAAAATTTCAAGACATGTAAAATTGAGCGACGAAAACTTATGAAAATAAACAAACGTCACCTAACCAACGAAAAACTTTTTAAACAATTTTATTACTCACTTGGCTCTTAAAGAAAGTTGTCTGTCGTTTGGGCACACATACTTGCTGGCTTTGCTTGGTTGATTCATTACACAATTGGAAATAAAAAAAAAAAATTTTTTTAAAATTCGCGGCAAGAGTGGTGCCGCGCGTTCGCGCCTGTTGATTCCATCCAACTGTTGCTTCGCGCGTGGCGATGGCTTATAATCGATATTTTAACAACGCACTTGAAAAGTAACATCATGTTGGAAATAGCGACATTCTTTTATCAGGGAGATAAGGAGGACGTAACCACACATGATGAATTTTGTGCATATCATAAAAACACGAAATGAATAATTAATCAGCTTGTCTACTTCAGGATCAAAGTTCTTCAGTTAACATTTATTATGATTGTGTTCAGAACATTGTATGTTCTTATAGAATGTATTATCAATATAAAGTTAGATTTGTATTTACCATTTAAATTGTAAAAAAAGTTAAAATTACTCGGGAAATACAGATTTAATGCATAGAAAACAATAATATTTTTGAAAAGTTTTAAGTGTATACCTACTGCAAAAGTTACTTTAAGATATTAAATGCTTAATAATACAATCACTAGTTTAAATGATTTATTATGCAGAGAAACATTGTTGCAATAATTATTATTAAATAATAAAGCTACAACTGTATAAACTTAAGTAATTTTTTTATTTGTTAGATTTTCAAACAAATATGATGTATCCGAACGCAATACGAGGAATGAGATGCACATTCTTCTATCTCTTTTATGGCATAGCGTTGCCAAATACCGATAACCGATACATGAATCGTCATGTATTCATTTCAATCATTATCTCATGTCAATCATTTCCATCGGGAAATGATTCGTGTTAATTATTATTTATTGACTTCAATATTTACGTTATTATTATGTTGTGTCTATTTTTAAATACAATCTCGTTCGATTATAACATTCTACACAAGCAGGGCTAAGGTAAAAAATATGTTGTATTGGAAAAAGAAAATACAAACTATTTTTAAGAACTGAATGTTTTCATAACACTATAAGTCAATATTAAATCGTTAAAGTACAATCCACTCTGCCGTGAGTATCAGAACATTTTGGGTGTAAAACAAATAAATAAATATAAATATTTGTGGATAATATGAACATACACTCCGGTCTAGATATACAAAACTGAACTTTTGACTTTGCAATTGCTGTGAAATACGAGCATTTTATTGTGTTCGGTTTCGGTTAAGATATTGTAACCTAAAAAAAGAAAATAAATTATGAAACCGTTGCAATTCTCGATAGATTGGTTGCAGTCAAATTAATACATATGTATCACACATAGGAAGATCTAAAATAATCTTTGTGTATCACAAAAATTGCGTCCGACAATGTAATTATATCGATACCGGTTTGTATTTTCGTATCGATTAACTTAATCGTTAACGTAAAATCATTTCGCATCCCTATTCACTAGTGCCAGAATTTGACATTTCACTTTTCTTCAGTAATGATGGCGCATCTGGGAAAGGTGTATTTAGTGTAACATATTATTTTTAAGTACGGCTGTGAAGTGAAAACAAAGTGATATTAATGCCGTACCGCAGGCGTTTCTCCGTCAAGATGCAGGATTTCGAGGACGACGTCACCGTCGTCGACGTATACGATTTAGCATCAGACATTGGCAAGGAATGTGAGATAATTATCGAGAAATACGGCCCTGACGCCGTTACAGCGCTTCTACCGAAGGTAATAAACGCGCTGGAGCTGCTGGAGAACCTGGCGGTAAGGAACGAGAAAGAGAATCAAGCGCTTCAAGAGCTGACGGCGAAGATTTCGCAGCTTGAAAACGACAAGATCGAGAAGGCTGAGTACAGGCAGCGCTTCGAAAAAGTGAGTAGAGGTCACTGTTAGGTAAATTGGTACTTATTAGTAATATTTGTTGCGTTCTGCGTGCTTCGTAGTTGAATGCACGAATCGTAAGGAATTTCGTCATTCGAATGTATTCAATAAAGTTGCAAAAGAATGCAGTCGTTGCGCTACGTGACACAAGTGTGCACCGTTCAGTGCTCGCTTCTAAATAATTACCTTCTATTATGAATCGTTTTTTGCTAAGTGTTCATTTGTGTGATCTGTGTTGAGTTATGGACAATGTGCCATAGTTTATTGGCTGTTGTAAGCCCAGGTACGTTTGTTTATCGTTTGTTTCAGCTTGTACAATGTTTGCAATAGTCAGGAATAATACTGCTTGCTAAATATTAACAAAAAATAAGTCTAGTTTCATTGAAATTCTAATCTTGAATTTGGCACAAATTTATTCAGTAGTCTGTTATTTGAAGTTATACCAAAAATAGATTTTATAGAGCTCAAGATAAGTAAATTGTAAATTGTTCAATCAAATATATAATTTTTTTAACTATTGTTAGCCAAGCAAGTCATTAATTGTGTCAATGATACAGCTAATCCGTTAAATTGGTCCAATAAAACTAATACATACTTGATACTATTACCATTAATGTAGTACAATCTTTGTATAGATAATACATTTTTCAGTATTACCAATGATCTAGATTTGACTGAAAAATTTAAGTCTGAGATATGCACATTTTATCCGAATGTTTTCCTTCCCCATTAAGTATGTGATAATTTATTACATATACAAAAGTTTAGAAAGTTTGCAGTATGGCAAATGTAGTCAAAGCTGCCAAAATGAAGCCTTGACAGACTTAATGCCCAATCTTTCAGTGGCATTCATGTTCTACGACTTAAGAGTATACCATTCTTAAAGTGTTTTATTGACATGAAGTGTGTGGGCATAAATAAGTGCATGCCACAGAACTGTTAAATATGATACATTAATGTGTGGTACAGTGTAGAAACATGTTTATGTAATAGGTAATTGATTACATTAAAAGAATGTATATCCTCCAATACAAAAACGGTATAAATTAAAGTACAAACTACTTTCCCTATCATTTACCTTTGCAGCTCTTGCCCAGTAGGTACACATTCTAGGCACATATAAAATGAAGAGATAAAGTTGGGCTTTTTGGTTCATGCTTTCAAATATCTCTAAAAATATTCCCCATATAATTAATTTCATAACTAGATAGCCAAAATATCTGCAAGTGATATATATGTTCTTTGTTAAAAAAAAAAATTACATCATAAACACTAAACATTTTATTAGCATAAAAGTGTATTCATTCATTGTGTGGTTAAGAACTGTAATGATAATGGTATACATTATTTATGATATTAACTCAGGTTATGTCATAAGCTTTCACTATTTGTCAGTAGTAAAATGTAAAAGACTTTCACTCTAATCATCAATTTTAAAAGCAATTTAATTATTGTCTACAAATTGACTTCATTCAAACACCATGCTAATAAAATTTTAATTATAATTAATAGTGACATAATTCAATATTAATTATGTATATCTTTGAGGTATAAAAATATGGATGGAAAAACATGACATTTCATGTTACTGAGGGAGTTTCTTGCAGTTACTTCTCCACAGGGATAAACACATTCTGAAGCGGCAATAGTCATTTAAAATTGATGATTCAAAAAGCTTGTTGAGCTTGTGCAAATTAATGTATTTTAAGCCCTGTTCTATGGTAATTTTATATGAAGATAAATATATACTCACCGGTATTGTGTGCCCTTTTGGCTAAAACTGTTAAGGACATAAAAGAAAATGGAAGTGAAAAAGGTGTGTTTAGGACTTGCACTTGACATTTTATACTTTCTGTTTATTCCAAAAGACAACAGTTGTGTCTCTTACTTGATTTTATTTCTTGATTTCTCTAATTCCCATAGTTTATTTAACAGAGCATTGTGATCCTGTGTATTTCTGAATGTCTATCTTTAGAAAACAAATAGTTTTAAGTGTAACTGGTACGTTAATTACTTGTGATAAACTTAGAAGTTATTTATTCAGCTGATAAACATGAATCTACATTGTTTATGTAAGCAGAATATTGTGGATAAACATTGCCCAAGTTAAATATTATAAATGCTAAAGTTAGTAAATAATTTTCTTAAAATTAAGATAAAATATTTTGCGAAATTTTGATTCATATAATTTTCAGCATTCTGGTAAACATACCAGAGTCCTGGAAAGTGTGGGCATAGGATATATTGCCAAACCTTTGATAACCAAAGTTTCATGAAATAGGAAGTAAGTCTATAACTACAATTATTTAGTTGATTTACACAATAACACTGCCTTGCCAAGGATTCTATCTGAGCCTCTCAATGGCATGTTACTAATTTATGCCCTGTGGCTTATGTTACAGTTGTTTCTTGATGATAAACTTAAAATATACAGCATCTGGCTTTTACATCACTGTTTTATTACATATACATTTTAATATTTCTTCTTATGACAAATATTGTTTGTATACAAAGTGAATAGAAGCTCTTAAGGTAAATAGTACTTGAAGTAAATAAAATCTATTACGTATTCCTGAATTTCAAATTCAATTGTTGAAAATGCAATATTCATAATGTATTTTGCATGTTTTTATCTTATACTGTTGTCCTCCAAATTGGAATACTATTTTTAATGTGTGAAGTAGTGTTATTGTATGTAAAATATTATCAATAAATTTAGGTGTTATGTTAATTAAATAGCTTTAATATGCAATTTAATTAGGCATGGGTTGAGGAAAATTCTGTTTTGTTTTTAATAGCTATAGCTTCAGCATATACAATACAAATATGAGTACATACATTTTATCTGTATTTAACAATGTATTTTGCCTACATTCAATGAAGCACTAAAAAGTAGCTAGGTATTAAATTGTCACGAAAAGTATTTATATGCTAATGAGACATCTATTACCTAAGTTTTCTTGTATATATTAGCACAACATAAAATATCACTTTTTATCAAAGTTTGCTCTATTAATAATACAATTTTTATATGTCGCTAATTTGTTCGCATATTAAAAGATACTACTTTAATTAAACAAGTTTTTATACAGCTATTAAATTCTATGACTTGTCTCATTTGAAGATAATCATGTTATTACTTTTAGATTCCAAACAGACAATAAGAGATAGGGATTATGTCATATGAATTCAAATGTCAAAATTACAAACCCTTCCTCTAAATAATTTTAAAATAATTTATGCCTGACATAACATTCTAAGCATATATTTTATTATATTTGGCCCTGCTTTTATAAAAAAAAATACCTTATGTCCTTTCCCAAGAGCCTATCTATCTTCACAATAAAAATAATTCAAATCGGTTCAGCAGTTTAGGCGTGAAAACGTAACAGACAGTCAGACAAGAATTCCTTTCGCGCTAATAACATTAGTATAGATTATAATTAGTGTCTCATAGTTTTTGTTATAAGTATAATTATTTTAAAAGTAATACACGTATCTATATTAAGACTGTTGACAGCCCCGTGGCGCAGTGAGCTTGATACCAGCTTGCGAAACGAGCGGCCGCGTGTTCGATCCCTGCACCAAGACAAATGTTTGTGTGAACGACAAATATTTGTTTTCGGGTTTGGGTGTTGAAAAGTCTCGTAGTTTCTGATACCCTCGACACAGGACTTGTATCCCGGTGTGGGGTCAGAACTATGTATGTGACTGTTGGGTGTATTTATATATTTAGACTCCTCGCCTATACAAATTTATTCAAATATTACACATTTTAGGATTCGTTTACGAAGCTACAATCTCTGATTTATAATATCAACTAAAATATTATAGATATGATACACAACAAAACAATCTTAAATATATATCCTAGTGGTTTTAAACAAATTAATTTTATCTCTTTATCTTCTATCTACGGAAAAAGTCTTTTACCCGCGTTCCCAAGTGAAGTTACCGCACTCAGATAAAAACAGTTTAGTACAACGGTTACAATTGAATGAGTAAATTGCATATTTCCTGACCTATTCGTTCCATGCATGAGTAGGTACCTACACGGACGGTTCTTGCCTGTTGCACCTAATCTTTTGTGTTTGTACTCGTACATATGTACGAGTATACTTAAATTTTATGCACATATTTGTCTAATAAGAATTGGTTTGGGTAATAGAAATCGGTTATTAATACAGGTTCTGATAAGGTTATTAAATTGTACTTTTTATTGTAACTCATCCTAATGTTACTGTATTCCAGTGTACAATAAATAGTTGAATAAATAAATAAAATATATATATTTGTCATGGGTGGAATAAGCCCGTAGAAAATTATTTCGAAAGGTCCTTGATCTGCTAGGTAAAAGTGATAAAAAAATATTCAATACTCAACACCTCAATTTTGTGTTGTTACTTATTGATAATTAAAGGCCCTGTTAGGCTCTGATAAGTACAAAAAAAAACAGTGATGAAATTGATCGGGTTAAAATATGCGGTGCCCCCTTTAGCACGGGATCCGCAGCGATTGCTACTTTTGCTACGTGGTTTATTTAGCCCTGATTTTTGTATCCCGCGGCTCTAAATTTTCTGGATTTGAAACCAGAGTTTTTTTTTTATAGAGACTGACTTAGTTATTATTTTCGGAAAGGCGAAGTAGTGAGCTGATTGATTACCTGCATATAGGTGAAAAAGAAACTCTTATGAACGATGAAATAAATATTTTATTGAGGATTTCGCAAAGTAAGGAGATGAACTCAAGAAAATACCTTAACGATAAAATGTCGAAGCCACTCTTATGATTACCTTTGTCAAAGGTCAAGTCAAAGTAGTCCAACGAATTTCCATCAATATATGATTAAATATAAATCAATCTCATTGTATATTGTGACCTGTAAGGGCAGGCGTTCCCCTATCGGTTATTGTACATTCATTTGTACAAAAATATTCGTTGTCTTCAAATGATTTGTATACTATGGAGTCTAGAATCATGACTAAATAATGTATTAGGCTCGCCATTCAACGTAAAATTTATTTATTTATACAATTAGAACGATTGCACCATTTACACTAATTGATAAAATACAAAAAATATATACAAAAAATCATAAAAATAAAGAACACAAACAAAAACAATTAATGTAAAATAAAATAAAAAAAATATAAGACGAAACTGGTAAAATGTGGGCTTAGAAGTGGGGTTCAGGCCTGAGTTCATGCGTAATACTAGTAAAGTAAGTAATTCTTCCCAACTCTGCCTATCAGCTCAGAGAAACAAGTATAAATCGTGTACCAACGTTAACAGTACGACACCGCTCGCATATTTGTCTCCAAGCATACCTATGTATTTTCTCCAAGATGAAACTCTAAAGATAGTATCTGTAATTAATTTCCTGTCGTGCCACTTTCAAAGCTAGGAATGAGGTTAGGTAACCTTTCAGACTATATGCTTTCACATAGCAATGATTCCTAGATTGCTGGGACATACATAGGAAGAAAACGAAAGGAGATTCTATTATTAAATAGTTGCCGTTTTGATAAAAAAAACTTTGCATATTTAAATTCATTTTTTTTTATTTACGTTAATTACGTTATGGTTCTATACAATATTGACATTGTCTTCATAAAGAAGCAATGCATTTTACGTTGGTGGGAAAACAATGATATTTCTTTAATAAATATTTGGAAATACTAGAGCATTAATATATTAATGCATAATTGCATACATATTTGTTTCGTCTCAACGCAAAAAATGATTGTTAGTTCGATGCCCACTCAGACCGATGTTTTGTTTTGTAGAATCGAAAAAAAAAACATGGTATTGGTGAATATGTCGTTGTTTCATTAATTGGCGCGTCTGATCAAGAGTCCCCGCCATTGATCGTCAGGTCGAGACAAGTATTATTGGGTTTTGCCATTAAAATATTCTCAATATCAGCACCGAATATAGATATCTTCCCTGTATAGCTTCTAAAGTGACACTTTACTGGTCAAATTTGATACCAGAAATCAATGGCGGTACTTCCATAGAAGCCCAAAAGTCCAGTTTGCCTTTTACAATTCCGAATAAAAAAATTAAGCTTTAAACTTTATTTAAAAAAAATCAATTTGTTTAATAAGGACCCCACAATAAGAAAATAGACATTACACAATTAACGTTTAACGCTTTTGGGCTTCTATGGAAGTACCGCCACACACACACACACCTCTATTTCTAGTAGTAATAGAACTCTGCCTATCCCTTCAGGAATGCAGGTGTAATTGTATGTAAATAGATCAAAATACATGTGTTTAAAGTTGATATTTATTAATTTGTGTGGTATGATGGTGGCGCGCTCTTGAACTGATAACAATGAGCATTGACCGAATATTTACGGCCAAATGTATGCAGGACTCACCTTCTTGTTATCAGTAATACGAAGTGTAGGTAGAGGAAAAAAACTAACAAAACAAGGCGAAAATGGATTTATCTTCATCTTTTTCGGTTCCTGACTAGGTTTGAATTACTTTTAGCAGAAGTTTGTGCCTCTGATGAGTCTGAAAACGGGCATCAAGGTCAAGGTATGAATTGAGATGATATTCTATTAGTTATGTTGGTGAAAAAAAGTGAGTATAAATAAATAAATACACCCAACCGTCACATACTACACTAGGATACATGTCCTGTGTCGTGAGTATCAGAAACTACGAGAGACTTTTCGGTCTCACAAACACCCCATACGCGAAACAAATATTTGTGGATCATACAAACATTTGTCTCGGTGCGGGGATCGAACCCGCTGGTGTCTAGCCAACTGCGCCACGGGGCTGTGTATAATTTATCTTATGAGTCACAAAAAAACGTAATCTAGGAATAGAACTTTGTACGTAACTAATTTCGACGTAAATATTGTGATGTATAGAACAGCTCTTCTATAAAAAATAACCAGTTTCCGTCTACTAAAGTCTCTTTAATTTATAGAATTTTTTTTTTTTTGATAACTTAGGTAACAGAGTTAATATTAGGCATATAAAAGTCAGAAAAAAACATTCATTTTCCTCAATGGAAGTTAATCTTTGGAACAATTTGAGCTTTTTATGACTGATGAAAATATTAATTTGGAAGATCAAACATTTTTTGCGCGTTGTATCGTTAAGGTTTTTAGTCTGGCGTGTCGAAGGACCGTCGGGTAAGCGATGGCAGACACATAGCGGTCGAAATACTATGTTAATTATTAAGAAGCGATTCCGTTTATATGTTGTCAATTGGCTCAGTTATGGCGGTTTCTTTGAAATCATCATCATCATCATCATCAGCCCATATACGTCCCAGTGCTGGGCACGGGCCTCCCCTACAACTGAGAGGGTTTTAGGCCTTATTCCACCACGCTGGCCTAGTGCGGGTTGGCGGACTACACACCTAAGAAATTCCTAAGAACTTTTTAGGTGTGCAGGTTTCATCACGATGTTTTCCTTCACCGTTAATGCAAGTTATAATTCATTGTGAATACACACATAACTCCGAAAAGTCAGAGGTGTGTGCCTGGGGTTTGAACCGGCGACCGCCGAGATTCTCCATCACTGCTTGTCTTTGAAAGCGTATGTAAAATGTATTATCTTCTAAAATTCCTTTCCAACCTAACATACCGTATAACCGACGCGACGTAATACCAACTATTTGTACGTCAGTCCCACAGAGCCTGCAATACCTGAATGAAGTCACCGGAATCTTTGTGTTATTTCTACATTTTCTCGTGATATTTTCCTACAGTGATAAAAATAACTGTAAGTACAAACTAATATTACTGTTTACTGCTTTTTTTTAGATGTGATTATTGCTCTCCTTTATTCTCTTTATGTTGGGGTGAATGGCCGTCCAGCCATTGACTGAAACCACCAGTAATGATAAACATCGTCTCAGCTGTCTTAGAGGTAGTTTACATAATTATATCCTCACTACGGTTACGATGCAACTTAGGAACCTACAAGAAAAGAACTTATATTTTCCTCTAAGGCCGGCAACACACCGATGATTCCTCTAATATTGTGGGTGTTCATGGGCAGTGTTGACCACTTAACATCAAGTAGCATAAACAATAGCTTGGTTCGACCCAGTGGCGGTACTTCCATAGAAGCCCAAAAGCCCAGTTTGCCTTTAAAAAATCCAAATAATATTTTTTAAGCTTGAAACTTTTATATAATTAAAGCAATTTGTTAAATAAAGACCTCGTAATAACCATATATAAACTAGATATTACACAATTAACGTTAAATGCTTTTGGGCTTCTATGGAAGTACCGCCACTGGTTCGACCGTACGGCAATAGTGACTGACATCGACCATCTGTGCCACCGCCCCTGTTGGGGTTACTTTGGGAACTGTCCCTGAAACCCTACAAGTTCATATGTGTCGCTTTATTCTGACGTCCTTCAACAGGGTAGGAGTTTGCATGTCTGCCAGTTACGCTTTCACATTGACACCAATGAGGGTTTAATTTAGCTAGTTTTTGATATACATACATAACTTCTTACCTCACGTCTGTATACCCCGAATACATTTCGTAAGTTATTTATCAGTCCCATGTAATAGGGGGCAAGACTTCTGACGTTTTTCGGGCACATTTCCAGACTCCGTGCCGCTACCGAGAATTACTAATGGAAAACCCAATAATTAGAATAGCAGATATAAACTTTAATAAAGTTATATCTAATTGTTTTATAATATTATTTCTGAACGAAGCTTTGTAGGGCTGGTTGTATACAAATGAAGAAAAAAGTTGATTTTTTATGCGTAAATGTCAAAGCAGGTCAGGCATAATGCAAGACGCAATATCTTATTGCAATATGCAAATTCAATTAATATTTGTGTAGCAACTCACGTGTAGGAGCCATGTGCTTTGTAATTAGAATGGTCTTTGACAACGTGATAGAGACCCAAGAGCTAACATTACTCTTACGTTACTTTTTTGTGAACTGATGTCATTTTAATACGAAAGCGTAATATATTGGCGCGAATGAGAGACCTCATGCTGGGCACAGACCTCTTAATAATTTTTTATAAGATGTAAACGAAAATAGTAGTGATGGCCTCAAGGTTTAGGCGCGCGGTATAGAATCTCGGCAGTTGCGGGCTCTAACGCCAGGCACACACCTCTGACTTTTCGAAGTTATCACAATGAATTATCACATACTTTAACGCTGAAGGAAAACGTCGTGAAATTATAGTTTGATACATTAATCATTTAATATTTTTCTATTTTTTCTATTATTTATTGCAGTATTGTGTTTATTATGTGATGTCATGCGCACGTGACGCATTTAAGCAAAACATGAAGTTACTAAATCATATTTTTCCTTTTTTCTCATATACTTTGTATAAAATCGTAAGATATATTGTTATTTGTATTCATAATGTAATAGGCATTGAAATATTTGAAATGTAACCGAGTTAGGTCTCAAGGCAAGTAGTGGGATGTAGATTGACCCAAATCGATTGTATGAAAGTTATTATTATTACGATATCCGCTAAAACGTAGATACATGCGATGGAGTAAGGACAAAGACAAAATAACAAGATTATTTTTCGGATGTCGAAACCAAAATTAGGAGATAGGGCGAAAAAGTTCTCGAGGAAAGCAATGGCCTCATAAAGTGGATAGATAGCCTGTTAGAAAATTAGGATGACGTCCCTTGACGCCAGGACCCTAACCATTTTAATATAGGCTTTTTTATACGGACATTATAAAGCGTTAGCATCTATAGAAAAATCGAGAAATGACTATACCGTCACTTTATTTAATCGTGGTAGCCTGCACAATTATCTTGATGATGAAGATAGTGAAATAATTATTAGTTAGGAACATATAATAAGATATAATAATAGATAAGGGTAAAGAATAAAGTGTATTTGGTTTGAATGCTGTTGGGAGCGCTATTATTAATACCTAATATGACCGCTTTATAAAATTGGGTCCTTTAAGCAAACAATAATTGAGCAATTTTAGTATCGTAAAATATTTGGAGACTCTTTCTTCTTAAAACAACCCCGACTAGAATAAAACTAAATTGGGGTGCATAAAACTATTTATTTTAATTCTAGCGGTTCACGCCAAGCATATTTTAGGCGTGAAGTTTCAGGAAGTTGTGTTTATAAAAATATTTCAATGCATACTTTCCACCGCATAGTTTCAGTATTTTAAATGAATGAACACGGCCTTGAAATATCAGACAAGTCACGCTTTGAAAACAATCACTCAAATGGAATTGTTTATTCGAAATAGTATGTGATTAGTTTTTGACGAATTTTCGACTTATTTCCTCGAATCGGAAGGGGGAGAGGTGGTGAGGTTTATGGTAATTTATGACACATAAATTAATTTTGAGGGAGAGGTTAAGAGGCTTGTTTACGGAGCCTATGTTTGTCAGCTAACAAGGCTAAAGGCGGGCACATGACCGGAGACTCCAACTTTCTTTTCTAGTTACGCCCAAATCATTAAAAATGTCAATGCCAATACCTGCTAAATGTCAATGACAATACTGTTTGGAAATTACAGTATCATTGACTAAATATTGAATAGGTAATTTTAAAAATAGTAATGTTAATTTTGCTTCCCCCAAAGACGTAGGTCATTCAACATAAATCTTAATAAGCGTAACCGTAATCAAAGTTAAAGTAAGACTTAATACTTAGTCGAAATGGTATTGAGTACTAAATAAGCTACAATTTTGCTTGGTGCAGGAAATAGAAGCGATAGAAGAACAATGGCGGACGGAGTCAGCGGAGCTCGTGACGGCCGTCGCCAGACTGCAGGAGGAGAACAAGCGGCTACGACGGACTATAAACGCGCCTGCGGATGGTAAGTTCTCCTCATTCTTTATTTATAATATAATTGTTAGTAGATATCCATTTTGGATTCTAAAGCATTGTATTTGGGGTGTCCCCTCTCATCCTTTCTCTTCTTTACCCCCGCAACGGCGTCTGAGACTGACCAATCCACATCACCTGAAGTGAAATATACTCCTCCATTTTGTTATTGATAACATTGCATTTACACAATAATTAAGAATAGCACTGACAATGTATTGTTGTATATGTAAGACACACTCGGCAGGCACAAGCGCACCGCCATCGCCAGCGCGGGAGCACGACCAAGAAGTGCTGTCGCGGTTGAGCAGCACCGCCGAGAAGCAAAGGGCGACGCTCCGCCTCCAAGAGGTGCAGTTGCAGGAGAAGCAACAGCAGATTGACAGCGTGAGTACAATTTTCTAGAAATTTCCTTGATTTGACAAACATTTGCACCAACTCGGTTTGATTTTTGATGTAATCTTTTTGGGTTCATTTTTTGTTTGGGCTTTAGGATGAAGTAAGTATTTAGAGGTTATGGAACAACGCGATAGTCGGTTGATGTTACCCATCCAATGTATGAGCGAATCGTTGCTAGTATCAGTAATGCAATTATTCTTTCATGAATTGTCACTATGACATGTCGGCTTAAAATAATTATTTGGTTTAAAATTACGACTAAGTATAATTTAGATAGATGTTTTTCTACATATTTCTGATAATGCTGAGGTCTGCAAATCTTTTTGATATAAAACAAATGCGAATTATATCGATCTACATCTTAGTGAAAGTTTCATTGAAATTGGTTCAGCAGTCATTGTGTAGACCAAAAGCAAGACTGTAGACAGACAAAACATTATGTAAACGATTGTTGTGAATCGAATTATCAATTTAGGTATCGATACAAAAACCTCCGTTGCAGCATAATTACTCATTTTATTTTGTTTATCGATAGCAGAGGATCTATTGGGCAATAGTAAATAACTATTTTCAGATATGACAGATTGTATGCCGTGTGATCTAGAGTTCTCGGAACAGGCTCTCAGGTTAGGCAAGGTTCACTATTGAATCCTCAGTACCAACACGGAGTCTCAAAATGTACTCAAAAATCGGATTCTGCAAACGTAATAGAGGTATTTGTGTGTTTACAAATGTAAATCTCGCTAAGATCATAGCGCAAGAACTGTAAGTTCATTGTCGCAAATTACTTCATATTTTCCAACGAGGAAAATAAGTCATCGATCAATGTTCTCATGTGTTGTCATTGTCTGTAATGATGTAATAATGTCAGAATGTTTTCGTAAACAAACACCACAATTTTATTTTTATATTAATATAGTCGTCATACGACTAAAGGTCGCGGGACGTCGCTGGTTGCAGGCTGCTTCCAACAGGTCCCTGTGGAGGTCATTGGGAGAGGCCTATGTCCAGCAGTGGACTTCCATTGGCTGATGGATTGATTGATTGAATATAGTCGTCATAGTATATAATATATTTACACATTCTTATTTTTTTACTTTAAACGTTCTAGGTAAAGTAATTGAAACCAAAGCCTGTCGCCTCCCCTTTGAGTTCGCTTTGGAAGAATTCTCGTTCCGCCTAGCTACCTCTCAATCATATAGGATGAATGAAATTATAAGGATCTACAACATGATTAATAATGAAGTCATCAACAATCGGTACAAAAATATCTTATAAGTTAGTTAAATTTTTGATATATTATAAGTACAGTTTTATTGTTTTCATCAATATTTAGGGAAGGAAAATTTGAATACGAACTAACAAGTGTTTATTTTGCATTTATTTGCACGGTACATTACAAAATATGATTTAGTATATTGTTTCTTCCATAAAATAACTAAATTATTACCATTTTTTATATAATTCTCAATGTCTGAGTTTTACGCAGTCATAATCTAATGATTTTTCCCTATCAAAATTTTTATTACAAACAGCTCTATTTACTTTTCGACTTCGTTTCTGTGCCTTGGGTTATTATATTAAAATTATTTGGAGTTTGTATATTAAGTAGCGTAGTTTCTCAATCCCAATATGTATTTCACCGCTAAAATATTAATAATACCTGTGTGTATGCTAAATTCATAGAAATTATTTCAGACGTTAAAGCATGACAGACACAGTTTCTACAATATTAATATGGATTTGCAATTACATCATGCACAATTTGTTGTATTCTTTGTACTAGCAAATTGGCTTAACCCTAAACGGTTATTTCAAAGCAATTATTTGTACGTCTTGTAATATTAGTTTTTGCTATTACGTGTTCTATTGATGACTTCTCGTTTTGCGTAATAACTTCTTCAACGCTAGCCGTGTCTTCGAATTGTTCGTAAACATCAATTTTGGATTCTAAAGTATTGACGTGTTCCCTCCCATCCCTTCTCTTAGCTTCACCCCCGCCACCGCGTCTGAGACACACCAAACATACATACATAAACTCACGCCTGTATTCCCCGAAGGGGTAGGCAGAGGTGCATTTCTGCACCCACATTTCGCCAGGTATGTATCAGTCCCACGTAATAGGGGGCGAGCCTATTGCCGTTTTTCGGGCACATTTCCAGACTCCGTGCTGTTACTGAGAATTTCCTAATGGAAAAACCCAATAACACTTTGCCCGACCCGGGAATCGAACCCAGGACCTCTAGATCCCACGGCACATACTTGTACCGCGAGACCACGAGGCAGTCTACAGTCAGACACACCAAACACTATCTCCCTAAAGGTCGGCAAATATTACCTCTCTCGTATTACATCATCGCCTTTCAACTTTTCTCGGCCACCTTTCCCCAGCAATCTGAACGTCGGGCGGCATCACGTGAGCAAACATAATCACCTGTGGATCAGTCTTGGCCCTGTTTGGTAAGCAATAAGGTCGAGAATCGATTGCTCTGTGTAAACTAGTTCAGTCGTAAAGTGCGACCGCGCTCGTACAGAAATTCTATGCGACCGAATAGTGTCCGTTTTATGTGTCAACGTGTTAATGTCGATGTTGTCGGGATAGAATTCGCTAGATCATAAATTTGTAATACATTGTCCTTTTTCCTACCCGCCTCGTCTTTTCTCGAGATCGATATTAATGTGTCGCGATACCAAATATCATCCAATATGGTAAATTGATGTAAATGTGAAAGAGTAACAGGCAGAATTGGCATAGTTTTGACAGCCCCGTGGCGCAGTTGGTTAGACACCAGCTTGCGAACCGAAAGGCCGCGGGTTCGATCCCCGCACCGAGACAAATGTTTGTGTGATCCACAAATATTTGTTTCGGGTCTGGGTGTATGTGAGACCGAAAAGTCTCTCGTAGTTTCTGATACCCACGACACAAGACTTGTATCTTAGTGTGGGATCAGAACTATGTATGTGACTGTTGGGTGTTGGGTGTATTTAGTTTCTTTAAATTTTTTAATAGTGGTATTGATAGAAGTCAGCATTATAGTTTCGTCTTTAAACTATGCTGATTTCCATTGCCAACTCAATTATTTCCTCAACCTTCGTGTGACTTCGCAGACCTTACTCGGTTAACCTCTAGAGACTAGCGAACTAATATATTGAGGCTCATATACGATCTGATTCAATTTATCTCCCAATACCGCGGATGGAGTCAGATGTTTATTTTGTCACATTCAGATCGCTTCTCTATTGCGTTGTAGTAAATAAATAAATAATAATTAATTTATTTATTCACTTTACTAAGGTTACAATTGTAATAACATACAAATGAAATGCTTAATCCTAGAAAAATTAGGGTAACCAATGCGTGAGGTAGGTGACAACTGCAGCTAAACTAGGACGAACCTGTATTTCAGTCTGCAGGGCCAATCCCCCAAGAGCAGTAGATATGGTTGTATTTACAATTAAAATGTTATTATAACCTAGATGAATGAACTTAATCTAAAAATTAAAAGTAAAGGTACAGTGTGTGTGTGTGTGTGTGATTGTGAGTGAGTGTGTTTGTGTGTTTGATTACAAGTAAAAAAATATTTTTGGTTTCTTTAAGATAAAATTTGTAGTAGGGTTTCTGTTTCTTCATATGACAATTTTTGCAAAAAATCAAAAACTTTCATTTTACACTTTATTTTTGTAAGTGGATACATGTTAAATATTTTGTTTATAAAGTGACTCAATTCTAGCATTTTATTGGTGTTTTTCTCAATTTTGATAAACAACTAATTTAAAAACGTTATTACCGTGTTTGATAAAACTTTACATTATAAAAGGGCTGTTGGTTGTAGTATACTCGTAATTGGATCGCGTTTCGGGAATAGCCGGTGTGTCTCCGATAAGGGACAGTTTTGTTACAACTTGTAAAACATAAAATTAATGCTCTATTTCGTCTACACTACACTATCAGGTTCAGTCTCTGAATCAATGTGTATATTAAAATCATCATCAATATCATCGGCTAAGTGAATTAAGGGTAACAGGATTCAGTAAATGACTGAAGAACAGGGTCATTAGTTGTCATATACAAATCGCTTCATCAGTTTATCTCGATTACCTATTCCTGGCATTTTATATCAGTTTTTAATAATCCTAGTCTCATATTCATTAATACAATTGAAAATTTATATCTTAACTTAGGATCAAATTGTTATCTCTCCCCTTGATTCATTCATTCCGTGATTAGATCAAAAAGGCGAATACTACGAGTAAAAAATCGGATTTAATGGACATATACCTCTATTTGGTATTCGAAGGCGTGGCCTTTAATTTACGAATTGGCTACTCATCCTTTGCGTTATGAAGGTCGGTAAATAAATGACGCAACCAGTTGACATTATAAACAAAAAAAATATTGTAAGTTGGCGAGCAAATAACCTCTTAAATTAATTTTCGTTCTTTCCTAACTTTATTATAAAATAAGAAAAACAGTATATAGTAGAGAGCCCCACTAATCCCTTAAAAAAAACATCATTCATACAAAAAAAAGACTCACTTGATTTTTTTTATTTTAATTTATTATTATATTACTTTTATGATGATTAAAGAAATTTCTCCCTTACATTTTTTTTATTGACGACAAACACTTTTTTCGTGGGACTGTTTCTCATCCTAAATGTATCTTTAAAGAAACATATCTATCAATAGTAACTATTTCGGAGGATGCTTTCAGCATTTTAAATCTGTGCCGGTAGAATTTTCAAACCCAACACTTCGTTCTACGAAGTCATGTTTTGCTCAAAGCCGAGTGTAGCTCGCGATACATTTTAAATTCTTTATAAACTTGTGTACTTCCCGTGGCTCGGCACGTGCCTACTCTTAGATTGAGAGAGCTTTACGCAATATTATACTTAGAAAAGTTATCAGAATATGTTGTAGTGTTTTTTTTTTACGACATAATTTTTTTTTTTAATTTTTACTGTTTATTTATATCACATTAAGTAGTGAGCGCGGTCGAGAATATCGGCGGTCGTGGGTTCAAACCCCAGGTACACATCTCTGACTTTTCGAAGTTATGTGTGTATTCATTCATTGAATTATCACTTTCTTTAACGGTGAAGGAAAACATCGTGATGAAACCTGCACACCTAAAAGTTTTTAGGAATTTCTTAGGATTGTAGTCCACCAACCCGCATTAGGCCAGCGTGGTGGACTACGGCCTCTGAGTTGTAGAGGAGGCCCGTGCCCAGCAATGGGACGCATATGGGCTGATGATGATTTAAATCACATTGTAATTTTAAAAACATTAATTTCAATATGATGATGCGCATGATGATAGTGCAGCGTAGTCAAAATATAGTATAATCGACTATCGGAGAACGATAAAGGCTATATTTTCATAGGGTTATACATGACAATCGTATAGCGCGACTAATTATGTTACACTTACGCTTGTTATTCAAGCGGATACAATATCCTACCATAAAGTAACCTATGGCAATCACACTAATTAAGTGAACTTAAAAAATCTAAATAAGTGTAAAATACGACTTTTTGTCTTAATCATGTCTTGGTCTTGTCCTTTTAAAATAATGCTTGTGTATAAAGTGCAATAAGTCAATAATTTTAAACCAGAATAAAGTGCAATAATTCGAACCTCGTGTCCAGTCGTGATGGCCTCGAGGTTTAAGCACGCGGTCGAGAATTTCGACGGTCGCGGGTCAAATCCCAGGAACCCACTACTGACTTTTCGAAGTTATGTGTGTATTCTCTTGAATTATCACTTTCTTGAACGGTGAAGGAAAACATCGTGAAGAAACCTGCACACCTAAAAGTTTTAAGGAATTTCTTAGGTGTGTAGTCCGCCAACCCGCACTAGGCCAGCGTGGTGGACTAAGGCCTAAACCCTCTCAGTTGTAGAGATGGCCCGTGCCCAGCAGTGGGACGTATATGAGCTGATGATGATGATGAATTCAAACCAGCTTTATAATATTAGTTTAGTTTCAATTTGTCACTGATTGGTATGAGTAGAATACCTTTTAACTCGTCAAAAGCATCATAACATCATCGTTTGCAGACATTGTTGTTCTAATGTCTATGCCTTTTACTAGGATACAATGTTAAAAAATATCCTAATATTCTTTCTCATTGGGCATCGCTGTTTAAATTGACGCGATCAATTGCCAGGCCAAGTAGTGTCATGATGTTTTTCTGATAGATTAATCTCAGTAGTAGGTGTCTCTTAGCGGTAATTGGGAGCATTACGAGAGATTTTATACACTTCTGTAAACCGTTTTGGGCATATATTTTTTATATCACATTGAATAAATATGTACTTTTGTTATGTTATACATATAGTTTTGGTTATTAGATTTTTATTATACTGCCTCGTGGTCTTGCCGTACAAGTATGTGCCGTGGGATCTAGAGGTCCTGGATTCGATTCCCGGGTCGGGCAGTGTTATTCGGTTTTTCCATTAGGAAATCTTCGTTAACAGCACGGAGTCTAGAAATGTGCCCGAAAAACGGCAATAGGCTTGCCCCCTATTACGTGGGACTGATACATACTTGGCGAAATGTGGGTGCAGAAATGCACCTCTGCCTACCCCTTCGGGGAATACAGGCGTGAGTTTATGTATGTATGTATGCAGATTTTTATTTTAATATTATATTTTCTCCTATCATAGCATGTCATAAAATGTAATATACAAACGCCATGCATGACATAAGTAAGTAATTACATTGTATTTTGTCTTTAAGAATACGTTTTAACTTGTTTCCGTGTGTAATTACTTTGTTGGTGTTGTAAATAAATAAAATAAAAATACGATTCAGGCGTTAGTGTATGTACAGAAAATCCTAAATGGCTTTACCAAACGGTCCATTTCCCGTATTTGTATATGAAAACTGCAAATCAAACTCAATGATTCGTATTCTCGAATTGGCATATTTTATTCATACCACGTTATCGGATTATTCCGTCGGTGATATTGCGAATATTTATCGGAGTACACTAGAGGCCGTGATGTGGCGCTATGCGGAGCTTTTAGCATGAAATATAGATCGGGAGCCAAATATAAATGTACTGAATTGCACTGCGCGCTCGGAGGGGATAGTAGGGGAATAAATTGTTTCCAATGCGCTCACGATGTGGGCAATATTTTACTAGTGGCGATTGAAAAATGCCTCAGAGCAAGGATGGTGAATGGAATACGAATTTTATAGGTTCTGATATTTGTATGACTTTAAATTTATTGTAACAAACAAGAAAACGACTGTAAGCCCATTTACGCTTTTGCTTTTGAACACGTGTCCCTCTTAGGCTGAAAGGTTTTGGAATAGTATAACATGCTAGCCAAATTTACGTTGTTAAATAATAAAAAAATACACCAACAGTCACATACACAGCTCTGACACCACTTAAGGTACTAGTCTTGTCTCGTGAGTTTCAAAAACTGTGAGAGACTCTTCGGTCTCACATATACCTAAAACGAATATTTGTGGATTACATAAAGACTTGTCTGTGCGGGGATCAAACCCGCGGCCTCTCATATCGCAAGCTAGTGTCTAGGCAACTGTGCCATTGGGCTGTTGCGAGAACTATCAGTCATTCAGACTTCCTCACCAAGTTTTTATTCACCGTCATAATTTGTGAAAGTTATCAATTAATACACACGTAAGTTTCAAATGAAACACGTGGTTTAGATTAGAATCTACTAACACCCTTTTGGTAGACTCTTTCTCTTCCAATTGCACTAGACTCACTTAATCCGGGTTTCTCATTCGGAAATTGAAAAAATAGCTAAAATTAAAAATAATAAATATAACGATGCTATAATGTTTCAACTTTTTAATATAAAATTGACGGAGAAGGCAGAAGACAATTTCCTTAAACGAGTGAATATTTCTTCCCTATGTCTTCCGCCGATCGCACCATGGAAAAACCCAAATGACTCACGTTCGAACACGTGTTACTCCCTTTCTGTAGTCCTAGTTTCTTAAAAGGTATTCTGAAGGGGCGTTTTACCCAGCCGCCATGATTGTGTCGAGTGAAAATAGTATTGACTCTATCTACTTAATACTTATTTTGAATAAGACTGTGGCTCCCATCAGGTGTATTAGGCTCACTTTCTCGTGCTAGTGCTACAATTTAAGTATAATGGCCAACAAAAGGACATGTTTTTTGATGCATCATATTTAGTTTACAATTTTACGTTGCCAAAGCAGAATTTACAAAATTCGCCTCCATAATCCAGCTAACTAGTTAATTCATGTTGAAAAGTACTCGGTATTTTGACACTGAGTTGTTTAATTTGGCTTAATTAAAGAAGGCCTCGGGAACTCGACGGCTCTCGTCGCTCTTTTGAAATAGGACTGTCCGTAACTTTACCAACTCAGTTTAATTTTGTGTCATTAAAATTTTCAACCCGAGTGGTTGTATTTTATTCATGGCAATACGTGCGCGCTGCTTGGTAATCTGATTATCCACACCGAGTGCTAGGTTTTCGAGTGGCCTGTGTTTTAAAATGTCGTCTTTCATTGTTAAATTTGAATATTTTATATGATAAGTTTCGGGAGTATGTTCGTAGTAACGTATTGATTAGACATCATCATCATCAGCCCATACGCGTCTCACTGCTGGGCACGGACCTCATCTACAACTGAGAGGGTTTAGGCCTTAGTCCATTGATTTTAGACATAATTATTTTGATTGCAGCTCTTTCCATTCGTTATTTGGCATTTGTCATATTTCAATAGCTTGATTTGGATTTCAGTCCATTGATTAGCTTTGTATTTGCATTGTGCATCACTTTTTTCTATAAGTTGTATCGAGATCTATTCATGTATAGACATACCCCACCATTGCTATCGTATCTATGTACGACAGATCGTAATAGAAAAACTAGGATCAGTGGCCATTGAAACTATTTTAAAATCGATGTATTGTTCAGCAAATTTAATTTGCGGCCTCAGTGGATTCCAGTTTTTAAAGAAATAGGAGACGTATGGTAGCTATTCTAGACACGTTATAGCAAATCGAATGTTTTTTTTATTTATATTAATCGACTCATATAACTAGCATCTAATGTAAAGTTATTTCAATGATAATGCAGTAGCAGATACACGGTACACGTTATTCATGATAATTTTGTTAAATAATCTTCATCATCAGCCCAAATACGTCCCACTAAAGTTTATGGTTGACCTTAGTTTTTGGAAGTGGTGCAAAGACACTTGTTATAATGATTGTTTGCTCGTGTGGTAGCAAACCGCATGCCCAAGTGGCATCAAGTTACAACGACCTTTGTTTTAGTAACATGTGTAACATTATGTAGGTAGTTTCTAAAAACTTGTGAAGGAACACTTCATGAGATTTCGGCAATATAAATTATAATTTATACACTATATTGTTAGTGGAAGAGGCATTCTGTTGTTAGCTTCGACTGTTATATGGTTTGACCAGTTTGATGAAGGGGTGGGGGAGGGCGCAAAGGGGGTGGGTTGATTACCGAATTGAAATTTTTGAAGGCACAATTTGGTGGTTGTTGGTTTCCGTTAGGCTGGCATATTTGTACCGACTGGTAATCGTAATCGTAGTCCTTCCAGAAGATATTTTTTGAACAGCACTGCATTTACCAACAGGTATCAGTGCGGTCACTTCCTGAGCTAGAAAAAAATACGTTTATTTAAAAATTAATTCACATTGCTAAATTACATTCTATGATGCAATTCTATAAACAATCCTCAGTACAAACTTTATTGATTTTGCAAGTCCGGCTACACATGTAGCAGCGCCATCTATTGAGACACCATCTAAATCACTTCGCCTACACGTGTAATCCGTTGGGAAATCTACATTTGATATTTACAGTTTGACCCAAATACGTTGAAAAAAGTTGAGCTCAACGAAAATGCTGAACATTTTCGGTGCGGTCTCGTTGACTCTGAATGGTGGAGTCGAGTTGCATACAAGTGTTTAATTGAAGAGGCCCGTTCGACGGTAAAAATGGATTAAAAAAAACTTGAATTCATTTTTCCGAGTCTAAATAACTCTAAAAATTTTCATAATATTTTATATTAATTTCACGGAATGCTTGAACTTTTAATATTAATATTTAGTTGCGGAGTTGTGGAATAGTTTGTTTGTCCTCTTGTTCCCTTTTCTCAATAATTCTTTGTACTTTCCGTTCACATAATGAAAGGGGGCCACTAGGGATTTTTGTCGGTATGCTGGTGTAATATTTTGTGTAAGGAATGGAACAGGTCTGTTCAACCCAAGAAATAATACGGCAAATATACAGAATTAACTTTATTCTATTATATTTTTACAAACAAATTAAATCGGCAACATATGGGCTCATAGCCATAGAATGGAATGAGGCGTTGTTTATTTTATTTTATTTTATTTATTTAGCACACCAACAAAGTAATTACATACAACAAACAAATAGTTAAAGGTATTCTTAAAAATATAATACAATGTAATCACTTAAATTATAGGCATGCATGTCAAAGTCAAAGTCAAATTATCTTTAATCAAATAGACTTCTACAAGTTCTTTTGAATCGTCAATTTTACACTTTTTAATATTTTTTAAACTATTGCCGCTTCGAAACGTGTTATAGCTGTGGAGAAGAAACGGCAAGAAACTCCCTCAGCAACACGACATGTCATTTTTTTTTAAATAGCAATAAATGTCTTTTTTTTTTAAATAGCAATAAATGTCTTTTTTTAATTACATTATTTAAATTTTACATTGTAAATGTCATAACGATACAAACTATAGCAACAAAACAAAACTCCGATCAATTTACATTACTCCCAGGGCTTATTATCTTCAATAAAATCTGAAATTTTATAGTATGCTTTTTTGTAAAGCTTATCTTTAATTGATTTCTTAAACTTTGTCAAGGGAAGCTCCCTAATAGCCCTCGGAAGTTTGTTATAGAAGCGTATACATGACGTTTAAACATTATATTTTGTGACAGGCAATGAAAGAAAACATAACAAAAAGGTAAAATATTAAACTAAAACACTTAAAAAAATTGAAAACAAATAAATAATAAATATCTTGTAACTAAAACTATATGTACTTATAACAATGCGAAAATTTATATTATTAAATTTGGTATGAATCAATTTCCAGGTTTAGGACATAGGGAACGCTTGTATACACAAAAGCTCTGAGAAAATATATCGATGGTATTATTACTGGTACATGATATGTCATTATATAATCTTGCCATACGCGACAAAGGCACGGTAATACTATCATACAGTATGTTAACTCGGCCGCATTTTTGAAATAAATACCTACAGCCGCGCGGTACGTAAACATGCGATAGGGCTGCGAACCTGCAGAATTTTAATTCAATCTGCCTACTTTGACTTTCTATCTATTTTTGTGATTGTAAATATTTTTTATTTTTATTTAAACTAATAAAATATTTTGTGAATGGAATAGGAAGTGTTCAATAAAAATGCATGTTATTTTTTGATTGAAAGATTTCATGCAACCAAAAAACAGCACAATATATATAAACACAATATATACTTGTCATATTAAATAGGCTCTTGCACTTATTTTGTATAAAAATCGCGCGGTTACTGCTTAAAATACAACACCGTCCGTTCGTGACTGCGGCACATTCGCGACTGCCTGCATGCCACTGCATGCCGCGATCGAGGCGCGTAGGTATAACTCGCGTTTCGCCTGTTTGTATGAAGTTAAACTACTGTATGATAGTATTACCGTGACAAAGGACTATTATATGAGCAAATTAGTGTTATTTCAGTACTAAACCATTATTTCCCGGAAAATCTATGAAAGTCGTAGTTTTTTAAACAAAAGTTATGATTGCAACGCTTCTAGGGAACTTGTTTGCGTGAACCAACACATTTGCATAGAAATAATGTTATTACACCCATTTCCTATCGTATTGTGTATCGGTGACAGAGATTCTGAGTTAAGGCAATATGTTACACACTCGTTGTGACTAATACAGTGACTAATTGTTGTTGTATAGTTGAAACATGATGTCAATATGTTTCATATTTACCGTTCTTTATATTTAGTACCTGGATGACCGAGCTTTGCTCGTTTTTTTTTTTTATTGTGTTTTGGAAATTATATTTAAGTACGAATTACTAATAAAATGATGAAATATGAATAATGTTACTTAACAACGCCATCTGCTGTTGTGTCGTTAAAGCAATTAGTTGGTCACAAAAAATAGTATTATTATTCGCCAATATTCGCCAATAAATGCCAGGAAGAGTCATATTTTTCAGTTGATTTTTGTTATTTTTCTTCCAAATGACTTTTTCTAAAAATGATTCCTAGCTAGATCGATTTATCGCCCCCGAAACCCCCTATATACTAAATTTTATGAAAATCGTTGGAGCCGATTCCGAGATTCCAATTATATATATATATATATATATATACACACAAGAATTGCTCATTTAAAGATATAAGATAATACATACAAGTAAGCGCTTGCTTGAATTGGGTCTAAAGTAAAACAAGTAATGTGTTATAAGAATAGTGGATGTTACTGTCGTGCGTCAAATTTGATGGACGGGAATCTTTCTGTGTTAAGCTGTATGATGGAAAAAACAGCATTAAAATCTATTGTATAGAAAAATTAAATGCACACGATATAATTATATCAATTATCAATACTTAATTTGTTTGTATAAAACTGAAATATGTTAAGTTGGGACAATATTTATTTTATTTATTTATTTATGCTTTTTACACATTGCGTATAAAGGCGGACTTAATGCCTAAGCCATTCTCTAACAGTCAACCTTTGGGTGATGCAGAGATAAAAGGTAGGTGCATAAACAGTGAAAAGGGTAAAATAATATACAACAATAATAATAAATGGAACAACTATATATATTAACATAAGTACACAGATAAGTAAATAATTATAGATAAATACAAATACACATACAATATATAAAAATATATATGCAATATATAATATATATACATACATACATACATAAATACATATAAAGAGGGGAAAAAATAATCAAACATCACATTAGTTCATTACAAAACAGCTGCAGAACTTTCATTTTGAATGCCAAGCCAAATATTGATAATTTCTTACTAATAATTTCATAATAATTAGATACTATTATTGATGCATCCAAAATTGCGCCCGGATGACACTGTATCGAGCCGTCAGTAAGCATTTGTAGAGTTCATAGCCTTGTTTCTGTCGTGATGAAAAGGTGATGTCGAAAAGGGTATATCGGGGTCACCGGTTTTCCAGACCATCCGTCTAGGTTTTAATGTCAAGCACTAAACAAAAGGTATCGTACATGATGCCGATGGAAAGGTGTCTTTAACTGCTTTAGAGTATTTATTTTCATCGTCAAAGTATCGCAATAGTACCGCAAACACCAAAAAGTGACGTGTGATGAGCAACGATAGCTATTATCTCTCAGTCGACGTAATTTTGCCGGCCTTGTTGAAATATAATGTCCGGTCTTGTCGTTGTGAGATTTCCTATATTGTAAGGGAAATAACTTGTACCTACATCCCGCGTTTAAATGTGCGGCTTGAGATAAAAAGGACTCGTTTCAAATTACTGGGTGACGTAGTGTTCTGTTTTTTTTTAAGTTAGGATTTTTTTAGAAGCAGCAAGAAGTATCGAAACATTCCCGAATAACAGCAAAAGATGTTTCAGGTGTTGAAAGAAAAATTCCCTACTTCATGGATATAGGCTTCAATATATATGAAAGAAAGCGAAAATGAAAAACCCCAGCAAATAAGACACCCCTCCTATTCCAATGCCAAGCCTCTAATCCAACTTAATAAAGCCAAATTATACTAAAAATGACTCATCCGTACAGCACACAGACACGATTCGCCTGAATTCTTGGAAGGTCGGAGTTTTTAGACGTCTCAGTGTCATTCGAACTGCCTATTAAGCTGTCTGGGGTGGGCGAAATGCTAAAATACCGTATGCATGGCCAGCGTGTGAATATTTGATGCATTAAAAGCAAGCAACCGTATGGAATGGGCAAACTTTAATCTGCGAGATAAAACGAGCGATGTTTGTGTATGGTTCGGCCTTATGGAAACGTTTCATGGAATAAATTAATATGAGACCATCACGGTTGAAAATGCATTTTAACTCAGACAGATTCATTTCGAAGGTTTGAATTTTGAAACTGAGAGAGTTTAGGCCTTAGTCCACCACGCTGGCCTAGTGCGGGTTGGCGGTCTACACACCTTAGAAATTCCTAAGAATTTTTAGGTGTGCAGGTTTTATCACGATGTTTTCCTTCACCGTTAAAGCAAGCGATAATTCATTGTGAATACACGCATAACTTCGAAAAGTCAGAGGTGTGTGCCTGGGGTTGGAACCCGCGACCGTCGAAATTCTCGACCGCGCGCCTAAACCTCGAGGCCATCACTGCTTATATATTGCGTAGGTACTAGGACTTAAAAAATATAAGTAGATGGAGTGTTATATGAGTGGGATCTAAAACGTATCGTAGTTTTTACGACACAATACCTTTATCTTATGTGCGGATGGTTGTCATAATATGCTAAGCGTATCCCATATTGATGCGCTTTCGTCGTTAAAAATACAATGGCATGTCCTTATAAATTGTCGCGGTACGACGACTATCGTAACTAGCAGCCTTTGAACGGAGTATCAATTAGTAAAATATGCTTGATTGCATGTTATTACGTAAGTTGAATTCATATATGTATATTGTTTATATGATAAAAAATAAGTTAAAATAAACATTAGGGCCTAACTTACAACCGTCAGTTAATCGACAGCCACGTGGCGTAGTTGGCTAGAAACCAGCTTGTGAACCGAGAGGCAGCGGGTTCGAACCCCGCACCGAGACAAATGTCTGAGTGATCCACAAATATTTGTTTCGGGTCAGGGTGTTCGTGAGACCGAGAACCCTCTCGTAGTTTTCGATACCCTCGAAACAAGACTTGGTAACTTAGTGTGGGTTCAGAACTATGTATGTATGTGACTGTTGGGTGTATTTATTTAACTACTGCTTAAGCATGCGTTGTCCTGATCTATTGATTGATCTGTACGTTAGAGGAAACGAGACAAAGCATGTTAAAATGGTAGTTATAATAACAGATGTTTATAAGTATTGCCGTACATAATATGTTACGTGGCTTTTTAAATCAATTATCGACTGCCTCGTGGTCTCAGAGCACAAGTATGTGCCGTGCGATTTAGAGGTCCCGGGTTCGATTCCCGGCTCGGGCAAAGTGGTAGGTATTAGATTAGGTTTTTCCATTAGGAAATTCTCAGTAACAGCCCGGAGTCTGGAAATGTGCCCGAAAAGCGGCAATAGGCTCGCCCCCTATTACCTACGTGGGACTGATACATACTGGCGAAATTTGAATGCAGAAATGCACCTCTGCCTACTCCTTTGGGGAATATAGGTGTGAGGTTATGTATGTATGTGTCAAATCAATTATATGCAAAGATGCGAAATACATATATAAGCAGATATTTTAGCCATCCTATCCCGACATATTTCTGCGGTAAATCTGACACTAGCTAGAAGATTTTCTTCCATAATCAAAGAAATTAAATCATCAATTGAAAGTTTTTCATTTCAATTTTAAATACATGCGGCCCACATAGAGCGATCTTTATGCAAGCGAACGGCTCTCATTCACGCCGCGTCACGACCCATCCACGATACTTTATGCAGATCTTGTGAAAACAGTGCCTTGATATTCTCTAGTTTATGATTTATGGATGCTCCGGTTGATATTAATGTTTTAGCTGAGTGTTTGTGATATTGAAATATATCTTGGGATAAATGATATTGAAGTTGTTTGTTGTTTTAAAATATCAGTATTTTACTGACCGAATATAATGTATGTTTCGACAGCCTCGTGGCCCAGTTGGCTAGACACCAGCTTGTGAAACGAGAGGCTGCGGGTTCGATCCCCGCACCGATTCAAATGTTCGAGTCAGCCACAAATATTCCTTTCGGCTCGAGTGATTGTGAGACCGAAAAGTATCTCGTAGTTTCTGATACCCACGACACAAGGCTTGTACCTTAGTGTGGGGTCAGAACTGTGACTGATAGTGATTTTATTATATTTATCAATGCACATTCAAATAAAAATCTCCTTCTATTTCGCTTTATCTCTAAAACGGCTGGGTCTATTTGGAAAAAATAATAGATATTTTAACGATTTTGCCTCGTGGTCTCGCGGTACAAGTATGTGCCGTGCGATCTAGAGGTCCTGGGTTCGATTCCCGGGTCGGGCAGAGTGTTATTGGGTTTTTCTATTAGGAAATTCTTGGTAACAGCACGGAGTCTGGGTATGTGCTCGAAAAACGGCAATAGGCTCGCCCCCTATTACGTGGGACTGATACATACCTGGCGAAATGTGGGTGCAGAAATGCACCTCTGCCTACCCCTTCGGGGATTATAGGTGTGAGGTTATGTATGTATGTATATTTTAACGATTAACTTAGACTAGGAACCTACTAATACTCTTTAGAACAAGAATTAAACAAATACGCCAAAACTAAATTCAAAGCGGGAGAAGTCGTGGGCAACTTGCCTATTTTCACTTCTGATATATACCGACCTAGACTATTCCATTTACAATATTTCGTGCCTAATAAGTGAAGTTGATGCTAACACTGTTTCCTACTTACGTGGAAACATTCGGGGGTATTAGAGGCCTAATCGATAAAGGTATATAATTGGGTGACATTTAAGCCGAGGCGACGCTCAGTCACCTAAATAGATTATTTAGTAGGTACGTAGATTTTTTAAAACGAAGGTCTTTTGATAATGTTTCTTAAGGTTATTCAAATACTGCCCTGTGGATTGGGGGCGTTAGAATACCGCCAAGGCATCCCATGCCTGTCGTAAGAGGCGACTAACAGGGGCCCAGGGGTAGCTAGGCGTACTGCGGGGCCGGTGCGCCATGACGAAAAGCAACCCCAAGATGTGCGGCAGAGAGCGTGGCCTCCTGACTGTCGTGGACGTTCACAATAAGTGAGCGTCCAAAATAGGGTTAGTGGAGGGCATCTCAAGCCCTCCCAATTTTGAGGAGTCCATGATTGGACAATGCGCCGGGCGGCAGCGGAAATTAATGCACGGATCCTCGCCCTGCGATGCCATAGTACCGCCCCAAATGCGCGCGACGGCCACCGAGAGGTTTTAGTCGGTATGCTGGCGTAGGATTTTGGTTAGGGACCCAACTCAGGTAAACGGACAATTGTTCCGCGCGCCGAGTTGGAAGGCCAGAGACCCCGACATACCCCTTTCGACCTCCCCCGAGGTACCGAAAGGGGAGCTTAATGCGCTTTCCTCTCGTTTAAAAAAAAAAAGGTTATTCAACTACACATCCACCACTACAGCTCCTATACATCAGGATAATATATCAGAAATGACACCAAATTGTCAGTCTCTATGGGATTTAAAAATGTCTTTTACCTTTACATACACAAACTCTCATGCTTGTATCTCCGTAGGAAGCATCGTGAACATCATCAGCGCATATACGTCCCACTGCTGGGCATGGGTCTTCTCTACAACTGACATAGTTCAGGCCTTAGTCCGCAAAAGTCTTAGGTATATTTCTATATCGTCGTACCTCACTTTAAACTCTTCTGGAATGCAGTCTTTAAGGCGTGCTGAACTATACTAAATCTAAACAGTTTGCCTGGTTGGTTGAATGCGCTAATCAAAGGAACTGAAATTATTTTTTTTGTCTTAAATAGTCCATTTATCGAAGAGGGTTGTAGGCTATACATCACCACGCTTCGACTAATAGGAGCGGAGCATTGAAAAAATGACTAAAAAGGGAAAAATATATGTATATACGCTTTAAAGTTTGGTTAGGTGCTGCGAACAGTGAAAAATGTAGATGAAATATTTCAGTTATAGTATAATAATAAAGAAAATCAAAATAATAAATTCTGGAAAGAATGAAAAAACGGAAGCAACATTCCTTAACGAATACTTGATCTTTACGCTTCGTTGTAGAAAATGCTAAGAATTCCAAAGGATTGTGTACAAAGAAATATTTTCTTGTTCAAGAGTACATGCTTACCGTAGAAAAACTGCATTAAGTTATCTTTTCTTTATCATCATCCCATATACGTCCCACTGCTGGGCACGGGCCTCCCCTACAACTGAGAGGGTTTAGGCCTTAGTACACCACGCTGGCCTAGTGCGGGTTGGCGGACTACACACCTAAGAAATTCTTAAGAACTTTTTTTAGGTGTGCAGGTTTCATCACGATGTTTTCCTTCACCGTTAAAGCAAGTGATAATATCTTTATCGGGAATGCTGCAAATGTTTTCGCTATTTAATTTGTTAAAAAAAAGAGATATAAAAGATGAATAAAATGGTACGTGTTTTTTTATTGCGTAATAAAATAAATACGTAAACACGCTTATGACTATACCATTTCATATATGTCGCCGTGGAAGGTACGGGCTTCCGTATAACTGAGAGGCGTTAGATAATAGATAAAATAATACCTATAATACCATATGATACCTCACTGCAATGCACCTCTGCCTACGCCTTAGGAGAATACATTGAAGTTATGTTTATATTGTATATGTATGGTATTATATTATTATATATTATTCCATCTATTACCTAAAACCTGAATACGGGTGTGAGGCAGTGGCGGTACTTCCATAGAAGCCAAAAGCGTTACACAATTTAATTTGTAATGTCTAGTTTATAATTGTTTATTGTGGGATCAGAATAATCCCATTTATATGTCAAATTGCTTTTGTTAAATAAATATTTAAAGTTTAAAGATCATTATTAATAATTTTGTAAGGCAAACTGGGCTTTTGGGCTTCTATGGAAGTACCGCCACTGGTGTGAGGGTATGTATGTATGTAAATTTGTAACACTGTTGTGAGCGTACGTAGTTGAACCGAGTATTGCGCATTTAGCAACACGAGCGCAGATAGCTTATCATGTGAGCGAACATCAATCATGCGGAGTACATCTCTTTGTTCGTTGCTGTAGCTGATTTATTGAGTTTAGAATACTAGAATATGGAATACCTACTGACATTACGTAGACAAGTATTTGCTCAAATATGGCTAACTATTTTCACTTAACGCTGACTTTGTGACTTAATGCTGCTACCGAGAATTTTCTAACGAAATATCCCTAATTGACTTCGAACCTGGGAATCTCATGCAGGATTTCTGATCGCACGCCGATTATGCCGCGGGATCAACTAGGCAGTCTTCAGTATCATCCTTTAACAAGGGTCTCCGACACTTGTCGAAAGCGCTTAAGAATTCTTGTTCGTAACATTTTCCACGAATGAAATTAGTCTATATCGGTATGATCTCTTGGTAAATCTTATTTATGAATAATTATTTTATTTTATAATTATCTAATTATATATTGTGTTAATCTTAACACTTGCCACTTTAACGCATTTTTGTTTAAAGTCTTTTATTTTTAATTGTTAGTTGGTTTCCTAAGATGACAAGCTCTGCCTAATTTGTGACCCCCTGGCAAATAATTACGATAAGAACAAATGTTATGTACAGTTTTAAGCTATTTTAACATAAATATTTAATAGGAATGGTGAAAAATGATGTATTATTTATTATTATTTATAATGCAATTGTTTTAATTAACGTAACCGCTTTGGGAACTGTATGCATTTAATTTAAAAACAGGAAATAACTACCCGACTCTGGATTTTAAAAGTTCACTCCGCTCGTATCCAAAACAATGTAGACTTGTTCACCGCGACGTGTTCTTGTATTTAAATTTATTTAATAATTTATGATGTTTTCGCACAACAAAGATAAGGCGTTACTTAATGCATAAAATGTTCGCGTATTGAATATATAAACAAATAAGAGATATAATTTGTCCTTGAACTGGACGATCTAATGTCAACCGCATACAGTATAAGTTTGGTCGATTGTTTTAGTAGATATTTGTAATTTGTACGAGTATGTAAGTCAACAAACATGTGATCTGAGGTTTTCTTTTTTACTTTCTGAGGGCTGTATACTATTTTTCACCTCGACGGAGGCGGAAAGCGGCAACTTCGTTTAGCGCAGAGGGACGAAAGTTGACGCTTTCCGTCCGGAGGAGGTGTGAAATAGATATTTTTCGGATACAATATATGTAAAACTGCTTTTGTTTCATAAGTCTAGGCATGTTTTATACCGGCACACAAAAGAGATATTAACTCATCTTATGGTAACCACGGTGCTGTCCAAGCAGAAGAATAACATCTTAAGAGACTGCCATCTCTATATCGACACATTCACGCTATTTCATCATCGTCATATTATCAGCCCGTATATGTTCCAAGCAGTGATGGCCTCGAGGTTTAGGCGCGCGGTCGAGAATTTCGGCGGTCGCGTGTTTAAGCCCCAGGCCCACATCTCTGACTTTTAGAAGTTATGTGTGTTCACAATGAATTGTCACGTACTTTACAGTGAAAGAAAATATCGAGAGGAAATCTGCACACCTAAAAGTAGTTAGGAATTACTTAGGTCTGTAGTTCGTCCCCGCACTAGGCCAGCCTGGTGGACTAAGGCCTAAAACCCTCTCAGTTGTAGAGGAGGCCCGTGCGCAGCAGTAGGACGTATATGGGTGGAAGGTGATGATGAAAATAATGAGAAATTTAGTCAAATTAATATAAGTTGATGTTATAAACCAGTGGCGGTACTACCATAGAAGCCCAAAAGCGTTAAACGTTAATTGTGTAACGTCTAGTTTATATTTGCTTATTGTGGCATCTTTATTTAACAAATTGCTTTTGTTAAATAGAGATTTAAAGTTTAAAAATTATTATTTGGAATTGTGAAAAGCAAACTGGGCTTTTGGGCTTCTATGGAAGTACCGCCTCTGATATAAACAAGTATTAAAATAATCCGAACTGATATAGAATGATTGATAAACCACAACTCTTACTGCGATACGCTATTGCAAATATAAAAATGTTTTGTGTCAACCTATCATGTTTTGTATCTTATCGCGGCACACAAAATCAAATCTTATGAATTTCGACACTTCAAATCTATATCTTTGTGGCAAAAAAATATATAGAGTTAAAATATATCACGCTATGTCGTCACGTGTTGTTTAGACTTTAGAGTATTGTTATATACATGTGTATGTAAAATTAGAATATTATATATAAGTGTGTGTGTATAATGGCGATTCTGCAATCTTTACAGTTGACGAATCAAGTGGAGAAATTGGCGCAAGTGAGCCGTGACCTCAGGCGGAAGCACAAGCAGCTACAGAACCAGGTTAGTGCCCTTGATGGCTTAGTTGGTCACCGAAATAATAATAATAAATACACCCAACAGTCACATACATAGTTCTGACCCCACACTAGGATACAAGTCCTGTGTCGTGGGTATCAGAGACTACGTGAGACTTTTCGGTCTCACAAACACCCAGACCCGAAACAAATATTTGTGAATCACAAATACATTTGTCTCGGTGCGGAAATTGAACCCGCGGCCTCTCGTTTCGCAAGCTGGTGTCTAGCCAACTGCGTTACGGGGCTGTCAATATGATAGTGTAGAGTTCTAATCCGAGGCACGCTAGAGTTCTTTTTTCCTTTTTATTTTGTTCTTTTTTGTGTTTATGAGGGTTAGACAGAAGGGTGTTCCTACGCCTACGTATTGCCTACTGTTTTTTAAGTTCCATGTTACAAAGATCAAGCCTATTGTCGTATATCTGGCACATGTCCAAAATCCATGCTGTTATTGAGAATTTCCTATTAAAAGAAAAACTATTACAAAAGCTATACTCAGTTAAAGTACTTGATAATTTATTTTTAATATGTACATAATATGAATACATGTACATTCGGAAAGTAAGTAGTATTTGCCTTGGATTTGAACCCATGACTACTAATTAGTTTCTCAACTAATCGCGAGCCTGATATCAAGTAAGGCTTCAAACCACTAAATAAAAATTTGCAAATTTTCACTGATTTTCATAATATGACCGATAAGCCATTTCACTATTGAAAGTTGCTAAGCTAACATTAACTGTATCGCGTACACGTAAGGTATATTTTAGATTGCAACTTAGATTTCGCAGTATTGAAGCTAGTTTTCGTATTCATTTCAGATGCGCTTGATATGCGAAGAGAGGTCCGAGCTTACGGCCATCGTTCAATCCCAGCAGAGGGATATAACCACGCTACAGCAGGCCGACGCACAAAGCAAGGTATGGATACTAACGAACAGCGCCTCTGCCGGCAATATGTGGAACTATTGGAGGACATATATCAGTACAGAGACACTGATCTACTGAAATATGTATTAAATATGTTAATTTTGTTTAATAATAACGGTCCGGTAGTATTTTTGTAAAAATAAAATAAACACTTCATGACCTTGTCCGACAGTCGATACAACTCATAAATAATTTAAGTTTGCGCAACCGTTCTTGCTTCATTAATATAATATTAATATTAACATCTTCCAAGCCGGCTGGTCACCGTGGAAGAACATGACCACAACCCTTCAAAGTTAACACCAAAAGATCATGAAAAAGATCATGAAAAAATAACAAAAAGAAGAAGAAAAAACGAGCTTTATATATTAACTTACAATGTTAGAACACTGTTATCATATGAACGAATAATAGAACTAGAAAAAGCATTATCACACATAAAATACGACATAATAGGTTTATCAGAAGTGCGGCGCATCGGAAATAATATAGAAGAATACAAAGAATTTATTCTCTGTAGTACAGGTCAAACACAGGGCAAACATGGAGTTGGCTTCATAGTACAAAAATATCTAAAACAAAATATAGAAAGTTACCATGGTCTCTCTGAACGTGTTGCTCTACTTAATCTGGCAATACCAGGAAAGAAATTTACCATTATCCAAGTATACGCCCCAACAGAAGCAGCAGATGAAGAAGAAGTGAACAGATTCTACGATACAGTCTATGAGGCAATACAAAAAGCATACGAAGATTTTATCCTGATGGGGGATTTTAACGCGAAAATTGGCAAACCAGAAAAGGACGAATACTTAGTAATGAAACAGTATGGATATGGAACAAGAAACGCACGAGGTCAAAGACTTATTGACTTTGCCATGGAGAACAAGCTAGCAATCATCAACACCTTTTACAAGAAAAAAGAGAAAAGAAAATGGACATGGCAATCACCGAATGGCCAATATAAAAATGAAATAGATTTCATACTGTCCAACAACCCTCAATCATTTCAGGACATAGAAACACTAAGCATAAACTTTACATCAGATCATCAGATCACAGACCACTCAGAGTCAAGATATCACTTAATAAACCAGTGAAAACAAGAACCAAGTTTGTAAATAAGCAAAATAGTACACTTAAAAGAGAGGAAGAAATAAAAATATTTAAGGAAAATTTAAAAACTCAAATATCTCTAATCGACGATGAACAAATAGTAACATCGCAAGACTTTTATGACAAAATAGTAACTTACATCACAGACAGCTTACAAGTCGCACGAAATTCACATTTAACAAAAAAAAGGGTACTCACAGAAAATACAGAAAAACTTCTAAAACAAACACAAGAGCTACAAAGGACCAAAAATAAAACACGATCAATGAAAAACCAATTAAAAGCATTATACAAACTGACAAGCAAATATATTAAAAAAGATTATAAAAACCATAGAATAAATACTCTTCAAAAACATGTAGAACAAAGCGGAAGTTTGAAAAAGGGATACAAAGAATTACGGACAAATAAAACATGGATTGAAAGCTTGAAAGAGATAGGAGGTAGAGATACTGCTTATAACCGAAAAGATATAATTAACATCGCTACGAACTTTTATAAAAAATTATATAGCGCGCCAGATTTAAACAGAGATCCCAACAATACCGAAAATGTTTATAACGATACGGAAACGTCACAATCCCATTTAGAACCTATAGATTATAAAGAAGTTATAGAGACAATAAAATGACTAAAACCTGAGAAAAGCCCAGGATCAGATAACATCACTAACGACGCCTTAAAATTCGCCTGCTTTATACTAGCTGCCCCACTAACAAAATTATTTAATTTGATACTTGAAACTGGTATCACTCCATCACAATGGTCTGAATCAGACATTATATTACTATATAAAAAAGGGGATCCAAGAGACATAGGCAACTACCGACCAATAAGTCTTTTACCAAGTATATATAAAGCTTTCTCTTCAATAATCAATAAAAGAATCAGCGCAACATTGGAGAGTAATCAGCCTATCGAACAAGCAGGATTTAGAAAAAATTACTCTACCATAGACCATATTCACACATTAGAACTCATAATTGAAAAATATCAAGAACAACAGAGGCCGCTTTATATTATATTTATTGATTATCAAAAAGCGTTTGATACAATTTTTCATGAAAGTATATGGGCCAGTTTAAAAGCTCAGAACCTAGAGAAAAAATACATAAACATACTCAAATACCTTTATGCTAACTGCTCAAGTAGAGTAAAATTGGAAACAACGGGTCCTAGGTTTCCAGTCAGGAGAGGAGTCAGACAAGGAGACCCCATATCGCCAAAAATTTTTATAGCGGTATTAGAATCCATCATAAGCAAAGTAGAGTGGAAGAACTGTGGCTTATACATCCAGGGCAGATATCTAAGTCACTTACGATTTGCGGACGACTTGGTTTTACTATCAGAATCGAGTCTACAATTACAGTATATGGTAGACACTCTACATATAGCGAGTAGACAAGTAGGTTTAGAAATGAACATCTCAAAGACCAAAGTCATGACTAACTTCAAAAAATCTAAAAAAAAATTCAAGATGACCAATTAGATTATGTGGATCAATATATATACTTGGGTAAACAAATCGGATTCAACAGAGACTGTAATGTACTAGAAGTGGAGAGAAGAGTTAAGCATACTTGGAACAAGTATTGGAGTTGCAAGGAAATATTTAAAAGTGAAATGCCTATCAAAGTAAAGAAAACAGTTATGGACTCTTGTCTCATTCCTTGTCTGACATACGCATGTCAAACATGGAAATTTACCAACAAAATAAAAAATAAAATAATCACATGTCAACGAGGAATGGAACGTAGCATGTTAAATATCAAGAGAGTACAGAAAATAAAACACACCAATATAAGGTCTAAAACAAAAGCAATAGATGCACTCAGCTACAGCCAAAAATTGAAATGGAAATGGGCCGGCCACATAATGCGTCTTAAAGATCACAGATAGACAAACACAGTTACATTATGGAAGGGCCCATTAGGCAAGCGAAGTAGAGGTAGGCCATACGCAAGATGGGACGATGACATAAAAAAGATAGCTGGCCCACAATGGCAACAAGTAGCCCAAGATCGTGAAAAATGGAAGGCTTTGGAGGAGGCCTTTACCTGATAGGGGGGTTCCAGTAGATAAATAAAAAATAAACTACTATTACATAGATACTAAAATACATTGTTAAAATAAATAGGATTAAGTACATATATTTAAAAATAATTTAGATTACATAGAAACTAAGGTCACTACTTTACTTTTCTTTTTAAATTTTAATTTGTTTTCCTCATATTGTTAGCTAGATATTAAGATAGATATAAGTTATATTGTACTATAGTCTACTGGAAATAAAAGGCTTTTTTATATTTATTTATTTTATTAATATTGACACTTTTTCTGGACTCCATTACACTTACCATCAGGTGCAATGGGGTCACTTTGCCGTGCCAGTATAAAAAAAAAAAAAAGTATATGAACATTTTTTGCGCTCTTTTCGGTATGTTTATTAAAAACGCGTTTTTTTTGTTTGACACCTATAGCTGACGTAATAATCCGTTGGTAATTTAAGAAAACGTAATAAAGTTGGTAATAATGCCGAGTATAATATCCAACCCTGGACTCCATTACATACCGTTCACTAAGGTTGCAGGGCGAATGAGCTTGTTTAGTCAAGAAATTGTTATATGTGAAAATTGCATCAACCATAAAGGAAGGTTTATATTTTTATTTTTGAAAGTAGCTCCTGTGATAGATAAGTTGAAAGGAAACCGTCTGTCATGGTATGGGCATGTTATGAGAAAGGATGAATCATATGTAGGTAAAAAGGTGATGAATATGAAAGTTGAAGGATGGGCGAGCAGAGGAAGGCCAAAGAAAAGCTGGATGTAGTGCGTGACTGAAGATATGAAAGAAAAAGGGGTGAATGAAGACATAACGGCTGATAGGGATGTTTGGAAGGATAAAACATACTGCGCCGACCCCAAATGAAATTGGGAGCAGGGCAAGGCAATGATGATAGAGTAGGTTTATACTCAACAGTAGAACGTATATCGATTTTAATGGATCATCTCACAACTCATACAACAACTCATGTAAATCAGGATCGGCTATAGCTCTGCGTGTCCTTTATAGTCTTTAACCAGGAAATGAATCAAAATGGCTAGGAAAAATTGGAATTATATAGATATCTACTTCCGTCATCCTTAAATGCAGAAAATGAGGGAAGTTATTGTGAATTCACACATAACTTTGAAAAGTCAGAGGTGGTTGCTTCGGGTTATATTCTCGATAGCGCGCCTTAACCTCGAGGCCATCACTACTTACAGAGATACATATACTAGATTTTAGACAACTTTTAACTCATGGTCAAGTGATAGTACTTAGTCCAAATGTAGGGTCGAATGACTACACAAATATTGCGATTGACACTCATCATCCTTATGTCGGACAGTTCATAATTGAATGTTCAAAATCTGAGTCCATAACGCGACATACTGAGTTAAATAGGCCATCACTACTTTCACAGCTGATTTAGTCAGTCGAAACTGTATTGTCTGTAGAAGTGCGCATCATGCGGCGCGGCGACGCCCGAGGCGCTGGACGACGAGGACCAGTCGTCGCGGCCCACGTTCAGCGTGCGCGAGCTGCGCGCCATCCTGCACGAGCGCAACGAGCTCAAGCTCAAGCTCAACCGCGCCGAGGAACAGCTGCAAGCGCTGCAAGCCGAGCCGCACCCAGACAGGTACACTGCTACACTCTTCATTCAGACCCCTCCATCACTCATGATGTCATCTATACTTATACAGGGCGTATTCAGACCGTGATCGGAAATTAAGGCAGGTAATAGCTGCGGTGATTACAAACCCATTGGCGTTAAAAAATCCCGACAAAATATAAAAAAAAATACGTTTGTCTAACAACCACATTTTATACCTATGATTAATTAACTTAAAAAAAAAAAATTTGTCGGAATTTTCTAACCTAAGCCATTACCTGCCTTAGTTTCCGATCATGGTCTGAATACATCCTGTATTTAGTACCTGGGTCGAATATGGCCACCTTAAGGTTTGTTGTCCATTTTTAATATCAATAAAGCTAAAACGAACAAGTTTTAGCATTCATTCATAAAAAGTGGCTATTTATCTTTGCAACAAAGGTAAAAAATACATATATTATGTGTATGTAAAATTATAATATTATTATATATCAGTGTGTGTGTATAATGGCGTGTAATAATAATTAAATGATTATTACAGCAGCTCGGATACGTCGCCATCAGTGAGTACAAAGGCGGTTGAGGAGGACGAGCCGCCGGTGCAGGGCCCTCTGCCGGCCGAACCAGACGACGCGCCGTGGAAACGCAACAGCGGAATCAGGAAGTTGTAAGTCATTCACTCATTCGCTCTGATTGAATGTTTTCTCGCATGTTCTCATTCTTTGAACGATCGACTGAATAATTGAACGAGTGAATGAATGAATGAATGAACGAGATATCTTTGTATATAAAATGTTTTCCTTTTATGCACTGTATTGAATTAATCATTTGAGTATAATATTGGTTATCTGGGATTGTATAAATATGCCTCTTGGTGATCGGTGTATGATAAATTGCACACAATTGCACGGATATTGCATTTCTGGATGGTTAATTGGTAAGTCACTATAAATTCGGGTCAATTTAATTCCAAGTTTTTTTTTGTATTTAAACAATTCGGTTCGGGATTTTCAATTTGTTAACCTCACGAGAAACTAATACATTTGTCATTGTCTATTCCTAACAAAAAGACACGATACAAATTGACAATTCTTCGGTGTTGTCACACACTATACAGCTTTTATTTGGTTCTGGTACATTTTTCTTTTTTTTGTTTTTATTTTTAATTTTACTTTTACGGGCCTTAGACGCATGACGTAACATGTTTTAATCTAGGTACACACTGAGTAACTGATTGGTTGGCTATGTAACGATATGTTATTATTTTTTTCAAAATTGTTTTGTATTTTTAGGTGTGTGTATTAATGTAATGAATGGAAAATGAGACCAGGGCCGAAAGAGATCACGCACACACGGACCCGTCGCCTCACGGCACGAAGGCACGGTATTGCATGGAATATGTGATACACAATTTATTACGCTTTTTTTTATTACGCTTCACCCGTCCTGATCCTTTTGACCACTATATTTTTTTGGTTTCTTTCTTCAATTTGTCGCATAAATATTTTATTTTGACAGCAATTTTATTATTTGTCATTGAAAATCACCGGTGAAAAGCCACATCAAAAAAGATCATCATTAAAAAGAAAAAAAAGATTACTATGGTTGACAATGATAATATTTGTTTCTACCTAAACTGAAAATTAACTAAATCAAAGTTACTATACGTATTGGTTTTTGTGCCCTTATATATGTATTATGTTTTAAAGCACATTTGTTCCAACATCCCAACACGATTTTTGTTTTTTTATTTTTTGCCTTTTCACAAACATTATTTCTGATATGAAAAATAGTATGGAAAAGGTAATGTATACTTACTATGGCCTATTTGAAGAATTTCTTACTATTGAACAAATCATTACACAAATTAAGAATAAAAAAGCTATCTTAAAATTTTGTGGAGTAACATAAAAGACAATCTGGTCCACAAAAGACGAAAAAATAATTTTGTACTTCACATAAAAGAAAAGCAGTTAAAAAAAACTTATTCATCGAGTGAAAAATTACAGAAAGTTGTAGATTTTTTTTAAATAAAATAAAATAAAAAAATTGTGGAGTATTATAAAAATACAATCTGGTCCACAAAAGAAGAAAAATAATTTTCTACTTCACGTAGAATAAAAGCAGCTAAAAAAACATATTCATTGAGAGAAAAATTGCAGAAAACTGCTATTTTTTTTAAATAAAATTTCACCCCCAAATCACCCACATCGCACATTGATCCCATTCACCCGGCCCGAGACTTGCACTGTTATGTTGGCCACCCCGTTGCCGAGTGAGTAGTACATGTTGCGGTGCCGCGACAGGTTCCGGCTGGCGCTGACGTCGCGCGACGCGTCCCGACGCTCGCCACCGCCGCGGATCTCTTTCGGCCCTTGGTACTGATACGGAGGACGCAGGTATACAAAGCGCTCGGTACGTACGGTTACGAATGATATTGTTGAATGATATTCGAAAATATGGGTGGTCATTCAAAAATTGGGTGATTTATGGATGGTTCTGACATTGGAGTGATTTTTGGATGGTTCTAAATTGGGGGTGATTTTTGGATGATTATGACTTTCAGGTGGTTTTTGGATGATTCAAAATTTGGGGTGATTTTAAGACCGTTTTGATTTTAGTGTACCTTTTAAAAAATCTGATTTTTGTAAGGATTATTGTAAAAAAACTGTTTTAATGTAGTATGTATGTTATATGTCGATGTATGTAATATACCATTGTTATTACTGAAATAATGATAGTGGCCTGAATGAATGTGCCTATCTCACTAGTAAGTAATATTTAAAATTTTTCGAAACGGTCATTGTATTGTAAATAGTATTGGATGGCTAACCTAATCTGATGCTATATCCTGTTCTTATTTACATGGGTTCTACGGATCATTGATCGATTCATATTTATTTTATTTATTTCGCCTGCCGTTCTAATCTTACAAACCCATTAACATTTTTTTCATGATCAATATCTAAAGTAACTCACGCGGATTTTTCATGTACTAACATACGATGTTAAATAATGAACGTAGTCGAATGATGTGTCCGTTTGCTCCGCAGTTTTCGCAAGCTCTTTGCTGAGTCTGATATCTCCGTGGGCTCGTTCCAACGACGCTCGCTGTCGACGCTCGGTGGTAAGGTATGCGCGCCCAGTGGCGCCGCCGCCGCCGCCGGCCCGTAGACACTCCGACCCGCAGGCGCGCCCCGACCACAGCCCCGCTAAATCTGCCGCTCGACGCTATTCAGAGATCAACAACACGAAATCCAAGTTGGACCTCAGGCAAGAGCTCCAGAACTTGAACCTGGACAACCGGGAGGTCGACAAATGGCTGGGCCACAAGTTCGAGGAGAAGGAGGAGATGTACGAAGGTATGTTCGACCATGATGTGCCGTTGCAGAGGTCGCTGTCGCTCGACGGAGGTATCGATATTTTCAATTACCTTCAGACCATAGGGTCCGACGGGTCCGGAAGCAGCATAGGCTCCGCCTGGACCGTCCACTCCGAAGAGCGATTCAACTTCACCATCGAGCACTACAGGAGTTTGGAGGATATCCCCGCTTCTCAGATCAAAGTGAAAAGTAGGCGCGCATCCTCGGAGGTCGATAACGCGGCGGCCGGCAAGATTTTAGCGCTGTCGGTGTTGAAGGAAAGCTACAAAGGCGTGGATGAGGGCGGTACGCAAATAAAGAAACTGCAAAGATGCTACACGGTGTCCGGCACGTTTGAAACTTTTAAGGAGGCTATGAAGAACTCCGGAGACAATATACCTGATCAGGTGCAGCTAGGGAGAGTTTCGAGTAGCTCCAAGGTCGATAGCGGCGCCACGGTGTTCCAACAAAAGAGTCTCCGCAGGAGTTTTTCATTGAGGGACGCAGCTGATAATTTTGGGGTGCAAAACTACTATGTACATGATGATGATGATAAAGACTACCTCGAAATTAGAGTGCCGTCCTACAGGAACATATCGATTGATACAAAAGAAAAGGATGTGGAACAAACGAGCCCGCGACAGAGAAGGTTAGGCGTGTTCGACCCCACGTTCCAAGGGATCAAGAGAGAATCCAATTTGAGGAAAGAAGTGATGATAAAAAATATATGCAAGAGCTGTGAGAATGTATCGATGCATAAAAGAATGGTGTCGCGTAGCGGTCCATCTAGTAAAGTCGATTTGACTTCTGTTGGGACTCAATCGAGTAACGTATCTATAAGGAATACATCTTTGTGTATAAGGCGAACTTTTTCGTTCGGCGGGCCAGGTGTGAGGGATAGGGTTGTGCCTACTATCGTCATATCGGATGTCGATACTCCTTTATGCAGCGATGTTGCCAAAAGAGGAAACTTAAATACCACGAACACTTCCAATACGGTAGAGATAAGTAGAATTTGTGATTGTCAGATTTGTATGGATGTAGGTGATAAGAGATGTTTTGTGCGTAGAGTGTTCGCTAAGTTGTTCGTCAAAATAATTTCGTGTAGGGATTACAGTAGGAAATTGACGTACTGGGATGAGAATAACAATTTGAATGAAAACGAAATGTACAAGTGTATTATGAATATATTGAAGTTAATGCTTGGTCTGTGGTTGAGGCATTTAGATCACAATTAGATATGCACGACTTTTTCGATAGGTTAGTTTTTGTAGGTAAATTAGTCGATATGTGGTTGGAGCAGATTCGGAGAATAATATCAGACGCAAGTGCAGAACTTTTGTATTCAATTTTTTAGTAAATTTATGAGTGCTATTTACTTTGACGGTCACTTTTTTGTATTTTGGTGTAACGTGGTGCACCTATATTTTTTATTCCATAATATGACACCGTGGGTGATTTCGGGCATTCATTCATTTCACTCGTTTATAAGTAGGTGTTTAGTGACTTGTTTATTTGGAAGAATCGGGGTGAAATCTGGTGCATATATTATGGAATAAAACATTAAATATTTGAGTACATGTAGGTGTGATTCGGTGTTTTGTGTGCTACTTTATGTCAATACTTGCAAAATTTCTCTTTATGTCAATTTCCTAATTTTGCAACTGAATGTGGTGTTTCGTTATTAACATCACGAATTTTACAAATGGAAAACTTTAAAATAAAACTAAAAGTGTAAATATCGATTTTATTCTGCAAATATAATTTTATCTAATGACATATAAAAAAAATATGTTTTTTTCTGTTATTCCTGTTTAAAATTCCGCTGTTTGATCAATTCATTGTATTATTTATTTAGAATTCTTGGTCTCGAAGTTCTTTTTAAAAAGTGAGTGCCATTTTTGTATCTTCCAATAGAAGAACATATCCTTTATTGGTCTCGATTAATATAAAAATAATTACACAATTCACTTTTCAATACACTTGTGGCCAAAATAAATTTGTATTTTTTTAAGGCCTAAATTATTTTATCACACTGACATTAATATTTGAAGCTTTATTATACATTTAAAAAGTATTTGAGTTACCAAATACATAGCCTAAACTTCTAACACTATTTATATCAAATTATTGCACTTCGACAATAAAGATGCGATTGAAAATTACACATTGACTAAATCGAGTAATGTTATTTGAATGGTCAACGATAGTATGTGAAATAAGATATATAAGATAATTCCTTAAATATATCACTTAGGTAATGTTGTTGATGTTTTTCCGTTTTTACCACTTCGAAGGGACATTATCACTACGAGCAACCCAGTGATTTTAAGTGTTGCCACTTAAAAAATACTCGTAGTATATCAAACCATTCTATGGTAGATAAAACTCAAAAGGACTGGTATAATGTTTTGGTAATACCAAGTGCCTAAAGAAAACACAAAAAAACACTGTTAAAATTATTTTCTAGTATTGTTAATGGCTATTTATATTATTATAAAGCATACACCGCGCGAACCGTTTATTAGTTCGCGCGTCTAGTTATAGGTGTCGCTTCATTCCGAATATCGTTTAGTAGGTATTATCATTATTATTATTTCTAGTCACAGTGTTACTGGGTACTAGAGTTAGGAGTTTGAAAATGTCGAATTTGTTGGCGAAATTGTTGAATGAAATTTTTGCTTTAATTTTTTTGACAATTTCGACTACCCATCCCAGGTTAATGTTGGAAATATTCTTTATAATTTATTTGTGGGTTTCTGGGAACACTAGCACATGATTCTTGCATTTTGTTTAATTTCTACGACCGCATCGTTATTCCACTTAGTTAAATAATGTAAAGACGATTGGTATTCTATTGTAATTATTTATAAATTGACTGTGTTATGATAATTATATGTTTATATTATGTGATTATGTGTTTTTTATTTTGCATATCAACGCCTCCACAATTCCCGATCGTTCGCCAAATATTCCATCGAGTCTGGCTGTATGGAAAAGATCGCTTTAAACAATAAGTCTTTAATAAATACACCCAACAGTCACATACATAGTTCTGACCCCACACATAAGTCTTGTGTCGTGAATATCAGAAACTACGAGAGACTTTTCGGTCTCACAAACACCCACAACCAAAACAAATATTCGTGGATTCCAAAATATTTGTCTCGATGCGGAGATCGAACCCGCGGCTTCTCATTTCTTGACTAGCCAATTGCGCCACGGAGCCGTATTCTCTTTAAAATGTGAATAACAAAGTTTAAGCTATTTAAACAGTGTTTAGTGTGGATATTGAACACACTCCATACATTACGAAACGAATTAAAAAGCACAAAGGAAAATTATCTGCTTCCCAAAGTAGTGGGCAGTTTGATTTTTGCGGTTAGGAGTCTGATTTTACATCGTGACTCGTGTTTTAATAATTAGCCCATATACGTCCCACTGTTGGGCACGGGAATCCTCTACAACTAAGAGGGTTTAGGCCTTAGGCCACCACGCTGGCTTAGTGCGAGTTGGCGGACTACACACCTAAGAAATTCCTAAGAACTCTTAGATGTGCAGGTTTCATCACGATCTTTTCCTTCATCGTTAAAGTACGTGATAATTCATTGAGGATACACACGTAACTTCGAAAAGTCAGAGGTGTGTGCCTGGAGTTTGAATTGAGACCGTTGAGATTCTCCGCGCGCCTAAACCTCGAGGCCATCACGTCTTTTGAGACATAGCTGAGCACAAACTATGGTTTAGTTTTCATCGAGCGCGATCTAAGTAATACTAAGGATGGTATTCGAATCCGGATGCTATCGGCTTTACTCGATTTGTGAAGCTGTTTGCGCTGATGAGCGTTCGAACCGCTGAAGACGAGCGCGAGGTATAAGGTTCGATGCAAGTAACTGCTAGCTCAGGTCAGTCCACATAACACTTATGTTGAAATTAAACTTATAAAAAAACCTTCTATAAGAACTTTATACCCTATTCAAAAAATATTCTTTATTAATTTATTTATATTGAATTGAATAGTAGTGATGGCCTCAAGGTTTGGGCTTATTCACAATGCATCATCACTTATTTTACGGTGAAGGAAAACATCGTGAGGAAACCTGCACACCTAAAAATTCTTAGGGATTTCTTAGGTGTGTAGTCCGCCAACCCGCATTAAGCCAGCGTGGTGGAATAAGGCCTAAGCCCTCTCTGTTGAAGAGGATGCCCGTGCCCAGCAGTGGGAAGTATAAGGGATGATGATGATGAGATTGAATTCGAAGAAAATGTCCAAAGAAAACAGATGAAGATTGCTATTACTGCTATTAATTGCTACTACTACCTACTTATTTATAGGTTGTTACTATCGATCTCTGACCAAAAAACATATTTGAGAACCTATACTCAATTCATCACTTATTATTCGCCCATACACGCCCTACTTCTGGGCACAAGCCTCCTCTGCAACTGAGCGTGTTTAGGCCTTAGACCACCACGCTGGCCTAGTGCGGGTTGCCGGACTACACTTAAGAAATTCCTAAGAATTTTTTATACCCAATTATCACACATGAAATGTGAGTACGAAACATAACCCATTTACGACACATTATAAGGCATGAACAAGTATTTTATCTCCCAAAAACTTTCATAGAAGATTGATTGTTGCGGAAGAGAAATTGGCGCCGCGAGCTAAGAGCAGCTTCAATGGTTAATTAACTTGTAAATATGCACGAAATTAATGGCACGCTGTGTACTCGACATACGAGTGATAGCGTTGCGTAGTGCTGCCAGCCTCAAACTTTTAAAACTACAAAAATAAGGTAAATAATTGCCGCAGTAATAAATGAAACATTAAAAATAATTACCGTTATTTAGTAAAAGTGAGCAAATGAAATTATGTGAATTGAAAATAATAAATTAATCTATAGTAGGTAATATTATAAAGCTGAAGAGTTTGATTGTATGTTTGCTTGAACGAACTAATCTTAGGAACTACTGGTCCGATTTCGAAAATTATTTCACGTTTGGATAGCCCTTTTGTCGATTAAGGCTATATAAGCTATATTTCATCACGTTACAACCAAAAGGAGCGGAACTACAATGAAAAATGTGTTACAATGTTTCGCATACGGAAGTGCGGGCAACTTAGTTTAAAATATAAATTCTTTAAAAAAATTATCAAAATATAAACTAACACTTATGTTTGTGACGATTTAAACTTAGTATGTTCTTTTTTCATAAATACGCTACAAATTTTGAATTCCTGGATAGTCCAAAAACCAGAACATCTTGAGAAAACAGGGCAGTTGGCAACTCAAGCTTCGTATAACTTAATTAATTGCTCGTTACTAATCATATGCGATAAACTCGTATGATTGACGAAGCAGGAAGACAGAGAACAGGTTGTAATTTTTTCTAATGATTTCGTTTGCGCGGCGTTTGAAGCATTTGATGTTTTTACGTTTCAATTGATTTAACAAGGTGCGTCGAATCGATTCAATGATAATATTGGAGAGGCTCGAAGCAACCTTGGCCGTTTTATTTGTAGTATACATTAAATAAATACTAGTATTTAGTATATTATATTATACAAACGCTAGTAATGGTATAGGTTTGACTTGGTATTAACGCGTTTTGCCAATTATTAGGTACCTACTTCTCATGTAATACGAGCGTGTTATTGGGCACATTTCAAGATTCCTAGTTAAGTTTATTATTTTATACAAATATTAATAAAATTTAAATGATGTTTTTTTTTTAAATAAAATTAAAAGTACGGTTTATGGATTGAGAGTGTGGGATGTGTGTGTGATGTAGGAGGTTATGTACATATATTAGTGACACTGACAGATTGAGTCATTCGGTACTGGACGGTTGTAAGGTTCGGAACTTAATACCCTCTATTTTTTTTATTTCTGTTTTTTTTTCTCAGTGAGCTACTTGACACTGGCAGAGTTGCGTTAAGCTATAACGCAAGGGACATTAACAAAAAAAAAAAAATGGTTTGGAACTGAGGATTGTGGAAAAAGTTTGTAATTGCTAAAAGGAATAATACATGAGATTGTGAATCGAAATAAAGAAGTGTTTTCAAGTTCTTGGTCTCATTACTGGAGGATGCATCTTACACTTGCTACTAAGAATTTCCTACTCTAAAAAACAAAAACACTGCCGAATTCGGAAATGTATTTGAAAACATTCAGTCTACAGCCCCACTCTTGTGATAAATTGAAACCAATGACGAAAAATAAAAAGTTTAAAACTTTAAAAAAGGGAAAACTTCAACATTAACGTTGTGCATTTTTGAATATTTTGGAATGGTTAGGGAATAATTTCGTACGAATTGCTTTAGTTATCAGTATAAAAGTACTATCATTTACGTGGTAAAATACAATATTTATTACGTTATCGTACACAAACATGACAACGCGACAACAACGCATGACAAAAACGTCTTACGCTTTTTCGATCAGGTCACGTTATCTGACGCGAGTTCAACATTTTTTACCCACCCCAAAAAAGTACACAGCGCCGCTAAAGAACTTCAAAAATATCTTAAATTGTAACATTATACAAAATTATTTGTTGACCAAATTTGCTTTGCTATCACCATATAAAAAATCAGTTTTAGATTTTAGCATCGTACTTAAGACTACGAGATAAACTAATATTATTTTTAAATCACTTCAAAACTCGTTACAAATCATAATCATAAATATATATTGTCACAACAGTCGTGAAGAAACATGTTATGGTAAATATTAGCTCTAAAGATAAAGGAAACAACATGGCAATAAGTATAAGTCAATAAAGCGGGAAAAGTAAAACATTTGAACTGACTTTCAATTGTTGAACTAAATAAATATTTTCGAGGTGACAACTAAAGTCCATTGGGTTGGGTACACTAGGCAACGAAGTATGTAGTTCCTGTGTAATTCATAACTTGTGTTGATTAGTGTACCGTCACCACAGTTCAAATTATGGCTGGTTATATTGCAGCTTGAATAAGGAGCAAGAAGGAAGTTGTTAAGCTGTCCTAGTACTCAAGGGATATGTCGAAAGCCTCCCTTGCGGAGTTGGTTAGACATCAAATGGTGAATTGAGAGGTTGCGCGTTCGATCGTCGCTCCTATAAATATTTGTGCGATTTACAAATAATTTTCTTGGGTTTTGGTTTGAAAGAGCTAAAAAATCTCTCGTAGTTTCTAATGCCCACTATACAAGACCTGTAGTGTAAGGTCAGAAATATGTTTGTCACTGTTGGGTGTATGTATTTACCCAAAACCCGAAATAAATAGTTTGATTGCTATAATTATAAAATTAATTAAAACATCGTTTTAAATCATCGTTAAAAATTTACCAACAATCATATCACTTGGTTTTAGTTACAAAATTGTCTTACTCGAAATGCCTCAAATGGACAATACACAAAAATAGCTATATAATCATATAATTATACACTATAAGGAAGTAGGTATAAGTAATTGCAGTCTTTGTATCAATATTGTAAACTATCTCTTGATGGGAAAAGAGCAACACTAGAGTTTCTTGCCCGTTCTTCTCTAGTGCTGACTGCCTTCCGAACAGGGTGGTACACCAAATTTTGAAATGACTGAATCTAAGTGATGTATTTGATATTTCATAGATTCAATAAATATTATTTTATTTCATTTCATTTCATCATCTAAATTCTAACCTAAGAGACAATAAGCAGTATCCACACATACCGTACTGTCACACTGGCTTACAGTTGATGCGCTCGCGGCTTTTTTCGAAATAACGGCACATCCACCTGACGTTAAATTGTTCATACGGTGGGGGGTCCGCTGTAGCTTGTAACTCTTAAAACTATTACTTGTACATTTCAAGTCGCTTCAACTTGGTTATGTATTTAATCTACGTTTTTTGAGTTGCAAACACATTTCGTTTATTCTTTAGTTTTTGTGCCCCGATGTTTTACTAAAGTATAATATTCTGTTGTAAAAGTAGCATAAGTATAAAACCAGGGTGTCAACAACCTCCAATCTAATTTAAATTAAATTTGAGCAGTATTGTATCAATTGTATTAAAATAAAAGATTCTTTCAAATTTATAAAAGGATTAATTTATAAATTTATAAAAGGATTGTTTGTCAAGCTATAGTCAATGGCCCTATCACATCAAGAAACTTTATCTTCAGTTGGAAACATTAGGAAGTTAGAATTTGGTCTTCTTCTTGGTCTTCAGTTGGAAACATTAGGAAGTTAGAATTTGTTAAACCAGCATTTTCATTTTTCGTGCCAGTGGCCTATAATTTTCGGAATTGTCAATAAGTTGTGCCACATTACCGGTTTTGGCCTCCATCGCAACCGACCGACATGTCCCAACTTTCTTTGCTTCGTAAAACCGCGGCCCTATTCCGCTGATGGAAGTGAATTTTTATGGTCACGTGTAGCCGTTAATTGATTTTATCTCGTGATAAAATTAACTATTGGACTGTCAACTTTCGTGGTAAGTATTTGGTTGGTTTAAATATATTTTAGCAAACCAGCTTAAGTTACCTTTCAAAAATATTTCGACAGTAGTACCTACCAGTCTTTCAAAAACTTACATATTCACACAAGTGGCGGTACTTCCATAGAAGCCTAAAAGCGATATCCGTTAATTGTGTAATGTCTAGTTTATAATTGTTTATTGTGGGGACGGGATGTTCTTATTTATATAAATGTTAAATTGCTTTTATTCAAAAACATTTAAATATTATTATTCGGAATTTTATAAGGCAAGTTGGGCTTTTGGGCTTCTATGGAAGTACCGCCACTCATGAATCAGTATTCACACCTGTGTCCCCGAAGAGATGGATATGTTTTTGGTCTTTAGCTGTGTTTTAAGCCCGTAATACGAAATAAGGACGAGCTTTTTGACGTTATTCGGGCACATTTCCTAACTTTGAGTTGACACTAGAAATTTCCTTTTTAAAAAATCATGGGACTTGTTACCTGGACTCCTAGATTCCACGGTACATATTTATACTGCGGGGCTAATTACAAAATGAATAAAAAAAAATATCCTAAAGTTCTACCACCGACTTCTTGGTCTAAAATCCTCCCACCTACAAAACCAGAGGGGTATTAATCAATTTAAGTCGTTAGCAAGATATTTCGCACTTAATCTATTGTAATTAACGTGTACAAAACGCGGTTACGTGCAATTAATTTGTAATAAACATTTTTGTGGTTACAATGTTGCCAATCATATTGCTTAATGTGCAATATCTATGAACATGGCTTAACAAATTTATTTAGTATCTTCAAGCAGAAAGCATTAACACGCATTTGCCTCCTATATTGGCACATATACGTCCCACTGGTGAGCACAGGCCTCTAAAATTTAGAGGTTTTATTCCTTCGCCAACTACTCTAGTTTCATCATCATCAGCCCATATACGTCCACTGCTGGGCACGGGCCTCCTCTACAACTGAGAGGGTTTAGACCTTAGTCCACCACGCTGGCCTAGTGCGGGTTGGCGAACTACACACCTAAGAAGTTTTAGGTGTGCAGGTTTCATCACGATGTTTTCCTTCATCGTTAAAGTACGTGATAATTCTTTGTGAATACACATATAACTTCGAAAAGCCAGAGGTGTGTGCCTGGGGTTTGAACCCGCGACCGTCGAGATTCTCGACCACGTGCCTAAACCTCGAGGCCATCACGACTTACTAAAACCACTCTAGTTTAGTGTTGATTATTAGAATTCAGTTTCACAATAGATTCTTTGATAAGAATTCCTAAATATGCAGGTTTCTTCACGGTGTTTATCTTCATTATTAATCTAATAATTATAAAGGATTTTGAAAAATGCCCGGTGAGTCCGGAATTTGAACTCGTGACTTCCTAGATCACGCCTAATTCACTGGACCGATTTTGATGACTTAGTCTACGTTTTCTATAAAAATAATTGAATCTTAGCCTAATCGCTATTAGAGCAATAATGATGTTTTTATATAATACAGTTTACAACAAAAATAAAACACGAATTTTTAGTTATGCTTCTTTAAGAATATAGACAGGCTATGTATACTCAGGTATTTAATGTTTTGTATAAATTAGCATAGTACGGTAAGGTTGAATAACTTGGAGGTCGACGCTGACATATTTATGTCTTGAATAATCTTAACTTACAATTAGACCCTACGTAATCCTATCGTGTTTGCTTTTGTAATATAAAATTTGATATACCTACCTTCATTAGGAAAACATCGTGATGAAACCTGCACACCTAAAAGTTCTTAGGAATTTCTTAGGTGTGTAGTCCGCCAACCCGCACTAGGTCAGCGTGGTGGACTAAGGTCTAAACCCTCTCAGTTGTAGAGGAGTCCCGTGCCCAGCAGTGGGACGTATGTATATGGGTTGATGATGATGATGATACCTTCATTAGAAGTTTGTGTGTTATGGTAGTATTGAAGCGATTTTCAAATTATATTCACGATTTCGTAGTAAAATGTATGGTGGAAGTCTTGTCTTGGCGAACTTTGTGTTTGTGAGTTCAATTTTCATCATCGTCATCATCATCAGCCCATATACATCCCACTGATGGGCACGGGCCTCCTCTACAATTGAGATGGTTTAGGCCTTAGTCCACCACGCTGGCCTAGTGCGGGTTGGCGGACTACACACGTAAGAAATTCCTAAGAACTTTTAGGTGTGCAGGTTTCATCACGATGTTTTCCTTCACCGTTAAAGTACGTGATAATTCTTTGTGAATACACATATAACTTCGAATGCCAGAGGTGTGTGCCTAGGGTTAGAACCTGCGACCGCCAAGATTCTCTACTGCGCGCTTAAACCGATAATTAATAAATAATTATAATTAATAATAGCAAGAATTATGCTTGAGTTTTGATTAATTATAAGGCACTGTTAAGGTGACGGAGAAGAACTGTGACTTTCAAAGGAAAATCCTAGTTACGTTAAAGTTTACCAACTTTTTTCTGGTTCATGAAGCCCCACACTTAAAACTTCAAATATGTTTTTCCACACTCGAGCTTGAAACTCATGACCCTCGCAGGTCAAATTGACCCATCGATTACTTACATCTACCTTCAACGTATTTCTAAGAACTTCAGAACACACCCATGCAAAGTAAATCTTGGTTAATGTAATTTTGTAGTAAAAATAACTTGAAGTTCTTTCGAGGTTGTGCACCTGAACCGGTCACTAGAATTTCAATGAGGATTCTTAGAATATCACTTTATATGTGTATTTCGAATATATTTATTCGTACTTTTATAGGTAGAAAGTTGGCACGAGTTTGAAGGCCTTAAATTAATGCGTTGACCGGTGTGACGAGGTTTGAAATACTTGGGTCTAATGAATATTAGACCTTAAATTCAAAAATACCCCAACATATGTTTCTTAATGTACTCTAAAGATTTAGAATCCCACTTATTATGCGGGAACTTAATATGCTAAGGAAAAATTGGAAGGATTCAAATGAAATTAATTTCTGTATGTATGCAGTTGCCAACAGTCAGTGTCTGTCTTCTCCTTTATTTCAACTACAATAATGGATGAAGAAATAATAATATCCTCATCAACCAACGATAGGGCTAATTAAAATTGATTCTAAAATCCTTAGAAAACTTCCTAGATAGTCCAAGTCTTAAAATTTTAAAATTCCCTGTTGGAATTAACAACCTGTTCTGTTAACCTCACGTTCTTCATCTGTTATTTCATTCTTTTAATTGATTTAATTCCATCAGATATTAACTAAAGTAATTTCAAATTCAAAATTTGCCATTAAAATTACATTTCTTATTGCAATACTACTCGTACTTATTATATTAAAAACCGCAGCGTTTTACAATCCCACAATGACGTAACGTATACTACAGAGCGTTGGATACAATGGTGATTAAGGTAACAGTGTGTTTTTGCGCTCCTCCGTGTTAGGCACATAGCGGCACCGGGCACGCACCACGAATACTCGGATTGTACGTAGAGAGGTTCTGTGGCCGAATATCGAGGCCGCACTACAAGATGTCGGCGTCTGTACCAGGATTTCGATGTCTTGGTACTTTAAGTGGGCTATTTGTTTATTTATTTTTAGAGCTTTTTATAGTCATACATAATTAGTATGTTTCAATACACAAACATAACCTCATGTCTGTTTTCCCGAAATAGGCTGAGGTGCACTTTTGCCAGGTATGTATCAGTCACTCGTAATAGGAGGAGAGCCTATTCCCGTTTTTTGGGCACATTTCCAGACTCAGTGCTGGTGAGAATTTCCTAATGGAAAATCCCAATAACACTTGACCCGACCCGGGAATCGAACCAGAGACTTCTAGATCGCACGGAACATATTCGCGCCTCGGGACCACGCGGCAGTCAAGGTTGTTTCAATAGTGTGACAAAATACTATAAGCTTATTTAAATGTTTTTTCTAAGAAAGATTTTTTTAGCAAATATGTGCTGTTAGGGGTTCTAACAGTATAGCTGAACCTATAACAATAATAACAGCTTTATAACAATAACAATATTATACTTTTTTTCAATGCTTTAGTAGCTAAACACATCCTACACCCCTCACAATGAGTTACGTGGATATTAGCAGTTTTAACGCATATTATGGAAAATGTTCTCAATTGTCTTGCAAGCAATGTGGTGTAGCCTCCCATGCCAGGCCGCTGTAATAGATAAGCCTCATCCTTAAATATGTCGTTGAAGCTCTTGACTATGGAATTAAATCCAGGTAGTTATAAGAATAAGTGTATTAAAACTGTTGAACTTAAAAAATATTTTACGGCCTTGCCAAATTACTTCTTTTTATGTCTGAAGCGGATTCTATCTATATTAAACATCTACCTATACGCCAAAATTCATATAAATCAGAATTAAAAATCATAATTTTAAAGAAGATTCCGTTTTGAATTTTTGAATTTTGAATGCATAATATGTAGAATTCCGTTGATTAATACGATAGCACGCGATGAAACTTCTTAAACATTTGCTTAAATATTCATAGAAAATTATAGATAGGCTGATAAAATTAAAATTGATGAATAAAGTATCAAAACATGCCAGTCCTCCTACACCGTAAAGGTGAGCGCGGCGCGGGCGCAGTGACGTGTCTCTTCTTACTACACTTCCCTTAGTGAACCGCGAGACGTTGCGCACGACGCACGTGTATTACTGTCGCTAATCAGTGTTACATTGGAACAGTGTTAATTGTATAGGCGAATATAGGCAAACTTTTTTTTTAAAGTTTGTGCAAGGACAGTGCAGTTTTACAGCCAGAGTGGATTTTTGATTATAACTCTCAATCTAATCCGGGATTATTGTGTACTGTGAATTAGAAGGTAAGCGATTGTGTTCGTTGGGTGTCGTTCTTTTGCAAGTTATTGAAAGTTCAATTCTAAGTAATATAACCTTTTTCTTAGTGTACACTTTTTAGTTTTAAACTTGTTGGTTTAAGTGTTTAAATAAAGAGACTTTCACTCGAAAAATAAAGGAGTAGCTGTTACAAACCTGTAGAATGGTCACACACGGCACTTGGTTACTAGATTTTTTCGCTTGTCTAAAGTACTGGGCGTCTCCACTTTTTGCTAGGTGTGTTGTTAATTACTCCGTGATGTCTTAAAGAGGAAAATATTTACAAGTGAAGATACAATGTTCCACTAACGTTTTGAAGTGTTTAAAAGCTAATGTAGCAATTGCTACCCCCAGTAGCATAGTTATTTACAATCAGCTTGTAAATCGATAGGTCTTAGGTTTGTTTCCCTTGTTAACTATTTGCAATTTAGATTAATCGATAAGTCCTTGGTAATTTTTAAATATGTAGAAACAAGGCTTGTTTTTTTTTATAAAACAAACTCGTTTTCAACTTTAGTTCCAAGTATTAAAAAAAATTGAAGATATTGTCAAAGAAAACAAATAAAACACTTTTTATATATTACATTTGTGTTGGTTTTTTACCACTACAAAATTATTGAGTTCCACAAAACTACCCTCATAATTGATATTGTTAAAATCAAAGGAATGATACATGGACTTGATATCCGTAGTAGTTTTGTTGATTAAGCTTATTAAACGAGTGGGCGCGGATTCCTTTCCCGCACCGAGAAAGAGTTTAATAACCCGCAGTTTATTCAATGCATCTGAGACAGGAACTTATGAATTTATATCCTTCTTCCTATCATTGTTTGAACTATAAATATTAGAAGTAGAAAACGCGCACTAGGTCAGTGCAGCGTGGTGGACTAAGTCCTAAACCCTGTAAGTTGTAGAAGAGTCCCGTCCCAGCAGTGGGACGTATATGGCCTGATGATGATAAGTATTAGAACAATACATTATTGATGCATGCATATACAAAAGGTTTTCTTACACGCTGAAGTCTAAACGTTTCCTACATCAAGTAGACATTGTACTTGTGGTTAGCGGCTTCACGCTTATAGATGTGTCCTTGTTTTGTTTACTTCACTCTTCTCGGGTATGTATCTAAATAATACGTAAAGTGGGGACTTGAAGCTGTTGACTACATTTATTTAATATCATTTTCTCATTACAAACTTATATGATACTAGCTGACCCGGCAAACTTCGTTTTGCCATATATGTACATTATATCTAGGAAAATTTTTTTTAGTTAGCTACCCATAAAGTAAATTTGTAAAAAAATCATGAGATTCGTACACTGTGACACGAGAATTTTATATATTAGATAAAGCCGGATTTCACTATTTAAATGTGTACGATCGAAAGGTCTCGGGTCGAGGAGTGCTATATGCTTCAATTAGCGTAATCTAATATTCAAATGCTGGAACGGTGAGTCCGACATACCTCCGAGCCTTTTGCTCGGGTATGATCCGTAAAGGGATTTTCTCGTATACGTATATAAAAAAGCAGTGTTATAGGCTTATCCATACATACATACATACATACATAAACTCACGCCTGTCTCCCGTTAGGGTAGGCAGAGACTATAGAGAGCCAAATGCCACGGTCCAAACACACCACTTTCGCTTCCTCCTCTGACATTATCCTCTTCATGCATGCACGTCGGTTTCGAGGACTCTTTATATTGCCCTTTTTCAGTAACTTACCTACATGCTCTTTATAGGTGCACCTGGGCCGTCCTCGACCGACTTCACCGACTTAGGTAGTCATAGGCTTATCCCAGGCGCAAATTTTCAGTATCAACACGATAGTGCGTAAAAATCGACTATAGGACCATAAGACTATAACACGTAGGTGTAGAAAATAACCTCTGACTACCACTTTTGTTTTGTAGTGTTATCAGGAATAACAAGAAAATCCTATCCTAGGAAAAAAAAAAATATATGATAAATAAAAATGCTTGGTGTAATAAGTAAATAAATAAATACACCCAACAGTCGCATACATAGTTCGGACCCCACATTAAGATAGTTAGAGTCTTGTGTCGTGAAACATCGAGAGACTTTTCGGTCTCACAAACACCCAGACCGAAATCAAATATTTGTATGAGTTGAACTTAGGTCTTTTTAATATACCTACAGTTTAAGTCAACCGAGCCATTATCGCTGCAAAGTCATATATTAAAACGTTACAATTCGATTCAATACCTCAGTACTTTTCTGATAAGCGTTTCTCACGGTATGTTACTTTCTAAATTAACTAGAGATGCGATCATGATAAGGCGAATTGCGTAAAGCCAAGTCGATTTCATAGCAATCGTTATCTGTTGATAAAACGTGTCTTATTCGTTTGATAATTGATTAGTATCGATTTATGATCATTTTTTTTAGTTCTATAAACTATATAGCTTTTCCATGCTTCGCTTACGTTTATAATAATTTTGTAAAAGGATTTTATAAAAATCTTAGAACTGCCTCCAGACATTTTCATCAAAATTTCCGTCGATACCGAAATAATGCAAAGCAGTGATGGCCTCGAGGTTTAGGCGCGCGGTCGAGAATTTCGGCGGTCGCAGGTTCAAACCCCAGGCACACACCTCTGACTTTTCGAAGTTATGTGTGTATTCACAATGAATTATCACTTGCTTTAACGGTGAAGGAAAACATCGTGATAAAACCTGCACACCTAAAAGTTCTTAGGAATTTCTTAGATGTGTAGTCCGCCAACCCGCACTAGGCCACCGTGGTGGACTAAGGCCTAAACCCTTTCAGTTGTAGAGGAGGCCCGTTCTCAGCAGTGGGATATATTTGGGCTGATGATGATGATGATGACCGAAATAATATTTTTTTCGTTTTTATATTACATATTTAACATTGAGACTTGGACATCGCTTCTCTCGGGCGCAATTTAAAGAGAGTAAACCACGTTCTTACTCAATTTATTCGTTTCATCTACGTTCTTACTAGAGTCATCCAAATTCCTTAAGAAGTTTTTGAAATTATTGATTATAATGTACAAAAAAAATTACTCTTTATAATATTAGCTTAGATAATGTTCATAACTATTTATTTCTTAGTGAAACTGACGGTACAAAACATTCCGTTACTATTTTATAGATCATCATCAAAATACCTCGTACAAATTTTGACGAAAACAAGATGATCTCGAATTCAATAAATTTATTTAACCTAGGTGTTCGTGATGACATCCCCTAACAATGTAAAAAATTGAGCAAAACGGCCTGATTTTGACAAAAATCGTGTACCTTTAAAATTGTAGGTAGTCATAGTGTTAGATCTTGGTCGTTTACTGCTAAAGCAATATACAAAAGCTATAATAAAAATGTTCTTTGTACTCTATGTGTGAAGTGCTGTTAACAGAGAATGTATGGGGTTTTAATTACACTACGCCGAAAGCGGTGTCTATTGTGTTATTAAATATTGAAGACGTAACGTTATGTAAGCGGTTAATAATAGACACGAGATATGTAATAGCTAAGTCGTGATGGCCTCGAGGTTTAGGCACGCGGTCGAGAATCTCGACGGTCGCGGGTTCAAACCCCAGGCACACACCTCTGTCTTTTCCAAGTTATGTGTGTATTCACAATGAATAATCACGTACTTTAACGGTGAAGGAAATCATCGTGATGAAACTTGCACACCTAAAACTTCTTAGGAATTTCTTAGGTGTGTAGTCCGTCAACCCGCACTAGGCCAGCGTGGTGGACTGAGGCCTAAACCCTCTCAATGGTAGAGGAGGCCCGTGCCCAGCAGTGGGACGTATATGGGCTCATGATGATGATGATGAAAAGCTATTAATTATTTGATAATTATCACATACGTAGTAAAGGTGGATATGTATCTCGTGTTAAAAGAATTTCCGAGGTAAGACTTTCAAGTTTCAATCCCTTTTAAAAATAGTCCATCCATCTTGCAATTCAGATTAGTAGAATTTACAATTATTAGCTAAGTTCTTAACCCATTACTTCCAAAGCATTCAAAACATTGGATATTTTTGATGAAATGTTTAAATTAAGTTATTCTTAGTACATTAAGAAAAAATAATATGAGAAAAAAAAGTTTTTTTCGCGACACATGAAGTCGGATCATAATGCTCTTCCTTAGTCGACAAAAATGATCAATTTGAAAAAAAAAAACATTATAATCACCTTAATATTTTTTACAGCGACCAAAATAATTTTATTAGAAAAATAGTGTAAAATTACGAATTTCATCAGAAACCATAAAAAAAAGAACCCTAACAACTAAAAAAAAGTTGAATATAGTGTACTAAAATAGGAGTGGGGAGGAATGGGTTAATAAGATTTTTGACGATGTTTACCGTCATCCTCAAAAGAAACGATATTAACCACTAATTGTATATTTACTAATTTAAGAAAGCCACACAAAACTACGGGGTTATACGTAGGAACCTATGTCCTTACAATCATACGCACCGGTTCATAAAAAAGTAACGAGGCTAAAATATCTTTGATAATTAACGCCATCTGTTGACAATAAGCGCAATCATTTCAATCAAGTAAAGGTCGGTTAAACAGTAAAATGTTATTAACACAGCAGTGAATTTAGTCAATTAATTTTAATAGATATTACACTTGCTCGGTTTATCTTTGTTAATTATACATTTAATTAAGTGTTAAACATATTAGCAATGAATTTAATGGAATTTATTAATGGATATACGAAGGTCTTTCATCGTGGGTTGTAACTTGTATTGTTGTATGGTATACAGTGAGCTTTGAAATGAAAATGAAAAAAGCCTTCATACCTAAGAGTACACGAAACATTTCAAAGTCATCAAACTGCACTAAGCTCAGTGTATTTTACAGCTCAATTTATCCAGTTTTTATCATCTTATTACTATTAAATATCGTTTAGACCAGCGGTCGGCAACGCGCGGCCCGCGGACGTCTTACCGCGGCCCGTGAGTGTTAGCATTAGTTCATCATCAGCCCAATACGTCCCACTGCTGGGCACGGGCCTCCTCTACAACTGAGAGGGTTTAGGCCTTAGTCCACCACGCTGGCCTAGTGCGGGTTGGCTGACTACACACCTAAGAAATTCCTATGAACTTTTAGGTGTGCAGGTTTTATCACGATGTTTTCCTTCACCGTTAAAGCAAGTGATAATTCATTGTGAATACACACATAACATCGAAAAGTCAGAGGTGTGTGCCTGGGGTTTGAACCTGCGACTGTCGAAATTCTCGACCGCGCGCCTAAACCTCGAGGCCATCACTGCTTAGCATTAGTTAGAATTTTCATTTTTTCTATGGGATATGACCAATACATAGATATTACGTAGAATCTAGGGTAAATATCACAAGTGCGGGCCCGCCTTTAGTTTTTTTTGCCACATTGCGGCCCTTGCCTGCCAAAAGGTTGCAGACCACTGGTCTAGAGCATGAGAAAAATTGGTAAAAGAAGCGGAGTGAGAGAATCTTTATAAATGAGTTCTCATTAAGAACTTTAACTGTGTATCTGATAAAAGTATTAAACTATTTTTATGGACTAAATTCAACCTTTCATCAGTAGCAGATTATAGTGGGAGATATTTAACCATCATCATCATCATTGTCAGCCCACATTTGCCCACTGCTGGGCATGGTTATCCCACAATGCTCGCCATTTTTACAGTGAGTCTATATTTATAGATATGAAATTTAATTTTATTTATTTATCTATAACTAATTTATTGACTGCCTCGTGGTCTCGCGGTACAAGTATGTGCCGTGCGATCTAGAAGTCCTGGGTTCGATTCCAGGTTCAGGAAAAGTGTTATTGGGTTTTTACATTAGGGAATTCTCAATAGCAGCACGGAGTCTGGAAATGTGCCCGAAAAACGGCAATAGGCTCGCCCCCTATTACGTGGGACTGATACATACCTGGCGAAATGTGGGTGTAGAAATACACCTCTGCCTACCCCATCACGGAATACAGGCGTGAGTTTATGTATGTAATTTATTCATGCTTGAGTATAAAGGCGGACTTAATGCCATAGAAATTTTTTGACGACTGTCAGCAACATTTGAGGATAATTTTCACCCTGTTGTGATTTTTTTTATGAATAGTCTGTGCTCTTCTTAAACTTTAATATTTTATCATTCACAAAAATCATAATAGATTTATTAATCTGTTTTATATTAACTTATTTGTATATTCATTACAAGCTATACCTTTAATAGTTTGAGCAAACTTAAGTAATCTTACAGCTCATACGAATTTATGTTTAGTATAGATGTTATTAAACACGAGATTGGAGAAATAAAATTGACTATTAAACCAATTAGACCTGAGAAAAAACACAATTATTAAAAAATAAAGTTTATAAAAAAATTAAAACATATATGGATATCAAGGTCTGAGAAAATACTGATAATAAAATCGTATAATTATAATTAAAGAGGAATGCAACTAATTTTGCTAACAAGAAAACCATTAAAAATTCTATGTCATGACTTTCTTACATTTACTCCGTGAGAAAGTCCTTGCTTGGGCATAATCATATGACTCTTTTATGACGCATTGTTTAAAATGTTGCCAACAAACAAACAACAATGGAATGTTGATTGTTGTTTGTTTACGAAGAGATAAAAACAAATAAATCACATTAACAAGTCGTATGATGTGTTTTTAATCAGTAACGACTCTTGGGTGTGCTATTAACGTGCCTTACAAAAGATTTCAACGAGCTACTTCGATATTTACTTAAAAAAATATTTCTGTAATTTGAATAGTTAAATTAATTTTTGGTTTTCTGTAATATTGAATAGTTAAATTCATTTTTTGTATGTGGTGTGGTGGTGTTAGACATTTTACGGTGAGTTATTATTTTATTATCAGTTTACGTAAACAATTATATTCTACAGGCCTTGAATTAGATTTTCTTTTGAAAGTTTAGAAGTTATTGAAATGTCGTTATAAATAATAAAAAAAAAGCCTTTATTTCTACTATTCAACTCTTAAAATACATAATTATATCTCTTGTTAAAGTAATCTATAACCTAAAGTAACACTATTATTTATTAAAAAAAAAACCTAGTCTAATGATCAGTAGTAGTCGCCTTTTCGGCGTAGGCAAACAACAAATATAAGCTTAAAAAAATATTTTTTATCATAGCTGTTTAAGCATAAAGTGCCAATTTTTTTTCTACATATTTTAAATAAAAAGTGAAAATAAACCGAATCTCCAACAAGACAAAACATAAATTAAATTAATAGCATTAATATGACAGTTGTATATCCAGTAGAAACTAGACTGTACCATTTACAAATATGACAAAAAACGTTTCACTTTTAAACGGGCCTGATGACTAAGCTACCTGCGGATCAATTTCGCGAATGTGATCTCGGTTTCGGCCCGAACTTGCACGAAAGTTGCCGAGCACACACGAAGTTGGCCCACGTACTTTCATGCTCTCTTTGGTGAATATTTGTGCGCAGGTGTCCGCGTTAACAAACTTATATTGGCCATTTTTCACGTGTTGAGCGGCTGTACACATTAATATAGATGCTTGTGTATGTATACTAGTAATTTTGTCGTTTTCCAAGCCATTACTCTGGCACTTAATGTGTTTTGTGTGTTTTATTACCGTACGGTTTTTCAAGCAATTACCATGGGAATATTAAAAGGAGTTTAGATGGTAAGAGAATGAAAGGTAGGTCGTACCAATAGTCAATTTAGTCATGTATCAATCATCATCATCAGCCCATATAAGTCCCACTGCTAGGCACGGGCCTCCTCTATAACCGAAAGGGTTTGGGCCTTAGTGCCATGTATCAATATGATAAAATTTTAAATACAAAAAGCCATAAGTTGGATAGATGGCGTGATAAAAGTCGCAAGATCAACGCAAACCGGTTCAAAAATACAATCTAATGCATTAAAAAGAAGCGAAAATAGCGAAAAAGCAAAAATAGAAGCGAAGTTGCATATTTTAGCAGTTCTTAATAGTTTGCTATTTCAACTGCTTCTACATTTCTTCATAGTTAATGAATGTTTATTTTTTTATTATGAGCTATCATTTGCTGCATCTATGAAAAAGCAGATAACATGAAAGGTGCAAAAGGAACACCACTAAAAACACAGTTAATCAAATATTTTGTCGGGTCACTTCTATATATTTGGTTCGTGTAAATATAACTAGAATATAAATAAAAGAGACGACAACGCATCGACATAAATTCCTATTCTTGTTATTAAGCATACACAATTCGATTTTTAACTCTATTTGCCGCAAAACAAGACTCAAATTCGAGTGGATTTTTAAATTCCAGATTTTGCGTTTTTCTTTTTCTGTCTACTCGGTTGGGATTACAACAATTTTGTGTTTTATTACTGGGGATTATGGTGCAAATTTGTTTGTTTTACCTACCGTATCGAGAACATAAAGCACTTGTTTCTTGTGTTGCATTTTGTACCATTAATGGAATACTATTTACATTCAACTCGGTCTATTGGAGATATGTAGAAATAGTTTTTTAAACTTGTTTTAAATTTAATATATATTTGTATTCTCTTCGTTTGCTTTGATTTTATCCTTTACCATGTTCTTTAGCTGCGACTGTTTCTTTGAGCTTAATATTAATAAGATTTATTGTGTGCCTTAAAATAAAAACTCACCTTACTTTTGAAGTTGCCTTTGAAACATGGATACAAAACGAATATTTTTGAAGTACAATATTCGCAGCTCAGACCGAATTTATACACTCAGTCAAATTAAGTTTGTAAGCCATACAAATATTGTTAGCGGAGATCGCACCCTTTTGGTTTTAGACTTGTAAAGAAACACTAGTCTAAATTGATCGTTAAGTAATTTTGTTGATCAGTCGTTTTGCCTCTATATCAGCTAATCTATGTTCTACTGCTGGGCACAGGCCTCCACTACAGTTCAGCCTTAGTTCTCCTCGCTTAATATAAAAATACTCTTAATATAAGCTTTATATAAAAACCTAATATACCTAATATAATATAATAATAGTTATGTGTGTAATGTGTATTCACAGTGAATTATCACTTGCTTTAACGGTGAAGGAAAACATCGTGATGAACCTGCACACCTAAAAGTTTTTAGGAATTTCTTTGGTGTGTAGTCCGCCAACCCGTACTAGGTCAGCGTGGTGGACTAAGGCCTAAACCCTCTCAGTTGTAGAGGAGACCCGTGCCCAGCAGTGGGACGTATTTGGGCTGATGATGATGAATATAAAAATACAGTGCATCTTAGTCGGACTAAAAACAGGTTTGACGTAAGTATTATAAAGAAAGCGTTGTCGAGAAATATGGGCGTGCCTTTTATTTGTTTAATCTCAGAAATTTATTTTAAACATTCTTTGCTTGATGCGTCATTGTTATTTATATGATTTTATTATGCTTATAATATCCACTTTCAATTATTGGTGAAATCCATTTTTTTAGGGTTTCGAGGTTAGTAGCTAGTCTACGGAATGTAAATAATCAATGAATTAATTCTTAAACATTTCAAGTGCTATTGTAGTGCGTCTTATTCTTCCATGATAATTTATATTTCTTCCTAGTTTTTTGATAATTGAGTAACATAAAAAATTACACAGCTTTTTTCATAGCGTACGATTTTTTTATATAAACACACTCGACTGTACCCTGAAGAAGTAGGCAGAACAGGCTACTGACAATTTCCTAATGGTAAAGTCTACCTTTTCACTCCCGGGATCAAACCCCAGACCTAACAAACGCAAACCTATATCGTGGGACAACTCCTATCTGTTCACACAAACCTTATATAAGACTAACAATGTAATAGTTAGCGGTAGGAAGAGCCATTGTTCGCGATACCTTGAAAGCACTGCATGAAGAAAAACGTATCGATACGTGTTCCTATTGTGTTTATGTAATTATTTTGATCATGGCTGTACTGCTAAGGCTATAAGCGGAGTTTCTTTTTCTGTATTAAGAATTCAATATAAATGTAGGTTTATTTTTAACTGACTGCCTCGTGATCTAGCGGCACAAATACGGGAAATAGACTAAGTGGGACTGAAAAATACTTGGCGAATTATGAGTCCAGAAATGGAGCTCTGCCTACCCCTTCGAGGAATGCAGGCGTGAGGTTATGTATGTATCTTTGTATGTAATGTATGTTATTTTTCATAAAATCGATCTCTATAAGGTAGCAAAGATCATAAAGGTAGAAATAGGTAGTTTTTAGAAATTGGTCTGGAGATCGGGGTCTCTTGGGCTCATTATGCCTAATGTGAAAACTCCAGAAATTATTCTCCAGTTCTAGAAGGATTATCGGATTTTCTTCAATCACGTAATATAATTTTACGTTGATAACGTTTTTATTATGTTAATAATGTTTTAAAATAAAGCTTTTTAAATATACAAAAACGGCTTTATAGATATGGATGAAATTCACCACACAAGTAGTTTATCACCTAGTCCTAGACAAAAACATAACACTTTATTTTAACCTAGAAAAAATGTAAGGTTCCGAAAAAATTGTCTTTGATCGATCTACAGCTTGATCTCCATTTTTATTATATTTATCTCCAAAATTCTTAAGTCCACCTAAGCAAAGTCGAGAGGATAAGGTAGTCTTGAAGTGAGATGTCTCTTAATATTCTCAGTTCATGACATAATTACTGTAGCTGCCTGAAGACGTAACTGATTACGTAGCGTTGAGACTTGACATATTACATACTAGTATTTATCGTTGTAAGTACTTTAATGAGCTCTTTCAACCTCGTTTGCGAAAGACGGGTTTTTTATAATTATTTTTTGTTTCAATTATGTAACTTGTTTACATTTACATTTATCTGTTACGCTGTACTATTTATTAATTTTAAAGCAAACTTATTTTCAGTAGGCTTTCATGTAGAAAATAGTGCTGTTTTTGAAGGAAAAGAAAATCATTTAATATTTTTTATCATGAACGAAAACATCGAGATGTTACTAACAGCAATAAAAATTAAGCGTCCAACATAATCTTGCACCTCTATCGGTTCATCTTACGCCATTCGTGGACGTCCAGTGTTGCCGACATCCCTCTGCTGCAACCACTACCCGTTTGTACCCTCTAAAGGGTAGGTAGAGGTATATTTACGAGTATTTATTTCTCACCTTTGCCGTTTACAAGCTTAAACAGTTACCTGGCCTATGAAAACTCCGAGTTGAGTATTTCTTAACTTTAGAATACAACGACATTACCCGACCCAGGAATTGAATCTGGGACCTCGCGTATCGTAAGCTTATGCCACCGAGGCAGTGTTTATCATCATCATCAGCAGCCTTTCTTACGTTCACTGCTGGACATAGGTCTTTCCAGGAGACGCCACTGGGCTCGATATTTGACAGTGGTTGTCATATCAATGTAATGAATCAATGAATAGCTGGTTTCAGTGATAGTAGGTTGTGTAACCGTGCCAGTTATCTAATAAAGTCTAGAACACGTAACACTATCCGATATTCGTATGATTCAACGAGTATTCACCTTTGCAAGAGAAACACTAGGTAATGAAATAAATAGAAAATAAATCTATATTTTAGCGATTAGGTAAATGAAGGTTTTCAATTTATTTTATTGGTGTTTTCAAATGTGGATTCAGGATTGAGATCTGTAGAAAAACGAATGTTGCTGACATAGCCTAATGGATTAGTAAGCTAAATAGATGTGGCAAACATTGCCGAGCACAGCGTTGGACGTCCACCTTCAAAGTGTTGGTGTATTTATGACAGCCCAGTCGCGCAGTTGGCTATACACCAGCTTGCGAAACGAGAGGCCGCGGGTTCGATCCCCGCACCGAGACAAATGTTTGTGTGATCCACAAATATTTGTTGCGGGTCTGGGTGTTTGTGAGACCGAAGTCTCTCGTAGTTTCTGATACCCACAACACAGGATTTGTATCCTAGTGTGGGGTCAGAACTATGTATGTGACTGTTGGGTTATTTTATTTATTATATGGATGTATGTGTTAAGTTTAATCCAAGCACGCCTGACAAAGGGGATTTTAATAGTTCTTATTACTATATTCAAGAACTGAGTGAAAAGAAAGAATGGTAATGCCAATCAACGTTTATTTTTATTAGTATTTTGATGTTGCTTAACAAATAATCGAGAGTGTTTTTCCTTTATAATATATACTTTCATATCCACCTTTCTCAAGAACCGGCGCGATCATGCAATATGGTCTCTTTCCTGTTGTTTCCATTTAAATTCCGTTATGACATAATAGGAAATAAAGGTACAAAATGTTTAATTGCAGTTATAGTCGTCTACACAACATACAACCTTTCATCCCTCCTTTCAATCCCTTAAAACCCCTTTTCCGGGATATAAAGTAGCCTATGTCCTTTCTCAGGGTCTAAACTATCTGTGTACCAAATTTCATTTAAATCGGTTCAGTAGTTTTAGCAGGAAACGAGACAGACAGACAGACAGAGTTACTTTCGCATTTATAATATTAGTAAGGATTTTTAAGACCCAACCCTAAAATTACATTCATTGTTTTGACTCCCACACTAAGACACAAGTCTTGTGAATATCAGAATCTTAATAACGTACATAATATGGATATACCCTGAAGGTTGTATTCTCAATTAATCATAAGTCTACGTTATAAAAATCATTTGTAGACTATTTAATGTTATTTTGAATGCTCTTGTAAAAACCAGACCAGAGCATTTTGTGCGTGATATTTTGTGGATTCTCAAAAGTCGGAAAACCCAATAACATCTTGCTTATCCCGGGAAAAGGACACAGGATAATACCGTACTATTTAGGCAGTGTCGTTACTGCCATATCAGTATTAAAAATAAGCACTAAGAATCCTCATAACATTGAACTTAGTTTTTTTGCAACCCGCATTGGATGCGGCCACATCCGCCGATATCGCCCGCAGTTTGCAAATAAGGTTTCGGTTTAGGGAAGCCGTACGAGTTTCGAATGCCATTGATTTTTTAATTCTTTTGCGTATGAATAGCGACCCAGCCTTTATATGTAAGGTTTAAGGATTAACACTTAATAATTCCACAAATGCGAAAAGTTTTCTTGTTGTTTGTACATTTTTTGCATTAAGTTTGGTACAGAGATGGCATGGGATTGGTTGTTTAAATATTTCTTGGCAAAATAAGTAGTAATTGGTAATATAAGTGGCACTTGAAGTTGTATACAAAAGCTATTTTTAAGCTTAATATAGATGTAATATAAAATACAAGAACCCTTTGAAATATTATCACGATAAATTTCCTTTTTACAAAGAGCTAAAATTCGTACGGAATTCAAAATTTTGGCAGCAATTATCACTTTGTTATTTTAAGTTAATTTCCTTATGGCGTCAATTTCCTTTCTTAAACACTGTCGGTTATATTACGTAATATAAAACGATTAATTAACAATTAACTGTTACGCATGTCGTTCAATCAATTAATTTGTGGGCTCACGCACTTTCTAGTTGACTAGGAGTGTCGGTGGATTTATTGCTTGTGTTGGTGGTTTGAAAGTGGACGCGTCTTGAGGAAGACCAATTGCGTCATTCTCAGTAAAATGTTGCTTTAAAGTTTACAATTTGTTATATGTTTTCGTCGCTGTTAATACATACTTTATGATAGACTTTTCTAACATTATATTCGACATATTCTTGACTCGAATAAGCTTTTTTTCCCTATCCCACCACACACCCGCCACTGCAACGCCTGTGCTCCAGGATCAACAGCGGCAAGCACAGCGTTGAACTCGAGCACTGTAGCTCAGCGAATCTAAGTGAACCTTTGTCATCATACCGCAACGAAATAATTCAAGAAAATTGACGTTAGGGTTGGAAACCAATAGAATAAGCTTAATTACAATTGTCATAACAATTGTTACTTAATTAAATCTACATTTATATTTTATCATAATCTACTGCGCATGATAGAGGTCCCAGATTCGATTCATAAGATTAGGTTTCACTATTAGATTTTTTTTATCAGCAAATCAATAAATGTTTCGACAAAACAATACATGAGACTTAAATACAGGCATCGAAACGAGGATAAAAAAAAGTAGGATCAAAAGATGGAAAATGTAAAGACTGAAATGGCCTAAGCTTTTGCATCAAATCGGTTTTATCTAGACATGATTGTCTTTGGCCATACAATTCGTAAAAAACGTTTCGCACAAATATCTCGCACCGGTAATTGAGACGTCTATTAATCAAACTGTATTTTGTAAACAAACAAAATTCTTTTGTAATTTGGAACGCCGACGCTCCAAGGCCTCGTAATTGTATTTACATTTTTTATTAATCCGTTCTCATGGATGGATGTGTGCCAATTTTTGATTAATTGAAGATTATGCTTGCTAGAATATAATGAGATTAAATTTTAAAGTAAAAAAAACTGACTGTCTCGCGGCACGTGTATGTGTCATATGGTCTAGAGGTCCCGACTTCGATTCCCAGGTCGGGCAAAGTGATATTGGGTTTTTCAACTAGGAAATTCTCAGTAGCAGAATGGAAAAGGTTCCCAACGGCAATACGCTCGCCCCCTAATACGTGGGACTGATATGTGGATGCAGAAATGCACCTCTGCCTAACCTTTTTAAGAGAATAGGCGTCAGGTTAAAATAAATATTTTCGATATAAAATCATTTATCGCCAGTAAATATAGTTAAGGTCGTTAAATTCGTCGTGAAACTCCAAAATGTCGCACAAGTATCCTGATTGTAAATGCAGTACGATCCAAAGCGTCGACTAGGGCGAGACTGTAACAGTAATTATTTCTCACGAGCTTACACAACTTTGCCGGCCTGATTGTAAAGGAGAATATCAGTATTCCTTTTGTCAATAGCCTGCGAGTAATGCCATAACAATGAGAAGGTCTGCAGTATTCCTTTCTCCATATTTGGATGCACAAATTTCTCAAAACAATCTATGACGTAATGATATTTGACCTTCGATTGACTCACTCAAATACTATCAACCTACATGACTCCTACATTAGAGTTATTAATGCATTGTTTTCAGTTATACGGGTTCCTGTATGTTTTTGGCAGCACCTTGCGATAAACAATTAACCTTTACTATTATATCTTGGCCTCGAGGTTTAAGCGCGCGGTTGAGAATTTCGGCGGTCACAGGTTCAAACCCCAGGCACACACCTCTGACTTTTCGAAGTTATATGTGTATTCACAATGATTTATCACTTGCTTTAACGGTGAAGGAAAACATCGTGATAAAACCTGCACACCTAAAAAGTTCTTAGGAATTTCTTAGGTGTGTAGTCCGCCAACCAGCACTAGGCCAGCGTGGTGGGCTAAGGCCTAAACCCTCTCAGTTGTAGAGGAGGCCCGTGCCCAGCAGTGGGACGTATTTGGGCTGATGATGATGAATGATCTATTAGATTAAGTACACAATCTGATGAAACAATCTCCTCAGTCTCCGTACAATCCGGAAATTATGCGTAGGTACATTCAAAAACAGCAAAGAAAAATGTCGCGAGGAAACCCGCGTTCTTCATAGGAAATTTCTAACCAGTCTCCCAACTTCCTTTAGACCAACGTATTGGAATAAGCGAAAGCCCTTTAAGTCCAAGGTGAGCTGAGCTCATTATAAGTACTATAACTTTAGTCCTAATGATCTTTCTGCGTTAGTTGGTTAGGGTTCAGAGTGGAAAAGTCAGAGTCTGTTTATGAGACCAAGAGGTGTCTATTAGGCTTTAAAACGGCATAATACTAATAATTTAGATTTAATATAGGTATACATACTACATGAAAATACATACATACATAACTTCACGCCTGTATTCCCCGAAGGGGTAGGCACAGGTACATTTCTACACCCACATTTCGCCAGGTATGTATCAGTCCCACGTACCTAATAGGGGACGAGCCTATTGCCGTTTTTCAGGCACAATTCCAGACTCCGTGCTACTACTGAGAATATCCTAATAGAAAAACCCAATAACACTTTTCCCGGCCCGGGAATCGAACCCAAGACCTTTAGATCCCACGACACATACTTGTGCCGCGAGACCACGAGGCAGTCAGATTTAATAATAAGTTTGAATTATTTATTAATAAATCTGACTGAATCAGGCAGTTTAGATTTAATAATAAATTTGAATACACTTGCTAACCGTGCCATAAGTTGTTTTTAGGGTGACGGTGATTTAAAATAAATTTATTCTTGTTTGTTATAGTTGTGACTTAATTCGGCAAATTAGTTATTTTTATTTTAACGCCATCTATCGACACACGCGTGAATCACGTCGCGCGCAGCGTATTGAATACAAAAGAGTCTAACATCCGGCGCACCGGGATGTGCCTGACGCGCAGTTATAGGAAACTGGCGCTCGTTTACATGGAAACCATCCATCGTTAATTGATCAGACGTGTTCGCCTCAAGTTCTAGCTCCGTCATGTTTTTATATCCTTGTTTAGATTTTCTTGATTTATTTATTTATAAACCCTCTCAGTTGTAGAGGAGGCCCTTGGCCAGCAGTGGGACGTATATGGGCTGATGATGATAATGATGATGATGATAATGATGATGATTTATTTATAACACTTATACATTCACAAGGAGTTGTAATTCATAAAAAATTATTGAACTAGAATATGGTACCAATGGCGGCCTTAGCGCACATGGCGATCTTTTCAAGGCAACCTTAGGATGGACATTCTAAAGAGATTTGTTGGGAGGGCAGTGTGTACAGAGAGAATATGTAGATGCAAATTAAAATGCAATAAAGAACACCACACATGTGCATTGTTGACAAATTGGTGCGTTGGTGCGTTGTTGACATTTTGTGACAAATTTAGGTCCCCTTAGATCCGCAGAGCTTCATTGCTCGGCGTCAATACTGTGCGTGTCGCTGTTGATCCTGGAACACAGGAGTTACAGTGACGGTTGTGTGGTGGGATAGGGCCCTAAAAAAATAAGGTGTTTGTGCATTTATAACAGCCCCGTGGCGCAGTAGGCTATACACCAGCTTGCGAAACGAGAGGCCGCGGGTTCGATCCCCGCACCGAGACGAATGTTTATGTGATCCACAAGTATTTGTTTCGGGCCTGGGTGTTTGTGAGACCGAAAAGTCTCTCGTAGTTTCTGATACCCACGACAAAAGACTCGTATCTTAATGTGGGGTCAGAACTATGTATGTGAGTGTTGGGTGTATTTATTTTTTATTTATTTATTTATCCATTATTTTCCTCGGATGTATGTGTACAGTGTTCAACTGTTTTAGAAAACAACTGTTTTATTTCTATTTATTTGTCCATATTTTAGTTGTTACTTTGTATGAACTTTACCGCTTTTATGTTAACTTGGACGCGTGTTTAGAAAAATATCTCTTTAAATTAATGCGTGTAACATTGCCTATAAACTGTTATTGTGGTAATGTTGACAGGTTATCTGCGCTCCACAAACTGGGGAAATAGGCGGTAAGTTGGTCACATTTTCTGCAAATAGTCGTGAACAACTAGTCCGCATGACATGTGTTATCATTACGTTACGATCATCTCAGTAATTCAGTATGATGAAGGTTATTCACCTGGTAATTTAATGGTTGTATAACCTAAGCTTAAAATATATAACGACAAGGAAAAATTAAATGAATCATAAATAATTCACCACTTGCTTAGGGTTCCAATGTGATCATTATCAAATATAAGTAATTTTTATATCTATTTTTCATATCTAAAATACATATTAAGGCAAGATTCTGTAATTTTTGGCTTTATTTTTCGTTTTAACGCGTTTTTAAATCACAATCACGCTGTAAGCTACGTAACCTTCCCGCATTTCTTTCTATTTACGGTTTAAACTTTTAAGAACACTATGTTTGACTGGCGAACTTGACTTCTATAGAACTAAATCGCCGTATTTTCATCAAAGCCAAATACAACATTAATACAAGAATTTCGACTGCACCTGCAGATCAATCAATTGAATCAATATTTAAATCAATAAAATGAATCATTGAACAGTGAAAAAAATTGGTTAAGACTTTAGAATCAAGCGTGGGTTTTGCTTAAATTCAAGTTGACATTCCGAGTTCAAGATGACACCCTATCAAATTCCAATAAAATGAACGATAAAAGAAATTGGTGTAATTCAAGTGTAGGCCGAAGACATTAAAACCACTTTCTTCGTTTTATTATCGTTTAAGCAGCAATGAAAGTGTGTTCTCATGTCATCAGCGCATGATTACGTCCAGTGATCGCGCGTTCGTGTTCTTTAACTTTTTATTAAGTGCCAGAGGTCTTTTAATGATGGTGATAATATTAAATAAATGCTTTCGGAAGTGTTTACTTGACCCAAAAAATTGCTTCATGCTGCCTGAATATTGACGTTCAAAAACAAGTTAAAGTGCTTTTTAATTAATTTATCAACAAGTAGTTGCAATTGGTGTAGAGAATTATGCTATTTTTGAAAAACAGTTAGTTTTATAAAACAAAAGTCAGTTTTTGGGAAACAAGCAAATTTCTGTAGATCATAAACCCTTTGAAATTAGGCGGGTTTGCATTAGTTTTTCAAGATATTGATCATCATCATCATCAGCCCATATACGTCCCACTGCTGGGCACGGGCCTCCTCTACAACTGAGAGGGTTTAGGCCTTGATCCACCACGCTGGCGTAGTGCGGGTTGGCGGACTACACACCTAAGAAATTCCTAAGAACTTTTAGGTGTGCAGGTTTTATCACGATGTTTTCCTTCACCGTTAAAGCAAGTGATGATTCATTGTGAATACACACATAACTTCGAAAAGTCAGAGGTGTGCGCCTGGGGTTTGAACCTGCAGCCGCCGAAATTCTCGACCGCGCGCCTAAACCTCGAGGCCATCACTATTAAGATATTGATAAAGATATGTTAATATCTTAGCTTAATTGAAAAAAGTATTAATTTTAGTCTTTGAATTTTTCTATCGTCTTGAATAAAAATCCGCTAAGTATTTTCTCATGAACATACAAACACTTCATTTTCACATAATATTTTTAAATATTGTATAAATATAATACCGTAATAAATATTGCAAACATATTCTCCCACATAGTCCGATTTTTAAACTAACATTGGACCTCCAAACTAAATAATAATAAATAATAAATAAATAAATACACCCAACAGTCACATACATAGTTCTGATCCCACACTAAGATACAAGTCTTGTGTCGTGGGTATCAGAAACTTTGAGAGACTTTTCGGTCTCACATACACCCAGACCCGAAACAAATATTTGTGGATCACACAAACATTTGTCTCGGTGCGGGGATCGAACCCGCGGCCTCTCGTTTCGCAAGCTGGTGTCTAGCCAACTGCGCCACGGGGCTGTCAACTAATACTATTAACTAATATTATTTACGTCTTATTTTAAAAACAAAATTATCTTGGTTCTACCTTTGTGTATTACATTCAGGCCAATTGTATTTTACTCAACAATCAGTGTTAAACACGTCAATCATAGGAAGTGTTATTAACAAATCGAATTCTCGTATTTAATGGAGTGTGGAGTGCCTAAGGCAATTCTTCACAGATTCGAACGTAAAAGGCGTCTTTCAGCTTTCACCTGCCCGTGCGTGCGGCCGGCCTTTAGCATGACAATTGTGAATGTCATGTGTAGGTGGGACTTGTTATTTCTATTAAACCGGACAACAGGTGGAATTTCATTGGTTTTGTTAGAAAAATTCATGTTAGGGTACACATTTTTATTGTTTTTATCAAAAATGCCTTAGTTCTATCTTGTCTAAACGTAGAGAGAATCTTTTAAGTCTAAAAAAAGAGGTAAATTAACCTTCTGTAAATAGATATTTTCAATGATATTGATATGACATTTAACTAGTTTTATTCCGAAATGCAGAGTAAGTTTGAAAATATATAGGTGAAACTAATAATAACCTGTTAATTATAGACAAATAAATTATATTGGGCCTAATTTTTACTCATTCATCATCATCATCATCAGCCCATATACGTCCCACTGCTGGGCACGGCCTCCTGTACAACGGAGAGGGGTTAGGCCTTAGTCCACCACTGATTCATACATACATTAATTTCCAGTTTGTTTTTGTTGAAACTGAGTGTCATAAAAAAATCTGGTATCGATGTTGCATACCGAAGGATATATTCATATTTTATATAGATATGTTTTTTCCTGCTCAAATAAGTTTATTTTTTGTCGCTTTGACACATTTGGAAGGCCTTATTAATATTCGTATGATAATTCAATTAAACCGGCTCTGACATGACAGTCTGCCTAACAACAGAATATTGATAGTACCAGTATTGGACACTGATTTAAAGAAAAAAAAAACAATTTTAAGAAGGAGTTTTTACTACAAAAATTATTGCAAAAGTTGGAATTCTTCAGTTGAAAGTTATGACGTCATATGACACTCCTTTAAACAAAAGCTAAACCGCTTTAGTGATTGTAATAGCTACCATTGACAAGACACTCCTAATATCTAAACTTATAAAACATAGGGAAAAAACGTATTTCTTAATTAATTAACACTTTTGGCCTATCAACGTTCCATGATAAAACAGCTTACAAAATCAATGCGTATAATTAAAGGTCATTGGGCCGTACAAAATCAGTGTTAAATTCGTTTATTCTGTTCGTCGCTTGCTTATTAACACGCAAGCTTACTATATATGTATGGTGACTAAACTCTCCAATTATGGACACTAATAATTCAAGTGCAATGTAAACGACCTTCGTATTACTGTAACTTAATAAAAAAATAAAAGATAATAAAAGCTGTATGTGTTGCGTTTCCTTTTTCCGTCTTTGACAATTTAAAAAAATATATTTATTGTTCCTTTTTTAATTTCAGATATCGGTGCGTGAACTCCTATTACGTGTAAGTAATTTACATTTCCACTCCGTGTTTATTGGTTACGCTTGAAAGTAGAGTGATTATAGGAATTTCTAATGATGCATACAATGAGAAACTTTGTGATTTAGTACCCTTACGTGCGAGCGTCGATTTGCGATGTTTATGTTCGTAAATATAACTGCTCTATTAAGTGTTACTATTTAATGACACTGACGTCATAATTTTATCATTATTGATCAGGAAAATCCTGTAATGCTCAATTGAAATATTTAATTATAAAAAGTATTTTTTATGATCTAATTATTATTTTTTAAATTTAGAAAAGTCTTAAGGGGATTGGTTTTTAGAATAAATGTTAATTATGAAATTTGAACTCATTTACTTTCTGACTACATCGCTCTATAATTATACAATATTTTCTATACATGTTGACTATTTCTTACATTATTTTTCATCATTTATCGTATTAAATTTGTTGCTATGGAAACTATTCTCAACAGCTATAGAACGTTTTGAAGTGTAGACTTTGATTTATTTTACCATCGTCCAAATTTGTAAATGTCCGAGTCATGACAATCAATACTAACTTCGCCTAAGAACATAATTAATTGAACCAGTCGATCCCTTCAATTTATTTTAAGTCGACAAGTATACCTACGAACGGCTATTTCGACGTAAGATTTCATATACGGGTTATTATCTTGTCAACAGTTTGTTATACATTTAATTAAATGGGCATAGCTTTAAAGACGATGGCTTAAATGACTTTCGAAATATTAATAATTTCGTAGTGTAATTAATAATATTACTAGTTGACATCCATACATACATAATATCAAGCCTGTATACCCTGAAGGAGTAGGCAGAGTATTTCTGCGCCCATATTTCACCAGGTAAGTGTCACGTAATAGAAGGCGAGCCTCAATACTAGTTAAAATAGTCCTTACTACCTATTTGGTAGTAATTTTCTTCAATCGGCTCTAGAACATTCCTTGATATTATTTCTCTCTTTGAAACTGATCTCAAATAGTATGTGGATATCTTTAAAAGATGAAAATATGACTTTAAGCTTTAGCTACTACGAGGAATACGTATATTAACATTTCCCGATTGAGTGTAAATTAACTTAATATAAAAAATCTTAAGTGATTCCCATTTTTCGTTCTGTATAGGAAATTTTTTAAACCACTTACTCCAAACTAACAATTTTAAGCTAAATCAAGGTAAAGTTAAAGAAACCGCATTTTATTTAGATCCAAGTCAAAACGGAATACTTGCTTAATAATCCCTCTCTAGAGAGCCTGCGGAACTTTTCATTTCATAACGTGTTAATATTTTGTACGTACAAGTCAATCGGTCAAAGTTATGCAATTTACATTATGTCACATCATTTTTCATGTAAACACGGTTACATAGTTGCACGAGTAAATACATTAATACTTCAATACGTGTGAAATACAAACAGTTTAGAAAGCGGTCTTCCGCTTTGGGGCTGGCAACACAGCTTTCGCCATCTTCGTTCCGTTTTGATGTTTATATTGTTTATAAAGGTTGTATTTCAATGCATTTTTTCAATTACGTTCATATATTTTATTTATCAGTAAAGCAAAAATAAAACGACTTATATTTGCCATTTTCGCGCCGATTTTTTGACAGCTGTCAAAATTAGCATAGATTATATAAAGTAATTAAATATGACTTAATAGTGAAGAATATTAGCAAACACAAAAAGTAAGGGTCTGCTCTGTGCACATCGCAATCTTTTATAAATGATGACATAATGATGAGTTGCATAGTTTTCAAGGAGACGGCATAAACAAAGCGTTTCTACAAGAATTAACCAATCGTGTAGTGTAATTTTGGTTATTACTTGTATATGTTGAAATTTGTGGTTAATGTGGTAAATAACTTCTCATTTTCATCGAACAGGTTGAAATCATTATTAAAGATTGTAAACTTTGCAATAAATGCTGCAATTTCAATTAAAGTTTTTTTGTCAGTAGTAGTAAGTGCTAAGATGATTATACTCTTAAAAACTTTATGAACTTAAGTGAACGTTTATGTATTGTTTCATTCAATTAATTATGTTTAAAGTTTTAATTTAAGTATAGCTATGAAACATTATTTTAAATACACCTTGAACACTTTGAATTACGTCCATTGAACTAAAGAAGTAAAATATAATTTGCTGAAATCGGAAACTGAATCGGAACGCCACTCTTGATTCTTATTAAAATTTACGTTCCTGTCAACGCGGCAAATCACGAATTTGACGGAGACAAATTGCCACACAGATGAGCATTATGACACACGAACCTTATAAAACTATTTGGTTATCACAATTCACAGGTGGCGTGAATTCACGATTCCACCTTGGCCCAGTTGCATTTAATGGACACCAGTAAACAGTACCACAAAAAGTGCGGCCTTGGCAATAAAATATCTATGCACATAGCTCACATGCCTTCGTTGAGATCTCATACATTTGATATAATATTCTTTCATTGACGTTTTGAAATGTTTTTTTTTTTTTTTTTTTTTTATCTGGTTGAATGAGGCAAAGGAGCTTAAGTCATATTACCTTGTATGAGAGTTCTTTAAATAACTTGGCATTAAAAATGAGCAGCTTAACTCAATGTTCCTCTGTTCAAGGAATTTGAGTTTGAATTTTCAAACAAAGGATGGATATATCTTAAAGAATTAAAGATACTTATAATACCATATCCATAGAATATAAAACAATCATAAAATTATAATATTAATGTGCTTTTAATTGCTCTGCAAAATATTTGCCACGGATTTCCTATATCAAGGAAGTGAAAATTTAATCCTCAAGTAAACGACTTTATCCTAATAAAGAACTTTAATCAAAAAGACGATACAATCCTTATCATTATGGCCTCCACTACGCTGTTTTACTTGCTTATACACTGTGTAAGCAAACATTAACATTTCATTACCATATTTCAAGATTATCTTGTAATTAATTTATATGGACAGTAATTTTCGCAATCTTTCTTTGAGTTAATGATTTAATGCGTAATTTAAGTCATGTAAACATCTTTCATCATCAGACCGGGTAAATACTATTGCGAGTGTCCAAGTTAGAGGCGAGGGCTCACTCCACCAAGCTTTGTTTATTTTTGGAGTTCTAAATACTGACAGTGTGCAAGTTTTTCTTAAATTATAATATTTTCCCTCGCCATTAAAATTTGGAAAAATTTGAAAGTTATTACCCAGCAAAAGTTCATAATTTAAAGGGATTAAATTTGAAAAAAATTCAACTACTCATACTAATACTTTGAAAAAAAAAACGTTAGAATGAAAAAAAATATTGAAAAAATCTAATACCCGGCCACTACCATAAAATCATATACAAAGTCAGTGTACTTATGTATATGAGGTCCATTACTTTCACGTCGAGTTATAAATTAGTTTCGCGTGTACTAATGAATTTCGAAACTCAGTACATATTTACACACACCGCTCTATCTGCTATGGAAAATATTTGACATGTTACCAATATTTGGCTTGGATGTTTATGATGGGCAAACTGTTGATCCTTGGAGGCAGCGGTCAATAACCTTAGGCACATTTATCTCAAGTGCGAGTACTGGCAGAGGGAGGATGTATCCCAAACGAACTAACATAAGTAAGCGTCATTCGGCATTTATTACATGGGACCATTCGTGGACCTTAAAATTGTCGGTAGAACTTTATTGTGGAAATACCCCTGTGCCTACTTTTTCAGAGATATGCACGAGTGTCTATAGGTCAATTTAAGTGTAATAGTAACATATTCTTTATTTAACTGTAATGATTGAATGGCATGAGAACACTTTACACAGTACAGTACTTCAAATAGCCCAAAATCGTTACACGTTAATTGTGTAATGTCTAGTTTGTCATTGTTTATTGTGGGGTCAGGATATTTTCATTAAGCATAAAGATTATTACTCGGAATTTTGTAAGGCATCCTGGGCTTTTGGGCTTATATAAAAGTACTGCCATTGACTATACATTATATATATATATATATAAATACATACTTCATACTACAACTAGTATGTAAATAGCCACTGAAATCGTCTACAACGTAAATAATATACAGTGAAACGGAGAAACCATTTCGCCTCTTCAGTTCCTTCGACACAATAGGAAATCTGAGCAATTGTAAGGCAAAAACACCTTATTACACATTTGAAAGGGAAATTATTGTTGGAAAAAGTTTATGCGCATACTTAGTCACACGAATTAGAATCGATGTAAGACTTATGTATTAATTAGTCGATTATTACCGGAACATCGGTTTGTTGCATACTAAGAGCCTTGCACTTAACTTTACATAAAATTAAAAATGGAATACAACTCGATCATTCCTTTCTTTTGTATTTCGATTAATTTTCTTATAATATCAGTGTTTAAATTTCGAATTGTAAATTTAAAGAGATGCAATAAATAATATTATCTTTGGTCACAAGAAAAAATTCAAGTATAAACAGTCTTGACACTACTAAAAAAATTGAATATTCAATTAGACGGTTAATGTTTATGCTGTTTATTTTTTGTGTCTTTGTTTTGTGTAATTATATTTTTAAGACTTATTTAGTCTATGACATCCCATCCCATTCTCGTAATCGTTTTAATCTGTGCTCCAGTAGGGATATGAGACTCGTAGTAATAAAATCACTGCGATATAATTAGAAAGTAAACTCCATATTCAAAGTAACATCGACGTTGCGAGCACATGTAATACAGATGCAATAACGATTGCTGGAGGATTGGTACAATTTATTGTTATGCTCTGCGTCCACACTCCGATAGATTCACTTTTACTATTAACATTCACGCGATGAGGTGAAAACAATTGTTTTGTCAGCGCATGTTTAATACATGTGAACGCTTTCACGAGTTCCGTTCAAACATTTCGTCGCGTACTTGACCTCAACACTCAACAGGATGATATCTTATCAACGATCGCATGCATTCTACTGCAAAATCTCGAAGAAAGTGCATGATTCTGGTTTTATACATTTTATTTCGGGCGGCCATGTTGGATTATCTGTCAAATATTGAGGTAAACTTTTTAGAGAAACAAGCCAAAAGACACTTCGTCTTTTGAAAATGTAATATATGATATACTTAAAAGAGTGTTGTGAAAAAATGATGATTGCAAAAGTGGTAATATATCACCAGAAATTCTTCATTGGAATGTTCTAGGGGCAAAAGATTGATAAAATAAACTTGAACAGATAAATTATTTAGATTGTGTTAGATCATAATTATTTATAAATTAAAAGCAGTCACTGAACGAGTAAAAATACCTCCGTCAACCGGTTCGTATAGGGCGACCTTGGTGGTCATTTATAGCAGGTTATAATATTAAAATATTTCGACATATGAGTCATTATTCTGCTCGATTCATAGATTAAAAAGGTTTATGGATACAACATTGCCCTGGCAGGATTTATTCTAAAAAAGAAAGTAATCCCTGTGTAAATCCAAATGTGGCAAATAATTAATTCAAAGCTTAGCTTTTACGCAAACTTTAAACCAAAGGAAACTGTCACATTCTGCCAAGATTTCTTAGGCTATTGGCCAAGCATTTCATTGGCCACTTCAAAGAAAAAGCTTAATATTACACTAACACACCCTCTTATTTGTAAGGTTAGTGTGCTAACGTATCGTTTACGCCAGAGTTCTCATTTCGCCATATTGACATTTTTACTAGTCGGTCGATAGACTTCCGCGCGATTTAGGAATTTGGAACGTTAAGATGAATATGGATAGGCTAGTTTTGCAATTGTGGACCTGTTCACTGTTATAAACACGACAAGTATTGCAAATGAAATGTCGGCAGATGAACGAAATTCTGAATTTAGGAATTTCACAACTGGAGCCTTACTTTAAAACAATTTTGTCGTAACTAATTAATGTTTTCTCACTATTTATATAAAGTAAAAGATAATTTAAAAGAGCAAATAATATTACTAATCTGTTTTTACGAATGAAAATAATTTTTATCGATTTGCATTGCTATGTACAGAGTGTAAACATCGAATCGACATAATTATGGCGGACTGTCGAAATTTCTGGCTTGTCCCAGAAGGCGACATATTAGACTTGCAGATTTTTGACTTTTGTTTGTGGTTGCTATGGACGAATATTAATCTATAGTCTCGCCGTTTTGTTACAACCTTAAAAGTGACACTATATTGCGATTTTGTGTAATAATAAAATAGTTATTAGTTTTCATCTCACGTACTGGCAGACAAATATTACAGCATTTAAGTCTTAAGTTATAGGTATAGATAGTATCATCATCATCATCAGCCCATATACGTCCCATTGCTGGGCACGGGCCTCTACAACTGAGAGGGTTTTAGGCTCTTAGTACACCACATTGGCCTAATGCGTGTTGGCGGACTACACACCTAAGAAATTCCTAAGATCTTTAGGTGCGCAGCTTTCAGCACGATGTTTTCCTTCACCGTTAAAGTACGTGATAATTCTTTGTGAATACACACATAACCCCGAAAAGTCAGAGGTGTGTGCCTGGGGTCTGAACCCGCGACCGCCGAGATGCTCGACCGCGTGGCTAAATCTCGAGTTTGAATATCAAACATTTGCAAATGCTCAAATATCTGTTGACCTTCAATGGGCTATTCACCCTCTGAACGAAGGTCGTCAAAAGAATTTTACTTGAAACTTAAGTCGCTTGTTTATAATCGGGTGTGGTCAAGGCACTATAACATGGTACTGTCGTGGTAAAATTGGTTTTGGGGATCCGAAAATAAATGTGACGCCTAATCGAAAGTGAGAACGTCAATGACCTAATGTTAAGGACTGGAGGTAAATTGGTTAATTTAAAATGTATTTGCGTTAGAATGATGTGAATTTGAATGCAAAAGAGACATCGTATCTGTGTGAGCATGTATTTCTATAAGTAAAAATAATTTAATTAAAAAATATTTTAATATTAACACACAATTCTTTGATTTTCGCAAGCATTATTTTTATTACCACGAAATAGGGAGCCAATTTATTGTCGCTTCGAAAATAATTCCGGACGCTTAATAATTAAACAGTAATCTTAGCTATAATAAGCTGTATTTATCGTCAATTAAAAAAGAAAAATCCTAAAGAATATATTAACCAAAGACAAGTAGGAAACAAGTACAAGTATTAATTAAATACGTACATCTGTACTCATTTCTCTTAACCTCCTTGCTAATAACTTTAAAAACGATAAAATCGACATTATGGCCAATCATTTAGCTTTTATCGCCGGCTGTACCACCTTACGAAACAGGTAGGCGGGCGGCGCGTTAATGGTACAGGTTCGGTTCCCGCGTCGTGTTTTGGTATTTTAATACGTTCTTTGTTGCTTTTTTACTACGCTCGTGCTCCCTCGAGATTTGTGAGTGTTGGAATTTGTGTTAAGGTGCCGTCCATAAAGTACTTACTTTGTAGTCAACCCTTTCATTATGGTCTTTTAATTGTTAATTGAAAAACGAAAATGGTACTGGCTTAATAAAATTGTGCATTTTATGGAATATAAATGAATATATTTAAAAAAAAACAAGCTTTTATTGCACTTTCAGTTTTTAAGCGAATGAAACCATGGGTTCGGTATTTTTTATGAAGTTATATGTATAAAAAGTTGAGTGACAAGTTTTATAAGAGAATAAAGTATGTATTTTAGAAGTTTCCATGTATAATAAATAATAGTAAATCATTCTTTTAATAAACTCTTGTAAGAAGTTTGCAATATGTACCAAATTAATGATGGTTTTTATCAAATTATTTAGAGTGCTAAATAATATATAACAATACATAATGTAGGCAGTGGCGGTACTTCCATAGAAGCCCAAAAGCCCAGTTTGCCTTTTAAAATCCCGAATAATCATTTTTAAACTTGAAATCTTTATTTAACAAAACAATTTGTTGAATATAGACCCCATAATAAGAAAATATAAACTAGACATTACACAATTAACGTTTAACGTTTTTGGGCTTCTATGGAAGTCCCGCCACTGAATGTAGGTACCTGTAGTAACTAGTACATACTTTGTTATAATATGGACTAACTAATACCTAAAAATTATCACTTATGAATTATCACTTGCTTTAACGGTGAAGGAAAACATCGTGATAAAACCTGCACACCTAAAAGTTCTTAGGAATTTCTTAGGTGTGTAGTCCGCCGACCCGCACTTTTTTTTTTTTTTTTTTTTTTTTTTTTTTTTTTTTTTTTTTTTTTTTTTTTTTTTTTTTTTTTTTTTTTTTTTTTCACGCGGGGAAAATCCATTTACGGACCATCCCGCCCCGGAGGGGCGAGGGTGTGTCGGACTCACCGGCGCCTTCCGACCCAGCATGGATGTTACCGCCCGTGATGTGCTCGGGCGGCCGCTGGGCCGGGTCCCTACCAAAATCAATGCGCCGTCATACCGACTAAAAACCCCGCGACGGCCACCATCAGCGCATTCAACGAGGCGGCCCCGGAATACCCTGAAGCCAGAGCTATGGATTGCACCGGGACCGCCTCTGCGCGGTGCCAAGAGGCACACCAAGCAGATATTATTTACACCTGGGGGGCCGCCAAGGTAGGGACGGCGGCCCCGAGTGGCCTCTGGGCGCCGGGCTACGTGTTGACCCGGCGCCTCCTACGTCGCCTGTTGCGACGAGCGGGATCGGTCTGCTCCCGATCCCGCTCCGCGCTCTCCTTCTGCGAAATGACACGTTCGCAGAAGGAGAGCATAGCTTTCCACGACCTCCGGCTGCCGACCATGGCGGCGACCACAGTCGGTAGTGAGAGGTCTCTCCCCACGACCGCTACGAGAGCGCTGCGCTCCTCGTCCCAGGCTGGGCACTCCTCAAGCGTGTGCTGGGCCGTGTCCTCACGGCAGTTGCCACAATGGTGGCACACGGCGGTCTCCTCCACTCCGACGATGCGACACAGGTACGCACCGAAGCTGCCGTGCCCGGTGAGCACCTGTGTCAGCCGGAAGGTCGGCGCACCGTGGCGCCTGTCCATCCACTGCTGGAGGACAGGACGCACTGCCGCGACGGTCGCCACGCCAGCACTTGGACTCTCCAGCCTGGAACGCCACTCCTCCACGGCGGCGCTGCGGAGGGAGGCCAACATGGCCTCGACCTCTCTTGGGGCCGGTCTCTGTCCGGTTCGCCGGTACGCCTCCTCCCGCCAGAAGAACACTGACGAGAGGGACTTGGCGTCCAGCTCCCAGGGCAGAGTACCCGCCAACACGCAGGCCGCCTCGTGCGAAATCGTGCGGTACCCTCTAACGATTCGCTGCGCCACCATACGTTGCGGACGATGCAGCAAGCGGACGCAGCGAGCGCCGAGGGAATTGGCCCACACGGGACACCCGTACAGGGCCATGGACCGCACGACTCCAGCATAAAGGCTACGGCAAGGGAAGCCAGGACCCTCAATGTTGGGCACCGCCGACCCGCACTAGGCCAGCGTGGTGGACTGGACGCAGTGGGACGTATTTGGGCTGATGATGAATACTTATAAACAAATTACGTAAAGTATGTATTTATAAAATGTATTTTTTGTTGAAATTTTAACGGATTAAAATGAAAATAATTCTAACTTTAAGTTTACATATACGTATGTAGTTACTGTGTATAAAACTTTATTAATGCAGGTTCCTTACATTTTCGTTCAAAACGAAAGTAAAAAGGTGGAGCGGCTTTTAGTTTCAACGATTTTTTTGATCGTAACTTAGTTTATGGATGCATAAACAGTATTATGTTACAAATTCTCGTGCATTGAATTGAATTGAATTTTGTTCGTGTTTAAAAGTGACATTTTTTAGTTATAATCAGCTTTAACGCATTCATTTTAATGTGAGACTTAAGAGCATTATAATATATACATGTATATATCAAATAAAAATATATTAAATTCCTAAACAATACATTTTTTGTAAATAATTCGCAAGTTGGCTGGCAGCGGTTGGATGAGGAGGGCCGAAGATCGAGCCCAGTGGCGTGCCATAGGAGAGGCCTTTGTCCAGCAGTGGACATAAGAAAGGCTGATTGTGATGATGATGATGATGATGTATGTGTCTATGTATGTATGTAAGCGCTAAATTAAAAGTTATCACCAAGCTTAGGTGCTTAAGATATTAAGGGAATTTTAGTTTTAGTTGAAATTTTAGTTGACTGCCTCGTGGTCTCGCGGTACAAGTATGTGCCGTGGGATCTAGAGGTCCTGGGTTCGATTCCCGGGTCGGGCAAAGTGTTATTGGGTTTTTCCATTAGGAAATTCTCAGTAACAGCACGGAGTCTGGAAATGTGCCCGAAAAACGGCAATAGGCTCGCCCCCTATTACGTGGGACTGATACATACCTGGCGAAATGTGTACTCTGCCTACCCCTTCGGGGAATACAGGCGTGAGTTTATGTATGTATGTGGAATTTTAGTTGTGTTTTGGTATTTGAGGCGACATTTAGAGTTTCGTTATAGGTGGGGAGTACGAGTATGTGTTACTTTACATCAAATTGTAGGTAAAGGTATAGTCGAGATGGGATTAGGTTTTAGTTCTTTACGCCTGCCTAAGGCAGGGTTTTGTACTTATAAGATGTACCTAAAAATTGTAGAAACATTGGCTTTCTCACGGTTTTTGCTCTTGTTTGAGTGTAAGTAAAAAAAAAAACGCAAATGGGAAGGGTAAGGGCGAGCTCGTTGCCGTTTTTGGACACATTAACACACTCTGTACTAATAACCCAATCGAAACCAGGAGTTATCTGTCACACGACGCACATTAACGTTGCAAGACCATTGTTGCATTCATTTTGTATGTAAAAACAAACATTCATACCAACACAGTAATGTATATCATTTTTCAAACAAAACACGACAGTACGCTTCACGTCACTCAATTCCAGGGACTTTTGATAATATTGTTTGTGACACAGTTTTAGAAGTAAAATTTAATTGTATTAAACTACTAAAGATAAATGTTTATTTCCATAGATCTTGCGATATTGTAGACTTGGCGAAAATATGTGTTAAGACAATCTGTTTAAGATCTGTATTCGCAGATCAAGAATATCTTTTATCTGCAAGTCGTGTCTGTAATTATACGTTAGCTTGAATACGAGTTCTTCAGAATAATGTCACTAGTCTTGTAAGTCATGGTGACGTCATTTACATTATTTTATAAAGTAAGAATTGTTGAATATAAAAATAAGAGTAGAATTTTAATTTGTATCAAAATGCCTATGATAGACTCCTTTTTTTCCTTGTTTATTTTTTCTATTTAAAATGGTTGAGAAGTATTGTAGATATTATCTCTATCTATCATTAAATATTAAATAGTGAAACTTTATTTCAGTTTATTTATATCATAAAATGAACTGACTACAGGCCAATAGTAGTCTAGTTTAGTAAATCTATAACTAAGATAATCTGTGTCGATTATTTACGCAAATAACTATTAATATTACACACCTGACCTAACATCTTTTACGAATCTAGATACAAACCTACCACGTTTTTTAAAAGCATTACTCTCTGATTATTAAAAACAATAATGACACTTGTACCATCAAATAATTGCGACTGGTAATAATTAGCATGGCGTCCGATTTGTCAAGCACTTGGCCGACTTGCAAGTCGCCTTTGCCACGAGCCGCCTCTTCCGGAAAATCGAAGCGATTGCATAACAGATGCAGCATTGAATTACAGTGTTGCCAATTGAATTTTCTTGCCTAATTTACAGGAGTTTTAGTGTTAAAGTAGTTAGGAATGTTATTAATATTATTATACGGGGATAATAACAAAGAAATCAGTTATATAAAACATACATACATACATAAACTCACGCCTGTATTTCCCGAAGGGGTAGGCAGAGGTGCATTTCTGCACCCACATTTCGCCAAGTATGTATCAGTCCCACGTAATAGGTGGCGAGCCTATTGCCGTTTTTCGGGCACATTTCCAGACTCCGTGCTGTTACAGAGAATTTCCTTATGGAAAAACCCAATAACACTTTGTCCGACCCGGGAATCGAACCCAGGACCTCTAGATCGCACGGCACATACTTGTACCGCGAGACCACGAGGCAGTCAAAACAAAAAAATAATTTATAGACAAACAAATAATTTAACAAAGAAATAATTTATAGAAAAACAGTGTAAAATGATAATACCGCATCTAATGGCAAACACAGTTCCGTCTTCAGAGAGCATCTATTGACTGAACAGTTTCATCTCTGTTAGATCATTTAGTTTTATTGCTTATTAAGTCTATGCGAATCTGTGAAATTATCTTTTCTTAGCATTAAGGTAATGAAAAAATGTGTTATACTGATTTCTTTTAAGAATTATTGTCTTAAACTTAAGCATTTGAGTTAGTCTGTGAAAAAATAAATAGAGAATATTTCAAAGGCTATCACGGAGAAAACAAAATCTTAGCGTCAACACTCCCATTTCCTGCGTCAAGTTACTTCTAATGGCCGCGAAGAAAGGTTATTTGTGTTAATAAAACAGCGAATCCAAGTAATTTTGCGTTGTAATTGGCGGTGACTTGACCAGTAGTAAACGACTACCCAGACCTTGTGCGGGCTTTCGCCATCCACTAGAGGTCAAACCGGATCGCAACGATTTAAAATTGCTGCTTACTAGTGTTTAGGGCTATCCGCATCGACTGTTTGTGCCGTACAGCAAATTTGAATATTTTATATAAAAAAAGCAGTCGTGGCGGCCTCGACGAGTTATAGCTCGAAGTTATGTGTGTATTCACAATGAATTGTCAGGTACTTTAACAGTGAAGGAAAACATCGTGAGGAAATCTGCACGCCTTAAAAAACCTTAGGAATTTCTTAGGTGTGTAGTCCACCCACCCGCACTAGGCCAGCGTTTAGGTCTAGTTTAGGTCTTAGTACCCCACTCTGGTCTAGTGCCGGTTGGATTACATACCTAATATTTCCTCAGAACTTTTAGGTGTGCATGCTTCCTCACAATCTTTTCCTGCACCGTTTAAGTACGTGATAATTCATTGCGAATACACACATCACTTCTAAAAGTCAGAGGTGTGTGCCTGGGGTTTGAATCCGTGACATATTTTGATAATAAATTGTTTTATTGACAGCGTATTTAGAGATAGTCGAATTAATGCCCCACCAACCCTGACCGTATCTTTCACTGTGGCTCGTTCTATTGAACTGATTATAGTAAATAGTAGTGTTTCAGAAACCAGTCTATATATTGATACAGCGGAATTTATTGACACTACAGTTGTGTGCAAGTAAGAGAGTTTCGACTTTTCGAACGTTCTTGACCAAACTGAATTTACAGTCAGTCACATAGTCTTTTAGCCAGAAAGAAATTGATTATTTATGGCCAGCTAGTAATAAAAATAAATGGAAATAATAATTCACATGTTCGACTATGAAGTTATGCATAAATACCTCCTCGACCGCATAAAATGACCTGTGACATTATTTGACCCATCCAGTGGCATTTGGATATTAAACATTTCAAGTTTAGAATCCAATACATAAGAAACCCAGAATAAAGTAATCAGAAAAAGTGTATTTCAAAATCATAATCGTATTTTATTTTAAAAACGGCACATAGCTAAAATCACAGAACAGTTGAATAAGACTAGAAAGGAAAAGTCAGTATGCCGAGCGTGCCGAAACTACGATCAGACTATCATATGTTTGGCACGGCCGCTTCTTAGTAATTCGGGTTGCGTGTAATAGACTTTTATAAATGTGTGAAAATCAATAGCAGCCCATCATTTTTGAAATTTTCACCATTGGTCGTGTAATCGTAGAATGAATAGGTGACAAACAGGCGGTTACACCCGTCCCGATAAAAAAATACTGTCTATTTCCCTTCTAATCTCATTCACCTGTTCTGTGGCTACAATGAATGAATTAACAAAAATACAACTTATGAAACTACATAATTAGAACTTATTTTATTTACCATGCAACTATTTCAATTTTCAAGTTATATGTTCCTTTGTGTCTTCAACGACATAGTATTAAGTTTTTTTAAGTAAATGTCGCAGGTCGTTTAATGTATATATACAGATGACTTCATGGCTGGTTTCTAGTTGTCTAGTCGTGTAGGCATTGTATGCGTTCGAGCGGTTGCCCTCCACTCAAGGTGAATCGGTTGACTGACCACTCGCATTCCTTTTGAGCCAATGGTTGCTTTGTTTTTTTGTTTACAATTACTGCGATGTATGTTGATTCCTGAATAGTTGAAATAGTGAAAGTATAAACGTCGTTGACGTAAAATTAAATATTCTTCTATAAAATATTATAAGTAGCTTATGTTTTGGTTCCTGCGCAGTGCGGTTAAAGTAGAATGTCTACCGATAAAAAAATATTTTAGAACTATTTTATGAAACTAAATTAAACGTTTTTTTTTTATCTTATCACACACATACACACACATATAACCTCACGCCTGTGTTCCCCGAAGGGGTAGGCAGAGGTGCATTTCTGCATCCACATTTCGCCAGGTATGTATCAGTCCCACGTAATAGGGGGCGAGCCTATTGCCGTTTTTCGGGCACAATTCCAGACTCCGTGCTGCTACTGAGAATTTCCTAATGGAAAAACCCAATAACACGTTGCCCGACCTGGGAATCGAACCCAGGACCTCTAGATCGCACGGCACATACTTGTGCCGCGAGACCACGAGGCAGTTATCTTATCATTGTTATTAAATAGATACATTTTCTCTTTAGTAAGAAAATAAATAATTCTTACGCTTGTAGCAAGGATTGTTCGTAAAGATAATAGGTTTGAATCAGAAGAAATATTTATTTATAGTTAAATCTTTCCAAAAAAGGGCTTATTAAAGTTGAAATTAAAGGCTTTATGCCTTATTATATACCATAAAAAATTCACTTACAACTAATTTATCCGCGTTGTTATCAATATAAGATGAACGCTACTCATATTTTCCATATACATACATAGAAGTACCAGGGGATCATAGAATCCTTGAAGGTTACATATTATGTCCACTGAATGGCGTTGACGTGTTACAATAAATATTGATTGATAAATCTGCGATGAACGTTCACTTGTGGTAAAGGACGTCCACATATCCACGTTAATAATGTTATTATAAAATTGTGGCGTAAGTTCTGTCCTTATATGGAATAATATTTCTAAGTAATAATTAACTTAAGCTTTATTCGATGATTGATCTAAAATTTTAAGACTATATCTCTTAACAAGTTGATGTCAATAAAATGTACTTAAACCTCAGCAAGTCGAACTATAGTTTTATCATGTTGATGGATCGGTATTAGATATATTACTTTGATCTGTCTCTACTCTCTAGTTCCCATTCATTAGAAATAAATTGATGTTAATATTTTGTTATATTATACAAGTTTAAACAGACTGTGATCGAAAGCTAAGACAGGTAATAGTTACAGTGATTGGAAAAGCGTCAATTTTTTTATTTTTTTTTGTGATTTTTTCAGCGTCAGCGTGTTTGTAGTCACCGTAACTATTAACTGTTCCAGCTTTTGATCACGGTCTGTTTAAAACCTGTATATAACAAAAGTCTATTTAATATACTGCCTCGTGGTCTCGCGGTACAAGTATGTGCCGTGCGATCTAGAGGTCCTGGGTTCAATTCCCGGGTCGGGCAAAGTGTTATTGGTAACAGGACGGAGTCTGTAAATGTGCCCGAAAAACGGCAATAGGCTCGCCCCCTATTACGTGGGACTGATACATACTTGGCGAAATGTGGGTGCAGAAATGCACCTCTGCCTACCTCTTCGGGGAATACAGGCGTGAGGTTATGTATGTATGTCTATTTATAATGGGCTCCTCCTCCTCGCGTCGTTTTCCTCAATGCTGAGGGTCGTGATCCCCTGCACCAGCAGTAGTCGTCCTTCTTACTATGCCGCGCCACCTGTTCCTGTCTTTGGCATCGTGGAATGCTATAATTAATATGGGCTATATTTATTTAAAAACCGCAGGAAAACATACGTGATAAATTCTAGAACTGGCGATGAAAATTCTAGCCATGATTTTAGCGATGGAACGCTAAGTTAGTGTTCGCTTATTTGCATACATATGTTAAATTGTCTAAGAATTATACGCGCTTGATGTTATGTAAGTTACAAAATATTGTATTTTATACTAAAAAACAAAGTGGTATGATATCAAACGCAGAAACGGAGTCTTTTATTATACATATTTTTATAGTTAGAAGGTTATATCTTTAAGAATCTATGTATATTTTTATCATGATTATTAATCAAGATGTTTTACTCCGATAACGTTATTTAAAAACGATATAATAAAAATATCTGTATGAAAACCAAAAGCAATTTACGATTTATCATTACACTAGTAATAATACGCCTTATGTTTTTTTTATATGATTGAATTATTTTAAAAATATTTTCTTAAAGAAGCATTTTATTTTGTGTACAATTTTGTTATCTTATCGACTTTTTAAAAGATTCTGGAATATTTTAATCTAAATAAGCCAACGATTTATTTAACTATTTTTTTCAAATTACATTATATTTTTTTTTTTAATTATATATTTATAATTCAAACCTCATTAGTTTTTATTCGAATCTTATATTTACTGATGAATAATCTCGGCATATATTATTTGTGTGACTAGCAACACCTTTTAAACAACATTTTCTCTCACGTTCCACAGCTAAGGTCACGACGCTTAGCTAACCAACGGACGCTGAAGCGTATGCAAAACTCTCGATAGGGTTACCAGCGTCACTTTTCACAGGAATTTTAGGGATTTTGCTACTAAATTTGCTTGTAAATTGCTTTCTGGGATCAACCTTTCTGGATTATAAATATAACTCTGTCTATTGGGGAGTAAGACACTATTTAGACTGCTATTCATTTATTATGCCGGAGCGTCTAATCCACTATGTCAGTTCATCATCATCATCAGTCCATATACGTCCCACTGCTGGGCACGGGCTCCCTCTACAACTGAGAGGGTTTAGACCTTAGTCCACCACGCTGGCCTAGTGCGGGTTGCCGGCTATGCCAGCATTAAGTACAAATAATAAAGATAACATAGCAACTTCTTTGCTTTACGTTAAATAAAAAAAAGGAACAAAAATCAGTATTCCGAAAATAAACTATTATATGCAAAATTGTTTGTTTCGTGCTGAGATTAAACAATAAATAAGCTTGTTTATCTGACGTTATTCCAAAATAAAGGATGAGGACAGAACGACCGTAACATCTTCGTAATATCTTATTAGGTACTAACCTTGAGACTTTTCTCAAAGTTGATTCAGAGATTGTGCAAATTTGCACGTTATGCAAACATTCTTTTGTTTGTAATGAAGATTTTATTTTTGGTTTAAGAGAAGAGCGGAGCAACTATGATAAATATGGCAAAAACAGGGAAAATATTAATAAATTCGGCACATGAAGTTGCGAACAACAGCTAGTGTCTGAATCATAATTATCAGCCCATATACGTCCCATTGCTGTGCACGGTCCTCCTCTGCAACTGAGAGGGTTTAGGCCTTAGTCAACCACGCTGGCTTAGTGTGGGTTGTCGGTACATACCTAAGAAATTCCTAAGAAATTTTCCTTCATCATTAAAGTACGTGATAATTCATTGTGAATACACAGTTTATGAATATAAATATGGTTATTTTGTTCGGTTTAACAGCTAAAGAAAAATGGTAACTGAGAGTTATAATCAGGAATTCCGATTTATAATGGCTGGATAAGTTTAGCTTCATTTCTGAACCCACAATGTTGACTTACCCACTTATGTGTTTTTCAACGTTAAAAGAGGTGAATTTATCATCGTTTACCGTTTACATTAACAAAAACTGTTTTAGTACCTATCCTTCTTATCCAAAAAGATGGCGTAATAACGATATTGACTAAGATTTATTAATTAAGGCTCATAGTTTATGCTATAAAATAAAGCAAACTTTTTATATTGAGTTACAGCCCTACACAATGAACAAGATGGGTATTTAAGCCAAGCGACAAGGACATACGCCTCCGACAACCTCCGGCATAGCATCTTCACATTTAAACTCATACTACAGACTAATATATGCTCCCAAATGCACAAATACATACACTGCAATAATTCTAGTTTCTGGGTGTCAGACCAGATATAACATATGGACTAGTAAAGTGATCTACAGCTATAAATAAATACACCCAACAGTCGCATACATAGTTCTGACCCCACACTAGGATACAAGTCTTGTGTCGTGGGTATCAGAAACTACGGAAGACTTTTCGGTCTCACAAACACAGACTCGACACAAATATTTGTGGATCACAGAGCATTTGTCTGATGCGGGGATTGAACTCGTGATCTCTCGTTTCCCAAGCTGGTGTCAAACCAAATGACGCTGACAAAATACATTGAATATATCTACTGTGCCAACCCACACTAGGCCAGCGTAGTGGACTAGCGGCCTGCATTTTGGTCGGTTTCCTTCCCTGGGATCTTGACGCCAGGGCCCTCTCCTCAGTCTACCACTGGTGGGAGGAGGCGTCTCGACGAGGGGAACGACCGGCACCAAGAGAGTTAGAGGCCAAAAGGGCCTCTCTACGCTTGGCCGCCGTGGAGGAGTGGCGTTCCAGGTTGGATAGTCCCAGTGCTGGTGCATGGACCGTCGCGGCAGTGCGTCCTGTCCTTAACCAGTGGTTGGATAGGCGTCACGGCGTGATGACGTTCCGCCTGTCACAGGTTCTGTCGGGACATGGTTGTTTTGGCTGGTTCCTGTGGCGGGTGGCCAAAAGAGAAGAGTCCGCCGTGTGTCACCACTGTGACAACTGTCCGGAGGACACAGCCCAGCACACTCTATCGGATTGTCCAGCCTGGGACGAAGAGCGAAGCGCACTCCGCGCAGCCGTCGGAGCGGACCTCTCGCTCTCAGCTGTGATTCCTTCCATGGTTGAGAGTCAGAGGTCATGGCAGGCGATGCTCTCCTTTTGTGAGACTGTAATGTCTCAAAAGGAGAGCGCGGGGCAGGATCGTGAGCAGAACAATCCCGCCCGCCGCCGCCAACAAAGAAGGAGACGCCGGGTGACGGAATACGGCTGATCCGGCGTCCCCGCCCTGTGGATTGGGGGCGTAAGAATTCCGCCATGGTATCCCCTACCTAACAGGGGCCCCTGGGGTGGCTGGGCGTACTGCGGGGGCGGTACACTATGATAGCAACCCTGAGATTTGCGGCAGAGGGCGTGGCCTCTTGACTGTCTCGGACGTTCACAAGAGGTGAACGTCCAAAAAAAAAAAAAAAAAAAAGCGTAACTGGAGGGCATCTGAAGCCCTCCCAATTTGGAAGAGTCCACATATGGACAGTGCGCTGGGCGGACGCGGACCATTTAGGGCGCTTTTCGCCCTGAGATGCCGCAAAACCGCCCTAAATGCGCGAGATGGTCACCGAGAGGTTTTAGTCGGTATGCTGGCGTAGGATTTTGGTTAGGGACCCAACTCAGCGAAAGCGGACAATTGTTCCGCGCGCCGAGTTGGAAGGCCAGAGACCCCGACATACCCCTCTAGGCCTCCCCGAGGTACCGAACAGGGGAGCTTAAAGAGCTTTCCTCTCGTAACATAAAAAAAAAAAAAAAAAAAACCGTAGTGGACTAAGGCCTAAACCCTCTTAGTTATAGAGCAGTGGGACGTATATGGGCTGATGATGATGATATCTACTGTATTAAATATTTCAATTTTTTTCTTCATCTTCATATTATTTTGCAGATTGTTTGTGTTGGCGTTCACCACTTTTAAGCAGGTCATTAGCTAAGATTATAATTGATGTTTATAACATGAACAGCTTGTTTGATTATAATCTAAGCTACGACTAATATTGTCAATATCAGAGCGAGTGCATTGTTTTGATTAAAAAGCAATATGATACTGGCACAATTTTTTTCACAATTTCTACAGATTAACATAAGCAGCAATTCCACATTCAAAATTCATTCTGATTCCATACATTAATGCGAAATTAAGTGCCATCTGTCAGGAACGGAATAACAGTTCGAACAGGTTATAACCGAGTTATAACTATTAAATACCGTTGCGTCGAATCTATACATGTATAACGGTCGTTTAATAATGTTAATGCTGTAACATTAACCTACATAATCTGTTATTTTTAACCTGATAACACAACCGTGGTATACTGATTCGTTGATCTAAATTAGCAGGTTTTACTAATAAATGGAAATTCTCTAATACTGATGTCAGGTCTATTGTGTTTGATAAATAACTTCCTAAATCTTGGCTTATATTAAATGTTAGAAAAATTCCTGCATATATGATTTTTAATTGATGCACGACACCAGAAATGTGGATGCTCCTATTTTGGGTGACACGGGTATATGACATTTAAAGGACGGACAAAATCGGGAAGCCGTGTATATTTGAGGTTCAAAAGTGACTTTAATGGCAGATAAGCTAAAAGCGCTATCAATAGTATGGGGATATTATGATAAAAGAGGATGAGTAAGAAAGTAATATTCGTCATCAGCCCTACTACGTCCCACTGCTGAGCTCAGGCCTCCTCTACAACTGAGAGGGTTTAGGCCTTAGTAAAGTGATAATTCATTGTGAATACACAAATAACTTCGAAAAGTCAGAGGTGTGTGGCTGGGGTTTGAGACTGCGACCGCCGAAATTCTCGACCGCGTGCCTAAACCTCGAGGCCATCACTGCTTATTAAGTAACTAAAAGATATGAATTAATTGACAGCCCCGTGGCGCAGTTAGACGCCAGCTTGTGAAACGATCCCCGAACCGAGATAAATGTTTGTGTGATCCATAAATATTTGTTTCGGGTCTGGGTGTATGTGAGACCGAAAAGTCTCTCGTAGTTTCTGATACCCACGACACAGGACTTGTATCCTAGTGTGGGGTCATAACTATGTACATATGTGGCTGTTGGGTGTATATTTTTAAAAACAAGTAGCTAGAATGACGAGGAATGTATGCAATGTGTAGGAGAAATTAAAGAAAAAGGAGATAGTAACGAGTAGATAGCTTAAAAATTGGTATAGATTCCTTTGGCTTTGGAAGGCACTATTCTTAAGCAGTGGCGTTATTTCTATAGAAGCCCTAAAGCAAAGCTTTCCTTACAAAATTCCGAATAAAAATCTTTAAACATTAAATTTTTATTTAACGAAATATTTGACATATAGATGAGAATATCCTGACAACCAATAAACCCACAATAAACAATTACAAACTAGACATTACACAATTAACGTGTTAGCGCGGTTATTTTTGTCTACTTAAAAATACGAGCAAACAACAAATAGGTCAAAGTATCATTAGCCGGTAAGCTGGGTCAGCATCAGTATTCTATTTGCAAGCTCTTTATCCTTTAGGAGATATGTATGAACCCACATTTCCTTATACAATTAGCCATTGTGATTCACTCATTTTATAACAGGTGATGGGTACAGTTGAGACAGCTCGTCCAACGGTCCATAGCTTTCCATGACATCAATTTTTGTTTTATCATTTAGTCACCGGTTATGAGTATAAAGACTGGCTGTACTACAGAGCTAGGGTTGAATTGAAGACTAAAGGATTGTTCGGATTGTTTATACTATTTCGAGTGATATTGGATATAGAAATTTTTGTACTTCGGAAAGTCTCGTGTAGTTTTTTTGTGTAGGAATTGTTTTGTTTGTAACTATTTCATAGATTATGTTTCATTCTATATTTGATCGATTATAGGGACATCAAAAATCTTACTTTGATTTAATGATCTTGAAAAAAATGATGACTAGGAAGAGTATATGTTAGCGAAAGAATTTCAATGGTTTGAAGACAATTTGCTATCACGGTTAAGTTATTATTTATGTTAAATATATAGATATTGTTTTTTTCCTTATTCGTATATATATGTTTATTCGAAAAAAAGCGGTGATGGCCTCGAGGTTTAAGCGCGCGGTCGAGAATTTCGGCGGTCGCAGGTTCAAACCCCAGGCACACACCTCTGACTTTTCGAAGTTATGTGTGTATTCACAATGAATTATCACTTGCTTTAACGGTGAAGGAAAACTTCGTGATAAAACCTGCACACCTAAAAGTTCTTAGGAATTTCTTAGGTGTGTAGTCCGCCAACCCGCACTAGGCCAGCGTGGAGGACTAAGGCCTAAACCCACTCAGTTGTAGAGGAGGCCCGTGCCCAGACGTTTTTTGGCTGATGATGATTCGAAAATAAACTATTTTGTAATCACAAATTACGTTACAATAAAGTCTTCGACCACTCCTTTTAAAGGTTCCAATTAGTCAGTACGTGGTAATAAGGTTTTATCGCCTTGCCAATTAGCAAGTCCTAAACAAGATGTAGGAATGTTCAACTAAAAGAAATATATTTATATCAGGCAAATTACCTCAGCATAGCAACGACTTAAGATCTTGCGTGGAAATGGAGAAATATATTGTATATTTAATGTTATAGGTGAAAATTTATTTGTTTGGATCATTGGTTGAACGTGCTGAACTCAGAAACTAGCAATATGAATTGAAAAAATATTTTTGTGTTCAATAATCATCGAAGAAGCTATTTATCATAACGCTACAACCAATAGAAGCGAAGTATTAATGAAGAATGTGGCAGAAACGGAAAAACAAATATTATGAAGACTGAAAGTCTCGTTGACTGCCTCGTGGTCTCGCGGTACAAGTATGTGCCGTGCGATCTAGAGGTCCTGGGTTCGATTCCCGGGTCGTGCAAAGTGTTATTGGGTTTTTCCATTAGGAAATTCTCAGTAGCAGCCCGGAGTCTGGAATTGTGCCCGAAAAACGGCAATGGGCTCGCCCCCTATTACGTGGGACTGATACATACTGGCGAAATGTGGGTGCAGAAATGCATCTCTGCCTACCCCTTCGGGGAATACAGGCGTGAGTTTATGTATGTATGTATGTAAGTCTCGTATACAGTATTGTGAACAGTTAGTCAGTCATAAAGATATAATTGTGGCTAGATCCTAGCACAGTGAATTGTTAAATAGCACCCGATCACGATAATGCCGACAAAATTGTGTGCTTCTTAAAGCTAATGTAGATAAAGTAATATTTTACTAGTGAAATATTATTGTGCATGTATGGAATTAACAAATATCAAAATCACGTGATATTCTTTGTCAACTTCATAAAATTTTATAGTTTATTTTAGACTCCCTTGTTGGATGTAACTTTTTGTAATATTTAGTGCGGTTGAAAAATATTACATGCATTAAATCGTTGGTTATTATACATACTCGTACGTTAAATTAAATCAATACAGTCATGTATAACTTCATCATTATCATCATCATCATCAGCCCATATACGTCCCACTGCTGGGCACGGGCCTCCTCTACAACTGAGAGGGTTTAGGCCTTAGTCCACCACGCTGGCCTAGTGCGGGTTGGCGGACTACACACCTAAGAAATTCCTAAGAACTTTTAGGTGTGCAGGTTTTATCACGATGTTTTCCTTCACCGTTAAAGCAAGTGATAATTCATTGTGAATACACACATAATTTCGAAAAGTCAGAGGTGTGTGCCTGGGGTTTGAACCTGCGACCGCCGAAATTCTCGACCGCGCGCCTAACCCTCGAGGCCATCACTGTTATATTTGTATAACTTATGAAATGTCTATTTATAATACGTACTACTATATATAGGAATGTTAAAGAGAGTGGAGAAGTAACACAAGATAGCGATAACGCGACGCGCAGTATACAAGAAAACATTATCATCTGAAATTGCTTTGTACAAGCTATTCAATATTTATTGTATTACAAACAACTTGCATGTATTATCATAAAGATATTCCGAGAATAACATAGAAGATCTCCCCGAAGGGATAGGCAGAGGTACCAGTGGCGGTACTTCCATAGAAGCCCAAATGGCTTACACTTTAATTGTGTAATGTCTATTTTATAATTGTTTATTGTGGGTCAGGAATTTAGAAAGGGAAACTGGGCTTTTGGGCTTCTATGGAAGTAACGCCACTGAGAGGTACATTTCTGCACCCATATATCACTAATTGTTTTTTCGTCCCACGTAATACGAGGCGAGTATATTGCCGTTTTTCATTCACAATTCCAGACTCCGTCCTATAAACCCAATAACATTCGATTCGACCCGGGAATCGAACCCAACACCTAGATCATACTTGTACCGCGATACCACGAGGCGGCCTTTCTATTTCAGTATTAAAATGTACTAACATCGGTCCATAGTTTTAGATAGCGGAAAATACAGTCATCGTATCTGTCGTATTTATAAGACTTTCAATTAATGTAAATTGTAAACTTATCAAGGCTGATTGTGTTATTGTTCCAATAAAAAGTTGTTTACACATTTTCCTGGTAATAATCTTTGTTAGAACAACCAGCTTGTATGTGTATAGTTATATTGCTTTAGGGCTTGCAAGTTTATCCTAGTCTGGATGCCTATAATACTTATTTATTTATTTATAAACTCTTTATTGTACACTAAGAAATAATTAACAAACAATACAAATAGAATGTAGTACAATTGGCGGTCTTATCGCTCATGGCTATCTTTTAGAGAAAATCATAAGATGGACATAAACAAGTGATAGAAAGGAGGGTAGTTTACGTGTAAAATATGATAATTAATAAGGAAAATAAATAAATGTGTATATATTTATACGTAATTAAGATTAATGTAGTTATAAACGGCATCCATGGCGCTGTTGGCAAGACCAGATTATGAAACGAGACAAATGTTTGTGTGATCCCACAAAATTTGTTTTGAGTAATACGATGTGAGATCAAAAATTCTCTCGTTGTTCTTACACCCACGGTACAAGTCTTGTACCTTTATTTATTGACTTTTACTAATTATTTTTTTAAATTACCAAAACTAATTTGGTTTGCTCGTTTTGAGTGCTATTTGTTTTTCTCAAAAAATTGCTTTTGTAATGATGAAGCATTAAGTATATTATATATTTGATGTAAAATATAATATTAAATGAACACGGAAACATCGGCCTTATATGTTAATGAATTCAAACACACAAGGCGTTCTACATTCCACATACTAAAGGTATAAACATAAATTACATCATAATAGACTTAATCGTTCTTCATCAGTTACGATCCGTCAGTTAGAGCTGTTAAAAGATATACATTAAATATCTATTTAATGAGAATACCTCTGATTAGTCACATGGGGTCATACCGATACTTTTATACAGTATGTAGAAAGACCGTTATCGAAGACTAATGGCCGAATACTGAAACGCTACTTAATCTGAGGGTGACTTATATTTAAGTGGCTGTTATAATTTAAGCGGTACCTATACTGCAACATCATGACTGTGATTAACTAATGCCCACTTAAATTTCCATAAATGGCAACATTACCACAAAAAGTTCTTTTGCATGACATTTTTTAAGTATACATAGTTAGTGATGGCCTCGAGGTTAAGGCGCGCGGTTGAGAATTTTGGCGGTCGCAGGTTCAAACCCCAGGCACACACCTCTGACTTTCGAAGTTATGTGTGTATTCACAATGAATTATCACTTGCTTTAACGGTGAAGGAAAACATCGTGATGAAACCTGCACACCTAAAAAAAGTTCTTAGGAATTTCTTAGGTGTGTAGTCCGCCAACCCGCACTAGGCCAGCGTGGTGGACTAAGGCCTAAACCCTCTCAGTTGTAGGGGAGGCCCGTGCCCAGCAGTGGGACGTATATGGGCTGATGATGATGATGATGATTACCTGTCTTAGTATTCGATAACGGTCTTTTTACACCCTGTATAGCAGGCTCGTGTCGTGGAATTCCCCAACTTGTAGATTTTTTACAACTCATAGATTATTGGAAATTATTGTTGAGTGCAGAGGTCGAATCAGCGGCTCTGACATTTCACAACTAATTTCTATGGAACTGTGCCACGGGGTCTGCTATTTTCAGATCGGCTTTAAAATATAATACTGAAAGACATTGGCTGAAAACTATACGTTTACCTACCTAGTTTTAATAATTTTTTTTTTTATTGCATTAATTCCTACAATCCAATTGATTTTGATACCGTAAAATATATTTGTATATTTTGATACCTTTTTTTTTTCCTATTGTAACTATGGCTACCCAATTATTTTTGTAAACTACTATTTTCTGGATTGTCTGGAAGAGATCGCTAATAGCGATAAGACCGCCCTTTGTGGCACTCTTAGAATTTATTTTAGTTTTATTTTATGTTACTCTTGTTTCTGTGGTGTCCAATAAAGCATATTAAATAACATAAAAAAAATTAACTTGCCCAGACTTATTTTCGTCTAATTCAACTAACTCTAGCAAGATCATTTTAACATATTATGTTATAAAAAACAAAATACAGATTCGCATTTCTTTAATGCCTTAAAAGATCATGAATTTCTAAAACGTCATAAGATTCATGACTCATGACAGTGATGGATATGACGGAGAATCCGAAATGTTTTTAAACCTGACTCTCTGTTTATAAATAGAACACTTTCAATCGATATCGATGATAAGTAAAGAATGTGTCGAGATTGGAAAAATGTGTCAATGAGATAAAATCAACTTCCTTTCATTGGAATTCTTTCCACAAATCTTGTTACGTTTATCTGATTACTGGTTGATTTTTAATGTTTATTTGTTTATATTTTAAACGAATATCTATTATCTATACATACAAATAAATAAAATTGTAGTGTCTGTTTGTAATATTGAAATAACCGATTTTTAATAAATGCATATAGATGTATACACGGTACATATACGGAACGAAGTTCGCCGGGTCAGCTAGTTGTAAATATGTTTAAAGCTAACGTGCTTAGTCTAAAACATTGTAGTGATGACGTATTTTTTGTTGTCAAGTAGACTTTATGTTCAAACGGAGCAAGAAGAAAAGTCAAGTAAAACAACGAATAACTGTAGTATCACAATAAGATGATAATTGTCAGCTGACTTATTACTTAACCAGCGACAATTTATGAATCGCGAAGTTTTTAAGAATTAATAATTATAATCCATTTCCTTCTACTTTATGGATATTTTTCTCGTTCATCGTTCCTGGCCAGCAATGTATTAGAATTTTACATTTTTGCGTGTCCTCAAGTCATGTCATGAAATAAGTGTCGATTCATAACTCTGTTTGGACAGCATTTCAATCATCAGTTGATCCTCTTTTCACGGTGATGGTATAAAAAAATATAGAATTTATCACCAAGTAACCACTTAATAGCTTACTAAGGATAATAGAACGGTCATGAACCGCGGACGTGTTTCCATCTGAGTTTTTGTGTCGATTAGCGAAACACGATCTCGGTTGCGGAATATTTCGGTGAAGTGAGTTATTTACAATTTGCCATGCGATTAGTAACTTTGTGCATAAAATTTTAGGATTAAATTTCAATGTGCGTATTAACAAAACTTCATGAATTGTGAAAATCGAATTGCGTTGAATAAGATGACGCGAATAAATTTAAAGTTTATACACAAATATTTGCTCCGATTGTTTGAGTTCACAATGGGTTTTTTATTTATGTACTCAAATATAACAAAAAGTTTTTTGAAGTTATATTTCTTTAGCGCGTTATGAAAAAATGACGAATTATTTCTTACTCTGTAATTTTTCATTTACGTAGGTTTTACATTACACTGTTTAAGGTTATAAGAGGACTGGCATGTTTATAAATAAAAAATGTTCCACAATTAAATAAAAAGAAAAAATAAACCTTTTTATCTAGCGTTACTTTGGTCTCTACTTTACCTTTTGTCACTCATGCCGGCGTCCTGAGATGCCTCTGCACACTACGCTTTAAGGATCCAGGCACAATACTTGGCAAACTATTCGACAGCTTCATGGTACAGTAAAGCTGAATTTACGAACGTTTTGGTTCGAGCCGGGGCAGTAGCGACGGGCTGACGAAGCCTCGCGAGCCAGCATTCGTGAATTTATTCATCATCAGCCCATATACGTCCCCCTGCTGGGCACGGGCCTCTACAACTCAGAAGGCCTTAATCCACTACGCTGGCTTAGGTTGGCGCACTACACACCTAAGAATTTTTTAAGAAATTTTAGGTATGCAAGTTTTCCTCACGATGTTTTCTTTATTAAAGAACGTGATAATTAATTGTGAATAAACACATAAGTTCAAAAAGGCAGAGGTGTGTGCCTGGGGTTTGAACGCGTGACCGCCGAGATTCTCGACCTAAACCTCGATGCCAACACTACTGTGGATGTACGTAGACATCATATGTTTTTATAAATGGACATATTTGTATACGCAATTGATGCTAATGATTAAGTACTCGATGGGATGACGAGCCCGTTATGGACTAACGGGTCTGGTCGATGACAGCGATGTCTGCGCACCCGCAGTTTGTGGTTAATGATTTAGGTGGGTTTTCGGTGTCTATGGCCGGCGTGAATTATGGTAATAGTCAAAATCAAAGTCAAAGTTAAAATATACTATATATAAAATAAACTTTATTCAATTAGACTTTACAACTGGTTTTGAATCATCAGTTTTAAAGTATTGCCGCTTGGGAACGTGTTATCGCTTAATGTTGAAACTAGTGATGGTAAAGGCGTGAATGTAACTTAAAGGCAAAATAATTTTATATGGGTCACTGCGGCGTGCTTAACACTTAATGAACTGTAGATACTATGACCCAATCGATTAACCAAGAAGTTACTTTTAAAAAACTTTTTTTTTAGTTCTTCTATCTAATATTTATTATTTATTTTACACAATTACAAACGTACACGACATAAAGGTAGTAACAAAACCATACAATGTTTACATATGCGATCAATTACTGCCCCACAAGCAACACTTACCTACTAGGTCCCTTTGTATCGATATAATAGTGAACCACCTTTTGCCACCTTTTTGTATAACTACCTCCACCTATAGTGTAGTAGACACTAATAGAATATCAACGGATCAAACACCTCTCCCATCATTATAACTTTTATTTAAAATCTGACCAAATATAATTAAGCATTCATTGCGCGTCTAATAGTACAATTGGAAGTATTGCAACCCACTGAAATACCAATGTATTCGTGTAATGTTTCCTGTATTCTACTGATGGAAAGGTCAAGGCGGACTAGTGTTGAGTATAAGCAGGATGGTTATGAAACGTTTAGACAATATTAAATAGAAACGAATAAAATGCTACTAGATTGCTTTTTACGAAATGTTCTATCAGGTCTTTATAAGTTTACCTCAATACCTACGTGCCACCTTGAAATCCAGGCGGCCTCTACAATTTAGAAGAGTTAGATCTTAACCCATTTCTTCTCACTGTCCTATTTTTAGGACACTATATTCAACTTCTTTTTTTGTTGTTAGGGTTCTTATTTTTATTTTTTCTGATGAAATTCGTTATTTCACATTATTTTTCTGATCAAAAAAAAATTTGTCGCTGTAAAAAATGTTAAGGTGATTTTAATGTATTTTTTTCAAATTGATAATTTTTATTGTCTAAGGAAGAGCATTATGATCTGACTTCATATATCGCGAAAAAAAAACCTAAAATTAGATTTTTTTCTCATATTATTTTTTGTTAATGTACTAAAAATCCTTATTTCTACATCATCATCAGCCCAAATACGTCCACTGCTGGGCACGGGCCTCCTCTACAACTGAGAGGGTTTAGGCCTTGGCAGTGATGGCCTCGAGGTTTAGGCGCGCGGTCGTGAATTTCGGCGGTCGCAGGTTCAAACCCCAGGCACACACCTCTGACTTTTCGAAATTATGTGTGTATTCACAATGAATTATTACTTGCTTTAACGGTGAAGGAAAACATCGTGATAAAACCTGCACACCTAAAAGTTCTTAGGAATTTCTTAGGTGTGTAGTCCGCCAACCCGCACTAGGCCAGCGTGGTGGACTAAGGCCTAAACCCTCTTAGTTGTAGAGGAGGCCCGTGCCGTTAATTTATACATTTCAACAAAAAAAAAACAATGTTTTCGATGCTTGGGAAGGAATGGGTTAATACATTTTTGGGGTGAACGGATTTTTGCAAATTTCAATGCAAATACTCCGGATGCAAAACTATGATGATTGTCTGTTTTAACAGTCCGCTTGTCATGGCAATAGCACCATATTTAATTAATGCAGTCTTCGCAGTATACATAGTTGGATGAACAACTAGCTTATGAAAAGAGAGGCTGCGGTATCGATCGATAATGTTTCGGGCCTGGTCGTTTGTGAAACCGAAGAGTTTGTCAAATTTTAATAAGGGGTTATAACTTTGTATATGACTGGTCGTTGTTTTAATTCACACCATCGACAAAATTAAAAAAAAACCTATTTAAATATATGATGTATTTTCTAACCGATATAAATAACACATCTAAAATTATAAATATGAGACCGGCAACACGCGAGCCGAACCACAAGCGAAGTTCTAGCATCCCGTTACGTCCAGACCGGTCCAGACTAGTTCCTAAGCTGGCTATTTGCAGGAAGTGTATAGACGCTGCATTCGACAAGTTTTGTGCGTTTAAGTGACGAATACGCGCGTAAAACAATCGCAATTTTGTTAGGTTGGCACTAAGCTTTTTGCTGTTATGTTGGCAATTTTGGCAATGTTGGCATGAATGAAAATTATATTTTTTAAATATTTTTTTTGTAATATTACCGCATTAGTTAATGACTTGCTGCATTAAAGTATAGGATTTGGTATTTAACTTTTTCGTTATGGCAATCCATGCAAAATCAATGAGTTTTTAATCGAAATATCCAGTAATAATAAAAATTAAATGAATCAGTGCGTATGAGCTTTAGTCGAAAATAGCTTATAGCAAAATTTTCTTGTTTAATGCAATAGTAATCTGTAATAGTTTTATGTTAAACCTTTACAACTAAAATTTAAATTTACCTTCATTTATTATCGTGTAAAGGTTTCCTATTTCCTTAATACATTATAATTACGTGGGTTAATATGTGTTTTAAGTTTTCATGACCCATTTAACGCACATAAAATGTCTCAGCCGATCCGTAGGAAGGTTTTAGTAAAACTTCTGGTGTCAAAACTAAATATTGCAAATTAAACACACGCAACAGTCACATGCATAGTTCTGACCCCACATTAAGATACAAGTCACAAGATAAAAAAAAAGTCTTGTATCGTGGGTATCAGAAACTACGAGAGACTTTTCAATCTCACAAACACCCGTCGAAACTTGTGGATTACACAAACATTTGACTCGGTGCGGGGATCGAACCCGCGGCCTCTCGTTTCCCAAGCTGGTATCTAGCCAACAGCGCCACGCGGCTGTTAAAATTTTAACGTTAAATATACCTTTCACACCCCGTTAACTCATCTATCACATAATGACATTTAACACTCAGAATTAACTATGGGTACTCGCGACCCACTTACTTGACCAACTTAACTGACGTACAGACAAACGAATTATACGTGATGCCATAGAGAATGATTAGTTCGGAGGTTATGAACAAAAGAGTTTAATATAGATGCTTAGAATAACTGTGCATGTCACCTCGTTATTTTTTGGTTTAGTATGATCCATTGTCCAATATCAGCCCAAACAGATAACGAGATGTTGGTTTAAAAAAACTGTTTTTAGAGATTGTCGTCATGTTTTGTGCATTTTTACTAATGTGCTTGAAATAAAATGTGTGTTCTCCCAGTTCTTTAGTGTGGAACATAAATAAAATGTGTGTTCTCCCAGCTCTTTAGTGTGGAACATAAATAAATGAATACCTTCAACAGTCACATACATAGTTATAACTCAACACTAAGATACAAATGGCCGAATACTGAAACGTTACTTAATCTGAGGGCGACTTATATTTATGTGGCTGTTATAATTTAAGCGTTATATACTTAAAAAATGTCATGTAAAAGAACTTTTTGTGGTAATGTTGCCATTCATGGAAATTTAAGTGGGCATTAGTTAATCACAGTCTTAAAACCGATAAATGGTGTTTCAGTATACCGCTTAAATTATAACAGCCACTTAAATATAAGTCGCCCTCAGATTAAGTAGCGTTTCAGTATTCGGCCATTAGTCTTGCGTCGTAGTTATCAGAAATTATGAAAAACGTTTCGGTCCACAAACAAACATTTGTGGATCAAACAACCAACTGCGCCACGGAATCATGTACCTATATCATGTAAAAAACAAAATAACGTTACTTTTTTTTTTTTTCTTATGGCAAGGCGCATAACGTTACTTAGAGCAACAATTGTAAACTTATTTTATCTTCGGGCTTTTTTCCTCGAAATCAACAGAACTTACTTTAAAAATTTGAATTAAGAATCAATTTTTTTTTAATTAAATTTGTCTATAGAGTTCAAACCACTTATACCAACTTAAGTTAAATATTTACTGCAATTCTCATAATGGAAAGCGTCCTGCGAGTACAGAACGTTATCGCAGGCACATATTAAGCTGCGGCAAACTCGTTATGTCACAGAAGCCTTTTACTTTGTGAAATTCGCTAAAACAAGTTTCTATTTTGCCTCACAAAAACATAAATTGCAGTTGCATACTTAATATTTCACCGTACGTAGACTTTTCCAAGAGTTATCAACTACCTGACTTAAATGAAAGTGGTTTTATATTGCATGGCTTAGACATATAAAACTTATGTGTTTTTGTGTCAAAATTCGTGTAATTAAGTAAACTTTTATTGCTCCCGTATAAATGTGGAATGAACATTAGCTAAAAATATCTGGACCTAACAAAATAAGAAGAAACATAGAAATAAAATAGGAAATAAAAATATTTTCATAACTGAAGAAAGTTTCACTATGACAGTTATCGTTTTATTCTTTTTTACTTAGGAATAAAAAGTTGCAACGCTGTCTATGATTTTAGTAAAAAGAATTAAAATCGAGCGACTTTCGCCAGTTGCTCCAAAGAACGGTGTCACTGGTATGCGTGCTCCAATTTTACTTTAAAAATATTTTTTGAAAATCGAATATTGGTCCATTATCGACCAAAATAAATAAGATGGCCGATCTAAATGCTTTTGCGCCATTTTGTATGACTTTTTGGTCATTTTATGTTGAGTTTATTAAATGAAAGAGAGAGTACCATTTCCTTTCATGTTTATGGTAATGTGTAATGGGCAATGGCGTACAGGCATGATGCCATAAGGTCACGATCATGAAGAGTTTTATTGAACTCTCAGACACTTAAGAAATTTTTGTCCGAAATACCAATTACCTGCATTCGTTGCAAGTTCGTGCTTCATCCGCTTTTTGCTGTATCGATTAAGTGAATCGATTTATTTAACCGATCTTTAAAAAAAAGGGAAAGGAGGGACGCGGCGAGAATTATTAAACTTTAGGTTATATATAACAAACTGAACCCCCCTGGGTGCAGAAATGCACCTCTACCCCTCCCGGGAATACAAGCGTGAGGTTATGGACGTAGGCTAGCCAAAGAGCTACCACAAACGATTCGAATCATTTACATTGTTTTGTAAGCTGAGTACACCTTGGCTCTCGCACTTTAAACTACATACTTTGTATAATAAAACAATATAGTATGTACATAAAATTTACCGGGTCCAATAAAATGTGCTTTAGTAACATTTTTTTTGCAAACAGTCTTGGTTATTTTGCCAAATTTCAAGTTTGTTTTGCCGATGTTCTCGCGCATATTTGTGTTAAATTACTTAGTGTGTCATTGGTAAACCGGAATTTGTTTAAAAACATAGATTTATATATTTTGACATGTTTAAATGTTCTTGCGTATAAATATTATAATGGTACCATTAAAATACCAGTATTTTTATTTAAACCGGAAAAATAAAAAATTTATTTCATCCTAATAAGTTTTTCGTCCTTCTCGATCGAATAAACAGAGTTAGGCTGCTTGTAACCGTTTCCTTAGGCAGAAATGAATAAAAATAAATTGTCTCTGATCACAGTATATAAAACCTTCTTAGGACATCTGTATGTGGCACGGAATTTAAAATTTATCATTCGCTAGGAACAGACATCACACCTTGAACGACATCGGAATATACGAGATAAGGTATTTTAGATATTAGATAATAAATTTATTGAACATTCCGAAAGTCGGATGACTTTAAAAATTCCATCACGATCTTTAAGGGATTAGAAACTCTAATTTAAGTAATGTTATAAAATGGAGTGTATTTTATATAAAAAAATGTATGGAATACCAATTTCTTCGTTTTTCCTAATATGTATGTAAGTTCGGCAATCAATGTTTTAAAATTTTCTCTAGACTAAATTACTTAGTTCTTGCAAACGTAGTCATCGGCAAAATCTTTTTTTTAATTAAGCCATAAATCTTTGACAGTTTAGGTATAAGGTTTGAACTTCATTATTTAGAATGAAATTCAATTCCCACAACGCATTGTACGCGTTTTGCTCGTTTTAATATTAAGCTGTATACGAAAACGAATTACTTTTCTGCTGCCTTGTGGTCTCGCGGTACAAGTATGTGCCGTGCTATCTAGAGGTCCCGGGTTCGATTCCCGGATCGGGCAGTGTTATTAGGTTTTTTAATTAGGAAATTCTCAGTAACAGCCTGGAGTCTGGAAATGTGCACGAAAAGCGGCAATAGACTCGCCCCCTATTACGCGAGACGGATACATACTGGCGAAATGTGGGTGCAGAAATGCACCTCTCCCTACCCCTTCGGGGAATACAGGCGTGAGGTAATGTATGTATGTACGTGAATTTACTTTTCTACTCAACATTCTGTCCAGTCGTGTGTACATATTTTAAACAAGAGTGAATTCAATGCGAATTCGGAATGCGAATGGTTGCTCAACACAAAAATGGCGACTTTTTAGAGAACATAAAGTGCAACATGCAATAGTTTGTATGAATTTCACAACGCTCTAATGGCCGCAGTCTGGTCGGTGAAAATAGTATTTTAACATGAATTTATTACCCACATTATAACGTTTGAGAAATTATAGTTTTTATTGAAATTGCATTTTCAAAATGGCGTCGCGCGTGTTGATGAAGTATTGCTTAAACTACAGAAATATGTTTTATAATTATTTTTCACAAAATAAACAGTTAAAACTTAAGCTATAACACGAGAAGCCGCGAGTTTGAATTTGACGATTTTGTAATGTAAGATAATTGCGTAGTTGCTTAATTACTTGGTGAGAATCCATTATTCTTGCTGTACATTTACTGCTGTCCTCGTTTAAGTTCGCATGTTATTTAGAAAAATATTCAGTTCGTTTTTAATAAATCAGTTGTTAAGTATATCACGTACTATTTTGTTGGGATTTGAATTGAATATTATTGACAATGAAAGAAAAAATCATAAGGAAACGGATCCATAATCAAGAGCCGCGAAATGTACGCGTGACCGTCCACGGAAAGACCGTATTTATGTAAATGACATTTGAAGACGATATTTATATGTTATACGTTTACATAAAACTGGTATTCGTCTAGGCTCCTTGCATATTTTCCGTCTAAAGTAACCTTAAATTATCATACTCAATGTTATAAAAGGGAAAATTTGTATACATTAATGTTTGATATCCTTTACACGCAAAAACTACTGAATGAATTTTAATAAAATTTGAAATGGGGGTATGTGATATCTTAGATTAACACATTGACTACTTGACTTTTTTTGCCAGAAAATCAAATTAGACGCGGATAAAACCGCAAGGGACTTAAAAGTGCGGGCCAAAGTCATACATAACCTCACGCCTATTTTTCACGAGAGGGTAGGCAGAGGTGCATTTCTGCACCCACATTTCGACAGGTATATATCAGCCCCAGGTAATAGGGGGCGAGTCTATTGCCGTTTTTCGAGCACATTTTCAGACTCCGTGCTGCTACTGAGAAATTCCTAATGGAGAAACCTAATAACACTTCCCGACCCGAGCATCGAAACCGGGACCTCTAAATCGCACGGCACTTAATCGTGGCACGAGACCACTAGGCAGTCATGCCACAAGTATCTAAAATGTTTAATTTTAGCTTCCAGTTGGAATATAAGAACGCTCGCTAAAGTCGTGCCTGGACTTCTTAATGCATTATCATTTCACAGTCAATAGGAGTAATTGTGTGTGCAAAAAATCGGAAGCATGTTTCACAGCGCGTCCGGCCGTTGAACCCGATATTGTAACAACTTCTTTCCTATTAGCAATTGCGTTTACTGCACGCCCGTCCCATAACATACGAAGTTAATGTTTTAGACTATTTATAGAACTCATTTGTATTACGATAGAAGCTTGCAACACAAACACAACTTTAAAAGTGTTGTTTAATAAAATAAATAAATACACCCAACAGTCACATACATAGTTCTGATCCCACACTAAGATACAAGTCTTGCGTCGTGGGTATCAGAAACTACGACAGACTTTTCGGTCTCACATACACCCAGACCCGAAACAAATATTTGTGGATCACACAAACATTTGTCTCGGTGCGGGGATCGAACCCGCGGCCTCTCGTTTCGCAAGCTGGTGTCTAGTCAACTGCGCCACGGGGCTGTCATTTTTTAGTGTGTTGTATTTTAATTCATCATCATCATCATCAGCCCATATAGGTCCCAATGCTGGGCACGGGCCTCCTCTACAATTGAGAGGGTTTAGGCCTTAGTCCACCACGCTGGCCTAGTGCGGGTTGGCGGACTACACACCTATGAAATTCCTAAGAACTTTTAGGTGTGCAGGTTTTATCACGATGTTTTCCTTTCACCGTTAAAGCAAGTGATAATACATTGTGAATACACACATAACTTCGAAAAGTCAGAGGTGTGTGCCTGGGGTTTGAACCTGCGACTGCCGAAATTCTCGACCACGCGCCTAAACCTCGAGGCCATCACTGCTTATTGTATTTTAATTGGAAACATTAAATACTTAATAGGTGATTTAATAAAAAAAGGTAATATAGAGAGTCCTGGAAACCGACGTGCATGCATGAAGAGGTTAATGTCAGTTGAGGAAACGAAAGAAGTGTGTTTGGACCGTAGCATTTGGCGCTCTATAGTCTCTGCCTACTCCAAGTGAAGACAGGCGAGAGTTTATGTATATATTTTATTTAGCGTAGAATGACACTAAAATGAAATGATAATTCATATTGAATCACTCACTTTATCTGTGAAGGAAAACATCGTGATGAAACCTGCACATCTATAAGTTCTTAGGAATTTCTTAGATGTGTAGTCCACCAACCCGCATTAGGCCAGCGAGGTGGACTAAGGCCTAACCCCTCTCAGTTGTAGAGGAGGCCCGTGCCCAGCAGTGGGGCGTATATGGGCTGATGATGATGTAGAATGAAACATTACTTGTATAGGAGGAATAGTAAAATGATGCATTTCTGTATTCAAGTTTCGCCAAATGTATTCTAGATCCCGCGTAATAAGGGACGAACGACTCGGGAACCTACCTTTCAAATAGAATTAATTATTATTGACAATATAATAATAAAAATAAAATTTCCATATATTTTGACATCCCGGATTCGATCTCTGTCTTGAGCATAGTATTATTTGAATATAAAAATAAAATTTACATATGTTTTGAAGTCGTGATGGCCTCGAGGTTTGGGCACCCGGTTGAGAAACTCGACGGTCGCGGGTTCAAACCCCAGCCACACACCTCTGACTTTTCGAAGTCATGTGTGTATTCACAATGAATTATCACGTACTTTAACGGTGAAGGAAAACATGAACGGTGATGAAACCTGCACACCTAAAAGTTCTTAGGAATTTCTTAGGTGTGTAGTCCGCCAACCCGCACTAGGCCAGCGTGGTGGACTAAGGCCTAAACCATCTCAATGGTAGAGGAGGCCCGTGCCCAGCAGTGGGACGTATATGGGCTGATGATGATGTTTTGACATCCCGGATTCGATCTCCGAATCAAGCGTAGTATTATTTGATTTTTCGTAACTGTATTGACTACAATTAACATTTCGCTCCAAACTACGGTCTATTCTTACCGCACTGTATAAAAAAAATTGTAAACCAGTAGCAATTTATACCATCTAAAACATTTTAACGATGACTCCTCGAAAGTTTGTAGATAACATAATTTTTTTCATCCACCACTATAAATCAACTTGGAGTTGCTTTACTGCGCCTTTCACTGTATGCTAATGGGTTTCCTTATCAGCGGTCATTGACCTTAGCGATAACAAATGCTAACAATGTACTAAGCTTTGTTTTTTGTGTTGAAGCTGTCTTTTCGTCGCATGGTAGGGATGATATCATAGAAAAATATAACCCCACTCTTTATTATTGTCCTAGTTTATATTGTAAACGTGAAAGTAAATTTATCATCCCGAGTTAATTCCTAGTGCAAACGAGTGCAGCAAGTAACCAAGGGGTTCTGGGATCGATTTCCAAGTCGAGCACTGTTTTTTCCTTTTGTACGTTTGTGGAATTTTGTTGCTAAACTCGTCACGAACCAAATGTTTTTCACATCTTCATTAAATTAAGTTACCCAGCTGGGGTCAAGCTGGTGACCCCAAAACGGTGTATATTAAGGTCAAGGTGTCTTTCTGTGTCTCTAGTGATACAGGTACCGGCATGTTTGCGTCTAATAATATTATTTCCTAACCGCCTTACATTATAGATACCGCCAGGGAATAAGATCAAATATTAACATAAACCCTTCTGTATTCTTTCTTTTATAACGCTTATCTACAAAGACACGCCGAAAACAACAAACTCGGGATGTTTCATTGATACTTCAAACAATGTAACTTTTTTTATATTTTAGTAGAGGTTACTTCCGAGTTTAAACATACATACATACATACATAAACTCACGCCTGTATTCCCCGAAGGGGTAGGCAGAGGCGCATTTCTGCACCCACATTTCGCCAGGTATGTATCAGTCCCACGTAATAGGGGGCGAGCCTATTGCCGTTTTTCGGGCACATGTCCAGACTCCGTGCTGTTACTGAGAATTTCCTAATGGAAAAACCCAATAACACTTTGCCCGACCCGGGAATCGAACCCAGGACCTCTAGATCGCACGGCACATACTTGTACCGCGAGACCGGAGGCAGAGTTTAAACATATATATATATATATAACTTAATAATATATATATAACTTAATAAGGAACGTCCTAGGAACATGGATAATGTTATTTTTTCTGCGGGGTTTATTGTTTATGTGTGTATTCAAAATGAATTATCACTTACTTAAAAGTTGAAGGAAAACATCGTGATGAAACGTGCACACCTAAAAGTTCTTAGGTGTGTAGTCCGCCAACCCGCACTAGGCCAGCGTGGTGGACTAAGGTCTAAACCCTCTCAATGGTAGAGGAGGCCCGTGTCCAGCAGTGGGACGTATATGGGCTGATGATGATATGTTATTTGAGATCATTTGTAAAGTATATTTCTACGAAACTGCTAAAGACAAGCATATCAGCGTATTTGATGGTAGAAATTCATTCTAATGATATATTTTTTGTTGCAGGTCGTTCACCCTATCTACAAAGTATTGAAGGTAAATAATAGTATTTAATCATAGGATTAACGATCATCATCATTCTCTGTTCCCAATTTTATTTGGGGTCAGCGCAGTATGTTTTATCCTTCCAGAACATCTAACATACCATAATTAACGACACAGTTGACACTGACAGTCCCGTGTATCAGTTGGCTAAGTACCAGCTTGCAAACCAAGGCCGCGGGTTTTTTCTTGTATGCTATGACCATCAACTGATCTTTAATTTGATTTCCATTATGTACCTTAATAATTATTATATTTATCCACCAAATATGGCAGCTATAATTTATTTTTATATCACTATTTGGTGTAAAATTCTTCATAATTATACTCGTACCTATCCATCTAAATATAGCATCTAGATAGATCTAGTACATGTCACATTTTAAAACTAATATATTTTATTTTTATATGACGATTTTCAAAGGTAATATTGTTTTTAAATAATGTTTATTAGTTATCTTTGTTTGAAGGAATTTTAATATATACAGACCTGAATGATAACAGGGAAGCAACGAATGCATCTAATTCAATTAAATTCTCCAAATATTTTATATTTCCTGGTTAGTTTAATTAAAACGTAAATGCTTGACGCATTGCATAATTATTTATCACTCCAATTTTTTACTTATTATGTTTAAAAATAAGCTAGTCAATTTTAAAATACTCCTTATTTTATAGTTAATTTTATCACCTCACCAACCTAAGGCAAATGAATTAAGTTTAAGTGTTTGTTAATCATTTGCGAAACAATACCGTTTTGCCAACCCGCACTAGGCCAGCGTGGTGGACTAAGGTAAACCCTCTCGGTTGTAGAGGAGGCCCGTGCCCAGCAGTGGGACGTATTTGGACTGATGATGTTTATGTACGAGTAATACAATTTAACTTCAACAACATACATACATAATCTCACGTCTGTATTCCCCGAAGGAGTAGGCAGAGGTGCATTTCTGCACCCACATTTCGCCAGTATTGTCCCACGTAATAGGGTAAACGCCTATTGCCGTTTTTCGGGCACAATTCCAGACTCCGTGCTGCTACTGAGTATTTCCTAATGGAAAATCCCAATAACACTTTGCACGACCCGGGAATCGAACCCAGGACCTCTAGATCGCACGGCACATACTTGTGCCGCGAGACCATGAGGCAGTCAACAACATTTACATCGTTAAAGTAAATGATCACTGTATGCATGCTAATGTTATGTATGTAGATAACTTAAAAAGTGAATACTATCACTTGAATATGAACCCGCGGCTGTCAAAATAATTGCATGATTGTATCGAACGGCGGGTGACCATATCGTTTCTCGCCGGTCGGTATTATTTTTTTGGACTCCACTGTGCTTACCATCAGGTACAGTGGAGTCATTTTGCAGTGCCAGAATAAAAAAAAGAAAAAAAATACAATGTCTTGACACTTTACACGGCAACTACGCCATCATATTGCCATTTCAATAAAGGCAATAATCACCTACATACACTTAGCCAGTGATACGCGTAACCTTTTCGCGCCGGTGGAAGTGACGTCACATCCGGCGCGGAAGTTATATAATTTTATTATATTTAACAGTCCATATTGAATACGAAATATGGAAAATTAAGTGGTACAAGTAACCTTTATAACCTCATGTGTACCTATTAAGTTTTAAAGACACATACTTGTATGCTAAGTTAAACAAAATAAATTTAAATGTCGTATTCTATATACAAGTCGTGTTGGCCTCGAGGTTTAGGCGCGCGGTCCACAATCTCGATGGTCGCGGGTTCAAACCCCAGGCACACACCTCTGACTTTTCGAAGTGTGTATTCACAATGAATTATCACGTACTTTAACGGTGAAGGAAAACATCGTGATGAAACCTGCACACCTAAAAGTTCTTAGGAATTTCTTAGGTGTGTAGGCCAGCGTGGTGGACTAAGGCCTAAACCCACTCAGTTGTAGAGGAGGCCCGTGCCCAGCAGTGGGACGTACATATTTTTCCACCTTTGAACACCTAATAGGTGATTTATTAAAAAAAGGTAAAGAGTCCTCAAAACCGACGTGCATACTTGAAGAGGATAATGTCAATTGAGGAAGCGAAAGAACTGTGTTTGGACAGTATTATTTGGCGTTTTGTAGTCTCTGCTTACCCCAACGGGAGACAGGGAGTTTCCGTATCATTTGGCTTACCCCAACGAGAGACAGGCGTGAGTTTATGTATGTATGCTATTTTTGTTATGTTCTTAATGTACGCTTTGTGATTAATTACCGCCCCAAGACATATTAGAATTAGGAGGAGGCTTCGTGTATATTTATACTAACTTCGCTCCGAATTTCAGCGCTATTAGTTTCATATAGCTGTGTGTGGATAAATCAGTCGGTCAGTAATAATTTCCTTTTATAAATAGATAAGGAAATCAAGCAGGTACCTGTGTGAAATCTACATACATAACCCATGGCGTGTAATCCCCGAAAGGTTAGGCAGAGGTGCATTTCTGCGCCCACATTTCGACAAGTATGTATCCTACTTAATAGGGGGCGAGCCTATTGCCGTTTTTCACGCAATTTTCCAGACTCAATGCTTCTTCTGAGAATTCCCTAATAGAAAAACCCAATAACATTTAGCTCGACCCGAAACCTCTAGATGTCACGGCACATACTCGAACTGCGAGACCACGAGGCAGCCATAAATGATTAAGTATATACATAACCTCACGCCTGTATTCCCCGAAGGGGTAGGCAGAGCTGCGTTTCTGCACCCATATTTCGCGATACACGTATCAGTCCCACGTAATAGGGGGCGAGCCTGCCGTTTTTCGGGCACCTTTCCAGACTCCGTGCTGCTACTCGAAATTTCCTAATGAATAACCCTATAACACTTTGCCCGACCCGGGAATCGAACCCAGGAGCTCTAGATCGCACGGAACATACTTGTACCGCGGGACCACGAGGCAGTTTATTAAGTCATAACTTCAATAAATGAAATCTGTATTTTATTATTCAATAACAAGGAAATCTTATCCAGACGGAAACATTAACCTCATTCCACCTTATCGACTATTACGTGGCACTTATGTAACTGCAGTATTCCGACTTACAAACTAAGGTGTTATCAATCAAGCAAGTCTAGTACTACATCTATGGCCAGGTTCAGAGAGATTATGTACCTAAGATCTTTTCATCAGCGCTCAGGTGGTTAGGTCGTAGTACACCACGCTAGGTTAGTAAGGTTTTGTATATCTATACTCATCGTCATCATCATCATCAGCCCAAAGACGTCCACTGCTGAACATAGGCCTCCCCCAATGATCTCCACAGTGGCCTGTTGGAGGCAGCCTGCATCCAACAACGGCCCGCGAACTTTACCAGGTCATCGGACCATCTTGTTGGTGGACGTCATACGATGCGCTTCTCGCTACTATTTTTAGTTATTCTTTTAAATCTATACTATATTTATTTACTCGTGACTTGAAGTCGTGATGGCCTCGAGGTTTAGGCACGCGGACGAGAATCTCGACGGTCGCGGGTTCAAACCCCAGGCACACACCTCTGACTTTTCGAAGTTATGTGTGTATTCACAATGAATAATCACGTACTTTAACGGTGAAGGAAAACATCGTGATGAAACCTGCACACCTAAAACTTCTTAGGAATTTCTTAGGTGTGCAGTCCGCCAACCCGCACTAGGCCAGCGTGGTGGACTAAGGCCTAAACCCTCTCAATGGTAGAGGAGGCCCGTGCCCAGCAGTGGGACGTATATGGGCTGATGATGATGATGATAATTATTTATTCTTCTAAATTTACTTGGAGACACACCTCACCGAATCGTCAGCACGGTGGTTTCCAAACGAAGCATTAAATGGCGAGACTCCCATATCTTATCTCTTGAAAGACCGAGGATAATAAAGAGGGAACAAATGGCAAACTATTTGAAAATTATTTTTCCATAAAGTATGAAAGTATTCCTAGGTTTCCTATTGTACATTACTAAAAGGTTGGTTAAATGATAGCTGTTTTTTCTCTTTTGCATTTGACCATTTATACTTTTAGCCTAACTGATAATTTTCTTCAGTTATCACTATATGGGGAATGTCAAGAACTGATGTTTGCATAATAATGCTTTCGCGTCACGCTAAGCAAGAATAATGTGTAATGAAAGTAGGAAATGTTGAGGAAAATGCGCTGCCAATTAACGTTCTTCTATCGAGACATGTTACGTGTTGATTTATACGTTCAATATTCTAAAATCATTCATGTTTTAAGGAGTATAATCATCACTAACATCTTTTTAAATATCCGTTTTGTAAAATAGGTTGTCTGGAAGAGATCGCAGTTAGTGATAAGACCGCCTATTGTTCACTTAATCTTAAGCTTAGATATTAATATTAATTTTGTATGTATTCATGGTGTACAATAAAGTATATAAATAAATAAATAAATATAATGGCTGGTTGTAACCTGTCATTTCACTAAGACTATGTCATTGTTTCTTTAAAATTTGAGGTCAGAGTGAGCACGAAATGAGCAAAAATCAGTGGGCGTACGAGTATGTGATATTTTTTTGACAATTTCATAGGAATCTATCATATTTTTGGGTTAAAAAGTTTGCGTTTAACCGACTCTAGGTTTCCGTCTAACTTTGTAACAAAATTGATAAAAAAATTAACCGATTTAAGCCATAAAATACACTATTTTGTAGAAATAATGTTGATAGAGATATTTAAACTCGATCCCTTAAGTATAAGGTCATTATTCACAATAATAACAACCCTTAAAATCTTATTTAACTGAACTGATTTTAATATTTTTTGCTATAGAAATTAAACTCTGGAGATGTTTATAGTTTTCAAAATATTTCCGAAATGTCTTCCCCGAACTTAGCCAATCCTAAAAGCTTTCTTCATATCCAAGCCTAGGTAGCTACTGAAACAATTCACTGCCCATTCATTCAATAATCAAATTTTAAACAAATAATTACAATACTGTTTTGGAACGCAAGTTGCCCAGAGATATCATCATGTTATTAAACCGCAAAAGGCGCAGCACGCCGCAAGGTTTTGTTGTCTGCCCGAACATATTGGGGCGGTGTGACGTCATCAGAATCAAGGCCAAGAAGCCACTGACCGAGTACTGGTAGTGATGACGTAATGAGATGGATAGATTACTCGCTCCTCGCATTATCAGCAAGAATTTTTCAAGAAATGAGAATGTTGGTACTATTTTTTAGCCTGCCTGCTTAACTGCCTCGTGGTCTCGCTACACAAGTATATGCCGTGAGATCTAGAGGTCCCGGCTTCGATTCCCAGATCGGGCAAATTGTTATTGGGTTTGTCCAATTGAAAAATCTCAGTAGAAGCACGGAGTCTGGAAACATGCTAGGAAAACGGCAATAGGCTCACCTCCTATTACGTGGGACGAAAACACATGGTAAAATGTGGGTACAAATGCACATCTGCCTACTGGAATACACACCAAGGGGTATGTATTTTTTTCTCATAGTCATCGATGTGCTTAGGTTGGTAGAAGACAGAACGGCTTTACGAAAAAAGTACGCTTTCGATACTAATCTTATCTATACACATGATGTTTGTAGACCAAACTATAACTAGAAACTATTCTAGTAGTCTAATCAGGCAGCGGAGACATTTAAACTGTAGACCAGATCATTATAGGTACAAGTTCAAAAAAAAACAAAATTGTTAAATTACATTTGAATTAATCTATACAAGAATTTTGAAGGTATGAAGAAATTTCTTCCAATTATAATTTAATGTAAAAACAAGAACTAAATCTACCACAGTTGTTTCCCCTTAACAGTATGACATATAATACCAAAGATATAAAATACAACAGAACAATTAGGTGGCAAAATCATAGAGCAGCGTCTATTGTTGGGAACGCGCATTTCTTCCGTCCAACATTCAAGATGTGAATAACGGCTTATTGTTTCGACGGATCGTGATCATGTCGAGCATTCAATGAAGGCTTGTGATTAATACGACTATCGAAGTTTAACACACGATTTTATTTAAATTCAGGACATACATATATACTGGCGTCCCTATATACTTGTGTCCCTGAGGAAGACTGATAAATAATTGAATTGACTTTTCGCCAGCTTTAATTAAGTTCGCCAATCAATATATTGGGTAGATCTAGGCAGAGACGATGAACCTACCATTAATATATAAATCATTTTATTGAAATAAGATATTTTGTGTCCAAAAATTCCATCTCCGTACTAAAATCGATCTAGTGCTTTTCGCGGTAAAAGACCAAGAGGCCAGCCTTTTCTCCGAGATTCAGTTTTTTAAGTCTTAAATTTGAGGATCGTAGTTCATAGACCAATAATATTTTGTCACCCGTTTTGCTAGGGAGGAAAATTGATTTGTTTTTCCAATTACTCTTATCTGTTTGTTTAATTTCGAGTAAAAAACATTACGATACCATAGACTTGCTCAGTTTCGCTACACTATATAATAAATAAATAAATACACCCAACAGTCACATACATACATAGTTCTGACCCCACATTAAGATATAAGTCCTTTGTCGTGGGTATCAGAAACTACGAGAGACTTTTCGGTCTCACAAACACCCAGACCCGAAACAAATACTTGTGGATCGCACAAACATTTCTGGGTGCGGAGATCGAACTTAGCCAATTGCGCCACGGGGCTGCCAATAGAGAGTTTAATAATTTGATAGATATTGAGGACAAAAAATTCGATTGCAAAGGGAAGCTTATGAAATGGTTAACTGGGTAATGGTCTCGCGGTACAAGTATGTGCCGTGCGATCTAGAGGTCCTGGGTTCGATTCCCGGGTCGTGCAAAGTGTTATTGGGTTTTTCCATTAGGAAATTCTCGGTAACAGCACGGAGTCTGGAAATGTGCCCGAAAAACGGCAATAGGCTCGCCCCCTATTACGTGGGCCTGATACATACTAGGCGAAATGTGGGAGCATAAGTGCACCTCTGCCTACCCCTTCGGGGAATACAGGCGTGAGTTTATGTATGTATGTGTAACGAATTATGATTTACACTGAAACTGAAAGATTGGTGATTGAGGTTTATATAAAAAAAAACAAATATTAAGATATTAAAATTACCCAGAGATATAGCAGACAAATTTACAGACACACAAACACATGCATTACTTAATTATCGTAGTAAATACGTATAAATGTACCGTACTTTAAAGGTTGTATCATTCAAGAAGATTGTAGCCAGGAGAATCAATGACCCACAAGTTTCTGGTTAGTTCGTAGTTTGGGTGTCAGTGAGTCATAATATTGCATACTGTGATTGTTCAACCCTCATTATGCATTGTGAAATAATGTATTTATGTTTTGTTATTGTACAAATAAATTATTTATTTATTTATATCACTTCTAATCTACTCAGTGGCGGTTTACATAGAAGCTCCAAAGCCCAGCTTGCCTTACAAAATTCCGAATAATAATACTTCAGCTTTAAACCTTTATTTAACAAAAGCCATTTAACATATAAATAAGAATATCCTGACATTACATACATACATACAGACATTACACCGCTAACGTGAAACGCTTTTGGGCTTCTATGGAAGTACTGCATCTAAATCTACTGTCGATCATAAAAAAATTGCAGCAGCTTATGTATAGTCTTTTATGAAAAATAAATGATCCATAACATTGTCTTATAATTACTAGAAGGTTGGATTACGTCAACGTTATTCCGTACCGTAACGTGTGCGTGTAACGGTAAGCGCTGGGTCCCCTCAATCCTTCCTCTACCCCTCTGTTACCCAGCGCCCGTCTGCACTATCATTCCCCTATTATTACAGCTACGGTAATACTCGCCCCAGTTCCTGCTATTGTAAGGGAAGCACTGATTATGTTATTATGCAGACAATAGTAATTCCTAGGTTCTTGAGTTTTGAGATGTAGGATTTGTGATGTTTTGATCGCTTTAGTGATGTTGATTAGGAGTGGACTGTAAACATTTCTCCATTGTACTATTCTCCATTCTAAACGACTATGTTATTCTCATATTCAATACAATAGTTTGTGATTGAATTAAGCTGCTCGATATTGCATCATTATTGTAAACTATTTCTTGATTGGAAAAGGGCAATGCTAGAGTTTCTTGCTCGTTCTATTATGATGACTGCCTTTCGTACAAGGTGGTAAACTAAATTTTGAAATTACTGAATCTCAGTGATGCATTTGAAATTTTATTCATTCAATAAATATTATTTTATTATAAAAACCAGATTAGGTTAGGTGGATCATGAGTGTTAACTCATCTTAACAAATCTCAATTTGTGACGTTTGGACTGCACGATGTTCGGGAGCGGAGAGCTCTAGTGAGATGTAGGTTAAAAGACCGTATAAATCCAAGAGTTTATAAGTTATGTCGTTTATAAGCATCATTTTCGGTTCCGCTCGCTTTAAGACGCTAAACCATAGTACTATGAGATATTCACCAAATAAGGAATTTGACGCTACATATTTGGAGTTTTGTTAAATATAGTCAGATCCTAGCGTTAGATATAAATCCGATTTGGTTCCAATCACAGACACGAATTAATTTTGGAAATTGCAAGAATCCCAAGAGGGATTTTTGCTAAACTGTGAATCTCCGTAATAAGGGATACATTTTGCCACTAGAGGCGCTTATGTAGAGTGAGGTATTCGAAAAGATATTTCATATTAAATTTTGTTGCCGCGCGCTATATGTCACATTTCATATTACAAAAAAAAACCGTGCGCCTAATGTTTAATTTTGACAGCTATAATGCGAACCAAATGCGTACCTCACACGCCGGTGGCGCCAACTGGCGAGCATAAAAGTAATAGCCCATATTCGCACTAGCCCATCGTGGTGGATCTTATCCTCTTGATAGAGGAGGCCAATGCCATACACTGGGACTGATCTGCTATTGATTGATATATTTAACGTTAAGTTATTTCTACAGTGAGCGACGAAACTAAGCGACAAACTTAAATCTGGAAGAAACGATTCAAATTTTCGGTTACAATTGATTGAAATTGAGATGCAGATAAAACAAACAAAGTGATTGTAACAACTGTACCCGCTACCCTGTGCTGAATAAAGAACAGCGTTTACAGTTCACAAACGCGAGATCCACGAAATGCATAAAACTGCGAAAACATCTCACGAAGTGGCGCAGTAATGTATGTCAGGTTTTGCATCTTTCACACCTTTTATTTATACTGCAACACAAACCTGAATGAGGAGAGTCATTGTTGTTTGTTATATATTAGATATATGTATATCGCAAACAACTAATCTGCTCCATGGGCTCGGTTTTAGGTTCAATTCCTGGGTCAGGTGAAGTGTTATCAAGTTTTTTCATTAGGGATCGGAGTCTATAAAAGTGCCACAAACACGAAAATAAGCTCTCCCTGTTAGGTACTAAATACCCCTCTACCTGACCTTTCAAGAAAAGACGCGTGAATGTATGTTAGAAAAGTAGCAAAAATGGCGACAGCTAATGCCCCCCACGCTTAAATCTCTTTTGTTTAATGAAGCTGCGCATAAAACATGCATTATGGAGAGCGTAAGAAGTGACTAACCGGGTGGCCTCAATACTTTACAAGTTCGCTTTTATTACACATTCATTCAGCGTGGAATTTAAATGACAACTTTACGTGGAGAGAAGAGTATTATAAATATTTGTTTAAAACGTTAGCGGGGTTTGGCAGACCCGTGGCGCAGTTTGCACACCAGCTTCAAACTAAAGCACCGAGACATATATTTGGGGATCCACAAATAATTGTCTGGGTGTTTGTGAGAGCGAATAGTCTCGTAGTTTCTTCCTAAAAAATCGTAGGAAATACTAGGTGTGTAGTTTGCCAACCCACACTAGGCTAACGTGGTGAACTAAGGCCTAAACCCTCTTTTATTTTCCCGCGGGGAAAATCCTATTTACGGACCACCCCACCCCCGGAGGGGCGAGGGTGTGTCCGACTCACCGGCGCCTTCCGACCCAGCATGGATGTTACCGCCTGTGGATATGTCAGGCGGTCGCTGCCCGGGTCCCTACCAAAAATCAATGCGCCGTAATACCGACTAAAAACCCCGCGACTGCCACCATCGGTGCAAAAGAGACGGCCCCGGTATACCCTGAAGCAAAAGCTATGGATTGGACCGGGACCGCCTCTGCGCAGTGCCAAAAGGCACACCGAAATGACGTGTGTGACGTCAGCGTCTCGGGGGCCGTCAAGGTAGGGGCGGTGAAGGCCTAAACCCTCTGTTGTAGAAGAGGACGAGTTTCTGATACCCACGACACGAGACTTGTCTTAGTGTGGAGTCAGAACTATGTATGTCACTGTTGGGTGCTTATTTATTTACTTAAATGAGAATGTAATTTCAACAAAGAATTTTTGCTGTGAATATGTATGTATATGGAATCGTTTGCTAGTAAAATCTAGACAATAATCCTATTATCTTATGCCAATAATTGAAGTTTCTTCATCGCTTGTGGACCATCAACGCGATACAAACATGTACCGTGCAATCTAGAGGTCCCACGAACGATTCCTGAGACGAGCAGTGGTTTTTTCCCATAAATTCTCAGTAGCAGTATGGAACCCAGCTTAGTGCCTGAAAAACTATTACGTGAGGCTGATACATATCTCCCAAAATTTGGGTGCAGAACACGAGCGAGAGGTTAAGTTCGTACTTCTATCACTGCATCACTCTAAGGTCGAAAACGCCTAAGGCATTAAGTCTTTAAACTTATGTATATAAAGAATTAAACAAAAAAACAACAAAATATTTTTTTAGAGAAATAATCCTTGTAAAATTACAAAAAATAATTCTGTAGCAATTTTTTGCGAGAATTAACTAGGCTTCAAGGAAGTGTAGTTACTTAAGCCGCGGCAAAAAATATCCGAAAGTATTTTTAGAAGAAACACAAAAAACAATGTCACGATTTCAATTTTATAGTTAACTTCAGCAATGTCGAAATTAGAACTGTTTTTATGTACATTCGCAATTATCCAATTAAATGTATTGGTTTAAATAAAGGTGATCTAATCGAATTTTCTAGAACTATATATATTGTTTAGGCCAGTAAAGATGAGAGGTGCTGAATGGTGTTTCATTAAAAGATAATGAAGAAATGTCAAATATTCACGAATTTAAATATGGTTTGAGTAAAGCTGAAGATGTACCTACATAGAATAATATCTTTTATTATTACTATACCTAAAGTCTCTATTACATAAACCAAGTCATAGGTATACAGTACTTTTTAGCAAACTGAACCAAATTTGAAAGTATTATCCGGTTGTCTGGTCACATTCCCATGCCAGCATATTATATCGTAAAATAAGTATGACAATCCACCTCACTCGGTACTTGGTTCATCAAATGGATGATATAACACACCAATCACAACCATCTGACTCCACATAACAAAAAATGCAATCAAAAATCTCCTTTTGACGCTTCGACAGCCATTACCATTGAATCTCATCATGCTGAGCTATTCAATACATTTTTTATCGTGGGTTACATCACTAGCCCTCCGCCTATTGTGCAATTAATCGACAATCACCAAATCTCGATACTTTCACTGCATCGATAAAAGTACCAACACGTAATTAACCCGTCACTGGTTGTTTGTTTGTCTCGGGATCGAGTAATTGCTATTTAAAATCGATTAATTAATCGATTTGAATCGAGCATTAGTTGACTTATGTTTAGGAATGATAATGGGCCTATCAATAAGTAAAATAGTAAGTGATATTTATGATGTATTCTATAGGTAAACGCTAAAGAATCATAAAGTTCCTTTTCTATTTTATGAATTACATTTTCAAAGCACGACCTGACCAGCCTGACGGCCTTAAAATGACGAGAAATGGTAGTCTCGCTTCTTAATTTTCGGGTGCGTGGTCACTTTGCCGTACTAGTATATGTATTTAAAACATATTCATCAAGGAACCATATTTTGGGCTATCGTTTTGATTATGTAATTTTTGAAGTCGTGATGGCCTCGAGGTATGGGCACGCGGTCGAAAATCTAACTTTTCGAAGTTATGTGTGTGTTCACAAAGAATTACCACGTAATTTAACCGTGAAGGACAACATCGTGATGAAACCTGCACACCTAAAAGTTCTTAGGAATTTCTTAGGTGTGTGGTCCGCCAACCCGCACTAGGCCAGCGTGGTGGCTAAGTGTCCACTAAGGCCTAAACCCTCTCAGTTATCGTGATGAAACCTGCACACCTAAAAAGTTCTTAGGAATTTCTTAGGTGTGTAGTCCGCCAATCCGCACTAGGCCAGCGTGGTGGACTAACGCCTATATCCTCTCAGTTGTAGAGGAAGCCCGTGCCCAGCAGTGGGACGTATTTGGGCTGATGATGATGATGATGATGAGTGATATTGACTCTTTCAAACATAAATTTTGTGACGTCCTAGAGGATTAGCAGTGGCGTTACTTCTATAGAAGCCCAAAAGTGTTACACGTTAATTGTGTAATGTCTAGTTTATAATCGTTTATTGTGTGGTCAGGATATTCTCATTTATATGTCAAATTGCATTTGTTAAATAAAGATTTAAAGCTTAAAGATTACTATTCGGAATTTTGATAGGCAAACTGGGGTTTCGGGCTTCTATGGAAGTACCGCCACTGAAGATAAGTAGGAAATCTCGTCGTTTATAAGTTAAAAATCTTAGGAGAACATCTATTTGAAGTTATATGTGTATTTACAATGAGTTGTAAAGTAATTTAACAGCATAGGGTAACATCGTGAGGTAACTTGGATGTCAAAGATTTATTTACAAGGAATTTCTTAGGAGTGCCGAGTGATGTCCGTCAACCTGCACTAGGCCAGCGTGGTGGATTACCCCTTAAAGGCTTAAGTTTTACACGAAGCCTGTTGTGTTGGGATGTTTAAGGTATGTTACCTCCAAGATAAATAAGGAAAAAAAAAGAATCATCAAAATCGGTTCATCCAGTCAAAAGTTCTGAGGTAACAAAAACAAAATAAAGACAATCAATTGTAATTATTTTGCCGGCCTTAGAATACCTTTAGTTACACAATAGAATGGTATTTACGATATAATTATTGGGACAATGGCTTTATGGCCTACGGAGGCAGGGAATTACGAAATGTATGTGACTATTGACTTTGTACATAATTGTTTAATAATAAATAATAATAGCTTTGTGATTTTGGTGTCCCGTTTCTGGCTACGGGCCCTTTTATTTAATTATTTACATTTTATTTAGAAAAAATGTTAATGTCTAAATTGAATATAAATTTTATTTTCTTTTTTATTTCCATGATAAAAGATAAATTAAGTAATATTTTTGTCTTTTTTGCTGGAACTGTGAAATGACTGGCCATAAAAGTCTATGACCATCCTTTTTAATCAACATAATGAAGGTGATCTGATGCTAACAAGAGATGCTCGTGCTTGTTCTAAGACGCGAATTTACACCTTATGTACGGTGACCGAAACAATACCAATATACATACATACATACATAAACTCACGCCTGTATTCCCTTAAGGGGTAGGCAGAGGTGTATCTCTGCACCCACATTTCGCCAAGTATGTATCAGTCCCACGTAATAGGTTGCGAGCCTATTGCCGTTTTTCGGGCACATTTCCAGACTCCGTGCTGTTACCGAGAATTTCCTAATGGAAAAACCCAATAATACTTTGCCCGACCCGGGAATCGAACCCAGACCCTCTAGATCGCACGGCACAGACTTGTACCGCGAGACCACGAGGCAGTCAATTAATTTAATTATTATTTACATTTTATTTAGAAAATGATTTAAATTTAGTCTTAATGCCCAAGCTGAATCTAAGGTTTATTTTCTTTTTTTACTTCCATGATAAAATTAAATTAATTAATATTTTTTGCTGGAACTGTGAAGTGACTGGCCATAAAAGACTATGACCATCCTTTTTTAAACAACATAATGAAGGTGATCTGATGCTAACAAGAGATGCTCGTGCTTGTTCTAAGACGCGAATTTACACCTCATGTACGGTGACCGAAACAATACCAATATACTTATACAAAAACATTACCAAAAGTTACATGTCCTGACATCGAACAGTGACCTTCGTCCAACTATCCCGGCCTCAACTAAACTATCGTTCACACTACTATTCGATATTCGTAACCTCACCTTGTAAATTAAAAGCATGGAAAATTAGGTTGTGAGCGCCCAATCGATTCTATGCGGGTGTCACAATCGATTCTTGCATGTGTTATATAGATCGAATTTTAAACTTCTTGTTTTTTTTTAATATTTCATCGGCTAAGGAGTTGTAAAGACAATGGTCCAAATAGACTGACTAGATTTTTCTTTACCTTATCTTCAAATTTTAACATATATTTCACTTTTCCATTATACCAACTTGGTCATTTAGTACTTCTTTGAAATAACCTGACTATTAAAAAACCAGAAACGTGCTTCCGCGTTTCTCAATAAATTGGAAATTAATGTTAAGTTTTTATAAGCTGCCCCAAATTTTGAAAGGAAAAATGTATTTATGAGTAGAAACAAAAAAGGGTGTACTACTTTTGTACGAGTAGTAGCATGAGGAAATGAAGCGGTTGTTGAGATGCGACACTGTGCGTCTAATGATGAGTCGCCCAGAAAAATCGATTGGCACATTATTCTGGCTTGTACTGTGATAAATTAGACATACGGTTAACTTTGAGGGCTACGTAGGCTACAAGGCTCCTAGTTTTGGTGAGTTCATGCCACAGAGTTAACTTTGAGGGCCACATAAACCTTGTTCTCCTAGCTTTGGTGAGTTCATTTATTCAATTTAACGAAATAGAATTTTCACTCTACCACTGCAAAGTGTGTCACTTGCAACGCGGTGGCTCCTGATGATAAGTACAGTATTGTTCAAATGGATGGATGGTTCGAAAGTTCGTGATGACCTCGAGGTTTAGACACGTGGTCGAGAATCTCGACGGCCGCGGGTTCAAACCCCAGGCACACACCTCTGACTTTTCCAAGTTATGTTATTCACAAAGAATTATCACGTACTTTAACGGTGAAGTAAAACATAGTGATGAAACCTGCACACCTAAAAGTTCTTAGGAATTTCTTAGGTGTGTAGTCCACCAACCCGCACTGGGCCAGCGTGTTGGACTAAGGCCTAAACCCTCTTAGTTGTAGAGGAGGCCCGTGCCCAGCAGTGGGACGTATATGGGCTGATGATGATGCTGGTGATGGTTGGGTTAAAAAGTTGCGAGTGACGATTATCTCTCGTCACTCGAGACAAACATGGGGTCTTCCGACCAATTATGTTTAAAGGACTCAGGTGTATAGGAGGGAATCGGTGGACTCGCAAACTATTATCTTGACGATGCAGTATAAATATTAACTACTGGACCAGCTTGGACGGTTTATTGAGAAGGGTGGAAAGGACTAAGCATACTAATATTATAAATGCGAAAGTAGCTTTGTCCGTCTGTACGTCTGTGTGTCTGTCTGCTACTCTTTCATGCCTAAACCATTGGACCTATTTAAATGATTTTTGATATGAAGATATATGGGAGTTTGAGAAACTCGATCTCTCTGTAATGTTTTCACGTCTAAAACATCTTAATAATGGTCTTAATAACCGCGCCCTAGCGTAGTCAGGCGCCACAGCTACTGTTATCACTTTCAACACCTTTACTCATTGTCTACTGCTGGATATAAACCTCTCCTATGGCACGCCACTGGGCTCGATCTTCGGCCCTCGTCATCCAACCCCTGTCAGCCAGTGGCGGTTCTTCCATAGAAGCCCAAAATCGTTACACGTTATTTGTGTAATGTCTAATTTGTAATTGTTGTTATTGTGGGGTCAGTATATTCTCATTTATAAGTCATATTGCTTTTGTTAAATAAAGATCAAAGGTTATTATTCGGAATTTTGTAAGGCAAGGTGGGCTTTTGGGCTTCTACCTTGCGTATACCGTAACCCCACCGAGCCAGAAGGTGTGCTACACTACTTAATATAGTTACGAAATCCCGTTTTAGATTGATACGATTATTTCTATATTACGCGCGATATTAACCTGATTTCCGATCGGTAAATTTCAAAATTCGATGTTAATTCATACGCAGATCACCGGTCGTGTTATTAACACAGTTTGCAGTGGCCGCAGGCTGACGATGGGCGACTAACAACCGTTATCGTATCAGAATTCTGCTCGCCTCTGATATGGACAAAAAACACTGGAGCCAAGTTAGACCGGTTTTTGTATGAGTTTTTATGGGATAAGGTGCGGTAAGGTTGTATGTACGGAAAGTGATATCTATCAATCTTTAATTATGTATCTTGTTCGCGGTTTTGACGGGTTGAGTACAGAGGGAGTAATGAGAAACAAAGCAACTTTTAGTTACTGTCAAATGCGGCCTACAACCAAAGGTCTTCCTTGGTCATTATGAATCGTCAGTCCACCATGCGGGGGTGACTTCCAACGGTGCGTTAATGGTTATTAAAAATGCAAGTGTCAATAATGACGAAATTACTTGTAAATTATTGACTATCGTATTTTTTTATGCACAATGAACATTTATGATTCGCAGAACTCATGCATCGTCATCGATTGGTTTTTATTCAATTTAAGTACCAACCCAGGTTCGCCTTACCAAAATTTTATTTTATTTTATTTGGGAAATACACAGAACAATCACAATCAAAAATATAAAAATATAAACACAATCCAAAACAATTTCCACTTATAGGTAAAGCACAAAATAGAAAAAGTGAAATGTTTATAAAAAAAAGTAACCTACGTCCTTCACCTTCTAATTAGTTAACTTAATAAAATTAAAAAAACATACACACACACACACACAAAATGAAATTCTTAATCAATTTATTTCACTTATCTGAGCCATAATTGTAGAGCTCCATAATTGTGTCAATTGAAGAAGATTGTGGTCTTTAGCCGTTAGACTGTAACATTAAAAATAAAGCCGTTAATTTCAAATTGGTATATCGAACAACTCTTGCCAACGTAATAAAGGTAATTTCAAAATGGCCGCTGGCGTCGAATTTGACACGTGTTGCCAACATAATGATGGTGATTTAAAAGAATAACCGTTGCGAAATATGTATGATAAAGTGTCATTGTTGGCTATTAAGAATCGTCGACATGTGAGTTAGTTATTCGGGTCATTGGTTCGGTTTCCCAATGTTTGGTATTTAGAATCTACAAACATGTTTTGAAGTTTATATGTTTTTTATAACTTGGTTTGTTATTTCGTGTAATTATACGTAAGCTGATGATAATGACTGCGCCTGAAGCGATAAAGTCTTTCATAACGCTGGTAATGTCATCGACTGTTATTTTATATACCGTATCTAATTTTTTTTGTTTTCTTTCTTCATAATTAAACTGAGTTTTCATCGTATTGTTAAATATGAAGGCCTGATCATACTAATATGATAAACTGCTTTGTTGATACTGGGGTATAAGTAAGCGGCGTGCGATCGTGATGTTCTGGGTTCTATTCCCGACTCGGGTAAAATATTATTAGGTTTTATTCTCAAAACATTCTCAGTAGAGTCTAAAAATGTATTTGAAAACGACAATAGACTGAAAAGAACTCAAAAGACAGCTGGCGAATGGTGTAGAATTGTTAAATGCCTACCCTTTCAAGGACACAGGCTTGACGCGTATGTGTGTGGAAACGAAAATAATTATGCAAAAACATATACACAAATACAGCCAACAGTCACATACATAGTTCTGACCCCACACTAAGATACAGGCCTCGTGTTGTGGGTATCAGTAGCGACGTGAGTTTTCGGTCTCACAAACACCCAGACACAATAACAATCAAAGCAGTATTAAGCGAAATTCTAACACAAAATTCATAGCAATCGACAGTTGAAAATATTGCCCAATGAAAGAAATACCTCGTTTTAATTGTTGGCTAGCGATTACCTAACTCAAGGTTACATCGGGTTAGGTAACTAGTGCGTGAGAGAATTTCAAAGCATTCAAGTGTATGACTTGGTGTGGTTTTGGACGCTGCAGTTTCATTCACGCGTGTCATAATGATACTTCATGTGGAAATGGACGGGGTCGTTTAGGTGAGTGAGCAATTTGGCATATCTGATACTTATTGAACCACCGGAATTGTCTACTAACTTTTTTCCATCTCCCTTCGATAATAGATTCGGGCGTACACGTAAAACTTTAACTTTATTATCGGCACGATCGGCACGATATGTGTTGCGTAGATCAAATTAAAAATCTTGCCTATTGTTTTCTCTTCTTTTAATCATAACGTCAAAAAGCATCTCCTTGGTCCTACGTCGATTGCCGTGCGTAAAAAATCCCTTTGCTACTTAACAGCTCTTAGGCGGAACAAATATTAATTTATCAAATATATGGAAATAAACATAGGAGAGGCCTATATCCAACAGTGAATGTAAGAAGGGCTGCTGATGATGATGATGAAATATTAGTGGAAATAAATTTGAGAGCCTCTAGTGATGAAATTCTTGTATCAATGTCCGTATCGATAAAGAGTTGTCTATCTATCTATCTCTATCTGTCCTCTAGTCTACACCAAATATAAAAAAGAACTTTAAAATCTCTTAAATTCCATCTCCATACGATTTATATTCAACCCTCGTTCCCCAGTTTGTACCTCGACACGACGGCAAGTTCACAGTGTTAAGTTTACATCGCCCTTATTTCGTAACGTGTTGCGTGTTATGGTCAATTTGCCAACCGATGTAAAGCGCTATGTGAATTTCAATCAACTTGGCGATGTGAATAGTAATAAGACCCTCGTGCCCTGTGAATTCCAAAATTGAAATTGTGTTTTAAATAAGTACGGAGTTATAATAATATTCGGAATGTTTAGTTCGGCAAACTGCCGTAGGCAAGCGTGGTGGACAAAGGCTTAACCCCTCTTGGTTATGTGCTTCTACTGAGAACTGGTAATGGAAACATTAATGGAATAATCAAAATCCTAAAAATTACTATGGTCTTTACATTTCTTAGAATTTTATGTTAAATAGGACTATTTCCGGGCAAAAATACGTATTTTACGCCAATTGTAATACTCGCCCCAGTTCCTGCTATTGTAAGGGAAGCACTGATTATGTTATTATGCAGACAATAGTAATTCCTAGGTTCTTGAGTTTTGAGATGTAGGATTTGTGATGTTTTGATCGCTTTAGTGATGTTGATTAGGAGTGGACTGTAAACATTTCTCCATTGTACTATTCTCCATTCTAAACGACTATGTTATTCTCATATTCAATACAATAGTTTGTGATTGAATTAAGCTGCTCGATATTGCATCATTATTGTAAACTATTTCTTGATTGGAAAAGGGCAATGCTAGAGTTTCTTGCTCGTTCTATTATGATGACTGCCTTTCGTACAAGGTGGTAAACTAAATTTTGAAATTACTGAATCTCAGTGATGCATTTGAAATTTTATTCATTCAATAAATATTATTTTATTATAAAAACCAGATTAGGTTAGGTGGATCATGAGTGTTAACTCATCTTAACAAATCTCAATTTGTGACGTTTGGACTGCACGATGTTCGGGAGCGGAGAGCTCTAGTGAGATGTAGGTTAAAAGACCGTATAAATCCAAGAGTTTATAAGTTATGTCGTTTATAAGCATCATTTTCGGTTCCGCTCGCTTTAAGACGCTAAACCATAGTACTATGAGATATTCACCAAATAAGGAATTTGACGCTACATATTTGGAGTTTTGTTAAATATAGTCAGATCCTAGCGTTAGATATAAATCCGATTTGGTTCCAATCACAGACACGAATTAATTTTGGAAATTGCAAGAATCCCAAGAGGGATTTTTGCTAAACTGTGAATCTCCGTAATAAGGGATACATTTTGCCACTAGAGGCGCTTATGTAGAGTGAGGTATTCGAAAAGATATTTCATATTAAATTTTGTTGCCGCGCGCTATATGTCACATTTCATATTACAAAAAAAACCGTGCGCCTAATGTTTAATTTTGACAGCTATAATGCGAACCAAATGCGTACCTCACACGCCGGTGGCGCCAACTGGCGAGCATAAAAGTAATAGCCCATATTCGCACTAGCCCATCGTGGTGGATCTTATCCTCTTGATAGAGGAGGCCAATGCCATACACTGGGACTGATCTGCTATTGATTGATATATTTAACGTTAAGTTATTTCTACAGTGAGCGACGAAACTAAGCGACAAACTTAAATCTGGAAGAAACGATTCAAATTTTCGGTTACAATTGATTGAAATTGAGATGCAGATAAAACAAACAAAGTGATTGTAACAACTGTACCCGCTACCCTGTGCTGAATAAAGAACAGCGTTTACAGTTCACAAACGCGAGATCCACGAAATGCATAAAACTGCGAAAACATCTCACGAAGTGGCGCAGTAATGTATGTCAGGTTTTGCATCTTTCACACCTTTTATTTATACTGCAACACAAACCTGAATGAGGAGAGTCATTGTTGTTTGTTATATATTAGATATATGTATATCGCAAACAACTAATCTGCTCCATGGGCTCGGTTTTAGGTTCAATTCCTGGGTCAGGTGAAGTGTTATCAAGTTTTTTCATTAGGGATCGGAGTCTATAAAAGTGCCACAAACACGAAAATAAGCTCTCCCTGTTAGGTACTAAATACCCCTCTACCTGACCTTTCAAGAAAAGACGCGTGAATGTATGTTAGAAAAGTAGCAAAAATGGCGACAGCTAATGCCCCCCACGCTTAAATCTCTTTTGTTTAATGAAGCTGCGCATAAAACATGCATTATGGAGAGCGTAAGAAGTGACTAACCGGGTGGCCTCAATACTTTACAAGTTCGCTTTTATTACACATTCATTCAGCGTGGAATTTAAATGACAACTTTACGTGGAGAGAAGAGTATTATAAATATTTGTTTAAAACGTTAGCGGGGTTTGGCAGACCCGTGGCGCAGTTTGCACACCAGCTTCAAACTAAAGCACCGAGACATATATTTGGGGATCCACAAATAATTGTCTGGGTGTTTGTGAGAGCGAATAGTCTCGTAGTTTCTTCCTAAAAAATCGTAGGAAATACTAGGTGTGTAGTTTGCCAACCCACACTAGGCTAACGTGGTGAACTAAGGCCTAAACCCTCTTTTATTTTCCCGCGGGGAAAATCCTATTTACGGACCACCCCACCCCCGGAGGGGCGAGGGTGTGTCCGACTCACCGGCGCCTTCCGACCCAGCATGGATGTTACCGCCTGTGGATATGTCAGGCGGTCGCTGCCCGGGTCCCTACCAAAAATCAATGCGCCGTAATACCGACTAAAAACCCCGCGACTGCCACCATCGGTGCAAAAGAGACGGCCCCGGTATACCCTGAAGCAAAAGCTATGGATTGGACCGGGACCGCCTCTGCGCAGTGCCAAAAGGCACACCGAAATGACGTGTGTGACGTCAGCGTCTCGGGGGCCGTCAAGGTAGGGGCGGTGAAGGCCTAAACCCTCTGTTGTAGAAGAGGACGAGTTTCTGATACCCACGACACGAGACTTGTCTTAGTGTGGAGTCAGAACTATGTATGTCACTGTTGGGTGCTTATTTATTTACTTAAATGAGAATGTAATTTCAACAAAGAATTTTTGCTGTGAATATGTATGTATATGGAATCGTTTGCTAGTAAAATCTAGACAATAATCCTATTATCTTATGCCAATAATTGAAGTTTCTTCATCGCTTGTGGACCATCAACGCGATACAAACATGTACCGTGCAATCTAGAGGTCCCACGAACGATTCCTGAGACGAGCAGTGGTTTTTTCCCATAAATTCTCAGTAGCAGTATGGAACCCAGCTTAGTGCCTGAAAAACTATTACGTGAGGCTGATACATATCTCCCAAAATTTGGGTGCAGAACACGAGCGAGAGGTTAAGTTCGTACTTCTATCACTGCATCACTCTAAGGTCGAAAACGCCTAAGGCATTAAGTCTTTAAACTTATGTATATAAAGAATTAAACAAAAAAACAACAAAATATTTTTTTAGAGAAATAATCCTTGTAAAATTACAAAAAATAATTCTGTAGCAATTTTTTGCGAGAATTAACTAGGCTTCAAGGAAGTGTAGTTACTTAAGCCGCGGCAAAAAATATCCGAAAGTATTTTTAGAAGAAACACAAAAAACAATGTCACGATTTCAATTTTATAGTTAACTTCAGCAATGTCGAAATTAGAACTGTTTTTATGTACATTCGCAATTATCCAATTAAATGTATTGGTTTAAATAAAGGTGATCTAATCGAATTTTCTAGAACTATATATATTGTTTAGGCCAGTAAAGATGAGAGGTGCTGAATGGTGTTTCATTAAAAGATAATGAAGAAATGTCAAATATTCACGAATTTAAATATGGTTTGAGTAAAGCTGAAGATGTACCTACATAGAATAATATCTTTTATTATTACTATACCTAAAGTCTCTATTACATAAACCAAGTCATAGGTATACAGTACTTTTAGCAAACTGAACCAAATTTGAAAGTATTATCCGGTTGTCTGGTCACATTCCCATGCCAGCATATTATATCGTAAAATAAGTATGACAATCCACCTCACTCGGTACTTGGTTCATCAAATGGATGATATAACACACCAATCACAACCATCTGACTCCACATAACAAAAAATGCAATCAAAAATCTCCTTTTGACGCTTCGACAGCCATTACCATTGAATCTCATCATGCTGAGCTATTCAATACATTTTTTATCGTGGGTTACATCACTAGCCCTCCGCCTATTGTGCAATTAATCGACAATCACCAAATCTCGATACTTTCACTGCATCGATAAAAGTACCAACACGTAATTAACCCGTCACTGGTTGTTTGTTTGTCTCGGGATCGAGTAATTGCTATTTAAAATCGATTAATTAATCGATTTGAATCGAGCATTAGTTGACTTATGTTTAGGAATGATAATGGGCCTATCAATAAGTAAAATAGTAAGTGATATTTATGATGTATTCTATAGGTAAACGCTAAAGAATCATAAAGTTCCTTTTCTATTTTATGAATTACATTTTCAAAGCACGACCTGACCAGCCTGACGGCCTTAAAATGACGAGAAATGGTAGTCTCGCTTCTTAATTTTCGGGTGCGTGGTCACTTTGCCGTACTAGTATATGTATTTAAAACATATTCATCAAGGAACCATATTTTGGGCTATCGTTTTGATTATGTAATTTTTGAAGTCGTGATGGCCTCGAGGTATGGGCACGCGGTCGAAAATCTAACTTTTCGAAGTTATGTGTGTGTTCACAAAGAATTACCACGTAATTTAACCGTGAAGGACAACATCGTGATGAAACCTGCACACCTAAAAGTTCTTAGGAATTTCTTAGGTGTGTGGTCCGCCAACCCGCACTAGGCCAGCGTGGTGGCTAAGTGTCCACTAAGGCCTAAACCCTCTCAGTTATCGTGATGAAACCTGCACACCTAAAAAGTTCTTAGGAATTTCTTAGGTGTGTAGTCCGCCAATCCGCACTAGGCCAGCGTGGTGGACTAACGCCTATATCCTCTCAGTTGTAGAGGAAGCCCGTGCCCAGCAGTGGGACGTATTTGGGCTGATGATGATGATGATGATGAGTGATATTGACTCTTTCAAACATAAATTTTGTGACGTCCTAGAGGATTAGCAGTGGCGTTACTTCTATAGAAGCCCAAAAGTGTTACACGTTAATTGTGTAATGTCTAGTTTATAATCGTTTATTGTGTGGTCAGGATATTCTCATTTATATGTCAAATTGCATTTGTTAAATAAAGATTTAAAGCTTAAAGATTACTATTCGGAATTTTGATAGGCAAACTGGGGTTTCGGGCTTCTATGGAAGTACCGCCACTGAAGATAAGTAGGAAATCTCGTCGTTTATAAGTTAAAAATCTTAGGAGAACATCTATTTGAAGTTATATGTGTATTTACAATGAGTTGTAAAGTAATTTAACAGCATAGGGTAACATCGTGAGGTAACTTGGATGTCAAAGATTTATTTACAAGGAATTTCTTAGGAGTGCCGAGTGATGTCCGTCAACCTGCACTAGGCCAGCGTGGTGGATTACCCCTTAAAGGCTTAAGTTTTACACGAAGCCTGTTGTGTTGGGATGTTTAAGGTATGTTACCTCCAAGATAAATAAGGAAAAAAAAAGAATCATCAAAATCGGTTCATCCAGTCAAAAGTTCTGAGGTAACAAAAACAAAATAAAGACAATCAATTGTAATTATTTTGCCGGCCTTAGAATACCTTTAGTTACACAATAGAATGGTATTTACGATATAATTATTGGGACAATGGCTTTATGGCCTACGGAGGCAGGGAATTACGAAATGTATGTGACTATTGACTTTGTACATAATTGTTTAATAATAAATAATAATAGCTTTGTGATTTTGGTGTCCCGTTTCTGGCTACGGGCCCTTTTATTTAATTATTTACATTTTATTTAGAAAAAATGTTAATGTCTAAATTGAATATAAATTTTATTTTCTTTTTTATTTCCATGATAAAAGATAAATTAAGTAATATTTTTGTCTTTTTTGCTGGAACTGTGAAATGACTGGCCATAAAAGTCTATGACCATCCTTTTTAATCAACATAATGAAGGTGATCTGATGCTAACAAGAGATGCTCGTGCTTGTTCTAAGACGCGAATTTACACCTTATGTACGGTGACCGAAACAATACCAATATACATACATACATACATAAACTCACGCCTGTATTCCCTTAAGGGGTAGGCAGAGGTGTATCTCTGCACCCACATTTCGCCAAGTATGTATCAGTCCCACGTAATAGGTTGCGAGCCTATTGCCGTTTTTCGGGCACATTTCCAGACTCCGTGCTGTTACCGAGAATTTCCTAATGGAAAAACCCAATAATACTTTGCCCGACCCGGGAATCGAACCCAGACCCTCTAGATCGCACGGCACAGACTTGTACCGCGAGACCACGAGGCAGTCAATTAATTTAATTATTATTTACATTTTATTTAGAAAATGATTTAAATTTAGTCTTAATGCCCAAGCTGAATCTAAGGTTTATTTTCTTTTTTTACTTCCATGATAAAATTAAATTAATTAATATTTTTTGCTGGAACTGTGAAGTGACTGGCCATAAAAGACTATGACCATCCTTTTTTAAACAACATAATGAAGGTGATCTGATGCTAACAAGAGATGCTCGTGCTTGTTCTAAGACGCGAATTTACACCTCATGTACGGTGACCGAAACAATACCAATATACTTATACAAAAACATTACCAAAAGTTACATGTCCTGACATCGAACAGTGACCTTCGTCCAACTATCCCGGCCTCAACTAAACTATCGTTCACACTACTATTCGATATTCGTAACCTCACCTTGTAAATTAAAAGCATGGAAAATTAGGTTGTGAGCGCCCAATCGATTCTATGCGGGTGTCACAATCGATTCTTGCATGTGTTATATAGATCGAATTTTAAACTTCTTGTTTTTTTTTAATATTTCATCGGCTAAGGAGTTGTAAAGACAATGGTCCAAATAGACTGACTAGATTTTTCTTTACCTTATCTTCAAATTTTAACATATATTTCACTTTTCCATTATACCAACTTGGTCATTTAGTACTTCTTTGAAATAACCTGACTATTAAAAAACCAGAAACGTGCTTCCGCGTTTCTCAATAAATTGGAAATTAATGTTAAGTTTTTATAAGCTGCCCCAAATTTTGAAAGGAAAAATGTATTTATGAGTAGAAACAAAAAAGGGTGTACTACTTTTGTACGAGTAGTAGCATGAGGAAATGAAGCGGTTGTTGAGATGCGACACTGTGCGTCTAATGATGAGTCGCCCAGAAAAATCGATTGGCACATTATTCTGGCTTGTACTGTGATAAATTAGACATACGGTTAACTTTGAGGGCTACGTAGGCTACAAGGCTCCTAGTTTTGGTGAGTTCATGCCACAGAGTTAACTTTGAGGGCCACATAAACCTTGTTCTCCTAGCTTTGGTGAGTTCATTTATTCAATTTAACGAAATAGAATTTTCACTCTACCACTGCAAAGTGTGTCACTTGCAACGCGGTGGCTCCTGATGATAAGTACAGTATTGTTCAAATGGATGGATGGTTCGAAAGTTCGTGATGACCTCGAGGTTTAGACACGTGGTCGAGAATCTCGACGGCCGCGGGTTCAAACCCCAGGCACACACCTCTGACTTTTCCAAGTTATGTTATTCACAAAGAATTATCACGTACTTTAACGGTGAAGTAAAACATAGTGATGAAACCTGCACACCTAAAAGTTCTTAGGAATTTCTTAGGTGTGTAGTCCACCAACCCGCACTGGGCCAGCGTGTTGGACTAAGGCCTAAACCCTCTTAGTTGTAGAGGAGGCCCGTGCCCAGCAGTGGGACGTATATGGGCTGATGATGATGCTGGTGATGGTTGGGTTAAAAAGTTGCGAGTGACGATTATCTCTCGTCACTCGAGACAAACATGGGGTCTTCCGACCAATTATGTTTAAAGGACTCAGGTGTATAGGAGGGAATCGGTGGACTCGCAAACTATTATCTTGACGATGCAGTATAAATATTAACTACTGGACCAGCTTGGACGGTTTATTGAGAAGGGTGGAAAGGACTAAGCATACTAATATTATAAATGCGAAAGTAGCTTTGTCCGTCTGTACGTCTGTGTGTCTGTCTGCTACTCTTTCATGCCTAAACCATTGGACCTATTTAAATGATTTTTGATATGAAGATATATGGGAGTTTGAGAAACTCGATCTCTCTGTAATGTTTTCACGTCTAAAACATCTTAATAATGGTCTTAATAACCGCGCCCTAGCGTAGTCAGGCGCCACAGCTACTGTTATCACTTTCAACACCTTTACTCATTGTCTACTGCTGGATATAAACCTCTCCTATGGCACGCCACTGGGCTCGATCTTCGGCCCTCGTCATCCAACCCCTGTCAGCCAGTGGCGGTTCTTCCATAGAAGCCCAAAATCGTTACACGTTATTTGTGTAATGTCTAATTTGTAATTGTTGTTATTGTGGGGTCAGTATATTCTCATTTATAAGTCATATTGCTTTTGTTAAATAAAGATCAAAGGTTATTATTCGGAATTTTGTAAGGCAAGGTGGGCTTTTGGGCTTCTACCTTGCGTATACCGTAACCCCACCGAGCCAGAAGGTGTGCTACACTACTTAATATAGTTACGAAATCCCGTTTTAGATTGATACGATTATTTCTATATTACGCGCGATATTAACCTGATTTCCGATCGGTAAATTTCAAAATTCGATGTTAATTCATACGCAGATCACCGGTCGTGTTATTAACACAGTTTGCAGTGGCCGCAGGCTGACGATGGGCGACTAACAACCGTTATCGTATCAGAATTCTGCTCGCCTCTGATATGGACAAAAAACACTGGAGCCAAGTTAGACCGGTTTTTGTATGAGTTTTTATGGGATAAGGTGCGGTAAGGTTGTATGTACGGAAAGTGATATCTATCAATCTTTAATTATGTATCTTGTTCGCGGTTTTGACGGGTTGAGTACAGAGGGAGTAATGAGAAACAAAGCAACTTTTAGTTACTGTCAAATGCGGCCTACAACCAAAGGTCTTCCTTGGTCATTATGAATCGTCAGTCCACCATGCGGGGGTGACTTCCAACGGTGCGTTAATGGTTATTAAAAATGCAAGTGTCAATAATGACGAAATTACTTGTAAATTATTGACTATCGTATTTTTTTTATGCACAATGAACATTTATGATTCGCAGAACTCATGCATCGTCATCGATTGGTTTTTATTCAATTTAAGTACCAACCCAGGTTCGCCTTACCAAAATTTTATTTTATTTTATTTGGGAAATACACAGAACAATCACAATCAAAAATATAAAAATATAAACACAATCCAAAACAATTTCCACTTATAGGTAAAGCACAAAATAGAAAAAGTGAAATGTTTATAAAAAAAAGTAACCTACGTCCTTCACCTTCTAATTAGTTAACTTAATAAAATTAAAAAAACATACACACACACACACACAAAATGAAATTCTTAATCAATTTATTTCACTTATCTGAGCCATAATTGTAGAGCTCCATAATTGTGTCAATTGAAGAAGATTGTGGTCTTTAGCCGTTAGACTGTAACATTAAAAATAAAGCCGTTAATTTCAAATTGGTATATCGAACAACTCTTGCCAACGTAATAAAGGTAATTTCAAAATGGCCGCTGGCGTCGAATTTGACACGTGTTGCCAACATAATGATGGTGATTTAAAAGAATAACCGTTGCGAAATATGTATGATAAAGTGTCATTGTTGGCTATTAAGAATCGTCGACATGTGAGTTAGTTATTCGGGTCATTGGTTCGGTTTCCCAATGTTTGGTATTTAGAATCTACAAACATGTTTTGAAGTTTATATGTTTTTTATAACTTGGTTTGTTATTTCGTGTAATTATACGTAAGCTGATGATAATGACTGCGCCTGAAGCGATAAAGTCTTTCATAACGCTGGTAATGTCATCGACTGTTATTTTATATACCGTATCTAATTTTTTTTGTTTTCTTTCTTCATAATTAAACTGAGTTTTCATCGTATTGTTAAATATGAAGGCCTGATCATACTAATATGATAAACTGCTTTGTTGATACTGGGGTATAAGTAAGCGGCGTGCGATCGTGATGTTCTGGGTTCTATTCCCGACTCGGGTAAAATATTATTAGGTTTTATTCTCAAAACATTCTCAGTAGAGTCTAAAAATGTATTTGAAAACGACAATAGACTGAAAAGAACTCAAAAGACAGCTGGCGAATGGTGTAGAATTGTTAAATGCCTACCCTTTCAAGGACACAGGCTTGACGCGTATGTGTGTGGAAACGAAAATAATTATGCAAAAACATATACACAAATACAGCCAACAGTCACATACATAGTTCTGACCCCACACTAAGATACAGGCCTCGTGTTGTGGGTATCAGTAGCGACGTGAGTTTTCGGTCTCACAAACACCCAGACACAATAACAATCAAAGCAGTATTAAGCGAAATTCTAACACAAAATTCATAGCAATCGACAGTTGAAAATATTGCCCAATGAAAGAAATACCTCGTTTTAATTGTTGGCTAGCGATTACCTAACTCAAGGTTACATCGGGTTAGGTAACTAGTGCGTGAGAGAATTTCAAAGCATTCAAGTGTATGACTTGGTGTGGTTTTGGACGCTGCAGTTTCATTCACGCGTGTCATAATGATACTTCATGTGGAAATGGACGGGGTCGTTTAGGTGAGTGAGCAATTTGGCATATCTGATACTTATTGAACCACCGGAATTGTCTACTAACTTTTTTCCATCTCCCTTCGATAATAGATTCGGGCGTACACGTAAAACTTTAACTTTATTATCGGCACGATCGGCACGATATGTGTTGCGTAGATCAAATTAAAAATCTTGCCTATTGTTTTCTCTTCTTTTAATCATAACGTCAAAAAGCATCTCCTTGGTCCTACGTCGATTGCCGTGCGTAAAAAATCCCTTTGCTACTTAACAGCTCTTAGGCGGAACAAATATTAATTTATCAAATATATGGAAATAAACATAGGAGAGGCCTATATCCAACAGTGAATGTAAGAAGGGCTGCTGATGATGATGATGAAATATTAGTGGAAATAAATTTGAGAGCCTCTAGTGATGAAATTCTTGTATCAATGTCCGTATCGATAAAGAGTTGTCTATCTATCTATCTCTATCTGTCCTCTAGTCTACACCAAATATAAAAAAGAACTTTAAAATCTCTTAAATTCCATCTCCATACGATTTATATTCAACCCTCGTTCCCCAGTTTGTACCTCGACACGACGGCAAGTTCACAGTGTTAAGTTTACATCGCCCTTATTTCGTAACGTGTTGCGTGTTATGGTCAATTTGCCAACCGATGTAAAGCGCTATGTGAATTTCAATCAACTTGGCGATGTGAATAGTAATAAGACCCTCGTGCCCTGTGAATTCCAAAATTGAAATTGTGTTTTAAATAAGTACGGAGTTATAATAATATTCGGAATGTTTAGTTCGGCAAACTGCCGTAGGCAAGCGTGGTGGACAAAGGCTTAACCCCTCTTGGTTATGTGCTTCTACTGAGAACTGGTAATGGAAACATTAATGGAATAATCAAAATCCTAAAAATTACTATGGTCTTTACATTTCTTAGAATTTTATGTTAAATAGGACTATTTCCGGGCAAAAATACGTATTTTACGCCAATTATATTCCAATAAAATTGATTTTGTTCTTACTTTTATAAATTTGTACTGACTTTAAGTGCCATAATATGAATGCCTACATGATAAATGAACGATTACTTCATTTCAGTTCAACACTTTGTCCTTCGCGGGAATACACCCTGGAACCTCTATGGTTCGCCCACTTTTCCCGCGGGATCTTCAAAGTAATCATCATCATCATCAGCCCAAATACGTCCCACTGCTGGGCACGGGCCTCCTCTTCAACTGCGAGAGGGTTTAGGCCATAGTCCACCACGCTGGCCTAGTGCGCGTTGGCGAACTACACACCTAAGACATTCCTAAAAACTTTTTAGGTGTGCAGGTTTTATCACAATGTTTTCCTTCACCGTTAAAGCATGTGATAATTCATTGTGAATACACATAACTTCGAAAAGTCAGAGGTGTGTGCCTGGGGTTTGAACCTGCGACCGCCGAAATTCTCGACCGCGCGCCTAAACCTCGAGGCCATCACTGCAAAGTAATCAATTGTAGTAAAAATAATGTTTGATATATGATGGACATTTATTTAATGGCTAAATCACTAACGCTAATCACGTAAAGGTAATGAAGTTGCAAATTGGCAGTACGGTACATCCTACAATGGGTTTACCGCTACAAATAATCTAGGACTCACTGTAGCCTCGCGTAAGTAGGGAGCTCACTGTAAACTAGTGCTTGTTATTTGCTCAACACTCAAACAGGTTTTAATACCTGTTTAATTAAGTATTGTATAAAAATGCTATTCAGAAATCCTTTTTAGTCGTCAAATCTAGACATTTAGGCCTGTTTTTGAGATACCTTTAAAATTGATAATATATTCAAAAGAATAGCTTATTAACTTTCTGATAATTTCCATCTAATTTTATTACTTCAATATTTATTTTTACGACATAAACTTGCCTACGTCCCGCCCTAAATATCAATCTTTCATTATATCCAAATCTTTGGAAATTGGTTTAGACATTTGATTTTTAATGTGTTGATGCTAAATAAAAAATAATAGTTACAGGGTAACCTTCGCATTACCTTTAAGGTTTTTTTCAATTTATTATAGTAAGAATAATAATCACAGGGTAACTATTACCTAATAAGCAGTGATGGCCTCGAGGTTTAGGTGCGCGGTCGAGAATTTCGGCGGTCGCAGGTTCAAACCCCAGGCACACACCTCTGACTTTTCGAAGTTATGTGTGTATTCACATTGAATTATCACTTGCTTTAACGGTGAAGGAAAACATCGTGATAAAACCTGCACACCTAAAAAGTTCTTAGGAATTTCTTAGGTGTGTAGTCCGCCAACCCGCACTAGGCCAGCGTGGTGGACTAAGGCCTAAACCCTCTCATTTGTAAAGGAGTCCCGTGCCCAGCAGTGGGACGTATATGGGCTGATGATGATGATGAACTATTACCTTTAAGGCATTTTGTAAGTTTATTATAGTTAGAATTATTCACACAAGGATCTTTTGTTTCAGAATCAACAATGACATAACAGCCTCAACAAAATGGCGTTACGTTTGAAAAAGGACATTAAGAAGGCGTCTTACTACGTGTGGTTCTTGGGAGCGCAGGAGTCGCGCGGGCTGCGAGGCGAAGAGTTCGCGCTACCAGCCATCAGGCTCCTGGAGGAAAGGGCGAGGGATTTGGAGCCCTTCAAGGTCACCTTACAGGTATGTTGGTGTCTTCTCTCTCTCTCTAGTCGGTCCCTCATATCTGAGGATCATGGTCTTCTTGATTGGTTCTTGGTGTCTTCATTGATGTAATATTCGACGGCTTTCATAGATGGACATGAAACGAAAGGCCACGGTCTCGATCGCCGCACTGGGACAAATGTTTGAGTGATCCACCGTCTGGGTGTTTGTGAGACCGAAATGTCTCTCATAGTTTCTGACATCCTCGACACAAGACTTGTATCTAAATGTGGGGTCAAAAGTTTTTCTTTTTTATTTTATTTATTTTTTTATGAAAAAAGGAGGCAAACGAGCAAGTGAGCCACCTGATGTTAAGTGGTCAACACCGCCCATGAACACCCATAATACCAGGGGAATCATCGGTGTGTTGCCGGCCTTTGATGAAAATATAGGCTCTCTTCTTGAAGGCCCCTAAGTCGTATCTGTTTGGAAATGCCGCCGAGGCAAGCTGATTCCATAAAGATTTAGTGCGAGGAAGTATATGTAGTAGGAAGTATCACTTTATGTACCTGTTGGAAGTATTCGTTTATTAATGAACGTTTTTCTACGTCACAATATACCAGTACCAGTCTATCTATGTTTATTCTAACCGAAATGCATCCCTTGGTATTGAATCCTAAATAAAACAATCTGCTCCTGATCTAGACTGCCTCGTGGTCTTATGGCATAAGTGTGTGCCATGCATCCGTGTTTGATTCCCGGGTCGGGCAATTAGTTATTGGGATTTCCCACTAGAAAATTCTCATGATCAGCAAGGAGTCTGGACATATTATGCCCGTAAAACAGCAATAGGCTCACGCCCTTTTACGTGGGACTGATACATACCTGGCGAAATGTGGGTGCAGAAATGCGCCTCAGCCTACCTCTTCAAGGAATACAGGCGTGAGGTTATGTATGTAAATAAATAAACAAGCTTCCTACTTTCGTCACAGTCATTAACCCGCAAAAGTAAATTATCGGTTTTAGTGTTCAAAGTATTGTGAAAGGTCATTGGTGCGTTGTGCATGAGGCCGGTCATGTAACTTAATTACGTAAGGTACCGGGGTCGATTCCTTTTGTAAGAATGTTATCTAATGACAAAAATGTAGAAATAAACTGCTATAAAAACGACCTAGATACCTATTTTTTTTCTTATGACATACTATTTTACATATATCTTTTTCTAATGAATTCAATTTTTTACCGTCCACTTAACTATGTCAATGTTAAGAAGTTGTTCCGTTGACACGAATATGTAATATTGTCTAAATTAAGACTGGAATAAAGAAAATGTCTTAGGATCGGGAGATCCTGGGTTCAATTCCCGAATTGGGCAGTGTTATTGGGTTGTTCCATTACAGAATTCTATACCAAATAGGAAACTCTAACCCACCAGTCACACATAGTTCTGGCCCCATACTAAGATACAAGTCTTGTGTCGTGGTATCAGAAACTACAAGAGACTCTTCTCTCAAACACCCAGACGAAACATTTGTAGATCACACAAACATTTGTCTCGGTGCGGGGATCGAACTCGCGGGCTCTCGTTTCGCAAGCTAGAATCTAGCCAACTGCGCCACGGGGCTGTTGAAGCTAATATATTGAATTTCTTCCTCAGGTGTCGCACAAAGGGTTGAAGATCATCCAGAATGTGACCGCTAAAGGCAAGCAGCAGACGATTAAACATTTCATCCCCCACGGCAGCATCACCAGTGCGGTGGTCCAGGGAGATGTGGTTGCCTGCGTGCTTCTGTTATACAACCCGCTCACAGGTTGCCCAGTCCATGTACATGCGTACAGGTTAGTACATCATTACTATTCAGCGGCGGTAGTTCCATAGAAGCCCAAAAGTCCAGCTTGCTTTAAAAAATTCCGAATAATGATCTTTAACCTTTAAATATTTATTTAACAAAAGCAATTTGACACATTATTGGGAATGTCCTGACCCCATAATAAACAATTATAAACTAGACATTACACAATTAACGTGGAATGCTTTTCGGCTTCTATGGAAGTACCTTCACTGTTACAATTATTTATATCTTATAGTAGCGTCGGTCTGGACGCAATTTTATTTAAAAAAAGCCTACGTTATTTCTCAAAGCCGATTTTCATACCAAAAATCATTCAAATTAGTTAAGAAGTTTTTGAATTTATTCGTTAACATCCAAAAACACAAATATTAGCAAATATTAATTAATGAAACTTATTGTAAATAAAAAGCAGTGATGGCCTCGAGGTTTAGGCGCGCGGTCGAGAATTTCGGCAGTCGCAGGTTCAAACCCCAGGCACACACCTCTGACTTTTCGAAGTTATGTGTGTATTCACAATGAATTATCACTTGCTTTAACGGTGAAGGAAAACATCGTGATAAAACCTGCACACCTAAAAGTTCTTAGGAATTTCTTAGGTGTGTAGTCCGCCAACCCGCACTAGGCCAGCGTGGTGGACTAAGGCCTAAACCCTCTCAGTTGTAGAGGAGGCCCGTGCCCAGCAGTGGGACGTATTTGGGCTGATGATGAATGAATGATGATTGTAATAAATACTGTAAGTGATGTATACAGTTAAATTCTTAATTAGTGTATAATAATAATACCATAACTAAGACCTGTCGAGTCTGTTTTTATACCATTGTACGCTATGATCTCTGAAGCCACCAGTCAATTATATCACTTTGTGACCTTAAATAGAGAAGCAATTGTCATTAAAGAAAGAGTAAGTGGAAGTTATTAAACAATACAAAATCATGTTCATTAATTATGAACGATCTGACTGACTGACTGTATGTCAGACGCGGCAAAGTGTTTATTACATTTTTTTTCCTAACGCTCTGTAGTGCAGTGCAGTGCCAGAATTGTCAAATTAAATAAAATAAAGAAATACACCCAACAGTCACATACATAGATCTGATCCCACATTTAAATACAAGTCTTGTGTCGTGGGTATCAAAAACTACGAGAGACTTTTCGGTCTCACAAACACCCAGACCCGAAACAAATAATTGTGGATCACACAAGCATTTGTCTGGAGGATCGAACTCGCAGCCTCTCGTTTCGCAAGCTGGTATCCAGTCAATTGCGCCACGGGGCTGTCTGTCAAGCTTCATTTGTTTTCGTAAACAAACTCCAATACCATGAATCAGCATCAAAACAAACATTGCACTTTGTTTTTCAGTTAATTCTGTACGAGTTTCGTAATTAGCACGATCTCTCGATTTTCCATTCGGAGAGGCACAGCTTGGCGTCTAGCGGTTAATGTTTTTCTAAAAAGTACCAATTTTGTTCAAAATAAAACAGTTGTATAAAGCGTTTTATAAGTTGTGATGGCCTCGAGGTTTAGGCGCGCGGTCGAGAATCTCGACGGTCGCGGGTTCAAACACCTCTGACTTTTCGAAGTTATGTGTGTATTCACAATGAATAATCACGTACTTTAACGGTGAAGGAAAACATCGTGATGAAACCTGCACACCTAAAACTTCTTAGGAATTTCTTAGGTGTGCAGTCCGCCAACCCGCACTAGGCCAGCGTGGTGGACTAAGGCCTAAACCCTCTCAATGGTAGAGGAGGCCCGTGCCCAGCAGTGGGACGTATATGGGCTAATGATGAAAAGCGTTAGAAAACTGTACCAAAGAAAATTCTCATACCAATATTGAGGCAATTTACAGAGGGGCTCAGAAGATATTTGGCATTTACAAGTGACCTTTCTAGTTAATGTCATAGACCATAGCAATCATTTATATGAGGTGGAATAAACGGATTCAACTCGATTTAGAATTTTGCACAAAACGACTTCCGAGTATGTAAACAAGGTTTTACAAATATGTATGTTTTGTTTGAGGTATTTTTTTATTTTATTTAATACATTCGTTATACGTAATATACTTGCATATTTAAAAATTAATGACATTGGTAAAAGTATATGTTTTTATTGCATAGCCATTGATATAAATGTAATGACAAATATTAGTGTGATAGAAAAATACATATTTTAATAAGAAAAGAAAGTCTTCTAGTTTTTGATTTTAGGCATAAAACTTGTTTCTTAGTATGGAATGTAAATTATTTATTTAAACTAACTCAAACTATAATACATACGTGATACTTTAGAATAAGTGACTTCCAACAACAGACAAACGACAAGAATCAATAAGTAATAATAAAGTTAGTTGGCATCTATATATTTTTTCTATGAGATCTTGGTAAAGTTGTTTTGCCTCTTCAAAAAATCAATAAATAAATACACCCAACTGTCTCATACATAGTTCTGACCCCACATTAAGATACAAGTCTTGTGTCGTGGGTATCAGAAACTACGAGAGACTTTTCGCTCTCGCAAACACCCAGACCCGAAACAAATACTTGTGGATCACACAAACATTTGTCTCGGTGCGGAGATCGAACCCGCGGCCTCTCGTTTCGCAAGCTGGCATCTAGCCTACTGCGCCACGGGGTGTCAATTGAACTCTTCGAAATCCCCTCAGACCCAAAGATTACCCTAAGGGCCAAGCAAACACTATTAGCAAATATAGATTATCCAACAGTACCTATTGAAGCGTCCTGACATTTAGCGTTACGACATTCTACAAGCGGATAAGGGGCATCCTCTGTCGTAAGCGATACCTCCCATAATTTGTTGTTTCCATTTACATTGCGCAAATAATTCGCATATTTCCCATTAGGAACGGTTGTGAAACGGCAATGGTTGTTTCAATTCTCCTCATCAGTTGTTCATTTGTTTAAAACTTTTTTTTACGATGCTAGGTGATAGAAATTTGATGTTAAATTTTGCTTTGACCTCCATATTTGTGATTGTCGATGTCTCAATAATTCGTGGCTATTCTCTTTATATTCGTATATTAAATTATTGGATACATATAAATACATCCAACAATCAAACATTATCCTGATAAACACACATACTCATGCCATAAAAATGTAGACAGAGGTGCATTTCTGCTGATAAAGTTGTAAGCCACGTAATTGAGTGCGAGCGACAGAATAAGAACAATTTATTTTTAGTGTTTAGTCTTGTCGATTCGACAAAATAATTATCGATTATGAAATTAATCGTTTCTTCGTTTAATCGATAACAGATCCCAGTCACGAGGCTATCAAAGAATTTATTCCGTATATAATGCGCATTATTGTTTCCTAACCGACCTGTCACAAAGGCTTTATGAAATCATCTGAGCGGGCGCTAGATGTTTACAAACACCGTCCATTTTGTATTGTTAGGAAAATCATATCATATACGCGTTTCAATAGAAATTCGCTCCACGCCACGCTCATACTTACAATACAAACATAATTCCGCGTATGTCGTAGTTCTGAGCAATATAATTTGTTTTGTAAAGTTCTCAGGCGTTCTCTTTCAAATCGATCAATTTTGTTTGGTCTGTTAATTAGCGATCTTTTTTTCCTTATTATTTATGTGATGTAAGCTGTTTATATTTGAGTACAATCACTAATATTGTATAATATTAAGTATTACTCTACTGCGTAAAGACTCGGATATGTTTTTTTTTATAAATCCTTTACAGCAAGGTTGCGTACATTTAAAATCGAAAACATATTGCAAGCCTTGTAAGAAATTATTAAGTCAGATATTTTTTAAGTATAGCGAAGAGTATAATATCTAAATAGTTAAAATTAGGACGGGTAATGCTTTTCTCACATTAATATTTGGAAATTAGGGTGTTAAACATATATGTTATATATGTTTTATTAGAAAAATATAATTAAAACTTTAAAACTAAATTGCCATCAATAAATGTGCCTACATAACAGCTACGACATGTCACGGCTGGGCGAATGTTGACATATCACGATTACCCGCGTCCATAGACAACGTGCAGTGTTGCCAACATCGTGACAAAACCTACTTGATAGTGTAGACGCGTTTGTCTATGCAAAACAGCTTTTTATTTGTGTACGTGATGTAATGTAGTTATTAAATAATTGTAGAGTTCAAATTGTGTAGATATTGCCATGTTGAGAAATTCTTCTAGTATTTATGGAAAATGTTTTTTTAAGCGTAAATAACTAGGTCTAAGGATTTTGCAGTAAATGATTAATTGTCGAAGAATTATGATGAATGTATTTGATGATTTAATAAATGGCGATTTTTCTACTATGAAAGGACTATAATTAAATGATAGTATTATCATTAGTTACGTCATTGCCTCGTGGTCTCGTGGCTCAAGTATGTGCCGTGCGATCTGGAGGTCCGGGTTCGATTCCCGGGTAGGGTAGGATTAATATTACCCCTCCGGGGGTGGGATGGTCCGTAAATAGGATTTTCCCCGTGGAAAAAAATGTGTTAGTATTATTATATTCAGCCTATCGCACTCCACTGCTGAACGAAGGCCTCCCCAAGACGTAGTGTGGGACGTCCTGCAGCACGATGGTCCGACGACTTGAGAAAGGTGGCGGGTAGCGGATGGATGAGGGCTGCTCAAGACAGGGATGGTTGGCGCCTACTTGGGGAGGCCTTCGTGTTAGTATTAATATTGTAAAAAAATAACCCATTTGTATACAATTTGTTTAGGTAGATTTACGGGTCCATAATAGTCACTGGATGATACAAGAATAAGAATATCGAGCAAATAAGAATAATAATTATTATAAAAGTTCCTTCAACTCAGTACTATGAAGGATCAAATGCACTTTTATAAATAAATCGAACATCGCCACAGGAACAAATTAATGTCATGCCGCAGGACTACGTAATAACCGGCTGAGAAAAATGATCTTGTTTCACGGCCACATTAGTATCAAGGAAACATCCTGTTGATTAAAATCTAGAAAATCTAGTTCTTGAAACTTAATAGCTGCTAAAAGCTGCGTTGGGGGTATATCTTAGACGCGTCGACATGTTGTCGTGCATCAAACACTAGTACTTTAATGTAACTTTAAAATAAATCAATTATTCAAAGTAATTTCTTTTTTAAAGAATGATCAAGTCGCCATCAAATGATTAGTACTGAAGAAGGTATTTGACCTACATTCATATTTACGAAACATAAAACAGAATTGTATGGTCGATGGAATCGTCCATTGTCATCATGAGCTACCTATAACCTAATTAATTGCTTGGTTTATTTGAAGAAAATCATTTGCGGCAATACAAGCTTCCAGATTTCGGAAGGGGAGCTTAGTTGTCCACTTCATTCAAAGGTGGTTATATACATTACATTGCTGGGTACAGCCCTCCTCTATAACTAAGAAGGACGCATTTGATGATATTTAAAGTAGTACTATTTACTAAAATGTCTGGGTGTTTGTGAGACCGAAAAGTCTCTCGCAGTTTCTGATACCTACGACAAAAGACTTGTATTTTAATGTGGGGTCAAAAGTATGTATGTGACTGTTGGGTGTATTTATTTATTTATTAAAAATGTCGATCATATTTAGGAATATACGCCTTGGTTCGTAGTGGGGCCAGTAACCTAGACCACGAAGCACTTATAGTATATCCCTTAACGAGGTCGCGATAAAATCCTTGTTTATATCAAACTTTATATGCACATTTTAATCCTACCGGCGGATAACTCAGTTTATATGCAAGAATTACTAAGCATATATTGAACTAACATTCACATACATAGTTCTGACCCCACACTAAGATACTCCTGTGTCGTGTGTATCAGAAACTAGGAGACTTTACGGTCTCACAAACATCCAGACCCGAAACAAATATATGTGGATCACACAAACATTTGTCTCAGTGCGAGAATCGAACCCGCTGCCTCTCGTTTCACAAGCTGATATCTAGCCAACTGCACCATGAGGCTGTCACATATGTACATAGCGGAACACCCCGGTGCCCAACAGTGGGACGTATACAGGTTGTATTCAGACCGTGATCGGAAACTAAGGCAGGTAATAGCTACGGTGATTACAAACCCATTGGCGTTGAAGAAAATCCCAACAAATAAAAAAAAACGTTTTCCTAACAAACAATCATAGATATTAAATGGATGTGGTTGTAAGGAAAACGTTTTTATTTTTATTTTTTGTCGGTTTTTTTTAATTTCACGGTGTTTGTAATCACCGCAGCTATAATTATCTGCCTTAGTTTCCGATCACGGCCTGAATACACCCTGTATATGTATATACACATCAATGAACAAACAACGTCTAAATCGAAGCTTCTAGAAAAACACTTTATAACCTCTTCACATTCCTATCGGCAAGCAATGTAACTCATTTACTTTATTGACCCCGATGGATCCGGTTCAGCCCAGCCGCGCCATTCCCGGCTTGTATCCTCGTGCGCGTTTTTGCAAGGATCCATCTTGGTTTGCCGGCCGTTGGTATAGCCATTAACTCATTCATTAATTGCTGTCGGGCTGGTTCAACAAAACATATATAGATTTAGTACAAGGCTCCCAATTCATCCAAACAAAGCATATAGGTATATCACCTCATAACATGGATGTAGTAATGGCCTCGAGATTTAGGCGCGCGGTCGAGAATCTCAGCGGTCGCAGCTTCAAAGCCCGGCACACACCTCTGACTTTTCGAAGTTATGTGTGTATTCACAGTGAATTATCACGTACTTTAACGGTGAAGGAAAACATCGCGAGGAAACCTGCACACCTAAAAGTTCTCGGGATTTTTTTAGGTGTGTAAATCGCCAACCAATAGGCCAGCGTGGAGGACTAAGGCCACAACCCTCTCAGTTGCAGAGGAGGCCCGTGCCCATCAATGGGACGTGTATGGGCTGATGATAATAAATAATAATAATAATAAATACACCCAACAGTCACATACATAGTTCTGACCCCACATTAAGATACGAGTCTTGTGTTGTGGGTATCAGAAACTACGAGAGACTTTTCGGTCTCACAAACACCCAGACTCGAAACAAATATTTGTGGATCACACAAACATTGGTCTCGGTGCGGGGATCGAACCCGCGGCCTTTCGTTTCGCAAGCTGGTGTCTAGCCAACTGCGCCACGGGGCTGTCATGATGATTATAAGAAATTGTTACCAAGAGTTATAGTATTTGCTTACTTATGATATTCAGCGTTGTTTCTAATAAATGTATCTCGAAAGGCCCCATAATTATTGGCCGTAAAATTCTGGTACTAACCTCAATCCAGCAGCATTCTGCAACCGTAATCAAGTCATTAGTACTTGTACTTGTTACAATAAATTAACCGAAAAACGTAAAATTAAGTTTAAAGAAATAATTACAGTTAATAATGAGCTTCTTTTATACAAAAAAATTGTATGAAGTTTTCTCTATTAAGTAGACATTCTTTATAAAATCTTTCTAGGTTTCTCAATCCATATAGCACCTAAATGAAACCGGTCCAAATCGTGTTTATCTATCTATTATCGATAAATATTTATATAGAAACCAAACTATTTTATCTGAAACTACATTCGAGATGTCATTTATTTACCGTTTTCTTAACTTTCTAATAAATACGTGTGTTTTCTAGTTCATAGGTGAACACGATGACCCCTGCACAAAAACACACAAACCTAATAACTTGTCGCAGGCGATAGAAAATGACTCCACAACACGTCAACGTCCTTTCACTAATATAAAAGTGATATCGGGAAGAAATCGAATAAATTATCGATTGTTTTGAAACAAAAGCCTATCATGCAATTGTGAAAAGTAATCCCGACAAAGAGTTTATTTTTGGAGGTTTGAATCACGACAAATATTGTTCGAAAATCTCAAGAGAGAAATACTGAACGGTAATAAGAAAAGTTAATTTATGGAAAAATAAATTTAAGAATGATTTGGTGAGAAATAATAAATGTCCATAAAAATCAATGTTTGTTACAAAAGTCTGACAAGTCACGCAAATCGGTTTAAAAAGTAATAAATAGGATTAAAGACGATATCAATTTTATAAATTATTAGCGGTATTGAAAACATTACAAGAAAGGAAAAAAATGTTAACACATAAAAATAAAGGCGGATGAGAATTTTGCACTCGATATTTTTACAAATAACATTGAAAACAAATGACATCCCTAATCGTAATACGGATTTCAAATTCAAATGTTCAGACTGAAGACTTGCAGCATGGTCTTCGACCTTAGCCGGTTCCTTGCGGAACATAGAAAAAAAAAACAAATGTTCAGACGGAACTGTCAAGATGACAGGTAAATGCACAGATAAAAAAATATGAGAAAAAATACTTTCACCGTTTGTCGCGTGCCAGTTTCGTGTAAATATTATCGGCGCTAATGAACGCTCGGCTGCTAAACTATTGAATGGCTCGTTAATAAGCCATGAAGTGGACATTAAAATTGTTTATGCTCGTCGATTCTTTCCATTATGTATGAAATACATCGCCTTTTCAACCGTCAAATGAAAACTTTTTGTTGAAATTCGAATGTTTTGAACACAAATACGATTGATTTTAAAATTCAACAAATATATTTATTGTATTTGGTTTATTTTTAAATATTGCACACGGCGACCTCGTTTTGACGATTCAAATGTACCAGACATAATGCAAATTTGTACGGATATTACAATATTAACTTCGCATTTATGGATGAAGATGTATACGATCTTCGGATCGTATGGATTTAATTTTTTCAACTCTTTCAGTATTGCGTCTCAAAAAGTTTAAGTTTGAAAAGGCTAAAAGCCAAATAACAACTCTAATCACTTATTACAACTTAGAATAAAACAATTGATGCAAACTTTAAAAGGCTTTTAAAACATTTTCTAAATAAACAAGTTTCACGGTACCATTTATGCATTTTTACCCTTTTTATGTGTTAGCATTATTCTCAGATTTAATGTATTTTCAATACTAAAGTATAAAATATGAAACAAACTCAGAAATCTTACTCGGCACACAAACACGCAAACAGTTTATGAAACACAGAGAAATCACCGAGTTTCTTCTCTTCCGTTTATCGTAATTAATAAAAGTGAAGGTTTGAATTTCGATATTTTTAGAGCCTCCGGTTCTCGTGATATAAGTATAAGTACTATATATGATGCCATATAAGCCGTAATTTTATGCAAAGGAACCTTTCCTTAGGCCTTAATCCACCACGCTGATCTAATGCAAGTTGGTAGGCGAAAATATGTGCGTTGTACATAATAATATCCATAATTAATCATAATTGATTAATCATAATAATGATTGCCTCGTGGTCTCGCGGTACAAGTATGTGCCGTGCGATCTAGAGGTCCTGGGTTCGATTCCCGGGTCGGGCAAAGTGTTATTGGGTTTTTCCATTAGGAAATTTTCGGTAACAGCACGGAGTCTGGAAATGTGCCCGAAAAACGGCAATAGGCTCGCCCCCTGTTACGTGGGACTGATACATACTTGGCGAAATGTGGAGCAGAAATGCACCTCTGCCTTCCCCTTCGGGGAATACAGGCGTGAGTTTATGTAATTAATCATAATTCATTAAAGGTTCTTTATTCACGCTATTTTTTTAGAAGCTTATAAATTAAGGTAATTAATATGATAAATAATATTACTTTCGGAGAGCATATGAATTAATTCAAAATGAACAAATTAAAATCGAAATGAGTCACACCAAACAGGCTTGTGGCATTAAGAAGATATCTACGCTAGTCTATTCAGGTCGTTTGTACCAATGTATAAGAAATTATCTCACAGCAGGAATTGGCTCAAATATTTTTCTTAATTTTAAATGTAAACAGTCTTATATGCCAAAAAAACTATTAAAAAATTTGCGAGTTTGAAACGTAAAAATCTGAAAATATAAATAATTTTTATGTATTTTTACAAGCAGTGATGGCCTCGAGGTTTAGGCGCGCGGTCGAGAATTTCGGCGGTCGCAGGTTCAAACCCCAGGCACACACCTCTGACTTTTCGAAGTTATGTGTGTATTCACAATGAATTATCACTTGCTTTAACGGTGAAGGAAAACATCGTGATAAAACCTGCACACCTAAAAGTTCTGAGGAATTTCTTAGGTGTGTAGTCCGCCAACCCGCACTAGGCCAGCGTGGTGGACTAAGGCCTAAACCCTCTCAATTGTTGAGGAGGCCCGTGCCCAGCAGTGGGACGTATATGGGCTGATGATGATAATGATTTTTACAAGAATATTCGTAGGCACTTAAACAGAAAAGAAAATCATCGCGAGGGAACCTGCATACCTACCCAAGTAGTCTAAGGTTTTTTTTTGATATGTTATCCGCCAATCCGCAGTACGCCAACGTGGTGAGTATGGCCTCTCAGATGTAGATGGGGCCCGTGTTAGGACAATGTCAGTAACATAAAAATTGTGAGGTATGTGCACATGCCCCTTAAAAAACAGCTTATAAATAATTAATAAGACTGTACCTATATATTATATATACACATATCTGTGTCTAATGGGCCGTCGTCAAGCCAACCTTGACTTTAAAATGTCAACATTCCATCTTTAACCTACAGTTTCGTGTTTAATACGAGATGAGAATCCGTATTAGCTTTTATGCTTTTTTGCTCCCGAGCATTTAAAGAGAGACGTCGTGTTACACCGTCATTGAATATTTTATTCCGAGAAGTGTTGGTGCATATATGCATCAGAAATTTTTATGTTGTTTGTGAAGTGCGTTCGTGTAACATAAAACTAAGGTACGAATTTAATTATAATTTTACCCTTAATGTTGAGATCATTGCTATTCTGACTCAAACATTATTTTGTTGTTTTATTTAGCCACAGAACAGTTAAATAAGACAATAAAGACAATGTCAGCATGCCGAGCGTGCCGAACCTACGATTACACTATCATATGTTTGACACGGCCGCTTCTTAGTAATTCGGGTTGCGTGTATTATCAATATCAAGACTTTTATAAATTTGTGACAACCAATAGCAGCCCTTCATTTTTGTTTGTAATTTTTATCATTGGTCGTGTGATCGTAGTAGAATGAATAGGTGACAGACAAGCGGCGACACTCGTCCCCATACAAAATACCGTCTATTTCCCTTCTAATCTTATTCAGCTGTTCTGTGTATTCAGCTGTGGAATTTCGCCAGCCTTTTCTACTTAATATGCTTTATAAATAAATAAATACACCCAACAGTTACATACATAGTTCTGACCTCACACTAAGATCAAGTTTTGTGTCATCAGAAACTACGAGAGAATTTTCGATCTCACAAATCCCCGGATCCGAAACAAATAATTGTGGATCACACAAACAGTTCTCTCAGTGCGGGAATCGAAACCGCGGCCTCTCGTTTCGCAAGCTAGTGGCTAACCAACTGCGCCATGGGGCTGTTATTAATTCAATGATTATTATTAAAGTGATAATGTAAGTTGTAATAAACTCTCCATTGTTAACAGTATATATGTTCAACATTAAAACACGCTAGCATAATTGTACATACTATAGTGAGAGAGAGTAAAGTCGTGATGGCCTCGAGGTTTAGGCACGCGGTCGAGAATCTCGACGATCGTGGGTTCAAACCCCAGGCACACACCTCTGACTTTTCGTAGTTATGTGTGTATTCACAAAGAATTATCACGTAATTTAACGGTGAAGGAAAACATCGTGATTAAACCTGCACACCTAAAAGTTCTTAGGAATTTCTTAGCTGTGTAGTCCGCCAACCCGCACTAGGCCAGCGTGGTGGACTAAGGCTTAAACCCTATCAGTTATAGAGGTGGCCCGTGCCCAGCCGTGGTACGCATATGGGCTGATGATGATGATGATAGTGAGAGAGTGACCACTCGTCATAACTTTCTATGAAAATACTTTTTTATAACCAGACTTACTTAGTTGTCGTAGAGAACACTACTTTTGAATAAATATTCAAAATGTGACGTAAAAGAGTAGTTTTTCATTTACTAACACCATCGTTTTAGAGTCGGTAAATTAGGAATTAAGATCTTCTACAGTTGTCATAGAAATCTTTTGAATTAATTTAAAAAATTGGCAAGGATAAGTGCCCAAATCACTAATGTTTACGAATGATTAAAAACGCGTTGGTGTAACTGAGGGCCGAATACAAACAATTGTTAATTAACTACAATGTCACGTGTGAGCTGATAAATGTCGATTGATGATAATTTCGCTGAAGCAGATGGTACATTCGCACAGAGCATTAAGTTTCGTTTCGCACAGTTTTTACTTACCAACAAACAGAGCCAATTTAAACTATGTTTACTTTAAGAAAAAAGTTTTTTTTTTTTCAAATGTTTCTCTTCTGATTAGTTGATAAGTTAGGAGTGGAATGGTATCTACAAGATTATCTTCTGAATTAGTAATAGAGTAATTAATACTTAGTTATGACTAAGTAAAAACTGTTTGGAAGTTTCGAAAAACCTCATCTATTAACAGTCTGCAGATTGCAGACTAGCTTACTTTGACTCCAGTATCTACTTACTTGCTAAATCTAAACTTATTCATTCTAAAAATATCTTAAACAAATATAGACAGAAGAAACCTTATAAAGTCATATTCGTTTTGCTAATTAGTAGATAAAATTAAATATCATTACTTATTTAGAAACTTTATCTTGTTTTTTGACAAAATAAGACTTTACATTTTAAAAACAAAATAAAAGACTTCTTTTTATTTGATTAATCAAATGGTTAAATTAGATGTTCAAAAATCGTTTACTTACTTAACAACGTGGGTGAGACAAATACTAATGCGCCAGACAATCAACCCCGGTTACTCAAACATATTACCAAACAATAAACCATAAACAAGATATTCAAACATAATGTAGAGCATCGTTGTCTATTACCATAATGTAATGAATAACTTTATGACGTGTTACGTCACTTATGCTAAGCATTAACAGCTCTATAACAATAGCTGTCGAATTAATTTGACGATACTTAGTGATGAGTTTATCCACTTATTGCATAATAAAGTAGGTGTTAATCGGGACTCCAAACTAAGAATTATACTGGCGGTACTTCCATGGAAGCCCAAAAGCCTCGCCTTACAAAAATCCGAATAATAATATTCAAGCTTTGAATCTTTATTTAACAAAAGCAATTCGACATATAAATAAGAGTATCCTGACCCTACAATAAACAATTATAAACTGGAAATTACGCAATTAACGTTTAACGCTTTTGGGCTTCTATAGAAGTACCGCCACTGCAACTTGCACGCCGCACATATCCCAAATTTTTTCCTCCCTCTTTGCTGTGAAGGGAAATTGACAGCTACATATTTATTTTAACTCCTATTGTTTTACTTCTTCTGTTTAATTTCGCTGCGGGGTTAAAGGCAAGTTAGATCCCCCATAGGGACTCGCTAAGCTTCACTGCTCAGTACATTTCTATGCCACTGTCGATCCTGATGTACAGACCGACATAATAGGTCAGAAATAAATAAGAAGTAAATAAATACACCCACTATTCTTAGACACAAATATTTCTGCTAATATATGATATTACGAACTATAACATACTGTTCGATCTCACAAAAACCTACATAGACTTTACCATAAAATTACGCCCGGCCGGCGCTAGCTCCCTTCTAGTAACTAAAGGTAACATATTCAAGTGAAACTGATGAACAAGAACGCCGAACACGAGACAAGTATAATAGTGAATAGTACTGTAATAGTACGTGCCGGGCGATTGTTAGCCGTAGTAGTCTTTGGCAATAAGACGAGAATCTCACAACGCTCCGTGTCACAATATAAAGGCATTGGGTGACACGTTCCGCCGAGGTCACGCGATAATTCATTTTCGAACCTTTGTCAATGTACCTGTTCTTTTACGTTTTGCGTTCATTGAGATGATCGAAGGATTTTTATGTTGTTTTGTACGTAAATACATAGAGTAGTGATGGCCTCGAGGTTTAGGCGCGCGGTAGAATCTCGATGGTCGCGGGTTCAAACCCCAGGCACACACCTCTGACCTTTTGAAGTTATGTGTGTATTCACAATGAATTGTCACGTACTTTAACGGCGAAGGAAAACATCGTGATGAAACCTGCACACTAAAAGTTCTTAGGAATTTCTTAGATGTGTAGTCCGCCATGCCGCACTAGGCCAGCGTGGTGGACTAAGGCCTAAACCCTCTCAGTTGTAGAGGACGTATATAATAAATAAATAATAAATAAATACACATACATAGTTCTGACCCGACACTAGGATACAAGTCCTGTGTCGTGGGTATCAGAAACTACGAGAGACTTTTCGGTCTCACATACACCCAGACCCGAAACAAATATTTGTGGATCACACAAACATTTGTCTCGGTGCGGGGATCGAACCCGCAGCCTCTCGTTTCGCAAGCTGGTGTCTAGCCAACTGCGCCACGGGGCTGTCGATGATAATGATGAGTAATAGAATGATTTTGTACGTAAATGTTTTTTCATTACGCGACCGGTGAAAGGAATTTTGATAGTAACATAAATATTATGAGCCTACTATCTTACGTGATATGTTTTTATAGAATATTGTTGGAGCGTATAACAATTGAATTTTTAGACTAGCGAAGGGAGCCAGCTCCACCTGAGCACAAATTTGAGTGCTCATCTCACTAAAACACATTGTCTCGGAAAAAAAGGAGCCAATGTTACTTCCCAGGGTCCCATATGTGCACACATCAAAATATACGTATTCAAATAAGTCTTGTTGTATTTAAGTAAAATCATAATTTAAAAAATACCTCTTTCTAGTATGACTATTTAGATGATAAAAACAAAAATTATAAAATAAGTTAACAATTCAACAGATTTTGTTACGGGAGGTGTATTTTTCTAATATATTTTTTACACTGTATTAAGTTTATTTTATTTATCTTTATCGTGTTGCAAATCTGGTGTTTTAATTAAAAACTAACGGCAGCAAATCGACCAAAACCTCGCTACAAAAAATAAAATTAAAAAATTAACAATTAATTAGTAGTACATCTTGAGTGAACTTGAGTGAGTAAAAGTGTTATCAGACTGAAAATACTTTAGAACAATATTAATTACGTTTTAGTGAAACCAGGCCACCACTTTCCCCCAAATGTTGGGTTTACTTTTTACCTTTTCCCATCCATTCTTCTGTCGCGTTAAAACTTTTGTCGTGTTTTTTTAAAATGCGAAAACAACATAAAAGCTTACCCGTGTAATTATGCCGAAGAAACGTTAAAAGATGTACCATTCCTTAAGCAAATTACATATTATTAATCTAGATAGTGGTAATAATAGATTATTTTATAATCCAACATTAAAATACGCCTCGTGGTCAATATCCACTGGACACTTAATGATGTCATAATGACTTCGCAAAACCTAAACAAAAAATAAGTATTTGGTGTCAAAACCATTAAAAAAACTATCTTTCGTCAACAGATGCGACTCGGACCACACAGCCGAAATGCTGTACACGCACTTGCAAGCGCTGATTGAAAGGCCGGAGAACCAGAAAAAATTCGCGGACATCGAGCGCAAGCTGCAAATGAGGGGCGCTTTGCCCTCCTCCAAAAAGCCTCCAGACTCGTCCCTCGGGAGCGAGGTGTCCCGGGAATCTGACTCCGGGAGCAACGAGGAGAGATGCGTCGCCAATTTGTACGACAGCCTCGCAGCGGAGCTGAAGCAAAAGTTGTCGACAGGTAAAAAGGGTTTAGGTCAGTCGAATTTTTCTGATTTTTTGTAGGTAGCTGCTTATGCACCGCACTGTAGTTTGGTTTGTATGCTTTGTTTGTGTTGTCACGTAGATGGGCTGGCTCTTGTATTAAGATAAGTAAGCAAATGAAATATTACATCAATATTTTTTTTGCGTCTATAAAAAAATTAAAACGAAAATTCCTAATAGTTGCTTCTATTTCTTACATGTTTTGTATAAAAAGAAAAGGCATCTTATTTTTATAAATGGAGCTAGAAAACCGCTGATTCCTTCTGATTAATGCTGCGTTTTCTAGAAATTGAATCAACTTGCTATTTCTAGCAATTTAATAGTGATTTTCAAGCTCAAAGTTCATATAATTTTCAGTAATTTCCGATAAATATTTTGTCTTTTAAAACAAAATATTTAATAAATCTGCTCACAGCTTTATAAACAGCACAGTTTTGACATAAAAAAAATATTTTTTACTAAAAAAAAAGGCAGCGCTTTATAATTTTCTATACACTTATAGAATTCTTATTTATTTTATCATAAATATATATTTAAATCTATATTAAATTAGCTAGTTGCACCTGCTTCAAATAGATTTAATTTCAATAATAAATACGCATAATTACTTCCCAAAAAATATTTTGAATGTTAATTTAAACGTAGATATCTAAACCTTTTTTTTTCATTTGATCAGAGATTTTGGGAGACTCATTTTTTTGTTTAATAGTCTTGATATTTCTACATACTAATTGCAACGACCATAGGTATGTTAGAGTGCGATCTTATTACACATATTAAATATTAAAGACATACCAAAATATTATGTACCAATAATTACTCTAGATTATTCGAAGCAAACGATCTTACTTAAGCACTATAATTTTACATACATCAACCAACCTAAATATCGTTTGACTCCATTCGATTATTGAATCGATTATTAACAATCGATAACATTCCAAATTCAAAATCTTTCAGGTAAAAGTCCCATTCTCCTACCACCTCGTGACTACGACACGGTGCACAGGCAGAAAGGAAACCTCAGCAACATTGACACCAGGCGTTGCCTCAACCAGAATATCGTGGGTGTTAACGCTAGGCGCAAACTAGAGTCCTCTGGCGGCAGTTCTGGTATTGGCAGTGACTTGGCACCTTCTCCCGAGAGGAACGAATACACCAGGCAGCACGATAACCACAGCACTAGTGGTATGTTTCCTTTTTTTAATTTTTTGGTATTTTTTTTTTATTTTTCTTTTTTATGCTTTTATATCCAGCCAAGGCGAATAACGCCTCTGCCTTCGTTTTTAACACGATTACGCCAGTATTCCGAAAGGTAACGGTGGACTTATGCTGTCCTAGTACACCAGCTGTGTTTTTAAGTCTCACGTAATATAACCTTTTAGCTATTAACTTTTTAGGGGCATTTACTGAAAAAATGAATAAATAAAGAACTCAAAAACATTGCCCTAGAATCGACCCGAGAGTCTCTCGATCGCACTCCATGCTTATACCACAGCCAACGAGGCAGCCTACCAATAAACATAGTAATTTCCAAAGCTATTGTTCAATTTAAAGGCAATATACTTTTTGTATACTCGAATTACAAAATTATACGTTTGTATCGTATTATTTTTTGTTTGAATGATTGCGGGATGCGTTCATAGTTATAAAAAAAGATTATTTCCGTGTTTGTTATTGAAACCGCGGCACCATAATGACTATTGCGGACTAAAGTGTGTATCCTCAGGCTTACAGATAAAAAATTAATGAACACTAAATATTCTGACAGTACAAAATATTAAATTACTGTTAAGTTTGTAAATGGTAAATAGAATAACTTTCAAGAAAGAAAGAAAATCAATAATTTTCATTATCATCATAATCCAAAGGATGTTTACATAATTAAGTCGAGCCCCTTTAAAAAAATATATTGCAAAAGTTTTGCAGCACAATTTTTTTTGTATAATATCTGGATCCCGGTAATAATAGCCTAAAACGTCAATCCATAGGCATTGTAGGTATTTGTCCTTTAGAAATGGAAAGAAAATGAAGGAATATGGAAATCATGCCTCACTAAATGAATAACCCAAAATTCTTCAAGTATAGTAGATTTTATTGCCCTTTGCAAATGATAACCACGATTGCCTCGTGCGATCTAGAGGTCCCGGTTTCGATTCCCGGGTCGGATAGTGTTATTGGGTTTTTCTATTAACCAATTCTCAGTAGCAGCACGAAGTTGGAAATGTACCCGGAAAACGACAATAGGCTCGCCCCCAATTATATACATACTAGGCGAAATATATGCGCAGAAATGCACCTCTGCTTACCACTTCGGAAAATACAGGCGTGAAGCTGTATATGTATGTAAATGGCAAATAGACGGAGGAAAGGTGAAGGGGAGAGGGAGGAGTAACATACGTTAGGGGAAGGGTATAATACGGTAACACACGGAACGCAACGCGGCAGAAAACCTGTTACTTCACGTAGAATTTCTGAGCCGCCCGTCTGCGTATAGAAAAATACTTTTATGCCGCGATGGCGTCATGCAGTCGTGACCTGCCATTCACTGAGCTTGTGTAAGGTTGTCAAACTGCCACAACTATTTATATTTTAAATAGTAGAAATGTACTTTTTGTGGTTGGAATGTTGTGCTCGAGTCTGCGCTTGTGTATATTTTTTTATTGTCAACATAATGTTGGCCTCTTTACGTTCACGGTATATAAAAATCGGGCTGCTAAAATTTATCAGCTTCTACCAAATGTCCGTAATGTAAATAATTTCAATGGTATAATTGTTGCTCGGTAATGTTGCAAAGCAGTGATGGCCTCGAGGTTTAGGCGCGCGGTCGAGAATTTCGGCGGTCGCAGGTTCAAACCCCAGGCACACACCTCTGACTTTTCGAAGTTATGTGTGTATTCACAATGAATTCTCACTTGCTATAACGGCGAAGGAAAACATCGTGATAAAACCTGCACATCCAAAAATTCTTAGGAATTTGTAAGGTGTGTAGTCCGCCAACCCGCACTAGGCCAGCGTGGTGGACTAAGGCCTAAACCCTCTCAGTTGTAGAGGAGGCCCGTGCCCAGCAGTGGGACGTATTTGGGCTGATGATGATGAATGTTGCATTCCTATCCTTTCCTTTTTTATACTCGCACGGCAAAATGATCGCATTTAAAGCATTACGATCTATGCAGAGTGACGAGAAATGATACGAAAATGAGAAACTTTATGTAGCTACATAAATAATAATAACAAAATATTATTCTAATACATAATTCAAACCAGAGGCGGCACTTCCATAAAAGCTCAAAAGCCCAGTTTGCCTTACAAAATTCCGAATAGTAATTTTAAATCTTTATTTAACAAAAGAAATTTGGCATATAAATGAGAATGTCCTGAGCCCACAATAAACAATTATAAACTAGACGTTACACAATTAACGTGTAACGCTTTCGGGCTTCTATGGAAGTCATCATCATCATCATCAGCTCATATACGTCCCACTGCTGGGCACGGGCCTCCTCTACAACTGAGAGGGTTTAGGCCTTAGTCCACCACGCTGGCCTAGTGCGGGTTGACGGACTACACACCTAAGAAATTCCTAAGAACTTTTAGGTGTGCAGGTTTCATCAGGATGTTTTCCTTCACCGTTAAAGAACGTGATAATTCTTTGCGAATACACACCTAACTTCGAAAAGTGGGAGGTGTGTTTATGGAAGTACCGCGACTGATTCAAAATATATTATTTTTTATAAGTGGTGACCCTGATTATAGAGCGTACTAAGCCTATGTTTACATCACAGGTTGGCGTTTACCACTATTATTACCAGCTTTACGTAGACAAACGTAGAATCACGATTATATATGACAAGATTTCGCCCATGGCTTTGTCACTGAACGTCCAACAAAACATTTTATGTACAATACTTAATTTTTTTTGTAGGTTAGTTTTAAGTTTAAAATATTTTCTAAAAAGTATAAAACCAGAATAAAGTACGCCGAGGTGAATTTCGTCCGCGTTTTGCAAATTGTGTTTTAGATCTCATAAATTTGTACTGCAATTGAAAAAATCTAATTAAAATTGGCCCGTCCCAGGAATCAAACCTAGGACCTCTTGATCGCACGGCACATACTTGGGCGGCGAGATCACCAGGCTGTGTTTAATTTTAAAACCATCGACCAATATCTAAATTATTTTATAATATTACTAAACTGCATCTATTATAATTTAGTACATCGGTCACATATTTTCCCAGAGATATCATTCATCATAAGCCCATATACATCCCACTGCTAGGCACGGGGCTCTTCTACAACTGAGAGGATTAAGGCCTTAGTCCACCACGCTCGCCTAGTGCGGGTTTGTGGACTATGCATCTAAGATACTTCTAAGAACTTTTTGGGTGTGTAGGTTTCCTCACGATGTTTTCCTTCGCCGTTAAAGTACGTGATAATTCATTATGAATACACACATAACTTTGAAAAGTCAGATGTGTGGGCCTGCGGTTTGAACCGCGACCGCCGAGATTCTCTACCGCGCGCCAAAACCTCGAAGTCATCACTGCTATCAGACATATAAACCTAAAGAATTTATGTCAGATGCTAAAAATACTTCCATTTTTATCTGTGCACACAACAGGTTTTCGACTATCGTGTCATTCTGTATTGAAGATGACGGCATGCCGTGGCATTAAGGCTATAATTTAAATCTGTGTTATCTCGGATCAGATGATCTAAGCGACCATGCATTTATCTATGACCTTCTGCGACAAGGAGTAAATCTACACATATTGTCAATATTATCTTAGGTGCGTCCAGTCTTCCAGTTATTAATTCTAGCATTGCTTAGATCTAAGTTAAATGTTAATCTATACTTATTTATAAAACTGAAATTCATTTGGTTGAACGCGTTAATAAGAAAATGATGGTCCGATTTTAAAAAAAATGTGTTAAATTGCCAATTTATGGAGGAAAGCTATAGCAGAGCAGCAATAAAAGACAAGTGGCAAAAACAATTTCCAAGATGTGGAAAATTTATTCTTTTTGAAGTCTGTCGCATATGAAGTTGCGGGCAACAGAGTTATAGACCACACCAGACCACACCAAAAACAATGGATTGAATTGATGAGACACAGTTCGTTCTTATCATCTTATCTTTGGTTTGATGGTCTTGTGCAATTGAGTTTTTTCTCCTCAGGCTCTCGGGGTATAAATCAGTGCTTTGGGAATTAAGAGGTCGCAGGTTCGATTCTCCTGAGAAGAAAAAGTGTTATTGAGATTTCACATATTTTCAAATACCCGAGAAATATCTTATTGAAAATTTGCAGACTTTTAGTTTTACTCACGATGTGTTTCATTGTAGTTGTACCAGTGCAGTGGCGGTACTTCCATAGAAGCCCAAAAGCGTTACACGTTAATTGTGTAATGTCTAGTTTATAATTGTTTATTGTGGGGTCAGGATATTCTCATTTATATGTCAAATTGCTTTTGTTAAATAAACATTTAAAGCTAGATTATTATTCAGAACTCTATATAAGGCAAGCTAGGCTTTTGGGCTTCTATGGAAGTACCGCCACTGGTAAATACATACACATTTTCACACAAATGATGTGTATGGGATATAAATATGCGACCACCAAGATGGTATTTTTGAAGTTATACTTCTTTTGGCGCGTTAGGGAAAAATGATGAGAGTGATTTTTTACGATGCGCGCGCACACCGACACCAAAAAGTTATTCAGAAAAAGTTTGTTTTAAATTTTAAGAATGTAGAATAGTGACAGTAGTAGTTTTTTTTTTGATTACGTCACGTACGGTCAAGACAGAGTCGAGATAGGTATTTATTTTATTTTATTTATTTTAATGAGCCTTTAATAATGAAGGCCATATTATCGCTATTAATATTTATTATGCCGTCCACGAAATAATTGCTTCGACAAATATTAGCAAGACTAATTAACTAGAAGCCAAATTCATTTATCAATTGGTCGTGACTTACAAATCCGCCTCAATAGCTGTCAACTTGTAAATATTTCGATTATTATGACTTCATCAATACTAGTTCCATTTAGAACCATCAACAGATTGTTATTGATGGAAGTATTAATTGATTTAATGGTTTTAGTTTGTTTTTTTTAAAGTCTAAGTCAAAATATCTTTAATGTATTTCGCTCTGGAATACATTAGTCAGTATATTATGCTATTACAGTGTGAAGAATAAGCTACGCCCTAAACTGCCTCATGGACTCGCGGTACAAATGTTAGCGGTGCGATCTAGAGGTCTCAGGTTTGATTTCCGGGTCGGGCAACGTTTTATTGCTTTTTTCCATTAGGAAATTATCAGTAGCAGCACTGTCTACTGAGTCTAGAATTGTGACTGAAAAACGGCAATAGGCTCGTCCCCTATTACGTGGAACTGATACATACAGAAACGATGCACATGCAAACATGCAGAATATGCAGAAACGCATCTTTGTTTGTATGTATGTATGTATGTATGTATGCATGGTAGAATAAGAGACGCAAAAGAGTCCCGTAGTAAGCCATAGAGATACAAGATATTTTTAATGTAATTTTTAAGTGTATTTTGTATTTTAGGCTGCAGTCGTTTTACAATGAACCATTAATCTATCGGAGAATGCTATTTCTAGTTTAATCAGGATAATAGTTGCAGCAAGTCACTCAGCAGTCCTTTACATAAATACCTAACCGACTGATTCTTTTACCCTCTCAATGGTAGAGGAGGCCCGTGCCCAGCAGTGGGACGTATATGGGCTGATGATGATGATGATGATGATGATTCTTTTTACTAGGACGACGATCGCGGGGGCTACTTGACCATGATTTTTTTTCATTCATCCTTTAATTATTCTACAGTCATTCCAATCAATGTAGGTACATAGAATCTATTGACTAGTATTTGAATAATGCGGTTCAAGAACAGGCTTACCTTCAGTCCTGCTGTGGGCGGTCCATTCAACAAACTGCAATGGTAATTAAGTGTTACGAAATCGCATGTTATGGTACCGGTTACATCATTGCCGATAAGTGTTTGTTTGGTTGCTACATTCACGGGCAATCAATATTATAAATGTAAAAGTATGTAGGTTATAGTCAGGAATAATATATAGGACAATTAATGAATATAACTGCGATATAGTCTACGTTTCAATGAAAAAGTTTTAAAGATAAACTCTACAAAAAAGCATGCAATAAAAATACTGTTTATATTGAAGATAATAAGCCCTGGGTGTTAATAACTTGATAAGTGTTTTGTTTTGTTGCTGTAGTTTCTTAAAATTTACCTAAATAAATTATAAATATATAAATATGATATATGAAAGACAAATGACATTTCGTGTTGCTGAGGGAGTTTCCGTTTCTTCTCAAGAAAGAAAAAAAATTTTTGACTTTGACTTAGATTGGGCTTAGATAATGAAATAATGCAACACCATTGTGTTACAAGAAATGTGTAAATTAGTTATACAAGGAAAAAAGCTGGTGTTTTTTTTTATATTTTGTATACTAATTTTAGCAATTTCTGTCAACAATATGTAAATTTAATGCTACAAAAAAAATGTTCTACACAATAACAGTATAAACAACTATGTTGGTTTAAAATATAGCTATATTATGCACGAAAAAACCCATGAGAATGGATGAAGGAAACATGAAAGTATTAGTGTAGTAGAAGCTCATGCTTTATTTAAATGCAAACATGAGACAACGTATGTTTTATGACTATATGATAACAAAGCATACAATGCGCATTATGTAAGAGCCAAGGACGATGGGCGTAAAGAAAAACAGCAATGTATCCATCAAACCTTTGTCTATATTTTGAATAGGAAATTCACATAGCTTCCTAGCAATTTAGGCTCTTTCCCAAGAGCACACAATGCCTTTCGTGGGAGTGAGGTTAAAGTAAAGAGAGACGAGTAGTTTCATAGGAAAATCATTGTCAGTTTTTCTAAGAACCTTAAAAAACTTTAATTCTTTTGTTAGCAAAATGTTGATGACACGGTGATGTTTTGTTGATGCTTTCCTTCGCCGTTAAAGAACGTGATAATTCACTCTGAATACACACATAACACCGAAAAGTCATTTTGGTTTATATGACCTTAACTATAACGGAAAACATTTATTTACGAGATGGTTATTATTGATTTCTCATGTATTAACAAATCCTCAAATAATTAAGACAGGTATTTACATATCTTTTTATCAGCCTCAACTGACGTTTTAGGTATCCATGTTCTTCATGGAAATAAACAAATAAATGCGACACCATGTGACGTATCAAAATCTCAATGTTGCCAACACAACAAAATAATGTCATGAAGCGCGCAACTTTCAAACCGGTGGCCAACTTTTGTCCTTCTGCGAAAAACAAATGAATATCTACGCTATTGTTACTATATTGTGCAGAGAGAACTAGAACGGCAACAATAAAATGAAAACGACAGTATTGCCGCCTTACCCAAATCCCATACAATTAAAAACGCGCTTTGTTGAAGGCTGACTTTGATTGTCGCGTAGGGTTGTCAAAGATTAAAAGCCTCGGTGCTCATTTTAATATGAAATTAATCGTACGATGTTAATCTTTGACAAGAAAAGATGTATGTAAAATTAGGAATATAAGACCTTACAAATTGTTACACTTTTATATGTGACGTCAAATTCTATTTCTGTATGTTAATTGTTTATATCGATTATAAATAATACTACTAGATTTTTTTTAATAATAAACTACGACGTATCATTCATACCTCTCAAAGTTGTATATTTTGATTATATATAGATACCTTTATTCAATTTCTCTCACCAGTATTTCTTATAAGAGCTTTTATAAGTTCTTATAAGGTATTTATTAGGTGTGTAGTCCGCCAACCTGCACTAGGCCAGCGTGGTGGACTAAGGCCTAAATCCTCTCAGTTGTAAAGAAGACCCGTGTCCAGCAGTGGGACGTATACGGGCTGATGAATATGATGATTTTTTAAAAAAAAAAACCACGCCAAATGTGAAACAAAATCTTGTGCCAACCCTATTATGTGGGAGCGGCAGGTTCATATCTATGTCAATTTGTATTTAAGAACAAGTTTAGTTGTAAGTTGTGTGGAGATGATTCTGTACCGTTAAACGTAAAAGTGGTCGATGACAACAGGTCAAGAATGCGCCAAGTGGCGTGCATACACGTAGATTTGAACTGAACTAGCCTAGCAACGTTCCTCACTCGTTTACAGAATAATATGTCTTTGTTTAACTTCAATTGACCTGGATCTAATGGAAAAATTCTTGTCAACATATTAGAAAAGAAACCATTTAACTATTTATGCACCTACCTTTTTATCTCTGCATCACCCAGAGGTTGACTGTCAGAGAATGCCTTTAGCTTTAAGTCCGCCTCTATACTTAATGTACAAAAAGTGTAAATAAATAAATAAAATAAAAGCTTTTTAGAGACAGAAAATTGTCCTTTCCAAATTTGCTAAATTTCCCTCAAATGTTGTATTTATCTTATAGAGCTAATAAATCAAATCTTAATTGAATGTTCAAATATTTGTCAATTTATGATATATTATCCTGCAGAGCTTGTACGGAGGAATTTTAATAGTGTTGTTAGAATATTATGCAGGCCACAAATAATGCACGAATATTAAAACATAATTTTCTATATTTCCAGAGGAGGACTGGGCTGAGAGCACCGCATACATGATGCACGAGGCTTTCGACGCGTCACCACGTCGCGCCACTTCCCCCCGCCGCGCCGCCTCCCCGCGCCGCACCTCCCCTCCCCGCCGCGCACTCTCGCCAAACTACGACCGCGGGTACGATGACGACTTCGCCGACCAATTCCGCGACCAGCTCGCGCCCTTCCGTGATCAGACCTTCGAACGCCGCTTCCGTAATGAGTCACTCGAGAGGAAACCTAAGACAGAAACATTTGCTGACGACACCACGTATAGACGACGATACATCGCCGACACAAAACCTTCGAACAGAAGCATAGATAGGGTCGAGGACCGGCGATTCGGCAAACTCCAAAGAGGCGCGAGCGAGGGCAGCCTCAAAGTCGCAGACACGTCACCGAAAGACCGGTTCAATGTAGCAAAGGAGAAATTCATGAACCTCGAAAGGGAGAGGTTCAACCGAGAGCTGGAGCAGCACATGGCCATGAGACGGAGCATGTTAGAGAGGAATAGTCGCTCGACTTCTTCCCCCGAGGAAGAAAGGAGGGATGAGCGTCAGGAGCGAAGGGACTTGAGCTCCAGGAGGGAACCGGATCGCTCTCATCTGGATCGTCACAGGGAGCCTGAGCGACGCAAGGATCAAGAGAGACGCGAACTGGACACTAGGGAGCTCGCCCACAGGGAAGTGGAGAGGCTTCCGCGGGTTGGAAGGAAGCGTGATGACGTCAAGCGGTTCGAGTACGGCGCCGAGGAGTATTTGAACAGAATCGAGCCTAAACCGCACAGGGAAGAGTTCGATAGATACAGGGAGAGGAGGGAATTGGACAGGCGCATTGAGGAGGACGAAATTATAGAGCCAGTGGTCGAGAACAGAAGAAGGGATTGGAGCGACAGGCAGCGGGCTTTCAGTCGCTCGCGCCTGTTGGAAGACCAGCGGCAGTCGTACGCTGAGGGTGATAGAGACAGATACTATGAAAGGGACTTCAGGGACTACAGAGATCTGGCAGACAGGCAGCAGACAAAGTTACGCCACAGCTATGCGGAACCGATTCCTCGAGGTCGTCTGGGCACCGTGCGCCCCTACTGACAAGCCATAATAGAGTAGACGAAATATGACGATGTACTAATGTATAAAACTGGTCTATAGTAGGATACCGACGCTTGGTACTAAGACTTCGAAATTACAAATCGCAATTTGAAGATTTTGTCAGTCAATGAAATTTTCGAAGTAAATGCGGACACGACTAATATATCTGTTTTCATACCTGATTTATTAACATTAGTTTTAAAGGCACTTGTGGCTGCGGTTGCATGAACCGAGACATTTGCAATTTTAATATTCAACCCGGGTGATTGTAGAAAAAAATGTTTTCAAAATTCACCCCACAAAAAACTAGAACCTCTTTCAAAAAAATGCAAATGAGTCGGTTTATTATCCGCCATTTCGTGGTGCCTGCTAGTATAAAAATACTCAAATGGACAGTAAAATGTAACAGAAGGGATTTTTGTAAATACGGACAGTACCTTTATTCGTTATGATATAAATAAGTCTATTAAAATGCATGTTATTGTTATTACAATTAGATTACCCCGTCGAGGTTTATGTTATCGAAATTCTTATTTTTTTTTAATATAGTTATTATTTATTTTTAGTTTAAAATATAACATGGTGGATTGAGAGTGTAAAATATTTTAAATACCACAAAATAGTAACAGATTTCAATATCTATTACTAAAGTTTAAAATAGTCAGCAACGCCTAACTATGCCTTGGAATACCTGAATTGTGCTAAGTCTAGTAATTCATAAACAGAACTTTCAAGCCTTTGCTTCGATCAATTGAAATAACAGTTCCCCGTTTTCATATCTTATCCGCCCATTATAGTCTACAACCGTACGACAGTAAACAGTCGCTGGTGGTAGGATATTCGTATCCGCCCGGATGGCGACCACCGTACACAGGGCGTAAAACCCGCCATAGTGGCACATGCAAGTGTGCCGCGTTCCGGGATCAGCCAGTGTATATCCGGTTTTCGGGGGGACTTCAATCATGGTGAAAGGATGACCGTGCCGGCAATTTTTTTGGCCGGTTTGTCGCGGTCGGTCCTTTGATCGCCATGATTGATAGTCCCCCAAACTTCTTCACAATAAGGTGAAGAGGTATTCGGCCGGCATGATTGTGTCGACCAACGGGAGACCATCATCTCTCGCTGGTCGGCACTTTTTCTGGACTCCATTGCGCTTACCATCAGGTGCAATGGGGTCACTTTGCCGTGCCAGAATAAAAAATAAAAAAAAAAAAATAAAAAAAAAGTAAATTAAAGTTTTTTGCAAAAGACATCTTGATTTATCCAGAGTATTTTTTTATTACTCCAAATAAACTATCGCTAAAATTATAATACATTTATACAAATAAATAAAATTGGAGTGTCTGTTTTTAATATTGAAATAACGGCTTTTTAATAAATGCATATGGATGTATACACGGTACATATACCAAAATAACGTTTTTTACAATTTTTGTCTTTCTGTCTGTTTGTTCCGGCTAATCTCTAAAAGGAGTGGACCAATTTTAACGGGACTTTCACTGGCAGATAGCTGATGTAACTTAGGCTAAAAAAAATCAAGAATCGGCTGTTAGGCGGAACGAAGTTCGCCGGGTCAGCTAGTAACAAATAATTTGCATGAAGCGGGGTTACAAAAGAACATAAAAAATACACGTTTACACCACAACGGGTTTAATGAGAAGTTTATTGGAAGACTTTTATTGATCCATAAATATAAGATTCAAGTTTATTGAAGGAACTTAAAAGGCCTGTTAGGCGGATTATAAAAATATTTTACACTACACAAACACCTATATATTAATAAATAGGTACTTGTCTACTCCAAGTAGTCATTACGTACGAACAAAGATTATGGTTGAATATCTGTTCTTAATTTTTTCAATTTTATCAATATGTTTTTACGATCAAAGTAAGTTGCTTTTTAATGTTATGTGTATCGTGAAACTTGGGACCAACTTCGTCGTGTAATTAATTTAGGACACATATCCCATAAGGACTATGGCGATAGATGACTTGGTCCCATCATGCTGACCTAGTGGTAGATGGGATTAATGTTATAATGAGATTGTGAATGTACCATGATATCGTGGGTCCAATCAAATTTACTTTAATTCAAACATCGATGTTGAATCAGACCTGAAGTCATAATTTTCTGGTGATCCATTTGTCGAATATTTAAGTGACAAGAACATGGTTATAAGTCTTGCAAAAACTCAGAATGACTAATGATATTGTCTTGTAATATTAAGACAAAACTTTGTAACATTTGAAGGCAACTTGTATTGCGTAGCCCAGTGACAAAATCCATCCGATATATCTGATTTGTTTATAATTAATAAAAATAAATATTTGTATTCATGCTTTTTTTTAACCACATCCAATTAAACTAGGGGGTATATTAAATAGCTTATGCACTTACAGATGGTAAAAAATCATGGAATTAAAGGAAATTTTAAGTATTTAAGGTTCATGATAAAATAACTTGCTCATGAAAACAAGAACACGGAAAAGGAACCCGACACATCTCAATGGCACGCTGTATTACCGATGCAGTCATAATTCCTTTCATCATATTATTTTCATTCATACTTGTGCAAAAAAAACATAAGTTTACAAAAAACATTGTACTGCTAACCAAGTAGAGCGAATAGGTTAGTAGTACATGTAAAAAAAATTAAAAACAAGACAAAAACATAAGGAAATGATTTTATTTGATAATATTAAAGATTGCAAAGAATAATTCGAAATCATAACTGATTAGCACGACGGCTTCCAATCGAATGATCACTGTTTCTAGACGGCGCTCTTTTTATAGTATCTGTGACGTCACCCTCGCATTTTCAGTTTTAAGGCTGAAATTATCAAATTTTATATTAGCAGTTAAAGTGCGTGAAATGTCTTAACTATGGGTTAAGTTAGTAGTAGTTTAAACGGTGATCGCAGATGAAATATATTTTGAATACAATAATAAAATAAAATGGTCATTAAAACCTACTTTTTAAATAAAAATATGTTAACGTTCTCATTATTATTGGCTGCACAAGTACGTGATGGTAACAGCAGAAAAGAGCATACAGCGCACCAACCGACGCAACGATCTCTCACTGTTTTATACAATTCTGCCGGACGAAATGAATCGACCAAATTGTTCCGGTAATGTTATTCATCATAATCATCATCAGCCCATATATGTACGTCCCACTGCTGGAATATGGAAAATTTCCCGAAAAATGGCAATAGGCTCGCCCCCCATTACGTGGGACTGATACATATATAAAACTGTAAATGCAAAGTCCACTTCAAAGGTAGCAAATTTTGATTACAACGAATTTATAAAAGAGAAACGACGCATACAGAAACACTTAAAAAAATAATTGGTTAACTGTTAATTACCAAATATAAGCTTTACTCCATTATGTATAGGACAAAGACAAAGTGATAAATTTTCACCAACCTACAACTTGAAATCACCCAAAAGTTATCAAAAACTCTTAACAACATAAAAATATATCAACAAGCCAACCAAGGTAGTCAAATACCATCTAATTACTAAACTCATTAAAAGCTAAATAGTCTAATTTTATTTGTATAATAAATAAAACTATATTTAATCGTTTATATTTTATTTACAGCATTGCACTAGGCGTGCGAACCAGAACTTAAATTTACAATAATAAAAAAACAAAATATTGCACAAAAGTTACAATGAAGATCAAGTTTCATACAAAAATATACACCATACCATAAACACCTACAAATAAACATAATAAATAAACCATTTTCTGAGAAATAAATTTTCCAGAAATCCTTGATTCCATATACTGACTCAACCGTAAAAAAAATGTTATCAGTAACTATTGAAATACTCTGAAATACTCGATTTATTTATTTTAAAAATACATATATTATTAGTCTACTATAGGAAAATTCGCAATAAAAAAATTAGGAAAGACATTCTTTAGGTACTAAATAGTAAACTTAACCCAGAACAAACGAGAACCAAGTCATTAAAACGACTAATTAAAAATATGACTCGAGTTTATTGCACGCTATGTATAAAACGTTATTTTCAAATAATAAATAACTACATACATAGTTTTACTTAGGAATATCAATATACTTTATATCCTTATTTTATGAATAAGGTGGTATACGTTTATATTAAATATACATTGCACAATACATTTGGAGTTTCATTATCATCCGGCCTTATTTCCATTTTGATTTTGATTGCCATATTCACTCGGCTTTTTTATTTGATAGATATTGCTGCAGAATTCACCTGGCCTTCATTTTGACATGTCTGTGGCATGGTTTGAGGGGAAAACTTTTCAAAATTATTTGCGTATTTTTGGGCCTGCTAACAAAGATTTGACGTAATTAATTCTGTTTAGAATCAGAATTGACAAAGCTACTGTTTTATCATGCAAGGAATTTTCATACATGGTTTATATCGGATGTATTTTAAATAGTCATGATTATTACGTCATTCAACGCAAATAATTTCAAAAATTTATCCATAATCTTCACTCAAGGAAGATATCCTAAGGTGTCTTCGAGGCTAGCGTTCCTACTTAACGGGCGGTGGTCAAACATCCTCGCGAGTGGGGGCGCAGCCCTCGGCGGCGTCGGCGGGAGGGGCGGAGGCCTAGGCCTGCGTCCGCCAGCCAGAGATCTCACATCTGTCCGCTGAGAGAGACGCACGTCAGCGAACAGTGCTGCCATCTCGGCTGATTTCTTCACGCTGAGGGCATCATGGGATCCAGCCCCGGTGCTTCGGACTGGAATGTTACAGAAGTGTTTTACATAAATAATATGGTATAGATCACCATAGATGCAATTGATATCGTGCAAGTTAAGTCCATTTTTACAAGCTCCATGAAGCTCAGAAAAATGGACCAATGGAACAATTTAATTTTGTTCCATGCTCTTGAATAACGAGTATAAATATAGAAAATAAACATGACGAAAAATGAACTAAATTATTATAATAGGATCTTGATATTGAATATTGCAAATCTATACCATAGTTTCAAAACACATTTCAAAATAATATTTCCTATATTATTTTCAATAATAATTTAATCTCAGGCATGATTTTGTAATAACTTTTCCAGTTCATAAGCAATCATCTTATTATCTTTCTTCAAAACACGAACTCTTATTAAAGTATTTAGGTACTCTCTACTTCTCCCCTTCAAGGTCTAATGATTTCTACTTACCGGTAAGTCTCTGCATGTTGCGGCTGCGTGTGTCCCTGGCTTTGTTCTGAAGCAGAAGCTCATAGTCGAGCGCGAGGCTGTCCGAGCTTCGAGCGCGGCGGGTCCGCTCCTCACGTCTGCGGTGCCCTGTACCACTTGACCTGAAATAACCAATGATATCGGGGTTAAGACTATTATAATGATCTTTGTCAATCCTATAATCGACAGTGTTGTACATTTTCTGTTGAATTAGGCACTAGTTTATTTGTACAAGATCAAGAACAAAAGTAGCGATTAAAAGTATTCCTGATAGGACAGTTACGATTTAAGTTGACATTTTTGTTATTTTAAAAATAGTTACGAGAAAAAAGATGTCGTTGACCAAGCTGAAAGTGATCACCGTCATTATTAAACACCTCAAAATATGATAGGTCAAACAAATTTCCGAACTTTTAATATACTTGAGTAAATATAGAATTATATGAAGAAGAAAATAGTGTTGCCCAAAATCTAACTCCTCCAATAAAAAGGTGTTTTTACTCATCTAATCTAAACTATTTAAAGAAAGGAAATAATAATGAGAAATTATCCTCGTCTTTGAAAACATCAACAATCATACATACATACATACATAAACTCACGCCTGTATTCCCAGAAGGGGCAGGCAGAGGTGCATTTCTGCATCCACATTTCGCCAGGTATGTATCAGTCCCACGTAATAGGGGGCGAGCCTATTGCCGTTTTTCGGGCACAATTCCAGACTCCGTACTGCTACTGAGAATTTCCTAATGGAAAAACCCAATAACACTTTGCCCGACCCGGGAATCGAACCCAGGACTTCTAGATCGCTCGGCACATACTTGTACCGCGAGACCACGAGGTAGTCACATCAATAATCGTCGTATATTTAAAGATAAAAACCATATTTAATTTGTCAAACTAAAGAAATTTAAATTTACTAAAACCTCACCTAGTCCTAGAGCTTCTTCCATCGTACTCTTCATACCGTTTGAGCCTCTCGGAATAGGTCCTCTGCGACGGGCTCCTAAGGTATTCCAAACTTTGGGAGCTCTGCATCACCCCCCTCCTCGGGCCGGCGCAGTAGCACTTGTTACTGTCAGCGCAACTCTCCGAGTCGCATGAACAGTAGCTGAAATCTCCTTCGTAGTATTCTCTGGAACAGCGTAAAGCGTGAGCAGTTATTTGGGTGATACATCTGACTCTTTATGCAAAAGGACCATTATAATCTTCAGCTAATTGTAAAAAATACCAACACAGTCAAATATGAATTCTTAGATGATTGATAATATTAGATAAATTTTAATTAGGAGAATCTGATTTGTCGTCGATCATAGTATATGTACATCAAAACAAGCCTTTGATAAAAAAGTATGTGAAAAATGGTAATCAGTAATTTTTTTTCACAGATAGAAATGTTAGCTTAATTTCAGTTTCCAAATTTTGAGGGTAATTTTTTTGTCATCATAAGCAATCGTAATTTGTAATATTATGTTATTGTTAGACATATAAAGAACTCGAGTCTTTGAGTCCTAATTCGATAGACTCGGCTCAATTTTGCACAACTCAGTGAACTAACTAAACTCGGAGTCTTGAGTCGAACCGAGCTTCAGTTTTTCCACAAAGACTCGAGCACTAAAATAGAACTCGAGCTCTTAAAAAGAGCTCGAGTCTTAAATAGAACTTGAGTCTTATTAAAGCTTGAGTCTCAAAAGAGCTCGAGTCTTATGTCTTGAGCGTATTAAGGTTTACTAATGTCAATAGTTGCAAATTATTCTGGACTTTATACATACTTATTACATAAATATGTGCGTCCTCAGATCAATTTTTATTGCTTGTGATTTTATTTATTTAATTTTTCATGATGATTAAAATGATTTTTCCTATTAATTAACGCTTTTATTTTTTCAAAACACGTTTCTGATTACGAATATATCCCACAAAAGTAACATTTTATTACCTGATTTAAAAAGGACTCCAAACGGAAAACGACTCGAGCGCTAAAAAAGACTCGAGTTCCATGTTGCGCTCAAGAGCTCATATAGACTTAACTTCTCTAGTCTTGGGAGTCTTATTGTAATGAGTCGAGTCGTTCAATTTGTCAGTCGAGCTCGAAATTTAGGACTCAAAGACTCGAGTTCTTTACATCTCTAGTTATAGTTCACAATCATTGTAAAGCATTACACTGCCGAAAAATAGCCTTAAATTCGTCCCGGTAACTTACATTCGAGAGTCTTGTTTCTAGAGCAACCGTAATAAGATTATTAATTGTAATTTATGAAGATTAAACAAGACATTTTTCGTTTTTAAACAAGCCGGTTTCATTTACCGCACTGTAATTAAAATAAACGGAAAAATGTAAAATAATATCGATAAGGACGAATCAAAATGACTTCATATAATAAAAATGAGCGGTTAATTTTTATTAGCGTTCTCAATTAAGACTGCTTAAACATTTTTATGAACTTTAACGGTGCATCTGTCTTTGTTGCACTGTTATTCAGCCTGTATATGAATGTAATTTACTTAATTATAAATATGTTATTTTTAAATTGTGTACAGATTTAATGTAAAGTATGTCTTCTGAAACATGCTACCTACTTTAGGAAATATAAAAGTAAACTTATTAACAAATAGTTTAAGACGAATAACATTAGAAAATTGCGTCAATACTTACATTAATGTTACTAAAATCTACTCACTTTTAGTCATGCACTTAATATTTTATCTAAAAAAACATGGTTCATATAACATTTAAATATATGTAGTTTCCATTAAAGGGGAAAGTTACCAATTTTAATTAATATTTTATGACATTTATATAATTTATACCAAAACGCGCTTTTACTCTACCGTCTACGTAAGACTTTTAATGTTAGAATTCACTATCTATATACTACCCTATAAAACCAAAACAAAATAATGGCATCAGTAGTAAAAAATTAGGATATAAAATAATTACTACTTGCAACATTTACATCATCGTTAAATTTAATTATATTAGAAACCTAACCAATCATGAACGATAAATTAAAAACCGCTGAGGCAACGATGAAAAATCCCAAAAATGTCCGCAATTAAAGCGCAAAACCTGATCCTAGTGAAATTACGAATTCACATTCAACTGTAAATAATTTTAATTTGGTTCAGTTACTTACAAGGCGTCGCGCGCCCACGAGCCGCGGACGCGCCACGCTCTGATTGCCGCACGTTTCATTTCTACACTCAACATATTGTTTATAATGGACCATAAATAATAATCAACAAGACACGAATTCCTCTGCCCGGAGATGACGATACAGCAAATGTAATTAGCCGCACACTCACTTTGTCCAAATGCTATTCTATTTGAGATAAACGACGATGAAGACAAATGAAAGCAGAGAAATTTTTGGCTATAAACTGTTAAAATTTCTGCAACGTCCACTAATTAATCTTGCTTCGAGAATGAATCGTGACCACACTTGCGAATTGAAACAGAAGAAATCACAAGAATTACATTGTTCCGATGATGTATTTGTGCGTAGTTATTTACACATTCTAAATTTACAATGTATAAAAACTTTTTAATATATTTCTACGGCCTTATTTATTGCGTAAAATATTAAATGAGTTTTATGGTGTTTTTATCGTAGTTTCGGAAAAAAACTGCATCTAAATTGCCCACTTTTACGCAATGGTTATTGACTTGAAACGTTACCGAATATTTTTTTATTTCTTCGAAACTGGGTTTATGTTTCGATACGGATATTTACAACTTCAATGAAGACTTAAGGAAAGTGATGATACTTATCATACTTTAACGTTGAAGGAAAACATCGTGAGGAAACTTGCAAACCTAAAAATTCTTACGAATTTCTTAGGTGTGTAGTAGGCCAACCCGCACTAGGCCAGCGTGGTGGATTTAAGCTTAACCCCTCTCATTTGTAGAGGAGGCCCATGATGATGATACAAAATTACTTACTTTGAACAATCTTTGCAGCTCTTGCTCTTAGCCAGTAGTTTTGTTTTCGTTGATTCTTTTTTCAGTTCAGTTGCGGAGCAGTAACATTTTGATTTGCAATCATCTTTAAGTGAGCAATAACATCTATCGATGCAGCTTTCCGATTCGCATTCTGAACACGACACATATCCGCTCGAACTATTCCGGTTTTGACCGCCAAGACGGTTACTTAATGTCAGAAAATCTGAGTCTTCCGATGTGGACGTTCTTTCTCCTGGTCTAGAAATTTTACCATTTCTCTTCGATACGTGAACAACTTTGTCCCTTTTGGAATTCCTTTGCCTCGGCACTTGTCTTTTCGGTGGTGGCAGCATAGGCTCCTTTGGGTGAAATTGCCGCATGTCGTAACTGGACGTCGAAACTGTACTTTCCGATGCCTGCTCTTTAGTATTCGCCAATGCTTGGAAGTCTAGCGCAGTTAGACCTGGCTTGTTCTCTTTTTCTTTTATTTCTTTGCCAAACGGTAACCTAAATACCATTCGAAGTCCGTTCGCTCCTTTGAATATTTTTCTCCGCTTATTTTGGAACGTGCTGTTTCTTCTGAGAATCTTTTTCTTTTGTTTTTTCATGATTGCTTTACTGTGCTGGAAGATCTCATCTTTTGTTAACGTTACTGCTAATTTAAGCAAGAACTCTTTGTATATCGGTTTCAAATCATTAAACGACATCCCTTCTGCGTCTATTATGGCGTTGAGAATCTCATCCATCGAGTGCAAGTTCTCCTGAACTTTGAATTCATTGAAAAGTTCATTGAACCCTAGCGGTGAACCGCCGCCTTTCTTCCCATTGTTTCTGAAAACAAATCAATATACTCATTATAATTTATCTTCATACAGCGTAGACACACGCCTTTCATCCAGGGCTTATACAGATAGAAAGCGAGTCTAATGCCCTTCTAGAATCTAATCTTTTTTTTATCTCTGCATCACTCAGAGGTTGACTGTTAGAGAATGCCTTTGGCATTAAGTCCGCCTCTATACTTAATGTATAAAAGTGTAAATAAATAAAAAATAAAATAAAATAACGGACACATTTCCAGACTACGCGCCGCTACTGCAAATTTCCTCTAGAAAAAAATGAGCAATGAATAAGGGTTTACCTTTTTTCTAACAATTGACTTTTTCTAAAAAAATATGTTTTAAGTTATTTTCTACTCAAGGATGCAAGTGAATAGAATTTCTGATTTATCGGAGCTGAGGAATGCAGTGGATGCGGTTGCTTTGGCACAATTACGTGCATGCGAGGTGTCGAAACACCGCACTAAGCGCATTCTATACACTTATCGATAAGTTATTTTAGTCATCAAGCCAGCCGATCATGTGAGAACGACACCATTGAACGAGATGCCAGCGCGACGTGCGCTATTAAAAAAGGAAATGATGCCTTCAAGCGTGCAATCGGATTTCTAGGAAGTATTATCGCAAGTTTTTATTAGTATACAACATACCTGTGTCCGAGCGATTTATATCTGGTCAGGCCGCCCGCGTTGAGGAAGCTGCCTGATCGTGGGATCGCCACTTTGGTCAGTATGTCACCCGATTCGCTGAGAGATTTCCGCCCGCTCTGATTTCTTCTTAGAGACTCCTTAGGAGGTTCCGGCGGAGCCTCAGAAGGTTTGGATGGTATAGGCGGCGGCAAAGTCGGTGGTCTTTGTAAATTCTTTCTTCTCTCCAACTCCCTGAACAGCTCAATTTTCTCAGATACCTTACTCCGAATTGAAGATTCGCTCCCGCTGTTGGGATTATGGAGGTTCTGAAGTTTGCTAACGGTAGGATGTGGACAGCTCTTAGTGCCTGATTTTCTAGAATCGTGTGTGTCACTACCACTCGTATCGTTATGTTTTATCGAATCAAGTTTAGCTTTGACTTCTTCTACTGTGATTCTTTTACCTTCGGCGGGAGGAATTGACGGAGGTGGGGGAGGCGCAGGTAAGCTGTCAGACGAAATCTTCTTGGTTCTCTCCAGTTTGTGCTTCTCAATATATGACTCACTAGCAGAGAACCCGTCTGCCCTGTCACTGTCGCCGCTCATTGAGGACGTGCTCTGTTTCTTCCTCGCGGGTCTGGCCGGCAGTATGACGTCGTTCGGTGACATACTACTGCCGACGCTCATGCAACTCACACCATTTCGATTTTTCAATTTCTTCTTATCACTGTGGCCCTGTCGGCTCATGTGTGACATTAGGGATTTGTATAACGTGGCTGCTATGACGATAGCATCCTCAGTCGTCTGACATACAAACCCATGACACTCTAGTTGTTTTGCTGCTCCGATCTTCCTCATCACTACAGCGAAAATAGGGGAATGCGAATTTTCGTTGTGGGAGAGGATGTATTTGTTGTCCGGTGGTTCTAAAGTTTTGAATAATGCTTGACGGTCTATGTTATCAGGATCGGTAATGAGTGGTAGGAACGCGTAACAAAGTTCATTATCATTCGTCTCTGACGGTTGAACAACGAATTTCACAGCAGACCATACTGCTATAGTTGGGAACGGATTGAGTTGTTCTAAATCGCCTTTATCATCTTTATACCGCACTTTGAGACCGCTCTTTGATATTTCTAATCTACCAGTCAGGTTTCCCTTGTGGAGGCAGTTTCTTCGGTAGGAAAAGTATAAATTCTTTAAAGGAGTTTGGAGACCAGATAGACTCGTAACCTTATCCTGCAGTGGCGTTGAGCCAAGGTAGTGAACACTGAATACGTGAATTCCGATACTGTCCATTGGTAATCTGGACTCTCCTGCCATGTCGGCGAACATCCTTTCAATCCGATCCTGGACTGTGTTGCTGACTTTGTTACTGTTACTCTGGCAATATCCATCTTCGTCTTCGTATATTGTTGCTTTGTTGTCATGTGACGAACTAACCTGTGACAAAAGGATTTATTAAAAATAAAGACCAGATGGCACCAAAGACTATAGGTATATAATCATTACATTTATCAACTCGTGAGAATTTATGCAGCACGGCAGTACTTCCATAGAAGCCCAAAAGCGTGATATGTTAATTTTATAATGTCTGTTTTATAATTGTTTATTATGGGGTCAGTATATACTCATTTATAAGTCAAATTGCTTCTGTTAAATAAAGATTTACAGCTTAAAGATTATTATTCTGAATTTTTAAGGCAATCTGGGCTTTAGGGCTTCTATGGAAGTACCGCCACTGAATTTATGGAACAAGAACAATCAAGATATAGGCTTGTACTTTCCATCGTTGCATAAAAAAATTAGGCAATTAGAATTAACAACATGCAAATTAGTGTACATAATAATTATTCTTGTTTAAGCGTCGTTAAGTTCTGAGTTTTTAGTGCTCAGTTAATCAACTGGCCTATTGGAAATGGCTATTACTGCACAACCAATACCTGATCATAACAATTTAAGGATATCAAATTATTAAATCCAAAATGCTTCCCAAGCACATTTTGGTATTTGTAAAACCTTAAGTTGATTTCTAAAATGTTTTTATACGCACGATGAAGTAAGTATGGTTGAAGAAGAGCTTAGAGATTAAATCAAGGTTTAGGTGCGTCAAGTATTACCTAATGGATTTTAGAAAACACCCTCAAGAGAATGAAACAAGGGGACAAAGTTTTAGGGGGCAATTTTAACGCAGGTAAAACGTAGGAAAATTAATCTACAGGGTGTATTCAGACCGTGATCGGAAACTAAAGTAGGTAATAAAGTTACATACATTACAAACAAATTAGATTACATACATATTATACCTATGCCTATGGTGGTTGTCTGAATCACATCACATCATCAGCCCATATACATCCCACTGCTGGGCACGAGCCTCCTCTACAACTGAGAGGGTTTAGGCCTTAGTCCACCACGCTGGCCTAGTGCGTGTTGGCGGACTACCCACCTAAGAAATTCCTACGAACTTTTAAGTGTGCAGGTTTTATGACGATGTTTTCCTTCACCGTTAAAGTACGTGATAATTCTTTGTAAATACACACATAACTTCGAAAAGTCAGAGGTGTGTGCCTGGGGTTTGAACCCGCGACCGTCGAGATTCTCGACCGCGTGCCTAAACCTCGAGGCCATCACGACTTGTCTGTGTTGTGACTTGTGTGTGTGTTGTCTGAATACATCCTGTATAAAAATCATATTTATACATTTACCTTGCTGTCCCTCCTTTCCAGTTGCGTGAACCCGGGATACTGCGGGAGACTGGCTACAGACCGGCTATCGTCGAACAAAGCATCTATCTTCTGCTTGTAGAGTGAGAGGGAAGACACGCTCGGAGCTCTTCGGCGCGGCTCGTCGTCTCGGTCGCGGGCGCCCAGCCGGAACCCTCCCACTGGCGCGCCCTGGTTCTCGCACGTTACCATCTGGGGGATAGGTTACCATGGTTACCAGAGGCACATTGCATTTCGACAGCCCCGTGGCGCAGTTGGCTAGATACCAGCTTGCGAAACGAGAGGTCACGGGTTCGATTCCCGCACCGAGAGAAATGTTTGTGTGATCCACATATATTTGTTTCGGGTCTGGGTGTATGTGACACCGAAAAGGATCTCGTAGTTTCTGATACCCACGACACAAGACTGTATCTTAATGTGGAGTCAGAACCAGTGGCGGTACTTCCATAGATGCCCAAAAGCCAAGTTTGCCTTGCAAAATTCCAAATAATAATCTTCAATGTTTAAATCTTTATTTAACAAAAGTATTTTGACAAATAAATATAATTATAAAACACAATTAACGTGTAACGCTTTTGGGCTTCTATGGAAGTACCGCCACTGGTCAGAACTATGTATGTGACTATTGGGTGTATTTATATTATTTATTACCAGTAGTAAGCAGTACTATTTGGAGGATAGTTTACCATGGTTACACTGAGTGGTCTTTGGGAGTAGCATAAGACCAATCAATGACTGTCTCTTTGTTTCTACGGTATAATCAACGTGCAGCGGTAATGTCCTAGATAAGATTCCCAGATAGAAGATTTTTTTTGCAACAGCTTAGCGTATTGATACACCTCGTCTTATTGCTTGGTGGGTATTTCCCTCCACACACACTTTACGTCGGGTAAATTGCGTTATAAAAGACAGACCTATAGTCTTTTTCAGACTCAGGAATCGAACGCGTAATCTCACGGAACTCTGTCGTAAAACTTTCTAAATATAAAAAAGGATACAAAATATAAAATGATTTAAAAAAAAGCGTATTAATTGGTTCTTTATTGACCGATTAAATAATAAAGTCGAATATCGAATTAGGTATGAAACATATACAGTAAAAAATTGCACAACGAAAACACAGATGCTATCAGCTTAATGCTAATTTTTAATTTCGAGACATGTGAAATATCTAGATATATTTATTAATGCATTTAGTTATACAATTTCTTAAAGCGAAACTAGTTCAATTTTTAACTATCGTGGGGTTACTAACTTCCGCCTAGTCGCCTTTAGAGTTCCACCAAGGAAATATATAGTACTGATCAAAAGTCAATGATAAAATATTCTGTATTTCAATAAACTACATACATACATACATAAACTCACGTCTGTATTCCCCGAAGGGGTAGGCAGAGGTGCATTTCTGCACCCACATTTCGCCAAGTACGTATCAGTCTATTGCCGTTTTCGGGCACATTTCCAGGCTTTCCGTGCTGTTACCGAGAATTTCCTAATGGAAAAACCCAATAACACTTTGCCCGACCCGGGAATCGAACCCAGGACCTCTAGATCGCACGGCACACACTTGTAGCGCGAGACCACTATCAGCAGGTAGTGGAGCAGGATAAACTGCTATCGGAACGGGTGGCTGTGACGAAGAAGCTGCGAAAGAAGATCTCACAGCAACACGATATATAATTTCAAGAATAACGAGAACGAAAAACGTTGGTTTACAACAACTTCTTCCCAGATACCGACGAGACTAACTCGAGGTCTCGCGGCACAAGTAAGTAGCCAACAGCCGCGTGGCGTAGTTGGCTAGACACCAGCTTGCGAAACAAGAGGCCGCGGGTTCGATCCCCGCACCGAGACAAATGTTTGTGTGATCCACAAATATTTGTTTCGGGTCTGGGTGTTTGTGAGAGTGAAAAGTCTCTCGTAGTTTCTGATAACCACGACACTTAACTTAGTGTGTAGTCAGAACTTAGTATGTGACTGTTGGGTATATTTATTTATTTATTTATAAAGCATGCTAAGTAGAAAATGCTGTGGAAATCTACCACAACTGAATACACAGAACAGCTGAATAAGATTATAAGGGAATAGACGGTATTTTGTATGGGGACAAGTGTCGCCGCTTGTCTGTCACCTGTTCATTCTACTACGATCACACGACCAATGATAAAAATTTCAAACAAAATTGAAGGGCCGCTATCTTCATGTGGGGTTAGAACTATGTGTGTATTTAATTGTTATTTATTAAGTATGTGCTGTGCAATCTAAAGGTCCTATTTCCGGGTCAGGCAAAGTGTTACTGGATTTTTCCATTAGGAAATTCTCAATATTGGATATTATTGTTATTTAGCCTAGAAATGTTCCCGAAAACAGTAATAGTCTCGCCTCCTATTACGTGTGACTGACACATGCCTATCGATATGTGGAAACTCGAAACGCACCTCTGCCTACCCTTTCCGGGAATACAGACGTGAGGCTATGTATAATATGCTATTGTACATTTGTCACAGAGTTACACCATAGACACTCGTTGAGCTTCGACGCTTGATGTCATTTCAGTGCGTTCCACAGTCGATTCAGGAATTGCAGGGGCGCGTGAGTTGTCGGAGCTGTCATGGACCCATAAACGCCCCACTGCTGGGCATGGGCCTCCTCCATAGCTCTCTTTTCTACAATTGAGAGGGTTTAGGCCTTAGTCCACCACACTAGTCTAGCACAGGCTGGCGGACTACACACCTCAGAAATTCCTAAGAACTTTTTAGGCGCGCAGGATTCGTCACGATGATTTCCTTCGCCGTTAAAGTACGTGACAATTCATTGAGAATACACACATAACTTCGAAAGGTCTGAGGTGTGTGCCGGGGGTTTGAACCTGCTACCGCCGAGATTCTCAACAGCGCGCCCAAACCTCGAGGCCAGCACTACTTCATGAATTGTGATAGTCTATTTTTTCCAGTGAGTGAAATTTCCCCATACGAGATTTGAACCTCGATATAGACTACGTCATGCGTGTTACTGAGTTAACACCGTTTGAGCTCTCTCATTTACGTGCTTCGCTGAACAACATTGTTAGAAAAACAATGAACGCTTCGCTACGTGCTCCTGCGCACTCAACATTATTCCATTACCAACCGCAGGCCGTAATAAACTTATCTATTTTTTACACTTCATTACTTTACATAGTTTCGCCTGCATCCCACAAGGAGTAGGTAGAATAGGTGATGCGCCCACGTTTCGCTAGGTCTGTTTTAAGTCCCACGTACCTAAAAACAAGCAGGGCTAAAACACTCTCGCAATTTAAAAGACTTGTCATAGATCACTATCTCCATAACAACTAGTAACAATATTTTATTTATATATTTATGTGTGTATATGTCACCGTAAAATTGTAAACACCGTTAGATTATAATCTATCTAGCGAGATTGTAAACTATCGAAAGATTGTGAACCGTAATGGATATAAACGCACCTCGCGCGCTGATTGGTTGAATACTAACCTAACGTAACCTAACTCTATGGATATAGAATGGTCTACTGTAAGGCCGACCAATCAGGGACAGGCTTTGAATAATAACACGTTACATTGTAAGCAGTTCACAATCTTTCGATAGTTTACAATCTCGCTAGATAGATTATAATCTAACGGTGTTTACAATTTTACGGTGACATTATATGTATATGGTGTTCGTGTATAATATGATTGTAATCGTAACTTATATTTGATATATAATCTATATGTCAAATATCAAACAGGGCGGTTATTTAAAAAAAACGCAGAACCGTTGACCTTTGTTTGGTCATCGGCTCTGCTTTACTACATTACGCCTAATACTTATTATGCGGCAATATTTAGCTTGTAACTATGATTGCTATTTGTAATTAGATTTATTGCAAACTATGGAAAATATAATCAAAGCGAAATAAGCAAACAACCACAAACAACAAATAATTTTTAATAAAACCAACTCACAATGTTTCCTTCGCAATACCAGCGGCGAGACAGCGCTCCACGCGCAACACTCGCCTTTATAAAGGTTCGGTCGCCCCTCCATTGGCGAACGTCATCAGCAAAGTATTTTAACAACAAATTGATAATGTCACAAATCATGATAATTAATTTTAATATTTTTAAACCTTATTTTTTTTATATTTCAGTGTCCTAAAGTTATGAAATCTTGATTAGAATTATTTCAGATATATTTCAACAAACAAGTGTCAACATAAAGACTAATAAAATCAAAAGATTATTTAATTACGTTAATGAGACATCTCTAAATTACTATATTGAATAAACAGATTTTTGGTGATATTTAAATTAACCAATGAATGGAAATTAAATATTTCTAAAGTTAACTTAAATATTAGTTTAATAATCTTCGCGGCGACATATATTTATTTTTTCTTTTTTTCTTTTTGTACACACTGTCCTCCAAATTAAATCCCTCCAGTTTGTCCATCCTATGGTTGCCTTGAAAAGATCGCCATGTGCGATAAGGCCGCCGTTTGTACCTTTCCGTGTATGTTTTTATGTTTTTTTTTGTTTCATATAGTGTACAATAAAGTGTAAAATAAATAAATACCTACTAGAGACAGTCTTTTTCGTTTTGGGAGGAAATTCCTAGACACTAATGGTGAAACGATGTAACTCTATCTACCCGAGCATCGAAGCTCACAATTTTTGCGATGCAATACTTGTGGCGAGAGTATTAAAACCTATGAGACACCTTTCAGTCCCACAATACCCCGACATTAAATATACAAATGCGCCGCGGAAGATATCAGAAGCACTAGTTTTTTGTACATCAATTCAACTTACATGTTCGTGTTGAAACCTAAGCAATAGTAAACTACTTCTCTTAATAATTGTTGTTACGAGCAAGTTACGTACGCACGTAACTACCATACATTACTCAATAACTGCAGTTTGTTGAAAGCACCCATCAAGATAACACATGCGCAATTTAATAATATAATTTTTCTGGTATTTGTTTACTTTAGGCACGGCAGAAATCTATTTAGCGCTCCGTGGCGCAGTCAAGACAAATGTTTGTGTGATCCACAAATATTTGTTTCGGGTCTGGGTGTTTGTGACACAGAATAAGTCTCTCGTAGTTTCTGGTACCCACGACACAAGACCTGTATCTTAGTGTGGGGTCTAAACTATGCATGTGACTGCTTGGGGTGACTTATTTATTATTTACTTGACGTGGTCTTAAGAATACGGGACTAAACAACTCTACACCAAAATTGTTTGTAATATAGTATTCGTATCTATCGTCTGCCAACTGGCATTTGGTCTGTGTGGCGGACTAAGGCCTATAATAGCTGGCACTGCTAAAACAAAAGAGGTCTGGAGTCTAATAGCCCTATATTTACAAAATTATTTCTAAATCTTCTTATTTAACTATATATACTTACTTAAGAACTGATTTAACTAAGCCGCCCTATTCGGCATTCGTATTTGAAGTTATATTTTACTGAAGAATTTAATACCTTTCAATTTGATAAAAAAAATGGTGTGGATCCTTCAAGCTTCAGAAATGTTTGCAAGAACTTCAAAAAAATTTCAAGTCGATGATGCATGATAGACTTCCGTCTAACTAAGACCTCTAGAGTTTAAAAGTCATTTCGCATTCATACTAGAAACTGACTATAATCAGAGTCAATAAGTATTTTAGCAATTAATATGCTATAAAAGTCATCACACCGACTTGCAATTAATAACAAAATATTTTAATGACGACATAAAACTCTCTACCGATTTGGTGATAAATGTATAGAAACTATGTAATGTATTTCCTGTTTACAAAAATATTAATTAATATATTGGTGAATGGCGCAAATAAATTATGTTTTATGATTATGAATATGCATATTTCCTATATCTATCTCATGAAACACCCTCAACTCCTGTACGAAAGGATCGTCATCTCCCACAGAATAAATAAATAATAAATACACCCAACAGTCACATACATAGTTCTGACCCCACATTAAGATACGAGTCTTGTGTCGTGGGTATCAGAAACTACACATACATCACAAAAATCACACAAACATTTGTCTCGGTGCGGGGATAGAACCGGAGGCCTCTCGTTTCGCAAGCTGGTGTCTAGCCAACTGCGTCACGGCGCTGTCGAGATGTCGAGATATGATTTATGAATACCTATACTCGTATTTCCTATATCTATCTCATGAAACACCCTCAACTCCTGTACATCAGGAGCGTCAGCTCCCACAAGAGTGACGCCGAGCGGTGCAGCTCAGCAAGTCTCTTTGGGGGGACTAATTTGGCTTTACCCTAAACGATAACCATCATCATCATTATCATCAACCCATATACGTCCTACTGCTGGACACGGGCCTCCTCTACAACTGAGAAGGTTTAGGCCTTAGCCCACCACGCTGGCCTAGTGCGGGTTGGCGGACTACACACCTAAAAAAATCCTAAGAAAAATAGATGTGCAGGTTTCCTCACTATGTTTTCCTTCACCGTTAAAGTACGTGATAATTCTTTGTGAATACACACATAACTTCGAAAATTCATAATAACGAAGAAGATAGATAGGAATTGAAAATGTACCTTATGTCCCATAGACATAAGTGTCTACTTCACGGTACAGCAAATCAAGAAACAAAATATTGGACTATGAGGTTTCACTATTCACTATATTATATGCAAGATACATGCACTTATAGATTTATTCGCCCTTCTTGGCGCGATGGTGGCCATCGCGGGGTTTTTAGTCGGTATTACGGCGCATAGATTTTTGGTAGGGACCTGGCCCAGCGGCCGCCCGAGTCATCCACGGGCGGTAACATCCATGCTAGGTTGGAAGGCGCCAGTGAGTCCGACACACCCCCGCCCCTCCAGGGGTGGGATGGTCCGTAAATAGGATTTTTCCCGCGAAAAACAAAAAAAGTTATAGATTTATAGAAATATTTTATAGACCTTTACGATAAAAGCCACGCTTAGTCCAGAGGTCATAATATACTTTTTGTATTGGCTTAGATATATGTTAAAACTATGTGTTGTATTTCGATTCATAAGCAAATATGGTAATAAAAAAAAATTAATTGGCAAAGCCAGATAGTAAGTACAACAGGTAACTATTCATATGAGTCTTAGCTGTGCTATTTTTAATTCCAATAATAGACATTTGTCTGCCCTGTCGGATTCATGGCATTAATTATAAATGTGATACAGGGGTTCCTAGTTCGATTCCAAGGTGGGCCAAATTGTTATTAGATAATTTAAATTCAAAAGTTCTTAGTTGTACCAAACGGCAAAAAGATAGTTCTTAATTAAGTTGAACTTTAATTACATACATACCTACATAAACTCACGCCTGTATTTCCCGAAGGGGTAGGCAGAGGTGCATTTCTGCACCCACATTTCGCCAGGTATCAGTCCCACGTAATAGGGGGCGAGCCTATTGCCGTTTTTCGGGCACATTTCCAGACTCCGTGCTGTTACTGAGAATTTCCTAATGGAAAAACCCAATAACACTTTGCCCGACCCGGGAATCAAACCCAGGACCTCTAGATCGCACGGCACATACTTGTACCGCGAGACCACGAGGCAGTCGCGAACTTAAATTATAGCTGGTAAATCATCATGTCATGTTCAAATACGACCCCGTCCACACTTTAGGGGCCAAAGGCGTAAATATATGAATAAAATATGTTATTTTATCTAACCTATTTTATTCAATTGCAAACATACATCGTCGCTCATTTCTGTATGAAGGAAAAGTGAGCGAAAGTTAAGTACATAAGTGTTTACATAAGGCGTGAAGATTAGTCGATTTATATTTAATTGATATGATTCTTGAGGAAATTGTGTACCGTTAACTATGTTTATAGACTGCTAAGTTTATAGATAATCAAAAACATACAGGGTGTATTCAGACCGTGATCGGAAACTAAGGCAGGTAATAGCTACCACATACATTTATACCTATGGTTATTGGGAAAACTTTTTTTTTTTTTGGCGGGATTTTCTTTAACGCCAGGGGGTTTGTAATCACCTAAGCTATTACCTGCCTTAGTTTCTGATCACGGTCTGAATACACCCTGTATATAAATGTTGAACATAATATTCTATTTTTGAATTTCGCACCTATTTGTGCAGTTATTTGCACACCCATCCCTAGCTGGCTTTCTCTATTCTGTTACATCAAGCGACCGGCATATTACAGTGTTAATTTTTGTATTAATTAAATAAATAGTGATTAAAACCTGAGCTATGTCTTTTAACTCAACTACAAAGAAAACTTATTTAATACACGAACTTACAAAATAGCATGATTCTTTCTAAATCTATACTAATATTATAAATGCGAAAGTAACTCTGTCTGTCTGTCTGTCTGTCTCGTTTTCCTGCTAAAACTACTGAACCGATTTAAATGAAATTTGGTACACAGATAGTTTAGACCCTGAGAAAGGACATAGGCTATTTTTTATCCCGGAAAAAGGGTTGAAAGGGGTTGAAAGGGAGGATGAAAGGTTGTATGGAAGTACTGTCATTTTTAAAGCTAGAAGCTTGAAACTTATTTTTTAGGCTGTTGATTAGATATTAATAAATATGGCATTAAAAGTTTGTAAAAAAATGTACCTTTAAGGGGGTAAAATAAAAATAGGGGTGAAAGTTTGTGTGTAAATTCGTCATTTTTGAAGCTAGAATGATGAAACAACGTGTAGACGACTGTAACTATATGTCTGTTACGCTATCACGCCTAAATCATTTGACCGATGTGAACGATTTCGATATGGACATAAATAGGACTCTGTGGAGTAAGATAGACTATAACTTATTTTCTTTCTGAACCCAACCCTGTAGTCCACGCGGACGGAGTCGCGGGCAAAAGCTTGTAGAGCATAAAGTGGTGAGTGAATTCTATCTCTAGTCACTCGAACCCTCATGCTGACCTGGTGAGATGCTTCTTCACGCTATGACGGGAAGTCCCAGGGCCATAGGAAGAAGGGAACAAGAAGGCTGGTTAACTATTCCACAGCTTAATTATACGGCAAAGCTACGAATTTGAGTACCATTTACGTTCGATCCTAATTAAATAATTAAATTAAATTAAATAATTAAATACACCGAACAGTCACATACATAGTTCTGACCCCACATTAAGATACGAGTCTTTTGTCGTGGGTATCAGAAACTACGATAGACTTTTCGGTCTCACAAACACCCAGACCCGAAACAAATATTTATGGATCATACAAACATTTGTCTCGGTGAGGGGATAGAACCCGCGGCCTCTCGTTTCGCAAGCTGGTTTCTAGACAACTGCGCCACGGGGCTGTCAAAGTTTTAATGTTTTTCTTGTTGCTCATTATCAATTAAATTGTATCCATAATTTTTATTCTCAGCTTTTTATTCATACTCGCAAATTGCTATAACTCTATTCAAATCCTGTCTAGATAGAGTCCAATAAATCATTAATAGACCAGAATCAGAAATTAAGTAACTCAAGTAAACTTTGTAAGTAAAGGTTAATTTTATTTTTCTAGTCACTGCACTGTCTTTGCTAAATATGATCATGTAACACAATACAATCATAACTCGTCGAAACCATTTTGCCGGCTTCAAGTTCGGAATCCGGATGCAAAATTGACTACCATAATTAAAAATAACACAACAAAGATCTCTTGCAAAAAATCTGCCAATTAAATAAATAAATAAATAAATACACCCAACAGTCACATACATAGTTCTGATCCCACACTAAGATCAAGTCTTGTGTCGTGGGTATCAGAAACTACGAGAGACTTTTCGCTCTCACAAACACCCAGACCCGAAACAAATATTTGTGGATCACACAAACATTTGTCTCGGTGCGGGGATCGAACCCGCGGCCTCTCGTTTCGCAAGCTGGTGTCTAGCGAATTGCGCCACGGGGCTGTCGAGTTCGTCATCCGGATGCAAAATTGCCTACCATAATTAAAAATAACAACAAAGATCTCTTGAAAAAAATCTGATAATTGTTTTCCTCAATAATGAAATATCACGAAACTCCACAATGTTGACTTCTAGTTTAAAAATATAGGTAATAAAAAACCTCGCTTAATCTGTCGTTAGTTATTTATCGTGCTATATAAATTATTATTTATGGGAATAATGTATGCGGAATATTGAATACGGCCTCCAAACATAGCGGGCTTATTAATGTGGCTAAAAATTAAAATTACATACATACACATACATAACCTCTTGTCTGTATCCCTCGAAAGGATAGGCAGCGAATCATTTCTGGGCCCACATTTCGCCAATTGTGATTTCGTCCCACGTAGTAGGGATAATAGTATTCATAATTAATTATTTCGTACTTTAACAGTAAAGGAAAACATCGTGATGAAACCTGCACACCTTAAAAGGTCTTAGGAATTTCATAGGTGTGTAGTCCACCAACCCGCTAATGCGGACCTAATGGTCAGCGTGGTGGACTAAGGCCTAACCCCTCTCAGCTATAGAGGAGGCCCATGCCCAGCAGTGGGACGTATATGAGCTAATGATGATGATGATGATGATGAATAGGGAGTGAATGCGTTTTTCTGGCACAATTACAGACCTAGTGCTGCTACTGAAAATTTTAACCCAGGACCTCTAGATCGCACGGCACATACTTGTACCGCGAGACCACGAGGCACATTTTATTCGTAGTTATACTACTGCTATGCCGTGCGATCTAAAGGTTCCTGGACCGATTCCTGGGTCGGGCAAAGTGTTATTGGGTTTTCCATTAGGAAATTCTCGGTAACAGCACGGAGTCTGGAAATGTGCCCGAAAAACGGCAATAGGCTCGCCCCCTATTACGTGAGACTGATACATACTTGACGAAATGTGGGTGCAAAAATGCACCTCTGCCTACCCCTTCGGGGAACACAGGCGTGAGTTTATGTATGTATGTATGTATGTGAATAAAATGTTGGTAGTTTAAATTAATGAATATACCTAAATAAGAGAATATGTACTCACGTTTTGTGTTGTTTGTGGGCCCTGGGCCCAATATTTATTAGCATATTGAAACTCCAACACCCGCTATCCACACCTGTAACAAAAATTATTAGAAATATAAGACATAGAAATATTAATAAATATTCATGCAGAAATGATGAAAATATAAATAAATTTCGGGTATAAAATTTACATCATACAGACTTTAAAATAAATTCAAGTATAAGCTCAAATTTCCAGCCAGTCCTTGATTTGTTGTAAATTAGACGTAAACATGCTGAATTGCTTAAAGACAAAAAGTCTATTAATAACAAAAACACCCACCAGTTACATACATAGTTCTGACCCCACACTAAGATGCAAGTCTTGTGTCGTGGAAATCATCAACTATGAGAGACTTTTCGATATCACAAACTCGAAACAAAGTTTGTGGATCACACAGCCTTGGTGCAGGGATCGATACCGCGGCCGCTCTTGTTTCTGACCATGATCGGAAACTAAGGCAGGTAATAAATATTACCTATGGTTGTTAGGATAACTTCAAATTTTTTATTTTTTGTCAGGATTTTCTTTAACGCCAGGAGGTTTGTAATCCCCTTAGATTACCTGCCTTAGTTTCCGATCACGGTCTGAATACACCCTGTATAAAAACGATGGAACAAAGGGCCTAACAATTCTGCCTCCTAATAGCCTCTAAACGTGGTACAAAACAAAAGACACACGATATTCCTGTACAAGAACAGCGTGGTTTGTGGCGTGTAGTAATCTTACTTCATATCCTGTTCGAAGGATGACGACCGCAAATTGCGTACGTGCTGATGCAAGTAATATGCGTGGAGACGGAATTTTATTGCTGCTAAAACTATTTTCAGACTCCGTGGAGAATGAAGACATACGGGAGACGGTGTTTACAAATCTTAATTACTTAATTGCCTCATGGTTCCGGGGTTAAAGTAAGGCGATTTAGAGGTCCGGGGTACGATTACCGAGTCTGGCAAAGCGGTACCACGGTAATACTATCATACAGTAGTTTAACTTCATACAAACGGGCGAAACGCGAGTTATACCTACGCACCTCGATCGCGGCATGCGCAAGGCATGCAGGCAGTCGCGAATGTGCCGCAGTCACGAACGGACGGTGTTGTTTTTTGAGCAGTAACCGCGCGATTTTTATACAAAATAAGTGCAAGCTATTTAATATGACAAGTATACATTGTGTTTATTTATTGTGCTATTTTGGTTGCACGAAATCTTCCAATCAAAAAATAACATGCTAAATGCATGTTTGCATGTATATTGAACACTTCCTATTCCATTCACAAAACATTTTATTTGTTTAAATAAAAATAAAAATATTTACAATCACAATTTCTATCTATTTAGATAGAAAGTCAAAGTACCTACAGTAGTAGGCAGATTTAATTAAAATTCTGAGGCCCTATCGCATGTTTACGTACCGCGCGGCTGTAGGTATTTATTTCAAAAATGCGGCCGAGTTAAACTACTGTATGATAGTATTACCGTGGCGGTACCGTCTTTATTTTTCATCACATATATCTTATATCTAGGTATTTACCACCTATTGCGCTTTTTGCGGTACAAACGATACCCATTGTTTGTTTTTTGTCAAACCTTTAATTTATCAACAGATTAATTTTTTAAGAACTTTCTATAACTGATATTACAACTTACTGGCCTTAGTGATAATTTTTGGCTGATCGACACAAATATTACCAATCATCATCATCATCAGCCCATATCATCATCATCAGTACCACTGCTGGGCACGGGCCTCCTCTACAACTGAGAGGGTTATATTGATATTGATAAATGAGATTTAATATTATACTTTGATGAATTTTTCCTTATCTATGGTGCAATCCGAATGGATAAGATATATAACATACAACCTTCTTGTATCCTAGATCTTGTATGCACGTAAAAGAGGGCAAGGTCTATTGCTTTTTTGCACATTTCCAAACTGCTGACACAAATAATTTAGTAATCCCCAATCAACGACTTGAGAAAGGTGGCGGGTAACGGATGGATGAGGGCTGCTCAAGACCGGGATGGTTGGCGCTTTCTTGGGGAGGCCTACGTTCAGCAGTGGACGGCGATAGGCTGAGTATATATAATCCCCAATATTACTTTACCCAACCTATGGCCGTATACTGAAACGCTACTTAATCTGAGGGCGAGTTATATTTAAGTGGCTGTTATAACTTAAGCGGTATACTGAAACATCATTTATCGGTTTTAAGACTGTGATTAACTAATGCCCACTTAAATTTACATAAATGGCAACATTACCACAAAAAGTTATTTTACATGACATTTTTTAAGTAAGTATATACCGCTTAAATTATAACAGCCACATAAATATAAGTCGCCCTCAGATTAAGTAGCGTTTCAGTATTCGGCCACTAGTGATCTAACCCAGGCCGACTTAACCACACGCCGCATCCCGCGGAATGAACAAGTCTTAAATCCTTAACCTCCAGTTTATGCAACAAAACTTACAATATACGCATTGCGTTGACCAGAGATGAAGCGTTTACTTAACTATGCAAATGAGACTATAAAAAAGCGAAAGCGAAAGTCGTGCATCTAACAATTTATGGTAATGCATATTGTTGAAATTTACACACTAAACTCTGTTAAGGATTTGGCAGGAAGTATGCATAAATGCAACGAGTGAGACGAAAAATATTTTGCAAAACTTATTAGAAAGTCATTTATATGGAAAAAAAAGAAATACAACACACAGTCGCATTGTAATTCCTCGCTAAGATACAAGGCTTGTGTTATGGGTATCAGAAATATCGTAAGACTTCGAAATAAAGCATTTGTTTATTATTATTTTTTTATATAGAAAATGCAGTATTATTGGCATGCAGTTGCTGTATAAATATTTTTTGTACCTGTATTTAACTACAATTAATAATAAGAAATAAAAACACCCAACAGTCACATACATAGATAGTTCTGACTCCACACTAAAATACAAGTCTTGTAAAGGTATCAGAAATTACGGGAGTCATTTCGGTCTCAGAATCGCCTGGACTGGTAAAAAATATTTGTAGGTCATGTAGTACTCGTGCCTTCACGAGGGTAAAGTATTGGCTCGTTACGTCACCAGCAGTCAGGGTAACACGTCCGCTCTCGCCACCGGCTCGCACAAGACTGAGTCCCCACTACCCGTGCTCCCGAGACAAGTATACAAACACTACAGGTCATATAAACATTTGTTCCGAATTGAAGCTGCAATCGCAATATTTGCAAAATACAGTATTTACAGTCATATCACGAATAGGGACAAAGTGTCATTGACAAATAATTGTCAAACTGACGCCATATTCCGGTATTTATGTAAACAATATTTATCGACTAATCACGGTGTTACTATCATCATAGCATTTTGTAAGGTCCATAACAACATTTTAAATTAATCTTTTGAATCTACATCGCGGATGTTGTTAGATTCAAAAAATCAGTTATTATAATAAATTCTGAACTAATTTAAACAAAAAAAACGCATAAATTCCTTCGTAATTTTCACCTTGATATTTAATAACTAGTTTGGATTGTCCAACGGAGATGTTCTGATGTCGCGTGTACTATAAATCGCGTATACCAATAAATTATTAAGCCAAGGTAACATATATTTTTGAAGAGAATATTCTAGAACAAAAATTTATAAGGCAAATATTTTTTGTAAAATTAATTTTTAAACATAATAGTTGTAATTAAAAGTGCTTAAAAACAGTCAAATTATCTTTATTCAAATAAACTTACAAGTTCTTTTGAATCGTCAATTTTACACTTTTTTAAACTATTGCCGCTTCGAAACGTGTTGGCTTTCTAAGTAAGAAATTGAATAACTCTTTGAATTATGAAGAAAACGCTCAGTATTAAATAAACTTTACTTACTTTACAATTTGCTAGAGCCAGAGTATATAATTGACAGGGTTAGGCCTTAGTCCACCACGCTAGCCTAGTGCGGGTTTGCAGACTACACACCTAAGCAATTTCTAAGAATTGTGTGTGCAGGGTTCCTCACGATGTTTACCTTCACCGCTAAAGTATGTTAAAATTCATGCGAATACACACATAACTTCGAAGTCAGAGGTGTCTGCCCGGAGTTTGAACTCCCGACCGCCGAGATTTGACCCCGAACCATAACGACTTGTGATTAATACGGGTTAAATGTAGTCATGAGGCAGTCCAAAAGATTCTACTACTTCTATAGAAGTAAAATGAATGAGATGATTTAGCGCCATTTGCATTGTACATTAATGTGGTTGTGATCATCTTTAATATCAAGGTAAAAATTAAAATTTATGCGATTAGAGAGGATTTAGTGTTCCAATATGTCAAGGCTGCGGTGACTTCTTTCGTCATTTTATGGATAAATAAAAATCTCAGATATAGTCTGTAATTTGGTTTTGTGCGTGATAAGTAATTTGTTGGCTTTACATCATTTATTTATTTATTTTTATTTCACATATCTATTATAGTTTGACTGTATTATTTTTTACTAACGTATCGTGGCTATAATTTGTGATTTAATATTTATTATTCACACTGTATTTTTTTTAAGAGCACTTTATAAGTAGTAAAATGCCTAAGGTGTTAAAATTGTTGTATTTCGTGATCATTGATACAGTGGTGCTTTACGTCGTTTAATATATTATCATAAATAAATACACCCAACAGTCACATACATAGTTCTGATCCCACACTAAGATACGAGTCTTGTGTCGTGGGTATCAGAAACCACGAGAGACTTTTCGGTCTCACAAACACCCAGACCCGAAACAAATAGGTACTTGTAGATCACACAAACATTTCTCTCGGTGCGGGGATCGAACCCGCGGCCTCTCGTTTCGCAAGCTGGTATCTAGCCAACTGCGCCACGGGGCTGTCAATCATCAATCAATCATATAATATTGTTTTTTTAAGCTCACATCTATATCAACGAAAAGGCGGGCAGGGTTTCATATTATCTATATGGTGTGTAATGACAGACATCGTAATTATTAATCAGAAATAACCAAAGGCTGTAACTTAATTTTCAAAATTCTTAGTAAAATTCTTAGAAGTCGTTTTATAAATATATGTCATGAGAATATTAACAAATGCTTCAGACAAACATCAAAACATTATTACAATATAGAATTAATTACCATCTTAAACTAGATAACATCTGCAAGATCATTTTAATACCTATTCTCCATATTATTGGACGGTTAATTAAATTCCGACCTTCAACTTTAAATAAAGAGGATCTACCGGGTTCGCGCTGAATTGAGCCACACGTTTGTAATAAATAATAAACTTGTGGGAAATTTCGTAATTAAAGTCTTGATGGCCTCGAGGCACGCGGTCGAGAATCTCGACGCTCGCGGGTTCAATTCAAACCCCAGGCACACACCTCTGACTTTTCGCAGTTATGTGTGTATTCACAATGAATTATCACGTACTTTAACGGTGAAGGAAAACATCGTGATGTGAACCTGCACACTTAAAAGTTCTTAGGAATTTCTTAGGTGTGTAGTCCACCAACCCGCACTAGACCAGCGATGTGGCCTAAACCCTCTCAGTTGTAGAGGATGCCCGTGCTCAGCAGTGGGACATATATGGGCTGATGATGATGTATAATGAATAATTTTAAAATAAACGACTTTATTTGAAAGAAAAAAACATATTTACAATAACTTATAGACAAGTTTCAATAGGAACAAAAAGGTTTCCTTGAATATAAACTTTCAAATTGTTTTTTATTAATAAAAAATCTAAAAATAATTAGATAATGCATTACTTCTAACACCAATATTCATTCGGCCAATTCTTTGGCCAATTGGAAGTGCGGACAATAAATAATCACCACATAAGACTTGCCACAATGAATGGAAAGTGACCACAAATATTGCGTTACACCCATACGACTTTGAAATGCAATGCGTTGAAAACAATAGATCGTGAAATTGCGTGCGCGCTCCGAGATATGTGCTATCGATTTTGAAATTATATTTGTAAGAATTTCTAGAATTTTATGGCAATGTTTTATTTTAAATGAAGTTTTTTAGTTGTAAGTGATCTTCTACTTTAATAATGACTCGTGGTCTCGCGACACATGTATATGCCATGCAAATTGGAGGTCAAGGATTCGATTTCCGGGTCGGGCAAAGTGTTATTGGGTATTTTCATCAGGAAATTCTCTGTAACGGCACAGAGTCTGGAAATATGCTTGAAATACGGCAATAGGCTCGCCCCCTATTACGTGAGACTGATACATACCTGTCTAAATGTGGGTGCAGAAATGCACCTCTGCCTACCCCTTCGGGGATTACAGGCGTGAGGTTATGTATGTATGTATGTAGGATTCGATTTCCGGGTTGGGCAAAGTGTTAGAGGCCTATGTCCAGCAGTGGGCCTCTTTTGGCTGACAATGACGTTGATGATGATATAGATTCAAAATTTCCAATGACAATATATAAGTACGTAGCAAATGCATAAGATATAAAATAATTTTATACTAACGCTCCCAAAATTGACGTAATATACAAAAATATAAATATTTATAGAAGTGAAAGTCAATTTACGTCGGTATCTATTGATTCGTGCGATTATTTAATTAACAAGACTAGAACATTTGTAAAACGTCCAATTAGTCTACAAGAAATTATGTGTTAAATTATATTATTCATTATATAATCCCAGATTCTATAAAAAAGCTTACTACAAAATTTCAGATTATGCTGAGGATAACATTTCATCGTCAACCCAAATACATCCCACTGCTGGGCTCGGGCCTCCTCTACAATTGAGAGGGCTTAGGCCTTAGTCCACCACGCTAGCCTAATGCGGGTTGGCGGACTACACACCTAAGAAATTCTTAAGAACTTTTAGGTGTGCAGGTTATATCACGATGTTTTCCTTCACCGTTAAAGCAAGTGATAATTCATTGTGAATACACACATAACTTCGAAAAGTCAGAGGTTTGTGCCTGGAGTTTGAACCTGCGACCGCCGAAATTCTCGACCGCGCGCCTAAACCTCGAGGCCATCACTGCTTCGGATAACATTCATATTAAGGCTTTTATAAATGTGTGACAACCAATAGCAGCCCTTCGTTTTTGTTTGAAATGTTTATCATTGGTCGTGTGATCGTAGTAGAATGAATAGGTTGCAGACAAGCGGCGACACTCGTCCCCATACAAAATACTGTCTATTTACCTTCTAATCTTATTCAGCTGTTCTGTGCACAACACAGATGATGGTATGACCGCCACGTCTACTTCGCCATTTTATTTTAATATATTCTTGTGCAAATAACGCTAATCGATAATTTAGAGAACCCAGACACATTGGAAATCATGTTAAGCATCAGTCGCAAAACCACACGTCATTGAGAGAAAGTACATCACAAGTGAAGTTGAGAGCATTTCAATGTATATCCAATTTGGTTATGAATAATTTAGACTGCCTCGTGGTCTCGCTGCACATATATGTGCCGTGAGATCTAGAGGTCCTGGGTTCGATTCCCGGGTCGGGCAAAGTGTTATTGGGTTTTTCCATTAGGAAATTCTCAGTAGCAGCACGGAGTCTGGAAATGCCCGAAAAAACGGCAATAGGCTCGCCCCCTATTACGTGGGACTAATACATACCTGGCGAAATGAGGGTGCAGATATGCATATCTGCCTACCCCTTCGGGGATTATAGGCGTGAGGTTATGTATGTATGTAATTTATACGGTAGGAATGGCGATGGAGCAGAGTGGAGACCGCGCTCAGACAGACGTAGTGTGGGACGACTGCAGCTCGATAGTCCGACGACTTGAAGAAGGTGGCGATAGCGGATGGATGAGGGCTGCTCAAGACCGGGATGGTTGGCGCTTACTTGGAGAGGCCTACGTTCAGCAGCGGACGGCGATAAGCTGAGAATATGAGATCCTGTTATGGACATTTATATCCGCCCAGAGTCTGATATTTGTAAGAAGCCTTCATCATATTTTAAATATAAAGTGTATTTTTTTACTTCACACAAAAAGTCTTTTGTCATGGTTATCAATGTGCGACTTTTCTGTTTCAGTGTTTTCGATCGCACAAACACCTAGACATTTATGTATGTACAAATGCATGTATTTATGTTTGGTCGGGCAAAGTGAAAACACAACACCTAATAAGTAAATTAAAATCCGATTTGGTGAATTTTAGTATTTTTAACCGGCTCTATTTAGTCTCTTTTCGCGCGTCTGCGATCCCCTATCGCCCACACGACGCTATATTTGTAGCAATCATTCACATAAAACACTTACTAGTATTGTCATAAAGAAAAGATAAAACTAAATGCCACTTAAATAAATATAAATAAATACACCCAACAGTCACATACATAGTTCTGACCCCACACTAGGATACAAGTCCTGTGTCGTGAGTATCAGAAACTACGAGAGACTTTTCGGTCTCACAAACACCCAGACTCGAAACAAATATTTGTGGATCACACAAACATTTAATTAATAAATTAAGAATAAATTAAATCGTTTATTCTCTTTAGAGATGTACACTGTTCGAGCGCTCAAATCCGAATGCCGTCAGACAGTTTTGAATCCACCGACGTTAGTTTCGCCGGAAATACAAAATGACAAACGGAAACAATATACTTCTTTAAATTCGACTTGTCGACACTTAATCATGTTAAAAATAATAAAAATAAAGTAAACACAATATACATAATTGTTTGATGCATGTAATGAATATACACTTTTGATTAGCAGCAAATAAATCTACCGGCATTATAAGATAACCCTACACTAGTTAGTACAACTTTTCCTGCCAATATTCTAAGCCTGAAACACTTTATAGATTTATGATTGAAGCAGAACCTGTCGCTTAATGGAAGTGGTTTAATCAATGTTTTAAGCCGGCAAGCTGTCTGATAGTAAGTCAAAAGTAAAGTAAATATGACAGCCCCGTGGCGCAGTTGGCTAGACACCAGCTTGCGAAACGAGAAGCTGCGGGTTCGATCCCCGCACCAAGACAAATTTTTGTGTGATCCACAAGTATTTGTTTCGGGTCTGGGTGTTTGTGAGACCGAAAAATCTCTCGTAATTCCTGATAACCACGACACAAGACTCGTATCTTAATGTGGTGTCAGAACTATGTATGTGACTGTTGGGTGTATTTATTTTTTATTATTATTTATTTAAAAGTAGCTTATCGTGTGGCTTTAATACTGGCATGGGTACTGCAGGGTCTGAGTGTGGGTACGGAAGTCTCAATTTGCTTACGGTATTAAAATGCTGATAGAAATTTCTGTAAATAATGTGTAAAACCCGCCATAATTGCTTACATATTTTAGTATTTAGGCAGTGGCGGACTAACAGGGGGGCGGAAGGGGCGGCCCGCCCCGGGCCTACGGTCTTGGGGGGCCCCAAAAACCTCTGCGTTCGCCTGATCAAATCCTAAACGAGAATTTAGGTCCGGGTTCACAAGTAGCAGACTGCCAGTCACAGTTGCTAACTCCTGCCAGTCACTGGTATCAACCCCAATAGTATGAAAATTATAGATATTAGTATAAACAACGTTTTTTTGTTATAATTTAACTTATGAAAGTTTTATAATTTAGTTAATAAAAAAAAGTAATTTCATTAAAAAGTGTACTAGTTTTCATATGTTTATTTAGCCTAAATAATTTAAGTCGAATTTAAATTTCACTTGCCAGATTTTGACGGAATAAACATAAACACTTATTTATACATACTGAACTGAATTTTTATAGCTGGGGGGCCTCATTTAGCTTTGCCGCCCCGGGCCTCTGACGAGCTTAGTCCGCTACTGTATTTAGGTTCTAAGTTTGATATTCGGTTGATAACAGACCGTCATGGTCAGACTAGGTCACGTATTGTAGCGTAATTAAATTTAATATCGTTATTCTAATGTATCATACAAAAAAACATTTTGCTTGCGATGCATTTTGCTTGAAAATTGGAATTGTTAATTTACCCGAAACATTATTTTCAGGATTAAAATTAAGTTATAAACATTTTCAGAATCGCCCCTTAGATTCAGTCACTAAAGAAACCTGTATTTTAAATCATTCACGCGAACAAACAAACGTGCATTTGCAATTTAATGTTAGTTAAAACAACTAGGCGTTCATAAACATACAACAGTTTTATGTGAGACGACACTCCTTGACATCAATTGGAAATTATTACTCACCTCGTGAAAACAAAAGTTCATTGAAAACGGTAAGTGATTCCTTACATAACCTTATTATATGTACTATTTATAGCAAACAAATACATTTCTTTAATAGATTAGAGCTGCTATAATTATACTAGCCAGTATCGTTTTCCAAGTCGAACAGTGTTATTAGGTTTTTTTTTATGTTGAAATTCTCAGCAGTGGTATGGAATCTAGAAATGTGCTTAAAAAAATGGCAATAGGCTACCATAGGACTTGTAACGCCGCCGGCGAAAAGTGGGTATACCCATATATATACATAATATATGTTCACTTTAATATACCCCTTCGGAAAGAAATCTGTCTGATAAAAAAATACACCCAACAGTCACATACATAGTCCTGGTCACACACAAAAATACAAGTCCTGTGTAGTGGGTATCTGAAAACTTTAAACACCCAGACCCGAAACAAATATTTGCGAATCACACAAAAATTTGTCTCGTTACGGGGATTGAAACCACGCTCCTTTGTTTCACAGGCTGGTGTCTAGCCACCTGTGCCACGGGGCTGTCAATAATCTTGTATACATATGTTTCTAGAATATACCGTGATCATACACGCAATTTACTTCAGGGCGCTTCATTGGCATTACGTTATTAAATGCCTACGTAATTGTGGTTTGTGTTGCGTACCAAGTTTTTAATCTTGTATTAACGATCTTTCTTCAGCGTTTTGTAACACTTGCCTCATAGAAAATGTACCGATGGACTTAATTATAGTGCATTAGCAGCGAGGTTCCTGGTGCGTCTTGATGTAATGTCACACAAACCATACTATTACGATAAATTTCTAGATCTAAACATGCTTATTTCCAAACCAAATTACCTACATGAATATATGAAGAATTAAGTAAATATTACGTGTGATGATGTTTGATATTAAATGTGTAAAGTCGTGATGGCATCGAGGTTTAGGCGCGCGGTCGAGAATCTCGACGGTCGCGGGTTCAAACCCCAGGTACACCTCTGACTTTTCGAATTTATGTGTGTATTCGCAAAGAATTATCACGTACTTTAACTGTGAAGGAAAACATCGTGATGAAACCTGCACACCTAAAAGTTTTTAGGAATTTCTTAGGTGTGTAGTCCGTCAACCCGCACTAGGCCAGCGTGGTTGACTAAGGCCTAAACCCTCTCAGTTGTAGAGGAGGCGCGTATCCAGCAGTGAGACGCATATGGTTACGATGATGATGATGAAAGGATAAAATTACCACATTACTACCACCACTATTTTTTTTTTCAACAAAATTAATTTGTTTAAAAAAGGAAACATAGTATTTACATTACTCTTATGCTACAATAGTATGACAGTTATTATATACAATAAGCTATATAAACACATACATACAGTGTGCAGTGGCGTAACTATACCATCTGAGGCCCGTGGCAAAATCTTTGGATGGGGCCCTCCCAGTAAAAATCGTCACTTTTTAATTTAATTAAATTAATAAATTATAATTTTAAAGTATTTCGGTACAAAATTTTGGAAAATATGTTAGGTTATTTCTGAGCTTGTGGCCTCTTGGGCCGGGGGCCCCTCGGGTCGGGGGCCCGTGGCATTTTGCCAGCCCTGCCACCCTATAGTTACGCCACTGACAGTGTGCTACTATGTGAAACTGAAATAAAAATCTATAAACATTAAAATAACAACTCCGCAGCCATCTTTTTCGCACAACAAACATACGTAAATCTTTTACAGCTTGCAATCTGCACAAATAAACACATATTTCCTCTCATACGGTTTCTGAACTACCATTTAAACTACACATGCATAATACAGGAGACGTTCAGTTAATAGTCAGTCATCACCTTAAAGTAAAGAAGAATAATATTGGCGTAAAACAGGTAGCTATAATATATTTTGTTTGACTTTTGTAGCGTTTCTCGACTAATAATTTTTCGAGATATACGGCCTTACCTATAAACGTTAGCTAAAGTGCTACAAGCACAAGCTTTATCCTGCTCTGTTGATTAAACTTTGACGTTAGAGGAAACGAGACAATGCACGATTAAGTAGTGGTTAAATTAATTTACGTTTACAACAAAGGCTGATAATGGTTTGTTTACAGCAGTTCTCTTTGCTAACGGGGTTTGTTAAAGAGCTCTTTCACATCTTTATGACTCATCAATGCTAATGCGTTGGTGGGTACGATTTACTCTTTAGTTGAAACGAGCTAGGCGATAGTCCACCACATTGGCTTACTGGGTAGTTGCTCAATAAGTTTTGTAAGTAACTTTATGTAGTAAATCAATAACTATAAATAATACGTGAAAAAACTTCAATTCACGCCGTAATTAATATTTCAAACATAGGTATGGAAGCATAGAGGGACATCTTATTGTCTCTCTCTTCCGCACCCGAATTAATTAAAATTTAGATTAAAAAACACTGTTCTTGTATCTAGACAACGTACCCTTTTTTATGGGAAAGAAGGCAAACGAGCTGGTGAGCCACCTGATGTTAAATGATGTTATGGTTTGGTTAAATTAAAAAAAAAAATGCCATTTTGTGGAGATAAGCTAACAGCCTAGCAACGAAAGAACCATCAATTATAAATATATCCATATTGTTTGTATTATGAATAATAAATTAACGAATTAAACGAACTCGCAGAGAGATTAGCGGTAAAATATACCAAAAGTAGAGCAAACACTTTTTTTAGTATCGTATTCCCTTTAAATCCATGGCCTACACAGCAAAAGCAATTTGTCTCGTTTCGATAGTACGTCACACGATCCGTTAGCACGCGACATTCCTCTGCACGGCGTAAATTTCACGAGTCATCGCCAAACAGTACATCAGAACACGATTTCTGAGAGAAAACGCGTCTTGAATTGTAAATCTGCTCTCTTTATTAAAGGGCCATTGATGTACTTCGTTATTAATTTCTCTTTATATTAAAAGCATCTTCGTTCTTTTTCGGATGTTAGTTGATTGTTTGTGGATTTTTGTAGTCTTATTAACCTGCTGATTAACTTTGCTATATTTTAGTAACAGCGTGTAAAACTTATGATAGATTATAGGATTATTCGCCATTTTACTAAAAAATTGTATGGAGATAACAGACACTAAATATTTTTTATTATTTAAAGAATATTGGAGCATCTATAGAATAAAAAAATCTTTTCATTCAAATAAAACTAAGAGTAAATCATAGATAAAAATGCTATATCGACGGATCCCAATTAAAATAGTTAAATGAAAAAGTATTGTATAAAAAACTTGCGGCACTTTTTGTTCATATTTTTTAAGGCGCTGTCTTTTTAGGTTTAAGAAGACACTTAGAGGATTTTACGTCATACAATTTTCAGGTGATATTTTCTAGCATTAAGAACTATGTTGTTTGATTGAGTTTTGACACTTACAAAATGTTTCTCTGCACCACCCTAAGGTTGACTGGCAGATAATGCCTTAGGCATTAAGTCCGCCTTTATACTTTTATGTATATGAAGCATAAATAAATAAATAAATAAATAAAAAATGATCCAACTTCCAACATTCTCAAAAATCGTAGATGATGCCTATCAATATTTTCTGACTTTTCGAAGTTATGTGTGTATTCACAATGAATTATCACTTGCTTTAACGGTGAAGGAAAACATCGTGATTAAACCTGCACACCTAAAAGTTCTTAGGAATTTCTTAGGTGTGTAGTCCGCCAACCCGCACTAGGCCAGCGTGGTGGACTAAGGCCTAAACCCTCTCAGTTGTAGAGGAGGCCCGTGCCCAGCAGTGGGACGTATTTGGGCTGATGACGATGACGACGAATATTTTCTACACCCACACAGATTATGTACTTACCTAAGAAGTGTTACTTGGCACGCATTTTGATACAATATCACGCGTCTATCGTGATAGTTCAAGTTAACTGTAGTGTGGCTACCACAATTAGAACTGTGTTGTGGCAACGACAAAAGTCTAATATAATGTGCCGGTCTTGTGTAATAAGATTTTATATTATAGAATGCCTTTAAAAATCACAGTCACTAGTTATCTACCTAATGGAAGATATAAATAGATCGTCTAAATTTATTTTTTAAATTACACTCAACAGTCATAAATAGTTCTGACCCCACACTAAGAGAAAAGTCTTGTGTCGTGGGTATCACAAACTACGAGAGACTTTTCGCTCTCACAAACACCCAGACCCGAAACAAATATTTGTGGATCACACAAATTTTCTCGGTGCGGGGATCGAATCCGCGGCCTCTCGTTGCGCAAGCTGTTGGCTAGTTAACTGTGCCACGGAGCTGTCTGATTCTTTTTGTATTCAAATAATATGTACTTAATACAGTCTTAGTGTAATGAGGATTTACCAGCACTCTAGTAAAGCCTAGATAAAACCTGTTTAGCACATAAACCTAGATCTATCCAGATACGGCGGCTTGTGGACTATTTCATTGTAACGGGACAACAAATTGAATTTGTGAGCATAACGCTACATACAAGGTCGGATATGTACAGTTGAGAACATGCGGTTTCTGTTTCCACTGATGGAGTTCTTTGAAACGTGCGAATCATGTTTCGATTCGGGTTCAATCGAGATTTGTAAGACATAAACATATAAATTGATACAATATTGATAAAGTTTTCAATCAACAATGACAATGAGTAATGACATTTGCACAAAATAAAAATAAAAACAATAAAGGTACTTTTTTGAAAATAGAAACATGATGTTCCCTAGTTTTTTTTTTTTCTTCTTATGGCTCCGCACTTCTTGTGCATCTAGCCAATGACAAGTAATTTATATATGAATCGTCAGCTCTTAGGAATAGGTCCTGTTCCCTAGTTATTGTTTAATCCAGTAATAGACATGAAATGACGGTGTGGCTGGATGACTGTCAAAAAGAATTGACCAAGATTTTTACAGTCTGTTTAAAAAAAATTGATGCTTAATATGATAATTTTATTTATTCTGCCTTATTTTATTTATACTTTGCTTACAATTCAATGCACATTTTCTCATAATGCGCTGTGACGTTAGCATAGAAATGTAATGGAACGTTGCAATGAAACCTATCTAAATCCTTACTAATATTATAAATGCGAAAGTAACTCTGTCTGTCTGTCTCGCTTTCCTGCTAAAACTACTGAACCGATTTAAATGAAATTTGGTACACAGATAGTTTAGACCCTGAGAAAGAACATAGGCTACTTTTTATCCCGGAAAAAGGATTTCAAAGGGTTGAAAGGGGGGATGAAAGGTTGTATGGAAGTATTGTCATTTTTAAAGCTAGAAGCTTGAAACTTATTTTTTAGGCTGCTGATTAGATATAAATAAATATGACATTAAAAGTTTGTAAAAAATGTACCTTTAAGGGGGTAAAATAAGAAAGGGGTGAAAGTTAGTGTGGAAATTCGTGATTTTTGAAGCTAAAATGATGAAACGACGTGTAGACGACTGTTACTGTGTATATGTAACGATATGTCTGTTATGCCTTCATGCCTAAATCATTTGACCGATGTAAACGATTTTTGATATGGACATAAATGGGACTCTGTGGAGTAAAATAGACTACAACTTATTTTCATTCTGAACCCAACCATGTAGTCTACGCGGACGGAGTCGCGGGCAAAAGCTAGTGTACTATAAGCCGATTGGACAGAACTGGTCCAGTGTTAAAAACTTGGTGGTATTATAACGGCACGCACCGCTACCTTGTTGCCACCCTGTGAGTGACAGTTACGTCTACCCCACTTCCCTGGATAAATTAAATCGACTTCTAATAATATCTTGGGATTGAGGACATTTTATTTGTGCTGTTGGCACTAATGAAAACTGCTTCTATTTTTGAAATTGATTGGCAAATGTTAGTGTTGGCATTGTTTAAAATGGAGTTTGAAGAATTTCCTTTTAAATTGGTTTACTCTTCATGACTATTAGTGATTAAAGATCTAATAACTTATGTTAATATCTGATCGCTAAAAACATAACCCATATTTTTAAGTAAAATTGACGATTCAAAAGAACTTGTAGAAGTCTATTTGAATAAAGATAATTTGACTTTTTTTTTGAGTTTGACTCTAAATTAACTTTAAGTCATGTAGGTATTTAAATCAATTTTCAAAATAAAACTTAATTATTTTGTAAAATACTTTTTTATACCTATTAAAGCCCAATTTCAACCCAATGTAGGCAGAAAGAAAAATCTATTTTCTTACAAAAATTCTATAAATTTATTAAATTTATATTCTTTCAAAAATGTATTACATACATCTGAATCGAAACAGCTACTTGCTCATTGGCCTCTAGGTTGAGACGCGCGGTCGAGAATCTCGGCGGTCGTGGGTTCAAACCCCAGGCACACATCGCTGACTTTTCGAAGTTATGTGTGTATTCATAATGAATTATAACTTACCTTAACGGTGAAGGAAAACATCATGATAAAACCTGCACTCCTAAAAGTTCTCAGGTGTGTAGTCCACCAACCCGCATTAGGCCAGCGTGGTGGACTAAGGCCTAACCCCTTTCAGTTGTCCAGGAGGCCCGTGCTCAAGAGTAGGACGTATATGGGCTGAAGATGATGATGATAATGATTCTTTCAAAAATTAATAACATACATCTGTATCGATACATCTACTTGCTCATTAGAGGATTTTCAATCTAGGTTGAGACTTTTTTGCCAGAAACACTCACCTACTTCACCTAAAGTGCCAATTAGCAATTGATCAAAGTGGGTCTTGACACTTGCAACATGTTTTTGTGGCGTCCAAGAGGTCTCATCAATATCATGTTAACTAGAGGTCATTGTCGGTTGCAGTGACCCGGTAAGGCGAAAATTATTTTGTACTTAATAGTTTTTAGATTTACCTTTTTTTGGTCAAGGACAAAAAATTCAACATAGGTACATATGCGTTGATTATAAGTTTATTAGCCAGATGAAAAGCTTGAAGTAGGACAAAAGTATTGACAAGCAGTCTACTTAGTAGTATCAATATTGTGAACTATCTCTTGAGTGGAAAAGAACAACACTAGAGTTTCTTACTCGTTCTTCTCTAGTAATGACTGCCTTCCGAACAGGGTGGTACACTTAATTTAGAAATGACTGAATCTAAGTGATGTATTTAATTTAATTTCATTACCCGACAAGTCATGCTACAGAATCTTTCATGCAAAACCGCGTCGCGCTGACGGTTTTAATATTAATAAACTTACATAACACCAAATTAAAGCACTTTAAAAAATATATATAATTAATTTTATGAATTACGCAACACCATTACATTTTGTAGGGTCAATAACAAAACCTAAGTTAATCCTATTTGAGCAATTAATTTTAAAATTAAAATGTTAATTTTGGGCGGTTCACTGATTCGCTATGACGTAACTTATACATAATCCCTTATACTTTCACTCGGTCTTCGTAATTCCCTTACTTTGTTCTCTAGTTGAAGCTTTACGTAATATGAATAAATTAATTGAGAATATCAACGTCGTGGTTATAGAGGCATATTATCCGATCTTTACTGCGTGATAGCTTGAAAGTACGACACTTTCTTACATTTTAATTGTAATGTTGTTTCCATCTGATAAGCGACCTTATAGACAATGATGTACCATATTAACAGTGAAAAATGCTAGATTTTTAATAGTCATAATATATGAGTGTTTGATTTTTTTTTTTTATTTTACATATTTATATATTTTTAAAACTCTGGTTGATTTTAGAATAAAAATAATATAATAAGATATATCATTTCTAACGATTTTTAAACGAATCGACGCAAAAAGCGTGAGCCTGTTATCGCTCATTGTAACGGTATTACGGTATAGTAAACGTATTGAGGAAAGCCAATAGGAAGATTTCGATGAAGATTTATCAATTTTTCTTACATCAAACAGTGTCCATAGCTCGCAATTCTCGCAAGTCCAGAAGAAGAGAACTGGAAAGCCGGAAAAACACTTTTCTTACTCGACGGGTAAGACTGAACGGAACCCTTTTCGTTTTTTATGATATAGATGTGTAATGGGCGAGAAACACACAGGCCGCTTGCGTTAGTAGTTGTTTCTTCGCAATCAGTCACACCTTATTTAATCTAAGAGGTTTAGACGTCGCTAAAAAAACTAATTTTACGACTATTAAAAACAGCCCTTTTTGTAATGTTAAAAATAGATATTGCAATATGACTTATTTAAAATTACACTCTCCACCATCTGTCGCCTCTTCCTCGATGCATATAAAAAGATTTTATGTACAATTTTACAACAACAATCGATTTCCAAGCAACAGATGGGTTCTAACAACGAACTTTCCATTTCTCATATTAGTTGGTATCACGCCTGCCATAAACAAAACCGGATCCTACGATATTACGTCACACATTACCGATTCCGAAATTTTGAATAATCTGTTGGGTAAAAGTGTTTTGATGTTAATTTCATAATTCATTTAATAGTGAAAGTTATCTTCAATCATTTCCAATACGAATGAAATAATTTTCGTTTAAAACATTAATTTTAACTGCATTAGTATAACATATTCTTAAAAGTCATTAGATTTTATCATGTATCGAAAGTGATTATTGACTTTCTTCATTATTAAGATGGTAATATATTAATTAATATAATAATTTTTTGATATTTTATACGATAAAATTCCTCGTCATTTGTGAGTAATGGTGATTGTTTTAGCTTTCCCTACACTGTTTTCATTTATATTAAAACGTACAATTTTTTTCTTGATAAAACATAATAATTATGACAAAATGATGATAATTTCTTACATATTTTTCTAAAAACTTATACTAGACCAGCGGGTTTGATAATGGCCCAACCCCTCTCAGTTGTAGAGGACGCCGGTGCGCTGAAACAGGGCGTATAAATCATTGGCGGTACTTCCATAGAAGTCCGAAAGCCCAGTTGCCTTACAAAATTCCGAATAATCATCTTAAAACTTTAAATCATTGTTTAACAAAAGCAATTTGACACATTAATTAGAATATACTGATTCCACAATGAACCATTGTAAACTAGACATTACACAATAAACTTGTTACGCTTTTGGGCTTCTATGGAAGTACCGCCACTGGTATGAATAGATACTTTTTTTTGAAAAAACTGTATACTTAATGGACCTCACCAAGATCATGAAGTAGAACAAGATTCAACTAACGGAATGAACAAGACAAATCATTCAGATGGAGAAGAGTTTGCAGATTATATTATTTATGTTATTGATTTTTAAAAAATACAATAGGATAATTAAAAGACCTTTTATGAATTTGCTAATCACTACGATTTATATATAAAATACTAGATTTTACGGGGTTAATAAATATAGATGACGAAATTCAATAGGTGCATTCCAAGCAAAATAGGTAAAACTTGATAGAAGATAGCGTCTATGACTAGGTCTCTTTGCCTTCTCCCACAACAAATAAATAATAAATACACCCAACAGTCACATACATAGTTATGATCCCACACTAAGATACAAGTCTTGTGTCGTGGGTATCAGAAACTACGAGAGACTTTTCGCTCTCACATACATACATCATCATCATCCTCATCAGCCCATATACGTCCCACTGCTGGGCACGGGCCTCCTTTACAACTGAGAGGGTTTAGGCCTTAGTCCACCACGCAGGTCTAGTGCGGGTTGGCTAACTACACACCTAAGAAATTCTTAAGAACTGTTAGGTGTGCAGGTTCCTTCACGATGTTTTCTTTCACCATTGACAGCCCCGTGGCGCAGATGGCTAGACACCAGCTTGCGAAACGAGAGGCCGCGGGTTCGATCCCCGCACCGAGACAAATGTTTGTGTGTACTATGTATGTGTAGAACTATGTATGTGACTGTTGGGTGTATTTATTTATTTATTTATTTACCATTTAAGTAAGTTATAAATTCGTTGTGATACATAAACATAAACGACAACATCTACCGTCTACGTTACCAATAAAAAATCTTAATATTGAGATGAGTAAACCAAGAACAATTTAATAAAACAAGTATCATTAACTCGTTAATCCATCAGACGTCGAGTTGTTAATTGGCGGTCCCTTTAACAAATCGTGTAACGGGTTTTGGCGGAACTATCGCTTAATTTTATTGCTTACGTTCACGAATGCTTTGATGTTTCTTTTTTTTAAATAGTATAGTTTTTTTTTTTAAATACACCCAACAGTCACATACATAGTTCTGACCTCACACTAGGATACAAGTCCTGTGTCGAGAGTATCAGAAACTACGAGAGACTTTTCGGTCTTACAAACACCCAGACCCGAAACAAATATTTGTGGATCACACAAACATTTATCTAGGTGCGGGGATCGAACCCGCGGCCTCTCGTTTCGCAAGCTGGTGTTTAGCCAACTGCGCCACGGGGCTGTCAAATTGTTAGAATACATAAGGGTAGTGGAGGAGTAACTCTACATAGGCCGGTGTCGAGTGTTGGTGGACCTCCTTTGGTTGCGCTCCGTCCGTCGCGTCAGTCTGACACAATTGTCGTTGGTTGGGATAATAAATAAATACACCCAACAGTCACATACATAGTTCTGACCCCACACTAGGTCACTAGGATACAAGTCCTGTGTCGTGGGTATCAGACTACGAGAGACTTTTCGGTCTCACAAACACCCAGACCCGAAACAAATATTTGTGGATCACACAAACATTTGTCTCGGTGCGGGGATCGAACCCGCGGCCTCTCGTTTCGCAAGCTGGTGTCTAACCATCTGCGCCACGGGGCTGTCGAATAATGGTAGTTCTGTTTGTTTTTGCTCTATTATTGTAAAATGTAGCCTGGATTACTTAGCGTAAGTTTTGTGTCGGAATTGTTGAATGTTAAGTTACTTTGATTTTGAGTAAATGTAATTAATGAAATTGTAAAAACGTGTAAAGTATTTTCCTTTTAAAAATGTCACTTCTGATCGAATTTCCTTAGAATATATTTTTACTACGTCAGCTTTTTTTAAACATACATTTGTATCTCTGCAGCAGTGAGCAAAGGTGTACACGTATATTAACCCATTAATTCCCCAGGATCAAAAACATTGGATTTTTTTGATGAATTGTATAAATTAAGTTCTTCATCATCAGCCCATATACGTCCTCCTGCTGGGCACGGGCCTCCTCTACAACTGAGAGGGTTTAGGCCTTAGTCCACCACGCTGGCCTACTGCGGTTTGGCGGACTACACACCTAAGAATTTCCTAAGAACTTTTAGGTGTGTAGGTTTCATCACGATGTTTTACTTCACCGTTAAAGTACGTGATAATTCATTGTGAATACACACATAACTTTGAAAAGTCATAGGTGTGTGCCTAGGGTTTTAACCCGCGATCGTCGAGATTCTCGACCGCGTGGCTAAACCTCGAGGCCATCACGACTTTTTTCTTTTTTGTGTCATGGTTTGCATACGACAAATATGAACTAAATACGGTTCTTTGTACATGAAAAATTGCATTTAAAAAGGCAATTTCTATTACAGTTGAAACGGAATTTTATATAGATATCTAAAGATATGATCCCTTGAAGTGAAACTGCCGATGATCACCATTGACCCAGATAGATGTTAACGGTAGGCGGTCCGAATGTTAGTGCGGCACACGCCATGTTACCGTAACCGGAGTGTCTTGATGTAATACACTATGCATCACTGCAGATGGAAAAATACATAACCTCACGCCTATATTCCTTGAAGGGGTAGGCAGAGGTGCATTTCTGCACCCACATTTCGCCAGATATGTATTCATCATCATCATCATCAGCCCACATACGTCCACTGCTGGGCACGGGCCTCCTCTTCAACTGAGAGGGTTTAGGCCTTAGTCCACCACGCTGGCCTAGTGCGGGTTGGCGGACTACACACCTAAGAAATTCCTAAGAACTTTTATATGTGCAGGTTTCATCACGATGTTTTCCTTCACCGTTAAAGCAAGAGATAATTCATCGTGAATACACACATAACTTGGAAAAGTCAGAGCTAATAGGAGGCGAGCCTATTGCCGTTTTTCGGGCACATTTCCAGACTCCGTGCTGCTACTAAGAATTTGTTTTTAAATTTCAAACTTTTTATACAAATTTAGCTTCATCGCTTTTAAGATTATGGCTACTAGCTTAGTTAACATACAATTATAAGCAATGCCCCCCCCCCCCCCCCCGGAAAAAGGCATTAGTATACAACAGAAACCAGCTTACTTCAAACATAACCTTTGCTAAACATACCATCAAGAAAAATACACCCAACAATCACATACATAATTACCCCACACTAGGTTACAAATTTTGTGTTGTGTACATCAGAAATGCCGATCATTAAAATGTAAATAAATACGACAAATTATTCAACACTCCGAACATGCCATCTTTATATTGTGTAACGCTTACTCTGATTCCACTCAGTCCATTCAAATCTAAAAGCTCAAGGCAGGCTGCAACATTCAAAACCAGCCAACTTTCTGCTTCGGCCTTCGCCAAATGTCCGGCAAAATGGAGATGTTGTTAGCACCTACCACTAATTATAAGACCTCAAAATACGGGGAAAGATCAAACAAAATCTCTTTAAAACTGATCTAAGTTGACCAAATGAAGTTTAACGGAATAATTTTAAAAATATTCATTTATGATGCCGATGACTAAATAACGCAAAAAATATCAAAAATGGAACAGTTCTTTTTTTTATGTTTAGTTGCATTTGTTTTATTACTCTTTTTTGTTATTATTCTTGTAACACCATGACCACCCATTTTTATTAATAACTATTGTCTGGGTTGTCTGGAAGAGAACGCTAATAGCGATAAGACCGCCTTTTGGAGCAAACATAGTATATTAAGAATTTAGTTTTATTTTATTTTATTTCTGTTCTTATAATAACGCATATTAACAAAAAAAAAACACCTTTAAAACTAGCAATAACATCCATTAAAAACCATTTAATTATTACCAGAAATGGATTCTTAATTTAAATTATATCACGCAGATCAAAAAAATGTATAAGGCAAAGACAACTCGGCGAACAGTCTCATATAATCAATTGCCTCATAAACGCTATGAGACCGTGTTGATTTTTCCAGTAATTTCTAGAATTACGCTCGCATTACGTGCATAACGTTCAGATATAAAATGTATTCAGTAGAGATCTGGAAAGTATTAATTTTCCATCTAGAAAGTTCCGACCCAGCGGATACCGTACGCAAACTTCACGTGAAACTGTTTGATTTATCATAGAACATCTTGACGTGAACATAATTGAAAAATAGAAATTTTAATAGGAATATTCGAGAAAATAGTTTTATTACTTGTTATAATAGTCAATTAATTATTTGGTGATTATAAATATTATAGGTTCTATTACAACCCCTTAATGAATATACGTGAATGTTTAAAGTTTGGAAAGATAATTCATTGTTTTTTGTCTTAGAAAGTCATTTTTTAAATGGAGCAATGTTGCCAACATTAGTATACAAATTCACAAAACTTCGAATGTTAAAAGTATTGAGTATGTGCTTCCTTCATGTACGCCACGAACTTACAAATAGTATATACATTTTTACATCCACGCTTGCCCAACTACGTTTCCATATCCCACATAATGTTGCCAATTGTCTCCTGGTGCTATTAATGAACTTACCGGCGATATTTCCCCACAAACATTCCAAAATAATTTACTATATTACAACCAATTACGACATGCTAAAATAAAAAGCAGAGACCCTTATCTGTACATCCTATGAAAGTGCAAGTAAAATAGTAAAGTTAGTTCCGTTTCTTTTTTATCTGCCGCCATCGCCTACCAAACTCGCTTACCAAACTCTTTTAACACGACCTCTAACCATAACTTTCTCCGGTGTCAAAACGCCAACAATAAACTTCCGCCGCGTCATTATGAACTTGAAATATATGTAAAGGTCTGACGATAGCCAATCCTTGACCGAGCTCTCATCAAAAATGCTGACTGACAACTGGATGACAAAGACATAACAAGATGGTGGACCATTGTTAAAAATAAAAGCAATTTCGCGCCTTTATTGGACAATGGACGCTTCTTGAGTTCTTGGTAATAAATGTGACGTTATTGCAAGTTTATAAAAGCTATAAGCAATCACAGTTATAAAAAATATAACAAAGCGTTATAAAATATTAAAATATATTTTGATAGATAATTATGTGTGTGTATTTTTTTTAAGGCATACGGAACACAACGACAACCATGACATACAGCCAAGCAATATTATGTGTAACGTTTATTCGCGACGCAATACAATTTAAATAGTCTACGACCACCAGTAATTTTTAAGATTTTGTCATGTTCCAGCGGAAAAAAATTACGTAAAAACCTATGACATTAGCATTAAGAAAGTCTCTGAATATGCATTCAAAGTTTGCACACAAAACATAAAATTAAAACAAATGTACGCTTGTAACATGTGAATTCATCGCTAAAAAATAATGGTGCGTTACATAGCCACGTAGCCTTCGCAAAGATATTTTGTAAGAAAACATTTCACGTATTGACTTACTTAATATAATAATGTACATCAATAATTTTATCCATTAAGCAAACGAGTGTTACGACAAGTGCCATAGAGAAACTCGAGTCATTCTGAAAGTGTGCTGAGTTCAACAGTATAAAGACGAATTGAGCAAAGCAATGAGCGTCGCTTTTACTGCCTAGTGTAAAAACGAATAATAAAAGTGTGTTAAATTTCACAATTGAAAGTGGTCGGATAAAAATTCGATTTAAATTCGAAGTTTTAATGTGATTTATGGTGGGATCGCGATTCAAGGACTCCCGTTATAAGTACTTACTTCGAGATAAATTAAGCCCACCATAAACAGAAGATCCAGTATGCATACTTCCAAGAATACACGTTTCTATCGCATACTGTTGTGTGTTACTGTTTTCGTGATTTTTCCTCATAATAATTTATATAAGTAAATACATTATGTAAGGTATGCTTTGTTCTTAATTATTCCACTAGACATCTTTGCACTACTTTATATATGGTTTTTTCTTAGGCGAAGAATCGAATTAGGTGACGCCGAAAAATCTTAAGAAACACATTAATAAAAATAGATAAAATTATGCAGTAACAACACAACTCTTTCAACGCATCCTGAATTCGCTCCTCGTATCGATTTGTTTTTTTTAGGAAATACTATGAACAGGTGATGGCCTCGAGGTTTAGGCGCGCAGTCGAAAATTTCGGGGGTCACAGGTTCAAACCCCAGGCTCACACCTCTGACTTTTCGAAATTATGTGTGTATTCACAATGAATTATCACTTGCTTTAACGGTGAAGGAAAACATCGAGATAAAACCTGCACACCAAAAAAAGTTCTTAGGAATTTCTTAGGTATGTAGTCCGCCGACCCGCACTAGGCCAGCGTGGTGGACTAAGGCTTAAACCCTCTCAGTTAGACGTAGAGGAGGCCCGTGCCCAGCAGTGGGACGTATTTGGGCTGATGATGATGAACAGTAAACGATTATAAGCTCGGTCCCTATGAGGCTTGTAACGCACCTAATTGAAACACAATTAGCCAAACGTGGTTGCAGATACACAACTCTGTCTGCCCTTCTGGGATATAAGCGTGAATATACATATATACATAAACTCACGCTTGTATTCCTTGATGGGGTAGGCAGAGGTGCATTTCTACACATACATGTCGCCAGGTATGTATCAACCCCACGTAATAGGGGGCAAGCCTATTACCGTTTTTCGGGCACATTTCCTGACTCCGTGCTGCTACTGTGAATTTCCTAATGGAAAAACCCAATAACACTTTGCCCGAGCCGGGAATCGAACCCAGGATATCTAGATCGCATGGCACATACTTGTACCGCGAGACCACGAAGCAGTCTTGAGGCGTGAATGTACATATTGTAATATATGTTTTTCAGTTTAAAAAAAATTAGATCGGAGATTGCAATCTGACAATAACAATGCAACAAATAATAAATCACAGGATATGTTGAAACGGTGTTAAAATCTCGCAATATCTTATAATTACAGCATTCTTTAAGGTCAATATCCGCTGTTAGGTTTAGCAGCATCTTTTCATTTTTTATAGCTTCCACGATATTTTATAATGACAATCGGTGTCCATATTGTTTTTTTTTAATTAGAAAACAAAGGAGTCTAAGTTGTTATGTCATGTTTATGGACAGTAATTAATATTAAGGTTTTAAAGGATTAGTTGATAGAAGGATCTTTAACGAAACAAAATACATTTGATATGATAGTAGAAATATGTATAATGAAATAGTTTTTTTTTTTATTCTTCATACAATATTATTTAATCATTACATACGTGTTTTCTCTCGTCTGTACCCCGAAAGGGTAAAACTACCTACATTTTGTACACCAACTTTTTGGCTGTTATTAACACCCAGGTAACAGACATCGAGCATCCAGACCCCGTAGGAATATTCAATCCGTCATCATCAGCCCATATACGTCCCACTGCTGTGCACGGGCCTCCTCTACAACTGAGAGGGTTTAGGCATTAGTCCACCACGCTGGCCTAGTGCGGGTTGGCGGACTACACACCTAAGAACTTTCAGGTGTGCAGGTTTCATCACGATGTTTTCCTTCACCGTTAAAGTACATGATAATTCTTTGTGAATACACACATAGCTCCAAAAAGTCAAAGTGTGTGCCTGGGATTTGAACCCGCGACCTTCGAGCTTCTCGACCGCGTGCCTAAACCAGCCATCACGACTTCTTATGAACACTTAGTTTTCTATTCATTTATTAATCGCAACAACACATGAAACTTACATTTCATCAAAGCGCTTACATCAAAGCGGTGTTTCTTATCTTATATCATTTTCGCTTAGGTCGACTAGACACGTAAAGAAACTGATTGCATCTCCTTACAATTAAACCACTTTTAGCAGTGTCGGTACTTCCATAGAAGTCCAAAAGCATTACACGTTAATTGTGTAATGTCTAGTTTATAATTGTTTATTGTGGGCTCAGGATATTCTCATTTTTATGTCAAATTGCTTTTGTTAAATAAAGATTAAAAGCTTTAAGATTATTATTCGGAATTTTGTAAGGCAAGCTGGGCTTTTGGACTTCTATGGAAGTAACGTCACACTAGAATCATTCTAGCCACTTAATACAATTTATGACAGAAGGCCTTACTTATAAACATAAGTTAACTACTACATAAACTTGCTTTGTCCCGTTTTCTCTAACGTCATATGTCATTCAATAGAGCAGGACAAAGCATGTTTAAGTTCCATGGCGCAGTTGGCTAGATAACTTGCGAAACGAGAGGCCGCGTGTTCGATCCCCGCACCAAGACAAACGTTTATGTGATTCACTAATATTTATTTCCGACGGGGTGTTTGAAGACCGAAAGTCACTCGTAGTTTCTGATACCCACGAGATAAGACTTGTAACTTATTGTGGGGTCATGTGACTGTTGGGTGTATTTTTTAGTTTATTTAGTTAAATAAACTAATGTTCATAAGTTAGGCCATTAGTCTAAATATTATAGTAATTTTAATGAACTAGTATGTAACTAGATAACATGTTTATTCGAATTTGAAGTTGGATCTAAATGGAAATGAAAAAAACTATTCCGAAACAAATTAATGTGCACTAAAACGTAAAAAAATAATTGCGTATTCTTCTATAACTTAATAATAGACTTACTTTTTGTCTTCATCAATATGTGTTTACCACGCAAGTAGGGGAATGCACATTAATTCTCTCGCACTCGCACCGAATTAACGCTAGATTGTTTCAAGACCCACGTAATACGGAGCAAGTCTAGTGCTGTTTTCAGGCAAATTTTAAGACTCCGTGTTTTTCCTAGTGAATAAACCCAATAGCACTTTGGTCGCTCACCTCGCAATCCGCACGTGACACGTTTCTGCACAGACCAACGAGGTAGTCGAAATGTCGCTTTATCATAAATAATTAATTAGTATAATTTAATTAGTCCCTTTCTTGCCTGATTAGTCGTTCACTACTTCAATTTTATGTTTTAACTATTAGTGGAAATGCTTTTGGTTTGTGTACTATATTTTTGCTTTATATTTTTAATTGTAATTGTTTTGTATCATCATCATCATCATCATCAGCCCATATACGTCCCACTGCTGGGCACGGGCCTCCTCTACCATTGAGGGGGTTTAGGCCTTAGTCCACCACGCTGGCCTAGTGCGGGTTGGCGGACGACACACCTAAGAACTTTTAGGTGTGCAGGTTTCATCACGATGTTTTCCTTCACCGTTTAAGTAAGTGATTATAATTCATTGTGAATACACACATAACTTCGAAAAGTCAGAGGTGTGTGCCTGGGGTTTGAACCTGCGACCGCCGAGATTCTTGACCGCGCGCCTAAACCTCGAGGCCATCACTACTTAATTGTTTTGTATATTTCCCAAATAAAATTAATAAATTAAATTTTAAATATTATACATGACCTCACCCCTGAATTTCCTGAAGAGGTAGGCAGAAATACATATCAGCACTAACATTTCGCCTGGTATGTATTAATCCCACGTAATAGCAGGCGAGCCTATTGCCGTTTTTCGGGCACAACTTCGTGCTGCTACTGAGAATTTCCTAATGGAAAATCCCAATAACACTTTACCTCTAGATCACATACATACTAGTACCGCGAGACCACGAGGCAGTCGTGAATTTAGTACAATAATAGGCATCCGTACCAACAAGTCGAGCATGGCACAAGAAAGTGTGCCAGATTTGTCTGCAAACCAGGGCGCGAATCACACAAACATGTGACTAGATTTTGAGAAATACATATTTGGTCTAGCTCTATCAAAGTCCTGAAGCAAACTAGTTTGTTTAGTTGACAAACTTTTGCACAAATGTTTGCGTGATTTGCAAATGTTTGCAACAATTACTCGTCTGAATTTCTGCCTTCCACGCACAAGTTGTCCTCTTGGTAATAAAAATGTATTATATGATGAAAAAAACACTAAAAAGTAAAATAACTTGTGTTATCAGATTCACTTTCTTGTTTCAGTTAAAAACGTGTTTAACAACAACAAAAAAAACGAACAAATTGTTTAATTGATCGAAAAAAATGTCTTTTTTTGGCAAAATAAAGAAAATGATATGCTCTTAATCATTTCGCGGTTATTTATTTTTTTATAATAAGAATTTTTCTTTATTTCGTAATCGACATTTAAGACGAAAACAAATTAATACGAAAAATAGCCTCAAAAAAGATATTTATGCGTTATTACTGCATAAATTTGTATTTTCAAAGACATAGTCCGTTTTCTAACTAAGAGAATAAGAAATTGTATAACAAATTAAATATAAGTATATGAACAACATAATCTTAAAATTAAAAATCGGCCTAGATACCAATGTTATACAAGGACTATTCATTTCTCAATTTCATTATAATGAGTTGTGTCATCACAAAGTAATTCACAAAATTTTGCAAAAATGACGCTGTTTTTAAGACTTAAGATTTTCTTTGTTATCATCATCAGCCCATATACGTCCCACTGCTGGGCACGGGCCTCCTCTACCATTGAGAGGGTTTTAGGCCTTAGTCCACCACGCTGGCCTAGTGCGGGTTGGCGGACTACACACCTAAGAAATTCCTAAGACTTTTTTAGGTGTGCAGGTTTCATCACGATGTTTTCCTTCACCGTTAAAGTACGTGAAAATTCATTGTGAATACACACATAACTTGGAAAAGTCAGAGGTGTGTGCCAGGGGTTTGAACCCGCGACCGTAGAGATTCTCGACCGCGTGCCCAAACCTCGAGGCCATCACGACTTATGATTACGATTTTCTTTGTTATATTCCATAAAACCTAGAGAAAAGGCTTACAAATATTGCCTTATTAACTATCAAAGCCATTGTCGAATTTTATTACGATAATTTATTTCAATATCCTTGGGAAGATTAATCGAATTTTTCGAATTTTATTACGATAATTTATTTCAATATCCTTAGGTAAAGGTCACAAGACGTCGCTGGATGCAGGCTGCCTCTAACAGGTCACTGTGGAATTCATTGGGGGAGGCCTATGTTCAGCTGTGGACATCCTTTGGCCGTTGGACGGATGGGAAGATTATAGATATGTTTATTTTTTGTATATCAAGTAAAGCCTCTAGTAATTAGTTCATTATTTTAAAATTTTTTTTATATATCACATTTAAATACTACATATAGTTATGTAACAATATAGCATATAATTTAATTTAATTCAAGACTTATTTAAACGGCATATTATAACGTAACGTAATTTATTCAGAAGAAATAACCATACTCAATGAACTTTCCTTTGACGAAAATTATATGGTCAAAATATAGTTCTATACCGCGTCATTTACATACATAACTTCACGCTTGTATTCCCCGAAGGGGTAGGCAGAGTAGCATTACCACAAACAGCGTTCCACTCGAGAAAAAAAAAGAGAAAAAAAAGGCAGAGTAGCATTTCTGTACCTATATTTCGCCAGGTATGTATCAGTCCCACGTAATAGAGGGCGAGTTTATTACCGACTCCGTGCTGCTACTGATAATTTCCTAAAGGAAAACCCAAAACCACTGCCCAACCCGGGGATCGAACGAGTCAATCCCGTAATGTCTTGTCCATTTTAACCTATCCCCATTACTTTCAGATAGGTAATAAAACATCTATGAACTCACCGAGCATTAGGTTAAATACATGAGAAATTTTGAAACGAATAACAAAATCAACTTAGTTATAAATAGGTACATGTACGTTCCCTACTTCCGCTTCATGCCGGTTATGTAAAAAAGTAGTCATTAATTCGTTTTTAGCTCAAGACCCACGCAGCGAGTCTAGATTCCGAGTTCCGACCAGATAAACATTTAATTTCTCCTCGCTAATTTGATTTCTAAATTAATGGTAATGTAGAATCGAATGTGAGCAGTAGTCCGCTTATTATTATAGTATTAGTTACACAAGTAGTGATGGCTTCGGGGTGGAGAATTTCGGCGGTCGCAGGTTCAAACCCCAAGCACACACCTCTGAGTTTTTCGAAGTTATGTGGGTATTTACCTTGCAATATGCAATGTGATCTGTACAAAACATACCTAAGGATATTTATTTTTGGTTGGTTGCCTCGTGGATTCGCAACACAAGTATGTGCCGTGCGATCTAGAGGTTCCGGGTTCGATAACCAGGTCGGGCAATATTACTGGGTTTTCCATGGGAAGTTCTCAGTAGCAGCACGGAGTCTGGAAATGTGCCCGAAAAACGGTAAAGTCAAAGTCAAAGTCAAAGTCAAATTATCTTTATTCAAATAGACTTTTACAAGTTCTTTTGAATCGTCAATTTTACACTTTTTAATATTTTTTTAAACTATTAAACTATTGGTAATAGGCTCACCCCCTATTACGCGGGACTGATACATACCTGGTGAAATGTAGGTGCAGAAATGCACCTCTGCCCCTCCGGAGAATACAGGCGTGAGGTTATGTATAATTACTTTTGGTACAACCTCAATTGGTGGTTTACTTGGGATGTATTCCCTTACATACATTCCTTTGAAAATTGAGAAAAATTCCAAGTCGTAGTAATACTTCAGACACTAGCAACGAGGCTTGCATAAAATCTTTTATTAAATATTCTAATTTTAATTACTAAAAAGTTTAGAAAAACTAAAAAAAGCTGAGATTCCAAATGACATCTAGGCTATATACCAACAAAAACATTTATCGCACTAAGGACGCTTAAGGACCGTATGCCCATTTATCAATAGATCTTCAATCGTAATAAAATGCTTCATAATAGGCCTGCATAAGTCTGTCGAGAATCAAGATGTCGGGTCTCAGTGTTCGAAACTCTATCTCAAATACACTTTGAAATATGTACATTGTTATCACTTTGTCGTGCCAATATTGAAAAGGTGACCACACAAAAGAAAACATTTTCAAACAACAAGACGACAAATTTCGTCTAACTTCTTGCCAATCAATTTTGAAATACATTGCTGGTTTTATATGCCATAAATATGTATGTATGTTGAAATACAGAACATTAGCATCCGTTGTAAGTGTAAATGATTAGCCTCGATGAAGTCGCGATGCATTATTATTATCCCTAATGAGTGTTAAGTACGCATAACGAGCGTACATCGATCACTTTAAAATGCACCGATTGACTTGCTTACCGGAAAATTAAGCATTAATAGAGGAAAAATGTGTCAATAGTAGCTTCCATATTTCGTAAATTTTATATTAATTTTAATAATAAGCAAATAATTTTTCAGCTGACGTTTTTCTTATATTACATTGCAAGTTGCGACACAAAAATATACTCATAATTTTCCGTTTAAAATAAAAATTGTTAATTAGTAAATTACATTAAAAACTCACCATAATCAAGTCCGTATTCATCCGCCGCAGTGTAAAATCCAAAAAGTATTTAATTACGTCGCAGTGAAGGTACCCAAAACAACAGGCCAAATGAAAACTTGAAAAGGAGACGTTCGAAATTCAAACACAAAACGGAATGCACATCACTTGTCAAATTACGTTCGAAATTCGAATCACGCGCGCTCTAATCAAAGTCATTTTTTATTTTTTTATGTCGCGTGCGAGTGAACGATGGAAATCAGCCAACTTAGTTCGGAAGTGGCGTGGGGCGTGCAGCGATTGCGCCGGACTGTGGTCAACTGTTCGGATCGACAGATCTCAACGCGCCGTATGCGCTGAGCTATGTATTCAACACATAATTTTTAACAAGTGAAAATTGCAGTGTCAATTTTTTAAGGTTAAAAACCTGGCTGGTAAAATTTGGTGTTTCGGAAATTTCGTAATTCTTAATTTTCTTATTAAAATGTGCCAGTTACTTACACACTTTCACTGAGTGATGTTCGTAATGATGATAATAATATTCATGAACACTTCGTACTCATAATCGCTTAAATTGAAGACTCACTAAAATACTGATCTTCTTCATTACAGTTTTAAAAAAATGTATAAACCTTTTTACTGATAGCGTATAATTTTGTCGACGTACATAATGTTTTTTTTTATCACGAATATAAACTAAGTAATATTTTAAATTAATTTTGAACTCACATAAGGTAATTTCCACAATATTAAATAATTTAAAACACTCTTTCCAATAGATTTTAATACAAGATTTATACTTTATGATATAATATTCTCGATCATTAAACAAAAAGTCACATAACTAGCGACAACAAGAGTTCAAAAACTAATTTGAATATTAATTCGCAGTGATCTGTTACGATACAGTATGAATACACGTGAAAGCTGATTCAAATAGAGAGCGTTTACCTTCGTACAAGCAATAACTGTGCAAATGGTAACTCACAGATGCGTGACTTGCAAAATTTGACTTTCGACAAGGTCTGGGGGAAATAATGCATTAAGGTCGATTAAGGGAATTTGATAAGGTATAAAATCTTTAATTTTACTACTTCTAAGATATTTTTTTGGCCCTATACCACCACACACCAATAGTTGATATAAGTACCGATTAGTTTGTTTAATAATTTGCTTTTATTTGTACGATAATCCAATTACAAAATTAATTTATGTTGGTCCCCAAGATACAGGCTTAGCCTAGTTTGGGGCCCTCCGGCAATCATTTGAAAATAGCAAATATTTATGCGCAAAATATAAATGTAAATGTATAAAAGTAAAGATGTAGGAAAATGTGATATGTGTATTTTGTGATAAATAAAGATTATTATTATTATTACTGTAACTCCTGTGCTCCAGGATCAACTGCGGCACGCACAGTATTGACGCCGAGCAATGAAGCTCAGCGAATCTAAGGGGACCTAAATTTGTCATAATCCCGCAACGAAGTTAATCAGAAAGACAAATAAAGGAGGAGATGCAAAAAAAAAAGTTGTCCACTTCCCTCCACAGCAAAGCGGGTGTCAAAACATTGAACTATGAGGTTTCACCCTCATATACAAAAAGGAAAAAAAAAATGTCAATCCCTTTTTATTACTGTCACTATTCTACATTCTTAAAATTTAAAACAAACTTTTTCTGAATAACTTTTTGGTGTCGGTGTGCGCGCGCATCGTAAAAAATCACTCTCATCATTTTTCCCTAACGCGCCAAAAGAAGTATAACTTCAAAAATACAATTAGTCAAATTAGACGCAATTTAACGCACCACGGGTAAATAACTATATGAGATTTATTGAAGACTTCAAAGTTTATCAGCACATGTACGTGTCACTATTAGACACTGGGTTCTCCTACAACGGAAAGGAGATAGACTTTAGTTTGCCGCGCTGGCCTAATGCGAGTTAGCCGACTACATCCAAGAAATCCTTAAGGTAAACTTTTAGGTCAACACATTGTCTTCTTTCACCGTTATCGTGCGTGATACATTATTGAGAAAACACATAAAATACCGAAAAGTCAGAGGTTTGTGCCTGGGATTTGAAACTCTCAAGGTCATCTCGACTTACGTAACGTCTCGTATATGACATTAAGCTAGTATCTTCCAAACAAGAAGAGATGTTTCCACGCATGTACCCCCAGAACAGCTGAATTAGATCAGAAGGGAAATAGACAGTACGTATTTTGTATGAGGACGAGTGTCACTTATTCATTCTACTACGAACACACGACCAATGATAAAAATTTCACTTATACACTTAGATACTAGTCATAATCTTGGTCTTAAAACCTTTGAGGGACTTTGAGTATCATAAGCAAACCCGAAACAATTGCGCCTTTAAAGCTGTCAAAAAGGGAAGTACTGTTGTTTCCTGGCACATATTGAAATTCTATATGGTAACAAAAGTCGTGATGGCCTTGAGGGTAACTTTTCGAAGTTATGTATGAATTCATAATGAATTATCACGTACTTTAACGGTGAAGGAAAATATCATGAGGAAACCTGGACACCAAAAAAAAATATTAGGAAATTCTTAGGTGTGCAGTCCGCCAAGCCACACTAGGCCAGCGTGGTGAACTAGGGCCTAAGCCCTCTCAGTTGCAGAGGCCTGTGCCCAGAAGTGGGACGCATATGGTCTGATGATGATAATAGTAACAAAAAAATCGATAACCGAAACCCAATAACTGTATGAAAATCACTGTACAAATCCATTCCAGTGAAATACATACATACATACATAAACTCACGCCTGTATTCCCCGAAGGGGTAGGCAGAGGTGCATTTCTGCACTCACATTTCGACAGGTATGTATCAGTCCCACGTAATAGGGGGCGAGCCTATTGCCGTTTTCGGGCACATTTCCAGACTCCATGCTGTTACTGAGAATTTCCTAATGGAAACACCCAATAACACTTTGCCCGACCCGGGAATCAAACCCAGGACCTCTAGATCGCACGGCACATACTTGTACCGCGAGACAACGAGGCAGTCCAGTCCAGTGAAATAACATACACTTAAACTCAAGCTACTTGGCAATATTGTTAATTATTAGACATAACTACTAATTTGTAGGAAAATTATGAGCAATCTCGTTAGAAGCTTGCGCGCCGAGTGCACAGTCTCTTTATAATAATAGTCAGAGATATGAATAATGGATAGATGGAGTATACCGTCTTGTAATTTATGATATACGACACGAAACTAATATCTTTATACATTCGATCAAGTACTATAATTGGATATTTACTAAATTAAAACAGAAACCGTACTTTCAAAAATCATACATACATACATAAACTCACGCCTGTATTCCCCGAAGGGGTAGCAGAGGTGCATTTCTGCACCCACATTTCGCCAGGTATGTATCAGTCCCATGTAATAAGGGGCGAGCCTATTGCCGTTTTTCGGGCACATTTCCAGACTCCGTGCTGTTACCGAGAATTTCCTAATGGAAAAACACAATAACACTTCGCCTGACCCGGGAATCGAACCCAGGACCCCTAGATCGCACGGCACATACTCGTACCGCGAGACCACGAGGCAGTCTAAAATCAGATAATAGAAGAATAAATATATAAATACACCCATCAGTCACATAGATTGTACTGACCCCACATTAAGAAACAAGCCTTGTGTCGTGGGTATCAGAAACTACGAGAGACTTAACGGTCTCACAAACACCCAGACCCGAAACAAATACTTGTGGATCACACAAACATTTGTTCTCGTTTCGCAAGCTGGTGTCTAACCAACTGTGCCACGGGGATGTCAAATATAAAGTACCAGTTTTTATTCACACGTTTAAAAATATTGGATTTTCTCATAGTACAAACTATATTTTATTTTATTTTATAAAAGAACAATATTCTTTACGCTCAAAAGGAAAACAATAGAAGGATGATAAAACAGGTTGAGACTTCAGGAAAGTTTGTGATCGGAGTGGTCAGAAGCGATCCTCATTAGAGCAACATTACAAATAGGTAATGAAGTTATAGAAATATTTTTATCGAAGATGTATGTCGGATCAAGAGGATGTGCTGTTGCATATATGAATGATAATATTATATAGCAACATAGAAGATAACTATTAATAGCACCCGCAAAAAAATAAGGAAAAAACATATTAAAACAACACTTAACAATAAAGCAATTACATAATGCATGAACTTCGATAGCTATTTTGTCAATTGTATAAAAGATTTATTACTACAATTCCATAATTTCATTTATACAAAATATTTAAAAAAAACTCCCATATATTTGAAATCCAGTTAGTCGTACCCTATTTGCCGATCAAGTGCATTAACAAGATAGCGTACGAACGGTACAGATGGTATCCATCAGTGGTCGGTACAGAAAGCTAGAAGTATCTCCGTTAATGCCAGAGACACGCCACTGCCCATGCGCACTCGACAGATGTCAAGAATACCATAGACTAGAGAGTTTTATGGAAACTGGACAGTTTGTTTTTACGATATGTAGTGAAAACTCTTTTTTGTGCGATAAAAATGTTTGCGTCATTGAAAGTGGGCAGTTTAGCGAGAGTAGGCATATTCTGTTATTCTGTTGGGAGAAAATGGTTTAAAATCTGAACTAAAGATCCTGAGGTCAATTACGTAAGAGTGCGATGTGCTGTGGAGACGTCTCGGGTTCAATAACTGGGCCGGGAGAAGTGGTTGTCACCATTAGGAAATTATCATTAGCGAGAGTAGGCATATTTTGTTGGGAGAAAATGGTTTAAAATTAGAACTAAAGATCCTGAGGACAATTACGTAACAGTGCGATGGGCTGTGGAGACGTCTCGGGTTCAATAACTGGGTCGGGAGAAGTGATTGTCTCCATTAGGAAATTATCAGTACTAGCCCAGATTTGGAATTTGCCGTTTTCAAACCAACTGGGAAAACCTGGACGTAGAAATGTATTTTTAAACGTAGATAGAGATGAACCACTACCTATCGCGTGTCCAAAACAGGCGTAAGAATATGCTTATGTTATAAAATATCAATTTCTACACGATGCTAAAAATAATCCGGAAACAGCCAATTACAGACGCCAACTTCGGCAGTGCTCTAAGACTCTGTTACCTAATAACGATCTCATTTCAATTATCATATTAATTATAAAATGTTTCAACATTTGTGCTACATTATTAATATTAGGAAACAGTAAACAATATTTTGCTTCACCGTCTAAATAACCTAAAAACTATGTGTCCTTACTGTATGATTGTTTATTCTATGTATAATATCGCCATTACCGTCTGCATGGCAATCCGTTATGTGCCTATTAATTATACTCCAACCAACATTACTATAGAAACTCGAATCTATTTGCTAAGTTCTAGTAAAATGAAGATACAATCTAGTCTGATGTAATGATCATGACAAATAACTTTGAAGAAGACAATTTTGATAACTAAAAGAGATAAAGTATTTTTGTCATGAATAAATTTAAAAAATACTTAATTTTTTTATATGGATATACTTATTTAGATATAAGACAACGAGCTACTTTTTATACCGGAAAAAATGCAGTGTTCCCGTGAAATGAGCAAAACAACGCTCAGGGAAGCCGGTAGATTATAAATATGAAAGATTTGTAATTTTAAATGGTTACAACGAATAAACTATAATCACTTAACCGTTTTTAAATGATTTTTGTATGGACATTTATGGGACATTGGGAAAGTACATTTGCACACCTAAAAGTTCTTAGGAATTTCTTAGGTGTGTAGTCCGCCAACCCGCACTAGGCCCGTGTGGTGGGCTAGGCCTAAACCCTCTCAGTTGTAGGGGAGGCCCGTGCCTACCAGTGGGATGTATAGGCAGGCGATAAAGTGTAGCCCAACCGCTAGTTCTTTGTATAAGATCGAGTGTCCATGGTAGAGCAGTTCTTATACATACGATTGAACGATTGTTATAAATGAATATTCAGTTCGGACATGGATAAATCGCTGTTTAAGGAAGTTGATGCGGAGCCTGAATGCTTTCTGAAGTGAAACGCATTGTTAATGCAGTTTTCCCTCTATTCATATCAGCCTATAAACTGGGAATGAGCGATAGAGAGAAATTATACCTTAAGATACTGGCTTGAAGCATTGGCAGACTTATTTTAGGTAAAAAAAATTGGTGTCTGCCTGTCTCGTGACTTTGTGTTGTATTTTCTAGAGTTTTTGAGTTCGATTCGGGAACCAAGCATTGTGTTTTTTTTTTATTTTTTTAGTAGCAACACGGGGTCTAAAAATTTACTCGAGAAACGCGAATGGGCTCGTCCCCTACCAGGTGGTAGAGCAATGTGTATTTGGTTTTACACACCAGGTTTATTTTTTGCAGCAACACGGAGTCTACAAATCGGAAAACGCAAATATATCCGTCGCCTACAGTCTGGAACTAAAAAAACCATTTGCGAAGCGTGGGTGCAAAACTGCACCTCTGCCTATCGCTTCAGGATATAGGCGTGACTGCGTATGCTTATCGTGTTTGTATGTATGTTCTAAATTATCTAAAATGCCTTTAATGCATGATTGAACTAATTGAATAAATACTTTTGGAACAAAAATATTCCCTGAAGGGGTAGGCAGAGGGCATTTCGCCAATTGTTTATTAGTTCCGAATAAGCGAGCTTTTACCGCTTTTCGGGAACATTTAAAGACTCAGTGCAAATCCAACCACAGACTACACCCATAAAAAAAACCTATTGACAAAAAAAATAAACTGAAAACAGTTGTTCTCTATTTTTGTTCACCATCCCTTATGTATGTAAACGTGCGATTATTACAACAGATTGCCTCTTTATGTCGACTCTTAAATAATTCATAGAACACAATCATCATCATTATCAGCCCAAATACGTCCCACTGCTGGGCACGGGCCTCCTCTACAACTGAGAGGGTTTAGGCCTTAGTCCACCACGCTGGCCTAGTGCGGGTAACCCACAGGAAATAACTAACTCCGAAACAGCAATTAACATACGAACGCAGCGACATCTATATTTTATCAATTATAACACGACATAAATATCTAGACGTGCACGACTAAGCGTTACAACCTCCATGATTAGTGAACAAAGTAAATCAGCGTATTCCCAATAGATGGCGCTGATCACAATTTTATAACATTCTCATTATGATAGTTATTTAAAGTTATTAAGCAGGACAATAATCTTTTATCTTGAATTAAATACGTATGACTGGTCTAGACCTCTTCCCAAAAATTTCGAGTGGAAGTTTCTAATTAGCCCTTGACAATGTGTGGAATAAAAAGCTCTTTTGAACTGTAGATATTCCATAAGTACAACGTTGTTTTTTTTTATTATTGTCCTATTTTCGATTACCCTGTTAACATTTTTCATCTCCCTTTTGTAAATTAGGTTGCCTGGAAGAGATCGCAGTTAGCCATAAGACCGCCTATTGCCACTAAGTTCTAAGCATGATTTAATTTTATTTTGTGTTTTGTATTTATAGTGTACAATACAAATAAATAAAATTGAAGTGTCTGTACGTAATATTAAATAACCATAATAAATATAATGTATATAATGGATGTATACACGGTACATATACCAAAATAACGTTTTATACAATTTTTGCCTGTCTGTCTGTTTGTCCGGCTAATCTCTGAAACGGCTAAGCCGATTTTGACGGGACTTTCACTAGTAGATAGTTGATGTAATTAGGAGCTTTTTTTATTTTAGAAATTTTATTATTTATTAATAACTATTTCAAAAGAGAAAGTCGCGGGCACAGCTAGTATATAAATAAAATAAAATTTATCTGATGGGAAAACACGGTGCTGTTGAAACAGACCTCCAAGTGACTCCTATCTCTTATCACGTGACTCCCTCATGCGGGTCTGCTGAGAACCTTTACTACAAATTATTTATTAAATACTAATTTTAAATATAACGGCTTGGATGAATACCGATTATGAAATGAAAATGCATTTTACAAAATATAACATACTACATTTTATTGGAAAAACTAGAGCTGGATCGTTGTCTATCGATATGACATTATATGAATGGCTAAACTAATATACATTATTTTTATTATTACTCGTGCCGTCTCAGTACCCGGATAATAACAGAACCCCTAATGAAAATAAAAATCGATTGTTAAAATAATTCGAATAATAGACGTATCTGTGAATAAGAGTTAAGCAAACGTCATCTTGATTAAAAATTAATGAATACGATTTAATTCTTAAATTTGATTAATGGAACCAAAAATCGATACTAAAAGCTCAGTGGTTACTTTTAAATTATAGTCAGTGATTTTTTCATTAGATCTATTATCTTGATTAGAATCATTGTAACCGCAATTCATGCTAACATATTCGACACTCCAAACTATGGTTGCCTGGTAGAAATCGCTTACACTGATAAGGCAACAAACAAAATTTTTGATAAAAAAATATGTCAATCCCTTTTTATTACTGTCACTATTCTACATTCTTAAAATTTAAAACAAACTTTTTCTGAATAACTTTTTGGTGTCGGTGTGCGCGCGCATCGTAAAAAATTCACTCTCATCATTTTTCCCTAACGCGCCAAAAGAAGTATAACTTCAAAAATATGGTATATATCCATAATGATTAATCATGTTTCATTTGCACCAACTCTATAACTTAACTGGTAAATCCTTGCTTTAACATCGTTATGAGAATGACGTATTCGTGCTTTTCGAATGTTTTTGGTAGGGCTTATACAACGCTCAGCTAAATTTTATTTGATCATGCTGCGAACCCCTAAGGAGTTGAAATTGTTCATTTTATTTTCGAAAAAAAAAGTCAATTTGAAAAGGGTTCGTTATACAATACACACGATTAATGGCACTCATAGCCTAGAATATTTTATTGGAGAATAAATGACAATATTACAACTAATTATTTACAAACAATTCCAATATATATTGATAAAATATGCTTACGTGTAATATAACTTTAGGTACTCGAGCGAAAAACTAATTAATGCTTAACCATTTTTGATGCAGATAAAAATGTATAAACAAATCTTGTTTAATTTCAATGCATTTCATTGATAATACTAAAATAAAGAAAATAATTAAGATCATCAAAAGATACAATATTAGTATTAAAATATTATTAAAAAAATAATTGACATTGTATTATAAAACTTCATTGTTACCGTAATGTCCAAAGAATCAGAAATGTTCTGAGCAATTGGCAAATTGGCAGTTTCATAATAAAAAGCAACTAAGTGACCTGTAGCTGTCTGTGTTCTGTATATAAAATTGATCTAACTCATTTTATTTCTAATTCCATCCTGGAAAGAGATAACAACAGGTCTCCAAGTTGCTTTACATCCTACAATCTCAGCTTTTGAAGCCCGTTTTGACGTCATATTAGTAAGGATAAGACTTAAACCCTCTCAGTTGTACAAGAGGCCCATGCCCAGCAGTGGGACTATACAGGCTGATGATGATGAAGACACGCTCAACTCATTTCTTGATTGACTACACAGAACAGCTGAATAAGATTAGAAGGGAAATTGACAGTATTTTGTATGGGGACGAGTGTCGCCGCTTGTCTGTCACCTGTTACCAAGGGCTGCTATTTGTTGTCACACATTATAAAGTCTTGATATTACACGCTACCCAAATTACTAAGAAGCGGCCGTGGCAAACATATGATAGTCTAATCGTAGGTTCGGCACGCTCGGCATGCTCACATTTCCTTTCTAGTTTTATTCCACTGTTCTGTGATTGGCTATATAAGAATGCATTAAAATTGCCATATGATAAAAGAGATTAGGAAGTGGACATGTATATTATTTATACATTTTTATGTACAACTTTTCTTATATATATGTACTTAACACATGCCATTCTAATACTTTACAAGATTAAAATATTTCCCATTTTTACATACATTAATATACTTATAAAATAGATCTAACGCATCAAAAATTACGCTAGATTGTCGAATAATTCCATTATTTACCTACGCTTGACTTTCATCAAGTATTTTCATTATTAATATTTCCAATGCCCGAAAAAAAATCTTTATCATTCATTAAAACTATTTACGCTATACACAACGCTATTAAAAATACTATGCATTCAGAATCAGTGTAGCATATAACAAATGCAAATATGTTAACTAAATACATAGACCTTACAATACAAACTAATATATGTATGTGACTAACATTCTAGTTTTGTACACTGTTTACATATTCAGGATCAGTTCGTGTGTATCACATTGCATGCAGTAGTTGAGGGTATTTTTCTTTTTCCAAGAGGCAAAGGAATATATTTTCGAATGCCAATTTATTATCTGTGGTCGCAAACAAGCATGGAACTTATTTCTATGTCATTGGAAACTCAATTGTCTATGGCTTATAGTTTTAGGTACATGGAAATAACATATTTTTGCTTTGGAATATATATAATTGCGACATATTTAACCGTTATTTAAAATATATTTTAGTAAAAATAAGTTCCGGCTGCGTTATTTCAAAAATAATTGGTCTATTTTTTTTCGTTGTCGATTTGTTTTTTGTTTTATTCACGAGGAAACAGCCACTTCTGGCCAATTTCTGCAGTTTAATCCATTGGCGAAAACTGATATAAAGCATTTTATCATCAGTAAAAAGATTCACAATCATTTTAATTTCTCTGGCCAGGTTATATTTAAGATATTTGACAAAAATCATCGGTCCTTTCCTGGTAATTTTACCCTGAACAGTGAATTATGGCTTAAATCATGTTAGATGCTTCTTTTTTGATACGATTCGGCTCATCAGCCTAGGTGCCATCCCATGAAAATTAAAAAACTTTAATGTTTTACAATTATTTTCTGCGTCCATTCGGTCGATAAAATCGTTTAATATTTTAAAAAATATTTAGACGACTATACAGGAAAATAAATTAAAAATGGTTTGATTAAAAACAGTTGCGGAAATCCGTCATAAAGCAGTAAAAAATCATAAAATATTTTTATGATTTGCAACATTTTTCACATAGCCATTTTGTAATATAAAATGTGTCTCCGCAATACATTTACATTTAAAAAAAAAGAACAAATAATTAAAAAATAAAATTCCTCTTCATAACCATATACCTATAATATATTAAAAAATATAAAATGGTTAATTCAATCGATAGTAGTTACTTAAATATTCATTATTAAGGCACAATTAAATAAGTAAATGACTAAATAGTGTTTACAACTACGATTTTCATCAAAAATATATTTTGTGTATATTTTTTGACTATGTACTTAAAATTACAACAATGTCTGCATCTACGATTATGAAAGTAAATACTTCTTAAAAAATAAATTTATTTATATTTCGATGTCTGTTATGAATAGATATGAAATTGAAGAGGGTTTTGAAGAAAATCATATCTTGTCCCGTCATTGTGCTGCTATTTGGTCTATTTTCATATTTACACGTTAAATTTTCTACGCTTTTTGACTTTAATCCATTCAATTTATAAAGGCGCTTTTTTATAACTACGAAATGAAATATAACCAAAGAGTCAGATTTTCATATTTTTTAAATTGAACTGTTCAATGTTAGCCAAATATTGAAACAGTAAATCGATTTGCAACGAGTTGAGATTAATTAAGTATTACCTAATAACTAACCTTTACTGCAATTTGTCAATTTCCTAATCAAATGGCTGTAATTCGATACTAGTATGTTGAAACTCCTATATATTTTTGACCAGATTATTTTTTCATTTCATAACGAACAATTTACGACATTATTTAATTCCAAATCTTTTTTGACCTTCATAAAGGTTTACATTTTTTTTTTAAATATATAGGTACTTCTTTGTTAAAAACTCATTTTTTAAGAATCATATATGGATGTCATAAAATTAAGGCTTATATTGTGGGACCACTGTTCAAATATTACCAGTACATAATAAAATTTATAATTTTAAATTTCATACAAATATCTTTTTTCTTTTTCTTAATTTATTTTTACGTAGACAAATATTTAGCACACAATCGTTACTACAGCCACAAAAATATACTAACTGTAAAATAATACGGGTCTTCGTGACAAATCGGAATAACTCGATCAATCGACAAGCGGTTAAAATTGATTTCCGTTCACATTTGAGACCTTAAGTACATTGTTATAGAGTTCATAATAAGTGCACGTATTATTTGGTCGTGTTCGTAATTCGAGCTCGAATGGAGGTAAATTGAGAGTTGTTTCCGGACGGATGCGCACACGCAGCTCTCGGCTCTCAGCTGGCAGACGCTGGGGGTGTGGCTTAGTGTTATCTGGAAAAGTAGGAAATTACGTCATTAAATATTTTGAATAGTATGTCAGAGATTGCCTGGTGTGTAACTGCGTTTCTCTTGTTCTCTTCTAGAAATGGATAAAAAGACTACGTTTGACGTAATGAATAGTACGTGGAAGTAATAAAATAATAATGAAAGTTTAAATAATAAAAAATAACTAGGTATCTCCTAAATCCGTATATACTAAGTATATTTAGTTAAAACATTATTACATAATTATCTTTTTTGAATTTATCATTTCGATTACAATTTTTTGGATCAATGTTGTTCTATTTAAATGGTGCACAATAAAGTGTTTCGTCTATCTAATTATAGCACAATTTTAGGGTAAAGAAAATATTAAAAAATGCAATCAAGAAAAAGGTATGTAAAAAGCCTCATAGAAACTGCGTCATGCGATCAAACCCAACTTTGACAAAGTTTTTCATTATGAAATGTGCTTGAAAAATACGCGCAGGCACAATAATATAAAACTGGCTGGATGTAGGACACCTTTGCGTAATCTTTCGGATTAAAATTTAAAAAAAAAACCTACCTAGGAGCGTGCCTTGTTCTCAGTAAATGTGGTGGCACCTCCCGTCTCTCCACCTCGTCTGTACCCAGCTGCAACCCCGCCACTAGCTGCATGATCTCACGCTCTTTCTTCAGTTCCTCGCGACCTGACTCCACCTGGAAGTAACACGCAAGTTTATTAGACCAAAACCGCTATTATAGAAAGTATCTGTAACCGCAATCGCAATTTACAATTGTTAAAAAAAAATTATTAACGACGCCTTTGCCTGCGTTCACAAGTATATTTTTTGGCGGGAAATTATATAACGTCATAATGACCTCGTTGATCTCACAAATTATTTAATTATAATTTTATTACGATTTTTAAGTAACAGAACGGATTCTAGAAATATACGATAAAAGGCCATTAAAAACACAAACGACGAAATACGGATGTACACCATTGCCTACACCTTTAAGGAACTTTATCTTCATAATATTACATAAAAACAGTATTTCTTATGATTTTGGATGCTCACTACGGGATATACATATATATATAATTATTAACACCACCATATGGTATTGAATTACGACTAGTTAAGAGAAATAAAAACCATCTCGTTGCAATCGATACCAGATGTTCAATTAGCCGGAACTCTATGCAAAAACCGAGGATAGAGCTTGCAGGAAACGATTACAGAGAACAAAGACAAGGAAATGCAGAGTTTTGTTTTAGCCTCCTTAGAAAACTTAAAAAGGTTTAGATGTTGTTTTTGGAACTGGGATGTTTTAGTACTTGATAAACGTACGTAGTAGATAATTCCTGTGATCGACTATATAAACTTGAAGACATTAATGTCATTTAGAAAGCGGAAAAAGTTGTATTTGGACCCAAATTTTTATTGGCCTTTCTGCCTAATCCAATGGAAGATAGGCGTGGGTTGCGTATAAAATAAATACATATACAGTAGAATCCGTTTATTATGACTCCGTTTATATTGACCAACCGCTTATTATGACGTATTACACAACGACCTTTGGTTTTCATATAAAATTCTTCGTAAAAGTCGGATATAATGACTTCGCTTACAGTGACATGACGCTTATTATGACCCATTTTTTAATAATTAATGTCCGGGTATAATGACCGACATGATTCTTTATTCTACCTTCTGCAATGTTCATTGATTCCCGACGAAGAAATATGAAAAATACATATATGTATGTATGTATGTACGAACATACATACATAATATGTACATACATGTATCGTACTTATTACGTGCAATTTTTATTTTATATACTATGTTTATCTATTAAAATGTAAATAAATATCTAAATAAATGTTTACTTCAAAAAGGTTTTTTTTTCACTAAACGCTTTGTATGACGTCCGCTTATTATGACGTGTTTCTCAATTCCCTTCGATGTCATTATAAACGGATTCCACTGTATAATAAATTAAATACGATCTGTATATTGCTAATCAACCAGTTGAAATAGTAATTGAAACGATTTACACTTAAAAATGAGGCTCTTCTGCTTTTCTATATTCATACAGTTATAAATTTAGCTTCAGCACTCAGTAGTCGTTGCTCCTACGTGATTCTGAACGCCTGGTAATCATTAATACAAAAAGGTAATCTTAAACCGCTTTTGAAAAATGTTACAAACCAGTTTGACTTTATAATTCTTTCTACCTGATTATTGTTAAGTGATAAAGCAGTGATGGCCTCGAGGTTTAGGCGCTCGGTCGAGAATTTCTGCGGTCGCAGGTTCAAACCCCAGGCACACACCTCTGACTTTTCGAAGTTATGTGTGTATTCACAATGAATTATCACTTGCTTTAACGGTGAAGGAAAAACAACGTGATAAAACCTGCACACTTAAAAAAGTTCTTAGGAATTTCTTAGGTGTGTAGTCCGCCAACCCGCACTAGGCCAGCGTGGTGGACTAAGGCCTAAACCCTCTCAGTTGTAGAGGAGGCCCGTGCCCAGCAGTGGGACGTATTTGGGCTGATGATGATGATGATGATTATTGTTGCATAGCTCTCCCACTTACAATCCAATCCAATCCATCAGCCAATGAAAGTCTACTGCTGGACATAGGCCTTCCCCAATGACATCCACAGGGACCTGTTGGAAGCAGCCTGTAACCAGCGACGTCCCGCGACCTTTACTAGGTCGTCCGATCATCTTGTCGGACTTACAATTACCACTTACAAACTAAGGATGTAATATCAAATGAAATGTAAACTTTCGCTTGCCACTAGATGATGAAATCATAGAAGACGGTACTACATCCTTTTTTGGCTTATATAAATCATAAACTTTCTTTTTTATCTTCATCATCAGCCCATATACGTCCCACTGCTAGGCGAAGACCTCCTATACGAATAACGGGGATTAGGCATTTGTCCACTTAGCTGGCCTAGTACAGTTTGGTGATCTACACACCTAAGAAATTCCTATGAATTCTTAGGTGTACCGGTTTCGTCATGACGTTTTACTTCACCGTTAAAGTACGTGATAATTCGTATGGCATAAAAAATAACTTGCGAAAACAGATCAGGCGAGGAAATGTGACCACCTTAAAAATATACAATTCTGTTTAAAATGTATCTGTTTACTTCGTCATCTCTGAAAGCAGCGATGGCCTCGAGGTTTAGGCGCGCGGTCGAGAATTTCGGTGGTCGCAGGTTCAAAACCCCAGGCACACACCTCTGACTTTTCGAAGTTATGTGTGTATTCACAATGAATTATCACTTGCTTTAACGGTGAAGGAAAACATCGTGATAAAACCTGTACACCTAAAAAAGTTCTTAGGAATTTCTTAGGTGTGAAGTCCGCCAACCCGCACTAGGCCAGCGTGATGGACTAAGGCCTAAATCCTCTCAGTTGTAGAGGAGGCCCGTGCCCAGCAGTGGGACGTATTTGGGCTGATGATGATGATGAATTTACTACTTTGCTAAAAAAACGGACGTAGCCGCAGAAAAAACGATAAGAAATTCTCCACCGATTTATAGCATGTACATCTATGGGTCTCTTCGTATGAACGTGCGAACTTATCCGATTGCGTTTAAGTTAGCGTCAGCACGTAACGTTTTGCGCAACCGCCATTGCTAATATAGTTGCAATAGTACCCAATTATTGTTTCCTTATGGCCGGTAACAATTTGCGCCGACATGAAATATTGCCGCTCGCTCAGAACTGCGCGGAATTGTCTCAAATTACTCCGACACATGTGAGTCTCGCGTCCAGATCCCGTGGGAAGATCATAACTTGATTTTTGTTGCAATTATTGCGAAATAAAAGTTATTTACTCAGGAATGTTTGAGATTCATAAGATTCCAATTTCAACTTTTACTTTCGAGACAAATCTACAGCATAGCCAAGGCACTCCAGCATATCGCAATCCGATTCTCAAGTTAAATAAAGTATTAGGTCTTCTGGTTAGTTTTGAGGGAACGTGTCAAGTGGCTGTCGCGACACGTCGGTACAAATTACTTAGATATTCGATATTGCGTGTTTTAGCCTGCACTTTAATTATTCGAAGTAACTCATTTATAGTAAACGTATGAAAGTTTTTAGTGTGGTTAAATATATGAAACGCGATAAATATCATTTTCTAAATTTACTACTGTTTTTTACTGCATGACAATGCTGGCCCACACGTCGCAAAAACTGTATAAGATACACTTTCTTCTCGAAGAATTTCTTCGAAGATCTTCAGAGTGAAGTGTTACCGCAATCCGAAAATTCACCAGATTGTGCTCCCTCTGATTACCATCTATTTCGATCTATGCAACACAGACTTGCAGATCTGCACTCATCAAAAAATCGTATGTATCAAAAAATGGATCGATGAATGGATCACTCCAAAAGATGATCTTTTTTTTTATCATGGAATCCATTTGTTGCCCGAAAAATGGCAAAAGGTTGTAGCTGGAGCATATTTGATTAAAATTAAATTATCTTTTTTAAAATACAAGGGTATTTCGTTTTTAATAAATCCCTCAAAACTAACAGGAAAACCTAATATTAGAACGTGTCCGGTTCGAAGCATTATACTGGTCATCTAAAACATGGGATTAACACATACGTCAACCAAATTCGGAGGTAGAAATATACCTCTAGAGAGAAAAAAAAATAAAACATCATATAAAGGAACCTAAAGGAAAAAATAATACTGCCCATTCGCGTATCAGACCCTTCTTGATCGCACAACACACAAAAACATCGAGGGGCCAAGGAGGTAGTGAACAAAACATATAAAACTTCATATTACTTAGCTCACAACAAAACAATGTGAGCGATCCAACCGGATGGCAAAACGCCAAGACATCATCCGCAATAAATACTTATGTTTACGATTGTACAAGAGGATAATTATCACTGCATACCTACAATTACGTCTGTATGGAATGTTACCTTGTGCGGAGAATTATGTTTTCAATATAAATTGTTTAATAAATACCAATCATTGGATGTTTTTATGATTGCCTTTGCCTCATTTTTACACGCTTTTTATTAGCTTCACCTGTATGTTTGTTTGTAACCGACTCCTTGATATTGACCCACTTCAAATGGTCAGATTTCATTAAAAGTTAACAGACTTATCGAGGACCGATTACAATACAATACTGTGATAAGATTTATAAATAAATAAATAAACATTACACAGACATTAGACGCCCCGTGGCGCAGTTGGCTAGACACCAGCTTGCGAAACGAGAGGCTGCGGGTGCGATCACCGCACCGAGACAAATGTTTGTGTGATCCACAAATATTTGTGTCGGGTCTGGGTGTTTGTGAGACCGAAAAGTCTCTCGTAGTTTCTGATACCCACGACACAAGACTTGTATCTTAATGTGGGGTCAGAACTATGTATGTGACTGTTGGATGTATTTATTTTTGCCCGCGACTCCGTCCGCGTAGACTACAGGGTTGGGTTCAGAAAGAAAATAAGTTGTAGTCTATTTTATTCCACAGAGTCCCATTTATGTCCATACCAAAAACCGTTCACATCGGTCAAATGATTAAGGCGTGAAAGCGTAACAGTCATATAGTTATTTTCTCATTTATAACATATTAAGGGAATTATTTAAAAAAAACTTTTAATATAATTCTTATATTGTGTATATATATATCATATATATGATGTAATAAAAGCCATATTAAAAAGTTTCATCATTCTAGCTTCAAAAATGACGAATTTCCATATAACTTTCATCCCTTATTTTTATTTTACTCCCTTAAAGGTAATATTTTTACTTACTTTGAATGTCATATTTATTTATATCTAATCAACATCCTAAAAAATAAGTTTCAAGTTTCTAGCTTTAAAAATGACAATACTTCCATACAACCTTTCATCCCCCCTTTCAACCCCTTAAAACCCCTTTTCCGCAATAAAAAGTAGCCGATGTTCTTTCTCAGGCTCCAAACTATCTGTGTACCAAATTTCATTTAAATCGGTTCAGTAGTTTTAGCAGGAAAGCGAGAGAGATAGACAGACAGACAGATGTAGACAGACAGACAGACAGAGTTACAATCGCATTTATAATATTAGTAAGGATTATCATTGTTTATCATAGTATTACCCTAATTATTTTTCTATGAAGTACCACTGGTACTGTATAGTATAGTATATGTATATTATAGTTAAGTATACATATGTGGTTGCAGGCAAATACTATACAATAATTCACTCGTGGAATCATACCCTCGCACACTTTTATTATTCGTGTTATGATAATGAGTGGTCCACATGACACAATACGCGACGTGGGCTGTGTTACGGAACTTTTATCGTGTAGGCTTCATATACACTTAATAGTATTCCTAAACATGACATTTGACAATCGGTAAAGCAGTGATGGCCTCGAGGTTTAGGCGCGCGGTCGAGAATTTCGGCGGTCGCAGGTTCAAACCCCAGGCATACACCTCTGACTTTTCGAAGTTATGTGTGTATTCACAATGAATTATCACTTGCTTTAACGGTGAAGGAAAACATCGTGATAAAACCTGCACACCAAAAAGTTCTTAGGAATTTCTTAGGTGTGTAGTCCGCCAACCCGCACTAGGCCAGCGTGGTGGACTAAGGCCTAAACCCTCTCAGTTGTAGAGGAGGCCCGTGCCCAGCAGTGGGACGTATTGGGCTGATTATGATTATGATGATCATATTTAGAGACCGCTAGTTCGATCTCGCACCGATACATATATTCATGGGCGTTACATTTGTTTTAGTTCTGCATGTTTGTGATACTGAAAAAAGTGCTTGCAGAAATACACCTTTTTTTTCTCGAGGGGAAAGCTGGTTATGGCTCTACTTCTCGCCAGCCCTGGGGGAGGGGGACGAGAAGCGTATGTCGGAGTCACCGGCCTTAATGCCGGGCTAAACCCCCCGGTGGCCATCTTCACGCCGAAACCAAGGTGTGTGGGTGAGAGTCACCCACAATGATGCCGCAGCCGCCCGATGCGCCTCCGGGACGAAAATATCTCGGCCGTCTCGGAGTAGTGGGGGGCGCAGTTGCACCCCCAATAGCGTGGTTCGGGCGCCCGGTTGTGGATGGGCGCCCGCGACGGACACAGGCCACGGTGCCGCCGCCCCACTCGTGGACACTTTCAGTGAGGACGCTCTGCCCCCAGCAGCGCGTCCAGTGGCCCCAAAGGGCCCCTTTTAGTCGCCTTTTACGACAGACAGGGGATACCGTGGTGGGATTCTAAAGCCCCCTTGCAACAGGGCAGAGAAATACACCTCTGGCTGCCCCTTCTTGTAATGAAAGCGTGAGGTTATGTAAGTATATAGAGACTAAGGACCTAACTTATGAACGTTGGTGTATTTAATTATTACAGTATTAATATTTTACTAGCTATTTCCGGGATTTCACTTAAAGCACACCTTTCAAGTTATTTGTGTATTCATAATGGATTATCAAACACTTAAGATAATGAAGAAAAATCAAGCCTACTACGTACATGTTTATTAACAAGTTGTCGACATTGATCTTTGGACCCTCAATAGCTCCCCATGTCAATAACAACGTATTTTAAACATTTATATTCACTTTAGGTACAAATATAAAGTACATACATACATACATACATACATAAACTCACGCCTGTATTCCCTGATGGGGTAGGCAGAGGTGCATTTCTGCACCCACATTTCGCCAGGTATGTATCAGTCCAACGTAATAGGAGCCCGTTTTTCGGGTACTTTTCCAGACTCCGTGCTGCTACTGAGAATTTCCTAATGGAAAAATCCAATAACACTTTACCCGACCCGGGAATCGAACCCAGGACCTCTAGATCGCACAGCACATATTTGTACCGCGAAACCACGAGGCACAGAAATATAAAGTACTCAATTATAAACGCTAAAAGTGGCATGCAGTTTGGAAAAATAACTTATTATCGCCTTGTGCGATAAGGCCGGCCATTGTAGTTTTCTAGTCTACTGTACTCCTTAGTTTTAGTGTTGTGTGTACAATGAAGTTTTCAATAAATAAAATAAATAGTTTTGTGGCCAAGTGTGATAAGTACTCGTATTTCATTTTTATATGATGCAGTACGTTGAAGAATCTCCAGATCTATTGGGGGTTTAGAAAAGTTGGATTTTATTCAGATTTTATCCACTAAAATTGGGTGAAATGGTTGAAGTCTAGATAGAAACATTTATTCTTTTAGCTGTTTTGTACCGTAGAAAAAACCCATTTTAGAATTAGTTTTGAGTCTTTATGTCACAATCAATTTGCTCTGCCTACATGACCGATTCTTTTTCTAATGTGCTTTAAACTCAAGGCAGCAGAGAACCACGCGTCCTTTTATGTCATGTTGCTTTAAATTTTATTTCCTTTACGTTTAATAATAAATCAATAAATAAATACACCCAACAGTCACATACATAGTTCCGACCCACACTAAGATACATATCCTGTGTCGTGGGTATCAGAAACTACAAGATACTTGTCGTGCTTCGTACAAACTCCCAGACACGAAACAAATATTTGTGGATCGCCTAATAGTCCGGTCAATTTAGACATTCGAAGTTACATAAAGTCCCAACAAGCTGAATTTCTGTGAAATTGTTCAAAACATAATTATAAACAATGTCTAGAAGTTCCCCATCATTCCCGTGTAAGGAATTTTTTTTATTCAAGGTCAAAGGTAAAAAAATGAGTTTTTCGCGATTTTCAGCAAAACGGTAAGTTCTATCATAAAAGTACCTCAGACAAAAATTGTAGATCATAAAATTATCTATAAAAAATGTATCAATACTTTTTTTCTTACGAGCCACCGTTTCTGAGATATAACGATTCAAAAAGTTATAAAAGTTGTTATCGTCATAATTGCGTCAATAGCGATGTATCGCATGATACTTCGTCGGAGTCAAACGAATCCTCCATTGTTTGTGATTCAATATTAGAGCACGACCGGCCTTGACAATTTATGCATGCCAAAGAACAAGACAGTCCGACTTTTTTGCAACCACATTTAGCACTGCATCCCTTTTTGCAGTTGCAAAAAATAGTGTTCAGCAGTTTTTCCGGCGCAGGTGGAAGTAAAGTTTGAAAAATTTTAAACAGGTTGTTTTTTTAGGAGCTCCGTACATAGAAAGAAGAAAGCGGATGCCGTTGGTAATAACTTCTTGTTGAGTTGAATTACTCTTTTTAAAAACTTCAGCACATTGAATTAAATCTTGTTTTTCAAACATTTTGAAACTGCTGTTTTACCCCTCCTGTAAAATGCAGATGTCGTATCACAGCCAGTTATGAGTGACGCTCAAGACTAACGGTATTTCATTTATTATAGCAGGTATAAGACCCTAGCCACGCACACAATAGAACAAGAGACAGATGTCTCGAAGTTACACTGGCTTAAAGATTAAGGGGCTGGGTTTCATTTTACCTGATATTCTTATAGTTAAAACTTATGTATATTTTATATTGTAAGTATAAGTTACAATGACCGATAGAAAAATATTTAAACATTTTATATATATATATATATTATATAAAATATAACAACTCTAGATGTATATACGTGGCGTACTCATGCATATTATGACATATGATAACAACTTTTATAACTTTTTGAATCGCTATATCTCAGAAACGGTGGCTCGTAAGAAAATAAGTATTGATACATTTTTTATAAATAATTTTATGATCTACAATTTTTGTCTGAGGTACTTTTATGATAAAACTTACCGTTTTGCTGAAAATCGCGAAAAACTCATTTTTTTGACCTTTGACCTTGAATAAAAAAAATTCCTTACACGGGAATGATGGGGAACTTCTAGACATTGTTTATAATTATGTTTTGAACAATTTCACAGAAATTCAGCTTGTTGGGACTTAATGTAACTTCACTCTCATTTTTTGGTCTAAATTGACCGGACTATAACGTTTTGCAAGCTGGTATCTAGCCAACTGCGCCACGGGGCTGTTTTACGGTTTGTTTTTTCGTTTAGAAATCATTTAAAATCGTGCCGCGGTTTAGTCGACTTTTCAATTGTTAGACCAACAAATTGCAACGAATATTTACAAATATCACGTATCATAGCTGAATGGGAGGTACCTTTGCCGACGCAAAAGGATCCATTGTTTTATTATTTATAATATAATTTTTATTTGTAATTGTTCTAGTAATAAATGGTCCTTTCTTTATATCAATATAATGAAAACCCGCTTAATAACCTCTTTACATCCGTATTATTAGTACATTCTTACGCTTGTTTTTACCAACTATAAATCTATTGTAGTCGTACCCATTATATCTTAATGAAGCCTTTCTCTTTGACAGCAAAACGGTCAGCACAATCAGTGTCAAAAAGTCCGTATTTCACGCGAAAAACTGAACAACAAAACCGACAATTAATCGAGCCAATTACCATTACATTTCATTTAGCGCCGTTCAAAAAAACGCAACGCGTGCTTAGTAATAACTTATTGCATATAACTTGAAACATGTTCTGAATAAGCCGTCCATGCCGACGCAAGCGCACGCTACGTTACCCACTTTTGTTTCGTATGACTAAACCGAATTGACCTACAGATCTCTAGTGATTCAGACTAGATCGTGCGTCTAGATCTAGATATTTTAGTCTATAGATCGTATAAATCTTTATCGATAACATCGATTAAAGCAGTTAAAAAAATGTTTTGTATCTATTACCTACCAAATAACATAATAGATAGATCATCGCTAGACTAAGTTACATTAAAAAAAACACGTCACGACCACAGTAGTACCACTTTTTTTTGTAGAAAACGGATGATTAATTATTATTAGTTTAATTAATAAAAATAAAATAAAAATTTCAATCATCATTTCTCTTATCTTGTAATATGTAATATTATCTCAATTTTTTTCTACAATTACATACAATTTGTCACAAAGTCGTGATGGCCTCAAGGTTTAGGCACACGGACGAGAATCTCGACGGTCGCGGGTTCAAACCTCAGACACACACCTCTGACTTTTCGAAGTTAGTATGTGTGTATTCACAAAGAACTATCACGTACCTTAACGGTGAAGGAAAACATGCACACCTTAAAGTTCTTAGGAATTTCTTAGGTGTGTAGTCCGCCAACCCGCACTAGGCCAACGTGGTGGACTAAGGCCTAAACCCTCTCAGTTGTAGAGGAGGTCCATGCCCAGCAGTGGGACGTATATGGGCTGATGATGATGATAAAATTGTGTAACATAAGTGAGTTATTTACGTTATTTAAATTTTGTGAGATTTTTAAGAGTCCGCCAACCCGCATTAGGCCAGCGTGGTGGACTAAGGCCTAAACCCTCTCAGTTGTAGAGGAGGCTCGTGCCCAGGAGTGGGACGTGTTGCTGATGATGATGATACAATTTGTTACAATCTGTCCGCTCGCTTAAAAACGTGTTTTGCATGATTATTCGCTAATTCAGTTTAAGTTTAGTGTATAAGTATAAAAATTGTGGCGTTACTTGTCCTATCAATAGAAAAAACAACACCATTACGACTAAAATTTACTTTACCATCATGTCAATGAAGTTTCCTGAATGGAACCACTTTCACGCAAGTAATATTTTCGACAACTCAATGACAAACAGGTAAAGTAGCTTGATAAGTAAGAAAAACCGAGTAAAATACAGACGCTGAACGCGTGAAAGTGACAAGTCGCGGTTGCAAGAAAAAATGTGCGAAAAACCAACAGTGCATAATTCACTTAACATGAACACGTTAACATCAAAAATAGTTTCTAATGTCATGCGAATTTCTGCTTATATTGCTATTTTATTTTATGTACTTATGTAGGGATGTCGCTGGCTATTAAGTCTATCTAAAAGGTTGCCATCCTAACAATATCTACATAGCACATTTCAAGAATAGGTAATAAAAATTTCTTAAAAAAAATTAACAATTAAACCAGCTGATTCTAGGATTAAACTTTTACCTCTTCGCATCACGTAGCAATTTTTTTCATGGGACCAACAAGACATTCGAATTATGATCTTTTATATAATATCCTAGAGAACTAAACATCCCGCCAAAGTGACTCACACACAAGCCACCTTCCGATATTGGTCTGTGTGCATCCGCTTTTGAAATACTACGTCAATGCCTCGTATGGGTTTAAACATCTGGTCATCCGCATAGTTGACGACACAGGGGGCTTACGTATCGAAATATATACAGTTGCGTGGTAACATACTTGCTCAGGGTATTCTACTGTTGTAGCATTGTTGGTGCTCTGAAGGATTAAGGCAGTGAGTTTTTAAGTAAATTAAAAGTAAATTAAAGATATTCCTTTGAGAAATAAAGTGTGTATTCCTAAATAAACTTTAATAAAATAAGGACAGCCCCGTGGCGCAGTTGGCTAGACACCAGCTTGCGAAACGAGAGGCCGCGGGTTCGATCCCCGCACCGAGACAAATGTTTGTGTGATCCACAAATATTTGTTTCGGGTCTGGGTGTATGTGAGACCGAAAAGTCTCTCGTAGTTTCTGATACTCACGACACAAGACTTGTATCTTAGACTTAGTGTGGGATTACAACTATGTATGTGACTGTTGGGTGTATTTAGATAAATAAAATCTCCATTGAGATGATATCTTAGTTACTAATACGGTTATATTACAATGGTATATATAGGTATATTTTTTTATTAAATTTTAGTTGAAAATGGCTTAACAATTGACAAAAATAAGTAAGTAATAATTCAAATACACTAAATAAAGTTTTTTTTTAATTTAAATGTACCTTTTTTGAAGTTTAAAAATCGAACACAAAATTGACATTTAAAAAAACGTTCGGATCCAAAGAGGTTGACTTATGCTAAAAATGCCACCCACTTTCGTCCATATGATGCCATATAACAATAACAGTAAGGATTGGTGTCACACTTCCTACAAAGTATAGCTTTGACGGCCACATTCATACCATAGTTACGGTACTTCGCGCCGAACCTGACCAACCAGCTCCGCTATCGCAAATCGTCAATCAAGCATTGCGCAGTCGGAGTGTTTATTTCAGTTAAGCAAGGATAATTACAACAAAATGATGTTACTTGCTTTTACGAAGTTATTAGACAATGTTTTAGAGAAAAAAAATACAGTCAAAATTTTTCTCATATCAGAAATAGTTAAATTTTGATTTAAATTATTTTTGCAGACATTTCTATTCGATAAAAAACATTTAATTGTAATTTGTGTAGTAATTTTTTTACATTATTTATTTTAGCATCATCAATGTAATACATAATTTTCAAATGCTCTTTTTTTTAATGCTTTACGGGACAGATAATAAATAATGACGTTGTTACTTAGTACCTACTCAATCCTAATATCAAACTTGCGTGTGCATTAATATCCACTATTAGCATTCAACGCGTCCATTATAAGAGATCTCCAATAAAAACCAGGCTTTCTACCATCTGCTTGCGCCGAGTACTGGAGTTTTTTGGCCATTTCATCATCCAGAAAAGGCGGAGATAACCTAGAACAACTGATGATCGCTGGCAAAGTTCAGGGCAAACGTCCGAGAGGCCGGTGCCCCATCAGATGGTCGGACCAAATTTGCTCGACGCTTAATTCGGGACTCTATGCTGCGCTCCACGATGCCAAAGACAGGAACAGGTGGCGCGACATAGTAAGAAGGACGACTACTGCTGGTGCAGGGGATCACGACCCTCAGCATTGAGGAAAACGACGCGAGGAGGAGGAGGATTAGCATTCAAATATCGAATATTTATCATATAAATAATCCTAAATTATACAAATATATCACTGAGTTTATGACTAAATGAATTGAATGTTTAATAAATTTGAATTCTAGAATCAGAAGAAATAGCTTTACATAATAAAATATGCAAAATACTTCTATCTTTATCCTTGAACCTATACGTCGTTCACAACATTAACATTGGCATCCATTTTGAACTCCGATATTTATTTTTTGTTGATATAATAATACTTAGAAATTTTACACGTAATGACTGTTTGAACGTGGAACGAAGGAGTACTTAAATATGTATACATAGCTTTCACACGCAGTAAATATAGATTTAGGCACGCTGACGAGGTTCTTGGCGGTTGCGGGTTTAATCCCGAAGCACCTGACTTTTCGAAGTTATGTGTGTATTCACAATGAATCATCACATATTTGAACGGGAAGAGAAAATATCGTGGGGAAACCTGCACACCTAAAAATTTCTTATTTCTTAGGTGTGTAGTCCGCCAACCCGCACTAGGCCAGCGTGGTGGACTAAGGCCGAACCCCTCTTAAATATAGCGGAAGCCCATGCCCAGCAGTAGGACATATTTGGGAGATATAAAATATAGATTTTGTGGAACAGGAGAATATCTTTAAAAATTAGCATTCCGCCAGACTCTCAAGTACTGTTAAACCGCTTTAAGACCTCATTTTCCAAAACCTCGTACACCAAAACTCATCGAAATTATTTCTACCGTGTTAGTAACAAGTTCAGTCAATTATGAAAATATAGTAAATATATTGTTTTTTTTTTTATTATTATTTCAACCTTAAAGATCTTGGATTTTCTGGAATAATTTAAATGGTGTCGGATATCCAATTGTAATTATAAAAAAATGCTTTTCAAATAAAAGTATTTCATAGACAAATTAATATTTTCTATAGACAAGCCACATTGCTCAACAGTCATGGTTTGAAGTCCCAACATACATTTTTATGGGCTGCTTTGCATTCCATCTTGATAAAATATTCAAAATGCAGAACCTCCGATCGGTTACATAATATTGAGCATCTAAATCATTTCGTTAACAGCATATATCCTTGAGAGTTGAGAACATATGCATGTAAATGGCGGTCAATGTTGACTATTTCATTACACGACTTGCTAACACGTCATAGGAAAACACGTTTTTAAGTCACAATAAATTGTCTATTTGTAATGCATTCGGAGTATGGTTGACGTTTTTGCTCTTAATAATTAACTCTTTCCTTACTAAAGAAATGGTTTTCTTCCTTTCTTCTCTATCATTCTCTCTCATCCTAGCTTGATGTAGTTATCACGCTTATAAGATTCTCTATAACCTTCTAAATGACAGAGCATATCAAACATCTATCAGTAAAATTATTTCGTTCATTAATGGAGGTCTTCCTCAAAGACGCCGAGAGCATGAAGTATTATTAAAAAAAGTATTTTCTTTATGTTCCTTTTAAGGTGAATAACTACTGACTAATATTAGAGAAATTATAATATGTGAAACCATCGACCTCTGTACAAGGACACAACTAGATCGTGAAGACCAAAACGAACAACGAAAAACGCGTCTAGGCAATCTCATATCTATATTTTCGCCAACAAAAGAGTACGTAGTGTTGTATTTCGAAAGTGAATTTCAAGTCGGCATACAGACACTAGTTTTCATTTGGGGCAGGTGTGGCAAACCACACCAAACAACAAATTGTTCAAGGGCGATACAAAATCTTCCGCAGTTTAAAATTCAGCGCACGTACACACATACGCCTTTGGTGCATGAAAAGTTGAAAGAGAATGGACATTTACGATTGGGACAATGAGTTTACTATGATATTCGTAGTATAATACTCAATAATTTTCCTAATGTTTATCTAGATCTGACAACTTAAATAAAAATATATCACAACTGGTATCGTTAACTGATGATGATTTCAAACCCCAGGCACACACCTCTGACTTTTCGAAGTTATGTGTGTATTCACAATGAATTATCACTTGCTTTAACGGTGAAGGAAAACATCGTGATAAAACCTGCACACCTAAAAGTTCTTAGGAATTTCTTAGTTGTGTAGTCCGCCAACCCGCACTAGGCCAGCGTGGTGGACTAAGGCCTAAACCCTCTCAGTTGTAGAGGAGGCCCGTGCCCAGCAGTGGGACGTATTTGGGCTGATGATAATGATAATATAATCGTTAACTGAAGAAAGTTATAATATCATAATAATCAATGTAGAAATTAAACATGTCATTAATAAATTTGAAGAAGATTTCAAAAGAATTGCCAAAGAAAACCAACCAAATTGAGAGCAACATCCAAAGCCATCTCCTAATGTCCTCCAATTTCTTTCTTTATTATCGCCCTAAGTTAGAACCCTCAAAACGTTTGCAAATCTAAGTAAACCAACTGGTTTAACAATACGCAGAGCACAGTTACCGGCTGCGTTTTGTAAGACGTCTTACTTTCTACAAGCAGCTATGCAAACAGTGTCTATTTGAGCATGCGCGGCAGTACACCATTACCATGCGTGCATCCAGTGCTGATTGTTATTCTACGACCGCATTTACTTTTAAAATCATCAACGTTTCTATAATCCTTGGAGGTATGTTGATTTGACGTCATGATTTACATTCCGTTCGGGTTTTGCCCTTGTCTTTTTGACAGCTCCTTTGTTGACGTTTAACTGAAAAACAATCTATTGCTGTGATTCTATATTTAAAAAAAACCTTATAGTCTAGTCTTTTTAGGCTTTATTACATTGTTTTTAGGGTTTAAAATGCCTAAAATGACTGGACTATAACAGAATCTTGTTCTTTACTGCTTTTTGATTATTTTTTGCAAATATTTTTTTAATAGTTAAAACATCAAAATGTCAACATGAATAACCCAGCCTAGTAACAAGGTTCGTGCTTGGTACTCTGTATAAATTGCCTCGTTTAATCAACGGCCAGCCTGTGTCAATTAGGAATGCTGATGCACAACTGATAAATATTTCATACAGCTTCCTCATTCCGCGGGCGATCGTACGTAAATAAGCCCACGGCGAAAACTGTCGGCCGTGAATTCATAATGCTTAACTCACGAGTTGTGCCCGACCTGGGTTTGTACTCGTTAATTTGAACTTTGTATGTGTATGCAGTCTTACAAGTTCTTAAAGTTTTATGCAGCTTGTCATTCTTTTCTAAAATTCATTCTTTCTAAATTACGCGTTGGTCTCGCAGCATTTATTAAGTCTGAAGGGGGGGGGGGGATACCGGGGTCTTAGGGTACTAAAAACCTACCTACTACTAATAATTTTCCTGTTACAAAATTCTTCTGAAAGACTGTATAAGGAAAGTACGCAGTAATCGGTAATAAGGCAAGCAACGGGTTTGTTTGAGTATTTAATTACGTACTTTTTTTAAATTATAATCAGATTAATTCACGTCAACAAAATATATAAAATATTGAAAATATCTAGAAAAATATGAATTACATCTTAATGCTAGCCCCTCTAACTTGTTTAGACTTGTAATATAACTTAAAGTACGCGTATACCAAACATTAGCATCTTATTTGTAGAAAGCAAGAGTATTTTCACTCGACACCAAAGAAACCGCAATAAAATTAATGAATAGGCCGTGCTTAAAGAGATTTCTTAAAATGTTTGTTTTAAACCATTGTAACGGCTATAAAAAACTAGGGCCCTACCATATGTTCCCACATGAGAGGAAAGTGTGACAAAATTCAATTAGATTTGAAACGGTGATTGCGAAGCTCATGGCTAGGTTTGTAATTGAAATTTCGCAGCAATTAACATGTGTTAGGAGTTACCCAGCTTAAATTATATATTGGCCAGAAGAAAATAAAATTTGATCTAGGATTTTAGGAACTGTGTTACCACGAAAACATAGCAGAATGAGATCTATTGTATCTCTAATATACGTGACTATTGGCCGAATACTGAAACGCTACTTAATCTGAGGGAGACTTATATTTAAGTGGCTGTTATAATTTAAGCGGTATACTGAAACATCATATATCGGTTTTCAGACTGTGATTATCTAATGCCCACTTAAATTTCCATAAATGGCAACATTACCACAAAAAGTTATTTTACATGACATTTTTTAAGTAGGTTACCGCTTAAATTATAACAGCCACATAATTATAACTCGCCCTCAGATTAAGTAGCGTTTCAGTATTCGGCCACATGTCATACTAAAGTTTAATCGGGTTAATAAACGCTTCTATTCAACGTCCATTCACATAAAATTTCAAATTTATTGATTTCTGAGGCAGAAATGGCCCCGACTTTATGCTTTTTTATACAAATAGAACCTGAGACGAGAATTGTCTCATGACATTTACCCATCGACAAAGGTATAAACAATTGATTAACTCAATCGTGGTTTGAATCCGTGAATGGGAAGTGCATTATTTAAATGTTATGTTATATAACTCAGTAACGATGTCGGAATCACGATGGAATAAAACAATAGCTGTTATAGCGTCCATCCCTGCAATCAACGTTGAATAACCATATTTATTCTATCGCCGTGCTGTGAAGCATTCATAGACAAGATAGGTTTATTAAAACCGTTTTTGAGAAGCTTATTTATTTATAATGTTCATGTAACGATTAAATTTGAAAATACTTGTTTAAATCTAAAAAAAAAAACACTCAGTCCTGTAAATATGAATAAAAGATTTTATTTCATACAACAAGATTAGGCAATGAAACCTCCAACCATACAGCCTCGTCCGTCACGGGTTGTTTAAATATCTATGCATACTAATCGATTATTCATAATCGAATACCGCTAACAAAAATAATCGAGTACATTTCGATAGTGAAGTCGCTTGTAGGTCACTGGTATCTGGCCATTCACATCGAATAATGCGACACTACGCCCGTTCAAGGTTATAGCTTTCACACGATCAGCTGGCTCAATCGGAATACCAGTATCCCTACTTTGAATTGTTGAAAGAAACGCATTCATTGAACCGACGATGTTACGACTAGAAGTTGCATACTTAAAACTACAAAAGTGATGACTCACAGATTTACAATTTTTATCCAATATTTATATTCATTAGCAAGTTAATCTTCCTTAAGCTAAGCTCGTTTTTTTATATTTAAAATACATGTCTTTTTTTGTTACAAAATAATGCAGAGATTTGTATATATCGTGCAACATTGGTTTTGTTACAAAAAGAACTAAAAACATTTCAAGAATACCCAAAAAAAATCTTTAAACGATCTCCGTAAATTGATTCACAACATAAAAAATATACGAAAAAACAAATTCAATGAATATCACAGTCGATATGTACCTGGAGCAATTCGACATTAATTTCCAAAACTACAGGCGGTCGCGCCGCATCCGACCATCGAGAAAGTAAAATACACAAAAAAGCAGTCTGTCGAGTTTCTCCCGCCAAAACTGAGATCACTGACCGATTGACATTCGATGGCTGCCATGTCGATACCGGGAAACATTGAAATGCGTATTCATTTAGCCAAGCCCACATGCGTTATAATGAAATATTACCACCAGGTGGACGTAACACATACCACTCACATTTGAATAAGCCGACTCCGCACATTTACATCTGAGAAATGAGACGATTTTTTTCTTTTACTACGTTACATGGCAAGTTGTTTAAGTTTTATTGGAATGCTTCAGCGGTAATGCCGAGTAATTTTTTAAAGCCGTTGCTACTTTCAAAATGGAAAAGTGACGTATCTACTATGTCTATGTAATTTGTATAAGTCTCATTCATCTTGTAGTGTCTGTGTGATCAATACTAAAGACATTGGCTGTTCGGTTTATTCCTCTGCCTATTAAAAAAATAGTATTCATTAAATAAGCTTTCGTATTTCGTTAGAAAGCACAAAGGTTAGAAGACATATTCTTTTGCCTAAAGTACCTACTAGACAAACATCTGTCTTGACTTTTTTAAATCCAGGTCACACATATAATAAGTAATTACGTCATCGAATTCGGTAATATAAATCTTACAATTGGTGCAAGAACTTAAATTGACATTCTCAATACAAAAGCTGACTGCCTCGTGGTCTCGCGGCACAAGTATGGTCTAGAGGTCCTGGGTTCGATTCCCGGGTCGGGCAAAGTGTTATTGGGTTTGCCCATTAGGAAATTCTCAGTTACAACACGAAGTCTGGAAATGTGCCCGAAAAACGGCAATAGGCTCGCCCCCTATGACGTGGGACTAATACATACCTGGAGAAATGTGGGTGCAGAAATGCACCTCTGCCTACACCTTCAGGGAATACATTCGTGAGGATGTGCATGTATGTATGTATGCAAAAGCCCTTAATTTCAATTCAAATTGGACCCTGTATTCAGGATATTCTTTATTGATACTGCAAATTGCATGAAACTGTGTGACAATTACTGTAATATTATGACAAATTTTAATATGCTACTTGTACCTGTTTAAGGCGGCAATTTATGAATGAATAATGAAAATTTATTTATCTTTGCACTTTACGGCCAAACAGACACCTGTTTCATTTATTTATACATGTGATATATGGCAAAATAGAAGCTCTGATTGTAAGTTAACACCGCTGTTTAGCTTCTACAAAATATGGTGAAGAATGATGTAAGGTTACATAGATAAAAGAACTTTCAGTTGTTGGACCTTCTGCAGGCTTACTTGCAGACCAAATAAAACCACCAAAACTTCTCTTTGGTCTTTTAAAATATAATTACGATTTTCTGAACAACTCCGTCGAATCGACTACTTTATTTTATAACTCATATTTTAAAAAATCCTAGGATACCAAAACTACTCATGGAAAGAAATATTTCTTTCGTTAGTGTACTAACCGCCCAATTTATACAGTGACAATGATAAGTAATTTCATAGTATGGGACGCTTTTTATATTTTGAAAAGGAAGAAATTGTCACTATCATACACACCTACATACATAAACTCACGCCTGTATTCCCTTAGGGGAAGGCAGAGGTACATTTCTACACCCACATTTCGCCAGTATGTATCAGTCCCACGTAATAGGAGGCGAGCCTATTGCCGTTTTTCGGGCATATTTCCAGACTCCGTGCTGCTGCTGAAAATTTCCTAATGGAAAAACCCAATAACACTTTGCCCGACCCGGAAATTGTACCCAGGACCTCTAGATCTCACGGCACATACTTGTACCGCGAGACCACGAGGCAGTCGGCAGAGTAAGAAAAATATACAAAATTATTACGATAAAAATGTTAAAATTATAATAAATACACGGCTTAAACTTATTTGAATATTTAACAGTCATTTATTTAGATAAGTAGGCAATTTTGTTTGTATATTATAACGTTATTTGGTTTCCCACGCGCGATGTTACGGAAGTCAATCTAATATGACAAGTACCTATTAAAATAAAACTTTTTGGGTTTAATTGGTATTATATTGTAATTTGAACGTTACATAATTTTAGAAAATAAAAATGGATGGTGATGATGTAGTCAAATAGAGGGCAGCATATAAATACTTTAAAATCAGCTCCTAGGCTATACGAACACTTTCGGGATATTATTCATTATAATGTCCTTTATTGACGGCTTAAAATAAGTGTATTAAATAATTTTATTTCATTAGGAGTCGTGATGGCCTCGAGGTGTAGGCACGCGGTCGAGAATCTCGACGGTCGCGGGTTCACCCCCAGGCACACACCTCTGACTTTTCGAAGTTATGTGTGTATTCGCAAAGAATTATTATGTACTTTAACAGTGAAGGAAAACATCGTGATGAAACCGGCACACCTAAAAGTTCTTAGGAATTTCTTAGGTGTGTAGTCTGTCAACCCGCACTAGGCCAGCGTGGTGGACTAAGGCCTAAACTCTCTCAGCTGTAGAGGAGGCTCGTACCCAGCAGTGGGACGTATATGGGCTGGTGATGATGATGATGATGATGATTTAATATCCAATTAAGTACCAGTCAATCTTCGCTTTTACGGAATATTACCAAAAATAGCTTAGCCTTCTTACTTGAAGGACAAACATGATACACGCCAGTATCAAAACTTATTAACATCAGTTCAGAGGATCAGTCTTTAAAACGTAACACACAGGCAAATTTACCACTTTCGCATTTATAATTGTAACAAGTTTAGAATTTTCAAATCAATATTATGTATATACAATATAATAAACTCTATAACTAATATAATATGTCTTTTAATTTACGAATTAACATGTAAATATACATTTTATTCAATATGTACGAATAACAAACGCATTTATAAAACAAGACCACAGACAACAGACTTTATGATAATTTAATTCTTATTTCAAATATTTAACATGCTAGCTGTATGCTCCGTTTCTATTGATAATAATATTTTAAAAAGTCAATGCAATTAGACATGTTTATTTAGGAATGATTTATGTTTAAATGTTAATTAGAGCAACATGTATCGATTAATGATTCTTAAAAGTGTATTATAATTAAACATTAATCGAATAGTTGAAAAATTATTGCTTATTGAACTAAAGCTTAATTAAGAACGGAAATTATATTTCCATTGGCGGTCGTACATTTATTTAAAAATTTGAGGTTACAAATATGTATGTATATTATGATTATTAGCAAACAGGAATAAAATTTTATGTATCTCTTAAGTTTAACAATATACTTGTTGAACAACACACATAAAACTTTTACTAAGAGTCTCAAGTTGAACAGAAACTACTAAAGACTTTCCGGTTTCATTAATAATATATATTCTGGATCATACAAATATTTGTGACTGCCTTGTGGTCTCGCGGTTCAAGTATGTGCCGAGCGATCTAGAGGTCCTGGGTTCGATTCCCGGGTCGAGCAAAGTGTTATTGGGTTTTTCCATTAGGAAATTCTCAGTAGCAGCACGGAGTCTGGAATTGTGCCCGAAAAACGGCAATAGGCTCGCCCCCTATTACGTGGGACTGATACATACCTGGCGAAATGTGGGTGCAGAAATGCACCTCTGCCTACTCCTTCGAGGAATACAGGCGTGAGTTTATGTATGTATGTACAAATATTTGTCTCTGTGAGATCTGACCCGCGGCATTTCGTTTTACAAGCTGATGTCTAGCTAACTACACCACGGAAACTGTCAATAGCAAAAGTATTCTGTGACGCAAAGAAAAAAAAAAATACACCCAACAGCCACATACATAGTCCTAACCCCACACTAAGATACAAGTCTTTTGTCGTGGGTATCAGAAACTACCCGAAACAAATATTTGTAGACCACACAAACATTTAAATAAAAATTAAAATAAAGCATTTAAATTACGAAATAGCATTATAATTAAACATTTAAAACACACTGGCCATTTACATAAATATATCTAAGTCAAAAGGCCAGTTATGGACACAATCCGTAACAAACGCAAGAGTACCACAAAATGTAAATTAAACTATGAAAATTAAGCATTACTTAACCAAAACGTTAACTCAATACCTACAGCTGCGTACTAAAAATTCTCACAATTACTCCACGTCGGCTTTTAAGCAACAATTATTTCACAAGCCAATTACAATTCAGAAATCGCGAGGAAACCTAAATACTTGGAATCGGCAGCAATATTTGTATAGAAAAGAGTTATGTGTCAATATTTTGACTTGAGTCGTTGATCGCAATAATAAAACTGCGAAACGACGTATAGGTTCAATAAATCATCATCATCAGCCCATATACGTCCCACTGCTGGGCACGGACCTCATCTACAGCTAAGAGAGTTTAGACCTTAGTCCACTATGCTGGCGTAATGCGAGTTGGTGGACTACTCACGTAAGAACTGTTTGCGGAATACACACCTAAGAAATTCTAATAACATTTAGGTGTGTAGGTTTCCTAACAATGTTTTCCTTCACAGTTAAAGTACGTGATAATTAATTGTGAATACACACATAACATTGAAAAGTCAGAGGTGTATGCCTGCGGTTTGAACCCGCGACCGCCGAGTTTTTTGACTCAACCGCGCGCCTAAACCTCGAGTATACCTAAATACGTTTTTGACAGTATCTTTCGTAAGAAAATTATCGTATAAGTGGGTAATTTTACGATGTCACGTAACAGCATAATGGTCTCATCTACGCAAGTACGAGATTATCTAATCTATGGATAAAAAGTAAAGTTTAACGCTCGATGAAATAAACTTGGTTATATTCGTAATTAACAGGAGTTTAAAAGCATATCTTCGCTTATAAATAGAATACTGATTGTTGCTTAATGCTTAAATTTAACCATAATCGAGTAATCATACGCCAAAAATGCCTTACATCATTTTGGCAAAGAGCTGATACTCTTACTTTCTTGACCGATATTAATCAAACATAGCTAAGAATCACCGCAAGGAAACTGGCTTTGAAATGAAAAAAACCGCATCGAAATCGGTCCATCCGCTTGAGAGCTACGATGCCACAGACAGACACACACACAGACATCGACGTCAAACTTATAACACCCCTCTTTTTCCGTCGGGGGGTAAATGAAAAAATCATCGCAAAAACAATCTATATCTCTAAAAGTTTTCCATAATTTCACCAACCCTCACTAGACCAGTGTAATTAACCAGTCTTGTAATGTAACGCAATAAAAATAAGCTTCCAATGGTTATTAGAGAGCTTCCCTTGGAAAAGTTTAAGGAATCAAAGATAAACTCTATAAATAGCATACTATAAAATTGCAGATTATATTAAAGATAATAATCCCTGGGAGTAAGTAAACTGATCAGTGTTCTGTTTTGGTACTACAGTTTGTAACATTATTTAAAATGGAAAGTTGACATAAATACACATACATACATACATAAACTCACGCCGGTATTCCCCGAAGAGGTAGGCAGAGGTGCATTTCTGCACCCACATTTCGCCAAGTATGTTTCAGTCCCACGTAATAGGGGGCGAGCCTATTGCCGTTTTTCGGGCACATTTCCAGACTCCGTGCTGTTACCGAGAATTTTCCTAATGGAAAAACCCAATAACACTTTGCCCGACCCGGGAATCGAACCCAGGACCTCTAGATCGCACGGCACATACTTGCACCGCGAGACCACGAGGCAGATTATATTAAAGATAATAATCCCTGGGAGTAAGTAAACTGATCAGTGTTCTGTTTTAGTACTACAGTTTGTATATACAATTAGAAAATTATGTTATAAATACACCCAACAGTCACATACATAGTTCTGACCCCACATTAAGATACCAGTCTTGTGTCGTGGGTATCAGAAACTACGAGAGACTTTTCGGTCTCACAAACACCCATACCCGAAACAAATATGTATGGATCACACAAACATATGTCTCGGTGCGGGGATCGAACCCGCAGCCTCTCGTTTCGCAAGCTGGTGTCTACCCAACTGCGCCACGGGGCTGTCATGTTAAATTATATATTTATTTAAAACTTTACTGTACACATAAGCAGTGGCGGTACTTCCATAGAAGCCCAAAAGCCCAGTTTGCCTTTCAAAACTCCGAATAATAATCTTAATGCTTTAAATCTTTATTAAACAGAACCAATTGGACATATAAATAAGAATACCCTACACCATAATAAACAATTATAAACTAGACATTACACAATTAACGTGTAACGCTTTTGGGCTTCTATGGAAGTACCGTCACTGCACATAAGTATCCAAACTTAGTACAAAAGACGGTCTTATCGCACATGGTGAACTATTGTTATAAAAGAAAAATAAGTAAGGGAGTTTCTTGCCGTTTCTTCTCCACAGCGATAACACGTTCCGAAGCGGGTATAGTTTAAACCTGACGATGTGAATCTACTTGTAAACTTCTAAATGAATAAAGATTATTTTGACTTTGACGTGCTATCTTTACTCTTCCCTTTCCTAATCAAATGGCAACTGCTCACAGCAAATAATTAACAAGCAGAAAACAGCGCATCGTGCGAGCAATCAGTGGTTTCTTTCGCAAGGCCTTATCGCGAATAATGTGCCGTGGGCCGTACTATTCGGAACACGCTGCTCGGGACCGCATTCCGACCGACGTGCCACTTACGTGACATTTGCATTTACGTGACCGCGTCTGTATGCTGCGCCGTGCGTGTTTGATAATAGAACCCGCTACCTAGACAAAACCTAGTCGTATTATAAATAAAATAAAAATACAAACGATTGATGCAGAAAAATCTGACGCAATGTTTACAAAAATTTAACGCTTTTGGTCCGCACGAGCAAATAAAAAAATATAGAACATATTTTTCTACATGTGCAAAATTATGTTTGATCAGTATAAAATAGAAATGAATGAATAGAAAAATGGCGAAATACGGATGCACCTCTGCCTTACTCCTACGGGGAATACAGACGTAAGGTCATGTATGTATTTTTTATCCATAAAAACTTAAACAGTCGATTTAACTTTGTTTATTACATGTTCAATAGTTTAGTAATAATAATTACCACATTTGTTCTAACTATAATTAAAAGTGAATCACCTTGTACTCTTACAAGACACTTATGATTGCACATTGAATTATTGTTCTATAAGGACCGTCAAATAATTTGGACTTCTTAAATACATAATTCCGACGCACTATCCAATAATTCGACGCTCTGGTCCCACAAATCTCAGCCCATACATACATACATACATAAACCCACGCCTGTATTCCCCGAAAGGGTAGGCAGAGGTGCATTTCTGCACCCACACCACCACCACGAGACAGTCCTCCAAAAAATTTTTTCTCAAATCTCAGTCCCTAAAAAATATTTTCATATTTGCCTACATGCTTAAAGCGTCTTATACGATTATCATGTAAAATACAAGTATACAATCATTTAATTTTCATTGTTTAGAGCTTAATGCACTAAGCACGAACAATTAGCACCGAAATTCAAGGATAACCTGCATTCTGAACAATTAATGAATTATTCCATCATAGTTATTGAACTAGAACGGATGTATGCAATAGGAAAATCGCAATTACAAACATATGCACATAATTGCGACAGTTTGAGATTGCATTTTCCGATTACGAGTACAGAAAAAGTGTTTAGTAGTCCTAATTTTCATAATAAGTGCGAGTTATCGTTGCATACTTAAGTTTCTTGCTGTTATTTACATTTAACTCAGTAATACGGTAATTGTTATTATAAAATTATTACAAAGAAGGAGAATAATTATGAGAATAATATTCGACCTCACGAAAATTTACTCGTTGAAAAACGAAAAAATAATAATACGATGATTTTTAAGGGATTTTTCCGCGAATGAGGATGGTCAAATGAATTTATAGACGACAGTTTTGAATGGCCGATGTCCTACATTACAAAAGACACTTCAAATTTTGTCAAATCGTCGTACAAAAATCTATACCTACAAAGTCATAACTCACACAACGCCCATAGCTATACGGCGCAGTTGCGCAACCCACACGCGCAAACCAGTCCACATTGCAGTTGCTTACACAACTTAACGCTCAAATATAAACTCAAAACACACAAAATAGAGTCTAAAATTAAATGCACTTAACGTTAATGAAATAAAAGTATGCTGAGAAGGAATGCTGGCGCATATCAAATTGCAATTTGCATAAAAAACAAACTTAGCCTATAGTCTGACTCGTCGCTTAGGTATCGTGCGGCCCTAACAGTTGTTTAACAGCCAGTTCAGTTAGAGGTATAACGTTTTATTTCCTACGTCCTTTAAGAGAGCTGAGTTGGCGTTTACAACCTTTTTACTCTGCGCTGTAAGCAGTGCCGTAAATAGGACGGTGCCCAGGCACAGGGCGTAGACTTTGGGGTGCGCACTAATGGCCAGACCAGGCAGGACTATTTTTTTTCGGTTTGCTCCTAAAAAGTTCCCGATGCGTCTAGTATCGAGCATTAGGGGTACTTATAATATAAAGAAACAAAGCTATTTACGGCACTGTAAGCATGTCATTATTTCGAGCACTGGCCTCATAGAATTCTAGAATATGACAGCCCCGTGGCGCAGTTGGCCAGACACCAGCTTGCGAAACGAGAGGCCGAGGGTTCGACCTACGCACTGAGCGTAATGTTTGTGTTATCCACAAATATTTATTTCGGGTTTGACAAACACTCAGTGAGTCAGTTGAGTGTGTTGTTTAACATTTTAGCGCAGTCGTTGAGACAGCTGGGCTGTGAAAGATGGAGCTGAAAGTTCGATCCTCGCACCGAGACAGAAGTTTATGCGTCCCATATTTGTTTCGAGTCTGGATGTTTGTGAGACTGCAAAGTCATTGATAATTTCTGATATTGATACAAGACTGGTTAAGTGGTAATATAATAAGTGGTCAGAATCATATATGTGACCGTTGGGTGTATTTATTTATATAATTTCTTAGTTTGGAGTTACATCAACCGTTACAACCGCTGCGATGATTAAAATGCTATAAAATGGCAATAGATACTAAAGCTTGATGAGTATTTAAAAGCGATATAAGATTGTTTTGTTTTTATTTTAATTTCAAATTGTCACTCATGGACGTCGGTTCTGTTCATCCGTTTAAAATTTGATATACATACATTGGAAAACAATAGCGAGTCATTAGGTAGAGTTTCTACACTTCATGTACGGTATTTTATATGCAAGAGAATATGAATATTTTAAATAATTTTATTGCTATCAGACATATTTTTAATAATATTTAGACGTCTGCTTCAATTCATATTTGCATCTTTGATTCTTATGTAAGAGATTACGAGTACTTTTGTCTTATATTATTATTAATTTTTTTATATTTTTTTTATACTGGCACGGCAAAGTGACTCCACTGTACCTGATTGTAAGCACAGTGGAGTCCAAAAAAATAATACCGACCAGCGAGAAACGATATGGTCGAACACAATCATGCCTGCACAAATGCTTCTTCACGCTTCGCTTAAAGGATCCAATTATACTTTTATTTTAAATATGGGTTGTAAATAAAAAACTATCCGAAAAATTATATTTCCAATAAATTAATAACCATTTCGCAAGTAGCATTAATAAACGTTACAGTATTTTAGCACGAAATAAAAATTTCTAGTCGTTTTAAAAGTTCAGCCTTCGTTTCAATTCAGCTCGCGGTTTACAGCCCAATTTCACGGCAATTACGAATAAAATCTAATTGACCGTAACATAAAAATGGACACTGGTTAATTGGCAAAGACATTAAACATGTATATAAATAATTTAGGACAGCTGTTCAGTCGGTAAGTAATATTAAATTATACGCTAGACTAATTTGCACACAAATTTACATAACCTCACGCCTGTATACCCCGAAGGCAGAGGTGCATTTCTGCACCCACATTTCGCGTCCAATCCCACGGAGAAGGTGACGAGCCTATTGCCGCATTTCAGGAATATATCCATACTACTCAAAAGATGATAAGATGGCCGGAGACCAAAAAAATTCTCCACGCAACTCTCTCATTTCCATTTCTTGTCCCATTAAGAACAGCATAGGTGCTTTGCTAACTGTAGGCAGTATCCAGGTTGTATGAGTGTTCAAACGATGATATTGATGCATCTTACTGTGGGATAACTCGCTTTAAGTATGATGGCTTAAAATTCTTAGTCCGAGCCAAATCTAAAGGCTCAAAATAGGGGCCTCTCCTACTCGTATCTATATAAAAAGACGGTTTTAGAAGCTACACTATGTTATAGAATTAATGACAAGGAAAGTGGGTTGAAATCTGAGGTCAGTAGCTTGTAATCAAATCGCGACCATAAGCCATACTTAGCAGTGTCGCGACGGCAGACCGCTACATTGATTGTTCTTCGCAAGCCGTTGTCAAAGCCCCGTTGTGCTAATTAAAGTATGCAGGCTATAATTCCACGGATACGCACTACAAACAACGTATTTACACTGGATACCTTGATTAATGGGCGAACCCAACCCCCCTTGAATTTTCTACATCGAGACATGTCGCCTTAGACTCTATTTCTCACAAAACATGTACAATGTCCTAATCTCAGATGTTACACAAGCATACACGAAGGGCTATGAGGTTTCGTGAAAAATTGGTAAATCACCGACTGGAACAACTTTTACTCTATCTTCTTATTATTATTATAGCTTTTAAACGCTATTTTACTCTTTGCTAGATGCGACTTATAATGAAATTGCGACGCAATTTACTCAATCGGTAAAGCAGATTATCGCTCATACTGAGCACATGAAAATAGATCCTAAGGTGACGAACCTTTTCTAACCCCGACTGTACAAATGTATATACATACATATATGCTATGTAAGAATCATAAAATACACTCCTTATTCTAAATATGTGATGAATTAATGTGTTATGTTTTTAAGTCTGATATAGTTGGCTTTTTGTAGAAATAAATCTAATTTATACTCCCTTAGTTTTTTGTCAAATCTTACTATATGAAATGGCATAAAACTTATTTAATATACTTTATTTTACACCACATATTATAAATATTATAATTGGACTGATTATGGGTCAGTTAGTTATTTGATTGAAAAACCAATGACATTAGTGGAACCGAAGACTTAAGTTCCTTTTAAACACGCAAAAAACATTTTAATTAAAGCCTATAATATCAAAAAAGGAACGGATATTTAATGTTTAATATTCCTCTCATCTCATATGAAGACAAAAAAAACAAGCGCTCAACTTTGTAGGCCTGCAGCAATATGTCAACAGATAACTGTTGTGTATCGAGCGCCACATCTCGCGACCGACAGCCGTGTTAATGACGACTTATGAAATGCTCCATTCAACGCTGTACGTTGTATCTACTGGTATTTCCAATGAATTTGATAACTCGCGTAGGAAATTTATGTCAGCTCATGCGTTCTACTAGGCATGGGAATAATCTATAATTGAGATGGGTTGGGCCTTAGGCAACCACACGGGTCTAAGGCGGATGTTGGACTATATATGCCAAAAAAATCTTGTACGATACTCTTATAAAATGTTTTCTGACGATGTCACTTCACCGTTAAAAAGTATTAATTAATAGTGTAAAATTAAATTACATTATACAGATAACGAGTATCATTTAACACGAAAAAAATATGAATTTGATAGCTGAAGCTGCGGCCAAAAGAAAACCTTACACCTTTTCAACCTTACATTTTTGCACCCACATTCGGCCAGGTATGTCAATCACACGTAATAGGGAGGGAGCTTATTGCCCTTTCTCGGACATATTTCCAGACTCGGTGCTGCTACTGAGAATTTCCTGATGCAAAAACTCAATAACACTTTTCCCGACCCGAGAATTGAACAACCGGGGACCTCTAGATCGCACAGCATGTACATACTTGAACCGCGAGACCATGAAGCAATCAAAAAATATTGTTATACATATGTATAATAAACAAAAGTAACAAATAAGCCAGACAAATGAAAGTGACTTTTAAAAATTATGTAAACATAATAAAGGTCGTACAAGACATTATGTTTACGAGTAGAATAATTGCAGAGGACTGGTGTTGTTGTAATGAAACCGCACGCAAAAAGCAAGCGATATAAAAAGAATAATCAAACTTTTTGTTTTATTTCGTTATTTTAATTATATAAAGTTATGCCACGGTAGAAGTGAACTAATCTAGGCAAAATTAACTATGCGAATATGGACGCCTTTACATTTTGTCAATTGTTTTTAGTCCACATAATTTGGCGTTGCTACTGAAAATTTCCAATATAAAGAAAACAATAACTATTTACTCTAACCTGGAATCGGACCCACGATTTCTTGGTGGCATCCGCCAATTTATGACACGGCACCAACTATGTAGCCAAATAATTTAAAATAAGTACAATTTGGTTCTAGTCTTTCGAACCAAAGAGAACCCTTAAAGTTGATTCCACGTTACGAAGCAGCAATAGCCTAAAATTGACGCTTCAAAATCACTTGAGAAAGTCTATTTGAATAAAGATTATTTTTACTTTGACTTTGATCGCGCCAAAACACAAAATATTTCACATTAGATCCAATAGATGGATTAAATATATGATTAGTTTGCAATCAACCTAAATACTATGTTACAAATATCCATACGCAAGGCGAAGTGTAATGAAAACGAAATACAATGGCTTGTTATTCAGATAACTCTCATTGTGAGTTCAAACAGTGGGAATAAACAATGACCTGGTTAAGACATTTTTTTCAATTGTACGTCATTGAACCAGCAGGACGGAACGCAAACAATCTTAATATTTATGCAATTACTCTCCGTTTCTGCCTTTACCCCAATTAATCTGTGCTATATGATGATATGCTTTTCTGGAGCCCTGGTAACTTGCATGGTAATTTTATGACGTTCGATGGAGAATTAAATGTCCTCATCAGCCCATATACGTCCCACTGCTGGGCACGGGCCTCCTCTACAAGTGAGAGGATTTAGGCCTTAGTCCACCACGCTGGCCTAGGGCGAGTCGGCAGACTACATACCTAAGAAGTTCCCAAGAAGTTTTAGGTGTACAGATTTCCTCACGGTGTTTTCCTTCCCCGTTAAAGTACGTGATATTTCAATACAATACACACATAAATAATAATTTATCAATACACACATAAATTCGTTCCCTTCCATAAAAGAAAAAAAATATTACATACATAGGTACATATATAAACTCACGCGTGTCTGCCGTTGGGTAAGCAGAGACTACAGAGCGCCAAATGCTACGGTCCGAACACACTTCATTCGCTTCCTCAACTGATATTATCCTTTTCATACACGCACGTCGGTTTCGTGTTTTTGTTTTTTTTATACTTTAAATATGAGCTATTCTTTACCCAAGCGACTTGAATCTAGCGGTTTCCAACCTTTTTGAGGTCGTCACTTAGCCTTAGACATGAGCAGCGATACTTGACCTCCGCTTGAGGACCTTATGCCCTGCAGCTGTCGGATATGTGTGTTATATGCTCCGCCCAATGATACATTGCCTTGCTAATCAACTGTGTTGTAGCCTGTGTTGTTGTAACCTTGACCGACACGTTTGTTTAATTCGAGTGTTTAATTAATACTGCTCTACTTACTAATACATCGAAGCATATCAACTACAAGTGCCTAAATAGTTTACTTCAGTTGTATAGGTATCGAAAGACGACAAATGAGTGTCTCATCACTTGGTTCTCTGTTTCATCCGCTTTCAATCCATCAGCCAATCGAAGTCCACTGCTGGACATAGGCCTCTCCCAATGATTTCCACAGGGACCTGTTGGAAGCAGCCTGCATCCAGCGACGTCCCGCGACCTTCACCAGGTCGTCTGACCATCTTGTCGGAGGACGTCCCACGCTGCGTTTTCCGGTACGTGGCCTCCACTCGAGAACTTTTTGGCCCCATCGGCCATCAGTTCTCCGCGCTATGTGCCCGGCCCATTGCCACTTCAACTTGCTAATCCGTTGGGCTATGTCGGTTACTTTAGTTCTCCTACAGTTCTCCTCATTTCTGATTCGATCACGTAGGGAAACCCCGAGCATAGCCCTCTCCATAGTTCGTTGAGTGACTCTGAGCCGTCTAATGAGGCCCATAGTGAGTGATCCGCTTTGCCGGCTTAAAATGAGGAAACTAAGCTTTGTAGGGATTGGATATTGCTATAATAAATTCAAAGAATTTTCTTAAATCTAGAGCCGTCCTAGCTATTTTACTTTGTAATTGTCTTCCTCGATAAATGGCCTATCTTACACTGAAAGAATTTTTCAAATCGGACAAGTAGTTCTTGAGATTAGCGCATTCAAGTAAACCAACAAAACTCTATAGCTTTATAATATTAGTAGAGATAGAATAAGACAAAACACGAGACAGGCAAACAACACACACAGAAATAGGTTATATACATATTACCAAAGAAATTACAATACAGCATTTAACTTCGACGTCACGTTCCATTAAAAGCATCTGTGCACATACTAAATGCCTTCGTTGCTCAATCAGTATTTCAAAATATAGACTCGGGACTCGCGTTAGAATACTCGAAATAAATGAAAAACTACGTACTCCGATTGCACTTTTTTTTTCATATATGTCCCACAAGCCTTTGAAGTTTCAACTAAAAAATAAAACGTGTTTCTTGAGTCTTGTCTTCAGCCATAATACTGGCTACGGCGTGGTTCCAAATACAAATAGACTATTATTAAGTACTTGAAATAGACCAACACCATCATCAAAAAACGTCCAATGCTGAATGAGGACACTAATTAACGATTTTCTTTTCGCCTGTTGGAAGCGGCTTGTAACTGGCTATTATTTGCGACTTCTATAATACCCTCGATATACCTAAAGACTACACCCATAGTCTAAGATCACCTTCATTTGTTTATTGTAAAGTAAAGTATTTTATGTCAAATAATATATTTAATAACATATAATGAGTACACAAGACCGGGATGGTTGGCGCTTTCTTGGGGAGGCCTTCGTTCAGCAGTGGACGGCGATAGGCTGAGTATATAATGAGTACACTGTTAAATAAAGTTATTTTTTAATTTTAATTAATAAATAAAATAGTTTGGCCAGGAATATTTTAGCCAACTCACCCGCGATATATCCGCGATATATTATTTAATATAATTATTTTGATATAAAATACTTTTCATCCAATAATCAGATGGCTGAAGTTCGTCTCTAATCGTATCCTTTACTATCTTGTAAAAAAATATATTTCTCTTATTTTGAAATTCGGAGATTCCCTATTCCATGTAATTTTGCCTTTCACGATCTTCGTAGAATTGTATCATCGGGGTCCTATTCTGTCTTCTACCTGAGATATTACCGTTGATCTCGCAAAAACTCACACTGAGTCCAATAACGTTCTATGTCATTCAAATAAATTTATTGTGTCTCATTCAAGCACTTTTGTATCAAGAAGCATTGACCGTTGTCGGCAAGCGAGCGAGCCGCGTGGGACAGCCTATGCCACCCTCCTCTCATTTAGTAACTCAACCTTACTCTCCTAAACATAAGGATCATTTTCGCTCACCACAGTGTACTACAAAATCTATCCAACAAAGCTACAAATGCTGACTCGTTGAACCTTAGCACATTGTAATATAGGCTGTTTTTGACTGGCACAAGTGATGCGTAAATTTGCAAATGCGACAATGGAAGACGGTCTCACGCGCGTTGAATCATGCCGTTTAAGTAAACTAGTGCAGTGTAACTGTGACTTGGGGTTTGTGGAAGAAATACAGGGGCGGCGTGTTCTCAAAACGAACCTATTACCTGAGTTACAGCTACAAAGATAGAAAAGATAAGAACGAAAAGTAAGGCCTTTTTATATCGCCTTAAGTCATCACACCTGATTATATATACGGTACTGTCTAAATACGTGTTTATATATCCCTTTTGTAAATTAAGTTGTCTGGTAGAGATCGCAGTAGTGATAAGACCACCTATTGGCACTTTGTCCTAGGCAAATTTTAATTTCATTTTGTATTATGTATTAATGGTGTACAATAAGGTATATAAAAATAAATAGAGTATTAAATAGATAGAGAAGTTCGTTCTCTCTTTAATCAGCATGATGATACTTCTAAACACTATGCTTCCTCCTCCTCGCAGCGTATTCCTCATAGCTGAGGGTCGTGATCCCCTGTACATGGAGTGATCTTCGTTCTGACTATGCTGCGCCACCTGTTTCTGTCTTTGGCATCGTGGAGCGCAACATGAAGTTTAGTGTTAAGGGCCGTGCAGATTTGGTCCGACCATCTGATGGGACATCGGCCTCTTGGACTATGCTTAGATAAGCGAAGAATTCAGAAAACACGTGGATTGGCGAAGATTGACACAAGTTTTTCAAACGGTTTTGACACATTTATCATTGATGGCCTATTGGTCCAAGCGTGATGATTTTTTTAATATCCTCCTGGCCGATTTCGACTATGGCGACAGTTTTTGCATATGTGGGTTCAAGATGCCATTGACGTAGTTGTAGTGTATATGTCACCGTTAGATTATAATCTATCTAGCGAGATTGTAATCTGTCGAAAGATTGTGAACCGTAATGGATATAAACGCACCTCGCGCGCTGATTGGTTGAATACTAACCTAACTCTATGGATATAGAATGGTCTACTGTAAGGCCGACAATCAGGGACAGCCTTCGAATAATAACACGTTACATTGTAAGCAGTTCACAATCTTTCGACAGTTTACAATCTCGCTAGATAGATTATAATCTAACGGTGTTTACAATTTTACGGTGACATACATAATAATCCATTTCGCGCCTCCGTTCACGTTCGAACTAACCTACCTCGATAAATGGGCTTTGTAAGACTGTTAGAATTAAAAAAAATTGTTTGGTAGATCCAGAGATACCGATACAACCTCACTAAGTTTACCTCTTTATAATATTAGTATAAATTAGCTTAATTAGCTAATTTATTATTGGTTGTGAGACTGAAAAGTCTCTCGTAGTTTCTGATACCCACGACACAACACTTGTATCCTAGTGTGGGGTCAGAACTATGTATTTACAGACTGTTAGGTGTATTTATTATGACCCGGCGAACTTCGTTCCGCCTAACATTCGATTCTTAATATTATTATTTTTAGTCTAAATTACTCCTTATTACATCAGCTATCTGCCAGTGAAAGTCCCGTTAAAATCGGACCACCCATTTCAGAGATTAGCCGGAACAAACAGACAGACAGACAAAAACTTTAAAAAAACGTTATTTTGGTATATGTACCGTGTAAACATCCATATGCATTTATTAAAAAGCGGTTATTATCATTTATTTGTATAGATGTATAGATTATTCCAACATCAACCCTAATATTAAGAAACAAGTCGACAACGATGCCATTAATTTACACACTTTATTATTTCAGCTTATTTCGATGAGATGAAATCATTAACAGATATAAATATAAACGAAGAACTTATTATTCATAATATACACTTACGCTTATACTCATGAAGAGGTAGACAAGGCGAGACCGAGGAACCGACGAGGCACAAAATTGGAACAAAATAACATTACGATACGTACATAAATGATCTATTTTTTACCCATTTATTTTCGGAATAGTTATTAAAATGTCGCACAAGACACGCGCAAACGTTCCGAATTACATGTTATTTACGCCTCGATTGGGGAATACCCACATTACAAGTATCAAGGTCGTCTAGTATGAAGGTAAATAACCTCAAAAAAATTATCCTTTTCTAACGAATATATCGATGAAAATACTTTTATTTAACATACTAAAATTAAAAATTGAAATATATTTTAATGGTAAGCTGATGAGCTAATTTTAATGAATCATGGATGATGTCAGTATGAAGGATAAAGGATGTATTTGTGGTCACTAATTCTTTTAAGACTCAGAAAAATAATACACTGGTTAATTTTATCTTGATGATGTTATCCATACAAAAGACATCAACGCGCTCCATATAAATTTTCTTTCACCTACGAGTAAAGAATCTTGTGTTCAATAAAATCATTAAAGATCATTAATTATTTAGTGCTAATTAAACTATAATGCTTTGTTAATAAAAAGAAAATATTAAGTTTTATTTATAAATAGCGTATTTACAAGGAACAAGCGGTTAAGCTCCAATTCGCAAGGGCAATTTTATAAACGAAAGTTTGGTAAGTATATAAAGCGATGAACATGAAAACTATGACATTATAGAATTAAATAATAAATAAATATTCCCTGATCACAAAGTAAGATTGTTCCGCGGGCCTCAGATATCAGAATTTTCAGTCTCACAAACTTCCTGACCCAAAATAAAGAAATTAAGGTTCCAACAAAAACATTCGTCATTTTACCAACCGCGTGTTAACGAAGACGGGTGACACTACAAATAGAAAAATACAAAATTATTTTCTGTTATTTTTTTTAACCTCTCTACAACCAAAAGGACGTATCTCCGTACATAATTACATGAAAGAGAATTTCAACTACGCGACACGGTTGCCTGACTATTTTACGTTACAAAACATCGCTCACGTGTTACGATAAACATTGATGAAGTTTTTACGTTACGTAACCGTGATGAGCTCATGCATAATTATGTGTCTTGCACCGTGGAATGTGTATTAACTACCTCGCAATATTGTTTTTAATCTTTTTTTAATGCGCACTCGACCTATTTAGGTTTACGAATTCAATGGTGGGTACTAGCTTCTAGAGGTCTTTTAAAGCTGAAATTAATATTCAAACCATTAGGAATAGGGATTACGGATTACCATAACTGCGGATAGTGCAATCGGACCAATCGGGTGAATCAATCGCGGATTGGCTCACAGATAGCACGTTGTCATTATCGGCCCGTATACGTCTCACTGTTGGGCACGGGCCTCCTCTACAATTGAGAGGGTTTAGGCCTTAGTCCACCACGCTGGCCTAGTGCGGGTTTGCGGACTACACACCTATGAAATTCCTAAGAAGTTTTAGGTGTGCAGGTTTTATCACGATGTTTTCCTTCACGGTTAAAGTACGTGATAATTCATTGTGAATACACATAACTTCGAAAAGTCAGAGTTGTGTGCCTGGGATTTGAACCTGCGACCGCCGAAATTCTCGACCGCGTGCCTAAATCTCGAGGCCATCACTGCTTATTACGACTGTAGAATTTAGCCCTCATACCACATAAGATGGTCTATCCGCCTTCATAGATGATAAAAACACATTTTCACATAAAGTCTCGCCAATGACGGTTACGACCTTTCAGTACTGCGTCGATTGTCAGTGAAATCACAGTTTTCAATGTGAAATAATGTATTTTTTGCAAGTGTTCCTTACATTGTAACCTTCACATTAAATGTGATGGATGTCTGAACGATAATCGTGTTGCAAAACAATGTGTCTGGTTTTTACAACCGTCCAACAGAAACACCGGGCTTGTCTGCGTATGTATAGGTGTATGACGTCATTCATATTAGAAACAGCCACGTATATGACATTAAGTAATTTAAAAATAAAAAAATCATTCTTATATTATACGTCATCATGTCAACAGCCTATATACGTCCCACTACTGGGCACGGGCCTCCTCTACAACTGAGAGAGTTTGGTGCGGGTTGGCGGACTACGCCCCTAAGATATTATTAAGAACTCTGAGGTGTTCAGGTACAGGTGGTCTTATTTATTTTAAATAACCAATAAATTTTTCATTTGCAAATCCTTTGTTTATGTCCATCCTATGGTTGTCTCTAAAAGATCGCTTTGAGCGATAAGACCGCTAATTGTACTATTTTTCCCTGTGTTTTTGTTTTGTTCATTTTCTCCGTGTGTACAATAAAGTTTTAATAAATAAATAAATAAAATAAAAAATTATAAGCTATTAAAACTATTTTTAATGTGAATGTAGCTTTCCAAAATCTAATAATAACTACAAGACTACCGACGAAAATGACCTTTGTCATCATTATAATTATCTATTATTTTTATGATGCAGGCTGCCTCCAACAGGTCACTATGGAAGTCATTGGGGGAGGCCTATGTTCAGCAGTGGACTTTCTTAGGCTGATAATGATGATGATGATGATTATTTTTACGCGACACAAAATCTTTGGAATCCAATAAACAACCTTGAAACTTATTAATTCATTGACATGCAAACGACATCAGCCTTGGTAACATTATGGTCATTATTAAATTTTATAGCATGTTTACTAAGCATGCGTATTGGTTTTGTAGAGGTCAACAAGGATTCTCTTCCATCTAATTTGTACTGTTAAATAAAGGATGGAATAAAACATACATAAGCTCACGCCTGTATTACTGCTTGCAGGCAATAACTCGAAGGGGTAAGGAAAGGTGCATTACTGCACCCACATTTCGCCAGGTACCAGTGCCACATAATAGTGGGCGGGCCTATTGACTGGGATTGCCATTTTTCGGGCACATATCCACACTCCGTATTACTACTGAGAACTGCTACAGGGAAAACACTTTGCCCGACCTGGGTATCGAACACGGGACCTCTAGATCACATGGCACATACTTGTGCCGCATTACCACGAGGCGGTCTAATATTTAGGAGTTTGTGTTGTGTGTTTATTATGAACTTCAAAAAAAACAACTTTAAAAGGTTTTGCTCAAGCCGGTAGTTAAATCCGTCATAAAAATAATATTTGAATGACTCCTAAGTCGTAAACCAGAAGCGAGGGTAGTTAAAAGCCAGCAAATATAAACTGCAGTACTGAGTTGCATCAGTAACCACATTTCTAACTGGTTTAGCGGCATGTGACGGCCCGTACCTTAATCGACGTAACCGCAAACCGGGCCGAAGTGGCCACCATTGTGTTTCTTGAATAACTGCATGCTCTCTAGCGTCATGTCACTGCTACTCAAAATATAGGGGAATTTTGAGTCACAAAAAATCTAATTGTGTTAATTAGATTTGCAACCGAGGGATGGGAGTAAACAAATACACCCAACAGTCACATACCAAGATACAATTCTTGCGTAGTGAGTATCAGAAACTACGAGACTTCTCACAAACACCCAGACCCGAAACAAATATTTGTGGATCACACAAACATTTGTCTCGGTGCGGGGATAGATGGCGGCCTCTTCCACAAGCTGGTATTCAGTTTAAGTACATAGGCTTATAGTTCTTTTTTAAACATAATCAAAAACGCTTCTTTTGGCTGTATATACTTAGAATCCGGCTTGATTAAAAAAACTCAATTTTAGGGTTAAATTTTTCTAAATAAGTAGACTCTAAATTATCGTAATATAGCTGATTAAAACAATATCATGTTAAGCATAGTTGTGATTTACATATTCAGATACATTTTTTTTAATGCAAGATGAATTCCAACGGCAGATCTAAAAGGAATCCAACGGTAGATATAATTTTCCTTGGTGATTTGATACAAGTATTTATACTATTCATTAATACTGGCCTCTGATGTTAAGCACGTTGTCCAAAAATAACATCAAATGCCGTCAGATTCTCATCTTTCCAGGTCGCCATTCTGTGATTCATCTCTAGTCCCTGTAAAGTTATATTATGCCTCGCTTTTCCTTAACATATTTTGAAATCATTCAATAAATTAAGAGCATTTCAACGATTAATCATGGCCCAAATTTAGTAAATTTAAAATCGATACGCTCTTTTAAATTTCCTTCTAGCCTCTTTTATTAATCGTATGAAATCATTAGTAATTGGCTGAAGTCTAAACCTAAATGGAACAGGAGAATAATAGCTAATAACTAGACAGTAATTTGGCTTGTTTAGAGTTGAAAGTACTGACACGATTTAGTGATAATACCTATATTGTCGTTGAGCAAATGTTTGGCGATGCTCTATTGTTTTTATTGTATACCTATACAATTATTCAAAGGATACGTATATAAATATATTTAGATAATCACTATTAAGTTTATTATAAGACTGGCTTCGGATATTAATTTCGCGCGTTACACAAGCGTTCATTCAAACATTTCATTGATATAACGCCTCAAAGTCGTTATACCGGTGTTATGAAGAAGGCAGTTGTGCTCAAAATAATGGCGTAATCATATTTAAGCTACTCGATTGTGTGTAAATTATGGCCATCGACCAATGTCGGCAGTTTGAGCACGTATGGAGACTGAACGCTCTTTTAGGATTTGAAAGTAGTCGAAAAGTGTAGCCAAATATGTACTTTGTGCGGATTTATTTACAGAAATGAGAACTAAAATTTGCAGGTGCTTTATAATATGACCGTTATGACATCTACTAATGTAAATCAAATAATTGGAGACAAATGTCTTAAGCTTTTAAATAATATTCTTTTTTTGAAAAAATAATAAAAATAATTGTCTTGTATTCAAATATTCATCATATCATGTTGTGTTTATGATTGTATAATCTTACCTCGGGTGGAGCAGCGAACTTTAAGTTGGCGAGAGATCCGTGCGACCGACTCCTGTGCTCCTGTCTGATGCTGTATGAGAACGCACGCTCATTCAGGTGTCCCTTCTTCCTGTATATACCGCCGGCGTCCTCCACGGCTTCCAGCCCCGTCATGCTCTGCGCAGCCTTCAGCGCGGGCGGTGGCGGCGGCTTCGAGCGCCGAGGGTCTACCGTCGCGTACTGTATGCGACCTCTGCCGGCAGTCACGCCCGGGAAGGGGCCCGGGGCCAGAGCAGCGGGTACGCGGCCGCGGTGGCCCATGGTAGCGGGGCGCGCGTGCGGCAGCGTGGCCGCCGGGTGCGCCATCAGCACCATGGGGTGTCCGCCCGCCCACGCGGGTGGCGCGCGGCCCAGGGACCGTCCGTTCATCACCGGCGCCGGACCAGCGTATAGCTCGTCAGCTGACGCCGACGATTTTTTCTTGGACTTTTTAGTCGTCGCCTTCTTCTTGGGCTCCTCGGGCGGGGGCGGCGGCGGCGGCACTGACGCCGGTCGAGTGATCTGTCTGGGTCGCGGCGCGCGCGCCGGCTGCGGAATGTCGTCGCTGGCGTCGTCTCGTTCCGTCTCTCCTACCCACACTTTGTGGTTTTCGTCGCCGTCGTACACTTCGAGCTCTTCCTCCGGCTCCGGGGGTAGTTGCGGCGGCGCGCGCTCCGCCTCCAGCCGTTTGGCGTAGGAGCTGTCCGCGTACGCGTGGAAGCAGCAGCGCACTAGCGCGTTGGCGGCCGCCTCGCGCCGGCAGATGAAGGCGTGGCACTCCAGCACCTTGATGCCCTGCGTGCGCCGCAGCACGGCGGCGAACAAGGGCGGCCGTCGCGGCGCCGGCGCGCGCGCGAACGGGGAGTCTAGAGGCAGGAACCTCGGCGCGCCTTCGACCGTCACCCGGCGCACGGCGGCACAGTAATGTAAACTCGATATGGGAAAAAACCTCGCCACTCGTGAGCCGCTCTCGTCCACATTCTCCAGTAAGATGCCGTTCGACCAGACCGACAGCCACGAGTCGATGCCGCCGCTCGTCGCTCCCTTTTCCGGATACAACTCGCGCAAAGGTTCCTGGATGCCTTGCAGACCGTCCTTGCTCTGCTGCGGGACCGCGGAGCCGAGGTACAGCACTCGGCACCGGCATATCGGCGTCGATTCCATAGCGACACTGCACTATCACACCATGACACTATCACACAAAAACACTTATTCAGTTATTGTTCGCTCAATGCGGCCGTTTGGTACTCGGAGACGTGCGTCGGCCGCGAGACGGGCGCGGGTCTGAGTGAGCGGAATTCAAGATGGCCGGAGTACGGCGGCGGGGCTACGGGGTGGTGAGGGGGCGGCGCGCGGGGCGCGGGGGCCGCGGCGGGTTTACCTGCGCTTACGCACCTGTGAAGACGAGTCCAGGGCCGGGCCGCGCCGCCCGTAGGTAGGTGGCCAGTGCCGATGAACCGGCATTGTGTCAAATGAGTCGTCGCGAATTCGGCCGCATTTCTCCTCGCGGCCGCCGCCACGTCACACGTGTCGCGCCACACGCGCGGGACGTGACGGAATGTCACCGAGTGCTCAGTGTTGCGGCGGTGCGCAGTGAAACCTGAAGGTCGCTGCTCGGTCGCCACCGCTGATCATTTTCTTCGGGGTTTAATGCATGTCTAATCGTATGGACGGTTATTTTTAATGTGCCAATACTTAGTCGGCCTCGGTGCGGCATTCCAACTTTTATAGCCATATATTATCGACTCGTTAAGGTTTTTGAGATATGGGACCATTCGTGACCGGTTCATGGACAATAGTAATTATTTTAATCGCAATGAGTACTTCGAAGAATCAATTAATTGTTGTAATTACAGTTTTAGATATTTACCAACAATTTTAATTGAACAATTGATTTTGAAAGTTATTTATTCACGTAAACAATCCTCGGAGCTTCCTTTATCCTATGCACGCTTGGACGAAAGATTTAAATACCCCAACTTGAATTATGTTAATGCACGTCAATTTGAAATAACCGAAGCGCGGGTAGAACATAATGTTCTAAATTTAAATATCCGATCAGACCATAGACAAATAAAGAATCATTTATTTTGTACCACAAACAACATAAGTTTTATGTAAATAAAAACCACAGTATAACTCGTATATATATTTATTGCAAATATATTTACAATACACGCGTAACATAGTTCCTATGTTTTATTCATTATATAGGTCTGCATTCTTGTGGAGGGCAGTATAACTTGTATCTGTCACACATTAATTAATATTTGGGCACTTTGAATCCGGTTTCATCGCCGTGACTGCCCTGAGGCACCTTGCGTTTCTGTATTATGTTTTGAATCTGTAAAGTGAGAAAAAAATATGATTTAAATTTGCAGGTGTAAGTGTTGCCATAATGTTCTCCTTTGCCGTTTAAGCATTATGTTGAAATCATTTGAGGACTGTTTTTGTGTGTTCTGTTCTCCTGTATGTATGTGTGACCCATAATTTAGGTGTATAGCGACGGCAGTTCGTCCCGCTAAAAGGAGGAAATTCGAATTCGACTCCCGATTTCAAAAATTCTCAGAAGCAACATAGAGTCGGCAAACTGTCAAACTCCGTGCAACTCTAGAAAATTGCTAAATAGAAATTACAATGGAAATGGGAAAACCAAAATGCAATCTAGAGATGTCTAGATCAAACGGCATTCGTGCCATGAAAAATAAATTAAAAACTTTTATTTATCGCATAGTTCTAAAAGAAGCGCCCATGAGAAAAAAGAATGAAGATTTAAACTGCCTCGTTGGTCTCGCGATGTTAGCGCGCGGCGTGCTATCAAGAGTTTGCGAGTTCGGTTCCCGCGTCAGGCAAAGTATTATTGAGTTTTTCCATTTGGTAATTCTCAGTAGCAGCCCGGAACTATGCTGGAGCAACGCCAATAGAAACTCTTTCTATTTAGGACTTCAAAAAATCATTGCTGGCAAAACGTAAAAAAATACTTCGACCTCGCGATCTACTCAACTCGGGAATCGAACCGGGTACTTCTCAATCACACGTTACATACTTGTACTGCACGACCAACAAGGCTGTCAACCTAATAAAAAAACTTTAAATCACTTTACCTGCTGCCACTCCCGGTCAAGTTCAGCCTTCTCACTCTTGTCTTTTGTCTTCCTGGTCTTCCTTCCGTCTTGGGTCTTCACGCCGTACTGGAAGGCAGCTTTCGGCAACGCCTCCTTGCTGCTCATGTACGCAGAGTACTCCTCTTGGGTGTCGAAATCCCAACGACCTGAACATACATACAATAATAGATACTGTGGGTAGTCAAAGAAAATCAATGGGTGACATATAATCATCATCATCATCATCAGCCTCTCTTACGGGCACTGCTGGACATAGGCCTCTCCTATGGCACGCCACTGGGCTCGATCTTCGTCCTTCCTCATCCAACCGCTGCCAGCCATCTTGCGTATATCGTCACCCCACCTAGCCAGAGGGCGTCCTACACCACGTTTGCCGAGCCGTGGTCTCCACTCCAGAACACGTTTCCCCCAACGGTCATCAGTTCTGCGACAGATGTGACCTGCCCACTGCCACTTCAGCTCGCTAATCCTTCCGGCTATGCCGATAACTTTCTGTTCTCTGTCGGATGGCGGCATTTCTGATCCTATCCTTCAGAGAAACTCCTAACATTGGGTGAATTATAATGAAATGCTCTAATTCGGGAAATTAGTCTTTGTATCAATATTGTAAACTATCTCTTGATTGGAAAAGAGCAACACTAGAGTTTCTAGCCCGTTCTTCTCTAGTGATGACTGCCTTCCGAACAGGGTGGTAAATTTTGAAATGACTGAATCTAAGTGATGTATTTGACATTTTATAGATTCAATAAATATTATTTCATACATTAAATTTAGCACAACACTCACCAATAGGTCCCTTCTTATTGCCGGCGTCCATCTTGGTGTAATCCACTTCATCATCGGAGTCATCGATGGCGTCGTCCATTTCCCGGAGTCCCGGGTAGCACTCCGCGTAGCCCTCGGGTTCCGCAGCCAGCTTGGACAGGAGCGCCGCCGACCGCTTGTCCCTGTCTTCCGCGGATGGACCTTGGCGCCGAGGAAGGGGCCCTGGACCTAGGAACAAAACCAGAAGAAATGAGATATTTACCCCATGGACCAAAAGCAATAGGCTACCGGCCTATTCAATAGGCCTGAGTTGGGCCTATTGTTGGGCCTCTGACTTTTCGAAGTTATGTGTGTATTCACAATGAATTATCACGTACTTCAACGGTGAAGGACATCGTGAGGAAATCTGCACACCTTAGTTCTTAGGAATTTCTTAGGCGTACAGTTAGGCAATCCACACAAGGCCAGCGTGGTGGACTAAGGCCTTAACCCTCTCAGTTGTAGAGGAGGCTATGATGATGATGATGATGATTTGGGCCCTAGTCCACCGCGATGGTCTAGAGAAAAAATCTTTTGGGACGTCCTCCGAGGTCCTGGAAAGTCAACCATTACCACTGAGTACTTCTATCTTTTTTCGTCACAAAGAGCTCTTGATTAGCTTAGGATGTATAAAATTATGGCCATACTAGAACGGAGGATATTTAGGAGCCGCTAGTTGTGAGCACTTACCCTCCTCCTTGTCAATGTCTAGCGGCTTGTCGAAGTATCCCGACCTGGGCCTGTCCTCCCGTCTGTCCGCCCGTCTCTCGCCGCCCACGTACTCGCCGATGTCGCCGTATATAGAGTCCTCGTTGCGGCCCTTCTCGCTGGGCTTGTCCTGCACACATGTAGATATATTATGAGATTAAAAAATATATATTATTGAGTAACTAACTTATTTTCGTTGCAATTACTCATTGCCTACATTCTTATGGACAATTAATTACATTTGTCTGTTTTTTCTAACTTCTCCTGTAGCCTCCTGTAGAAGATGTGCGTGAGCTTGTCGAGCAGCACGTCGGCGGGGCGGTGGCGCACGTAGTGACGTAGTGCACGTACCTTGGTCTTCTTGAGCTTGCGGTGCCTGCCGTGGCGCAGGTAGGAGAAGATGTGCGTGAGCTTGTCGAGCAGCACGTCGGCGGGGCGGTGGCGCACGTAGTGACGTAGTGACGTAGTGCACGTACCTTGGTCTTCTTGAGCTTGCGGTGCCTGCCGTGGCGCAGGTAGGAGAAGATGTGCGTGAGCTTGTCGAGCAGCACGTCGGCGGGGCGGTGGCGCACGTAGTGACGTAGTGACGTAGTGCACGTACCTTGGTCTTCTTGAGCTTGCGGTGCCTGCCGTGGCGCAGGTAGGAGAAGATGTGCGTGAGCTTGTCGAGCAGCACGTCGGCGGGGCGGTGGCGCACGTAGTGACGTAGTGCACGTACCTTGGTCTTCTTGAGCTTGCGGTGCCTGCCGTGGCGCAGGTAGGAGAAGATGTGCGTGAGCTTGTCGAGCAGCACGTCGGCGGGGCGGTGGCGCACGTAGTGACGTAGTGCACGTACCTTGGTCTTCTTGAGCTTGCGGTGCCTGCCGTGGCGCAGGTAGGAGAAGATGTGCGTGAGCTTGTCGAGCAGCACGTCGGCGGGGCAGTGGCGCACGTAGTGACGTAGTGACGTAGTGCACGTACCTTGGTCTTCTTGAGCTTGCGGTGCCTGCCGTGGCGCAGGTAGGAGAAGATGTGCGTGAGCTTGTCGAGCAGCACGTCGGCGGGGCGGTGGCGCACGTAGTGACGTAGTGCACGTACCTTGGTCTTCTTGAGCTTGCGGTGCCTGCCGTGGCGCAGGTAGGAGAAGATGTGCGTGAGCTTGTCGAGCAGCACGTCGGCGGGGCGGTGGCGCACGTAGTGACGTAGTGCACGTACCTTGGTCTTCTTGAGCTTGCGGTGCCTGCCGTGGCGCAGGTAGGAGAAGATGTGCGTGAGCTTGTCGAGCAGCACGTCGGCGGGGCGGTGGCGCACGTAGTGACGTAGTGACGTAGTGCACGTACCTTGGTCTTCTTGAGCTTGCGGTGCCTGCCGTGGCGCAGGTAGGAGAAGATGTGCGTGAGCTTGTCGAGCAGCACGTCGGCGGGGCGGTGGCGCACGTAGTGACGTAGTGACGTAGTGCACGTACCTTGGTCTTCTTGAGCTTGCGGTGCCTGCCGTGGCGCAGGTAGGAGAAGATGTGCGTGAGCTTGTCGAGCAGCACGTCGGCGGGGCGGTGGCGCACGTAGTGACGTAGTGACGTAGTGCACGTACCTTGGTCTTCTTGAGCTTGCGGTGCCTGCCGTGGCGCAGGTAGGAGAAGATGTGCGTGAGCTTGTCGAGCAGCACGTCGGCGGGGCGGTGGCGCACGTAGTGACGTAGTGACGTAGTGCACGTACCTTGGTCTTCTTGAGCTTGCGGTGCCTGCCGTGGCGCAGGTAGGAGAAGATGTGCGTGAGCTTGTCGAGCAGCACGTCGGCGGGGCGGTGGCGCACGTAGTGACGTAGTGCACGTACCTTGGTCTTCTTGAGCTTGCGGTGCCTGCCGTGGCGCAGGTAGGAGAAGATGTGCGTGAGCTTGTCGAGCAGCACGTCGGCGGGGCGGTGGCGCACGTAGTGACGTAGTGACGTAGTGCACGTACCTTGGTCTTCTTGAGCTTGCGGTGCCTGCCGTGGCGCAGGTAGGAGAAGATGTGCGTGAGCTTGTCGAGCAGCACGTCGGCGGGGCAGTGGCGCACGTAGTGACGTAGTGACGTAGTGCACGTACCTTGGTCTTCTTGAGCTTGCGGTGCCTGCCGTGGCGCAGGTAGGAGAAGATGTGCGTGAGCTTGTCGAGCAGCACGTCGGCGGGGCGGTGGCGCACGTAGTGACGTAGTGCACGTACCTTGGTCTTCTTGAGCTTGCGGTGCCTGCCGGGGCGCAGGTAGGAGAAGATGTGCGTGAGCTTGTCGAGCAGCACGTCGGCGGGGCGGTGGCGCACGTAGTGACGTAGTGACGTAGTGCACGTACCTTGGTCTTCTTGAGCTTGCGGTGCCTGCCGTGGCGCAGGTAGGAGAAGATGTGCGTGAGCTTGTCGAGCAGCACGTCGGCGGGGCGGTGGCGCACGTAGTGACGTAGTGACGTAGTGCACGTACCTTGGTCTTCTTGAGCTTGCGGTGCCTGCCGTGGCGCAGGTAGGAGAAGATGTGCGTGAGCTTGTCGAGCAGCACGTCGGCGGCGGCGCTGGCGGAGGATTGCTCGACGAGTGAAGGCACGTCGGCCTTGCTGCGGGTGAGGGTGGTGGGGATGTCGGAGTCGATGGTGCCCTCCTCGTCCACTTCCACCACGTACGCCATGCGCCCCGCGCCGAACATCTCGTTGCGGACCACCTTCTTGTTCCTGCATAACGTCAATACACATTGCTTTATTCCATCTACATACCGACACTTACACCTCCATTCTTGAAAGTCGAAATAGAATTCTACACTCACTTTTCCTGCAGCTTTTTTTTTACGCGCAGATAGTTTTCGTGTACATTACCAGTCTCAGTACTGCTTCTGAGTATTTCGCACACAGTACTAATATGGTAGTCCTCATCAACCCATTTATTCAAACAGATTGACATATTAGCATCTTCGAATCCCACAACAGTGTCCAGGACCGATCATGGAAATTGAATAATAGAAACTGAAAGAATAATGAAAAATCTTAACAATGGCATATTAATCCTACCTTTGTTCCAATATCATTTCATAGATATTTTTTCCCATTTGCGTCTTGAACTGCATTTCCTCCTCCTGTGAATCATAAAAAGAGTCTCAAACACCACTTATATAATTTACTTGATTCTCGTCAAGTGGGAAATGGTAATACACAGTAGGTTGAAAAATATTATATGGTTACAATGAAAAGAGGTAGCCAATTCTAAATCTCAGCTAAAATATCTTCTTCATTTTGTCATTATTCAAACAAAAATTGTTAAAGTTATTTTGAAAGAAATTTTGAAATTTTGCTGGTGGTAGGATATTCGTATCCGCCCGGATAGCGACCACCGTACACAGGGCGTAAAACCCGCCATAGTGGCACATGCAAGTGTGCCGCGTTCCGGGATCAGCCAGTGTATATCCGGTTTTCGGGGGGGCTTCAATCATGGTGAAAGGATGACCGTGCCGGCATTTTTTGGCCGGTTTCTCGCGGTCGGTCCTTTGTTCACCATGGTATTAGTCCCCCAAACTTCTTCACAAGATAGGTGAAGAGGTTTTCGGCCGGCATGATTGCGTCGACCAACGGGAGATCATCATCTCTCGCTGGTCGGCACTTTTTTGGACTCCATTACACTTACCATCAGGTGCAATGGGGTCACTTTGCCGTGCCAGTATAAAAAAAAATAAAAAAAGCATTGTCTTTTATTGTAATGTCATATTCTATTGATTATTGTAACCTGGATGACTTATTGAAATAATTACTTACAACAGGCACTTCCTTCTTCTCTTTGACAACTTCTATTGGTGTTGTAACCAACCTCTCCATTTCAGCCTCGTCTTCCAGCTCACGACTCTGTATTTCTGAGCGAACCTGCATTACAACAACTTTATCTTAAAAATAAATAAATAAAAAATGATTACATAAATATATAATCATTTGAAAATATAATCATTTTTTATTTATATATTATTGTTTATTTACTTAAAAACACAGAGTACAATCACACAATCATAGTGGTGCCTAAACAAAGCTAAGCTTGTACATATCTTGGGCGCCATTCATGTTTGTTTGACATAGTTAAAAGCCCATATATCTATATAGTTCATTATAACAAAATAAACACAAGTGGTAAAACTAATTAATTTGTAATTCACAGTAATTATAAAACACACAATGGTGTGTATGTGTGTAAGAAAATTTCGGTGTTACGGTAATGTTCTTATTCATCTTCATCTACAATGATTTTTTTTTAAACCTAATAAAACTGTTAAACTTTACAAACTATTTCTATTATTAGTTGACTACTATGGTATAGTAGTGACCATAGTAGTGAAAAACTAAAACCTACATATAATGACCACTAGGTTCCCCAGTTTTACCACCTTACATATAAATAAATATGAGATTTTTGTAAACATTTTTGATGGCAAGATGCTACTTAAGTACTACTATAAAGTGATCCAATAATATGCCTCACCTTTTGCAATAAAGCATAATCGAGACCTTTCACCAAGTGAGTATGCTCCATGTCACCACCAAGATACTTGGATTCCTGAAATTGAATAAAATAAATAAATAAATACACCCAACAGTCACATACATAGTTCTGATCCCACACTAAGATCAAGTCTTGTGTCGTGGGTATCACAAACTACGAGAAACATTAATTCGGTCTCACAAACACCCAGACTCAAAACAAATATTTGTTTCGGTGCGGGGATCGACCTCGCGGTCTCTCGTTTCACATGCTGGTGTCTAGTTAACTGTGCAACAGGGCTGTTAATATACAGGGCGTATTCAGACCGTGATCGGAAACTAAGGAAGGTAATAGCTAAGGTGATTACAAACCCATTAACGAAAATCCCGACAAAAAATAATAATTTTCAAATTTTTAAAGCGGATTAGAGCGCTTATTTTATTTTGTAATGGCATTATAGCATTTTCATGTCAATAACTAACAACAACATTGGCATCCTTTGCCTGCAGTCATATATTATAACAAGTTTCGTGCATCGTAAAACGATGGCAATCACCATTTTTTATATGATAACCGTCGTTTCGCGAATAGCGTTGCAATAGTTATGTTTTATACAACGAGAATCCATAATGATGTCATTTATTTTAAACATTAGTTTATGACTGCAGCCCCACTGCACAAAATTTGGGCGAAATTTACAAGATATTTTTGGCGATTATAATTTTAATCGGGTGATGTCAAGATCACCCTAACATGTAAACTGAACGACTTTACTGCAACTCTAAATAAAGTGTTGTAAAAAATAAGTACCAACACAAAATCCATTAAACCTTGTGCAATTTTTACACTCTTAAGTCATTTGCCAAACAAACAACACACAAACCTGAATTAATTGCCTTCTGCGTTCCTTTGCGTCCATACCGGACTTCACATCTGGTGCGACAGCTCTGCAAAGAATTATAACATTCTAGACAATCAACACATATTTTTTTTTCTTTTTATAAACTGGCACAGAAATGTCAGAGCACTACACTGGTGGCAAGAAACAACTACAAAAATCCTTCATCAGTCATCACAATTATAGTGGCTAGTTGTCAACAAGAAGTACACAGGCTGACCCTAGAAGGCTACATAGTTGCATGGTTTACCATGACAGGTTTTACACCTTCAGTATAGTGGTTGCTGTCCAGACAGATATGAATAAGCAACCACAAGACAGCCTTTGACTGACAAAAATACTAGAATAAAACTAACTGTTAAGGAAGCCAAGAAACAGTGGCATTATCTGTTTTGTTTTGGAGACAACAGGGTTTTTACTCAAGAGTTGATAATAAGGTAAACAAAAATATAAGCCTTAAACTATTGAGTAAGATTAAGTAAGGGCCAGCTCAACCAGGGATTGATAAAATAATTATTGAAGATTGTAAGCCCTGGGAGTAAGTAAATTGATCAGCAATTTGTTGTTATTATGGTTTGTATTATTATATCATTTATAAGGTATACTTGACATAGTTTAAATAAAAAAATATGTAAATGTATTGTTACATATAAAAGGGGGAAAAATATGACATGGAGTTTCTTCCCATTTTTCCTCCACAGAGAACATGTTCCCAAGTGGCAATAGCTTATATAATTGATGATTCAAAAGTACTTGTAAAATTCTAGTACATAATTTAATTGAAAAAAGATTATTTTGACTTTGACTTTTAAAAAAAAAGGTAGGGAGGGAGTCTATTACTCTTTGTAATATGAATAAATGTACCAAAATGGCTTGATTGGCTGATTATGTGGACTAATAGAGGGTTGACATTTCGAGTAATTGAGGTTTCGGTGTTTGAACAAAAAAAAAATCAAGATTTGGAGGTTTTTTACTTATCAAAGTTTGACTTAACGAGATTCTACTGTACCTGTATGCACTGCTAGTGTTGCTTGTTGGATCAATAGGGCCCAGTTCATTAAGTCCGTCACGCCTCTCTCGAGCCCTGTCCCTGTACTTCTCAGCCAATTCGGCCAACTTGTTGTCTTCTTGCTTCTTCAATGCAGCATAGTATGATTTCTTTTTGCGTCGAAGCTCACTTTTATTCTCTGCTGGTGGTGGCATGGTTCTGTAAGATTTTTTTTATTTATGATACTTTTAAAGAGTCAAATTAGAAGTTTCTTTTACCATTCCTCTAATATAACACCTCTAAAAAGATATTAGTAAATGCTTAAGAAAATATATTCGGGAATTCTCTTTGCACCCCTTTGAGTTTATTTTTGTTACTCTTTATTTTACTTTACAACTCAACGACTGAACCAACTTAAGTGGGGCAAACGGATGAATAGATAGTGTAAGAATATAATACTTATCCTAGAAAAGGATTTTACCCAAATTCAACTTTTTTTATGTGCATTGCTGCAAATATAAATGTGGTGTAACATTACATATAAAATTATCTCAATTTCAAACTTGACTCTGAAATTCCACATATAGCAAATAAAACTCCAAGATGTTACTGTTTCGTTTTAACAAGCGCTTGGTGCACTTGTTTGTTGTATGTGCTTACCCCGCATTAGCCATAGCTTCACGCATAGACCCTGGCGGATGCGCCCCTCCCGAAGGAGTGGACCTTGGAGTCATCAGCAACTTTCTGAAGTCTTCATTTGTAAGCCTTTGGGAGGCAGGAGTATCCTCCACGCTTCTGTGCTCCTCCATTCTTGAAGCTTAACGACAGCTCTTCAAGAAAAGTAAATACAAAGTATTACGTTCTATCCATAAAGTTCTTCTTTCACACGTTTATGCCACTAAATAACTAAAAAACACAAATGTACAGAAATGTATTGCACGCTTCCTTTAATTTTTTTTTTTTTTTTTAAAGCAATTTGCGATTCCCGAATCTAGGATAGTTTATTTTTAATTGTACTGTGTCTGTGAGCGAAGCAAAGGAAATCAAGTCATACTGCCAATATGTCAAGTTACTTTATTTAATAGTATTAATCAAAATCAAATTTTTATTTGATACTAGCTGACCCGGCAAACGTTGTTTTGCCATATATATAAAATTCTTGTGTCGCGGTGTTTTTTGGCAAACTCCTCCGAAACGGCTCGACTGATTTTTATGAAATATTGTGTATATATTGTAGGTAGGTCTGAGAATCGGTCAACATTTAAGGGCTTAACATTTAGGGGTATGTTTTTTTTTTCTATTGACTTTATTTTCTTTATTTTTTATGATTCAGCATTGATAAATTATTATAATCATAAATTTTCACCCTTCTACGATCAACCTCTATCTTATACTGACCATTTTAATTTGATTTTTTTTATTAAAATGTAAATAAATGATAATAGCACTGAAAAATTATAATGATACGTATAACAGTAATTGCTTTGATTGATATACAAATTAAACAAAAAAATATGGTTAAAATTGTATAGAGTGAGATATACATATACACCTATATATATATAAAATTCTTGTGTCACAGTTCGAAACAGCCTCCGAAACGGCTCGACCGATTTTGATGAAATTTTATATGTATATTCAGTAAGTCTGAGAATAGGTTATCTATTTTTATACCCCTAGGGTGGTCCAACCCGAAAAGTTTTTTTTTTATTTTGTGGACATTTTTTGTTTTTATTTTTTTTATGATTCAGCATTGAAAAATACATATAACTCCAAATTTTCACCCTTCTACGAACAACACCTGTTTTGTAATCGCATTTTTTATATTTTTATAGCTTTTGCCCGCGACTCCGTCTGCGTAGACTTCAGGGTTGGGCGCAGAAAGATAATAAGTGAATCTATAAATCGTCCCTCAAGTGCCCAAAATGGCACTTACTGAATTTAAAAAAAGGTCAAATCAATTCAAATGGTTGAGGCGTAAAAGTAAAACTCTGACAGTTATTTTCGTATTTTTAATAATATGTTTATCCCAATGGGAACATTACATTTTCCCGGGATAAAACATAGCCTATGTTACTTCACAGGGTCTCATTTATGGTCATACCAAAATTTTTGTTTTTGCGTGAAAGCGTAACAAACATCCCTACATTCACATTTATATAATAGTAAGGATAACCATTCCCACCTATGTTACTTCGGTGGGTCCCACCTATCTGCATACCAAAAGTCATTCAAATCTTTTTTTATCCTCCGTATTTTTTTTTAATAAGAAGAATCCTATGTCCTTTTTTATATCTATGTGTACAAACTATGTGTACAAATTTACATGATAATCGGTTAAGTAGTTTTGGCGTGAAAGCGTAACAAACAAAACATTTACATTTATAATAGCTGACCCGGAAAACTTCATATCCCCTAACAGTCATTGAATGTTACATATTTACATATTACCTGAATTTTATTTTTGATTGTATGGAAATAAATATTCAGTTCAGCACTTTATTGAGATAAAAATACAGAAATAAATAAGTACAAAAATTAAATGTATCCATCGTGTGTCCGCAAGTCATGATTAAATTAAATATGTACATATTGTGCAGCATGGGATACAGTCGGTTTCAATTCTCTTCATTGAAGCACCAGCGTGGTGGACTGAAGCCTAAACCCTCTCAGTTGCAGAGAAGGCCTATGCTAAGCAGTGGGACGTACATATATGGGCGTATATACCTTGTGATATACATTTTTAATTTATTTTTTAATTGTCTAAAAGATCACAAACATCTTTTGTTAATCGTCATTGCGAAGGCATGACGAATCGGGAACTGAATTCGTTTGAACTCAATGGTCATACCCGTTAGGATCAATGAAATCTTAGATCAATCTAATTGATGAATTCTCAAGCACCAATTCATCTCTAAGTTGTCTTTTCAGTATCGTCACGTGAATAACATTACTCAACAGTTTTCTTAACACCAAGCGCATTCCATTGCATAGTTGTGGGTGTTTTAGATTTCAAAGCGTGATGACTACCGAACCTGCCTTCTTTTGTAAATCAGGTACAACCAAGGAGTTTAAAAACACATTTCTGAACGCACGCATAAATATTTGACAACCAATAAATATGTCAATCCCTTTTTATTACTGACATTATTCTACATTTTTAAAATCTAAAATACGCAATTATTCGAATATTCTGGATATATGTTGTCGATTCAAAACCTTTATTTAAATACGTTCTTTAATTTGAGGGGACCATTAACCATATTGACGGGATAAACATAAAATGTTTGACAGAATATTAGGTAGAACAGTTTATATGAGAAAATTAAATTGTTGTTTTTACCATATTCCTCGCAATTTTCTTAACTTTTTCTTTCATAAGATCCTTCTCCTAACGATAGCGAACACAACAAAAAAAGAATTAGCGAAATCGGTCCAGGCGTTGTTGAGTTATGCGCTTACCAACACATTTTGCGATTCATTTTTATATATAAGATTCAGGTCGGCGACATTAATTTTATTTTGGGCTAGATCGATATATTTGATTCTACACAAATAAAGTCATTATTCATTATATGGCGAAACAGTGTAGGAAATAGAAATACATCTCAACCTATGTAGGATTGTAAAAATATGTACGAATGTATCTAATTATTTTTAACTTTCTTAAATTAATCACGTATAAAATAGTAACTTAATCTTGCTCCGCCAGGTACTTATGTATGAATTAATACTTATTATAAATTGTTCAAACCTAATTTATAAATGATTTAAATAATGTGTGTGTAGTCATACTTATATGTGTCAATTACATACAGCTACCGTCGTCACGTGCATGAATTTCTTTATATTATAATAACGATGACATTATTTACTCAAAATTATAAAAATCGTGGCAAACATACGAACACACTGCCTGTCACGCCTGCACCCTCGAAGGTGAAGTCAAAGGAATATCTCCACATTCATATCTCGACAGCTAAAGCAGCTAACTCGTGTATTCAGATTGTAAAACAAATATGTATGTAATTATATAGGTATCCATTTAATGGTAGATCTCAATATCAATGCGTTGTAAATCTGAAAAAGGGAATTGAAGCTTGCACGCGCCAATCTATCAATTGGTAGCGACGTTGTTTAATATTTAACCGAATTCAAAAAAGGAGGGGGTTATCAATCCGTCTGTTTTTTATCAACTCTGTATATATTAGACTTCAAAAGGAATATTCTTTCCCGATTTTGGCAACGTTTTTCATTGCTGCTTCGATCCTAATGGTCGTAGCGTGACGATACATAGCTTAAAGAACTTTTAAAATGGAACCAATAGCTCCTGAAATTAGCACATTGAAGCAAGCAAATGAAAAATCTCTTCAGTAGAATATTAGGATTGACTCAGTGATGTAGTAGGTACATAAAAATAAGTAAAACTAACAATTTTTACACACATTTATTGTCTCAATATAGTTTACAATGCGATGGGACATTTAACATAAAAGAACAGCCAGGACGTTGAGTTATAATACAAACTGTAAGGCACACTCTCCTTATCCAAAAATAGCATGGAAAGTTGTTCCCTTGAATCCCACATTTCCTGTCGGTTCGTCTTGAAATGTGATGTACATTCTGAAAAAATAAAAAAAACTACAGGGGTCCGATAAATGTGAATATCCTCGTACATAGGTAATAAAACATTGTTAATTTCTTAGTTTTTTATAATAGGGATTGCCGCATGGTACTTATGTGTTATTTACAGTACCTAACGTAGAGGGGAGAAGGCAGGCATTACAAACCTCAATACATTTTAATTTTTATCTCTTTGATAACTAATATTATAAAGAGAAAATATTTTGTGTGTAACGAATAAATACAAAAACTACTTGACCGATTCCGATTTTTGGTACGTATATGGGAGTTTAGGAAATAACAGACTTTTTTTTTCATAAAATTGCGCTCAGGCGCTAAGCATAATCGCTGAAACGGACCCTCAGCCAGCCCAGCGAGGGCGCGCTGCGGGGGCTGAAAGTGACCCCGAGAGGGGCGGCTGCACTGTGGCAAACATTCGCATGCAATTTCCAGACTCTTATGTATCATGAATATGAGTTTTCATGGAATATCGGTCTCAAAAGAGCCCAGACACGAAACAAATATTTGTATCTAGTTTAAAAATTGTCTCAACGCGGGAATAGGACAAGCAGTGCCAATTTTTGTAGTCTGCGAATATAAAACACTAGATTAAAGTTTTTTCATACATATTTCTACACGGAAAAAAATCGATTTTAATTGCTACACTGAAACAATTAAATTAGGCCACGCCAAGCTACGCCGAACGTCGAACAAAAATAGATGCTTTTATTGGATCGTTAACCAATTTACAATTTTTTCGTGCAAGTTATCAACCGATTTGATTTTAGGAAACTGTCCAAACATAATTCTTTCACTTCCTAAAGTGACATAAAGTAATGCAATATATGCCACAAAATGCAGAACGTTTGGAGTTAACATATAGTGAAAACAGGAAACCCTTAAATATACCCCTCTTATCTTGAGTGGAAAACCATACCCAGCGAATAAAATACAAACTTTCAAGCTTTGCTAATGTTTGACAAATAACCGCGCCAGTTACGAGCAGGCAGATGATATTTATTAATATATTTTCAATATATATCAGCGACACTCCAGTTACTTTACGAGTAAGATTAATGAATCCATTAGGTCGTGTTTATCAAACAGTTATGCGTCCGGCTCTTGACATAAAAGCAATATTATCCGTAATGGGCAAACAATAGCTACATCACACTGATAACAATAAGTGTTGTGTAAACTGACACAATCAATACGAGATATACATAACTACATTGTACATTGGTACTCATCGTTTAAGTTTAAGCATAACCCTTAAGTTAAGGTACTTGTACTACTACACTTTCGTGAGAGGGGACGAACCAATTTCCGTTCACCACAGGTAGTCCCTCACCTATTACGTAAAATACTTTATTGACTCCAAAGAGCCATTCTCTTAGTTTTTGGTTTAACAGACAAAGGAACACGCTAAGAGGGGATTTGTTCAACTTACTACGCGAACGGCAATGGATTATAAACTTCCACTGAATATTTCGAGAAACTATTGCAGCATTTAGTTCCTAATCGTCCTTACAATTTATGGCATTAAAACATTCGAACGTCAAAAAAATGTGTCATTTTCTTAGAACTATAAGTCTACGTAAAATTTATGTACAGTCACTTTTGTTTATCAAAATTGTCTATAACAAGTCTTAAATAAATAAATATAATTAACCTGTATTATTAACTTCATCATCATCAGCCCATTCCCACTGCTGGGAACGGACCACCTCTACAACTGAGAGGGTTTAGGTTTTAGTCCACCGCACTGGCCCAATACAGGTTGCTGGACTACACACTTAAGAAATTCCTAAGAACTGTAACATTTACTTAAGTAAGTCAAACTGCATGTCTGCGGATATGGAACAATCCAACTTTTGCCGAAACGAAATCCATTCTTTTCACTTTTGTTGTGATAGTTCGACCGTTATCATCGGGTGATCGACGCCGATACAGTGGATAACTATCGTTGCCACTGAAGGTCTCCGCCGTAATTTGCGTGGATATCGTTTGGAACACTTGCCGTCGACCATGCAAAGTGATTGGAGATTGATGGCCCCACACATCATATTTGTAATTACAACATCATGTAGGTGAGGTCTGGATCGGCTTCGTGATTGGGATATTCGGCGCATATGATATCATGTATATTGGTCTGGTTGAATTCTTTCCACTAAAATAAAAATATGAGCGTGCGGCAGGCCTCGTTTTTGCCATTCGATTGAATACATCCAGCATCAAGCTTTATTTTTTTTGAAGGTAAAGTTCTTTACGCACGCTTGACTTGGGGAGTGAACTGGTAAATGCGTGACGAGAGCGTCACGAAAAGTGTGATCGGACGAGGCGAACGGAAGTTGAGAAATAAGAAAATTGCAAAACTGGTAAAAACAATAATTTCATTTTCCCATATAAACTGTATATGTTCTGCCTAATTTCCTGTCAAACATTTCATGTTTATCCTGTCGATACGGTTAAAGGTCCTCTCAAATTAAAAAACATATTCAAAAAAAGGTATCAAATTGACAACATATCGAGCCCTGACCGCCAAATTATCGTAAGCGACACTTTTTCGAAAATGCGTTTTTTATCGAAACTACTACTTTAAGCCGTAACGGACCCACCCCTGTCGAAATTTTCCCAAAAAAGAAAATCGTTATAAAGTTATAGCAAGTACCAAAATTATCGTAAACACATATTTTCTTAAAACTTTATCGTAAGCGACAAGCATTTTCTTCTTACGTGCCTTGCGATAGATTTTTTGTAGCGCAAACGATCCTATTTGTCTACTGAAGATGATCAAATGCATATTTTTTTAAACTATTGGGGATTAGGGTGTGATAAAAGACAAAAAATCCTTTTGAGAAGAGAGGAAGGGTGTGAGAGCAGGAAATCCTTCTGTCAGGTACTAAAGAGAAAAAAAACTTCATTTTATGTATGACATGGTGGCGTTGCTGTATATACATTTCAACACCTCGTTTTACCGATAGTGGCACCGCTGGAGAGACTCTAGCACATCCCAGGTTTCGATCGAATCAAAGGCTTTCTCATAGTCCACAAACGCTAAACAAAGCGACAAGTTATATTTCTCGTTTTTTTGTATAATTTGCCGAAGCGTATGGATGTGGTCTCTAGTGCTAAAGCCATTTCGGAAACCGGCTTGTTGGGGAGGCTGAAAGTCATCAAACTTTCCTTCGAGACGATTTGTGATGACCCTCGGAAACAACTTATAAACATGGCTCAGGAGCAAGATGGGCCTATAGTTCTTCAGCAAAGTATTATCGCCTTTTTTGAAGAACAGTACGACCACACCCCTGCTCCACGCCTCTGCCGTTGAGCCCTGGAGGAGAACGGAATTGAAGAGCCTTTGAAGGACTTCAAGTATCGGCGCTCCGCCCGCTTTCAGAAGCTCTGAAGTGATTCCGTCCTCACCCGGCGCCTTGTTGTTTTTAAGTTGCCTCAGGGCCATCTCAATCTCACACAGGCTGATGTCCGGGATATCATCGCTAAAGTGTTGGATTAACTCGACTCTCGGCTCTTCGGCCGAGCTAACAGTCGGTTTGGGAACCGAGGTGTAAAGCTGTTCATAGAACCTCTCGATCTCCCTTAATACCTCTACCCTCGTCGACACTATGCGGCCGTCGTCCGTCTTCAGCCTAGACAACTGTCTTTGCACAATAGATAAGTCTCTTGCAAACACTTTGGAGCCTCCGTGCCCCTCAATTGTGTCTTTGATGCTCACAGTATTGCGTGCACGGACATGGTGTCGCAAGGACTTCCAAATCCGTCTATTAAGCCGACGATATGCTTCGGCGTCATCGGAAGACTGCAGTGCCATAGATCGACGTTCGGCCATGAGGTCAAGAGTGTGGACCGAGAGTTTTTGTGGTCTATCTCTACGGCGAGATCTAAAAGATCTACTTAGATCCCACCGTATGGACAGCTTCTACTAAACCGCTCTTTAGCTCGTCCACTGCAACGTTTTTTTTAAACAATCAAAGCGATTTGACAGCTCAAGTTGAAAGCTCTCGGGGTTTTGGATATAGGCGCGAGTAGGTCGAAGCGTAGACTTCATCAGGCGACGCTTTTCTAATTGGACATTGATATTCAATGAGCCTCTAACCATTCTGTGATCACTGCCGGTTTTCACCCTCAAATCAACTCAAATCACCACACATCCAAATGTTTAATATAAATAAATATATTTTGCAATTATAATATGGCTTTTTCATTTAAAACCTTTTTAAAATGTCTATTTATTTATCAAATAGAGTTTCTTAAACATAGTAATGTTAACAGATATTGTTATCGTAAACGCCAAAATAACCTTGGTTTATGACAGCAAAAATAATGTAAGCGCCATAAATAGCTTAAATATTAATTATTTTTGTTTATTTTTCATTTATATATGTAAATATCTAAAAATTATTCATGTATGTAAAATTTTAATTTACTGGCACATTTCTGTTTGAAAATAATTTAAAAAAACCTTCTCCTGTAAAATTTGGTTTTTGTCGGTTACGCTAAAACGGCGGTAAGGGCTCGATATATCTGCAATATTCGAATATTTGCATATTTTACATTTTAAAAATGTAGTATAATGTCAGTAGTAAAAAGGGATTGACATATTTAATAGTTGTCAAATACTTATGAGTGTGTTCAGAAATGTATGTTATTTAAACTAAGAACTATGTATGTGACTATTGGGCATATTTATAAGTTTTACTTCAGTTGTATGGTCAATTTTTTTCACATCCCAATGGAACGGGATAAAAAGTATCCTACATATGCCTGTCTCCTAGTTTTAAGCTACTACCACACCAATTATCAGCCAAATTGATTCAGCCGGTCTTGAGTTATAAATTGAGTAACTAATACAACTTTCTTTTATATAGATTAAGATGCAAAAGTTTCCTGTTTAAATATATTGTACAGAATGTAAAAAAGTATAAAAATATATTTATATATAAATATATTTGAAATCAGAAATTAAAAGACACTTAAAACTGCAATTTTCGTAATACAAACAAGAGCTAGCACATGTAAATTTAATATTTGAATATATACTATACCTGTCATTTTTCACTCCTAGTTCTTTCTCCACTAGCTCAAATAATACCTTGGCATGTTTCTTGTTTTGTTCCACACCAAGAGCGCCAATAGACATGAGGTTGGCTATGGCACAGGGTTCAGTAGAGCCACCAAAGCACATAGGTACATCTGGTATTACAGAGACTACACAGTACTGTGAATGAAACAAGAATTTAAAATATAAATAGTGTGGGTTAGCAAAATTTATTATTTGGTACATGTCCAATATAAACTGTTAAATGAAATATTTTTTAAATTTAATGACAGGCCAATGATTTGAAATATTAATCATTTCATTTCATTTCAAAAAAATATAAACATTTAAAATTTTGCCCAGAATAACATCTCAAATGTAGGATGGTACATACAGCAACATATGGTTTAGCCATAGACGGTTGTTGCAGTTACAAACATTATTTAATCTGAAATGAAATGAAATAATATTTATTGAATCTATAAAATGTCAAATACATTGCTTAGTTTCAGTCATTTCAAAATTTAGAGTACCACCCTGTTCATCACCCATCTATGCTCAGATGCAAATAAAAATCCAGAAAGAAATAAAATTATAAATAAAGTTCAACTTATAGTACTTAATAATTTTCTGATAAAAATAACTCATTGATAAATATGATTTAAAAATAAACTGTCTATAAAAAACTTTACTTCTAAATAACCATGTGTGATGTTCTGTTGTGCTTTTTGATTCTAGAAAAAGAGATTATTTTCACAACTGTATCACTACAAAAAGTGCTCTTAGACTTCAATAAATTAATTAAAAAGTAGCTCAAAGTAAACTGTATTTGTTGCTACCTAGGCAAGTGACAAATGTTAAGAAAAATCATTAATGAGTTAAAAAACATATAACTGACCTCAATTCCGCCAAAATTGCCGGCCCGGCTGTTATGAAATCAATATACGCCTGATGTCCTAACTAGTAAATAACATAATATTTTAGCGTGTGCTATTACTTTAATAGCTCATAACCGTGGAACTGCTTTCTTAATAGATAAAAAATAAGCCGTTCGCCTAAATGTTTATTTATTTAAGGTCAGATGTATCTCACCTGCTCCGGTTTTCCAAGCGCCTTTGCTAGCACTGGGACAGCTTTTGTAACAAAATCTGATGGAATTTTGCTTTTAGGCACATTAGTTTCAATTCTGAAATGCGGCATATTTACACGAAACAGATATTAAGGTTTTAAATATTAATACAGAACGTCGTTCTGTCACGGTATTTGGAGCTACACTTTGACTTGCCTCTGGCGAGTTACGACTTGCGACAATACAATGCGAAACTTTTCTGACATTTCAGTGTTTCACATTATACAATGACATAGGTGATAGGAGTATAGGACTAACAAAGGTCATAGTGATAATAATTTATTGATATAAACTGTATTATACTTAATATGTAATTTATAGAATACAAATTTCACATTTTTAATACTTTATTTTATTGGCGTCATTATATAAAATAGTAGGTATGACTATTTCTCAATGAACTTAGGTTTGCTTAAAATCTAATTATTAATTAGTAAACACTCAAATTGTGTAAAACTCGTGATGGCCTCGAGGTTAAGGCACGTGGTCGAGAATCTCGACAGTCGCCGGTTCAAACCCCAGGCACACACCTCTGACTTTTCGAAGTTATGTGTGTATTCACAAAGAATTATCACATACTTTAACGGTGAAGGAAAACTTCGTGATGAAACCTGCACACCTAAAAGTTCTTAGGAATTTCTTAGGTGTGTGCCAACCCGCACTAGGCCAACGAGGTGGACTAAGGCCTAAACCCTCTCAGTTGTAGAGGAGGCCTATGCCCAGCAGTGGGCTGATGATAATGATGATGATAAAATTGTGTAACATAAGTGAGTTATTTACGTTATTTAAATTTTGTGGGATATTTAAGATAAACATTTCACGTCAATTAGTCTACAATAGTCTATGAATTATTTTCTATAATTGGCAACTTCAGTTCACCAAAATTTATACCAAACGAGGTTAACTCGTCAACCATAGTGCAATAATTATTTATACATATTTTGAGGTTTTAGCTATGTACTATATGTACCTACAGTTACACACCACTTCATTAATCCCGCTTTGTACTATAGTTTCATATAAGTTTTTTATTTAAGTCCAGAATATTACGTCAATGAGGGCCTCTGTATAAAATGTAATGTTATAAATATATAGGTAATAGTCATTTTAAAATTTGGTTATTTATTTCACCGTACACTTTCCAGTAATCTATATTCATTATAGAGGTCTATGCTCGGTATTTCCCTGTCAGAAGATGTTATTGCCGCGTGGCGTTTTATCAATCTCTACCTAGCTACAAAGTTTTGTCTATGTTCGGTTCTTGCCATGATGTCAGCGATAACTCAAAAGACTGTTAATAGTGCCGTACACATATGTTATCGATATTTTCAATAATTCAAAGGTTATTCATGGCTTTTTTCTTTGCTTTTTTATAATATTGAGAAGACATCATTGCGCATTCAGTCACTAAGTGGTTAAAATAAATTAACTTAGACAGGAGTTTTATGATCGGCTGGGCGTTGTCCATTACCACTTCAAAAGCTTAAAGTGTTTATTATGTCATATAATCAATTTACTTCCCCGTATTGAGCCAACAGTTGCGAACATACTGATTTTTATACCAAGCTTTGGCTGCAGCACATTCAAAAGCACAAATAATTCGGTACATTATTTACATAAAGTAACCATTATACAAGATAGTAGAAATTATGAAAATAAACAATGTATATAATAACTCACGCCTATGCCAACACTTTGCCCGACCCGCGAATCGAATCCAGGACATCAAGAGCGCGTACTTGTTCCTCATGAGAAGCAGTCTCAAGATTTTTTTTATTTTTGTCGACATCGATAATACAATGCGTAACACTAAAATGACCTGTGCTGTGCTTTGGGCATTCCATTTCCAGCCATTTGAATTCACCCGAACCGGGAGCAGTTCATAAAAGATTTTACTTGGTCAGAAAGTGTTTACAAGATTTCTAACCGTGAACCGAACACCACATAGTCATCGAGTAAAGTTACAATATTTTAGTAATAATTTTAATTTAACTCTCGTGCTAGTGAATTGTTTTCATAATAAAAACTTTTATCTATAGTTAACAATGGGATCCGATCAATCCACCAACCGAAACAGGTGAGTGTATATTTAATATTTATTAATGTTCAAAAATAACTTTAAAAAAAGTACCACACTCACAATGAAGTTCTAAAATAATTTTTTAAGTGATGGGTACTTTAAAAGGGACTAATTAACGTATATTTGTCCATTCTTCATCTCTTTAGATGAAGTTGCATTTCTTTGTTCTACTGAGACGCCAAAATGATTTTAAAAAATTACATAAGTAGGTACATCATCAAAGTATAATAAGTAAATAGAGTATAATTTTGTGTTCTGTAGACATTAAAAATATAGTATAATTTACATAAGTTTTTAATTAAATGGTTGCATAAGTGGGTATAACAATAATTTTACAGAGTAAATGGTCTTTGGTTTGATTCAAATTTTATGTACCTATGTAATTCACAGCATTCTCAAAATTTGTCCATCCAATTCTATCTCATGGTTCTGGGTCTGTAAAGGACCAGAAGTAAATCAAATAGGTAGGTACAGTGGCAGTACTTCCATAGAAGCTTAAAAGAGTTACACATTAATTTGTAATTTCTAGTTTATTAATGTTTATTGTGCAGTTGGGTCAGTATATTTAACACTTAAAGATTATTATCTGGAATTTTGTAAGGCTATCTGGGCTTTTATGGAAGCACTGCCACTAGGTACGTAGTCCGTAGTGGCTTTGTGCTTCTAGCATTGCTTAAGCCAGAAATTCAACAAGAGCAGTCAATTTCAACCATGCCGCTTGCTTATCATCCTGCCTAGGCAATAAAAAAATCTAACCGTCACGATCATTATTGAAATTTTTGCACTTCCAAATTCAAAAACTTCATTACTATTTTCTTACCATTGCTAATTCAATTACAGTGGAGCCGTGGTAGTCCGACAAACATTTTGCAGGGTAGTGTCGGACTATCGAATTTGTCGGATTATGGAAAGTAGACCTACCTAAGACCCTCTATAGTCCGGATTTTTTTACAAAAAAGTACCTTATAATCTGACAAATTACAGGTCCAATGATAAGATTCTATATGTTTTATTGTAAAAATAACGTCATTAATGCTGCAAGATTTACAAATATATGCAATACCCTTTACATTAGGAAATAATTGTGTACAAACAAATGTACATACTAAAATAATGAAAAATTATGACATACATACATACATAAACTCACGCCTGTATTCCCCGAAGGGGTAGGCAGAGGTGCATTTCTGAACCCACATTTCGCCAGGTATGTATCAGTCCCACGTAATAGGGGGCGAGCCTATTGCCGCTTTTCGGGCACACTTCCAGACTCCGTGCTGTTACTGAGAATTTCCTAATGGAAAAACCCAATAACACTTTGCCCGACCCGGGAATCGAACCCAGGACCTCTAGATCGCACGGCACATACTTGTACCACGAGACCACGAGGCAGTAGAAAAATTATGAATCAATCAATTTAAGATGCATGAAAATGTTCATCAATTTATTTTTGTTTTGTTTAACATTGTTGAAACGCGAGACCTTGTTGACCGGATTACAAGGGGTGCCAGGTTAACTGGGGCCAGAATTAAGTTTCTTTAAACATGTAATTATCATTAATTGCTAATGGAATAAGATCTACTTATATCTATCTATATTTAATGTCAGTCTATACAAGTCTGTCAGTATATTATATCCCATTATAGTACTGTCTTAAGGTTCTGGTAAGGTCTTAGTCTGCCACAATAGTTCAGTGTAACACATAAATAAGAAATACCCACACCAGCCCAGTCTGTTAGACTAAGGCCTCTGAGTGTTAGAGGAGGCCCGTGGCCAGCAGTGGGACATATAGGCTGATGATAAAGAAATGCCTACAACACTTTGATTCCTTGCAATGTTCGGTATTGCTGAGAGTGTGTAATATTTTAACAAAGATATACCTACTTCAAAAGGACATTGGCATGTCTCTGGGGTTTGACCCTGTAACCCCTGTGATTTGAGCCTTGCCATAAGATAAAAAAAAAACTCCTGTGGTTGTGGCTCCATAGACAGTATGCCATAAGTATTTTTTTTATTACAGCAGGAGGGACACTGCAGAGCAAAGACAACAGTCACAGCATCAACCAGAAAGAGTCATAATGTATGTAAATATTATTAAGTATTTGGTGGTGTTTTGATTTTTTGTTTTTTTAATCATACCTACAACAAAAAAGAAAATTTTGAAATATTTAGATCTTGGAAATTGAACTCACGGCATAAGCAGCATGTGATAAAAAGGTTATTAGTTCGATCTATGTGTCAAACATAATAGTACGGGAGGTAGCGTATTATTTGAGCAAGTCATTTTATCCCGGCTGAAAATCGTAATAATAATAGTTTTCACCTTACACATAACGAATTCGAACGTCAGCTGCGCCGAAAGTGGTGGGGCTAAGAGATACACCATGATAAAGTCATTGGAAAAAAAAGTTCTCCGATGAATTTTATCCCTTGTGAAACCCTGTTAAATAATTGTTTTAATCCTATTTTATTTTGTAATTATCGTCAGCTGTATCGAATAGGGGGGATTATATGTCAGTCACGTGCATAAACCTCATTGAAAATTCGAAAAAAAAAAGTAATATTATCCCTTATGAAATTAACCTTATCTCAACTCTTATACTTTTAAAATAATAAAGAAAATAGTCAGCTGTATATTTTCCGGGGGTAACACCGTCAGTCAGCGTGATAAACATATCGCGAACTCAATACATTCGAGCGTTGCAGAGTCTCTTCTGAAATTAATATGACTATCTTTACACCCAAAAACAATCGGCTGACGATGACTTTCTGTTTTTTAACATTTAAAATATCTTACACTTTAAATTCAATAAGTAAAATATTACTTTTATATAAATAACACCACAGTTTATTTCGTGTCGGCTTATTACACTGTAGTCAAGCATTTTTATCAGTGAAAGTATCATTACTTCAACATTATTTTGGGCCATCCATTAATAACGTGTTGTTTTTTTAGCGTTTTTAAACCCCCCCCCCCCCCCCCCCCCTTTGGTGATCCGTTTAAGACTAAACCGCACGCAAAATCACGTGTATTTTTTAGAACATATAAAGATTTTTTTAAGTTTTAGAATATTATCTTTAAATACATGTATAAAGTACAATCTAATTTTATTTTGAAATTAAAAATCATGATAAAAATGTCTATACAGAAAGGTTGCAGGTTGTTTTTGACTGGCTTTAAGGTTTAGAAAAAAATAAATACACGTAATATCTTACTAGGCCCACCCTCTCTCCTTGTGATATTTCGTGATTTTTGCCAAACTCCCCCCCCCCTCACGTGATTAATGGACGGCCCCTAACGTAGTAGTTAAGTATACCCTAATCAAGTGAGACAAACTTACATATTTTATTTTATTTATTTAGCACACCAACAAAGTAATTACATAAAGAACAACTAGTTATAAGGTGATTTTAAAAATGTAATACAATGTATATAATAAATTAAATTATAAGGATGCATGATGTTTAAGCATTATATTTCATGAAGTAGAAATACAAATATACTTTAAACAAAAATCAAATAAAGAAAAAATAAAGGTCTACCTATATGTTTAACGTTACAAAAATTTATAATAATATTAAATTTGATATACATTTTAAACAATTATCAGGTTTAAAACATAGGCAACGTTTGTATACACAAAAGCTTTGAGAAAATATTTCGATAGTTTTATTTCTACATATTGAAAAAGAGAAAAACTACCGTATGCTACAGAGAAATGTGTTAATATTAATTATTTAATTATTCGAAATGATATTATAAGACTTGATTTTTTAATTGCATATGACGATTTTTACTAATTTCTTTAATTATTCAACTGTATGAAACATTAGGACCTAGCTTGTGCGAATCATTGCCAGGATTTCATGCATTCACAGGATGCGACTTTATTCCCGCTTTCTATACAATAGGAAAATAAAGCCGTTGGAAATTTTAAGACAATCAGAATCATTTATTGCAGCGCTTAAAGATATTCAAGAAGAGAGTCTATATTTTCCTCAAAGGCCGGCAACACACCGATGATTCCTCTGGTATTGTGGGTGTTCATGGGCGGTGCTGAGCACTTAACATCAGGTGGCTCACTTGCTAGTTTGCCACTTTTTCCATATTTTTTTTTAGCAAATACTGTAATCTACACAAACTGTTACTTCAAACAATAATAGAAGAATTTGTATGCAGAATGTATGGTCTGAAGGCAATCCAAATTTTTCCAATACCAGGACGAGTGGCAACGTTCATCAAAACATATTAAATGAATTAACAAAACGACAAATTTACCCTTACACATATTACAATTGACGGTGAAATATACGACGTACGTGATGGATACGACACAGACACAGCAGAAGACGTATATGAAAAAGTAGAATAATAAAATTTATGTATTTATAAAAATCTAAGGTTTTTGTTTATTGAACCTGCATTAAAATTATGATTTTCAAATTATTAGTATTATGTATGTAATAAATAAATATAACTTGAAACCGACACGAAATTACAAACATACTGAGGAGTTATGTATATATATGAAATTAATATTATACTTATTAAATTTAAAATGTAAGACAATTTCAATGTTAAAAAACAGGAAATCGTCTTCAGCTGATTGTTTGTAGGTGTAAAGATAGTCAGTTTATTTTCTGAAGAGACTATGCAACGCTCGAATGCATTGAGTTCGCGACATGTTTATCACGCTGACTGACGGTGTTACCCCCGGAAAATATACAGCTGACTATTTTCTTTATTATTTTAAAAGTATAAGAATTGAGATAAGGCTAATTTCATAAGGGATAAAATTACTTTTTTTTTCGAATTTTCAATGAGGTTTATTCACGTGACTGACATATAATCCCCCCTCTTCGATACAGCTGACGATGATTAAAAAAGAAAATAGGATCAAAACAATTATTTAACAGAGTTTCATAAGGGATAAAATTAATCGGAGAATTTTTTTTTCCAATGACTTTATCATGCTGTATCTTTTAGCCCCACCACTACTGCGACGACTGACGATCACTTTACTGAGTTTTGACCTTTAAACAATTGTTTGAAATAAAATTAATTCGGGATAAAATCACTAGAAAAAATAATACGCTACCTCCCGTACTATAAGGATTTTTGGTTTTTCTTTAGAAAACTCTCAATAACACAGAGATTGGAAATGGGCCCGAAATTCTCTTATACCATTGCAGGGAAGCTGTTATGTAAACAAGTTATGAATTTTTGTTTTATTATTTCCATGAGTTTGCTTTATGCCTGCATGAGTGCTTAACTTCTCAGCTCTTATCGCATAGTGTCATGGAATTTGTGATAAAATATGCTTGCTCTCTCTAGTTATACAAGTATTGGTGCATTTACCGTCAATAGGCGACTCAAGTGTTGCCGCTCCTACTGATTTCTGGTGTGCTATTCGATATCCTATTTCTTACGTAATATGTGGTGAGACTTTTGCCGCTTTCCGGGCACATTTCTAGACACCGTCTTGCTATTGTAAAACCCCAATAACACTGTCCGATCCGATTTGATCGCACGGCAAATACTTGTGCCGCGAGACTGAGAGGCAGTTAATTTAATACATCATCAGCCCATATACGTCCCACTGCTTGGCACGGGCCTCCTCTACAACTGAGATGAGAGGGGTTAGGCCTTAGTGGCAAGGGACCTGTCGAGAGGGGGGGGGGAGTAGCCACGTGATATCACAACTACTCTTAATGTTATAATATTTAATTTAAACTATGCAACCTAAAATATTAGAAAAAAAAATTGACTATTGCACGACTCGGTCTTGACCATACGTGAGAAAAGCAATACTGTCGCATTTTCGTTTCATCGACTTTCAAATCACAACGATGCTAAAGAAGTTTTCACTTCAATCGCTAATACAACTTTCAATAAAAAAGACGTGTGGCACTCGGAGATTGCCGCGGTCTTTACCGCTATTCTATGTCATTTTTTATCAACTTATGCAATTATAATTATTTATTTATTTTATTTATGCAGTATTTTTACGCCGATACAACCAATGCCACCTAGAGGCGAGTTGCTGAACTAAAGAGACAAGCGTGATATTTCAAAAAGTCATTAAAAGTTCTGCTATTCATCGATAGATGGCAAAACTAAAAAGTATTACCGCTGTGCCGGTTGGAGTGGGGAGTGTTAGGTTATTTTCGTTACGGAATTTCTGGATTCGGTCTCCACGCTCAAGGCCCGCGATAGAAGCTATGCAATAGCTTAAAAGGCGATCCGCCAAGACACGAATGACTAATCTGACAACTCAATTTCTTATTCTTTTTTTCATCGTTTAACAAGCGCCGCCTAGCAAGAAGGCCACAGAAGGTACTTCGCTCTTCTTTCACAACTTGTCATCTAGATGGACGTGGTGTCGCTAGTGACGCCGCGGCGACACGGTGTACACACTTATTGTAGTGTATCTTTAGGGATATTAATGTTTTAACAATGAAATATATATAGGTAAAATGGGACACTTAGCATTGCTGTCTAGGTATATTCACTACTATACATATAACTCGGGGCATACTAACACATTAAGGGCAGAACCTTATTTTAGACTTAATTTTTTTATTTGCTGCTTAGTCAACTGGTTTTCATACCGATTTATTTATGCTCAAGATTAATATTACCCTTAGGCAAAGGCCTCGTAGTTTAAACGACTTGTACATATTATCAGCCCGATCAAAACACTTTTCTGTGTTTTCACACCTAAACCGCTGACCTATTTTTGTTATACTTAGATTATTTTATAAGAGAAAATTATAATATCCTCTTTTTTTAATTTGATTGACAAAATCTACATAAGCACAAACTAATTGTTGAGTAATTAAAAGACTTTTACTTTGGTTGCAGATACGAAAGAGTACGTACTCCGTATAGTTATGCTCAAGGAGACTTACAAAATGAGGAGGCTATAAGGCGAGCACGCAATGTGACTCTGTATCCTGATCTAGCAAACATGCAGCATTCTGGCGCAACGTATTCTAGTAATAATGCACCTGCTACATCTCAAAACTCACCAGAATATGTATTTGTCGAAGAAGAAGATCGATTTAGGTAAAATAAATCACGTAATGTTTGATCATACATATTTTTCCTTGATATCTTATTGTCCTTGTGCGATCCAGTTTCTCAAGCGAAACCATATCTATAGTCTACAGTTACACCCTTTTAAAACCACTGAAGAAGCACGGGCACCTTGTATGAGCTGACAGGTATGAAATATGAAAAATTTTCGTTTTTTCAGAAGAGTTTCATCTATTTCGCCAAAGCCATGTAGTCACCCGACTCCATCAGCTCCTCCTGCGCCCCGAGACCCGTCTCCACCTTGGTCTCGTCCTACGCCGGCTGCACCTACGCCACGCAGGGACTCGTCGCCACCACCGTCTCGTCCCACGCCACGACAAGACTCGTCATCATTCAGACCCTCAATGCCGCAGCGATATCCCTCTCGGTACAATTGCTTCCTTACTGTGGTACATTTCTTTGATAGTTAAATATACGGCTTTTGGGAATGTGTTACTGGAGAATGTAACAAGGCCCAACGTTGGCACTAAATTACCTTTGGCCAAAGAAGTGTGCAAAAACTGTGTTACTTTTGGATCTGCCACTTTGTAAAAAGTGGATACTTGACCATGTTTTAGAAACAAGAATTTGCATAGAGCAGTTTCTGAGCAGGTCATATTTTAAATGTGGCCTTAGTTTTAGTGTTTATGTTCCCAGGAACCAGCAACCTTAGAGATATATTAAGTATATCCCTAATTGAATATGTCTAAAGTTGCTGGACGTCGCCGGATGCAGGCTTCTTCAAACAGGTCACACTGGAGGATTTTTGGGAAGCCTATATCCAGTAATGGACGTCGTATAGCTGATTACTCTTAATTAACATAAATGTATCGATTTTCGCTTATATCACTCATTTAAATTAATATTTCAGCGATCGCAGAAACAACAGTAACCAGTGTACGTGCCCTACGTGTAACAAGAACTATGGGATGAATATATACCAATGTCAGAATGGACACAGTGCGTGCAGCGACTGTCGCCTGCGGGCTCGCCGTTGTGGGCTTTGTGGTCACGACATAACCAATACCAGGAACTTTACGCTGGAAGAACTCGTAGGACAGGTACACCATATTACTCGATCATTATCATCAACATCAACAGCCATTCTTACGTCCACTGCTCTTATGCGTCTTTTATGGCAGGACACTGGACTCGATATTCGGCCCTCCTCATCCTCACCCGATGTTATTCGATTCGTGATTACATTTGTAACATGCGGCAACTCCGTATTGCGAAACTTTAGACTTAGGCATTGGGTAATATTAAATATTGGGGGCTTTAAAATTCCGCCAAGGCATCCCCTTGGCCTCCGCCAAAGCTTGCCCTTCGATGCTGTAGTCCGCCCCACCCGGCCACCGAGAGGTTTTAGTCGGTATACTGGCGTAGGATTTTGGTTAGGGACCCAACTCAGGTAAACGGACAAGCTGTTCTGAGCTGTTTAGAGTTGGCAGTCGTATGTTTGAACTCCTCATATTATGTCTGAGCTGCAATGTGCCTCATTTATCATCATGAGCCCATATACGTGTCCCACTGCTCAGCAGTGGCCACAGGCTTCTACTACAACTGAGAGGGTTTATGCCTTAGTCCACCACGCTGGACTGGACTACACACCTAAGAAATTCCTACAAACTTTTACTTGTGCAGATTTCCTCACGATATTTTTCTTCGACGTTAAAGTAATCAAGTGGTAATTCATTGTAAAAACTCATGTAACTTCGAAGAAGTCATGTGTGTGTCTGAACGCTGAGAGACCAACAGTACTTTATTATATCCAAATTTATCATAGTTACAGACAAAATTGCCGTGTCCTAACGCCAGCGAAGGATGCTCTTTGCATTGGAGAGCAAGCGAGATTGAGAATCACCTTACGGAATGTCCATACAGCGTAATGGATTGTCCAGTGAATACGGATATTATGAGGTGCCGCTGGCGAGGTAAGTGTCAAAACTTGGGTTGTATCAAGTATCAAGATTATCCGTTAGGTAGTGTTAGTTCGAAGCATCTGTTATGTCCAGATGTTTCAGGTTTGGATTGTATAAATAAAACTAATAAAGTTTCGTTTCAATAGCGTCTGGTACGTCCACTCGGTCCGATATCAGACGTAGTAGTCAACCGGTTTGAGTGGAGAACAGCGCTTATATTATAATTTATTTTAACGTCTACCTTACAATTTATAATTAATATTACCAATACGCTACAGCATCCAAAACGCATATTGCCAATGACAGGTGTTGAGTTCAATTACCAGGAAACAGACATAAGTAAATGAAACATACTATTTTAGTTCATCGTGCATTAAGGTACGGGAGATTGCCACGTTGGTCCCACGGCGTATGTGGCGTTGATAGGCCCTGGGTTCGATTCCTAGGTCGGGCAGTGTATAATTTTCCGTTAGGGAGTTCTCAGTGGCAGCACAGTTCGCCCTGTGTTAAACGTGAACTAACATGAATGTATGAAAAGGATACTAGTAGGGTTTGATACGTATACACGTCACACCACGCATATATATACTCAGCCTATCGTCGTCCACTGCTGAACGTAGGCCTCCCCAAGAAAGCGCCAACCATCCAAATAAGCGAATTTTGTATGCAAGTGTTTTTTACGTTCGTTACTTTTAAAGGCTTAAACAGATTTTTTAAATAAAGAGGTTGCTTGCTTGTTTGCCTCCTTTCTAATAAAAGATTACTCTTTATTCCAAAAACTTAACGTTTTCAAGGTTTTCTACCTTCGGAAAGGGCATCAGTTCTTATTTTTAAATATGCCCGGTTGTGTTAAAATTGTGACCGGGCACTTCGCCCGTAGTAATGTGTATTCTAATATTTTCAGGTAAGCCTAGCCAAATGCAGGCGCACTTTGACAACTTCCACCCATCACAACAGAAAGTTGACGTCGATACAGAATTGGCTATCCGACAGCCGAACTGCGATAGTCACAACGTTTACTTATTGTCGCTTAGGCCGTTTTATTTCGTTCTCCACGAGAAAGTTGACAGTTCTAGCTGTATTTACTTCACAGTTCAGCTCTTAGGGACTGCTGTGAGCGCGTCAAAGTGGGATTATGAGGTCCACGTTTATAATAAAAAACAACCGCGCCGCAAATACACATACACGGGCCCGTGTAATGGCATGAAAGTGTCAACCAACGATATATTCAAGATGGCCGACTGCGCTATACTGCCTATGAAGTACGCTCGCACGTTTGTCAACGAAAATATCTTGACGTATAAAGTCTTCATAAAAAAAATGGATAACGCCAATGGAATAACAACAACCAACACAAAAGGGAATTTCGCAGGCCGCGGCAAGCGAACTACAAGTAATAATCGTAATAATTAAGTATTGCAACGTATTTGTTTAATATGTATCGTCAATGGTTTATAAAAAGGGCGAATATCTCACTTCTTCAAGATGATTTTGTGATTGTTTTTCTTCTGCTCATCAAGTCATCAAGAATTAATGTTTATTTTTTTTTAATATTCCATGCTGCAACATGTTACGTAATTTTCTTTTTATTTATAAAAACAAGAAAAAAGTATATTAACGGTAAAACCTTTACTAAAATGTGTCTGTCTCTTTTTACTGTCGCTTTTTCGTTTCCTCGACTTTCAATTCACAACGATGCCAAAGAAATTTTCACTTCAATAACAAAAGTTATTCTTTACCTATTTTGAAAGATTTTTACGTGGCGTATTCACCTTTCTACAAACCACGACAGATATGTATGTTTACTACTTTGGGTAATACATTGCCCCTTGGTTTTTTCTTCGGATCATGAAGGAGATTGTCGAAGTGTTTGAAGATGTGGTAGACATATTTGCATATACATTGCGTCGTACTTGCTATGCCGTAACGACGATAAGATAGGCCTAAGCCTAGAAGTCAACATGATTTTGACCTTACAATGTACTCGTATACTACTATAAGTGCATTTGTCACACCAAATGTAAGCCTAACTTGGGATATCCGTTGGCTCCTTCTACATGGATTAATTAACCAAGAAGGCTATATATTTGTAATGTTGGTAAGCATGTTTTTGTAGACATGACTTACTAAATTTTTTCAATGTTATTAGAGTTGAAATAATAATTAATCAAATGTACAAAAATCCCGATTGTACATCTCGGCACATGTCGAGTCACATAACACTGTGTTCTATAATTTGGGAAACAGTCCTTTATAGAAAACTATATTATTAAACAGTAAATTTTATACATGACTATACCAAAATATATGGATATTATATAATAATAATATAACTTTAGGCCTAAGGCCTAAACCTTCAGTTGTAGAAGAAGCAGTGGGACATATATGGGATGATGTTGATAACTTTAATTCTATTTTTGAATTTGGCGTTATTACATATAAAAAATAATAACGACCAACAATTGAAACGAAGTGGTAATATGTGAATGGTAAAACTGAAGTAAACAAAAGATAATTAAAACCACTTCATGACACCAAAATATGATGTAAATATGTTTTAATGAACGTAAATACATTGCTCGTATTAGGTTTATGTTATCTTATTTTTGTCTAGTAGAGCCAATTACATGAAAAATTTGAAGGCAACAATATTTTTAAATTTGACTATTGCTTGCCAATTTTTTGTCACAGAATAAATATATTTTGGTGCATTAAATACACTTCATGGCAAATATATTTTAAAAAACTATATTCTAATGTTAACATTACAATAGAATAAAGATTTCAAGAGGGAGGGAATAAAGATTTCAAGTTTATATAATTTTAAGATTATTCTTATGATGACTATTTTGCCCTTTGTATTGTTTTTTTATAAGTTACCTTTAGTTTTTCTTATGTTTGTAGACATATAGGTATGCTAAGTTCATATTTGGTATGTTTAATGTGCCGTGCGATCTAGAGGTCCTATTATATTCTAGATTCCCCGGTCGAGCAGTGTTATTGGGTTTTTCCATTAGGAAATTCTCAGTAGCAGCCCGGAGTCTGGATTTGTGTCCGAAAAACGGCAATAGGCTCGCCCCCTATTACGTGGGACTGGTACACATCTGGCGAAATGTGGATGCAGAAATGCACCTCTGCCTACCCTTTCGGGGAATACATGCGTGGGGTTATGTATGTATGGATGCATAACTACTATTATTATTTGATTATAATTATTAAATGAAAAACATTTTTTGAATATTATTTTATTCCATAAAACTAGTAGTGTAGTGATTAGTGATAGTGAAATTATATAAAGCAAGGTACACATTACACAATTGCAAAAACAATGTTATGCCATATATTAACCAAAGTGTTAACTGTGCGCCATCTTGTGTTAATCACACGAAAATTATATGCAAAATAAAAAGTAATGACAAGAATATTCAAGGATTTATTTTTTTCATCACATAAACACACGTATGTTTGCTTGTTGTGATTGGGGTACAAAATCAGTTGACTCTGAATTATAGAATGACGGCCCAACGCAAATATAAATTGAGTTGTAAAATTTCGAATCAACAGCAATATCACTAATAATAAGATCACTACAATGTTTTAATTAAGAGTCTGGTCTTTTATGCTTCTATAGATAACTCTGCGCCGATCACACAAGGATAAGGCATCTGCGGCATTTAACCTAAAATCTTGAGCTGATACACTGTATATTGCCATGTCTAAAAAAGACCCGTCATGAATGAAAAATGTGTGTCCAGCGCTTCTCGCGTGTAATTGCCGGCGCACACAAGGCGAAGCGCAACGAAAAACAATTTTGCGATTACATCTACCAATAGCATTCAATAGACTAGATTATTCTCTGAGAAAATTAATTCGTGGTCTCACTCGAGCGCTGCGCTTCACCTATAAAATAATCAGTGGTAATTCTTATTACTGGCAACGAAATTTGTTTTAAACTTAAAAACAAGTTTAGGGGAATACCATAGACATTTTAATAATTGCAAAATAAAATGCAACCAAATTTTGGTAGAATAACCAGCGTTTACATTTAATACAAATACTTTTTAAGCAGTAGTACAGACAGCACCATGAGCGCAGAAAAATACTCTCAACAGAAAACAAATACATAATGAACACATTTAGTTCGTTATCTTAAAATTTATATTTTATTAAAACAAGGACACTTGAACCAAACCAACTTTTGGACGGCTTACAACTTGTTAAATCGATATCTCTGGAATGTAGAAGTCGGAATGTAATACTACGCTGTCTTTTACACTACTCACTACTAACCCACAAAGCATATCTACACACTACCACATATTTACTCTAGTCTCATTCAGTCAGTATGGTTTATTTTCAAACTTATAGACAATTATGTATATAGATTGAAACATATGTAATTCATCTATTGTTTAAAAAAATATTGTATCACAACAATGGTTAAGTTTACCAATGATTGATCAATCTATCTTGATCTGCGGATTGATCTAATATATCAACCAAGTCGTCTATGGATGGGTCTATCAAACATTAACTTGATTGGTGCATTGTTGTGATCTAACAATAGATATGGATTGTTAATTACCTGACACTTATCCAATAACGGTAGGCTTATGCCAACATAAAATCTAAATTTTATGTGAAAAACTAAACCAACCATCTAGTAAAATACAAAATGAACACATATAACTAAACCTAAAATAAAGCTTAAAGTACATAAATAATTCATTGCTAAAATACAACCAATTATAAAAATAGCATTGAATTCCAATACATACACCTATGAGACTCTATACACTTGTCATTACAGGTTGTCATGGTAACATGATCAAAACATGCCAGTACACCCAAGTATAGCACCCTCTGAAGCCATTAAGTACAGCAAAAACACTATTAAAATTTATTATCCAACAACTCCCTGTAGATTACGCACAAGTATTACAGAGTATTCTCAAGACATACATAACTTTGACATTTGTGTTTACTTTGTTCCCTTATTCAATGACTGCATTGTTTCATTAATGTATGGTATTATTTTAGCCTCTTTGTTGTAAATTTATACCAGTATTCACTTCAACCCTACAAGTTTTGAGATAAAATCTTAATCAATGACTAGAATGTGTCCTTTTCAATTAGGAGCACACACATACAAAAATATTCAACATTCACGTTTCAGTGTTACACACCATTATTTAAAATTCTTTGCATACATCCATATATTAGGTGCTTTGGTGACAACCGCGACGCGTAAACTTTAAGCTCAACAGTGAGATTTTTCAAACACAGTGTTATCAACTATGACATAATATACTAAAGAACACAACATTTATAACACAAACTGGATTTAATTAAAATTAACATTCTCATATTGTAATTGTTGTGGAATGTTTACAAAAAATATTCTTTGATTAAGGTCACAACTTAATACTTGATTGTTGTATGGTGAATTGTGATATAACAATGTTCTACTAACCTTAAACTAAAAGGTAGAAAATAAAGAGTTTTTATTATCTTAGCAGTTTGCCAAAATTGCAACATTTTTTTGGGTAACTTAACAAATGCTCCATTTGTACTATTGATTGGCTAGTACATTTATTATTAAATAACAAAAATTATGTAAGTTTAAATTATAACTATTATCACTTATTTGCACCTTGTACTTATCAAGTACAATGTTACATAACTCAGAATAAGTAGAACACCAATATATCCAAGCTGCATTCAATTAATTTTAAATACAAATAAAGACATGAAAATTAACAAATACTACTTTAAATACATTGATTGATGTAAATTATTTTTTTAATTAGTGCCAATGTGAATTTTAAAATATTTTGTAAAATTAATATGTGTTAGTTATTGACCCCACCATTATAGGCATAGTCAGCCTTGTTATGCATCACAAGGTGATTGTCCACAAAATAGAAGCTGTCTGAACAAGTCTCGAAAGGTGCTGCTATCATTTCCTCCACTGAAAATATTAAAAGTATTTTCAAATGAGCATGTTAATAATAATTATATACTCTGCAAAGGTAACAAACAACAACAAGAAAACAAATGAATTTGGAACATTTAAGTTTAAATAGTTCTTAGTGATGTACCAGATTGTTAAAAATGTATATCCGCGGATAGGAATCCAAATACATATATTTGGTGTCATAATCCATGTATACCAATAATGGATAAGGATTCTAATAAGGATACCAATACGGACAAGTATATTGCAATTATATTTACCAAGATCAGGCGGCAGAGTTGGGAACTCATATATGTGTTCACATGTGTTCCGAGAGAACGGAATACAGAATCCAAACTCAAAATCAAATGTCTTGAGCAAAGTGTCCCTGAAGAAATGTTTCTCAATCATTCTAAAATGATTTACAGGACGAGCTCCAACCGTAAACTCCACCCTGAAAAATCAATAAAAAATTGTCACTGATTGGTTTTGTTAATAACACACTTTGAATTTGAACATTCCACAATTACTTAAGTAATTTTTTTTTATTGAAATGGCAAAGTGGCAACACAGTATCAGGTAAGTCAAAAAGAGTGGTGACCAGCAAGAAATGGCCATGATCATCACTTGTACTAGTCAAGTATATTAAGTTGGATAATATATGTCTATTGTATACTCTTTTTTTTTCAATAAAGCATATTATATTTTAGCCATTTTGCATCCCATAAGGTGCATGCATGGTAAACAGTAATGATTGTGTGTGTGTGTATGTAAAGAAAATTAAAATGCTATAATTCCTGGACTGCCTCATGGTCTCGCAGCACAAGTATGTGCAGTGCGAACTAAAGGTCTTGGGTTTGATTCCCGGATCGGGTTATTGGGTTTTTCCATTAGAAAATTCTTAGTAGCAGCACAGAGTCTGGAATTGTGCCGGAAAAACGGCAATAGGCTCGGCCCCTATTTTGTGGGACTGATACATACCAGGTGAAATGTGGGTGCAGATATGAACCTCTGCCTACCCCTTCAGAGAATACAGGCGTGAGGTTATGTATGTATGTAATTCCTGGATAATTTTTCCCTTTGATACTTTTAAAGGATTTGGCCCTTTTTGAACCGTTACTAAGCTGAAGTTTCCTATAAATGGTACTATTATTGAAATATTCATTAAAATTTAAATGTATTATAAATCCATAAGTATTTTCTAAGGCTTTAAAAATGTGTTATATCTTTTATTAATCACTAATAAAACACATGGAACCCAAGAATATGATACTCGTTTTAATGACAAATAATTCCTAAAATTAAGGAGAATAATACCGAAAACGTTAAATTAATGAAATGTACGTATATAAGTCTTTTTTAGCGTCAACATGTAAACAAAAACTTACGTAGCGCCGACAGTTTTCAATTTTAAAAACTGGGGTGTAAATTGGTAGCGTACGAATCGTCCAGCGTTGGGATCCAGAGGTTCTTCAGGAGCGTCTTCTGTGCCTTCGCTGTCTACTCCAAAATCAGTAGGGGGCTTCGCAATCTCGAACAAAACTGTACCGGTTTCCAAATCACGTATTTTGAATCTAGTAAAATCAATGTCGTATACATTAGCTTCGGGGCTGCAAAGGTACGTATCTGTGATTCTATCCAGTCTTAAAACATCATCAGGCGTAATTTGACATGGAATTATGTCGTCCTTGGGCTCACGAAGAGATATTGATTCCGACTTTTTCCCTACCAAGCTCATTTTTAATTGAGGACACTTGTAGTCGACACAATTCACAAACAATAATATATTATCAGAAATATACAGGCACACTGAAGGTATTAAAAATTATATCAAAACATTATAGTGCTTATTAGTCGTCATAAGTGAACAAGAAATTCATTTATAAAATATTTTTCTACAACTAATACAATCGACATGAAATCCCTTCGCGACCGCACTTTCTCTATGTACCGTAAAATGTGGTGAATAGGGATTGAGGGGTGAATAGGGAAAAAACGGGGAAAAGATTTCAACGCTTAAAATTACTTCTACTTACTTACAAATTATTATTATTTTTTGTACTATAATAGTAGAATGCCGCAACTTTTTATGGCACCACTTAACAAGCACGATATTAGCCGCAAACTATAAAAAAAATGTATTTTAACATAGCATTTCGTAACTGAAACTTTTTTGGTGTGACAAACTTTGGATTTTATAATTTTTCCTTTGTTCTACTGCTTTGATAACGTGTACCCTTTATAATTTAGTGTCTGTAGTCTTGTATACATTGGAGATAAGTGTCAGTTGTTCATTAATTTTAATGTTTTTTGATAAATTAGAAAGGCATGAAAATTTGATCTTTTTTGGGGTGAATGGGAACGTTTCATGTACGAATAGAGACGAAAGAGGGGTTAATTGGGATGAGAATAAATTGAATTGGGACCACTGATGTATTAATAGGTACACGTTAGTAGGGTTGGCACTTAACAGTTAACAATTTTTTTCTGCATAAAAAAATTGTTTATTTCCTAATAATGAAATGACTTTCAAGAAACTATGATCATCATCATCATCATCAGCCAATATACGTCCCACTGCTGGAAACAGGCCTCCTCTACCATTGAGAGGGTTTAGGCCTTAGTCCCCCACGCTGGCCTAGTGCGGGTTGGCGGACTACACACCTAAGAAATTCCTAAGATATTTTTTTTTAGGTGTGCAGATTTTATCACTATGTTTTCCTTCACCGTTAAAGCAAGTGATAATTCATTGTGAATACACACATAACTTCGAAAAGTCAGAGGTGTGTGCCTGGGGTTTGAACCCGCGATCGTCGGGATTCTCGACCGCGTGCCCAAACCTCGAGGCCATCACGACTTTCAAGAAACATCAATACATATTAAATAAACAAGTTCCCCAGCAAGTCTGGCGATGATCTCAAAAACTATTGAACGGATTTTTATGTGGATTTTCATCAATGTTTAGAGTGATGAGGAAGGTTAGATGTATAATTAATATTGATTTTGTGCAAAATTAGCTTAAATAACAGTGATAGTTGGCTACTGGAAAAACGTGGTTTATTGGTACGAATAACTTTATAAAACCGGTTTAAATAACTTTAAATAAATATTTTTGATTTGATATGTTCACAAATATTAATTATAAATGTAAAAATTGCTATTTGATTTTAATTATAAAAATAAACTATAAAAAGTTATGAGTACATTTTATTACATCATCAGATAATAAAATAACAGAAAATAAATGGAAATTGTTTATTACAAGTAAGAAGTATCAGCCCTGGTGAATTTCCCTATTGACACTATTTTCGTCCCTATTAACCCCAGTTTCCGGGTGAATAGGGATTACATATATTTTTTACATTTTCGCGAAAATCAGAATGCTAATTGTATAGTTTTCCATTTAATCATAAAGGTACCAGTAAGACTCCATAATTATTACCTTGAGATAACGATTTATCCATAGAAATGTGTTTGAAAATTGTTCATTAAGTTAGGATTTGTCCCTATTCACCACATTTTACGGTATAGTGTATACAAATGTAGGTACTCTGTGGATCGCACTAAGCCTGAGGTGCTGTCAAATTTCATCCACCCTTGTTTTGTTACTCCATTTGAAAGTCGCTAACTTATAAGAAGCAAGTTTGTACACTTTGTGCAATTAAAAAGAATATTAATTGTTATCGAAAACTGATTTTTTATCTCCCAGATTTTTAAAACAGTATAAATTATTTGTAAAGAGATCTTGATTTTTCATGTTACCTCCATAATCTTCAAAACTTACATTCTCTCTTTTCATGAGGTGGTCATTTGTACTAACCATGGTGTGAATTTACATTCTGAACTACTAAAGTGCAGAAAGCAATGGAAAACCGTTGAAGAGAGTTATCCAATAGGTAATATGTTTAATCTGTGTCAAAAATAAGGAAAATGTACCTAAATGTGCCGAATTTCATTCCCGGGTTGGGAAGTGTTATTAATTTTGATTCCGTTGCATAGGAACCATAGCCGCCTTATTCTTTTTCTGTAATGATTTACTGCTGTTTGTAAGTGTACAACAAAGTGTTATAATTAAAAAAATAAAATAGCACGGAGACTGAAAATGGTCCCGAAAAACTCCAAAAGCCTTGCCATCTATTACTTAGGATTTAAAACACAGCTACGGAAAGTCTATCTGAAATAAATTATGTCGTAAAATGCATCACACGTGAGAATATTATTAACATTTCACTAATTCAAGAGCTTATTAGAGAATTAAAAAGTTATTTATATTCGAGTGGGCTGTTTATATTTTTGGCCCTAAATTGCTGATTATGTTAAACTTAAACTATAATTATAAATATTAAATATGAATGATGTACGTATTGTATTACTTATATTAGGTTTGTTTATCTTTCACATAATAGTTTATGTGTATTTTTCTTTTTTTGTTAGAATACCGAAATCAAGTAATTGCCATTAGGCCAATTAATAGCGCCAGTGTTGCAGTAAAGCTTATGATTTTTCGCGCACATTTTAAATTTTACCCTGGTAGCTTAATGCTTATGTCAAAAGATAGCGCTAGTAGCGATGTGATAAGTTCGAATAAATCTAATCAATGTTGAAACAAGTATAGCCCTAAAATAGACAATTAAATTAAAAAATAAATCTGGTATATTTTACGAAAAATGTGCTCAAAACATATTCCTAGTTTCCTTTCTTAAGACTACTCCGCTGAAGGGATTTTGATCATTTTTGTTACAGCCATAGATAGAGTGAGACTTTATATAATATAGGTATTTAAAAAATATATATTAAGAGCATTTTGTATTTTATTAGGCTTTGAAATGGTCCATACAATAGCAATAAAAATAATTACTTTAAAATAATAAAGAAAGCCTCAAGGTAAAATGAAGGTTGCATTTTATAAAGTACGGCATTCTTATTATGCATTTATACATAATCGTTAATAAAAAATAAATATATTTCGACGTAAGCTTTCATAGTACCTATACCTATGTATATTGAAATACAATAATAATTAATAATAGAATATTTGCATTCTAATCCTAATCTGTACCCGGAACTTTAAAATGCATTTCATTACACGCATAAAAAAGTGTTTGTATGTGTCAATATTCTATAAATTACATTGCTGCAAATCAAACAAATATAATGTTTCATTTATTTGTGCGAGTAAGCTGTTAATCGTTTAAATGAAAAGATTGTTAATATACATATCAAAATGTATGTAAGAACTTAATAAGAGAACACTGGGAGTGTTGACGTAATATCCGTTGCGTCATAGCGAAGCATGCGCCTTGTCATTTTCATTGGTCGGTCATAGATTAAAATTACAATAAACTACCAATAATCGGGCCATCGCTCAAGTCTCTTTCTGTGATAAGTCTATTTTACTGTGGTAGCGGACTGTCTGATGTGCATTTAAGTGAAACAAATTAAAATATACAAGATGATTATCAAAGAATAGTGAGTATATACAATGTTAAGGTTATAAGTGGCTACGATTGTGAATCGATTTTTGGGTAATGTTCTGCCAAAAGGCTCTTACGGGCGGAGTAGTGATTCTGCCTTATCAGCTTATTTTACTGCGGCTTTGTCATCTTTTATCAAAGTCGTAGTCATTTATGGGCACGTCGAAATGGGGAAAAATTTAATGACACTGACAGAATTACGGGTCTCTGCTTAACTTGCATTAAATTCGTGATGATCGTTTCCAATCGCTGACAGATGTTCATTGTTGCGAACATGCAATTGATAAGTTCGTAATTTTTTTTATTATTTTTTTCAGCCGAGTCACACTCCCTCTAACAGTTGAAGAGGTAAGCATAAATTACGTTAGAATAATTTTTAGTTCAGTTATCTTAAAAGGAACAATGTTATGGTAATTATGAAATGATTTAGGTATCACATTATGTGGCATTATTGATGGCTGTACATAATAAACATCATCTATTTACTAATATTAAATAAAATCAGCCTTTTATGTGTGGTATACAATTACAGCTAGGATTGGACAGTCATTGACTTTTATAATTTTATGTTGTTTATGCCATTATTAATATTTTAAATTGTAAATGTATTCTCCCAATATATATTTCCCATATAACATATAAATTTGGGATATATTTAAACCATATTAGGTTACCAATGAAATTATATTTAAATTGCACACCCCCAGTAATTGTGCTATATGTATAACACACAAAGTAAAACCTGTAAACCTTCAACTGCCTCATGGTCTTGGAGCACACATATGTGCCGTGCAATCTAGGGGTCCTGGGTTTGATTCCCGGGTCAGGCAAAGTGTTATTAGGTTTTTCTATTAGGGAATTCTCAGTAACATCCCTGAGTCTGGAAATGTGCCCAAAAACGGCTCACGGCTAGGCTCGCCTCCTACTACGTGGGGCTGATACATACGGCATGTGGAAGCACAAATTCACCTTTGCCTACCCTTTCGGGTAATACAGGCGTAAGGTTATGTATGTATGTACTAAGTAAAACCAAAACAATTAATACCAACATTTTTATTATATGAAAATTTAAATTACTTTACAAGTTTCCAAATGTATAAGTCTTCAGTTCCGGTATTTCAAAATACAGCATTGTCAGTATGTTTCAGAAACCTTGCATAGACTAAAGTAGGTAATAAATTTTTATCCCTTTGTATAGGAACTCAACAAGATATATAACACATTAGACACAAAGTATACAGTATTGGTCTATAAAGTGTGTAAAGAGACCTTTAGTGAAAACTAATGTAGATAATAGTTATGATGGTTAGGAAAATATCCGATTTTATTAGCTTTTTAACATCAAAGTGTTTGCTATCACCGTAATAATTACCTGTGTCAGTTTTTAATCACAGTCTGTTAACACACTGTTTGAGGTTCTATTGCATACTTTATTTGTATCATATATGAAATCTTCCTATAATACTTCTATATTGAGAGAGCAGTACTTAAACCAACCTTTGAAGATAAATAAAGGAATCTAGGATTCCAACTTATAAAGTTAAAAGTTGGAATCCTAGATTCCAGGAGTTGGTACAGCTTGTATCAAGTTGACACTATCAACTGTTCTTTTCACTCATCATCATCAGCATGGGCTGATGATACGTCCATATACGTCCCACTGCTGGGCACGGGCCTCCTCTATAACTGAGAGGGTTAATTAGTTTTAGTTAGTTAAGTTTAGTCCACCATGCTGGCCTAGTGCGTGTTGGCGGACTACACACCCAAGAAATACCTAAGAACTTTTAGGTATGCAGGTTTCATCACGATGTTTTCCTTCACCGTAAGTAACCGTAAGCACGTGATAATTCATTGTGAATACACACATAACTTGGAAAAGTCAGTTGGGGTTTGAACCCGCGACCGAGGAGATTCTCGACCGCGTGTCTAAACCTCGAGTCCATTCTTTTCATTGCTGTGTCAGAATTTCGTGTTCCACAATTCTTATGGCTTATAGAAGTACAATAGAAGCCCAAAAGCCCAGCTTGCTTTACAAAATTCCGAATCTTTAAGCTTCAAATTTTTATTTAAGAAAAGCATTTTGACATATAAATGAAAATATCTGACCCCACAGTTAACAGTTATAAATTAGACATTACACAATTCACGTGTAACGGTTTTGGGCTGCTGTACCGCCATTGGGTACAAGTTCTATACTGATATTATAAAGCTGAAGAGTTTGTTTGCTTGACCGCGCTAATCTCGGGAACTACTGGTCCGATTTGAAAAATTCTTTCATTGTTAAATAGTCCAGTTATCGAGGAAGGCTATGTCATCACGCTATGATCAATACGAGCCGAGCATAGAGATGTAAAGAACTCGAGTCTTTGAGTCCTACATACTTCGATAGACTCGGCTCAATTTTACACGACTCAGTGAACTAATTAAACTCGGGGTCTTGAGTCGTACCGAGTTAGTCTTTTTGCAAACACTCGAGCGCTAAAATTGAACTCGAGCTCTTAAATAGAACTTGAGCTCTTGAAAAGAGCTCGAGTCTTAAAAAAGCTTGAGTCTCAAAAGAGCTCGAGTTTTATGACTTTATTTAACTTATGTATTAACTTCTGCGGTTTACCTGTTATTTGAATAATAATAATAGTAACAACAAGTAATAATTTAGACGTTTCTGATTACCAAATTTATCCCACAAAAGTAAAATTTTATTACATGTTTTAAAAAGGACTTTCAAACGGAAAAAAACTCGAGCGCGACTCACCCCGTAAAAACGACTCGAGTGCTAAAAAAGACTCGAGTTCCATATTGCGCTCAAGAGCTCATATATACTTAAGTACTTTAGTCTTAGGAGTCTTATTGTAATAAGTCGAGTCGTGCAATTTGTCAGTCGAGCTCAAAATTTAGGACTCAAAAGACTTGAGTTCTTTACATCTCTAGCCGAGCAGCAATAGAAAATATGGCATAAACGGGGAAAGAATATTTTTTTGAAGTCCCAATGTTTTGCCGGCAACTTGTTTTTTTATAAATATAATCAATAAATAGACTTATATTGAACCGGAACTTTCCCACATGTTCAGTTTATTTTATATTTACGTAATATGCTAAACAATGATTGGACATCAACGTAGAACTATTATTATCTGACCTCGCTTTGAGACATTTCTGTTTATTCATCCAGTGTACACACACCTTGTTGTTAATTATAAAATTGCCGTGTTATACAGTGCAGGCTGCCTCGTTATTCGTGTCGCGCGAACTAGAGTTATCGAATTAGATTTCTTTTCTTCGGATGTAATAGTTTTTGGACAACGGGCTTAGAAAAAAAATCTCATAAGAAAATACTGTCTTAGTCAATCAGAGTTGGAAGGAGTAAGGTCCACTACTCGTACTCCTAAGTATGCAAGTGTGTTACCGATGTTTTTATCATTGTTAATGAAGACGCTTAATTTAGAAAAGTCGTATGTGTGTTTTGTACTCGATTTTGCGACTAAACATTTAGCAATCTCATATATTCTATCGCTTACTGGCCAGTTCCTCACAGAAAAAAAAGTTAAACGACGCTAACGTAAACCTTGAGCTTAAGTGTCATCTAATCAGCAGCGATTTGGAGTGTTTGCATAACTCTCAATCTAACATTGTGTTATATATTGTATACTAGCGGTTCGGCCTAGTACCGTGCGGGCGCAGTAATTAAAAAGGTAGCCCAAATCATTGTCCAAGGTTCGTTGAATGTGCACTAGCAGTAAGAACAGGCTCCGCTCGATTCTAATTTTGATTTCCCTTCCGAATCCCCGAAAACACTGCATTTTTCCCTATTTCATTTCTAAGGTCCTATCTATCTTCGTACCAAAAACCATTCAAATCGGTCCAGGGGTTTAGGCGTGAAAGCATAACAGACAGAGTTACTTTCGCAGTTATAATATTAGTATGGATATGTATTCCAGAACTCTTTAAAATTAGCTAATCGGCTTAAGCGTGGAAGCCTAGCAGGCAGTTTTTTTTAAAGTGAAACTTTTTAGCGGCACTGTGAAGTGCACAGCACAGTGGGATGATTTCGTGAAATTATTGGTTTGATTCCCGTTGTGTGCAATTCGCATGATGTGATGTTTTCGATATCTATTTGTCCATGATAAGATACTAAAAGTGCGCGTAATCGCGACTAATAATACTTAGGCTTGTCCCGTGTCAGAAGTCATACATCTACGGATTTTGGAAGATGTGGTTGTTTTCTTAATGAATTACCACGCAATTTACGTGTGAGAAAACATCTTATTAGAAACTGCATATTATATGTCGTTAAATTTTGATACCGAAGAACTATTGAAGGTATAAGGTTTCATATAGCATTATAGAAAAAGACTGGAAAAATTTACACTATTTAATAAATTTTATAAAAGGTGTCAAAATGAAAATAGAACCGACATAACTGTGGGAGGTTAAAAAAAACAGGTTATCGCTTCATTTTATAAGGGTTATAAGGAAAACACGTTGCGTCACTTAAAAACAGTTAACTCATTTAACTGCTGTAATATCTTTAAATTATATCTGACTTTGTATATGATAATTATGATTAAGCCTTGGTTTTTGTACAATGTCGAGTGTTTAATCGCGATGGCTGTTAATCATTTTCATTAAAATAAGGAAGTTGTTTTTCTGATCATGGCTGTCGAAGGTACTAGTCGAAAATACCATATAAGGCCACGAAAATCGCATATGGAAGACTCTTTCATCTTTCTTTTGACGACATACATACATACTTATAATAAAAAAAAATGTTGAGGGTTCAGAAGATCAGACAAAGTGAAAGAGATGATGAGAGAGAAAGATGTGATGAGATGAGAGAATGAGTAGACCAAAAAAGACAGACAGAAGTCTCATAATGTGATAAAAATAACCGTTAGTCTGCTCCCATGGATATCAGATGCTGAAAGTCTTTTAACAAGCTCTGGGTACATTAGTTGATCATACAAATATTAGTTTCTTTGCGGGATCGAATCTCCTGCCTTTCAAGTAAATCTAGTCTCTTCCTACCTGCGCCACGGTAATTGTTGATTTAATTAAATATTACAATTGGACCTTGCGGTTTTTTTAGATGCAATATTTTTTATTTCTATTTACAACCAACTCCACATCCACTTATTGAAGGTACCTTAATTATTTTTTTAAAAATGGTTGTATAAGCGTTATTCATTTTCCATAGCTATTATAACTGTAGGAGTGCTTATAGTTAATTATTTGACAGCCCCGTGGCGCAGTTGGCTAGACACCAGCTTGCGAAACAAAAGGCCGCGGGTTCGATCCCCGCACCGAGACAAATGTTTGTGTGATCCACAAATATTTTTTCGGGTCTGGGTGTATGTGAGACCGGAAAGTCTCTCGTAGTTTCTGATACCCACGACACAAGACTTGTATCTTAGTGTGGGATCAGAACTACGTATGTGACTGTTGGGTGTATTTATTTATTTATTTATTTATTCGACGTTAAATATGAAGAAAACTTAGCGAAGGATAAGAGTACTCAATGAAGAATTTCTTAGGTATTTGTGGTCCACCTACCCGTACTACACCAGCATGGTAGACTAGACAGGTCAGTAGCGAGACATATAAGAGCTAAATTAATGCACCCAATAGTCAAATACATAATTCTGACCCTACTAAGATACGAGTATTGTGCCGTGGGTAACAGAACTACGAGAAACTTTTCAGTCTCACAAACACCCAGATCCGAAACAAATATTTGTGTGTCACACAAATAATTGTCTCGGTGCGGGTTGAATCCGCGGCCTCTCGTTTCGCAAGCTGGTGTCCAGCCAACTGCGCTACGTGCCTGTCACACAAATATATCTGCCTGTTCGTAACCTAATGTACACTGGTTGATCCCGGAACGTAACAAAATTGATTGTTAGACTTCATCTGATTACATTCACGTGTTTCTCACGTGCATGAGCAATAGAGTAAAGTTCGACACGGCAGAGCTCACATATTGAGCGATCAGAATTGAGAAACGCTTTATAAATATTTACGTTACACCTAGCAACACGTTCAATCTATATAAAGACGCCCACACACGTAAATGCATATTCGAATTTTGTGCAAGCATTGCTCGCAGTTGGAATCACATGTTTTCTAAATATAATTTTGGTTGTTTTTTTTCTAATATAACAAGGAAAAATACTTACGTCATACGTATATTTTTTTGCTAAATAAGCTATCGTATCAGTCCATCTACCTCTTACACGCATTATAATATACAGACCATGATCTTTGACCATTTCTTATACACATACGTATAAACTAGCTGTTATTATAGTGAGGTAAATAAAACGAGAACAAAACGAACAGTCATATAAAGTAATGATATGATATTTTACAATTAATATTTTATGTTTTACATATTTTCGCCCGTGATTTTGTCAACTTGAATTGGTTAGGAATAGGGCACAAAAATAATGAAAAATACATAGGTATGTGAGTAAGAAATGATCGCTCACGAATTTTTCCGGAGTATTGTGCATTACAACGGTCACTACGTTTGTAAGAATGTCTAGTCCTAATTGTTTGTAATCCATTACAGGGTTTGATAAACGAACAAATTCACTTTAGGACTTATAATCGACAGGATTTAATACTGGCCTGATATAATAATAAAAATACAATAATATTTATTTTTCCCAACAGTACCAAGTTGCTCAACTGTACTGCGTGGCTGAAGTGTCCAAAAACGAAACTGGAGGCGGCGAAGGAATTGAAGTGATAAAAAATGAACCGTTCAAAGATTACCCCTTGCTCGGTAAGTCCAGTATATTTATTTCTATATATTTTTAGATTTCCTATTATTTTATCAGGTTATATGTTTACATTTCCGGAGATATTCTGTCAATGTTATGTCAACGTTTAATTTTTATTACCATTTTGTGTCAAAACGTCCAATGTTATGGACTGTAAGCAATAGGAAAACCACCTATGAAAAGACTCAAGGTTAAATTGCTAATTAATAATAATTAATTTTGACGTCTAGTAATAACTCAAAAGCCGCGGTCATTTATTTTATTATGTTGCTAGATACAGTCATTTAAATTACTTTTTTCGCTACTTTTTTATATAAAAATTTGATTAAATCCAAAAAAGTATTTTGGTTATGAATTAACAAAAGGCATAATTTTTCGAGTGTACAGCAATATGTTTCCCACGACAATATCATATCCAGATCAATCTGCCAATTAACCTTTATCAGTTATTATTGGCAACACTGAGACTTACTCATGTATATTCATGGACGATATGGGTCTCTTACAATACATGTACCTAGCTTTGAAATCAAATATTTACCTAGACGTCTGCTGTTAAATTAAGTGATAATTTTCCATATTGTTGCCATGTATCAAAATTTCAAAATTCGCTTCAATAAATTCTCAGAATATTAATACCTATTGCACAAATCGATTACGTTACCGCAAGCGATTATAAATGTATTAATATTTCATAACAAATGTTGAAATATAATATTAAAGCAGTTTCTTGCGGTTCTTCTCAGCAATTAACGCATGTCGAAGTAGAAATAGATCGGTAATGTACAGGGATATTTTAATTCAGTTCTAAATTTAAATTAAAAAACAAATGTATGAGTTCCTACAATACATTGGAAACAATGAGTTAATTTTTGTAATAGGTAGACGTATTGTCTACAAAATTATTTGTCACAATGACATAAAGCTTTGTGTAATTTACAGTAATTGGATGTCAAAAAACGAGATCTGTACGTGTTTTCTTTTGCTAAGTTGTCGGATTCGAAGGTTTCTATCAAAGAATAATAAAAAATAAGCTAGTTTTTAAGTTTCTTTTTTTTTTTCATTAACAGTAACTTGATCTTAGGTCCTCAAAGTTCAATAAGTGACCCCGATTCGTGCAACACGTGTCCCGCATGCGTTGAGACTGGTACAATCGATTATATTGTCATGTATTTTTGTAGTATTGTGTATAAAAAGTAGAATTCCATTTTCACCAAGTATTTTAGTTTTGTTTTTTATTATATATATTTTTTTTTACATAAAAACTCGATACTAAAAGTAACCCCCTAAAACATTGACAGCCAGTGACCTCTAATTAAACACACAGAAGGATTTCGAAGCCTTTGTTTTTTTAACGTATGTAATAAATATGTTCCATTGTTCTACTAGCTTCCGTGGCGCTGTCAGTTAGAGCTACCATTAGCTGCACAGATTAAACTCGAACTGAAACTAATGGTTTTTGATCTGGTTTATTTTCTGAGTGTTTCTAATGCTGGAATTCCGCAGTTCCTGATACCCACAACGTAAAAAACGTATTACGTATACCTATTTATTTATTTTTCTACATAGAGGCCTTTAATGAGAGGAGAAGAATAGGGTTTAGCTTGGTAATTCCAATTAATCCCAGTTGTGGGAAGAAATGAGCGAGTATCTAAAAAAATATGTCCTGATGTTCGTTCCGAAAGGGTGTGTGGGTCTCATATTGCAACTTTAATATAAAAGAAAAGAATATATTAAAAAACTTTTATGTCTGAGGAATCAAGACTTTATTGGGTCTGTGTCAAAACCTTTATAGCAGACGGATTAAACTTAATTAAGTTCTTACTTTAAAATGCGAGTGCACATGTGATTTCGCACAACTCAAAGTGAATCTACCATAATTACTTATTTAAATTGATTCTCATAGTTGACCTTCGCACAAAGAATTATTGTCCATTTATGTTGTATAAAAATATGATTAAAAAAGGAAGACAATGATAGAATTAACGCAGTGACGTGTTGGCATGGCATTGTACACTGAAATGATATTAATATGTATTTATGAGACAACTCAGTACGAATAAAAAATTATATTCAATTAATACTGATTTCTAAACGTACAGAACTGTAGACATCATCAGCCCAAATACGTCCCACTGCTGGGCACGGGCCTCCTCTACAACTAAGAGGGTTTAAGCCTTAGTCCACCACGCGGGACTACACACCTAAGAAATGTTAGGTGTGCAGGTTTTATCACGATGTTTTCCTTTACCGTTAAAGTTAATAATTCATTATGAATACACACATAACTTCGAAAAGTCAGAGGTGTGTGCCTGGGGTTTGAACCTGCGACCGCGAAATTCTCGACCTAAAATAATATATGGTGAATATTGCAGCTATAATTAAAACATATTTAAACAAATATGGTGACCCAAGCATCTAAAATGCAGAGCGCTTCTAACAGGATGCTCTGGAAGTGTGGCCTATTATCGAGGAGTGGATATTTTTCGGCTTATGATGATGATAGTAATGGTGATGATAATAATTAGAAACACGGAACTGACTAGTTTACTTGGTTATAGATAAAAAGAAGTTTAGTTAGTTAGGACAGCCCCGTGGTGCAGTTGGCTAGATACCAGCTTGCGAAACGAGAGGCCGCGGGTTCGATCCCCGCACCGAGACAAATGTTTGTGTGATCCACAAGTATTTGTTTCGGTCTGGGTGTTTGTGAGACCGAAAAGTCTCTCGTAGTTTCTGATATCCACGACACAAGACATGTATCTTAGTGTGGGGTCAGAACTATGTGTGTGACTGTTGGGTGTATTTTATTTTTTATTTTATTAGTTGTAGTATATGTTTTGATCGTTGAATAAAAAAGCAGACAGAGTAAAATGAATGTTCCTATTTTATGTATTAAAGTCTTGCTAACAATCCAGCTTAATATGGACTTGAGCAAACAAGAGCCTAATTTGCCAAAATCGATTATTTCTCACTTACGATGTGAACGGTGTAGGTCTTTCGACAACATTTAGGTTTCGTAGTCGAGGTGATTGTGGCTCGGATTAATTCATTAAAGTTGCAATATAATTGACCAATGTAGATTTGTGTGTGATAATACCCAGACGAGAATCTTATTGTGACACAGTGGCTTTCTTGGCCGTGTTACTTCACTGCCAGATTTGAAGTGTTCTCACTCTTAATTTATTCATCTCTATTTATGGTTATCTGCTGGTGTTATTTGTTGTATCGGTCAGATAGTTTTTCATTTTCATCGCTATCTTTCTATTTTCTGCAAAGTTTATTCGAGGACTTCGAATTGGCGAATGACCTCCCAATTTGGAGGAGTCCACAAATGGACGGTGCGCTGGGCGGACGCGGACCATTTAGGGCGCTTCTCGCCCTGAGATGGCGCAAAACCGCCCTAAATGCGCGAGATGGTCACCGAGAGGTTTTAGTCGGTATGCTGGCGTAGGATTTTGGTTAGGGACCTAACTCGGCTAAAGCGGACAATTGTTCCGCGCGCCGAGTTGGAAGGCCAGAGACCCCGACATACCCCTTTAGGCCTCCCCCGAGGTACCGAACAGGGGAGCTTAAAGAGCTTTCCTCTCGCAAAAAAGACTGTCAACTCACAGTTTTATCCCTAACAACTTTCCTTTAAAAAAAAAAGGGGTGTCTTTTGGCAGCTTTGATATCCTCCCAGTAGGTCATTGCTCGGCTTTCCGTCATTTGTTTAAAAAAACATGTTTCGTGACGCAATTTATGGATGTAAATTCTACACGCCAGCTAGAGGTACTGAGCCAAACGTAGCACTTTCGGTTTTAAAACGACTCGTTCCACTAAAGTGATCTCGGATTATTCACATTACCAGACGTGGTTGGAACATAAACATGTGTTTCTAGCTCAGATAATTTGCAAATAACACGCTCTTACGCTAATACCGTGTGTTGAAGGTCGCTCGGAGCTACCGGCGAGCGAGGCGGAACCCTCCGTTCTATGTTGCCAGATTTAACGAAAATAATAAATGTTTTTAATTTTGTTTTCTAGGTTTTGATTAAGTTGTAAAACTTTTTTGTTATTTAAATAATGAAACTTTGTTTTATTTTAACATCTATTCTACACGACTTACTTCAAAGCTTACTGATATGTTTAGTACACTTTAAAAAAAAACTATCTCAATTTAAAGGAACGGAAAAACTTAAACAAAAGACCTCATTTTGAATTCAATTTTAAAATAAGTTTTTATTTGCTTCTCTTCTTTTAATTTTTCTCGAATCGGTAGTACAAAACTAGCAACTTAACAACTCAAACTGCGGCCGGCAGATAAACAAACTTGAGGAAAAATTTAATGTACCAACCACGAGCTTTGAAACTGATTATTTTGTAGTGGCTAAAATATTTTTAACCGTTACTTCTTCGTTGCCCAACAGCTATATTTGTATTCATATATACTGCAGGTTTTCCTGTATTATACATTACTAATATTATCAATACGAAAGTAACTCAGGCTAAGTTAAACCGCTGGATAGATTTGAATATTTGGTATGTTGATAGATCGAAGCTTGAGAAAGGATTTTTATCACGCGAAAATATAAAATAAAATATTAGGTCAATCTTATTACTACATTTAGTTTATACATGTGTTTAATTTTATGTAATAAATGCCTGCTATTTTATTGGCCCGAAATTAATCTTTATTCTAAAGACTAAGGCCTCATAAATTCTCTCAGTTGTAGAGGAGCCAGCAGAGGGACGTATGTATTTCGGCTGATGATAAATCTTTATTCGTCATATAGAAAACCTATAAGCTGTGGTTGTGCAACGGTATAGTAAGGGTTTTCCACGGTTCTATGGAATAACGCGGTGCAGCAACAGTTTTGTAGTCGTTCTTGGTGCAGTGAGTAGGATTTTTCGATGGTCATCAAATTCTTAAGCATCTATTTGTCTCTTGAATGCAACCTCATTATGAAGGTACTATACTGTAGTCGTACTATTTGGACCTACAGATTAAGAGAATGTATGCGTTTTTCTTTATGGAATCATAAGCCATGAGGGCATACTGGATTTTATACTTTTGTAGGACATAGGACATATTCCATCAATTACTTCCATAATCACCTCGAACCACGATTGGGTCCTATTATAGTCTACTAGCTTAAGAATACATCTCGATTTTAATCCAATTTCTGGAGGTGCTTGGACACAAGTCCGCACTTCATAATTACAAACGCGTCAAACCGAAGCGGGCTTATAAATAATCTTGTTACTTCGGTGGGAATTTTTCTATTTACTGTTTTATTTTCTGTTTAATAGTTATATTGGTGATCATTTACTAGACATTGGATATTAATTAATTTGTTATGAATAATGCTCTGTTTTTTTGGTATTCGTAACTCCTCGAATACTTATGGATTTGTTTGATACAAAAAAAAATGTATGTTACTGTTGTATTTAAGTGAGATTCCCCGCATCAAGATCAACATATGTGTGATCCATAAAATATTTGTCTCTGTTTTGATTTTTTTAAACTGAGAAGCCTCTCATTAATTTTTGATTGAAAATAATACGTGCGATATTGGAACTATATATATTTATATTTTGTGTATCGAATGGGTAATAATATGTACAAAATTTAAAATATTTACGACCGCAGCTACCATGTTACTCAACATGGTTTGACTTAAACGTTATGGCTATATTTAGATGGGCCCTGGAAGCCCTTGTAAGCGCCGCGCTACGGTTAATGGTGGTCACAATTAGTCAGAAATCTTGAAAAATACCCATTATATTTCGCTGTGGCAACGCAAACATTTGAAACAAAATATATATTATCCACTAGTACCCACTAGAACACCATATTCCAACCGTAAATATGAATTTTAGTAACCCTAACTTGAGGTATTGAATTCACTGTTACAACTTTTATCCCTGATTTTACAGATTTCGATTTCTATTTTCACGATAAATGAAGCATTAGTCCTCCGAGATTCTATCTGGGCGAAAATAGATAAAACTTGACCAGCGCTATAACTTTGAAAACTTTTACATATGGAGCTACTTCCATATTTATTATGTTACTGCAGATACACTGCTGGTTTATTAAAAAGTTAATTTCAATCTCATTTTTCCTCATTTTGTATTCAATACGGAGTGCATATTTCCATTCTCGCCGCGTATCACAACAAATGTATATTGGTTCAACAGTTGCTCTATGACGTCACAGAGCAGTTTGAACAGCTGGTGTTTGTAAAGTGCGCTGGGGTCACAGCGACCTTACCTCCACGGTTACATGTTTAATGTCGCCATTAACTACTTCACTTTAATATTTATGCGGCGAATCACTTTATTCACGAATCACTTAATTTTTTCTTAGCGATATTTAGAAGATTGGAATGCCTCACTGATTTTTTTTTATTTTTATTTTTTATGGTAAAAGAGGCAAACGAGCTAGTGAGCCACCTGATGTTAAGTGGTCTACCGCCCATGGACACCAACAATACCAAAGGAATCATCGGTTGATTGTTACGATTGTTACGACTTTTTGATTAAGTTTACTCATTTTAACTGTGAAGAAAAATATCGTCAAAATATCGCAAGCCTCCGTCACAGAGGCCGTCAGATTAACACACATTATAAACATTGAAAGAGCGATAAAAATACGCTTACATCATTTTTAATAATATGAAATTTCAATTCGATAAACTATTATCACTTACTCGTATGCCACTTATCACATCTGTCGGTATAGATTGCATCGGAACACCACATATAAGATAAGGGACAATAATTGCCGTGAAAACCGAACAATTTCCTCTTATGACGTATAACTCTTATTTTTGTGATAATTAAAGTAGCCGGTGTCGCTCATTCTCCGAAGAAGGAAGGGCAAAAGTGCAAGAGAGATAGAGCAACATGCGGTTTGTAGCAGTCTCTTTTTAAATGTTGACTCTTGAGCTAGTTCGCGTAGCCTGCAGGTTCCAGTAGTTATAAATTTAATCTTCTAACATACCAAATGATAGGTAAAGGATCTACCGATTGATTTTTCCCTTATGAAGCAAGTATACCATCCTGATAAAAAAAAAACTTCTTGATTCGTTTTATGATCCTAAGGACCTTAAGGAGTTGGAGCACACGAAATGCAGCACACTAATGCACAAAAACCTAAAGAAATTTAAATCCCTGTCTGTTTCTAGCGTCGTCATTATATTGTCTTGTAAATAATAGGATAATAAATAAAGGAAATAGAGAAAATGACGATTTTTTTATGTCGCACCCGATCTCTGCCTTCAGATTGCACTGGAAATCTTTGGAAAAGCCTATGTTCTCATGCCCTTACTGCTTGTGATTTAGTCCACTCACCCAATACCACCTTATATAAAGTCGATGCGGAATAAAGTGTAATTTTAAGGCTAGTGGATATTGCTAATGTTCGCAAAGTAATTGATAAACACATTGAGTCAATATCGGTGACTCATTACTTACGCCCCGTATCTTTAGTATTATCATTTATCGTATAAGAATAAAACGTTATTTCCCTATAGTAATTTGTAGAACAAATACAAACAAGCCTTGAGTAGGTTAACATATTTGGGTTGGATCTGGTACATTTTGTCTTCTCTCCAATAAACGCAGTGGCAACAAGAAAAAAGTAAACGGTATGCCAAATTTTTTCAGAAGGGTAGTATTTGTCTGTTAGATAATTAAAGTTTTTTTTTAATGGAACAAAAAATGCCCTAAATATTACGGAGCCCAGAGAATTATATTATGTCAAGAATATTTATACTAAACCAACGATACATCATAATGCAAGTAAAGAAGTTGCGAAATTTTCTCAGAATAACTTTTATGCATTCACTGAATGCATGCAATTTTACCAATTGGAGCACTTTGCATATAATTAGCGTAGGGTTGCCATCTGCAAACTTAGAAATCCAGGATTTGAATATAGATATACCAGGACATTTCGGTTTTAAGACAGGACTATATGTTATATGATGCAGTACCTAATTGTTATAATAAAACAACTAGCCTACCTAAACCTAGTAGCGCGAAAGAGACAACAATAAGTCTGCACAATACTACTTTATTTAAAAAGAGTCATGACCCTCACACGCGCGGCGCGGGCCTAGTGAGCGACAAAACGATTAGTAGCGCGCGAAATTTAAAGCATAGATCCTTAACAGGACTCTTTAAAACTCAGGACGATGCTTATAAACTATCCAGGACAGCCCAGGACACCCCAAAAAGCAGGACATGTCCTGGGAAAACAGGACGGTGGGCAACCCTAAATTAGCGTAACTCGCTGTAGTAGGTACTGTCTTATTGAGAATTACGAGCCGTGATGTCATCTAGGAACTTGTTTCTACCAGCTTCTACCAACGCTAGCATAGCAACAATGGGTTTTGGGGATCAGATATATGCCACAACAACAAATTATTTAAATCCGAAATTATACGTTGAAGTTTCAAAATTTAAAATTATCTCGAGAAAGTTCCTACTCGTACTCGTGTAATCAGTTGAAACATTTCGCTGCACATTGTCCAAACTTTTAAATGGAGTATAATTTTGCAGCTATATCAAGACTACACAACTCAATGCTGAATGAAAGACAAATTGTTATAGCATAAATTTGGATTAATGCAACTAGTAACAATATCTTATTTATATATTTATTTTTGTATTTATGTATCTATGTATACATATATGTATGTATTTATGTGTGTATATACCTTACAATGTATGTTTTTTATGTTTCTTTTTTATGATTAGTGTACAATAAAGTGTTAAATAAATAAATAATGCAATTGAAATTTGTATACATAATGGCTTGAAATGCCAGTAGTACTAGTAACAGAGCAAAAGTTCAGATGTTAAGTTTACGCGTCATTTTAATTTCCGTAACAATAATCCTATTTTTTATTCCTCGTCTTTATGAATTCCATCCGTAACAAGCCAGAATTTCAGGTTGTCACACAACCTAGAAACCCAGTTTAAAGTTGTTGTTCGGCTTTGTTTTGCAATCTATGGGCTACCCCTAAGCGAAAGTTTCTGAATATAGTCTAAATATAGGTATAGCATTTTTAGACATCACGCGTCCGGTCTGGTACGTTCCTGTGAAATTATACATATACCGTGTATTGTAAAACACTGGTTTGAATATTTCATATCTATGTTGAAGAGATATGTGTGAAATGGAACGCATATCAAATGTTTTTTGATTCGGAGAAACATAACATGCAGCTACGCTACATTATCCTTTGTTTTTTTTTGAACAGACATTGTAAGATGATGCTAGAGTGAAAAATATTGAAGAAATAAGGAAGCTTTGTAATAGCAATTAACAATATTTTCGATCTTATATTAATATTTATCGCTCGACAAGAAAAATATAATATACAAACTTAGTCTTTTTTGTTCAGTAAACAAAACCATCTAGAAATGAAACCTCATTTATTTTTAACGTTCATTTTAAAAAGAAATTGAAATTGTAACAGGCAAAACTCTGTATGTGGATTATTTTCATTTAAAACGGATCTTATTGTCTCCGAGTTTTGCGGAGTGGAGTGACTAATAGCGCCTCGACATTTGCCAATCAGGTTCAGTGTTACTTAATCGAAGCGTGTTGCTTGCGTAAGTAACAAGTTCTCTTTGACACGGGCCTGCCACGTCACAGATTTTGCATTTAAATTGAAGCATTTCACAAACAATCCACCGGGTGACCGGTTTGCATCGATTCGAAGGTTTTTCGTACGTTTCCGTCGGCGCTTCGTTAGTCTAATTAGCACTTGTACCGTCCGCTGGGAAGGCGTGCATATAGTGTGTTTTCAACTGGCACAGATTTTGTTTCGTAGATAGTGAGCGTCATCATCATCATCAGCCCGTATACGTCCCACTGCTGGGCACGGGCCTCCTCTACAACTAAGAGGGTTTAGGCCTTAGTCCACGCTGGCCTAGTGTGGGTTGGCGGACTACACACCTAAGAAATTCTTAGAACTTTTCGGTGTGCAGGTTTTATCACGATGTTTTTCTTCACCGTTAAAGTACGTGATAATTATTTGTGAATACACTCATAACTCCGAAAAGTCAGAGGTGTGTGCCTGGGGGTTGAACCCGCGACCGTCGATATTCTCGACCGCGTACCTAAACCTAGAGGCCATCACGACTTCAAGATAGTGAGCGAGTTTTACAAAATTACGGCGATAACTTTTTATTTTTATTTTACCAAGGCGAAATTTTCGCACCAGTGCTTAGTGGTGTAAATGCTGCCCAAAAAGAGTCAACATACGGAAATTGATAACGACTATATGTTACCAATAGATTAACAACCACGCCGGCCTATTCTATGCAGTTTTGAATTTAGAATTGGCATCGACCGTACTTGGCAACAAAATCTGCGAGGGCGTGTTTAATTGGCAGTCGCGGTTGTTGACATTTGACAATGACCTCAACAATTATGATAATACACTAAACATTATTGGATTCATTTCTTCAATGTAAGGCGAGCAAAGGCTTCTGATTATAATTAACATAGGCCTGCAAACAACGATAAGAAATACATCTTAGATCTTCTATATCAAACCAAGTAGAGTCCACTGCTTTTCCCATGTCATGAATTCCTAGTGAATAATTCGCTAGTGAATAATTAGGTTTACTCACTAATATCATTCACAATTAAAATAGATGTTAGGTTATGAAGAATACATACATCTCATCGGTGGCGGTACCTACTTCCATAGAAGCACAAAAGCGTTTCAAGTTAATTTGTAATGTCTTGTTTATAAGTGTTTATTGTGTGGTAAGGATATACTCAGTTATATGTTAAATGGCTTTAGGTAAATAAAGATTTAGAGCACAAAGATTATTATTCGGAAGTTGGAAAGGCAACCTGGGCTTTTGGGCTTCTATGGAAGTACCGCCACTGCATCTCATCGAAAAACCATGTTTCGAATTTGGAATATGTGACGCCCAGATGGCTTTTCGACGGACCGTGCGCCTAATCCTCGAGGCTTTATAGAAAAGTAAATAAATTTATTTGAAACGTAATTTGGACAAATTACTATTACACTGATATGTAATATGTGGGTTCGATAACCTACGAAGAATTCGTCGTAATTATATCTTCTGTGAGAAGAATATCCGTCTCTAACCTGCAATACTGTAGCAGAAGTTTTTATTGGTTGGGATTTTATTTTATTTATTTATTTATTCATTTATTAATGTAAGTTTACAGTCTTTACCAAAACACTTACATTGTAAAAACTAACACAAAATTACAATTATTAATAATTTACATATAAAATAAAAGAAAAAACACATAGTATAACATACAATTTAAATTAAAAACTATTAACAACTATTTAAAAATAAATTAAATTTAATGTATATCTGCCTGGGACGTGAATCAAAGAAGATATCCGGATCTGTGTGATGAGTGAGCATTGAGTTAAGTAAGGATTAGTAATTTGATATCGGGACGAGATTAATAAATGATAATATTTATGTTACTTCACATCGTTGTTGACTACTATATATTTTATTTTATTTTCTTACTCGTTTATCACGTTTGGTTTCAACGTGAGACAACTTTTGGCCTTTTTTGTTTTATCGAATATTTTAATGATTACGGCATTTGTAGTATAAGGTTATTCTGTGGTTTCATGACGTGTTTGATCATAATGATTTTTAAATTTATATATATTTGTTACAGTCAAATATAAAACAGTGAAGTATCTGTTAAGAATAATATTACGTATACCCAACAAAACGCACAAGTATTGTAGACGAAAAAATATGATAAATGTACTCAGAAAAACTCAGATTTTAAACAAAGATTTATGGATTATACAAACATTTGTATTAATGCGTATTTAATCAGCGGAAACTCGTTAAAGGAACGGTTTCGCCAATTAAAAAATATTTAAACTCATAACCCCATTATTCCTACGGTCAAGGCCAAAAACAAACCAGAATATAGGTTGTGACCTCAATTGAGATGTATTTATATACTCCGCCTATCGCCGTCCACTGCTGAACGTAGGTGCCCCCAAGTAAGCGCCAATCATCCCGGTGTTGAGCAGCCCTCGTCCATCCGCTACCCGCTTTTCCAAGTCATCGGGCTAACGTATTGTAGGAGATCCTACACTACGTTTATCTAAACGGGGTCTCCATTCCTGATGTAATTCACCATCAGCCCAAATACGTCCCACTGCTGGGCACGGGCCTCCTCTACAACTGAGAGAGTTTAGTCCATAGTCCACCACGCTGGCCTAGTGCGGGTTGGCGGACTACACACCTAAGAAATTCCTAAGAACTTTTTAGGTGTGCTGGTTTTATCACGATGTTTTCCTTCACCGTTAAAGCAAGTGATAATTCATTGTGAATACACACATAACTTGGAAAAGTCAGAGGTGTGTGCCTGGGGTTTGAACCTGCGACCGCCGAAACCGACCTGATGTAATTATTGCCCTAGTATTAAGTTATTTACGAAGTACCGATGTAAATTGCGAAAATTTAGCTCTCACATTTTTAGGTGATGTCGTTAACTCCCTCATAAGATTAAAGAAGAAAGAAATTCTTTCTTCTTTCATAAGATTTAATTTTCGTTCTGAATCTACATACCTCATCTGCTTTCCAATTTACTCCAATGTTGGGTTAGATGAAAGCGGTTTAATTCAAGGAAATGTGCTCAATCTTCTCAGTGCTAACGAGTGATGGCAGATAGGTTTAATCAGGACTTTGATGTGTATGTGATTGAAATGTCTGCATCATACGGGTTTTATAAATGTCGGATCGGTTTTATTTTGTTAGAATTTTAAACAAAATATGTATATACTCCTAAAAATCCATTTGATCGATCAGAATTGCTTACCGTCTCAAATCAGCGATTTTGATTGTAGAATGTTACTTTGGCTACGATCGCAGTCTTACATAATGTATATACAGGTAATAAATTATATGAGTATTCAAATTTAACACATTAATGTGTCTTTAAATAAGAAGAAGTATGTAGTTGATCTTAATAATCAGTGTCATTTTAATAATTATTAATCAACGTAAATCATGTGTCAAGTTGTTTACAATTAGTTCACTCATTCATCTTTTCATTTATATAATATACATGCATTCGTATAATTTATATTTTACTTTTTAAACTACTGTGACGTAAGGAATAAAAATCATATTTTTGTCTAAATAGAGTTAAACGTAAAACCTCGTATTGTAATTGAGTAATCGGCCAAAATTAATAATGATCAATCCTAAACTCTTATCTGTAGATGGATCGAAACATTGGTGGAGTCGCTCATGACTCGTTTTGGTCGTTTTATACTTTGGAGCGATCCATTGATAGAGTTAAGGATTGATTGTGATTTTCGCCCATTAGAGGCTAAAACATTTTTTTTACCCCCAGGTGGCAAATACTCATCTGGCCAGTACACTTACAAAATCTACCATTTGGCGTCCAAGGTGCCCGCCTTCATCAGGTTGCTGGCGCCGAAAGGATCTCTTGAAGTGCACGAAGAGGCGTGGAACGCTTACCCATACTGCCGGACTGTGCTCACGGTAAAACCCCTTTAAAATATTTATTACCTCACTATCACATTGTGGGTTCCGTAATCGATTAGATGTTTCAGTCGCATAATTGAAAAGGGGTAGAGGAAAGTATGGGGGCATTAGTTAATGCAAGAGGCTGGTCAATTGTAAGATGAATACAGTGCGGTAAAATCAAATGAAATAGTGTAGTTTTAATTTGAAAGCTCATAGAAACCTAATTTTTTCTCAGCTGTTTCCAATCATACTTTATCTTTAAGACGATAATATAAAAATTGATTAGATATTGTATCGTCAGATTTACTTGCATTTCGATGACTAATTATGCTGTCTGGTTATGGGTCGTATTCGCTTATTGCCAGTCATGACACTTTTTGCTGTACTTAAAATATCTAGTTAAATTCTTATGTAAAATACAAATACGGTATGGTAGGAACATAAATTATCCTCACTTGAATTATTAGTACATATAACAAAAACTAAATTATCCTAAAGAATATTTATGGCATCAAAAATTTTAAGAACTATTGTGTGGATAGTGTTTTTCAACTCGCCCTTTAGAGTTTCGGCCTTAGCCAAAGTGCCGTCTCTCGGATTGACCTTGAGTTCGTTGTTGCTATTTTTTCTTCTGTCATGAGCGGCTTTAACACTTGCCCGCGTTGACCCTGTACACTCCAAGTTTTTGAAGGTTACATCCGATGGGTTATTATGGAAAACTTGTCTATTAATGTTTTTTGCTTGCCGTTTGTCGCCTTGCTCTTCAATTCATTCGCCTATATTGATTATTTACTCTTCATTATCTTGATTAACTTCGTTACGGGATTATGACAAATTTAGGGCCCCTTAGATTCGCTGAGCTTCATTGCTCAGCGCCAATACTGTGCGTGCCGCTGTTGACCCTGGAGCACAGGAGTTACAGTGGCGGGTGTGTGGTGGGATAGGGCTAATTACTCTTCATTATTCGGACAAATACACAAAAAGTTGTTATAAGTTTAAAATACTAATGTAGTACGATAAGACATCAGGCAATTTGTTAGAGACAATTGCCGGTAAATGCTTGTATTGGAATAATCTCGCACTTACGATTTACTCTTTTCTTAACTTTTTTGAAATCCTTTAGCTTTCGATACTCCTTGCACACGTCATCAGTCATCTCTTTTTTTATTTGGTGATTAAAAGTGCCAGCTATTAAATGTTGTTATTTATTTTCAGAACCCTGGATACATGAAGGAGAACTTTGTGATTTGCATAGAGTCACTTCACGTACCCGATGCCGGTGATCAGCACAATGTAAGTTTTTATTGTTTTCGATTGTTTATAGGGTTGGAATCGTTTAGTACCGTTTTTAAAGACACTTGCAAAGACATAAAGGTCTATCAACATCGCCGCATTCAGGTATCCGATAGGGATAAATTATTCACAGGAACTAAGTAAAGATGTTTAAAATCTCTACACTCCGTAGGTACTATAACTCCGAGCCAATTAGTGCAGTGTTTCAAAGGAAAACTAAAGAGCAATTTTCTAAGACGTCTTAGCGTAATTACGCTAATAATTATAATTATAATGTAGATCAGAAAGATTAGATTCTTTCACTATTTGACCTTAGGGCTACAGCAAATTGCCGTGAACATTCTAGTAATATTAGGAATGCGATTCGATCTAGCTTTAGAGGCATTTTAATGAACCGCTTGGAGGTAATCAATGACTGCCACAGAATTTTGGGGTAACGAATTTTCTTATTGTTACTGTAAAAAATTGTATTGAATTTTACAGTCAACATTGAATGATTCGTGGGATACCACATCCTTCATACAACATCCCTTTAGCAAAATTTCCAATTTATCTGTATGGATAAATCCATTGGTTCTAAGGACTTGTTCTACATTTAATTTGAACGTCTCAGCAACAACAAACAGCACCACTGGGTGCTGTTAGTCAGTCGCGGATAATCAAAATGGATGATACGGGCTCAAACCTTGGACCGAGAAAATTATTTGTTTCGTTAATGGTTCCGGATTGGTTCAGAGTGGGGTAAAAAACTGTTTATTTTGAATTCTAAATATGAATAATATTTTCTAGTTAATTCTTTAATATATAAACAAAACTCAGATGTCCGCATGGTATTAAAATTGGGTATGCCACTGCGGTAAAATAGCGCTTTACCTGTGTAGATATAGCAAATTCCTTTATCAGGGCTAAGGAGAGCGCTGTCGTTTCGGCCTCGCTTTGTGTACCTATAAGATAACGGCTCTTTGTATTACCGGTACTTATTTTTTTGCCGATAAACATTGATGATAAATTTTACTGCATGATACGTAATTATTATCTAATTATCCTATATATTTATGTACTACTGTTGTTGTTACACGCCTCTTCTTCTTTACAGGAGTTAGGCCATCTCTATCACGTTGTCTTAGTGCAAATTGGTGGGCTTCTCATATCTAAAGTGGAAAGTCTCTTAGGAATGCTCTTAGTTTGCCACATTATGATTTTTCTTCTTAATAAAACAATACGTAATTAACTTCGAAGCGTCCAAGGTGTATTTTTATGTTGGCACACGGTTGGAACCGGGGTCAATTGCGATATATGTCGAAACGGATCATAATGCAAAAATCAATAATAATAATAAAAAAAAAAAATGTTCTTCCTTATTCGACAAAAATTTCATTTCATCAGAAACAATAAAAATAAGAGCCCTGACAAAAAAAAATTGAATATAGTGTCCTAAAAATAGGACAGTGAGGAGGAATGGGTTAAGGATATGCGGTTGTCTCTCCTCTTTTCTTCACCATCATCATTCTATATCAGTCCATTAGTAGACAGAGGGCTCTATAAATACATGCTACTGAACGCTATAGCTATCTCATCCATGTCAAACTTACTGACTCTGCGAAGATCACCACCAACTTTTTTGCATGCCCTATTTCACGTTTATCGTAAAGCTGAATCAACATCTACTTCAGCTGTTTCCTTAATCCTTTACGCAATGTAATCTTAATCCCTAATACTTCAATTATGCATAATTAGTTGCAGTAGTGTATTTAAACGTGATTACGTGACAGAGGTTTCGCAATTACGGCTCGTGTAACTAGCTCGCGAGTCGTCCTCTTGGCATTGACACTCGCTTCGAAGTGAGGACGTGTTCACACCTCCGTGTTGAATCAATATTTGAATATTTAGTTATTACTTACTTGAATCTCTTTCCTGATATTTATAGGTAGCTAGCTACCGTTTTATTTATATAATACAGTTGTCTAAGTACATTTTTCTACACGTTTTATGTACAGCAATAAACACGATAAAAGTTAATGCGTTATGACACCCGCATTAAAAATTAGTTGTAATTATTATTTTTAAGATACGAGTATTTTTTGGCCGTATCCCACCAAACATCCGCCACTGTAACTCCTGTGCTCCAGGATCAATAGCGGTACGCACAGTATTGACGCCGAGCAAGCTCAGCGAATCTAAGGGGACCTAATTTGCCATAATCCCGCAACGATTAATCAGAATCAACGGTTAATCAGAAAGACAAAACAAAGAGGAGTTGGAAAACAAAGAGTTGTTCACTTCTCTCCACAGCAAAGCGGATGACAAATCATTCCAATCCAATCCATCAGCCAAAAGAGGTCCACTGCTGGACAAAGGCCTCTCCCAATGACTTCCACAGGGACCTGTTGGAAGCAGCCTGCATCCAGTGACGTCCAATCCAGTGATTTCCAATTTGCATACTTAACATAGTTAATTTCGATAGGTGCGCCGGTCGAGAATCTCGGCGGTCGAAGGTCCAAACCCCAGGCACACACCTTTTTCGAAGATATGTGTGTATTCACAATAAATCATCACTTACTTTAACATTAAGGGAAAACATCTTTAAGAAACCTACACACCTAAAGGTTCTTAGGATTTTTTTAGGTGTGTAGTCCGCCAACCCGCACTAGGGCAGCGAAGTGGACTAAGTCCTAAACCCGGAAGGCCCGTGCACAGCAGTGAGACGCATAAGGGCTGATGATGAATTTCGTCTTAACATCTCTGAAATGAGTATTTACTTTAACTGTGAAGAAAAAGAACTTAGGAATTTCTTAGGTGTGTAGTCCGCCAACCTGCACTAGGTCAGCGTGGTGGACTAGTCACTGACCTTACTCAATCGCCATCATGTCATGATGCTGGGTCGTGCCCAGTAGTAGGACTTATATAAGCTGATATTATGACGCTTACTTATTCAGTATTAAGTGCTTGTAGCTCATCACAGTATTTTATAAACCTACTAGGTGTAGTATCCGTACGTCCACGTTATAAATGTAGTCGACCATATTGTTTTTGATAAAGCGTTATCATGTTAAGTGATGTGTATCGGCTAGTGTTTAACTCGCAGCGATTTTATTGTGCACTAAATATTATCAAATGAGCAATTTTAATGTATTAGAGGTTGGCTGATAAAATAATTCGTATTGTCGTATTTTATACCGTTAAAATTTCCATTTCATCATCATCATCATCATCAGCCCCTATACGTCCCACTGCTGAGCACGGGCCTCCTCTACCATTGAGAGGGTTTAGGCCTTAGTCCACCACGCTGGCCTAATGCGGGTTGGCGGACTACACACCTAAGAAATTCCTAAGAACTTTTAAGTGTGCAGGTTTCATCACGATGTTTTCCTTCACCCTTAAAATACGTGATAATTCATTGTGAATTTTCCATTCCATTTCAAGAAACAAAGATAAATAAAAAATATTCTTCACTCTTAATAAATACACAAGTCTGACCCAATGGCGGTACTTCCATAGAAGCCCAAAAGCCCAGCTTGCCTTATAAAATTCCAAATAATAAAGATTAAATCTTCAATCAACATAAGCAATTTGACATATAAATGAGAATATCCTAACCCGCGATAAACAGTTATAAACTAGACATTAACTAGATAAAATTAACATGTAACGCTTTTGGGCTTCTATAGAAGTACCGCCATTAGTCTGACCTCACACTAGGACACAAGTCTTGTGTCGTAGGTATCAGAAACTACAGGAGACTTTCGGTCTCACAAACACTAACTCGAGTCAGGTATTTGTGGTTCACGAAACATAGTATCGGTGCGGAGATCTATCGCGCGGCCTCTCGTTTCACATGCTGGTGTGTGGAGCACTCCTACCCTTTCGGGTGCTACTGTCGTGAGATTTGAGAGATTTGTTTTAGAAAATATTTTAAGAGTAATGGAACGAGTTGGAAGTCCCAAAGAAGACACACAGTTGCCCATTTTTGTTTTCAAATGTCCGCTGAACTAGGAAGTGCTTATAGTGTGAACTCTCCTAATAGCATTTAATGTCGATAATTGAATTTTGTTTATGAACAAAACCGGTAATCGTGACGTTAGAATATAATTGAACGTAATTATTGTAAAACTTGTTTGTACGAAACTAGTTGTCGAAAACCACTTTGACCGCACTAGTTCTGTTCTTAATGACCATCTACTAAAGACCTGTTTATATTTTTCTATTTGAAGATTATATCAACAAGTTTTGAGTTTATTGATGCATATCATTTTATTTTTGCATCGGTGCTAAAATAGGTGAATGTAAAAGCAACTTTGTCTGATAGGTCTTGAAATATTTGGAATAGATTCTGGTGAATTGTAGTACGATTTTAGAGGGAACTTTGGGGAAGGACAATAAATACTATTTAGAAGATTCATCCTCGAGTCGTCGTCAGTATCTCAATAGATGTCAACAATGATGTACGTAACCAAAAAAAGAAAATTCACAATAAATACTGGAAGAAAAGCAGAAATTAACAAGTCTTCATACTAATGGAAACTGAAATTTAGTATGATTACACTTTCTTGACGGGCAGCTTTCTCATTTATTTATTTATTTATGCTTGATATACATAAAAGTATAAAGGCGGACTTAATGCCTAAGGCATTATCTGCCAATCAACCTCAAGGTGGGGCAGAGAAACACGAAAAGGTGCATAAATATCGACAATGCAATATATATATACATATACATACATAGATAAATATAAATATATACACTTACATATATACATAGAAAATATATAATATGAATACATGACTACACATACCTACATATATTTCTTCACACACATTCTCATCGTTCCTACTTTAGTTACTTTACTTTGGTTAATTTTTCACATCGAGAAATATTCACGATTTATAATACACAATGAATTAATGATTATTTATAATATAAAATGATGAATTTAGTTTGGCTACGAAGCTACTGAGCCTTGCGAGTGGAACTATGATGATTTATTTTATATAAAAACCTCGTTTATAATGTATATAACATTTTATCAGTTAGGTGTTTGGCCCTAGACGATACAGCGTATCTTTTGTTAATCTATTTTGCTGTTAAAATAAGTTATTTCCTTGTATGGAACGGCAAAGTTCTGGTTCTGAAGGGTTTGTCTGATATAAAGACTAAGCTAGATGTTTTATTTACGGTCAGAAATGGTATTTTTAACAAATATATTAAAAAATACTTAGGCAAGATCAGAATTTTATAAAAGGTTAACGGATGTAACCTCATCAGTATTCTTATAACGCTGACCTAGTTGAAAGATTTCTTAGCCTTATATTATTTTACGAAGAGATTTTATTGCGCCATGTAATGGAAAACAATCAACTACCTAATATAATATAATATTTGTACAACTGAGAGGTGTTTGGCCTAAGTCCATCACGATGGCTTAGTACAGGTTGGCGGACTATATATCAAACACATTTCCTTAAGTTGTGTTTTTTCGCCATTATAATAAATACACCATAATTCATCGTGAATACACACATAACTACGAAAAATTTGTGGTGGAATTCATAGTACCACCTAATCCTTGAGGCAATCACTTAATTTAATATATTAATAAACTTTTCCCTCGTTCCAGGTGCACGAACTGCCGCCGGAGAAGCTAAAGAACCGCGAGGTGGTCCAGATCGACATCGCCAACGACCCGCTCCCGTCCGCCGACTACAAGCCGGAGACCGACCCGACCAAGTTCAAGTCGGCGAAGACCGGCCGCGGCCCGCTAGTCGGACCCAACTGGAAGAACGATGTCAAACCCGTCATGACTTGTTACAAACTAGTCACCGCTGAGTTCAAGTGGTTTGGACTTCAGGTGAGCACGTTGACAACTGCCAACTTTGTGAGGTCTTGCTTGTTTGATATTGACAAACCCGGCTGTCCAGTTGGTTAAGTACTAGGCTGTACAACAATAACTCCTTGGTTCGATTTCTGCACAAAGACATATTTGTCTGTGGTCTTGGCTTTGTTTCAGTTTATTCTTGTTTGTTCATTTTATACTCGTGGTTGGGCAACGCTCAGCCCGAGTCCAAATTATAAAAAATAAATTGCCTATATTCTTTTCCAAGGACCCATCTATGTCAATACCAAAAATTATCCAAATTGGTTGAGTAGTTTTTGAGTTTATCCGTTACAAAAAACTTTCTTCTTTATAATATTAGAATAGATTGAGTAAATCTGGAAATAATAGACAGTTCTAAAGATTTTTTGTTGTCTTTTCTTAATTTAATCGACCAGTCGACATTTGACAGCCCCGTGGCGCAGTTGGCTAGACACCAGCTTGCGAAACGAGAGGCCGCGGGTTCGATCCCCGCACCGAGACAAATGTTTGTGTGGTCCACAAGTATTTGTTTCGGGTCTGGGTGTTTGTGAGACCGAATAGTCTCTCGTAGTTTCTGATACCCACGACACAAGACTCGTATCTTAATGTGGGGTCAGAACTATGTATGTGACTGTTGGGTGTATTTATTTATTTTCCAATTATTTTTAATCGCAGTAGCATTAACTCTATCTTAAATAAAATATGAGTGTGATTAATTGCTTTCAATTTACTGAAATAGAGTAAACAAATTTAATGTGGCTGTTGCAGTCAACGACCCAATATTTGGTATTTTAGCATATAGTTTTGGAATCGTGCGTTATTAAATAGTCATCTTTAATGTGTTTATATAATTTGTAAGTAGAAAACTTGTTTTTATATCTTTTTTAATGATAAATATTAGTGATTTATAGAATGGCTTTATTTGCACATAAATAGATATAATTATGTTATTTAATCATATTATGAAAAAAAAGTCGTGATGGCCTCGAGGTTTAGGCACGCGATCGAGAATCTCGACGGTCACGGGTTCAAACCCCAGGCACACACCTCTTGACTTTTCGAAGTTATGTGTGTATTAACAAAGTATTATCACGTACTTTAACGGTGTAGGAAAACATTTTGATGAAACATGCACACCTAAAAGTTCTTAGGAATTTCTTAGATGTGTAGTCCGCCAACCTGTACTAGGCCAGCGTGGTGGACTAAGGCCTACATCCTCTCAGTTGTATAGGAGGCCCGGGCCCAGCAGTGGGACGTATATGGGCTGAAGATGATAATAATGAATCATATTATATAGGCTGACTCTTGGATCGCAGCACTTTCGCGTGGTGCTGGTCTTTGTTTGATTCTTCTTTCGCCATCCGAACAGTTGCAAATATCCTACCAATCAAATAATTTTTTTTTAGAATTGTACAATAATAAAATGAAATATATGCCTAATATGTTATATGTTTTGGTTACAGAGCAAAGTAGAAAATGTAATCCAGAAATCGGAGCGACGGTTATTCACCATATTCCATAGGTGAGTTCAATTCCAAGCAAATGTACGCTTCCTCGTTGTTGATTAAGAGTCCCAAGTTCGATGCCGGAGTCGAACAATTTTTTTTTAAAAGCATGTAGAACAAAAAGTAAAGCAGTGATGGCCTCGAGGTTAAGGCGCGCGGTCGAGAATTTCGGCGGTCGCAGGTTCAAACCCCAGGCATACACCTCTGACTTTTCGAAGTTATGTGTGTATTCACAATGAATTATATATCACTTGCTTTAACGGTGAAGGAAAACATCGAGATAAAACCTGCACATCTAAAAATTTCTTAGAAATTTCTTAGGTGTGTAGTCTGCCAACCCGCACTAGGCCAGCGTGGTGGACTAAGGCCTAAACCCTCTCAGTTGAAGAGGAGGCCCGTGCCCAGCAGTGGGACGTATTTGGGCTGATGATGATGATGATGATGAGAACAAAAATATGCCGTAGCTTATTACCTGCCTTAGTTTCCGATCACGGTCTGAATACACCCTGTACAGCTGTCAGCTAGCCTCCCATGACGTAGGTACTAATGGTTGCCCAAAATTTTAAGCAGCAATAATATCTGCCTATCTCATCGCGTATTGTCATTATTCACTATCGCCTGAATAACGTGAAGCACATAAAACATATTATTGAAATGCAATTCTATTGTTATGTTAGTTTTTATTGTTTACTACTTGATAATAAACATCAGCTAATAAAATATGGCGTGATTACGAGTCATTAGTCAATAACTTGCGACCATATTGACGCATCCGTTGCCATCAGGGAATAGTATAAGAATTCTTTAAGTCCGAACGCTATGGTTTTTTGGTTTGATTTCTCTCTTGATGGATGTCACTTATTTAATATTGACGTCATTGATGTTAGGTACATTGATATTGCTGTCACCAATGTTACGGTGCGTGCGCACGAGAAAGATAGAGACGTGTTTTTGTATTTTTTTAATTAAAACTAATTTTGATGCTGCTTTCACATTAAATATTATTATAGCAATTGGTCTTGTAGATAAATTCATGTACTTGTCATGGCGCGAATATAACCATGTTATTTTTCGTAATAAAAAAAAACATTATACAGGGTGTATTCAGACCGTGATCGGAAACTAAGGCAGGTAATAGCTAAGGTGATTACAAACCCCCTGGCGTTAAAGAAAATTCTGACAAAAAATAAAAATTTTGACTTTTTCTATACAACCATCGGTATTAAATGTACGCGGTTTGTATGGAAAACGTCAAAATTTTTATTTTTTGTCAGAATTTTCTTTAACGCCAGGGTGTTTGTAATCACCTTAGCTATTACCTGCCTTAGTTTCCGATCACGGTCTGAATACACCCTGTATTTATATTATGAAATTTGCGTTCTAGGCAAGTGTTCTGCTCGATGGACGACTGGTACGGAATGACCATGGCGGACATCCGAGCCATCGAGGACCGCACCAAGGAGGAACTTGAGAAGCTCCGGCGCGAGGGCGAGGTGCGCGGCATGCGCGCCGACAACGAGTAAGCGCCAGGGAGGGTGCGTGCGTGCGTGCGTGCGTCCGTGCGAGCGTGCGTGCGTGCGTGCGTGCGTTCGTGCGTGCGTTCGTGTTCGCGTCGGGCGCGGCTCTCACTATAAGTAACTTGACATAACCATAGCCCCATGTTCGTTGATTAGATCTATCTATTATTAAAAAATGCCGACAGACGAGTTTGAATTTTGAATTCAAACGCACGTGGGTCCGACGCGTGACGTTTAATAATTTGTGCGTCCCCTGTTCAGTTTTGTATAGCGTTTGATTGGCTCATATAAACTTGTGATTATTTATATCGTTGTCGGGAAACTGCCCGACCAGCCCGTGTCGGCGTGTTTTCCTTGAAGCAGTAATGCCCACAAGTTCCGCGCTCGGCATTTTTCACGCTCACAATACCCGAGCCTCGAGCGTCTGAGATTGCGTTACTGTAGTGTTATCGGGAGTCACTAAGTTCCTTATATCTACAAGTATTGAGTATTATAATGTGTCAAATACATGTTTCGGTGTCCAAACTTGCTCCGATGTGTCGGACAGTCCGCTCGGTAACACTACACTGTGGTACAACTGCTGGCAGTTGTCGCGATACTTAGCATTTAATATAGATATATTTTTACGTCGGAGTCTGTCCATTTCACTTCTTCTCGTCCAACGTTTAGTGTTTCTCCCAATAACTATTGTAAAACATTGACACGTAGCGGTAGAGTAACTCTGCTTATGGTATAACTAGGGACTAGGGGCCGTTCAAGTATTACGTAAGCAAATTTTTCATAAATAATTTAAAACCCCCCACCCCCGTCCCCGTATTTTTTAACCTGTTCTAGTTTTTTATTCAAGAAATCGGGACAAAATCTTGTAGAAAATCCGTAAAAGAAAAAGAAATATTGGTTACTTAATCACCATCCAGAGCCCCCTTCCCCGATGTCATCAAAAATAAGTAAAGTGAATCCCCCCCCCCCCCCTTTAGACTCGTAATACTAGAATGGCCCCCTATCTGCGATCTCATCTGACGCTTGGGCCTCGTATTTACCATTAGATAAATGGAGTTGCGGTTTTTAGATAATATTTAAACAAATAACATATAAGTGGATGTAGTCAGTGATTAAAGGTAGTGTTGTCGTTACATATTTATTAGTAATGTAATTCGATACAAACTCTTGTAACAAATTAATTAGCAACGAGATTTGATTGTAACTATCAGGTGGCATTTTAGCTCCGTATTTTTCAACATTACATCGTTTAGATATTATAATATATTTATATAATATGTCCGGTTTCGTTTTGGTGGCCGCGTTGTGCGGACGTGTTTTGGCTGTTGTGTATTTATAAATATGAGTAAATTTAAAAAACAATATATTCATTGTAAGTGATTTAGCGTAATAGCATCGGTTTCTGGCACGATGTGTCTCGGATGGTAAATTTATTGGTGCAATATAAGTTAACTCGTGCTGCGGTGTACGCACAGAACAGCTGAATAACATTAGACAGCATTTTGTATGGGGACGAGAGTCGCCGCTTGTCTGTCACCTGTTCATTCTACTACGATCACACGACCGATGATAAAAAATTCAAACAAAAATGAAGGGTTGCTATTGGTTGTCACACGTTTACAAGTCTTGATATTACACGCAACCTGAATTACTAATAAGCGGCCGTGTCAAACATATGATAGTGTAATCGTAGGTTCGGCACGCTCGGCATGCTGACATTTCCTTTCTAGTCTTATTCAACTGTTCTGTGTCCGTATGTGCGTTGTGGTGTTTTGGTATATATTCACTAGTATATACAGACGGGGTTCGTGTGAACTGTTCCATGGACGTATTGTAAGGTTTCAATCCTAATTCGAGAATATTCTATACTAGTATGTTTAAATCCTATATTTTGGCATAATATGGCATAATTGGCATAATATTTGGCATAATTCATTCCCTAATTCATCATCAGCCCATATACGTCCCACTGCTGGCAATGGCCTCCTCTACAATTGAAGTCAAAGTCAAAGTCAAATTATCTTTATTCAAATAGACTTTTACAAGTTCTTTTGAATCGTCAATTTTAAGCTATTTCATACTAAACTATTGCCGCTTCGAAACGTGTTATAGCTGTGGAGAAGAAACGGCAAGAAACTCCCTCAGCAACACTAAATGTCATTTTTTTAAAATAGAAATAGCAATATTATTATTTTTTAAATTGACATAGTTTCAATTTTACATGATAAATGTCATAACGATACATGTCATTGAGCTGACCTAGTGCGGGTTGGCGGACTAATGATATAATTAATGGATATTTATTAGCAGAAATGACGTCTAGCCATTTAGACATGGATTAATAACTAGGAAATGATTGATTCAAAGATATGTATACAAACAACAACAGTATTAATAGTTGTCGAATTGGGATTGAAAGCATTTCTGATTTCGGACGGACTTTTCTACATCGGTATTGTAAGCCATTGTGTCAGAATGAAAAATTTCAATGTTTTTGTGCCAGTTCCCATGTTCCCCGTCGACAACCGGGTGTTGCAAGGTGTATGCTCATTGTTTCCTCACTAACATTGGATTGTGGTCGTTCGTGGTGCTTCTATGGGAATAACGTTTTCTGTAATTCGGGACTCCGGTGAATGTTTGCAACACCCGCGGCTCTAGTGATTGCATGTATATTAATATCTTTCTTTAAATAATTAAAAATAAGTTTTGTCGTTTAACAAATCAGTATTTTATATATTTGTGTGACATTCCAAACTGTGCCGACGGTAAAATGATGAGAAATTGTTTCTGGTATGATTTGCTACTTAATATAATTTCATTAATTTAAATAGCTCTCTGTTATGCTTCCTTGGCGTCGCAAGATCACAAGCGTTGCCGTACTCGCATTCATCAGTACAATTTATGTTATCAAAATAGTTTTTTTTATGTGAAATATTATTCTAAATGAAGTCAGTTTATGTTTCGACTTGCGTATGTGCTTTTAAAATCTCGCCGGCGCTGTTGTGTGCTTGTGAAGATTTAAAAACCACTCTGATATTCCTACTGTCCTTCGAACTTGAAAGGAGACAATTTTATAACTGCTTAAAATGCACTTTGTTTTTAAGTTTTTTTTACTTATGTTGTAATAAGTTTTACATCAAATACAGCGTGATATATATTTTCAGTAGTCTTTTTTTTGTAGAAATTAGAAACTTTATTTGCAACCCTCATATTAAGGCTTGTTTTTATATTTTGTTTTTAGTTGCCAACGTAGTTTTTCGTGTACTCACCTGTAGTACATTCATAGCTAGCGCAATTTCCCTCCCTGTTAATGTCAAAATGCGGAAATAATCCGTATTTTTTGTCTATGATTGAAACGTCAAAGTCAATAGAATATTCAATAAAACTGTAAATTTTGGCTTCTTTGCTTCGATGTTAATAGCTTATTTGTTTCAGTTACCAAATAAAATTACATACAAATTGCGGATTATTTTTATTTTGAATACCACCCTTAAATAGTCTATGTGTGTAATGTCCTTAAATGTAATAAGTATATTATGACGTCATAGTGCATGATTGGTGTGTTCTGTTTGGTTCCGCTTGCGTTATAGTTGCCAGCAATAAAAAATGAAGTTTCTACCCTCCTTGTCAGTATTCCATAGATATTAGTGATAACAAAATGTGGTTTTCATCAAATATTAATAGTTACCTATAGAATGCTAAATTGTCAATTTTTAAATGTTTAGCTAATTAAACTTTTTGAAGTTCTCGCATTGAAAAAAAAGTAAGTTTAATATAATAACATTTGTTGTAAAATGTACTATGAATATTTTGAGGCCAACACAAATAAAACTAATTTAATCTGTTATGATTTGTTTGGATTTCATTTAGTTTTAAGAATATTTAAATGTTTAAGTTGTTCATTTATATGTGACCTAATGTGATGAGAGCCCATGCCATAGGAAGGAGAAGTAGATAAGAGGACTCTGAAAAGAAACTCAAATTATTATCAACACCGACAGCTTTAGGTGAAGACTTTCTTCTTACTCCCTAGAAATAACAATTTATTTTTGCTATTACTTGCTAACATTTACAAAAATAATTGCACATAGTAATTTGAATATCTCTACGAGCGAAGGTACCAGAGTGAAGGAAAGCACACAGAAGAAGCACCAGCGTCTACAAATGAATTTAAATGGAGCATAAGTTATTTATTAAAATAATGCAGCCAAGTAAAGCTCCAACAGATTCTAACTTGTAGGCTAGGTAATATTACGTGGGACTTAAGGCCCATTTACACGATGCAAGTTTCTTGTACATACAAGGACAATAATTGAATGCAATACGTTACGCGCAATAATTGATCTTCAAGAATTGTGAGCAACTGATTACACGCGGGTATTAGTAAAAAAATGGAATGCAATTATTGTATGAAAGTCTTGCCAAAAAATTATTGAAAACGTCTTTTGTTTACACCAATACAATTATGTTAAGGCGATAATTGCCTACAAGATTTGACTTGTCTAAACACAGACTTGTATGTGCGTGTACCATTTATTAGCGGGTTGCTTCAAGTATTGCACGTATTTGCGTTGGCGAATTTTTCATTCAAGTGTTGAACGTTTTAGAAGCTGTGTTTATTAAAAAATATGAGTCAAAAAGTGTTAACATTCGGTTCCACTGATTTAATAAAGTTCATTGAGATTTATTACAATCATGTTTGTCTATGGGATACTGAAAATATGAATAAGGATTGTGATGCACGTAACGTTGCACTAGCAGCATTTGCACAGGAATTTGGAGTTGACGGTTTTGGACTCAAAAAAATAACAAATAAAATAAGGACGCAGTATCATGGTGATAGGAAAAAAATAAAAGATTCAATGGACACAATTTGATGAATACAAGAATTGCTTAAGAAATTATGGCATGTGCTGTTTACACCAAGAAAAGTTTTAAAACAAATCTCGTATAACAAATCAAGAATGTTACGTGTTGTTTTAGACCATGCAAGTCATTTATTGCTTCAATTTAATTGTATGCAACAGGCAAGAAACTTGCATCGTGTAAATGGGCCTTTATGCATACCCGGCGAAATGTGGGAGCTGAAATGGACCTCTGCCTACCCCTTCGGGGAATACAGGCGTGAGGTTATGTATGTAAATTTGGTAGCTACTTATGTCAATACAAAACAACTCAGGCTAGTGGATTAGTCCGTAATTTAATCGTGGATATTGACGTCAGGCGAATATCGTTAAAATCATTCTCGTACAAAATATGGTAGCACAAAATCTTTAGAAGTGTACAAACAGATCAGAATAGCAAGGTTTCTTTTTCGTCATCAGCCCAAATACGTCCCACTGCTGGGCACGGGCCTCCTCTACAACTGAGAGGGTTTAGGCCTTAGTCCACCACGCTGGCCTAGTGCGGGTTGGCGGACTACACACCTAAGAAATTCCTAAGAACTTTTAGGTGTGCAGGTTTCCTCACGATGTTTTCCTTCACCGTTAAAGCAAGTGATAATTCATTGTGAATACACACATAACTCCGAAAAGTCAGAGGTGTGAGCCTGGGGTTTGAACCTGCGACCGCCGAAATTCTCGACCGCGCGCCTAAACCTCGAGGCCATCACTTCTTTTTACCCCGTGGGAAATAAAAACGCGATAAATCAAATTGGTCATTTATTTCTCAAGTATGACAATTATTAAACGGAATAATCCGCATCCAAAAAACAAAAGCCGATCAGCGTAAAAATCCACGGAAGCATCAAAACTATGGAGGGTAAAGGTAAGGAGTGTCATCCCTTATGGCAGAAAATCGAAAAAAGTGTCCAGCTGTAAATAACAGTTCAAAACCCTTCCAGAATGGCGCTGGTGTAGAAAAGGACATGGTATGAATTTAATATTATTGTCGACTAAATCAGTTTATTGAAAATGTCAACTACTTGCGTAGTACAAAATAATGTAATTAATATAACCTTAAAGAGTTATTATGAGAAAACGCGTGTTGCTAGAGTGATTTTATATCCGGAACTGTGAATAGTACGTTTATTGATTTCCGCTTCCTTTAAAATTTATGATGCTGATGCTAATGTGGCGCCCCCAATTTAATACATTTTGACGGACACTTTTGCATGTACAAGATGACACTCCTTACCTTTACCCTCCATAATCAAAACATAATATCACAGAATTTGACAGGTTCCTTGTTCTTCACGCAGCGTGTTGCCATAGCGTTTCGTGACAATTACACTACAGACTAGCAGACTTACACACATATCTGTCGATACGACATTAACACCATTCGACATTCCATTTATAATACGACAATATCACCCTTTCTATGAGTGAAAATATACAGTACCTTTGCCTCGTAGTCTCGCGGTACAAGTATGTGCCGTGCGATCTTGAGGTCCTGGGTTCGATTCCCGGGTCGGGCAGTGTTATTGGGTTTTTCCATTAGAAAATTCTCAGTAACAGCACGGAGTCTGGAAATGTGCCTGAAAAACGGCAATAGGCTCGCCCCCATTACGTGGGACTGATACATACCTGGCGAAATGTGGGTACAGAAATGCACCTCTGCCTACCCCTTCGGGGAATACAGGCGTGAGTTTATGTATGTATGTATGTATCTATGTATCAAGATTTTTGGCGTTAATACTATTTGTATATTCAAATTGGGTTATTAAGAAAATCATGAAGTATAATCCTAGGATAATTGCGATAATTATTTTAGTAACATTGAAATATTCTTAAATTTCACCTGCAATATTTTTTTATGGACTTTGTGGTATTTTTTCCTACACAAAATTAATAGAAAAACGTTTAATTTAGACATACAAATACGGGACGGCCAAACAAGATGGCCAATTTTTTCTGTAGGCAGTTAATATTATTCTGACTAGACGTGGTAATAATTATTGTCTTACAGAATACCTTACTAGCAACATCAATATATTTTCCTTCTATAATTATGAGTGAAAAGTGAGGTTAAATCCTTTGTATTTTGTATGGCATTACCTATCGTCAACAATCATCTCATAGAAAGGGTCGACAACAAAATATAAGCACAAATTGTGTCACACTTAATTTAACTTTTCATTAACCTTATACAAAATCATTCAAATTGACTTTGTACCTTTGTTGATAATAATGCAGTTTAGAAAAAATATATAGATTGATTTTATGATATGTACATAGTTGACTTAGTAGATATTCAAGAAGCACTAACAACGCAGTTTGTAGTTAAAACATCTACAAAATAATATTTTATTTTCATTTATAATTATAAGAACATCTTCACAATCTTATGTCATCACTGAGACATAACGATTAATAAATGAGTTCCTAATATCGATATATCGATTTCGATTATCGGAACGCAGGTATATAGATTACACGTTATTTAGCAGATGATACTTAAATATAACTCGTAACTAATACATTTTTCAAAAGGTTACCAAATCATACCACTTATCGATAAGTGAAATACTCTTATATCGATACATTCGTGCACGATAATCGTCACTTAAAAAATCGAAAGCACTAAATAATAATCATGCGAAATACTGCATTATTACCAACAAACCCATCAGCTATACAGCAATAAGAAATATTTTAAATAACTTATACGTTACGTTCTTTTATCTATATACTCAATACATCTATTCACAACGACACAATATACATTTTTTTAAATACGGATTTAATGTCAATAAATATTTACATTTGTTAATTAATCTCTCAAAATAATAAATAAAATCCTACAAATAAAGTATATGTACAAAAACTATATTAAATCATTTGTCGCTAGCGCTGCCAACTGCTCGAAACAATAATATCTCCCTTTATTTCTTAGTCCAAAACTAGATAAGGTAATTTAATTAATGATATTGAATTTTTTTACATTAACTTATAATAATGAATTTAAAAAACAGCGTCACGCATGTAGTATAAATTTAAATTAACGTAATTTTTATAAACTACGTGAACCTATCATAGGTTCAAAGGACTTTTGGCTCAACCAACCAGATCCGAAGCAATTACAAGTCATTCATAAAATTTTAATGGCCGAATACTGAAACGCTACTTAATCTGAGGGCGACTTATATTTAAGTGGCTGTTATAATTTAAGCGGTATATACTTAAAAACTGTCATGTAAAAGAACTTTTTGTGGTAATGTTGCCATTTATGGAAATTTAAGTGGGCATTAGTTAATCACAGTCTTAAAACCGATAAATGCTGTTTCAGTATACCGCTTAAATTATAACAGCCACTTAAATATAAGTCGCCCTCAGATTTAGTAGCGTTTCAGTATTAATCTCCTAGACAAGGAGACTGTGTGGTCGTCTTCTTATGAAGACATAATTTACGGAGGTAAAGTTGGCAACTCTAACGGTAGAAGACGAGAAGAAAATTCAAGCTCAAAGCAAAGTCAAGGAGAAATTTCATAGATAAAACTCTGACATTTCTATACAATTATGAGGTCCATTTTGGTCACGAATAAAAGGCATAGTTACCATATTTTCAATACACATCACCTAATCTTGAAAATGTCTTACGGTTCATAGAAAAAACAAACTTTACAAACGGAATGTATACAGTCATTGATTATGTTTAAAAAATGGACGAAGCTCAGAATAAAAATTTTCCAAGTTATAAAATTTTATCGAAGTAAAAACTTTAATACTTCTAAAATTAGGTAGCCTAGTGTCTAAAATTTTCGTGAATTGTACTGTGGCACCTCATGGCGCCTTTGTAACAATGCTGTGACATTTGCTTTTATTTTATACCTAAAAACAATTGTCTGTGAAGGACCACGTTTGTGTACATTGGGTGCGTTTCTAAAAACAATTTTTATATACAATTAATAAACATAGGTCACAAGTATACGAGTATCTGTAGGTCATACAATTATAATACATCTTATTATTGGAATTTTATTGGATTGTATCTTTGGTAATACCAATCCCTAACATTCGATCTGCTGAGTTACCAGCATTCTGCAAATTACCAAACTTTCAATTAATTTAAACGCATTTTATAAAGCTTAAAGTAATGTGTCACTGTGTTAGCACCGCTAACTAATTTTAAGTAAGTGTTTTAAATGCTTTTATTTTAATTTATGCTAAACAAAAAATGGACTGATCTACCATTATCCTGCTGTGAAGTATAAGAGACAGAGCTATGTTGCGCCCAACAGTTGTCTCTTTCTTTACCTTCTTCGTGTTTGTATACACTTATAAAACAAACCCACAAAAAAGGTATTGTCAGCTCTATTATCTTCATCTGTATATTTTCTTTTTCGACAGTATTTATACTCTATTACAAAAAAATAATTAGTGATTAAAAAACAGTGCTAACTGCTAAATTAGTCTTAACGCTTGTTTTATCTAATCATCGACTTCAAGTTCAAGCTCGATGTCAGTTAGACTGATTCTTCTTAAAGTATTAATGACCATATACCTGGAAAACAACACATACAGGTACCTGAACCACACCATTTGTGAGGCGTGACGTTTCATAGCGAGCACTACGCGCCGGCTCTCCGTCCACCTGAGGAAGTACCTGGAAAAATATTTGCGAATAAAGCGACTATACAAGAAAACAACCGAGAAATCAGATGTGTGTAGTGAGATCTTGACTCCCTCGAAAAAATGCTCAGTAGCAGCATGGAGTCTTAAAATGTGGAAAAAACGACAACAGGCCTTCCAACATCATCATCATCATCATCATCATCAGCAGCAACAGCAGTCTTTCTTCCTGCCCATTGCTGGACATAGGCCTCTCCTATGGCACACCACTGGGCTCCATCTTCGACCCTCCTCATCCAACCGCTGCCAGCCATGTGAATAATATTGTCACCCCACATAGCCAGAGGGTGTCCTACATGTGAAGCTTTAAACACTACTTATCAAATGTGGCTGTAGAAATGTACCCCTGCCTACCCCCATAGTCCTAAAGCTTGTATGTGCCATATTATGGTTGATATAGTACAACCAAATTATTTTTAAAGTTCTTATACATTTGGCTAAAACATGTCTGCTGTGCTGTGTGTGCTGTGATGGCTTCGAGGTTTAGGCGCGCGGTCGAGAATTTCGGCGGTCGCAGGTTCAAAACCCAGGCACACACCTCTCACTTTTCGAAGTTATGTGTGTATTCACAATGAATTATCACTTGCTTTAAAGGTGAAGGAAAACATTGTGATAAAACCTGCACACCTAAAAAGTTCTTTGGAATTTCTTAGGTGTGTAATCTGTCAACCCGCACTAGGCTAGCGTGGTGGACTACGGCCTAAACCCTCTCAGTTGTAGAGGAGGCCCGTGCCCAGCAGTGGGACATATTTGGGCTGATGATGATGAAGTCTGCTTCAAGAGACGAACTACTGACCTTTTAGAAGACAACACAAAGCTAAGGGGCAGGTCTAGAAAACCTAAATATTTCCTTAGTATGTTCACTGAGTCTAATGTGTAGACTGTGCATCCTGGAAAAAAAGAAATATTGTATTAAAAATACTTGCCCAGAATTGTTATACAGTACTTATGATCAGTGGCGGTACTTCCATAGAAGCCCAAAAGTGTTACATGTTAATGTAGTAATGTCTAGTTTACATTTGTTTATGGTGGGGCCAGGATATTCTCATATAAACATGAAATTGCTTTTGTTAAATAAAGATTTAAAGCTTAAAGATTATTATTCGGAATTTTATAAGGTAAGGTGGGCCTTTGGGCTTCATGAATGATGATTGATATGATTAAATGAAAATATCATTGTAAATGATGAAAGTATACAAAAATTACATTTATGCACCCTGTGGCGCAGATGGCTAGACACCAGCTTGCGAAACGAGAGGCCGCGGGTTCGATCCCCGCACCGAGACAAATGTTTGAGTGATCCACAAATATTTGTTTCGGGTCTGGGTGTTTGTGAGACCGAAAAGTCTCTCGTAGTTTCTGATACCCACGACACAGGACTTGTATCCTAGTGTGGGGTCAGAACTATGTATGTGACTGTTAGGTGTATTTATTTATTTATTAATTAAAAATTTATGATATCAAATTAAAGTTCATAATGTGATTAATTACAGCCTTGTAAAGTCTTGCTACATAGTAATATCTTGCAAACAGGTTTACTGGGCCTTGTTTTAAAAAGGTGTCAAACTTGCCAAGGTAATTATTTTTTACTAAAATGGACAAGTTTTTTTACTTTTATTATGACACATCATAAAAACCTTCCAAGTTTTATAAAAGACCTACTTCAGTTGACATTAGTAGCAAAATATATTAAATAGTAGATATAAGACGAGAATATCCTATACTTTTTGAATTCGTAAGCCAACATATAATAACAACCAACCATACATGCTACAAAATTACTATATTTCTTTTAATAACTTATATACACACTCATAAGTACAGGTATTCAATTGAGGAAACAAATATGCAATCACGCCTTTATCAACTTCATACATGATAAATTTATTTCATTATTTTTACTGATATGCTTGAAAAGTAAAGAATAGTTTTTTTTTTATAATTTAAATACTCACTTGCAGGCATAATTTTTTCAACAAATATATAGGCAACTGCATAGAAAACAGCCAAGTGGTTTGCATGTGATGACACACCACCTCTGTCGAATGTTACGAGGGTATCAATGTCCAGTGCTTCTATCTGGTGATGTATTAATTTAGCCACCACTGGTATGGGCCAATGGATTTTCGGGTCATCCTGCAGCCTGGTGTCTGTTATTAGACATATGTTCTCATCTGGAACTCCAAGTACATGGCATGCATCCCAAAGCTCTTTACGTCTAATGCTGCCTTTGCCTTCATAATTTCCTAAAAAAAAATGGTATGTAAATACAAAATAGTATTATTTAGTATCAGGTAAATTTTATAACTATGGACTTCATAGTCAACCCATATACATGCTGGTAAGGGCTTCCTCTACAACTGAAACTAAACTAAACTAAACTAAACATGCTCTATGTTTATCCTTTTTTTATTAAGCAATATTTCTGGGATTTTCCAAGCCTATTGAGATGGATTGGGGATATAGCATCAACTAATAAGGTTTTATTTCCGTATATGGTTTTTATTACACAATTTTTTTTTATTCTTTTTATTTCAAACAAATTCTCAGAATGCATAGCGACTATTAATTATTGTACCAATAAAAACTAAATTCCATCTGATTACCATAAATCTTACCGTTGGATAAACATAATAAGTGTACATCAGCACCCTGTTCGCACAGTCTGAATATAGTGGGACCGAAAAACATGCACTCGTCATCAGGATGCGCGACTACCACCAACACTCTCTTAGCGCCGAGGGCTCCGCGAGTTCGCGTCGGCAAACGCCTTGCATAACGACGATACACCACACAGCACACCAACAAGTACCCCAACACCCACAGGCTAATATACAACGCAAAATTCCTAAAGTACAATAGCGACTCGGCCACGAATTTCAAATAAAAATTATAGAAATTCTCCAAATAATAAGGTAAGTCTATAAGTAACATTTCTGACTAGAAGATGGGCTAGCGTTGCGAACAGAAGGGCCGGTTAAGTTTACGTCTTCTTTTAAAAACTCATAATGTATGTTTAATGATAAATAATTAAGTCATTTAATAATAAAATTATTTTTGTAATTCCTAATTCCTATTTAGTTGTACTTTTGGGTAACGTCATTTTGACGTTTAAGACTGTGATACTAACACAGTCACTGTGCCACCAATAAATTGATACATTTACTTATAAGATAATATCTTTAAAGTTTAATCTCTACCTATTGATAAATACAATATTTAGAGGTCAATTTCATTCCAATAAATTATGTTTTAGCATATATTTATTTCAAGAATTTATTTACAAGACAGATGAACACTGATAGGGTACTGTTAATTAACATAAAAAAGTTACCAAATATATGGCAGTGCGACTAAGATATGCGTTGCCACAAAAATATGTTATGTAAAAAAAAAACAATATAATGTCAATTTGACAGTGTCGTATTGAATATTTAACAATTTTGTTGTTTCTACTTTCTTCACTTTGTTCCAAAGAGTATAGTAATACTTTGTTCTCTTGGCAAAAGAGAATAAGGGAATAAAACATTGATAACTTTTTTATTTAAATACCTGAAGATGATTCAACCAGATTATCCATCAGCCATGGGATTACTGGCTCATTTAAATTCTGACGAGCTCAAAGAAATGCTAAATGACGATACGAAGTTTGACTCCGTTCTAAAGGATGTGAAACAGGTAATGGATTATTAATTAAACAGACAAATAGAGTTGAGTATACTGCATTGCCGGTTCACAGTCAATATAGCGAAAAAACCCAATTGGAATCACTCGATTTATGATTATGAGACACAATAGTCATTATAAAAATGAATGACTCATTCGTAATTTAAAATGTTCGAAACATAAACAGTTGATAACAATAGCCTGTCTTTAATTAATAATGGTTTTACAGTGCAAAGTATATAAGTATATTAGCATGCAATAGATATCATTAATATCAAGTAAAAAGATTCAGTATTTTGATTTACAAAATTCATCTTAATAACAAACTGATTATTTATATTTAAATTTTATTCTAAATGTTTTTAATAATTTTTAATAAGACAATTTGTAAACTAAAAGTAGCCTAAGTTTCTCCTTATTACATCAGCTATTTACCAGTGAAAGTCCTGTTAAGTTTGGTCCAGCCATTTCAGTGATTACCCGGAACAAACAGACAGACAAAAATTGTAAAAAATGTTGTTTTGGTGTATGTACCGTGTATACATCCATATCCATTTATTAAATGTGGTTATTTCAATATCACAAACAGGCACTCCAATTTTATTTATTTGTATAGATTAAAAAGCAGTTATTTCAATATTACAAATAGATACTCCAATTTTATTTATTTGTATTTTAATATTACAAACAGACATATGTTATCTATATTCAAAGTTTATGAAGACTTTGATTTTTTAAAAGACACTGATTATATCAGAAACAAAATGTAAATTACATCATTTCAAAATGATTACTTACCTTTAAACAACTGCTTGTTGATAGTGTATATTGCAATGTTATATCAAGACTAATTAGTAGATTTCTTGCTTATTTTTACTAAAAATGTGAATATTGACTTACCCAGTTTGATTACTCTACAGGATTTAATTATGATGACACTTTACAATTCCCCATTTTCCCAATAATATGATAGATAACATATCAATTTGTTTAATCTGGAAAATAATTTCTAAGACCTTATAACCTTTTGCTGATATTACTTTAAGTTATATGGAATTTCCTATGAGCCTCATCATATTATGTTTGAGATCAAGAGTTTGATGTCAGTGTAGTTTGTAACTGGTGGGTGCTTGTGACAAAATGTGTGAAATAAGTTTAAGGTTTTTTATTACCGAGGGTTGTTTCTATGTATGTATGTACTACAGTATTTTTTTTATTAGCTGATCAACTTTTATCCAAGAATAATGTTGTATTAAATAATTTAAAAAATCTCACCATTTATTGATTTCAATAGAGTTTTTCTTGTGGTTATCAAAAATCGGGAATTTTAAGACACAGCAGTCTCAAAACAAACATATTTGAGTATGTTTATAAATTATTTTTTTGCACTTCCCCTGTATCATCTCTGTTGCACCCAAGATTTGACTGGTAGAGAATGCCCTAGGCGAAAAGTCCACCTTTAGAATCATTGTATGAAGTGTAAATAAATCATAAAAATGTTGGTGAAGGAAATTAATCTATCATTTCAAAGTACTTTGTTTCTGGAATATCATAATGTATGAATGTAAAGTGGTAATACGGACAGAACCGTAATCCAACTGTACCATTCAGATATCAGTGATTGGTATGATAAAAAATTTGCTATTTCTAATGTACATATTTTTGTTGTTCCACAAATGATGTCTGCATAATTCTGGATAATAAAATAACATACGAAAATAAACTTATTGAAAGAAGTCTGTTACTCATATTTTATACTTTTGAGTTTCTATTTTAAGATACTTCATAAGCTTTTTAAGTTGTAAAAATGTTTTGTCCTAATAACTAGTAACTACCTTACTTTTAAACATAACATTGTCTAATTTTTACTTACAGAGATAGCAGGCCAAAGCATACCTAAGTAGTAATTAAATTAACTAACATTTTAAAGTATGACTGTATATGTCCAATGATTTAATTAATTAAATCATTACCAAACTTTTACATTTCGTTTAAGGTTAAAGACTGGGAGACAGAAAGAGAGATGATTATAGCAAGCAACAGATCGTTAGCTGAATTCAATTTGGGCAAAGAGCCTGAATTAGATCAACTGAAAGCAGATGTTCAGGAAAAATCTGCAATTGGAGAGCAGCTTTGTACAAGAATTCAAGAACTGCTTGATGAGTACAGTGAGTAAATAAATACAGTACTAGATCATAAAGATCCTACTACATAACTTCTCTGGGTACTCCAATTGCCTTGTTAGTCCCACACCTTAAATGTGTTGGGAGATTAGTCCAAATGTTACTCACTTTTTTCATTAGAATTGTATTAGGAGCAGCAAAGAGACTGAATATGTGCGAGAAAAAGGGCAATAGTTCCGCCACTTATAATGTTTCCTACACACAAAAATGTGCTGTGTATAAAATCATATGGAACAGCGCCCAGTTGTTTACTTAGCAAAAATGCTATGACTGAATCAACACCAGCAACATTCTTGATGCCAGCAATATTGTGCATGTTGTACTTGCAAAGTTGTGGGCAGTTCACCTATAAATATGCAACTGCAACTGTTTTCTTTCGCAATACCATATCAGCCTGTGTACCCAGTAAACTATAAGCCGAAATATGTTTTTAATTTTCCATCAGTTTGCTTACAGGGTTGGGCAGTATTTGAATTACTTGTAATTGAAATACGTAATTGAAATACAAATACGTATTTTGTATTTGTATTTTAATTACTTTCTTAAAATGTAATTTGTAATTTGTATTTCAAATACGTTAAGCCGAAGTATTTTGTAATTAGTATTTCAAATACTCGAGGCTTCAAAATACATTTAGCCTTCATTTAGTATTAAGTTTGTGCTCATCAGGACCTGCAATAACAAAACAGAAACCGCCTTCAAAAAAAAATCTATTCCAAAACAAATAAATACGCATTATTTTGTAATTTGTATTTTGTATTTCAATTACAAATAGCTAAAATACTGTATTTTGTATTTTGTATTTCAAATACCTTACTTAAATGTATTTTGTATTTCGTATTTTAATTACTTGCGATACAGTATTTTGTAATTTGTATTTCAATTAAAGCAAAGCATGTATTTTGCCCAGCCCTGTTTGCTTATACATTGACTTTGCGTTTTGAATGAAATTTATTTTTTTAGAAACGAAATCGGCTGGAATCTCCCCCGACACGACCCAGGCCCTACTCCAGACAGCTGCAGCGGAATCTGAAGAACAATCAGAAAACATTGCACAAGATTTTCTCTCGGGAAACATTGGCGTTGATAAATTCCTAAAAGATTTCGAACCTATTCGAAAAACGATGCACATAAGAAAGTTCAAGGCGGAGAAAATGGCCGACTTATTGAGAACTGGAAGCCAAAGTTCCTATGGAAACGGTGTTGCCAAACCGTATCTGCCATACCCAAGTTACGGCCCTCCTCAAAATGTGCCAAGTGTGCCATATCCGATCGGACCGCTGAACATGCCAATGCCTGGCATGTATGGGAACCATTTTTGAAAATATTCAGTACCATTTATGTGTTCATAGAGCGGAATCAATAGGCAAATACAGTTCCCCTGACATACTTCAGTGTGTGCCCATTCGAAGCACTTTTACGTTTTTTAAATTAAAATCGTCGAATTTATAATATGTATTTTAGTATTTCAATCTTAGAAGTTTTATTGTATGTCAATTGTTATTTTTAAGTCGATAAGCTTACTCAGCTCACTTTTGTTTTGATCAAAAAACTGTCCGCTTGATGTTGGTGCTTAGTAGATAAAAATGTGATTGTAAATGATTCTATTTAATATATCTTAAATTTGTTGAATATTAGAATTAATGATCAATTCTAGAAGAATGAAGCACCAATGGTATATAAATATATATAAGGCAACTAAAATATATTTTAATGTAATAAAGAAAGTTTTATTTATGTGAATTTTCAAATATGTACTGGTATCATTCCAGTGTTTTAATTCTTTTATTCATTTCAAGTTATACCCATTCATAAGTTTTATTGCATATTTTATTCTTTACTTTCTTTATTATGACCATTAAAGTATAAATTATAATTTGAAATGATCTTGAAAACAAATATTGCAAGTGTAAATCTATGTAAGAATCATTTTAGGGTTCCGAACTTAAATAGGATAAACATAATCCTCATAGGATCACTTGTGTTTGCCTTTCAATCATTTTTAAAAAAAATACAAGTTTATAAGGTTTTACATCGTTTTTTCAACCAGCTAATATATATTTTTTATTCATAGTTTAGTATGGAATATTCACAAACAACTTGGTACCCAATCCAATTAAAATCAAAGGTAATTAGAACAGTTCATATTAATATAATATGCAACAAAGGTTGTAGAAGGAATTATATTCCTGACAAAAATATTTCTAGTATCAAAATATTAAGTACTACATAAAATTTTGTTCATCGATCTTCTCATACTGGGAAATCAGCAAAAATAGACACAAATTTTGCCTATAAATAGATAATGAAATATGATGAGCAGTGGCGGTACTTCCATAGATAGTCTTACAAAATTCAGAATAATAATGTTTTTTATTTAACAAAAGCAATTTGACATATAAATGAGAATATCCTGACCCCACAATAAACAATTATAAACTAGACATTACACAATTAATGTGTATCGCTTTTGGGCTTCTATTAAAGTACCGCCACTGATGATGAGGTATAAGGCGTAATCTAGTGTCAAGCGATGAATTAAGTGCCATTATAAGTTATAAGCACTTGTAAAAAAAAAAAACATTTTTGTAATGCACTTCTTTATTACATTATCACAATTCGTCTATATCTATAGAGGTATCTGATTTATGTACAATATATACAAAGCGACATAAAAATAAATTATAGAATTGTCTAAAATTTTATTTTCGCAGTGCATTTTTAATGCACCACTCATAACATTAAAATCCAACTACGCAATTTACTATACAAACAGCTGCTAACTAAGGTCCTAAGTAAAGTGTGCAAGTGACTTGTAATTAAATTCAAACTTTTCCCACATTATTATTACAATTTTAATGTATAATGATAGGTACCTTGAACTGAAACATTAAAAATGCTTATTTCGATAAAGTTACAATTTTCAAACTACGTTCACTCATTTCCGTTTATTTTTAATACGCATCAATTTACAAAGGACCATTCATATATTTTGAAACAATTTTTAAGAGTTAGACTCTTTTCCATTCACTGTGGGCAACTTCCTTCATTTAATCTCATTGCAATCTCCTTTACTTCATTATTAACATTTAATTCAACAGATCTTTTATTTTATTTTATTTGTAGAATCATCACAAATTTTGTTCCTTAGCTTGTGAGGGGTCTTAGAAAAAATACTCGAAACTCTAAATATTTCAGTATCCTGAAAAATCTATATCCCCATTATAATGGACATTTTCAAGATATATGTTTGTTACTCTAACGAGAAGGATACTGCATGGTGTTTGATTAAGGGTTAAATGAGCTTTAATTAAGAAAGAAAATTGAAATGGGAGAAACATAAAATTCTGTGAAGAAAAACAGTTATGAAGGGAGACGACAATCACAGTCCTAAAAATACAATGCAAAACTATCTATCTGATTTTGATTTCAAATTATCCATTTCGGCCTCCTTTTTTACTCTATCTACATCATAATCCGAATTGCTATTGGCCACTATGGCAAAGAAGACCCCTGTCAATGCCAATACTAAATAAATCATTGATTCTTGTTGCTCTGACTCTTTGATCTTTTCGCGTTTTTCCTTCTTTATTCTGGTCATTTCTTTATCATATTGTTGTTTCTGAAATAGGTCGCCATAGTGTTGTTTCGACCTGAAATGTAAAAAAAAAATACTTTTCAGACCCAAATCATCCATGACTCAGTTTGGTAGAAACGAGCCTGAGACAGAGGTCATGGGTTCTATCACCACCAGTGGCGGTACTGCCATAGAAGCCCAAAAGCCCAGTTTGCCTTTCACAATTCCTAATTATAATTTTTAAGCTTTAAATCTTTATTTAACAAAAAGCAATTCGTTAAATAAAGACCCCACAATAAGCAAATATAAAGTAGACATTAGACAATTAACGTTTAACGCTTTTGGGCTTCTATGGAAGTACCGCCACTGATCATCACATATCATAAACTATTTGCATGATCCATCAATATTTGTTTTGGGTCTAGTTGAGCCTGTAGCCAGTAGTTTTTTAAGTTTCCAGAAAAATGAGCCAGTGTTTTTGTCAATCTCATCAGGTAGTAGATGTATTTGCCATGCCATGATAAAAATATCATTTAAGTATAAGACAGTAGACTTGAAACTTTTACTATTATGCATAAATTTGTATAAGTTAAAAAAGTATTTTACCATGTGTCAAAGTCGTAAATGGGCCTTGTACCGTCCATAGTAGGAGTAACATGGCGATGTACACGGGATTTGTAGAACTTGAGCGTTGGGTCGGTTGGTTCTGGTTCAGGCTGATACTCCATTCGGGTAGTGTTTTCCTTGCCCACTAGCAAACCTGGAATTTTAAAAGTGTAGTCAGTGACAGAATAACTAATAACAATTTTTATTCATCCTTATTTTCATAGAATAAGTTATTAAGTTATTTTTGTAACATTCAAAGTTACTTTTGTAACATAAGCTATGTGCATATAAATGTTGTTTGAAAATTAGTTTTTTAACAAACCAGAAAGAGAATATTTTTAATGATTGATTAATTTAATGAATACTATTTAAACATTTCAAAAAAATTTAATGAAGCTACCTGACATGAGGCTAACCTTAATTAATAAATGTAATATAATATATATTATGTTTTGAGTTAAACCTAACTCCATACCAAATAGAAACAGAATGCTATCAATTGCTTTTCATACCTTTATCATACATTTTCTTTAACTTCACATTTCCAAGTACTTCATATGCTTCAGTTATTGCTCTGAACTTTTTTGCAGAAGCCTCGTCCTAAAAGAATATTTTCATATAATAATTATGTTTTACTAGTTTTGCCTGTCTGTTCCAGGAAAAGTTTTATTTATTGTCTGCACTTACATATTTCCATCTTTGTTTAAGTAGTTTTTTGGTATTCTGATTGAAAATCTAATAAAAGTAGAGTTGTAATAAATTACCAAATTGAACCACTTTTGCTTAGAAAGGGAGTTATGGAAGCCATAATATGTGCAAAAATAACACTTTTTATTTCCTTTATTAATGTATCAACACTTTACTCCTAACAAATTTAAAACTAATATCAAAAGCAACATTCATTGAGCCACTTCAAAAAGTACACATGTATGAATTTACACATGAAAATAATAATGAATAAAAAATGCAAGTATTCAATTAACATAATAATAAATAAGTCACAATAGTTTCATAACTAAACATGGTTAAAGAATTTCTATATTTTTTTCACATTAAACATCATTTTTTATCCATAAGGTGTTTGTAGCCATTTCATATTATTAATTCTAGGTAATATGGTCACATATTATAGCAATGTTTTAACATAAGTTTTGCTAAACTAAATGTATGATTCCTCTGGATATCTTTAGTTGAGAATGTTCAGCAACAAATTCTATGACACTAATGATAACAACCAAGTAATATATTTATCTTTGTTTACTTTATTGATCTCCAGTACAGTAGCTACAAATTAAGCTTGTCAATTACACTGTGCTATAATAGTGAGTTAGACAGACATCATTTATACATAATACATAAATAGATGACAAGCAACTGAAGAGGAGTCTTTTACAGAAGTAAATTTAATGAACAATAATAATAAAATGTTATCAGTTATATGGCATATTTAAGCAGTAAAATAACTCTTTAAAATGAAAGCTTAGAGTTCAACAAAGACAGAGTTGCCTTTAGTAAAGTGTTTTATTTCACATTTACATAAATAACAAACTAAATAAACCATGTTTCATTATACTGCTTTTTAAATCATTATTTTTGGACACTAGACAGCTAGCGGTTTAGCTAGTTGGCGCTTTCTTGGGGAGGCCTACGTTCAGCAGTGGACGGCAATAGGCTGAGTATAGACAGCTAGCGATGAAGCACATTTTTATCCAAGTTTTCGCACAATGTTTAACATAAATATAACCTTCTACTCACTTGGTTAATAGTAAATATGCCAAATTTACTAACTCATTATGTGGTCACAAATTCAACACTTACATAAGCATAGTAAAAACAACACTTCCGGGAGGAAATTGGATATACATCACCAATTAAGGGCTGAACAATACTTTTCACCCTTGTAAATATCTGTTCATATATACTTACACTAGATATATCCGGGTGATACATTTTGGATAATTTATAATATGCGGATTTGATATCATTTTGTGTGGCTTTAGGGGTGATTCCAAGGACATCATAGTGGCTAGCACAGAGTCTAGGGGTTGTGCTTAACGTTCGTACCACTGAAGGTAACTTCAAGCGAGTTTGTCGGAGCATCTGTGAAATAAAACATTGTTGTATTCATACAAAGCGCAAATTGTTAGATAACAACTAGAAAGAGATCACATTTAACTTACTGGTTAATAAACAATATCTACAGTCGAAATAAATCTATTATTTTAATATTGGACCGATTTAATAAGAATAAAAACTTTCGTAAGCAATTTTGACATTTTGACTGCAAAAATTGCGAAAAATTCAAAATGTGCTACAATTTAATACTATCTATTTTTGGTAAATGGCCTTTTGGCCAAGAATCACGGAAGTACTCTATTGATTCCAAAAGTTTGCTATCCGTTTTTCAATAATATTAAAATATTGTATGTAATGTATCATAATCAGCAAAACTATTATCTCGTGTAATTGTATACTTTATGACCTACCTATATTGAAATATTACGACATTTTTGGTTGAATTCCTCTTGTGTGTTAATTTTAGACATCTGTTTTTAAACATCATAGATGGAAAAGGAATGTCATAACAGTGTGCACCGCACACATAAGATGTTTTTAATTTTACGATGGGTAACTGAAAGGTGTGTTCAAAATAATGTAATTTATTTCTTACGTTAATAAAATATTCTAATTAGACAATAAAGAAGTAGAACTTATCATATATTTTTACATTATTGAAGAAGAGTGGTCGTTGCAATCAATTTCAGTAATATATTGCAACGATGTTTAAATCAGTTCTTGAAGGGTCTATTTTAGTGACAGGAGAATAATATATTGAATTTAGTTTCTAAACGTATTCAAGTGACGTCAATTATTAGTCACTGAGTAAAATAAAGTTAGATTTGTGTTATTTCAGTTAAAAACTGACGTTTTTTTAGTGTTATCAACTTTATAAACAAATGTAAGTAAACATTGTATACATATATAGGATTTTAACATAGTTATTTCAAACATATGTCTTATTGAAAATTCATTGCCTTGTATGGAAGTTGGGCATGACTTGGTGTGTCCTAGATAAACTTGGTTTTAATACGCTGAGAAGCTGTTTTGGCAATGACTCACGTTGTCGTTAGCGACCGCAAGTGACGATAAGTTGTTTTAACGGTTGTCGCTTCATTAGATTTTATTTATAAACTTTACGTGCTTCATCAAAAAATCATTAGTTTGATACCGCCGTGTGTCGAAGCAAAGTCGGTGAGTTTATCAAGTATGTTCAATTATTTACTTTAAACGTACATGGGCGTAGCTCATTGTTTAAGATAAATATTCCTTTACGTACAAGGCTGTGTGTGTCGCATATATAATAAATTTATTTTAATACCATTTGTAGTACCTTTGTATCGTGCTTTGTACTAAAATATATAACGTTTATCTCTTGTTATAACAACGAAAATAAATATTGATAATTATATTACTGTTAACTAGGTGTGTTGATCAAGTATTAAATAAATGTTACAGATTTTAATATTTCATAATTTTTACATAAATCATAATATGTTAGGGTATATTTTGATCACATTTAATTTAAATTGACTTTTGAGTTTACCTCATCATCTTGAACTAATTTTTGATTTACCCAATAAAATATATTCTGACTGTTATATTCTTACTGTTATAATTGTGAATTATTCATGAAAATTTTGGGTGAATAAATAAACAATAATTGTTAATAATTGTGCAGGAACTGATGATTTTATGATATTATTCCTTTAAAATAATTTAAATATTTTATTGAAATTGTCCAAAACACAAGTCTATTAATTATAAACTAAATGTACTATTTTTAGTTGCAATAAAACAGGCTCATTTCTTTGTTTTATTTTTAACTTTGTGTTGTATCCAGAGCTCAAAAATGTCCAGTAGTTAGTAAGAGGAGAAAGATTATTATTATTACCAAAAGTATTATTGCGATAATAGCTTATGAGCATTCACCATGTCATAAGAGTTGTGAGTAACTTCAACTGAGTTACATTTATTTTATATTAAAATTCAGAGTCATCTGTCACCAATTTGGCCTACATTATTTGATTCTGCATGAATAGTTGCTACAAATTATTGAATATTATGTAAATTTATAAAGCAGTTTGTAACAATCTCCATAAACATTTCATCACAATGTTTTCCTTCACCGCTAAAGTATGTGATATTTTTTTGTGAATACACACATAACTTCGAAAAGTCAGAGGTGTGTGCCTGGGGTTTGAATGCGCGACCGTCGAGATTCTCGACCGCGTGCCTAAACTTCGAGGCTGTCACAACTAAATAACATTGCCCAACCTGCAAATCACAACCTCCAGATTGTAGGGCACTACAAGTGCTCGGAAAGCAGTCCAACAATTTTAAATCAACTAATTCAATACATATCACCAAGAATTAAATAATTGTATGAAGCTAAACTTCTTGCCATGTGGTCTCGCGCACGAGTACCTGTCGTGCGATCTAAAGGTCCTGGGTTCGATTCTGTTGTCGGGCAAAGTGTTGTTGGTTTTCCTTTTATTAGGAGATTGTCAGTAGCAGCACGGAGTCAGGAAATGAGCCCGAAAAACGGCAATAGACTCGCCCCCTATTACGTGGGACTGATATACCCTTTTTTTTTGGTGAGGCCGAAAGGGGTATGTCAGGGTCTCTGGCCTTCCAACTCGGCGCGCAGAACAATTATTGTCCGCTTAGCTGAGTTAGGCCCCTAAACAAAATCCTACGCCATCATACCGACTAAAACCTCTCGGTGACCATCTCGCGCATTTAGGGCGGTTTTGTGGCATCTCAGAGCGAGAAGCGCCCTAAATGGTCCGCTTCCGCCCAACGCACCGGCCAATTGTGGACTCCTCCAAATTGGGAGGGCTTGAGATCGCCTCCACTTACGCTTTTTTTTGGACGTTCACAGCAGTACGCCCAGCCACCTCAGTGGCCCCTGTTAGTCGCCTCTTACGACAAGTAGGGGATACAATGGCGGAATTCTTACGCCCCCAATCCACAGGGCGGACTGATATATACCTGCCGAAATGTGGGTACAGAATGTGCCTATCCCTTCGGGGAAAACATGCGTGAGGTTATGTATTTATGTGACTAAATTTATCCCTTGTTCTAGATAAAGATGTCGTCCCGCAAGACAGCCGGCCGCCGTGGCACGAACAAGAAGCGCGCCCAGCGAGCCACCTCCAATGTGTTCGCCATGTTCGACCAGGCGCAGATCGCCGAGTTCAAGGAGGCTTTCAACATGATCGACCAGAACAGGGACGGATTCGTCGACAAAGACGACCTGCATGATATGCTCGCGTCGCTCGGTTAGTTTTTTATCAGTACATATCTCAAGTCGGTATATTTCTACACTCACTTTTCGTTATACAGTTTAGTCCGTTTAGTGCGACTTCGCGTTTAACAACCAACCGGTTTTAGCGACGTAAGTATAGGCATATGTTTGGTTTTAAAGTAATAAGTAAATAAATTATGTCTGTTCGTTTAGAACGGCATCCGGTTAATACGACGTAATATCAAGGGACTGGTCCCTTGCCGGCGTTATAACCGGATTCTACTGTATTTTTAAGCGTATAGTCATAAAGTTAGCTAGTTGTGTGGTCCGGATATTCTCATTTATATTTCAAATTGCTTTTGATAAATAAAGTTTTATTTATTTATTAAAGTGCGAGCTCATTGCCGGTATTCTAGAATTAATTATCTATCAAGTTGCCTAAAATAAATGAAATGTTCTTGTTATATTAATCGCAATAATATTTGTCCAACTTGGAAATCGAGCCCGAATCCTCATGATCGCATTGATCACACTCACACGTGACCAATGAGGCAGTCAATCTATTAGTTTTTTTATTGCTTTATTTAACACCAGTCCTCATTATCTCAATCGATCACAGGGTCCCCTAACATTCACATACATAGTTCTGACTCCACACTAAGATCAAGTCGTGTGTCTTGGGTATCAGAAAGTACAAGGCATGGCTGCTTAAAAAATGGATGTGAATAAAGAAATATAAACAAATGGACATCTTCAATTCTATGGGATTATTTGACAGCGCCCGAGATTAATAATGAATAAATACACCCAACAGTCACATACATACATAGTTCTGACCCCACACTAAGGTACGAGTCTTGTGTCGTAGGTATCAGAATCTACGCGAGACTTCTTGGTCTCACAAACACCCAGACCCGAAGCAAATTATTGTGGATCCCAAAAACAATCTCTTTTTCTCCCACAGGCAAGAACCCGACCGAAGACTACTTGGAAGGCATGATGAACGAGGCGCCAGGGCCGATCAACTTCACCATGTTTCTGACGCTGTTCGGCGAGAGGCTTCAAGGCACAGACCCTGAGGATGTCATCAAGAATGCTTTTGGGTATTTTTTTTTCATTATGCTGCTAACTGGTATTTAGCCCGAGAGGACAAAAGCTTAAATCCTTATGTTAGCCTAAATAGTAATATTTAGTAATTATAAATGTATTTCATTATAATACCTTACAATATTATATATTTACATTATTAAAAGCTTATGCGTACCTTTTACTAAATTATTGTAGTAATAGTAAAATTGCATATTGATGATTTTATTACTTAAAGTATAATTAAAATTGTCAATACCTTTAATGAGAATATAATCTTGATTAATATAAATTAATTATTGGACTTTATAAAAATATTTAAAAATAAGACCGTCAATTGATGTGTATAAAAATGGTGTCGCTGAGCAGTTCGAGCTCAGTCGTTGGAATTGTCAGTTGCAAGACGGATTGATATTTTAAAATATAAAAGTTGAAGACGTACTTGTTTCTCAACGAGTGTTACCCTTCACTTAGGAGTAAAGGAGGCCCGCGTCCAGCAGTGAGACGTTTATGGACTGATGTAATAGTAGTTCCTACCTGGTGAAGAAATTAGCCCAAGAATTCCAAAATTAGGTTCAATAATCAACTGCTGTAGACTGATAATGATATAACAGCTTAAAGCTTTCGTTTTAATCATAATAACTTCTGTATTAATTAAATTTTTTTCTGCTTGTGCAATTTTAAATATAATGAAACTTACACAAGTAATATTATTACATTCAACTTCTTGAGTTTCATTCAACAAGTCGAGTCTTTTGTCGATGTTTTATATGGCTTTTAGCTTCTTTTTTAACATCCTGAGGATTTTTTCACGCCTAAAAGTTGTCTATATATAATTTCAACATTATCAGCAGGTTTACTATAAAAAAAATATGTATAATATACATTGTATAGGCAATGACGTCATTTTTTTGGCAAAAATCTATATTTAGAGTGTGTTGGCGCATACTGCACATTTTGAAAATTGTTTATTTGTACGGAAATTACAAAAATAGCTGCTCTACACTAAGTGCACGCACAGATTACGCAGAAGTTTATTTTGAACGTAAAGAATGTCACCCTCAGTAAGGTGAATGTCTTCCGGCCCGAGAGTTTTTGATGGACGGAGATGCTTTGTTACGAATTGTTTAATTTTGTATATTTTTATAATCTTTACATAGGAATGCATTTCATTCTCCCGTCTTTAGGAGTGCGTAGGAACAACTGGACGTATTAGAATCTTTTACTGTTTATTTTTTCTTAGTTTAGTTCTATTTATAAAACAACAATATAAATTTAAGCCTAAATGTTTTTTTGATGTATAATGTTACTACTGTAATTTTGGTCACAATCATTTCAGTAGTATTTCCGTGGAATAATAATAGACATATTCATCCTCATAAACTTCACTTTATAATATTAACAGATTTTTGCACTATAAAATATGTATACAACTAAATACAGTGTAAAGTCTATATAACGACACTGAAGGGACTGTGCATTTTGTGGCGTTATAGAGTTGTCGTTAAATGGAGAGAAGAAATATATTGTATGGAACGCAAGCTAAACCAATCAAAGCCAAGTGATTTCGACACTTTAGTGAGTTTGTCGTTAAATCGAGTGAAGTTAGATGGAGTTTACACTGTATATCTAGGATCGTAATTTAAAAAAATACGAATCGTATTTCCGTATTTTTCTTCATTAGTGAGAGGTAACTAGAACACATTTTATTTTTCAGTTGTTTCGATGAAGAAAATAACGGAGTGATAGGTGAGGAACGCCTGCGCGAGTTGCTCACAACCATGGGCGACCGCTTCACCGATGATGACGTCGATGAGATGCTGCGCGAAGCACCCATCCGTGATGGACTGTTCGACTATGTCGAGTTCACGCGCATACTCAAACATGGCGCCAAGGACAAGGACGAACAGTAAACAGCCAACGAGGGCAGGCTGCATACCAATCATAATCGATTAGATTTTTTTTTATGTTTTAAAAAAAGAACACGCGATTTTAATCAAATATCGAACGTTTTTAATCGATGGGATACAATCGAATTTATGAACGCCCCAAACAATTTTACATTTGATATTTTTAACATCTTGCCATATTTGTACTTACGCAGCCTGCGAGTTAAAAATATTTTTCATTAATTTTGCCAAACATATAAAGATTGGTATAAGCTAAAATTATGAATAAGTTAGTTTGATATGAATTTTCTGAATATTTTTTATCGATACTTAGGTGCTATAACCGCTAGTTCTTATTTAGTTGAAACAGTGATAGATGCATTTGTTAAAAGTAAAATTCCGATCGGACCACTGCATTTGATTTAAGACTAACGTTCTTCGTAAACGTGTATGTATTTCGCGCGCACATTTCGTTTGTGATTGGCGGAAGTATTATCATTCCTTGAACTTTATGGAATCTGTTAGCTGTAGCAGCGTATGAAGTGTAACTAATCACTTTGTGTTTATTAAAAATTATGAATTATGTTAAAATTATTAATTAACATGTGTGTTAGTAACTTAATCATGTATGTATTTTTTCCGGAATAAATTCTTGACAGCATTCTTGTGTTTATCTTAGATTTTACGTCGACTTTATCGCCTCAAAGTATTGATGCAGTAGCATTAATTTAAAATTGGGTATGTAATTCATCATATTATGTAGGTAAAAAGGTGATGAATATGAAAGTTGAAGGATGAACAAGTAGAGGAAGGCCAAAGAAAAGATGGATGGAGTGCTTGACTGAAGATATCAAAAGAAAATGAATGAAGACATGATGGTTGTTTGGAAGGATTAAAACATACTGCGCAAACCCCAAATGAAATTGCGAACAGGGCAAGCAAATAATGATGGTCTAAATGTCGATGTGCTTTTTCATACGAATCGAAAACAAATGCTACAAGGTTAAAAATAAAAGAACAAATATAACAATGCAAACATTTATAAACCAACAATACATCAGTATTTTAAACAAATGGACTATTTCACTTCGCCACAGAGTTCTTGATGAAGTAAGCTCCTTTTTCAGCCACCATCATAATGGCGCCTTGTGGGTTACCCGTCATTTGGACTGGCATGACTGACGCGTCAATAACTCTCAAGCCTGGAAAAAAAATAATTTTCTTAGTATAAAACATAGTTAAGAAACCTGCATACCTAAGACTTCACAAGTAATTTATCTATTTATAGTACACCAACCCGCTCTAAGCTAGTATGGAGGACTAATGCTTAACCTCTGGTGGTTTTAAATGAACGTTTCGTCCTTTTTTTTAATTATCATCAGCCCATATACGTCCCACACTTAAGACACACTTAAGAATTTCTTAAGAACTTTTAGGTGTGTAGGTTTCATCACGATGTTTTCCTCCACCGTTAAAGTACGTGATAATTATTTTTGAATACACACATAACTTCGAAGTCAGAGGTATGTGCCTGGGTTTTGAACCTGCGACCGTCGAGATTCTCGACCGCGTGCCTAAACCTCGAGGCCATCACGACCACGAGTTTCAGTACCTATGCATATTGTTTAGTTAATTTAGTGTCGAGTGACGAGAAATTAGTTCAAACAGGTGCGGAGTCACATCGTGCCAGTACTTATTGACGGTAAGCACGATAATGTCTAAATGGAGCACCAATTGTCGAGGGACTCCTATTTCTTGTCACTCGATATCCTGCCGTAGAAATGCTTCTTCACACTATACCGAACGAAGAGTAGTCATTGAAAAAGGTAACTTACCATCGACGTTAAAAACTCTTAACTCGGTGTCAACGACGGTGCCGATAGACGCTGTTCCCATCTGGTGGTTCTGTGCGTCTGTGTGTTGTCGGATCATGCACTCCATCCATTCGTCCGACCATGTTTCGCCGGAATATTTACACGGTTCCGTGTATAGGACGTCCAGTTGAATACCTAGGCGCTGCATAGTCTGAAACAAGGAAATAGGGCATTTTTTTTAAATTACACAACACATAGGTAACTGAAGTGGACAACTCTTTGTTTTCCAACTCTTCTATTATATCTGATATCTTCTATTATATATATGATATTGACTGCCTCGTGGTCTCGCGGTACAAGTATGTGCCGTGCGATCTAGAGGTCCTGGGTTCGATTCCCGGGTCGGGCAAAGGGTTATTGGGTTTTTCCATTAGGAAATTCTCGGTAACAGCACGGAGTCTGGAAATGTGCCCGAAAAACGGCAATAGGCTCGCCCCCTATTACGTGGGACTGATACATACTTGGCGAAATGTGGGTGCAGAAATGCACCTCTGCCTATCCCGTCGGGGAATACAGACGTGAGTTTATGTATGTATTTCTATTATATCTTTTTTTCTGATTAACTTCGTTGCGGGATCATGACACATTTGTCATGTTGGGTTTCATTAGATCCGCTGAGCTTCATTGCTCGGCGTCAATACTGTGCGTGCTGTTGATCTTGGAGCACAGGAGTTGCAGTGGCGGGTGTGTGGTGGGATAAGGCGAAAAAACACATAACTAGGTCAATTTCTTTGATCAGCCTGTTTATTAGTATCTAATGGTACCATAATATAGTAGAAGCTGTCTGTAAAAGAATGTCGGTGTTGTATTCATTTGCCTATATCCTGACGCCCAACATTGTATTCAGCCCTACGCATACGAGCAAGGTTATTGATGTCCTTAGGGCCAATTCCTTGACTCTGATGTGAATTTCACCACTGAAATCTCAATATAATTTTGCCGAACCATGGGACGCCGCATACTAAGCCGTAGGATCAACAAAGCAATGTTTAAAAAAATGTATAATCTTACCTCAGATTCAGAGAACTTTTTCAGGTACAGGAGTCCTTCCTTGGTCATGATCATGTCGTTTGGGTGATCGAAGTAGTTGGGGTAGAACAACAGCGGTTCCAGGGGATCGGCAGAGTTCAACGTCAAATTTCCAACACTTAGCGGGCGAAGGATGGCTGCGTTTGCCCTGTAATAATAGAAAGGAAGGCGTTGAGAAATTTTTGGTTTTGTGAAAGACAGTTTTAATATTGTTGTTTAGGAATAATAGAAACTTTTCCGCCAACCCGCATTAGGCCAGCGTGGTGGACTTGCCTAAAACCCTATTGCAAAGGAGGCCCGTGTCCCGCAGTGACTAATGGTGAATAATAAAAAATCATTTAAGGAAATAGATCCATTTACTTAAACAACTGAATTAATAAAACTGCTTCGTTGTTCTAGCAAAATCAACAGTATAAATTAGCTATATAAAGCCTTGGTTGGATACAGGACTGGTGTTTAGTATTTTTTAATTTTACTTCAGAAAATCAATAGCAGAATCAGGGAGTCTGGTTATGTTCCCGATAATAAGCTCACCCACTATCACATGGCACTTAAACATTCTTCGTTGAAACGTGGGTGCCGAAACACACAGAAAGTATAAACTTTCTCCTTTGGGGATATTGATGTCCTTATTCAAAGACTTCTAAAGCCTTCTGTAAGAAGGGCCTTCATCCATTGACCTACCAGAATGTGTCTTTAAATTTCAACTTACGAAATGTTGTATCCTTTCTGTGCGCAATTATGGTCCACTGGTTCTCCCATCATGCCTGTTTTCGAACATTCAGCGTAGAATCCATTGAAGAAGAACTGTATGTCGGGCTGGTCGACAGATTCAGCGAAACTTGAGTACAGGAACCCAGTTAACTGTAACGAAAAGTGCGATGGTGAAGGCAACTAAACCTGGACATCTGTGATAGCATGAAATACTCGTCGGTTTGGAAGATTAAAGTGTGACATTGTTCCCAAGTTTCTTTATAGTGTGAAGATTTTGAAGCTATATATTATTGTTCAGGTTCCTATTTTATGATTTGATATGGCTTACTAATGAAAAAATGACAACTATTTACTAGTTGTGAGAAAGCACTGCGAAGAAACTCTCTTGCCGTTTACGATTCATGGAGTTAGTACTAACCTGAGTAATACCAGTTGACGACATGGGGCCCTCCTTCTTCAACAAATAAGCGACTAGATTATTCCAGTTCAGAATAGCGTGGTTTTTGATGTTGTTTAGAACAAAGTAGAGTGTGGCGCCGTAGTGGTTCCTCAGATTGAGTCCCACAGGAAGATCAGCTACGACGGGGATGTTGAACTTTTTGAGGGACTCTTGTGGCCCTATTCCGGAGTGCAGCAGAATCTGCGGGCTGTTCAGTGCACCTGCACTTAATATAACCTGAAAACATTTGTAATGTCAAGAGTTAGAATGAAGTTGATAACTTTTACATCAACACAGGATATTTGCTTAATATCAATTAAATTACACACATACAAAAACTCACGCCTGTATTCCCTGAAGGGATAGGCAGAGGTGCATATCTGCACCCACATTTCGTCAGGCATGTATCAGTCCCACGTAATAAGGGGCGAGCCTATTGCCGTTCTTCGGGCCCATTTCTAGACTCCGTGCTGTTACTGAGAATTTCCTAATGGAAAAACCCAATAACACTTTGCCCGACCCGGGAATCGGACCCAGGACCTCTAGATCGCACGGTACATACTTGTACCGCGAGACCACGAGGCAGTCAATAAAATTAAGAAGTACAATTTGATTTAAGCCATACTCTATGGATGTCCTTTAAATAACATATTTTATCTCATTTAGATTGTCGTTCTCTCAGTAAAACTTAAACTGAAAATAATAATTAGGTATATGGGTGAAAGCGTGATCGGATAACAATATTACCTACTTCTGCTAACTTCTTCTTATTCTTATGCTTCTGATTATCTGTTATTATCTCCTAGACCTTTCATTCCATTTCACTTTCTAAAGCTTTATTTGAACTGGAGCGACAAAAAGATGCTTCTGTAGCATGCATAATATGCTAGTTTCCTACCTTATCCCAACTTATATCGAGAATATCTTTCAGGTATCCCATATTACCTAAGATTTAATATTGAAATATTAAGGTACGTATCAGATATAACGGCGTAAAACCATATACTGAGAGCTACGTCATCGCTCTTGCATAAACAAGAATGACTCACGGGCGGTCGCCCCTCGCGGTGTCGATTGCCCCCACTATTCGTCTATAAAAGGCCGCCCGCTGCAGCGGAGCGAGCATTCATCGGTCGGCGCGCGGACAGCAAACATCCAATTTATTGGGAAATAAAAGGAACTTTGATTGAAGTTTGTTGTTAAAATTACTTCTCAAAATGGATCCTCCAGTAATAACGATGTCACTGCTATTCATAACGATAAAGGGCTATCTGCCTCGTCAGTAATTGTGAAGTTTTTCTAAAGAAAACTCAAAGTATGAGTTATCACCATAAACCAACAGTTGTGACGTCGGCAATGTGACATTGATGTTACACATCTTAAAGACACTTCAAAGCCTCACCTGCTCCGATAGATATAATCAATAAAAAATATGACCTTTGTGTTGTTACCTCTTTATTAGCGCGAACGCTCTGAACCTTCCCGCTTTCATCAACATACTCCACTCCGACAGCGCGGTTTTTCTCTATAATCACTCTCGTTACTTGGGTGTTCAGCTTCACGCTCAGGTTGGGACGTTCACTCTTCGGTTTCAGGTAAGCCCTGGCCGTTGTGTATCGCTGTCCATCCCTGGGGACATGGAAAAGGACATATGAATAGTTGAAAATCTGAATTTGCAAAAACATGTCACTTCCTGTCTGGACACATTATGTAAGATGGTCGTTAGAAAGGCTGTACAAGCGAATAAGGTTTCAAGAAATATTGTTCAAGAAAAGAAAAGGTATTCTTGTCGACTAAATTGGTTCTAATCAGAATTTAAGCGTTTTTTTGGTGAAAATTTTCTTAATCAATTTTAGTTTGAGAACCTGGTTTCGACTGCCTCGTGGTCACGCGGTACAAGTATGTGCCGTGCGATCTAGAGGTCCTGGGTTCGATTCCCGTGTCGGACAAACTGTTATTCGGTTTTTCCATTAGGAAATTCTCAGTAACAGCAACGGCAATACGCTCACCCCCTTTTACGTGGGACTGATACATACCTGGCGAAATGTGGGTGCAGAAATGCACCTCTGCCTACCCCTTCGGGGAATACAGGCGTGAGTTTATGTATGTATATAATATGTAACCTGATTTCGTGGCATAAGTGTTCCGTGTGATTATAAAATACCTACAAGGTTGGATGGATTTCCAGGTTAGGTAAAGTGTTGTTGAGTTTATCATTTACGAAATTCTTAGTAGAAATTATGAGTTTGGAATTATGCCTGAAAAAAACTACTCGCACCCGTTTGTGGGGCTTATGAAACACAATCGAAACTTGGGTGCAATACACTTCTGCCTATCCATTCAGAAATTGTACGCATCTTATTCAGTTACAAAGGCCTTATTCCTCAGATTTGTAAAATTTTGGATCGATAGTTGGTATTTGAACTTAATAGATGAATTATTAGTCGTGATGGCCACGAGGTTTAGGCACGCAGGTTCAAACCTATCTCTTCTTCCTTTCGAAGTTATGTGTGTATTAACTAAGATTTATCATGTACTTTAACGGTGAAGGAAACCATCGTGATGAAACCTGCACACCTAAAAGTTTTTAGGAAATTCTTAGGTGCGTAGTCCACCAACCCGCACTAGACCAGCGTGGTGGACTAAGGCCTAAATCCTCTCAGTAGTAGAGGAGGCCCGTGCCCAGCAGTGGGACGTACATATATGGTGATGATGATGAGATGAATTATTCAACTCTTAAATAATGAATGTTACTTACTGGTTAAATGTTTGAGCTACTGCGAATCCAGCAGGCGTTTCTAAATCATTAATATCGGCGACGACAGGATAACCCGACTCGTTGAGAGCTTGTTTCAGAAGATCCACTTCGGGATTCTGATAGTTAAACTGAAAATATAGAAAATTTGTATAGCACGGTCAATTCATCTGGAATTTTTTAATATGGAATTGGCACCAATTTATATTAAAATATTCTTATTAATTTATTTTATAACTTTGATGTGTCCAGCACTATTACATTCGAGGCCAAGTTCATTTACTTTTCTCACAAATTTAGTTATCGTTATTATGTTGTTTTACTTAAGAATAGTTTTCAAAAACCCTGCAATTTGCTGTCTTGTGCTCAAGCTTCTCATTGGATAAATGCTTATCTTAACTCGAAATAATAAAAAAATAACCATTAAGTAACAAAAATAACAACATATCAATAATTAAATAACATTTTATGAATATGATGTACAATTTTTTTTGACACGTAACATACCTAATCGAACTTCATAAATCTATCATTTCTAAAGTGAATTATGTAATTTTGGATTTTTTATTTCTCTGAGCGGTAACTACGCTTATCTGCATACAAGATAAGAGTGATTAAGATCTTACGGTTTGGACCGGCAAAGGTCCGGAGCTGGAGTGATATTTCGAGCTGACGAGCCGGCCGATCTGCTTGTTGCCTTCAGTCATGTCGAAGAACGGCAGGTTCTCTTCCCAAGACCACCCATCAGCACCAGCTTCCACCCACTCATCATAATCAGCTGGTCTTCCACGATGGTACATCATGCCGTTTAGCACACTGCAGCCACCTGTAAATTCATACTAATATTAAAAATGCAATTTTGTTTGTCCGTTATATTTTCGAGCCCAAATAATTGGAACCGATTAGGATATTTTTTTATTGGAATTGGAAAAGGACATATATTTTAAAAATTGCTCTCGAGCAGCGCTGGACCTGATTGATAGTCATATACAAAGTGATATCTATACTGATATAAGAGAAAATATTTATATTTTTGTTTCTGATGGATGTTACAAACTAGGATACCAAGTCGGATGATCTTTGGCATGGCGATGGATGGAACCTTGAGAAAGGAAGTCCTCATTCGCGATAAGAGAGTTACTCTAAGAATTCTATGACGGCGTAGAATTTGTAATAATTTTATACCTACACACTGCGAGAGGCTCAAAGATTTGATATGAAAGATTCTAATTGACAACCTCGGAGGGCAATTAGATAAACTTGTGAAACGAAACGCTGCGGTTTCAATCCCCGCACCGAGACAAATGTAGGATAGTGTGAGGTCAAGACTGTCTGATTTTTGAGGGTATTTTTAATTTTAAACCATGTACAAAAAATCATTTTTAACAAATAAAACAGGCTTATAATTTTAACAGGCAGAATATCATCAAATAATTTATAAAAGTATACTCCACATCCAATAAATGTTAATCTTGATAATGAATCTGCGGAATTAGGGCGGAGTTGTGTGCTTTGAAAATATTGTTTTTGAACAAGATAAGGCGATCTTGATTAATTATAATGTAAACGTTTCAAAAAATATTGAATTCATTCTTGATCGCTTCAATACATACTTTGTTTTTTAAATATTTTTTTATTTATATTTATTTTATTTGTGCATTCAAAGGTGAAGTTTGTTACTAGCTATTAGTCAAGCTGCTGGGTAATTTGTTAGAATAAAGAAAAGCAATATATTAGAACTTCTATAAGTCGAACATCAAGGAAGACACCAAAAAAATCGAGCTATGTCATTTTCGACTAACGGAGGATTTTCACTTAGGTGGTTTTTTATTCGACATAAAGAGGTTGAGTTTAATTCTTATACATACAATTTACACATACATACATAACCTCACGCCTGTATTCCCCGAAGGGGTAGGCAGAGGTGCATTTCTGCACCCACATTTCGCCAAGTATGTATCAGTCCCACGTAATAGGAGGCGAGCCTATTGCCGTTTTTCGGGCACAATTTCAGACTCCGTGTTGCTACTGAAAATTTCCTAATGAAAAAACCCAATAACATTTTGCCCGACCCGGGAATCGAACCCAGGACCTCTAGATCACACGGTACATACTTGTACCGCGAGACCACGAGGCAGTTACAATTTATGTTAGATATTTTGCTATGTTCGAAATACAGAAGTCCAATTAAATTTTTGGAGTTACGGAGGGAAAATGTGAACCAAAATGGCTTGGAGGGACTCGCTGATTATTTCGACTACTGTAACTACTTCTATGCTCTAAGTTGAACATAATAGAGAGCGTGTAATATGTTTCGTATAATTGACAGCCCCGTGGCGCAGTTGGCTAGACACCAGCTTGCGAATCGAGAGACCGCGGGTTCGATCCCCGCACCGAGCCAAATGTTTGTGTGATCCACAAGTATTTGTTTCGGGTCTGGGTGTTTGTGAGTTATCTATAATTACCAAGAACTTTTCCTCTCGGCCACAAGCACCCTTTGCCTTCCTGGTCGAGGCAGTAGTTATCAGGAACAGTTCTATAATCCCAGTCCACCTGCTTGTTGGACCAGAAAGCTCTGTAGAATGAGGGTATGCGCGCGGTTGTGGGTTCCTGGCCACCTGCTTCAAACAGGAGCACCTGGAAACAATGATTATCGGTTTATTTTATGCAAGTGCATTCGACGCTTAACACCAGACTAGTTGACGGTCAAGCGCAAACCTAATATAAACCTAATATAAAATAATAATAACTATAAAAATATTGGTAGAATCTTGTTTAATTATGGTGTAATTTCAGTTAAAGCTCATCAACAATAAAATCTCAATACAAAGAGTTATAAAGCGTTAATGAAAAGGATCTTTTGTAGGATTAAAAAATACGAGAGACTAAATTAACAACATTTGTAAATCATGAAAATATTTGCTTCAATTTGGAGACCGAATTCGCGGCCTCTAATTCCGCAGATCCTTAATTTTTCAGTTTCTCCATTCTAAATGACTCTATGTTATTCTCATATCAATACCATGCCTGACTGCCTTCCGAGCAAGGTGGTAACCTAAATATTAAAATGACTGAATCTAAGTGATGTATTTGACATTTTATAGATTCAATAAACAGTATTTCATTTTATGAATTCATCATCATCATCAGCCTAAATACGTCCCACTGCAGGGCACGGGCCTCCTCTACACCTGAGAGGGTTTAGGCCTTAATCCACCACGCTGGCCTGTGCGGATTGGCGGACTACACACCTAAGAATTCCTAAGAACTTTTAGGTGTGCAGGTTTCGTCACGATGTTTATGAATTCAACTCACTTCATCTTCGCCGTCTTCGCTCAAACGTCCAGCTACAATGGACCCTGCTGATCCACCTCCGACTACGATGTAATCGTATTCTGGTTGCAGATAGCTCTCAGATCTAACATTCTTGCACGGAGTGGCGATATCACAGCGGCCTCTTATGTAGCCTTCCAAAAGGACCATAAAAAGCAAAGTCCCACTGCAGATCGGAGAGTTGACTGCTGAAATTCCCTCTTCGACAAGAGGACAGCCACATTGCTGCAAAACATACATACATAAACTCACGCCTGTATTCCCCGAAGTATTCCTGCCTGTATTCCTGCACCCACATTTCGCCAGGTATGTATCAGTCCCACGTAATAGGGGGCGAGCCTATTGCCGTTTTTCGGGCACATTTCCAGACTCCGTGCTGTTACTGAGAATTGCCTAATGGAAAAACGCAATACCACTTTGCGAGACCCGGGAATCGAACCCAGGACCTCTAGATCGCACGGCATATACTTGTACCGCGAGACCACGAAGCACGAGGCATTGCTGCAAAACATATTTGAGATTATAATAATAGAATAGTCTATTGGAAGAAAACGTTTTACAAATGAAATTTTTAATACATAATATACAGGGTGTATTCAGACCGTGATCGGAAACTCAGGCAGATAATAGCTGCGGTGATTACACACCGTGACATTAAAAAATAATAAAATAAAAAACGTTTTCTCTACAACCACATCCATTTAATATCTATGATTGCACTGGTCAACAAAAAAAAATATTTTTTATTGCCGCGGTTTGAAACTTGTATTTTTCCATACCTTACCATGAGATTAGTTAAAATACGTTCATAAAAAAAATTTGAAACACCCACTTTCTAAGAAAAAAGAGATTATTTGAAATTTATTTGTAGGCTGAGGTGGTGGGCTGTCTTCAGTATAAGGAATCGGTTTAGTTACAAATTCCACATCAGGATATGTAATTTTTGTTTTATAAGAATATCCCTTCAGTTTCCTTAAACAAAAATAACAATCATTCTCATGATCTTTTATTCCCTCCAAATTACAGGTTTAGAAAAGGGCATTAATCGGTGGGTACCATTAAACCACCCTCTCAAATAACATACATTTCTTAAACAAAAAAAACTTGGTGTCCAAGGTTGATTAATACTCTCAGAAATCTTGAAACCAAAATACAAATTGTAAATGATATATATAGTAACGGCGTAGGACGTTCTCGATTGGAACTTGAATTAAACTCCCCACAAACAAAATAGAAGAGATCCGATGAATTGAAACACTTTCGATTCATAATGCAAATTATATACATATGTATTTACTATTTAGTAAACTTCTTCAAAACCGAAACATTCAAATTGACAAAAAAACTTCACAATTTAAACAACACTTTGGAATAAATATTAGAAACTGCACGTCGTCGTAGCAATACTCGTATTACGTAATGGTACTTGTTAAAGTTATATAAAAAAATTAAACATCAATAAACGAACAATAACGAGTTGAAAATATTCAGGTTTAAGGATATATCGTGTACTACCAACAACAATGTCTTTGTAAGTAAGATCAGCTGTTGCAATACTCTTTTTCGATATACCCACACAAAATAAATTATTAAGCCAAATATATCGTACATATATGTAATTGTACATATTTAGGTATTTCGATGTAATAGATATTTTTTATTATTTTTCCGTTTATATTTACCTATACATAAAAGATACCGAAAAAGTACAATTGGATTAATGGCAAAAAGTCATGTTGACCAGTGTTGTTAGGAAAACGTATTTTTTTTATTTTATTGTCGGGATTTTTTTTAACGCCAATGGGTTTTTAATCACAGTCGCTATTACCTGCCTTAGCTTCCCATCACGGTCTGAATAAACCCTGTATTTTTACCGACCTAGGTAGAACTAGGTAGGTATTTTATTTTATTATAAATCAGCTTGACAGATGGCAAGGTTCGATTACAGTACAACTATGAAAAGAAAACATTAAAATATTAACTCTTGTCGAAATTTAATTAATCAGTACTCATTTTCTTTCGAATGCCTCCTTGATTCCGCGATTTTAGTCTGTTCTGTGCGATCGGGACATTGTGGCGTGTGTACCTGGAGTTTTAACCCGCGACTGCCGAAATTCTCGACCGCGCGCCTAAACCTCTAGAGAGACTTATTGGTGATATATTTTCGTAACAATCTAAGCAAAATTAGTCTTTTCCGAATTGAATACTAGTTTTTTCAAGCCCAAGATTTCGAAACGCAGCACAAACGCAAGATATATTACAAAAAACTTATTATCTTATTATTTATTATCTTAAATGCTAGTTTAGATATATGTTTTCTTTTTTTTAATGTAATGTTTAAATCAGGCTCTTTTTTTTGTATTTATTAGAATCTGGAAAATAATATATACAATTTTGTTAGTGAAATGGATAGTAAAAAAGAAACAATACATAACTAAACTACGAGTATATGTCCTACGTAAATATTTTTAAACACCTGTTTATTTAGCGATCAATACGCAATGAAAATGGTTTTGTTTTCATTTACAACAAATAGTCATCAATAAGCTTGTGAGTTATTGTGTGATAACTTTTGTGCTACTTCGAAGTGTAAGTACTTTGAACAATTAAACATTAACCTTTAATAATAACGTTCTGTTTGTTACAGAAAATAGTAATAATAGAGTTTTTTATAATATGAAAATTACTGATTTTATCGACTTACGTACAAATATGTTGAAGGTAAAGAACTAAATGTAAATTAATATTTTGTTTTACGGAACAAAGTATTTTGAACGTCTATTCTTTAGTTTGCGAATTATTCAAGTTTTATTTGGGAAATATACAAAATAATAATTAAAAATTTAAAGCAAAAATATACACAATCCAAAACAATTTCCACTAACACTAATCCGCAGTATTATGGCATTGTTAACATTTCGTTTTTCTCTCACGGAAATTAATAATGAATATATTAAATGCATTTCTGCACCCACATTTCGCCAGGTACCTATGTATCAGTTCCGCGTAATATGGGGCGAGCCTATTGCCGTTATTCGGGGACATTTCAGATTCCGGGCTGCTACTGAGTATTTCCTAATGAAAAAACCCAATAACACTTTGCCCGACCCGGGAATTGCACCCAGGATCTATAAATCGCACGGCACATACTTGTGCCGCGAGACCAAGAGTCATTACATACATATGTGCTATAATTGCGAATTTCGGGATAAGCCTTCGTACCTATAGCCTTGGCCAAAGTTATTAGGCACCTTAAAATTTACTTGGCCACATATGTTTTTCGCATTTCGATTGACTAAATGTCTCTAGTTCACAAAAAAATATCACACACCAGATTCTAAACTTTATGAAAGTCAACGCAAGATTAAGAAGTAATTTAAAATATTTTTAAAAAATCTCATCAGGTGTTTTGTGATACCTAAAAATACATTTCCTTTACCTATATTTTATTTTAAACTAACCTTTAATATTGCTGCTGTTAAAAAATATTATTTAACAGATAAAATTATATTTTTTTTTTCATATTTTATGAGTTGCACCGTTGCACGTGTTTGATGGGGGTGCTATACTTTTGGGCAAGGCTGATTGGTTCATTGTCCCTCCACTGTCCTTTCGTTAAAAGTATTAATTAACATTTATGAATTTCGATTGTGATCTTTTATGAATATTGCTTTGGGTATAATACGAAATTATGTGACATTAGTTTGTAAAAAACGACATATATTGAAGCTTTGAATCATAAAATTAAATGACTAATGCATTCCTTATTTTCATTTTGTGCTGTTGAAAAGCAATCGCTGGTTTGTTAACTTTATCAGAACATTGAAATGAATAGGAATAACACAAATCAAAATTCAAATCCTCCAAATTTTCAATAATATTTTTTTTAAAATAGAATTTTAAAAAAATGTTAAAAACCTCTGCAGGTCTAAGTTTCTTTGCTATTCTTTTTCTGCAATATTAAAAAAAAAGTATGTAGCCACTTACCTCTGCTGCCAGTATCATGTTGAATACCTGAGCACTTGTACCTGTAATAAAAAATAAAAAAAATAAAACTTTATGACAATATTTAAAAAAAAGGACAAACCAAAAAATGACACATTGACATTACCTAGTGCTGTCCCATCAACTGTAAGAACTGAGTGCTAAGGTATTGGTCTGCTTTTATTTATATGGGAAGTATGGTGCACGTATGATTGTTCAAATATGCCACCAAGATAATTACTTTATTGTCACTCCACAGGTGTAATTTTGACTGCAAGTTGTTTGGATTGCAAATTAGCGTCTTATATCCATTTTATATTCATTGTGATTCATATAATTTTTTTCATGATCTCGTTTTTAAGACTGCAGTCGATAAAAGCGGTATGGGAGGGCTAACATTTTTAATACATACATACATAAACTCACGCCTGTATTCACTGAAGGGGTAGGCACTTAGGCAGAGGTGCATTTCTGCACGCACATTTCGCCAGGTATGTATCAGTCCCACGTAATAGGGGGCGAGCCTATTGCCGTTTTTCGGGCACATTTCCAGACTCCGTGCTGCTACTGAGAATTTCCTAATGGAAAAACCCAATAACACTTTGCTCGTCCCGGGAATCGAACCCAGGACCTCTAGATCGCACGGCATATACATGTGCCGCGAGACCACGAGGTAGTCAAAAGTCGCACGAGTCGTAATAATAATTTTATTATTAAATCGTAGTTCATCTACGTTTGGAAGACTGTTGTAAAGATTAATTGCTTAACGCGATTTTTCTGTGGTTTTAAATAATTAGTTTTACACTTAGGGCTTTTCTTGTAAAAGTTAGTTAATGTAACTAGGTACTGTTTAATCATGTTTTAGCCTGTTCTATTGACTGATATGTGGCGTTAGAGAAAACTGAAAAAAAAGTGTCTTCAACTGGCAACGAATATAATTAAAATAAGCAAAACGAAAGGAGTTAGGGCCCTGGCACACGGCGTATTTAAAACGCGTTTGTGAAACGCGCGTCGTCGGCGCCGTAGATCCTGATATTTGCTTTTGTATAGATTCGAACGCGCGTAAAACGCGATACAAACGCGCTTCTGAAGCGCTTTTGCTCGTTTGTAGCACGTACGAAGGGGCAGAGGAGGGGCGCGCGCTCAGCGGGCAGTTAATCAGTGATATAGGGTTTTTCAATTAGAAAATTCTCAGTAGTAGCGCGGCGTCTGGGAAATGCCCGAAAAAGGCAATAGGCCCTCTATTACGTGGGACGAAAACATATTTGGCAAAATATGGGTGTAGAACTTTATCTTTCCTGCCCCATAATGAATAGATAGATAGATAGACAACTCTTTATTGATATCCACATTTATACGTGAATACAGGCGTGAGTTCGTGTAGGTTGTTGATAAATTGCGGAAGCTTTGAAAAATAGCAGGCAAATCTGCTCTCCTCTGTGCTTACCATGGCCATGTATCTTCCATTTTAAGATACGGCCTAATATTTTGGGGAAATTCCCCTAACAGAGAGCTGGCGTTTAGGGCTCAAAAACGATGCATTCGAGCAATCACAAACATTGACTCAAGCGACTCCTGCATACCATATTTTAAACAACTTAAGATACTCCCACTTCCGTGTATGTTTATCTATGAATGTGCTATTTTTACAAGAAAAAATATCCATCTTTTTAAATTTAGTAACCGAGCCAGACGCAATGATAACATGACATATATACCCCACAAAACTGCATTATTTCATAAGAGTGTGTTCCATCTAGTTCCTGAAATATATAATAAACTACCAAAATCTATTAGAGAATTAAATGATCTCAATAATTATAAAGGTACATTGTTTAAATTTCTAATTAATAAATGTTATTATAGTTTGAATGATTTTACATACATACATACATAAACTCACGCCTGTATTCCCCGAAGGGGTAGGCAGAGGTGCATTTCTGCACCCACATTTCGCCCGGTATTGTATCAGTCCCACGTAATAGGGGGCGAGCCTATTGCCGCTTTTCGGGCACACTTCCAGACTCCGTGCTGCTACTGAGAACTTCCTAAGGGAAAAACCCAATAACACTCTACCCGACCCGGGAATCGAACCCAGGACCCCTAGATCGCACGGCACATACTTGTACCGCGAGACCACGAGGCATGAATGATTTTCTTAGTGTTAATTGAAATGTAATAATACTTTTAGTTTGTTTTCTATAGTATTAATATAGTTTTAAAGTTAGATTTTTATTAGATTTAAGTTCCATTATTGTATGCCAACACGGCGGGTCATAGTTATAACACCATCCTATGTACCACAATAAAACATATTTGAATTTAAAGATATACAGGATGTTTTCAGACCGTGATCGGAAACTAAGGTAGGTAATAGCCACGGTGATGACAATCCCATTGGCGTTAACAAAAATCCCGACAAAAAATAAAAAAAAATTCGATTTCCTAACAATCATAGATATTAAATGGATGTTGTAAGGAAAACGTTTTTGTTTGTCGGGATTTTTTTTAATGTCACGGTGTTTGTAATCACCGCAGCTATTATCTGCCTTAGTTTCCGATCACGATTTCAATACATCCTGTATATATAATCAGCCTATCGCATTACACTGGTGAACGTAGGCCACTCCAAGAAAGCGCCAACCATCCCGGTCGTGAGCAGCCCTCATCCATCCGCTACCTGCCACCTTTCTCAAGTCGTCGGACCATCCTGAGGTTTGAAGATTATTTGTTTTGGCAATCTCCATTTTTAATGATACCGTAAAACAAAAACATCTTTCTGATTAAGTCTTATAACAAAGGCAACTATTATTAGTTTACAATATTAATCTTTGTTATCCCAGTGTAAATTTTACACTTGTCTTTGTTTGAATTGTGGTTTGGGTAAGCGAGAAAAACATAATTTTCTTGTTTATTTTCTTTACTATGATTATTTTATGATTTTATAGTATAGTAATATCATGTATTATATAGGTATGTACATAGTCATATTAGTATTACTGGCACGGAAAAATACAATGAATGTTTTCTTTTTAGTTTAGTACGACGAGAGTTTGGACGAGAGTATCAGCGGTAGCGGGTTCAAACCTCAAACAGACCTCTGATTTTTCGAAGTTATGTGTGTAAAACATCGTAAGGAAACCTGCACACCTTAAAGTTCTTAGCAATTTCATACGTGTGAATTCCGCCATCCTACACTAGGCTAGCGTGGTGGACTAAGGCCTAAATCCTCTCCGTTGTAAAGGAGGCCCGTTCCCAGCGGTGGGACATATATGGACTGATGATGATGATTCTTGGAGGTGCCTCAGTAGCATCCGGAATACCGCCAGGTAAAGCCTCCAAGAATAGAGCCTATATTTTCCTCAAGGCCGGCAACGCACCGATGAATCCTCTGGCATTTTGGGTGTTCATGGGCGGTGTTGACCACTTAACATCAGGTGCCAGACTTGCTCGTTTGCCTTTTTTCCCCATTAAAAAAGGAAGCTAACAATGTTGACTTGTAAGTGCATTGGCCGGCTGCGAAATCATTGTATGAAGAAAATCTAGTATTGCTCATTTCCAATCAAGTCATAGTCTACTTTACAATATTGATATAAAGACAAAATTTCCCGTATTAAAGCAGCTCATTAATCCAATCTCAGATTGCCGTATTGAATATTAGAATAACATAGAGTCATCTAGAATGAAGAAACTGACATTTAACCAGATTAAAAGTTCATAAATATAAATAAAGCAAATCAGGCAGACCAGTCCAAACAAACAGCACCCGTCCACGAGTATGACGCATGTGCCATCGGTCTCCTCAACCATTTCATAGGGAAGTGACCGACCCGGCACTGACACAACGCTGCCGTAAGCACAGACATTTCAGCGAGCATGACATACCTACTTGCTTAAAAAGTACTAAAATAATAACTAAATAAATTTGTAGAAGAGACTAAATTCCACAATAGAAAAGTTTTTTTAAAGCTATCTAGTTATAATGACTCGTAATGTCGTGGTGACTACTTCGTGGTCTCGCGGCATAAGTATGTGCTTTGCAATCACGAGATCCCGGGAACGATTATTGGGTTTTCCGTTAGAAAATTCTCAGTAGCAGCACGGAGTGAAATGAACCCGAATAATGGCAATAGGTTCGACTCCCTTTTTTTCTCGAAGGGAAAGCTGTTTATGGCTTTACTTCCCGCAAGCCCTGGGGGAAGGGGGGCGGGAATCGTATGTCGGAGATACCGGCCTTCGAGCCCGGAGCGCGGGGCATCACGTCCGCGTAGATGTTAGTACCGAGCTGGGTCCTTAAGTGAGATGTACCTATACATATTAAGGAAAGGAATACAGGCGTAAAGTTATGTATGTATGTATTTGTGTATGTATGTATGTAGTCGGGGTAGGATTGGTACGCCATAGAGATGGTCATATCACCATCATATAATTTTTCACATTTTTTTAAATAAATAAATACACCCAACAGTCACATACACAGTCCTGACCCCACATTAAGATACAAGTCTTGTGTCGCATGTATCAGAAACTACAAGAGACTTTTCGGTCTCACAAACACCCAGACCCGAAACAAATACTTTTGGATCACACAAACATTTGTCTCGGTGCGGGGATCGATTCCGCGGCCATCTGGTATCTAGCCAACTGCGCCATGGAGCTGTCATTATTTTATAAATAAAATATATCTCATTATTATTCTGTTTGCACTTTCCAAAATAAAAGCATTAATTAATTCTTTTCATTTCGCAGACACGAAGCCGGAAAAATCCAGAGATATCGAATGAAGGTCGTCGTCAAAACAGATGTTTTGACTGACATGATATTGCTTGATATATCTACGAGCCATAAACGTCCCACTGTTGGGAAAGAAGTAGGGTCCACTGGCCGTCGGACCGTCGGCAAACAAGGGCTTTAGTTACTCTTAAAAATATATTTTTTTAAATATATCTCGAAACCGTGGCTAGTTACTTAAGTTAGGAAAACTTTTAGAAATGCTCTATTTAGTAATATGAGATGGAACTCTAGAGCGATCTGCGAATGCTTGTTCTTCCCTTCGTCCCACAAATTTAGTCGTGTCACGATCTAAACATTTTTTTGTGGTATATAATACTCAGCTCGAAATTATGTTGACTCCAATCCAATCCAATCCATCAGCCAATCGAAGTCCACTGCTGGACATAGGCCTCTCCCAATGACTTCCACAGGGACCTGTTGGAAGCAGCCTGCATCCAGCGACGTCCCGCGGCCTTCACCAGGTCGTCTGACCATCTTGTCGGAGGACGTCCCACGCTGCGCTTTCCGGTACGTGGCCTCCACTCGAGAACTTTTTGGCCCCATCGGCCATCAGTTCTCCGCGCTATGTGCCCGTCCCATTGCCACTTCAACTTGCCTAGTACAAATTCTAGGCTTTGACCGCCGGGATTTTGACTCAACCGCACGCCTAAATCTCGAGGACATCGCGACTCCTACACATTATTCGGTCCAAGACAGGTCCGTTCAGTTGGCTAGATACCAACTTTTTTATACCAAGTTTTTGTGAGACCGAAAGACTTTTCGTTGTTACTGATACCCACGACACAAGACTTGTATCTTAGTGTGGAATCAGAAATATGTACGTGAATGTTGGGTGTATTTATTTTATTTTATTTAATATGATTTATTGTACACCATAACAATAGAAACAACATTGTTTACTGGTCACTACTCAATAAGGTAGTGTCACAAATGGCGGCCTTATCGCTCTCGGCGATTTCTTCCAGGCAACCGTTAGATGGACTGGAGACATCAGAAACATAGAGTGGGTGGTCATAATTTTAGTAAATTTAGAATTGTAAAATAATGATGTACGCAAAAATTTCAAAATAATAACAATAAATAAATGTAATAAGAACTAATAATTAATTCAACAAATATAAGAAAAATATAACAAAAATATAAGTACGAGTGAATGAATTTTTTTTTTCAAAAAACTCGTATTTATTAAACAATTAGTATTTAATAAATACGAGTTACGATGGAAACTTAAATGAGGTAAAAGCAAACTAAGAAATATACGAGTTGCATTAAAATGAAAAATAATTTTTTCGCAAAATAAATATCTTAATTAGCATAATATGACAGTTATTTACCCAAGTGTATGGGCAGTCGCTTCAGTAACTTTTTCCGTGTCTGAAACTTATACAATACTGCATTCGATTTTCGCGAATGCAGAATAAGTTTTGGTGGTAAAATTCTGAAGTCTGTTCTTTTTGAAAATTATTATTATTAAAACGACTGCAAAACTGCATATATTTGAAACGTTTCTCTGTAATCTTTATCTGTTAGCCTTCTTATTTTTACGTCAGTCTTTAGACTTACAGTTCAGCATGCAGAAACGATCATCTATAAACGCAGAAAAACAAAATTTATACGCCTATTAGTCTGACTCTATAGGATACAAGTCGTGGATATCAAAAACAACGAGAAACTATTCGGTTTCATAAGCAGTTTGCAGATGTTGCGACCGAGTTGGGATTCGGTAACGACCTCCCGGTGTCCAAGACCAGATAAACTACGTAGCAAGAGTACTAATTGATACGGGCCCCGCATACTTGTCTAGCTTGTCCTAACAAGGGCCCCTATGGATCGCTTTTTACGACAGGCAGGGAACACCGCGTTGTGATTCTAACGCCCCCTTACTATAGGGCAGGAGGGCAAACGATCTGGTACAGGTTTTAAAGTAAAACTAGAGAAGAACAATTAAATATGTTTTTCATATTTAATACCAAATATGTCATACGTTTATTTGTGTTATATAAGTTACAATATCGTGGGTCATTATTTTTACGGTTATTTACTAAAGTCCCTTTTAGGCTCTGATAAAAACAAAAAACAGAGATAAGATTGAGCAGGTTGAAGTAAGTCGTGATGGCCTCGAAGTTTAGGCACGCGGACGAGAATCTCAGCGGTAGCGGGTTCAAACCTCAGACACACACCTCTGACTTTTCGGAGTTATGTGTGTATTCACAATGAATTATCACTTACTTTAACGGTGTAGGAAAACGCTGTGAGGAAACCTGCACATCTAAAATTTTTTTTTAGGAATTTCTTAGGTTTGTAGTCCGCTAACCCGCAGTAGGCTGGCGTGGCCTAAACCCTCTCAGTTGTAGAGGAGGCCCGTGCCCAGCAGTAGGACGTATATGGGCTGATGATGATGATGCTGAGGAAGCGAAAGAAGTAAGTTTGTGCAATTGGCGCTCTATAATCTCTGCCTACCCCAACGGGAGACAGGCGTGAGTTTATGTAATATATTTTATTAGTTATTTAAACAGAATTTTCAATACATGACAAGGAAATAATACGCTTGTCAACTACGTTTCAACAAATATTGAGACAGATGCATAATGTCTGAGAAAATATATTGCATATTTATCAAGTCAATTGGCGGTTGGGTCAACATAATTTTATTTTAATTCTGTAGTTATGTAAGTATCCTTTCGTACTTCGGTCACACGATGCGCAGAGGCGACGGAAACCTAGAGAAATTGATTGTGGTTGGGAACACCGAAGGCAAAAAGTCACGCGGTCGTGCACCAACGAGATGGTCCGATCAAGTAAAAGAGTCGTCGTCTTCCAACTTCTATGCTGCCGTAAGGGACGCGCTGGACAGAATCCGGTGGAAGCAGATCACCCGCTCTAGATGTCACCCTAATGTTGACCATGATCCTCAGATATGAGGGACCGACCAGAGAGAGAGAGAGAGAGTTATATAAGGTATTGCTAGGGGTTGTTCTATCACCCTGGGAATAAGTAACTTGATCAGAAGTTTTGTTGATACCGTTTGTATTGTTATGACATAATATGTATATGACTGCCTCGTGGTCTCGCGGTACATGTATGTGCCGTGCGATCTAGAGGTCCTGGGTTCGTTTCCAGGGTCGAGCAAAGTGTCATTGGGGTTTTCCATTAGGAAATTCTCAGTAGCAGCACGGAGTGTGGAAATGTGGCCGAAAAACGGCAATAGGCTCGCCCCCTATTACGCTGGACCAGGCGAAATGTGGGTGCAGAAATGCACCTCTGCCTACCCCTTCAGGGAATACACGCATGAGTTTATGTATGTATGTATATGAGGTTCAATTTAAATAATGACAATTGAAAAAATAAAATTGTATTTTTACATTTGACATTTCGTGTTGCTGAGGGAGTTTCTTGCCGTTTCTTCTCCACAGCGATAACACATTTCGAAGCGGCAATAGTTTAGTTTAAAATTGACGAAGCAAAAGAGCTTGTAAAAGTCTATTTGAATAAAAATAATTTTGACTTTGATCTTGTAAGTGATTTAAAACGTGCCGTAATGGTCCTATTGAAATCCGGTATAGAATAACTTGGCGAAATTCAATCGACTAGTAATATTTCAAATAGCTTGACCCATTATTCGTTATCGTCAGCCCATATACGTCCCACTGCTGGGCACGGACCAACTCTACAACTGAAAGGGTTTAGGCCACGCTAACCTAGTGCGGGTTGATGGACTACACACTTAAGAAATTACCTAAGAAACTCCTTAGGGCTTTTAGGTGTGCATTTCATTTGTAAGTGATAATTCATTGTTAATACACACATAACTTCGAAAAGTCAGAGATATGTGCCTGGGTTTTGAACCTGAGACCACCAAGATTCTCGACCGCACGCCTACACCATGACTACTACACAGGTTTAGAGCTCATTCTTGTGGAAATGTCCTTGATTATAATTTAAAATCGACATGCAACAGTACGTATTTAAAACAGTTCATCATTAGCCCATATACGTCCCACTGCTGGGCACGGGCCTCCTCTACCATTGAGAGGGTTTAGGCCTTAGTCCACCACGCTGGCCTAGTGCGGGTTGGCGGACTACACACCTAAGAAATTCCTAAGAACTTATAGGTGCGCAGGTTTTATCACGATGTTTTCCTTCACCGTTAAAGCAAGTAATAATTCGTTGTCAATACACACATAACTTCGAAAAGTCAGAGGTGTGTGCCTGGGGTTTGAACCCGCTTCGGCCGAGATACTCGACCGCGCGCCTAAACCTCGAGGCCATCACTGCTTAACAAAAACAACAGTTAAATCAACTAAATGCATGGGAGTCGTCGTCTGGATCTTAAGATGAATACTAATTATGCTAATTATAAACATATAACTATAAAAACTTGCGTCAAAATTCCAACGTCCCTTGATACAATTAAAATAAAATTTAATTGATGTTCGACAACAAAATGGACTTCATAAAATAAGACTTCGACAAGGATGTTTTATCTTTATTACCCTTGTTTAATGTTTAATTTGTTCCATCGTTTTAGATACAAGCAAATAATAAATAATTTTTGTTTATTTTGTTACGCGGTTTATTTTTAGAATATACGAAATTACAAAAATATCTGTAGCTCACTTACTTTGATTTGGTTTTAACACTACAAAATTGATTCACTTAAAACGATTACTACCTCAGAAACTTTTTGAGGTGTCGACCGAGGAACAAGGATCGTCAAACTAATGCGAGCGTCGAAAATATGTCCGAAATTGACTGGAAACGAGTTTGAATTTTAACAGCAGTATGTAATTTATTATGCACATTTGCATGTCTAGATATTAGGGGGATGCACACAAAGTAACTGTAACGCGTCTGCTTAAATTCGTGCATCCACTGCATCCTTTACGTTGTCGTTTTAAGTGGGTTAATTATTCTTGGATGTAAGTTTCAAAGTAATTCTAAGAATTATGATTTTTTTAGAAGCTTTTGAAATTCTTTGTGTATTTATCCAATAGTCCCGGGAACATTTCACACAATTTGATCAGTATCCTACTACCAGTTATGATATTATTTGTGTTATTGTGTTTTCCGATTAGGAAATTCTCAGTAGCAGCACGGAGTCTGGAATTGTGCCCCAAAAACGGTAATAGGCTCGCCCCTATTGAGTGGGACTGATACATACCAGGCGAAATTCTGGTGCATATGTATGTAACTTATAATAAACTGTTAGACTGTCACTTTTTATGCTAGTGTGGCACCTTTTTTTAGGGAGGGAAAACTCGGTATGCCAACCTCTATCGGTTAAAAACCCCATGGCAGGCACCATCAACCCAACAAAGGAACTGTAGGATCTCGAGTGGAACTCACCAGAACCCCTTCAGTGCGTTGCTTTACCAGCCCTACTTGTGGCAGGTTTGGTGTGGCACCGACCGCACCTGATCATAAGCACGGTGCTCACCAAACAGAGCATCAGGTTATGAGCTCCCATCTATCAGGTGATATATTGTCAGCAGACGAGCATGAGTGTCGCTCCATAGCCAGTTGAGATGCTTCGTCACGCTACGCTCGAAGGGACCAGGATAATTGGAAGGACGTAACACCTGGGCAACTAAACTATTCCAAAATCTTTCATCATCATCATCAGCCCAAATACGTCCCACTGCTGGGCACGGGCCTCCTCTACAACTGAGAAGGTTTAGGCCTTAGTCCACCACGCTGGCCTAGTGCGGGTTGGCGGACTACACACCTAAGAAATTGCTATGAACTTTTTAGGTGTGCAGGTTTTATCACGATGTTTTGCTTGACCGTTAAAGCACGTGATAATTCATTGTGAATACACACATAACTTCGAAAAGTCAGAGGTGTGTGCCTGGGGTTTGAACCTGCGACCGTCGAAATTCTCGACCGCGCGCCTAAACCTCGAGGCCATCACTGCTTCCAAATCTTTATGGTAGGGTAAAGGTACGAAATTGCTAAGCTTTCGGTTCGAGCTGAGTTGCTAGTAATAACGAAGATGAGGTTTTGCAAGCCAACAGAATTTGCACTGAACATGCTACCAAACCCATTTTAAACACTGATTGAATTCTACATGCTTACGCCTCTGAATCATATGCCTATCATGGATCAGATAATTCTGTGAAGTTTAAACGGTTTTTTTATAAATTTATTTAATTTCACATCAGCATCCTTGAATTCGAAACAGTATTTGTGTGTTTTAATTTTTTCTTGCAAAGCACTTTCAAGTGTTGATTGTATCGTCGTTAACCGTTTGTGTGTCTTTAGTTATATTAATATTTATTGGATTTTTAACAATGGTTATGTTTCAACACGAAATTTCATGTTGCGCTTCACGATGCCAAAGACAGGAACAGGCGGCGCAGCATAGTCAGAACAAAGACCACTCCTTGTACAGGGGATCACAACCCTCAGCAATAAGGAATACGATGCGAAGAGGAGGAGTTGTAATGTTTTAAAGGCAAGTTGTGTGAGCCGTTGCTTATAAAAAACATACCACTCTTACGGGTCAAGGAATTTGTAACGATTATGCAGCTATGCAGGCTCACAAATTCGCTGAAATTTTATGTAAGTATACACTTTACCATCAATATTCCGTTAAATGGATTTATAAGTCCTCTGCCTACCCCTTCGGGGAATACAGGCGTGAGTTTATGTATGTATGTGGTTTTATAAGTACACAAACAGTAACGCCTAAATCTCCAAAAACGTAGGTATACCTATTTTCTTCAACCACGTTTCGCCATTGTGTTTGAATTCCTACGAAATAGAGTCTATAGCCGTTTATCGGGTACATTTCCAGACTCCGTGCTGTTATTGCATACTTTGTATTAGGAAACCCAATTAAATTTAATCCGACCCGAGAACCGAGCCTGGGACGTATAAATCCCACGGGGCCAATCAATGAAGAATAAAACTAACCGTCTAATACAGTTTTGTTTCCATAATGCATTCCGTTCGTCGCAAAAAAGGTGGCCCAGTATCAAAATATTTGTATATTGTTTATCACGGTGAGATTAGCATGGACCTACCAATGAAATATGGCGACAGATAATTTAAGACACTAAGAGTGTGGTCAACGTTCAAATAAAACCCTAAAAATTTGGATTTAATGATAATTGACTCACGGTTCAGCGCTCTAAGGACAAGAGACTTAGGTGTGAAATAACATTATGAATCGATCAATGTCATACGGTAATATTTTAGCGAGTTTTGGGAAAATACACTGAACGGATATTTTATCGACTACCTGGTGGTTCTGCAGCTTAAGTGTATGCCGTGTGATTAAGAGGTCCTGGGTACAATTCTCGGGTCAGAAAACGTTTCATTAAATTTTTTAATTAGAAATTCTATGAAGAATTTCTATGGAGAATTTGGAGTAGAAATGTGTCTGGATATGTGCCCTATAAAAGAGTAAAGGGCTCGCCCTTTATTACATAAATCAAAAACGCCATCTGGTGAAAAGAAGGTGAATGAACGCACCTTTAAGGATACAAATGTTTGTGTATTTTAATAATTCGAATTCCGATGATATTTTATTTTAATACTAACAAAAAAGTTCCAGCAAAAAGGTGAGGTCTAAATGCAATGCGGATTGGGGAAATACGATTACAATAATCATTAACTTTGACTTAGACTTTGAACCAGTCAATCTAATGAATCCAAATGGTCTGTACCGGACGTATAAAGGCTAATTCCGGGGCGCGGCGATTTGCCTGACTCATTGTGGGTTTTATTGATGCACATATGATTCGATAAAGGAAAAATGTATACAAGGTGTAGTCTGATTCATGATTATTCTTTGAAATTAGACCCTACTTTCTTTGTATTAGGCCAAAAAACTAAATAAAAAAAGGAAAAATATCATAAACTATCAGTAATTTATTAGGCAATATATGATTTCTTTTTTGTTTGTTGACAAGTTTGAGATTACTCGTAGTAGGTAGTCCGTGAACGAAATGAGTAGGCGAAGAACTTTCAAAGAGAGGCACAGCCCATCTACTATTAGGACCTCTTTAACCCTCGATCACTCGCACGGTTTTTAACCTCGTGAGCACTCGCGGGATGTTGTGGCCACCCCACATACTCAAAGTGCATTTTTATTTATATAATATCAGTTAATAGAATTATACCAGCATTTTATTATTTTGTGTTGTATGAAGTATGTATATAATTAACATAAATTTTATAATCAACTTTATTATTGTTCTACAAAACATTATAATAATCAGCCTTTTCAGTTATAATTCAAATTATAATTCATTTTTGCGTTCAAAAATGCGTGGGGTGCTGACATCACCCCGCGCGAGTGATGGCGGGTTAAGTCGGCTTTTAAGTTTTACGACGAGCAGAAGACAACATGTCACATCACTGAATTTTTACTACCGCTAATGAGAGCTATGTTGCTTAAAGTCGCCACCAGAGGCACTTGTGTAGAGTGAGGTATTCGAACCGTCATTTCATATTAAATTTGACAACTATAACGCGGGACCAAATGCATACGTTAACGTACGTATCGTTCACCGGTGGCACTAAATGTTGAGCAAAAACGGTAGCCCCCATTAGATATACAATAAACATAGGAAACAAACTATATAATAATATAATATAACAACCCTCCGGCGATTATGTGATTATTATGAATCTAAAATTGTAACTTATTTTTGATTTTATTTTTTACTATTATCATTTAGCAATTAAGTAATTAAATTATGTGTATAAAATTAGTTTAATATTAAGGATATATTAATATTTTTTGTATTTTTTTCTTTTGATTTGATTAGTTTTTTTTTAATATATGTTTTTTTTTCTATTTTTAGTTAGTAGGTACATACTGTAACTGATTTAATGGTGCAAGCGGTGTTTGCCTGTTAGTAATTGTTACATTAAGTTCTTTTTTTTTCATTTTCTCTGTCTTATAAAATGTATAATATGGATGTAAACAATTGTTGGCGAACCTAAATAATAAAATAAAATAAAATACACCCAACAGTCTTATGCACAGTTCTGACTCCACAATGAGATACAAGTCTTGTGTCGTGGGTATCAGAAACTACGAGAGACTATTGGGTCTCACAAACACCTAGACCCGAAACGAATATTTATATAATATTTATCACACAAACATTTGTCTAGGAGCGGGGATGGAAACCGCGGCTTCTCCTTCCGCGAGTTGGTGACTAACCTACTGCGCCACGAAGCTGTAAAAAAGATAAAAAGACTTCTTATGAAAAGGCAGCAACTGTGTTGAATGATTGCAACCTTTTCTAGGAAATTTTCACAATTATTGACAATGAAGTAGTCGAGTTCTAGCCCTCAAGTCTATCACCTTATGCTCCTTAAGTTGTCTTCGTCATGCATTTATGCAACTAGGCGACGACATCATAGACAAGCGTTATACCTGTTTTATGCTAATTCTTGCCTCGTGGTCTCGCGGCACAAGTATGTGCCGCGCGATCTAGAGGTCCTGGGTTCGATTCCCGGGTCGGGCAAAGTGTTATTGGGTTTTTCAATTAGGACATTCTCAGTAGCAGCAATGAGTATGGAATTGTGCCTGAAAAACGGCAATAGGCTCGCCCCCTATTACGTGGGACTGATACAAAACCTGGCGAAATGTGGGTGCAGAAATGCACCTCTGCCTACCCTTTCGGGGAATACAGGCGTGAGTTTATGTATGTATGTAGTATGTATGGTAATTCTTGATAATTGGTTATGTTCATTTGTTTTGGATTAGCAGGAAACCAGTCAAACAATGGTTATGTTCTCACGCTGGACAAGCTGCATCATGTTAGCTGTTAGGTATTAAAGCTGATAAAGCATTATTCATCGTCAGCTCATATACGTCCCACTGCTGGGCACAGACCTCCACAACTGTACAACTGTGAGGGTTTAGGCTTAAGTCCATCACGCTGGCCTAGTGCGAGTTTGCAGACTTCACTCCTAATTATTCCTTAGAATTTTTAGGTGTGCAGGTTTCCTTACAATCTTCCCATCACCGTTAAGGTATATGATAATTCTTGTGAATACAGATATAACTTCGAAAAGTCAGAGCTATTGTACCAGCTGATCGCGGAATCTTGACTCGACCGTTCGCCCAAACATCAAGGCTATCACTACCTTATAAAAGCATCCGTTTAATTAAGGATTTGTGTATAGGGTCACGTGATAGTCAGATTAGACTATTACTAATTAGACAGATTTTTCTGGACTCCATTACACTTACCATCAGGTGCAATGGGGTCACTTTGCCGTGCTAGTATAAAAAAAAAGTAAGTATGGAAACGTCAAATTTATTTTTTGTCGGGATTTTTTTAAATGTCACATACATACATACATAAACTTTGCCTGTATTTCCCGAAGGGGTAGGCAGAGGTGCATTTCTGCACCCACATTTCGCCAGGTATGTATCAGTCCCACGTAATAGGGGGCGAGCGTATTGTCGTTTTTCGGGCACAATTCCAGACTCCGTGCTGTCACTGAGAATTTCCTAATGGAAAAACCCAATAACACTTTGCCCGACCCGGGAATCGAACCCGGGACCTCTAGATCGCTCGACACATACTTGTACCGCTAGACCACGAGGCAGTTTTAAATGTCAATCGTTTGTAATCACCGTGACTACTGCCTGTTTTAGTATTCGGTCACAGTCTTTTTACTCCCTGTATGCTTAGGCAGGATGGACACACATAGAAGTTGCAATATAACGCATGTACGAATGTTTGTGTGCCTTACAAATTTTTGCCTTTCTTGACTGCCTCGTGGTCTCGCGGTAGAAGAGCAATAAATCCAATAATCCTTCTTTCATTCAACGCCTACAACGCTCGATCTAGGTATATGGCTTGCCGTCAATCCTATTAATTGTTGCTCTAATATTTGTCGAGACTGCCTCGTAGGCACAAGGATGTGCCGTGCGGTCTATAGGTCCTGGGTTCGATTCCCGGGTCGGGCAAAGTGTTATTGGGTTTTTCCATTAGGAAATTCTCGGTAACAGCACGGAGTCCGGAAATGTGCCCGAAAAACGGCAATAGGCTCACTCCCTATTAATTGGGACTGATACTTGGCGAAATGTGGGTGCAGAAATGCACCTCTGCCTACCCCTTCGGGGAATACAGGCGTGAGATTATGTATGTACAAATTTTTGCTCAGGCATTTTAAATTTGGCGGAATTTGCGTCTTTGTCACCTCACGGTACAAATAGATGTATTGTTACAAGACTAGGTTTCTGTATTCTCGTTTTTATCGTTTCAACTTTAGTATAACTATAAAATAAAATGTGATCATTAATAAATTATTGATAATTTAAGACAGATCTGGCAATAAATTCGCAGTGCCATTATTACATGTAATTCCGTGTTTTCCAAGCATATGTCTAAATATTGATTTTAAGCGGACAGCAGTACGGTATATTAATTTATGAAGATACCAGTATATTATGCGGTTTTGGAAGTTTTATTATAAAACGAAAATACCCATACACTTGGCATTCATGATGCATTTTTTTCAGTCGTATAAAAAGTTCCCTCCTTCCTATGATCCTGGATCCTTTAAGCGAAGCGTGAAGAAGCATTTGTGCAGGCCGGCATGATTGTGTCGACCAGCGGGTGACCATATCGTTTCTCGCTGGTCGGTATTATTTTTTTGGACTCCATTGTGCTTACCATCAGGGACAGTGGAGTCACTTTGCCGTGCCAGAATAAAAAAAAACTGAAACATATCGTTACGTTGATTACAGACACGTTGACGCCAAAGAAATCTCAAAATAAAAATGGCGTTTTCTTTATCACCATAACTGTCTTCTGTGTCTTAGTTTTTGATCCCGATCTGTTTACATTTACACTCTGTATAAAAGAGTCATGCAATTTTTTTTATTCTAGTTTTATTTAACCAGCGCTGGACGACATGGCAACAGGTTTTTCATTTTTGCCTCTCAGATTAAAAGACTAAATTTGAATCAATGGCAGGCCCGCCGCTAGCTTCAACGCCCGCATGCAAACCCGATTATAACGCCATACCTTACATCATCATCATCATCATCAGCCCAAATACGTCCCACTACTGGGCACGGGCCTCCTCTACAACTGAGAGGGTTTAGGTCTTAGTCCATCCACCACGCTGGCCTAGTGCGGGTTGGTGGACTACACACCTAAGAAATTCCTAAGAACTTTTTAGGTGTGCAGGTTTTATCACGATGTTTTCCTTCACCGTTAAAGCAAGTGATAATTCATTGTGAATACACACATAACTTCGAAAAGTCAGAGGTGTGTGCCTGGGGTTTGAACCTGCGACCGCCGAAATTCTCGACCGCGCGCCTAAACCTCGAGGCAACATTTCTTATACTTAAGGTGGCGTAGGTAGATATTATGTCAATGACTAGAATTACTCGTACATTATGAATCGCTCGATTTGCCGCCCCCCTGGACGTGCGGCCCGCGTGCACCGCACGCTTTGCACGCCCGCTTGCGGCGGCCCTGATCAATGGTAAGGCATGTCATGTTTTATCTGCCAGTAAAAGTCCTGCCCAAATCAGTTTGTACGTTTCTGAGTAAGGTAACAGGAAGATAAAAACTTTAAATGTTTTCCGCTTATTATAAAAGGACCTACCCTGATATAAAAGAACGTTTGGTACTTCTTTTATTTTAGTAACGTATGAACTTAAATAAGTGAGTATCTAGTGATGACCTCGAGGCTTATGCGTGCGGTCGAGAATCTCGGCGATCACGGGTTCAAACCCGGGCACAAACCTCTGACTTTTCAAAGTTATCTGTTTATACACAAATCTGTGTATATACGCACTAGGCCAGCGTGGTGGACTGAGTGACCCACCCTCTGAATTGTAGAGGAGGCCCGTTCCCAGCAGTGGGACATATATGGGCTGATGATGACGAACTTATAAACTACTGAACCAATATGAATAATTTTTGGTGTGGACATATGTAGGCAGGTCCTTGGAAAATACCATAGGCTACTTTTTTCTCGGAAAAATGTGGTATTATTAATTAAATGAGAGTCCGAGATTTATTTCTCAATAAACTGGCAGAGTCATCTTGTTGAGGTTAAGTGTATTTATGTTTAATATATTTATGTATTTATATATATTTTAATGGGTACATATGTACATATGTATGTATGTTTTTATTTTTTTTATATATTCTTTTTGTTATTCTTTTTTACACCAACCATGCTGCATCTCTCTACCACCCTAAGGTAGACTTAGAGAATGCCGCAGGCATTAAGTCCGCCTATATACAGTTCTGTGTATAAAGTTTTAAATAAATAAAGTATTCCCGCGAAAAGAGCGAGGAATTTAATATCACGCTAGGACGGAACTGGGGTTTCGCCGCTAGTATGTATATTATAATGAAATGAAAACACAACTAATTGTTACATTTAGAATAGAAGAAAAGATTTACAAAATGTATTATTGATCACAAACACTCGGCTTCCCCTCGTTCAGCAGCACGGCCCATTCCAAAACATGATGGATTCGCATGTGAGGGTTCTCGTTTTTAACTGAAAGTATGTAAAAATGTGTGATAATTCCAAATTATACTAAAAAAAATAAAATGGAGGTATGTATTATAGCAATAACTATCATTTATTTATTCTTTATTGTACACCATATAATAAAAACAACATAGGTATAAGTATACTCTAATGGTCGAATACTGAAACGCTACTTAATCTGAGGGCGCCTTATATTTAACGATAATGATTTTATGTTTAACTAGCTGACCCGGCCAACTTCGTTCCGCCTAACAGTCGATTCTTAATTATTTTTTTAGCCTAAGTTATTCCTTATTACTATTAAGGACCTCTCCACGAGTAAAGGCCTCCTCCATTCTTCTCCACGTGTCTCGATCTTTTGCTTTATTTGTCCATTTATTTCCAGCTTTATTAATAATTTCATCTAACCATCTTTCTTTCGGTGTTCCGCTTTTCCTTTTATTGTTAGGTCTTATTAAGGAATAAATAAAGGTTTAAATATATTACTTATTACATCAGCTACCTGCCAATAAAAGCCCCGTCAAAATTGGTCCACCCGTTTCAGAGATTAGCCGGAACAAACAGACAGACAGACAACCAAAAATTGTAAAAAACGTTATTTTGGTATATGTACCGTGTATACATGCATTTACTAAAAAAGCGGTTATTTCAATATTACAAACAGACACTCCAATTTTATTTATATGTATAGATTACCTTGAGCTCTCACATATTGCTTTGTGGGAACATCGGCGATTTTCAACTTCGGTCGACCAAGTCTAAAGTGTGTTGTCGCCGGTATGACTTTGTGGTATTCCTGGAGAAAGAACCTCATATTAATAGGTAGCAATTATGATCGTATCCTTTCATTGGGTTGACAAGGCTTAACATACAGGTTGTAAAAAGACCGTAGTTAAAAACTAAGACAGGCGATGACACGCGTATTACCAACATATCATCATCATCAGCCCATATACGTCACGGGCCTCCTCTACAATTGAGAGGGTTTAGGCCTTTGTCTACCTCGCTGTCCTAGTACGGGTTGGCGGACTAGACACCTGAAAAATTCTTAAGAACTTTTAAGTGTGCCGGTTTCATCACGATGTTTTACTTCACCGTTAAAGTACGTGATAATTCTTTGTGAATACACACATAACTTCGAAAAGTCAGAGGTGTGTGCCTGGGGTTTGAACCTGCGACCGCCGAAATTCTCGGCCGCACGCCTAAACCTCAAATATTTAATTATTTAAAAGAACGAAAAAGATTACAGTCTGGTTACTTGGTCCCATATATTTTGTCGTATAATCTTCGGTTCTTGTCTGTCAGATCGAACTGATTTCGGGTTGTAGTCCGGTGGATGGTAGAGCATATCGTAAGCACACAACGGGGCCTCCTTTGGCTCCCATTTTGTATTGTAATAAGTCTCTTTCGAAACTGGTATTATCATTCCAGTCCTCATAAAATCTGGCGGGAACATTTCCATGGCAGTAATTTTAAAGTAAATTTTGCGGGCGAAAATATGTGTAGATATTTATTAATAATGTATACAAGGGATTTTGTTATTGATTAAAAAGTTGGAGTATAATTTATTCTTTTAATAAGTTATGGATCCATGTATATTTTGTGAACTTAAAACTAAAGGTGTGACGTTTGCTTCATGTCATGTCATTCTTGATGACTTTATTTTTTTAATTGTTAGTTTAAAGGAAATTCTCATTAGCATAAAAGAGTCTAGGTATGTGGTCATAAACCGGCGACTTAGAAAAACACCTGACTAAACTTGGGTGCAGAAACGCTTATCGAGTTTCGAGGATAATATGATTTTTTATAACCCTCGACTTATGAAAACCTGTATGTACAAATTTTCAAATGCATTGTAAACGGACTACTTGTCAAATTTATCGCGAAATTAAAAATAAATATCTTGTCATTGAAGTTGCCAAACTGACCACTGTCATGTGGTTATATATTAATATTTTTTTAATTTTATTTTATTATACTTTATGTAATGCATTAAATTAAACATGGATTACAGCAGTGTGGACTCCGAAATTATAGGTATAAATTGATTGGACAGATGAAAATTCCGCATTTCATGCTGAAATTATTTTATTTTATTATTTTTTTAGAATCGTTGGACATTCTAAGACCTCGAGTGAAAAGATTTGAACATATTACCGAAAACACAACCAGTACCAAATATCGGGGAAACATTTTTGACGTTTACAAAAATAAAACAGATTATCTCACTGAAAATACTGAAACGGCATATTGTGTTAGGACGGCAGCGTCCTCAACGTCTTTGATACTGAAGAAAACTTCGCAAAGAGAGGCTAGTAATTTTGTATAGCTATAATTTTTTTTATTGGAAAAAGGAGGCAAACGAGCAAGTGAGCTACCTGATGTTAAGTGGTCAACACCGCCCATGGACACCCATAATACCAGAGGAATCATTGGTGTGTTGCCGGCCTTTGATGAAAATATAGGCTTATGTTTTATGCATATGGTTGCACTCCCGGCAGGATATTATTAAAAATTGAGATTCGACTACACCTTCCCACTTAAGTAGGCAGTTATTTTTATGGTGCCGTGCCATCTAAATGTCCCGGGTTCGATTCCCGGTCGGGCAAAGTGTTAATGGGTTTTTCCATTAGGAAATTCTCAGCAGCAGCAGCAGCAGCAGCAGCATCAGCATCAGCCCATATACGTCCCACTGCTGGGCACGGGCCTCCTCTACAACTGAGAGGGTTCAGGCCTTAGTCCACCACGCTGGCCTAGTGCGGGTTGGCGGACTACACACCGAAGAAATTCCTAAGAACTTTTAGGTGTGCCGGTTTTATCACGATGTTTTCCTTCACCGTTAAAGCAAGTGATAATTCATTGTGAATACACACATAACTTCGAAAAGTCAGAGGTGTGTGCCTGGGGTTTGAACCTGCGACCGCCGAAATTCTCGACCGCGCGCCTAAACCTCGAGGCCATCACTCTAAACCTCGAGGCCATCACTATGTGGGTGCAGAAATGCACCTTCGCCAATTCCTTCACGGAATACAGGCATGAGGTTTTGTATTTATAGAATTGTACATTATATACTGTAAATCTTGTATTGACATACATAAAAGTGATTTTGGAATTATTAGAGCTATGTAGTTAATAAACAGATCACACAAAAGGTAAAGATTTAAATCTAAAAATGTTTTCTCTCCAATAGATTTTGAAGAAATACTCAATTTTAAGTTACACAAGTCTGTTGCGGTGCAATAGGAACCCAAACAGCAGACAAAGTACGACAACAGCAGACAAACCATTAATCAAAGTTACAGTTATACCAAAAACGCCTCAAACACAAACGATAAATTCACATAGAAGGCGCAAACCAACGAGGAAAGTCAAAAACAGTGTTTCCAATCACGAGAATTCGATACACACAAAGAACTTGTACCTCGTTGTAGCTGGCAGGAAAAAAGAAAAAGTCTACGAAATCAAAACAACTGGGAGCGCGAAATTTTCTTCAGATGCATTGGATTATACTCGTCGATATCACCATGAAGATAATTTAAGAAACAGGTCGAATATAAAAGAAGTAATAAAATCATTGAACATGGATAGAAAGAAAAAGAGGGCGAAGAACAAAAAGGACGCTAAGCAAATGTCATTGGACGTTCCCGAAGGTGTTGAGAGTCATCATGACTGCAGATGTATGGCCTCAGTACGAGATGATGGAAGATGTGTGGAACCAAGGAAAAGCAGAGTTCGTATATTTGGACAAGTTGATCTTACTGAGGACAAGAGATATATTGTAAAGTGTGATGCTACAGTAGATGGAGAACCTAGTAAGTTATCTTTTGAAGTTATAACGTAAGTTGAATATAAAATATGCTTATGATCAATTGATGTTGACGCTGATGTAAGGCGTGGAGTTAAGATTCCCAACTCAATTTTAAAATTTGTTTGGAAACAAGTTACTAGCGGTTTGTACTCGTACTAGGCTACTATCGCATAGGACATACAATATACATATATACATGTGTGCTATCAAGAAAAAAAAATATATCGTATTTAGTACCTACTTACTCTATGCGACTTTATTTATTTATGCTTTTTACACATTGCGTATAAAGGCGGACTTAATGCCTAAGGCATTCTCTAACAGTCAACCTTTGGGTGATGCAGAGATAAAAGGTAGGTGCATAAACAGTAAAAGGGTAAAATAATATACAACAATATTAATAAATGGAACAGCTATACATATTAACATAAGTACACAGATAAGTAAATAATTATAGATAAATACAAATACAATATATAAAAATATATATGCAATATATAATATATACATACATAAATACATAAAAAGAGGGGGAAAAATAATCAAACATCACACGTATTGTTTAGTTCATTACAAAACACTTTTTTTAAAATCATTAAAAAAAGGATGATGATAGCTCATAAATAAAACTAAAAATACGTCATAAATTTTTGTGATATGTATATTAAAGTTTTCCTTATTTTGATTGTCCCCCGATTTGGTTTACATGAAAAGTTCAAATGTATGTAAAACCAATTTCAATTCACAGTAATGACCAAGTTTGAGTCAGAAAGGACTAGAACTCCACAGTATTTACAACAATACATAGCTGACACCAGGGAAACGACGAGGTTAGACAAATCACCGATATATTTTTTGGTTTTCCTTATAATACTACGAATAATATGGTTTGCATATTTTTATAGGTACCATACGAATTACAACACAATGGCATGCTATGGTGGATATTGTGGGAACGATCCTTCCAGGTATTTAATAAATAACATACATACCGTCGGCTTAGAGTGTAAACCTGCTAACTCCATATTAGGAAAATTTTCAGGAGAGACAAAAAACATTCCTAAAAATATATGAATGTAATTTATGAAAAGACTTTTATATTTTCAAACTTGTATTTGTAAACCATACAATTTGAAATAAAAAAAAGATAATTTACTTCAGCATTTATTTAATTAACACCACTTTTGTGACTTAGCTGGTTTTCGTAATCAAATATTTATTTTAAAAAACAACTTAATAGGTTTTCATAAACCAAAACACAATTTATAAAAGTATTGATAGCATTCATAAAACAAATACAAATTCTATATATATTTCTACACGCAGTTTCCGCCAGCTGAGTCTTAAGTCCCATACAGAGCGAGAATATTGCCGTTACACAAAATTTCGACACTCCATGCTGGCCCTTGAAAATGACTTATGGAATAGCTCAACAATACTTGGGCAGAATGAATCGACATTAATCGAGTCCAAACCTATTTTGATGTTTTGCAATCATTAAATTGTAAAGAAGTCGTGATTGCCCCGAGGTTTAGGCACACAGTCGAAAATCTCGACGGTCGCGGGTTCAAACCCCAGCACACCTCTAATGTTTCGAAGTTATGTGTGTATTCACAAAGAATTATCGCGTACTTTAACGGTGAAGGAAAGCATCGTGATGAAACCTGCACATCTAAAAGTTCTTAGGAATTTCTTAAGGCCTAAACCCTCTCAGTTGTAGAGGAGGCCCGTGCCCAGTACCCACGTATATGGGCTGATGATGAATCAGTTAATTAGTGCATCAAGTCAAAAAGGCAGCCTTGAACCTACTTATAAGGCTATTTCTAACTTTTCCACTCTATTTATGTTTCTTGTTTATTTATTACTGTTCCTTTGTTTCATTTCGCAGAGATTTAAAGGACTCTAATATTCAAGTGGACTTTGGTTGTAATCAGAATGAAAATGAGGGTATACATCGAAGGTAACAATAGATCACTAAACTAAAATATGATAAAGTTACAGTACACATAAAATGAAAATTATTAATGATTTCTATATCTACCTACACATCGCTTTTACTTGTTTGTCTAATAATTCTATTAATAGACCTACTAGGTCTTTTTGTACTTAATTTCAATTATTTTTAATTTTTCAAATATCGGCGTAGTGTGTTATCTCAAGTATGTGCTGTGCGATCTGGAGGTCCTGGGTTCGATTCCCGGGTCGGGCAAAGTGATATTGGGTTTTTCCATTAGGAAATTCTCAGTAGCAGGACGGAGTCTGGAATTGTGCCCGAAAAACGGCAATAGGCTCGCCCCCTATTACGTGGGACTGATACATATCTGGCGAAATGTGGGTGCAGAAATGCACCTCTGCCTACCCCTTCGGGAAATACAGGCGTGAGGTTATGTATGTATGTATGTATGTGTTATCTCTTTCCATATGTAATGGTACATATTCTATCAGCAGTCATGTCGCCATTACTTATACCCTTTTCATTTTCAAGCCGTCCCTCATACACTCCATTTATCTTTTCCTTGGCCTTCCCAACATATTAATTCATCAACATTCATAATCCTGGCTTTTAATATGAATCATTGCAGATTAAGACCATTTGTGGCCAAAGTGTTATTTTAATAATAATTATCATGAATTAAATGTGAATCTCCTTTTTCAGCACGGAGAATCAAGGTACGCAAGTAAATTTCAGTATGTGCCCATCAAGAACAACGCTACCGACAAAAAATAATCAGACCATACAATGCAATTATGCCAATATTCCAAAAACTATTAATATATCTGCAAATGAGTCTAAACATAAACTTGTGCAGGGTTGTCAAAGTCCTTTAGTTATAATATCGGTGTATCCTAAACAAGAAGCAACTAATGATGCAAAAAATGTTAATCAAAACGGTGTAACAAACTCACGTCCCAGATCTCCTCGAAATAGTACGTACATTAGTAAAGATATAAAATCAAAAAGAAACGACTGTTGTAGAACTTTCCTTGATAGAAATGATGAATCTCCAAAACCAAGTCGCAGTACTTCGCCAAATAGACAAAATGTTTCTATGCAGAAAAGAAGAGATATTAATCGAACAGAAAAAGTATTTCGATCAAGAACAAACAGTCCGAATCGTTCGCCAAATCGCTCGAAGGCACCACAAAATAATGAACGTAAGAAAACTAGTCCAAACCGCATAGACGATTCCGATAAGTATACTTGCAACAATATGAGAAAAATAAATCAAATTTTGACGTCTCGAGGTGTGAAGAAAACTAATACAGAGATTAAGAAAGCTATTGTTGATGACTACACGAGAAGAATAACCGAAAACATGAATAGATACGCTGAACTCTCGCCCAAACATGAGACATCCAAGGTAAAAATCAACATTGATAGTGAAAATGAGTATTATGATGTACAATTTGAACAAGGACAACGTACCACCGATTTAAAAATTAGGAAAACGCTCAAAGAAGCCGCTTCGCAAAAATATGATGGGGCATCAACGTCTCCAAATAATGTATTTTTGTTTCCTGAAAAAGAAACAAACGAAAGTCAATTCGCACAGTATAAACATGAGGTATCTTATCTTATATCTTTAAATGAGCAATTCTTGTATATATATACCTATATAATTGGAATCTCGGAATCGGCTCCAACGATTTCATAAAATTTAGTATATAGGGGGTTTCGGAGGCGATAAATCGATCTAGCTAGGAATCATTTTTAGAAAATGTCATTTGGAAAAAAAATAACAAAAAGGAGGCGTTTGAGTATGACATCTATTGGCGATAATAATACTATTTTTTGTGAGCAACTAATTGCTTTAACGACACAACAGCAGATGGCGTTGTTAAGTAACATTATTCATATTTCATCATTTTATTAGTAATTCGTACTTAAATATAATTTCCAAAAAACACAATAAAAAAAAATCCGAGCCAAGCTCGAAATATGCAAAAATCGAATAATTAGGCGGTTAATTAGCAAAATATAAAAATATGGTAATTCTCAGCTCTGAATTAGGTATTTGAACATCAATTAATATGACTGTCAAGATTTAAATATACCGATCGATATATTTTTCATTATTTTTAAGCTGTACAATAATGTTTTATGGTCTTTTATTTCAGCGAAATGATGATAATTACATCCGCAATTCAAATATAAATGTAAAGGATAGTATAGAAATCTGTCATAGGTCAGTAGGTGATTGTTTATTAGAAATATATGTCCAATCCAGTATATTAGAGCAAATTTATAATTTCAGGCGAGTTTGTGGACCAAGCAAAAAAGATGTCAAAACTCATAAATCACCTAAACAGAACGCATATGGGAGAGATACGGACTTTTCAGGTAAATAAATGTAGACATAAAATAATTTAATAATCATAATGAAAAAAGTTATTAAAACAAAAATTTCGTTCGTAGCCCCAATCAAGCACTATAAAGGAGATGATTGCGAACTGCCAAATCCTGTGGAGAGAGATAAACAGATAAGACAATTACTTGGCATTAATAAAGTTAAAAATAATACCAATAAACAGGTTATTAGATTTTTAAAAGACAATATCAAATCAGATACTTTTGTTCTTCATACAAAACTTTTGTTTGTTTTTTTATAGAACTACATGTTTGGTGATGTTGGTGATCATGGTCTGTTTGATTATTTTTACAAAACGAACAGGTTATTTTTATTTTTATTTTTATACGCGAATAAACTATGGTTTATTTAATATTTTTGTAATTAATAAAACTGTGCTTAATGAATCAAATTTGACGAGAATGTGCTGCTTAGTCGACCTGTGTATTGATTCTTTTCATTTTAAAGGTATTTAAATCGGGGTTATATTTCTTTCGCAGCGAAAAGAATATAGAGACCGGACATAGTCTTTGTAATTTTGGCTCCAAAATTACATCCACAAGTCAAAAAATAAAGACTAAAATGACTCAAATGGAATCTCCGTTGGAAGCAACTTCGCTTTACCAACAACTAATACTTAATAAAAATATACAAGTCTTCTTGCAAATAGAACATTTTGCGGAACATAAACCGATCGTACTGTCACGAAAACAGTACGACAAAGTGAAAAGGACAATCCAGAAAAGTATATCCAAGAAATCAAGTCAAGAGAGACGCAAGAAACCCGTGTATAAAACCAGTTTGATCTCTGTGGGAGAAGTAAGAAAAAGAAATAAACAAGAAAATCTAATAAAATATGATTGTAATAAATACACACAAACAAACTTCATCATCAGACACACACAAACAGACTCATGTAATGGAATTAATAAATTATTATTTGTTGATAATAAAAGAGATGTATCGACAACACAAGCTGAAGAACCACGTTTAAGTGATGACGAAAATATTCGCTGCGATGATGTAACTCCAGAAATGAAAACCGTAGTTCTTTTTGACTCCAAAAAAGCTAAGTATAGCAAGAAGAATAGAAAACCTGAAATTAATCCACCGGAGATAACGAGTTCGTCCTTTGGAATTCATTACGAAACCGTTGAATACATGAAACAAGTCACATTCTCGTCAACAAACTTTGGTACTTTATCAACTTCAAGTATCCTACGACGAAATGATTCGCTGTACACGATATTTAAAGGTATTTGTAACGGAAATTATTTCGTTGTGTTAAGATTATCAATAATCTTATTTGTAGCATATTCGGCCTCTAATCACACACCATCATACTCCAACTATCTTCTATGTTTGGGTATTTCAAGAACAAAACATGTGTACTAACAGTCATCATCATCATCATCAGCCCATAAACGTCCCACTGCTAAGCACGGGCCTCTTCTACAACTGAGAGGATAACAGTAGTCTTTCATTTTTTTGACCTAATATGTCGCCCATACCGACCATGAAAGTCGTGATGGCCTCGAGGTTTAGGCACGCGGTCGAGAATCTCGAAGGTTGTGGGTTCAAACCCCAGGCACACACCTATAACTTTTCGAAGTTATATCTGTTCTCATAAAAGAATTATCATGTACTTTAACAGTGAAGGAAAACATCATGATAAAACCTGCACACCTAAAAGTTCTTAGGTGGGTAGTCCGCCAACCCGCACTAGGCCAGCGTGGTGGACTAAGGTCTAAATGCTCTCAGTTGTAGAGGAGGCCCGTGCCCAGCAGTAGGACGTATATGGGCTGATGTTGATGTCGCCGATGTATACCGCGAAAAAGTTTTAGTGACCCCATGAAACGAATCGCTTATTTTTTTCCTGTTTATTACATTGCCTGAGTATACGAATAACTTTATAGTAGAATGACCACCAAAGCCGTAAATATGTACATCACAGAGGTCTTAGCTGTATTGCCGGCCATAAAACCTTGTGAAAAATGAAGAAAAAGGTAGGTATAATATAATCTCATATTGGATATGGATTTAATTGTTCCCTCACATTAATTGACTCGTGTTATCTCAACCTGTTTTTTTTTTCATATAATTAAGTACGTATTTCACTGCTATTTCACGTTACACAACAATTATACCTTACTATGTATGTATATAGCTCTATGGTGCATAATCTAGGTACTGTTCCACCTAATATTTGATACGGCAATCCGTTCCTGCTAGCACTGAACATGCTTGGGTATATAGAAATCTCAAACTACCGACACAGCAGTTTTAACATTTTATCAATTACTATTTATCTACACTTTTTACAATTTATTTTATATTTTTATATTTCTACGGACTGCATCGTGGTATCGCGGCACAAGTATGTCCCCTGCGATCTAGAGATCCTGGGTTCGATTCCTGGGTCGGCCAGTTTTATTGGGTATTTCCATTAAATAATTCTCAGTAGCAGCACGGAGTCTGGAAATGTGCCCGAAAAACGGCAATAGGATCGCCCCCTATATACCCGGGAGGAGGGACTCATACATACCTGGCGAAATGTGGGTACAGAAATGCACCACTGCCTACCCCTTCGGGAAATACAGGTGTGCGGTTATGTAAACTGTACACTCGAAAGTACCATACCATATTTTTATTCAGGGCGCAAAAGATCTGTAACACCAAACTTGGGGACATCGGATATAACACTATCCCCTCGGGAAGTGCGCTCTGGATCTGCTAAAGATTTCTTGAATGACTCGAAGCCTAGGAAGCCTTTTCTACGGAGGCTCATGTCTTGTTTGGTGATGAGATCCAAAACATCGGAAGTCAGAATACCCGTTCGACCCACACCGCCACATACCAGTGCCAACAGCTCAATTGATTCTTATAAAATCAGCACCTCTCTTGGAGTAAGTGTAAACTATTTTCTTTTTTGCGTAGGTACGTATATGTAATATTCGTCTTTGTTCTGTAATTGCAATACTATAGAGCAGGGTTTCTCAAAGTGGGGTACGCGCGAACCCCTAAGAGTTCGCCATTCGACCGCAGGGGGTTCGCGACAATATTTACGTAATGGTCACTTGATGCCTAGCAGGCATGTGCAGCACACATAGACCAGTACATTTGCGACATGAAACAAGCACACCGATCCCATTAATATTAAAAAGACATTTGTTTTGGCACTTTTTTGTTTTCTTTCATTGAAATAAAAGCGTTATTTTCTTAAACAGACAATTTTAATATTTTCTTGGGGGGGGGGGGGGGGGGGGTTAATTAGTTACTTAAGACTTAAGGGTTCGCTGTCGCCTGGAAATTTTAACAGAGGTTCGTGAAACCGAAAGTTTGAGAAATCCTGCTATGGACCACATTAACTCGTAAAGGTAAATGCACTAGATAGTAACTTACAGCACATACTATCAGGACATTAAAATTAAGATGGAAAATGATCCCATCATAAGTGGTACCTTAAAACAGAGCACATAGTCCGTATAGAATCTTTTGACTCCAGAAAAATATGTAACTTAATCTAGTTCTACAATATTATTTTCTTTTATTATGTAAATATCATATGTAATTTACTTTTTGTTTGACAGAATTTCGACATCTGTAACAATTAAACTCGTCGGGGAAAATATATTTCTTTGTATGTTCAAGTGTTTGTAACAAAGTTTTTCATTTCCTGAAATAAAATTACACAATTTTTGCGACAATAATATGTTTGTACCACAAAACTTTTAAAAATGTAGGTACTATGATCGAGAATTAAATATACGGTTCAGCCGGCAAAGAAAATTTTATGCTACATTCCATAATCGTCATCGTCGTCTTCATAAACTTTTAGTTGCCCACTACTGAACATTGGCCTCTTGGATTGCACGATTCTTAATTTTTCCCATCCATCCAGCCACTACCTAAATACCCTTTTCGACCTCCCCCGAGGTACCGAACGGGGAACTTAGTGCGCTAAGATTTACTTATTCATATCTAATATTACTTTTCAGGCTATACAAATGAGTTCGTCACTATACGATACTACGGCATCATTCTACACGAGCCACTCTATTATACCAATAGTGAATAGCAAAACTAAACGAGGCTTTTTCAACTCTGTCAGATGTTTTTTAACTAATCGAAAAAGTTGATAAATTATTGTATTTTGTCTGTTACCTTTTGAGTTAACTTTTTTTATATTGTTTTTGATATGTTTTTATTTTTAGTACACTTTTTTAATGTTATTTCATGTTTTATTTAATTATTTTCAGCATGTCGCTTACAATCAAGATGTAGAATATAGGTTGAAAAAAAAACAAAGCTAAGATTAGGTGCGTTAGTTAACAATAACAGTCGTACACAATGCCATTTTAAGTTAATTTTTATACCACTAGGTGGCTGCACTATCGTAATTACTGTTACATTCTAAGACTACAATTAAGTATTTATACAATTTCATTCTACTCTTTTTCGAGTATCAAATTTATTCGGTGTACAATTTAAATTGTCTTTTTTATTATTAGATCTTATTACAAATATAACGGATATATGCAATATTGATTGTAAAAAGTCTGTGCGGATATCAGTTGTTAAGCCGTGTCAATTATTAAAAAAATAACATAACCTATAAAATCTGACATTTGTTTCGCAAATGTTTTGAATAAAAATTAGGGAATATTATTCTACGCTAAATAAATAATACAAGATATGGCTCTTTTAAGACGTTGTGGGCCTATTTTTATAAGATCGTTAAATAACGTTCCAGTCACCACACAAGGTAATTTCATAATTTTACTCTTCAATATTTTGAATCCTATTTTGTAATGTTGTTAACCATACCAAATGAATGCTTTTAGTTAAAAAGATACACAGATGGGTAGCGCCGACATTACATACCTTGAAGAAAAGAGAAGACAAACTGGGAGGTAAAAAGATAAATCCTCGTAACACATTCTTGGAATGGAATTTGGAAGCAGAACTCTATGCATTTGGAAAGAGATTGAATGAAGAGTTTGACTCAGATTTACTATTGCAAGCTTTCACAGACAGATCATATGTAATTAAAGAGGAAATGAAACAAAAAGAAATGGGGATTAACATAACTATGAAGGATAACAAAGAATTAGCTGATGAAGGTAAGGTTAATAAACATTTCAATATTTCTCCTCCATTCAATATGTGGAGATTCAATATTGTAACTACAGGAGGAAAAATTCCACAATTATGGAAACTTGAACTATGAACCACGCGTGCCGGCATGCGAAGCCACAGCTTTGTGGTCACAACATCCGCGGCTCGAACTAAAAAGTTCGCCAACTCCTACTTTTGTCGCACCATCAAGCTGTGGAATAGTTTGCCGCCTCCTTCCTATGATCCTGGATCCTTTAAGCGAAGTGTGAAGAAGCATTTGTGAGGGCCGGCATGATTGTGTTGACCAGCGGATGACCATTGTTTCTCGCTGGTCGGTATTATTTTTCTGGACTCCACTGTGCTTACCATCAGGTACAGTGGAGTCACTTTGCTGTGCCAGATAAAAAAAAAAACTTTTTATTCAAACCTTCATGTACACTATACTATAAAAAATGAACAATTATTTTTAACTTCCAATCTAATTCTAATAATTCCTTTTCATTTCATTGTTAGTGCTCCTTTTTTGATAGCCTATATGTTAAGGCTATAAAAGTTACTGTTCAATTTATTAAGGAATATAAGTATAATTAGCTACAACAGGACTGATTAAGAGCTAAAGTTTTAAATACTTTACTAGATATATTAAAAGAAATCATTTATTTATTTAGTCTGCCAACCTGCCCTAGGCCTGCATAGTGGACTAAGGCTAAACCCTCTCAGTTGTAGAGGAGACCTGTGCCGATATGGGCTGATGATATAAATATTTTATGATTCATGTTTTTTCTAACTGTGAAAGGGATAAATGTTATAAAGAATTAAAAGTACTGGCCATTAAGATCTAATATAAAATAATTTATCATCTTTTTTCAGGGGATAAATTCCTAAATGAATATGTACAGTTATACCTTGAGGCAGTTTTACCAAAATTCCCAATGGAGGGCATCAAGGGTGTTAAAAAGCACCTTGTCAGTGAAGAAGTGTTGGCTCATGTGTCTAAACATCTAGGCACAAAGGATATAATTCTTGCTTCGGTAATTATTTTTTCATTAGTTTATTTTTTCTAATGGCATGGCAAAGTGCATTCGGCATACTCATATAATGGTAAATACTATGAAGTCCAAAGAAATTGCTAACAGTGCAAATTATTACTCACCAGCTGAAGCAGACATTTTCTTGATAAAGTTGTAAGCAATTTTTCCCTTGAATTTATAGGGTGGAATAGGACATATTGGTAGAAAGTATCCAGCAATTCAAAATATCATTTGATGGACATTGTTATCATAGACGGAAAAACTAGTAAAGCATTGAAAAACTGGCTACCTGATAAACCAGTATCAATCGGTCTCACAAACACCCAAACCAAGAACCCGCAGCCTCTTGTTTCACAAGTTGGTGTCTAGCCAACTGCAACACAGGGCTGTCAATGGCAAAACCCAATAACACTGCCAAATTAAATTAAAAATACCAGTTATAAAATAATATAATAATTTTATTTACATGTATTTTCAGGATTATCCAGTGGACAATTATATACTAGCGAACACATTCAAAGCTATTGTTGGAGCTTTACTGCAGTCTACCGGAGACGAAAGAGCAGCACACTTTGTTAGAGATTTCGTAATAACGCAGTTGCAAGGTAAAAAGTTTCAAAATGTGTTCTTTTGTCCTACTTTTTACTACCTAGGATATTCGTATCCGCCCGGATAGCGACCACCGTACACAGGGCGTAAAACCCGCCATAGTGGCACATGCAAGTGTGCCGCGTTCCGGAATCAGCCAGTGTATATCCGGTTTTCGGGGGGGCTTCAATCATGGTGAAAGGATGACTGTGCCGGCATTTTTTGGCCGGTTTGTCGCGGTCGGTCCTTTTATCACCATGGTATTAGTCCCCCAAACTTCTTCACAAGAAAGTTGAAGAGGTATTCGGCCGGCATGATTGTGTCGACGAACGGGAGATCATCATCTTTCGCTGGTCGACACTTTTTTTTGGACTCCATTACGCTTACCATCAGGTGCAATGGGGTCACTTTGCCGAGCCAGAATAAAAAAAATTAAAAAAACATACATATTAGGCCTATTTTTTGTTTTAAATGTGAGAAGCTGTTATAAATAATAAGAATTTCCTGATGGACAAACTATTAACTCTGCCCAACCTGAGGTTTTTAAACTCAACCAACTGAGCATACAGAATTAAATATGTAATTGAATTAAAAAAATACTGTTACAGGCAAAGACGTGAATGAACACTGGCAAATAGACGATCCATGGTCCATGCTAGTTAGTTTCGTCGAAAAAGACGGAGCAATAATTGAACCAAGGTTAATTGGCGAGGTTGGAAAGAATACTCTGCTTGCTTGCTACAGAGTTGGACTTTATATCGACAAAAATATGATTTCTTCAGGTAAAACATTAATTTCCTTCACCTACAAATAGAGGTACAGTTGAACTAAAAAAATTGGAAAATTATTAGCAAAGGGGTTTTACGAAACTAAAAAATAGCGAAAACATAGCATAACTCTAGCTTTGTTAGTTTCCAGAGATAATTGCATCACTGTTTTTATGGGGGATATGGTATAGAAATACGAAAGGGAGTTTTAATGTTATTAATTTTGATATAATCCTTGCTTCACAGGATTCGGAGAGTCCATTGCCATTGCCAAAGAAATGGCAGCTAGGGAAGCCCTCAAAAAGATATTCGGCACAGAAGAGCACATGAAACCAATCAATTTCAGTTTGGAAGGCATACCCAAACCTGTCTCCCAGCAACGGTACCAAACAACAGCCAGTTAGACAAAATATAGTTAGCGTAGATAAAAGTAAGTTATATTAAATAAAACATTACAAATATTTAACAATATCCTTTTATTAAATTGATATGTATCCTTAAAAATCTTACAAACATTAAACTTCAATTAAACCTTATATAAATTCGTAACAAATTGGCACAGTCTTCAAAAATACATTCATTCTTTCTGCAAATTGTCCTGCAATTTGAATTTTTAATATCTATTTTACAATACAATTGTCATGCTTCTAAATCATTTATGTCCAAAAACAAACAAAGTAAATAAATCCTATAACCTATTTGTCTTATTGTAATTTTACCCAGAGGCGGAGTCCATTATTAAATTACCATGTTTGTCTTTAATTCGCACTCGTCCTGAGGCATAGCGGGTTTCTGAGGTCCCGTCATTGTATACCAACTTTACCGTACCATCGGGAAACTCTCTTCGCTGAAACAGATGAAAACATACATAACCTCACGCCTGTAATCCCCGAAAAGGTATATGCAGAGGTGCATTTTTGCACTAACATTTCGCCAGATATGCATCAGTCCCACGTAATAAATAAATACACCCAACAGTCACATACATAGTTCTGACCCCACACTAGGATACAAGTCCTATGTCGTAAGTATCGGAAACTACGAGATACTTTTCGGTCTCACAAACACCCAGACCCGAAACAATTATTTGTGGATCACACAAACATTTGTCTCGGTGCGGGGATCGAACCCGCGGCCTCCGTTTCGCAAGCTGGTGTCTACCCAACTGCGCGACGGGGCATAAAAAGGTAAATAAAAAGGCTGCTTATATAAATGTGGTCATGGCGATTTGTTAGGTATTGTCTGTTTTATATATCGAAAGCTAGATAAACTGCCACTCTAGATCTAATGTATTGGAAATCTGATGATATCAATGAAAGAATAAAAACAACTGCCAACTAGGTTACCTATATTTTATACCTTGCTTTCAAAAATAACAAGTCTGTTTTTAGTTTTACCATTAACAAAAGGGACATGGCAGTAAGTTACGGAAAAATTGTTACCTTTGAAAGTAACGTCGACGAGTCATCAGATTAACTTCAGATGTTTACTAATGACTATACTATAGAGAAAATTATTAGTTACCTTATGATCGCTGGTATGAACCTCCACTTGACCATTGGCAAACACTATCCTCTCCTCACCGTTGGCTGACACCGTCAATGTGGCGCCGTCGGGGAAGCGCCATTCTTCACGCACGTGCTCGTTCTTAGGGTCGAAGTATCGCACGCTTCCGTTTGGTAAACGAATCTCCGTCGAACCGTCTCTATAGCGTTTTTCAACTTGACCACTGAAAAAGTCAAAATTATAATAAATTTAAGTCATAAGGATAATATTTAAGGACTTTTGAATCGACAAAAGATATTTGATTAAGATGAGGATCATAAAGTATTTTAGTCATGAATTTCTTAAGGAATATCCACTTTATAAAGAGACTTGATTATTCCAAAACCGCTAAGTAATGTTGGATAAACTCATAAATATTTTATTTTTTGTCTTACAAGCCCGCATTGTCTACCTATAGATTAATAAATTACTTACTCAGGAAATTCTAGTACATCAAGGCCATCAGGGTGCGTAGTGTGGTATGTTTTCGTTTCTGCATAGAAATATTTGATTCTGCCCTCACCATAGAAATTTTCTTTCACATCGCCATTATAATAAATGAATTTACTATATTTTCCATCCGCTGAAATAATTTTCACATTTCCATTCGGGAATCTGAGTTCTTTTGAACCGTCTGGTTTCCTAATTTCAGTTGGATTCAATTTGCTTTTAGTAAGACTTGATTTTGAGAAAGGCTCTGGGCTTATGGTCATCAGCTTATCCCTGTATTGATCATTATGTATTACTGATTTTAGACTTTGTGATGAGTGGTTTGTCATTACAGATACAGGTGATTTAGATCTGTGCGTGTGATTAGATCCGGCAGATAAATTTGATATTTGTTCATTGGATCTGTACAAATTGATTGGGGACCTGTTACTCAATCTATTTGATAGAATTGAAACTGGAGATCTTGATGTTGAGTTGCTTGAATTTTGGGTGTGTGAAGAGTCTTGAGCTGGCGATTTTGAATCCCGCATAGAATTAGATTTCGAATTAGGCTGTCGAAGGAAAAAGTCACTGACAGTGTGACTTTCCGAATGGTTCCGGTTAGAACTTCTTCCTGATAAATTACTTTTTGGTGACACAGACCTAAAAGTTTCCAAATATAGCTTTTCCAAATGATTCTCGCGTTCGTTGTCAAGGTTATTTCTAGAATCTATAGAGTCAGCTTCTTCCGACATGTTTACATCTCTATCATCTTCAAGACTTTCTATTTCTTCATTATCTGAGCCACAAACATCTGAAGTTAATCGTTCAACATTCACAAGCCCATTCTGATCAGTATGACTGACTGAATCCCTTTGGCTAAAATATTTGGCGTATCGTGAGGTGACTTTAAGGTTGGGCACACTTTTGGCTCTAGGTCTCATAGTCCCTTTTATCGTATTTTCGCGTTTTTTACTTCTACTCTGTCTATCTATTTCAAATGCTTTATATTTAGAATCTCCATCAACATCAACTTCTGATCTTGTTTCTCTTGATGTCATGTTGGTCAGTTTTTTATTTATTTCCGCAAGATATTTCATGTTGGTCAATCTTCTAGTTATGTCATTACTATGCTGTATTCTCCTATTTTCTTTTTTTAGCTTTTCTACTTCAGCTGTCATATCTTTCTTTTCTTTTTCCATTATTTTTATTTGGTTGCGAAGCCTCGCTATGGTAGAAGTAGATTTCGCGTCTTTTACTCGTATTTCTTCTTTCAAGTTTTCTATTGCTTTTTTGAGATTGATAACTTCATCTCTGTCTTTCTTACTTAATTTTCCTCTCATTTCTCTAACATAACGCTCATACATTTGCTTTTGTTTTGTAATTTTTTCCCTTTCCTCAGCTAAATAATATTCTGATAAAATCTTTTCTTCATTCAACTTTTGTTCCATTTCTTTCTTTTCTTCATAAAACTTTTGTCGTTCTTGATCAATTTCTTCTCGCAATTTCGCCAAGTTAGCATTTTCTTTTCTGAATGTATCAATTTCATCTTCAAGTTCATGGAGCCTTTCTTTCAATAGTTCACTTGTGTTTATTAATTTGGTGTTCATTTCTGCTATGTTGGCTTTCATAACATCATTTTCGGTGACAGTGTCAGTTTGATGTTGATCTGTTCCTTTATCATTATCAACCTCTTTGCTTCCATTATTACTATTTCTTTTAGTAGACCTTTTAGGCACACATTTTTTGTTGGTTTCATTGTTAGGCAATACTTGAGATGGTTCATTAGACTGGCAAGAACAACAACTAGACACAGAAGAACATACATCACTACAACATTCAGTACATTCACTTTGACAAGTATCCATTTCGCTATGGGAATACTGGTTACTCCGTTTTTGCTTTAAATCTGATACTAAGTGCAATAAATTTGGATTTGCCGCTATACACTTTTGCATGATCAAAGGAGTACTTTCTCCAGAGCATTCCATATTGTTTTTCTTAAAGAATCTACTGAAGAATGAGTTCTCTAAATCAAAGCTTTCATGAGAAACTTTATTTTCAAGCAGTTCAAACATGTTTTGCTCTGCCTGTTCTCTCTGTTGTGTCAATTTTGAAAGGTTTTCATCACAGCTGGTTTCAGAGACCACACTTTTTGTCGGTGATGCAAAGTTTTTGTAATAGTCACTTTGTTTCAATTGTGTTAAAAAGTCATTCTGCTCTTTAGTTAGTACGGCAGCCCATGTTTTTCCTTTATTTGCGATTAGTGGGTGTTTTAATGTTGGTAAACTAATAACATTTTTCAAAGGTTGATTGGCACATGTGTCTGAACTGGTTGAATTTGTGATTTCACTATCAGCATGGTTACATTCTTTTGGTGGTGATTTAGATTTTTCTTTTATTTCAGGTCTATCTAACTGTGTTGTTATATTTCTGTTAATAACAACTGTTGGTTTTGGTTCATTACTAGTAAATGGTTGCTCAGGTTTTTTATTTATTTTATTAGCTGAGTGTTTAAGAGTTTGAATGTTATTATTCTTAAAATTTTGATTTCTCCATGGCAAAGACTTTGTATTCTGTATGACAAGATTATTTTTTCTCAGCCCGAACCTGGCCATACCCTCACCTCGTCTTAGAAAAGGCCTTTTATTGTGATCACTAGATATATTTTCATTTTTTCTGTTGTCAGTTTTTTGTGTTGGTGCTGCACACTCACTTTTAAGTTTCTCTATTATTAATGCTTCAAAATCTTTTTTAGGTGAAAGAATGGGCATTTCATCCAAAGCTATGTGTTTATTTGCAAGGGATTTTTTTTCTTTACCTACAATCTCGGGGTTTGCTTTACCGGAAGCCAAATCTACTATTCCCGTGGCTGATCCCTGACTCTTCATTGAATTAGGTGATTTAATTATAAATTCGGATTCTTGTGATAAATTTAAAACAGAAACACCCTCAATGAGGTCACGTTCGTTTACTTTAGAAGAAACATCGCTGTTCTCATGTGACTTGTTACTATTAACTTCCCGCGGTGATTGCAGTAAACTACGAAAAATATTGCTGCTAGTGCTGTTACTAAAATGACTAACAATTTCAGTGAAACCTGATGAATTTTCAGACGTCTCTTGATACTCCAATCGTTGTTTTTGCAGTTTCCCGCGTTGTAACAATTGCAACTGTCGTAACACTTGTAAACGTTCGAGAATTTGTGTTGGTGAAAGGCAAAGTTCATTATCTGAATACGATTGATCCATTATAAATGTTATAGTTTTGACTATTTTAATAATATCATTATACACGAAACAACAGTAACAGTTGCGAAGTTTTAAATTTGACACCAGTTCATTAAACTTTTGACATATACTTTCATTGGTATATTTGTTTTGACCGTGAGGCAAAGGACAAAGCCATACAGCCTAACAATATTTGTTCACTTGTTCGACGTACCTACCTATACCTACTTAGATATTAAATGTTCTTCCCCTGCGAGAATGAATACGATTTCATGGCAAAATATTTCATTATTTTTTAACTCTATGACAATCAACCAGAAGTAAAGTAATAATACCTAGGTACCTTTTGTTGACTCATAATTATGTTAATAATATTTCCTAACACGTTAAAAATAGAAATACTATGACTTTAACCATTTAATATCTTATTATTATATATAAAAAATTATATATATATAAGGTTTCAATTTATTCCAAAACAATAAAATACAACATGCACATATTGCCAAAGCAAAATAAAACGGATAATTAATACTGATTTTCAATAGGCAGCCCCGAGCCAGTGTTCCCAACTTGGGGGTTTTCCCCCTAAATTTGGGGGGAAAAAATGTGGACTGGGATTTTTTTAGGGGCTTTATATTTTTAGGGATTAATCCATCCCCTAAATGCTAGGTTTCTTTAATGTCAACATGTATGAATTGAAATAGTCAGAACCAGAATAAAATGAAATAATATTTGTCGTATGAAATAATTTATAAAGACTATTAAACAATATTGCAGAATATTATTGTTTTTTTTTTTTACAAAATGTTATTTAGATAATTATCAGAAAAAATGCAAAAATTATGATACGAGTGAGATTCGAACCTACGACCTCGGCTTTACGCGCCACGCTCACATCCAATTTTTTCTAATTCGTAATAGCTAATAAATTAGAATTGGAATGCCTAACATGAATGTGTAGTTTTTTTTTTTTTTAGGGGGTTTTCAAATAATTGTGGCGATTTTAGGGGTTTTTGACTTTACATTTAGGGATAAATTTTTTTGGGAGTTGGTAACCCTGCCCCGAGCATGCGCATTAAATGTCAAAATTTTTGTCTTCTGGTCAAGCACGACAGACACTGCTCTGTATAATGCATAGACGTGGTGCATCACGCAGAACCCCCAAGTTTAAGCCTGAGGTAAAAGCTGTGGGCAATCCCTCCAGGCAGGCGCCAAGCATGCCGCACAAGATTGAGAAAATTGAGGTTCTACCAGAACCAATAAAATCTGATGCTGATAAAAAACTTTACAAGTAAGTTTAATATTTTTTTAAATTTCGGCTCAGAATTACGCATTTTTTCTATAATATATAGGCATTTAATAAATAGGCAATTGATGACTTTCATGCATAAGAGGAATTTTTAGTTTCTTATTAGATTTTGTTTATTTATATTTTAAATCTACATGTTTGTTTATTATAATGGAATAACAAGCTAGTTTTTAGTTGTAGTTTAAGTTTATTTATTGGCTTCAAAGTGAACATGATATTATACAAGCCTTTTTACAATTTATGAAATTTCATTTCAATAACAACTAAAATGGTAATTTAGTATTTATATAATTGATACAGTTCTCCTTTTAATTGAGATAATTCTTTATCATAGTGTACAGCTTTTTATTTGTTAGTTGACTTTAACTAACATGCTTGGTGGATTTTTCAAAACCATAAATTTGGTCAACTACTAAATTTAATTATGTATACAGCAGTGGCGGTACTTCCATAGAAGCCCAAAAGCGTTAAACATTATTTGTGTAATGTCTAATTTATATTTGCTTATTGAGGGGTTTTCATTTATCAAATTTCTTTTGGTAAATATAGATTTAAAGCTTAAAAATTATTATTCGGAATTTTGAAAGGCAAACTGGACTTTTTTTTATTCATTATTTTTTTATTTAACCTTTTACACTTAACAAACCTTTCATTTCTCTTTCTACTTCTCGATCCTTGGTTGTATGTTAGATCGCCTTGTGCAATACAACCGTCTTTATGTACTAATTTAGTCTACTGTACTCTATAGTTTTTAATGTGTACAATAAAGTTTTAAATAAATAAATTAATTTGTCCCCAGAACTATACGTTTGGAGAATGGTCTCACAGCCCTGCTGATATCCGATCCGAGTCTTGTCGCCGAGCCTGAGTCGAGTGACGATGAATCCGCCACCAGTTCCAGTTCTGAAGGCAGCAGTGAGGACAGTGACAGCGGACTGTCACAACATTCTGCTGACAGCGACGTTCATCCCTCACGCAAAATGGATTTCAATGAAGAAAAAATGGTACGTATGTACAGAAAAATCTCTATTCGCGGGGTATACGTTCCGTAAATATGCCGCGAATACAGAAACCGTGAAAATGGGATGGTAATTACTATAAGATTATAGGGGATAACGTTCCTAGGTGACAAAAAAAAACAATTATGTAAAAAAAATTGTAATGGAGATTTTTTACCATATTGTTTAATTATTATCTTCATGCTAAAGAAGTGGTTTAAAGAATTTTGTATTTTTTTCTGCTGGTAGATTATAAAAGGTCCTTGAATTAAGACCGATATTCAACAGTGGCATTAATAATTAATAATAATTAAGCTGGCGAAATGTCTGTGGAATCTGCGCACACAATATTCACAGAGATTCTCTTAACACTCGCGCGTCTCATAATCAGCCCATGTATGTCACACATTTGGGCACGGGTTCCCTCCATAACTAAGTGCGTTTACGCCTAAGTCCACCACGCTGGCCTACTGTAGCTCAGTGGACTACACACCTAAGAACTTTTAAGTGTGCAGGTTTCCTCCCGATGTTTTCTTCCACCGTTAAAATACGTAATAATACATTATGAATACACACATAACTTCGAAAAGTCAGAGGTGTGTGCCACTGGTGGGTTTGAACACGCGACAGCCGTGATTCTCGACCGTGCGCCTAAGCCCTAGGCGTCAGCGCAATTATTTAGCATCCTCTTAACATGTTTTGAATTTTAATTTGATGAAAGATAATTTATTTTTTCGCATAATGTACATTAGTATCATATCAATAAATTGAATTACTTGTAACGGCTTTATGTGCAATCCGATAATAAGTTTAACCCCATGAAAATACACGAAGGTTTTAATAGGTTATTATTACTCGTATGAATCAAAATGAAAGTCAGTTTGCCCACCCGCGATTTCCCCTCATTTTTTATGTACTCGAGTCATTGAATAGCATAAATAAAAATCTCAATAAGTAGCCGTGATTGTAAAATGGGACGTAATAATATGTTGTCTTGATTGGGCGTCATTTTTTTTGTCAAGATGCCGTCGCGGTGATAAAAAATTATGCTGCCTTAATAGTTTACACAAACTATTAATAAAATTCATTCATCATCATTCATTTCATCGTCAGCCCAAATACGTCCCACTGCTGGGCACGGGCCTCCTCTACAACTGAGAGGGTTTAGGCCTTAGTCCACCACGCTGGCCTAGTGCGGGTTGGCGGACTACACACCTAAGAAATTCCTAAGAACTTTTAGGTGTGCAGGTTTTATCACGATGTTTTCCTTCACCGTTAAAGCAAGTGATAATTCATTGTGAATACACACATAACTTGGAAAAGTCAGAGGTGTGTGCCTGGGGTTTGAACCTGCGACCGCCGAAATTCTCGACCGCTCGCCTAAACCTCGCGGCACAAATAAAATTGATAAGGCCGAATTAGTATTTTAATTAATGTAGGTATACTTAGTTTGAACCATTGAACATTAAAATAATTTGGCGCCATAAGTGTAATATTTAGACATTTTTTCCGAAAGTATTTGCCTTTTTCCATCTCTATGTATAGTCAAAGTCAAAATCAAATTATCTTTATTCAAATAGACTTCTACAAGTTCTTTTGAATCGTCAATTTTACACTTTTTAATATTTTTTAAACTATTGCCGCTTCGAAACGTGTTATAGCTGTGGAGAAGAAACGGCAAGAAACTCCCTCAGCAACACGACATGTCATTTTTTTTTAAATAGCAATAAATGTCTTTTTTTAATTACATTATTTAAATTTTACATATAGAAATAGAACCTATCAACAATTGATAGGGTATGTCGGAAGACTGCGCGTCCAATCGCTTAATAGAATCCTTACTTGTTAGTCAACACCAATACACTTGCCATTAGGTAATAGGTATATTGTTGTCACTTTGAAGTTCTTTTATAAAAAAATATATGTTGCGTAATATTCTATTATTTGAGTACACATTGAAATGCACCATTATATATGTCAGGTTAGTTGTGGCATTGAAATGACTGTCTACATTGACCTTCATTCCGTTATTATTTCTGAAAATTGCATTATTTCATAACGAGACCACGTAGTTCATGTTTTTGTTGGTGTTTTGAAACTTCAACACAGATGTTGTGTGCTCTTGACATTTTAGAAGGCTTTGTTCTTTGCACGGCTGGGCGTCAAAGATCGGTAAATAATAAAATAGAGCCGATTGCGTATTATACTCATAGAATACGATTTGTATAAGAACTATTTTCACTTTTAACCTATTTATTTAATGGAGATTATTGTAGGTCGGTTTAACGGTGAAGGAAAACATCGTGAGGAAAAGTTCTGAGGAATTTCTTAGGTGTGTAGTCCACCAACCCGCTCTAGGCCAGCGTGGTGGGCTAAGACCTAAACCCTTTCAGTTGTAGAGGAGGCCCGTGCCCAGCAGTGGGACGTATATAACACGTTTTGTTGTCACAGTGAATGTGAGATAGTGTAATTATTTTACCTATATAGATTTTACCTTTATCTCATAGATAACATACTGCCTTACTCTTCGGTATGTATACGATGATCCACTTGGCTAAAAAACAAAGCGAATTGACTTAATAACCTGTTGCCAGTTAGAATTGCTGTGTGCTGCTGTGTTAACATTTACTTATTCATTTAAATTTTGAGTACTATTATTTGTCTGGGCATAAATCATTCTGTTTCTTATTTATTATTTGCCATATTATTATTTTGGATGTAAATGTAGGAGTAATACCCACAATTTACGGTTTTTGTCAAAATAATTTTCTTGTTTTAATATTAATAAACTTATCATAAGTTAACCAATTGATTTGAGCATATAGAGTAACTTAAACTTAAATATTTTCGGCAAAATATTGAATTGTTATTTATTTTAATAAAATCTAACTGAAGCGGAATAGAAGCTGCAATGGCTTAGCTCTAATTAAACGGGACAGCAGTCATCACAATCTATCAAGTGAATCACGAGAAAAAGTCAAATACAGTAGAACCTCGTTGAGTTGAAATCCTCCAAATCTCGAAAAAATGTCTTGTTACCTTCCCTTCAAACACCAAAACCGCCATTACTCGAAATCTTAACCCGAATATTAGTCGAAATAATCAGTGACTCCCAAGCCATTTTGGTACATATTTTCTCACCGTAACTCGAAAATTTTAACTGGACCTCGAACATAGCAATATATGTATCTTCCTCAAATTGTATAAAAATTAAACTCAACCTCTTTGTGTCGAATAAAAAACCGCCTAAGTCAAAACCCTCCATAAGTCGAAAACTCTATAACTCGATTTTTTTTGCGTCTACCTTGATGTTCGACTTATAGAAGTTCTACTGTATATTCTTATAACGAAATAGAATCTTGAAACTGGCGAAGCGCGCTACATATTCTTAACAGATGTTAAACCTTCTTTCATATCGATAAAATTAATGTCGATCAGGTTTCATCACATCATGAATTAAAACGTGTTATATGCACCAACTCCGGAGGCTCGTCACGGTCCATTAGTTTTTCAGCTAAATGTTAAACTTAAGTTAAAATGAACAAGCTTTAAAATTAAAATAAAGGAAAGTAAATGCAGTCAGACGGAATCACTTCATAGTCTATTGGTTTGTTGGGTAACGTTATACAACGCACTCAGCGCAGACCACTGAAAGTATTTGACGTGTTTTTAAGTTACGTGCATGTTTTGCTCGTATAATTTTACGACTGTTGGATATAGATTATAGTCATTACTAGTAGCTACTAAACAAAATAATGAAAAAACAGAGCATAAGAAAGTTAACTGTTTTGATGATTTTTTTTGTATACAGACAAGTATTTAAGTACGTACTAGAATTCAGCAATTTATTTCAATAGTAGAGTTCATTTTTAGACTTTTTGTTAAAACCAAATTTTATGCGCATAGTATGAAAATACTGTAGGGAAGATTTCAAATATGGATAATGAATTTTATTCTTTTATTAATTAAATACCTCGTTGCCGATTTTCTTAATAGGAAAATCCCAATAACATTGCTCGAGCTGGGGATCGAACCTGTGACCTCTATTATAGTATACTAATGTTTGGGCCCCTCTCTGCCCGGGCGTAACTTTATAAAAAAGAATACCCTTTAGCTAATGTTCTTTTCAAGATCTCATCTACATAAATAAGTCCAAACACACAAAAAAATCATTCCTTTTTGCAGTAGTATTAGATGGTATAATAAATTGTCTACTAACATATCTATCGACAGTGAGAGTAATTTTTCTCATTAAGTAGCAACTTTCACCGACGCAGCGAAAGTGTCCGACCGCTACGCTGGTTATGCACACGCTGACGATATCGCCGATAAAGCGAGAAATGTGCAGCCTCCAATGATAATTCCCGCGTTTATTGTCTCTTCGGATCTTTTCACTTATGGCATTTTGTATTTGGTAGACTCTTGCCATAGAGTCATCTAGGCAAGAATAGGTCGGCTCACAAAATAATTACGGTTATACGCATGCAGGTGGTGACACCTGGTGTATTTTTTGTATGTTTGCCTTCTGTTATTAAAAGGTATATGTTGCGTGTTTTCTTTTTTTCAACCTATTACATCACAGTATTGACTCATCCTGTTATAATGCTACAGTAATTAAAACGTAAATATGTAACCATTTCTTTAGCAGTGTTGACGTCATTCATTGTGTTCTTTAGGTTATGAAACCTATAGGACGAACTAATCACTCGCTAGGTGACCCCGATATACGCTTCCCGCCTACCTCACCCAGGGTTGGCGGAAGTAGAGCCATAGTCAGCTTTCCCCTCCATAAAAATACTAGTTCTTCCGGTCTTGTCTCTCAGAAAACCGATATGCAGATATTAAGCTTATCTGCTATGTTTCATATAATAAGTGAGATTGCAAGTTATCATCGGTATGTAATCTATACTCTTTCCTCCATTTTTCTCGTCCATTACGAAAAAATCGATATGATGCAGCTACAATTCCCAGGTACTGTAGCTGTTTAGGGGCAGTATGCTGGTGAGCCTAGTAGCAATAGGCGATGTGATGAAAAACGTTGCCAAATCGACACATTTCACGTCTTTCCGACAAAGTTCCGGGACAAAAACGTTACGCTACGTTTTATATTATCGCGCCCGAGTGATACAAAATCGAGTGCTTAGTTAGCTAGGTCGTGATGGCCTCGAGGTGAAGGCACGCGGTCGAGAATCTCGACGGTCGCGGGTTCAAACCCCAGGCACACACCTCTGACTTTTCGAAGTTATGTGTGTATTCATAATGAATTATCACGTACTTTAACGGTGAAGGAAAACATCGTGATGAAACCTGCACACCTAAAAGTTCTTAAGAATTTCTTAGGTGTGTAGTCCGCCAACCCGCACTAGCCCAGCGTGGTGGACTAAGGCCTAAACCCTCTCAGTTGTAGAGGAGGCCCGTGACCAGCAGTGGGACGTATATGGGCTGATAATGATGACGATGAGTTCCACGGTAGTTTTTGTTCCCCTACTCGTTTGTTTAGACTCTGCATCTCGTACATCTCGTACGAAATATCAATTAATAGATTTTATTATAAAACAAAAATAGTAGGGAGAGGATTCTTCTATCATCCTGCCTTACCAACATACAATTGCATCAAATGGAGCCGACCTACATACCCGCAATCAATATATCCCGGCTTCGGCTGAGGTCGAAGTTCATGCCATTTACGGACTGCCCCCGAGCTGGTTTCAACCAAATATTACCTATTTACTGCTCATACGGGTACAAAACTTATAGCACAATACAATATCTAACTTTTCGATCGCTGTTTTAAAATCATTACTTTAAAAAATGATGGCGAATAAAGTTGATAGGATGTCGATTTGAGACGTGAGGGCCTCGGGGTTTTGCCCTCGGGGTTTTAACGTAAGGCACACACATCTGGCATTTCGTAGTTAAGTGTGTAGTCATAATGAATTAATAACGGTGTAAAAAACAACGCGAGGAAACCTGTACACCTAAAATTCTCAAGAAATTCTTGGGTGTATACTGTATAGTCCGCCAACCCGCACTAGGCCAGCGTGGTGGACTAAGGCCTGATGATAATAATGATGTCGACGTTAATGTGCGCCTTGTTATTAGACTCCCTAGTCGTGCAACGTGTTATTTAGTGTTTCCAAAAGAAAATATGAACAAAAAACCGGCAATGGCAAACATACATATGCATAACCCCACCCAAGGTGCATTTCTGCGCCCACATTTCGCCAGGTATGTATCAGTCCCACGTAAAAGGGGGCAAGCCTGTTGCCGTTTTCACAATTCCAGACTCCGTGCTGCTTTTTTCTTCCTGATGGAAAAACCCAATAACACTTTGCCAGACCCGGGAATCGAAGTCAGGACCTCTAGATCGCACGACACATACTAGTGCCGCGAGACCACGGGGAAGTGACAGACAATAATTTATAAACCCACACAAATATATTTTATTCATTTTATTATTAAAATAGCTTTTACATCAATGTATTTTAAAAATAAATTTATTTTCCCATCGTTTTTGAAAGCCTCGTGATCCTGATAGAAGGTACAAAAGTAATCTTTGTCCTTTTCTGTACCCTTCATATCGATTATTTTTTATGATAACTCGTTAATAATAGTCTACAAGTTAAACACACCACAGTCAACCAAAGTGTCGTTTAACTTAAATTACGTCCATTTTATTAGAATAGATTTTTCTTGCTCCTTTGAATGCTCTACATTCAAATTTGTAATAGGAAAGCTTTATCTTGTACTAAGCCTATTATTAAGCTCTATAGGCAGATCGAAATCCTCACAAAAATTACCGGTATACCGCTTTCAGATAATAACTTTACATCCGTGGACCAGGGGCGGTACTTTCATAGAAGCCCAAAAGCCCACCTTGCCTTATAAATTTCCAAATAATAACCTATAAGCTTTAAATATTTATTTAACAAAAGCAATTTGACATAAAACAAGAATATCCTGATCCAATAAACAATTATAAACTAGACATTACACAATTAACGTGTAACGCTTTTGGGCTTCTATGGAAGTACCGACACTGCCGTGGACAACTTGTTGCTGTTACTAATGCTACTAGCAAGCATTCCGGTAAATACATTGTAAACACAGTACATAAAGCATATTGTAATTCCTAGATGTATTACGCGCCATATCTCTCTAGAGGATAATTTTCAACGTCCATACGGATGCTATAAAGGAGAGTGCAGTTAATGCGCATGCGAGACCGCCCACCTCCCTCCCAGTCTGAGGATGTGCTATCGGGATACCTAGAATTCTGTTCACTGAAATCAATAGTGGGGTAAATATGGAATGCTCGCATTTGGGAGACTTGGCGTAGTTTGGTTTAACTATTATGAGTATGTTTGTGCATACATTTAATTTTGCATTTGTACAAATACATAAATGTTGGAACAGGTTAGGCGCGCAGTTGAGTTAAATATGACAGGATGCGGGTTCATAACCCAGGCACACACCTCTGACTTTTTGTTGTTATGTGTGTATTCACAATGAGTTATCACGTGCTTAAACGGCGAAGGAAAATAACGGAAGAAAACCTGCACACCTAAAAATTCTTAGTAATTTCCTAGATGTGTAGTCCGCCAACCCGCACTAGGCCAACGTAATGGACAAAGAGCTAACTCCTCTCAGCTGTAGAGAAGACCCGTGCCCCAGCAGTGAGACGTATACAGGCTGATGATTATTTATTCAAATAGCATCCACTTTATATATAAGGTAGTGAAACTTGTTGATGAATGCGAGAGCGTCGCGTTTTTTTTTAAATATATCTGTAGGTATATAAAATTACAAACTGGCCAGCATAATATGTCGACTGTCATCGGTTTTATGTACTTGGAAGTTTTATCAAATGTAAATAAAATTACATAGAAATAATCTTGATAATGTGGAAGCAACAAGTGGGTTGTTAAGCGAAGTTCGCCAGCTCAGCGCCCGAGACATGTTTCTGCGTGATTATCTGAAAATTCTTTAATCTGTTCTAAATCTTTGAATTGTTTCAAGAATGTTTAACGACGAAGGGTTTGTTGTATTGTTTGTTTAGTTGTATTCTGTAACACCGATTTAAGGGATTTAAAGCACAAACCAATTTTTTTGAGGTTGTACTTGTATGTGTGTTTACAGTTATGATTAGGTTTTTTAAGTATTGCCATTAGGGGTTTGCGAATGTCGTTCGAATCGAATAATTCGAATTTACGAATTATTCGAAAAATTCGAACTATTCGCAATTTTTCGAATAATTCGAATTTTTAAAAAAAAACTTTTTTTTTTAAATATTTATATAACATTCTCAATAAATCGTAAATTTAATGTAGGTATTTTAAATAACCTTATTACGATTAGCCTTACAAAGAAATCAAAATTATAGACAGTAGGTACTTAAACTTATTATATCGCATCTTCGTGCCACTTTCTTTTTTGTAAGATCAAATACTGGTTTTTCATATCATTTGCCCTACATATTGTATAAAGAAATCCATACTTAATATTATAAATGCGAAAGTAACTCTGTCTGTGTGTCTGTCTGTCTCGCTTTCCTGCTAAAACTACTTAACCGATTTAAATGAAATTTAGTATGCAGATTGTTTAGAGCCTCAGAAAGGTCATAGGCTACGTTTTATTCCGGAAAAAGGGTTTTAAGGGGTTGAAAGGGAGGATGAAAGGTTGTATGGAAGTATTGTCATTTTTAAAGCTAGAAGCTTGCAACTTATTTTTTAGGCTGTTGATTAGATATAAATAAATATGACATTCAAAGATTGTAAAAATAATAATAATATAATAGTAAAATAGACAACAACCTATTTTCTTTCTGAACCCAACCCTATTTCTGAACGTCTCTCCTAACGTCTAACCCTCTTTCTGAAAGTCTACGCGGACGGAGTCGCAGGCAAAAGCTAGTAATAAATAAAGTTAACATAATATGCAAGACCAGGATATTAAACTATAAAAAACGAAGACATAGGTTTTTTTTCCAAAGCTATTATTAATCTCATTTCATTTGCAAATAACGTAATGTAACGCGAATAAAAATGTCCTGACGCCAACGCTTAACGTCTGTGTTGCGATCGAGTAGTGTTTACATTGCTCTTTTACAGAATATCTATAAAATCTATCTTGATTGTTACCTTTTTCAACATCGTGTGTTAATTTATTGTTTCTTCTTAAAAAAATACAGTTGTAATTTGCGGAAAAAATACAAAATGTGTTTCGTGTCAAGTGCACTTATAATTGTGTTTTACTAATTTGACATAAACAAATGAGGAAATAGCAAAATAATATAAATAAATAAATACACCCAACAAAACAAATATTTGTGGATCACACAAACATTTGTCTCGGTGCGGGGATCGAACCCGCGGCCTCTCGTTTCGCAAGCTGGTGTCTAGCCAACTGCGCCACAGGGCTGTCCATATATTTGTGGATAACATTTTCAGTTACTTATGTATTAAAAATAATTTCTAATTTACTTGACTCACGTAACATTGAAGAGATTCAATTCCCTCCTTTTATTTCTAAGAAATTTCCGCCAAAGCTGTATACAGGTGTATTCAGACCGTGATCGGAAACTAAGGCGGGTAATAGCTAGGTCATTACAAACCCCCTGGCGTTAAAGAAAATCCCGACAAAAAATAAAAAAAATGAAGTTTTCCTAACAACCATAGGTATATTTTTATCGGGATTTTATAGGGACTGCCTCGTGGCCTCGCGGTACAAGTATGTGCCGTGCGATCTAGAGGTCCTGGGTTCGATTCCCGGGTCGGGCAAAGTGTTATTGGGTTTTTCCATTAGGAAATTCTCAGTAACAGCTCGGAGTCTGGAAATGTGCCCGAAAAACGGCAATAGGCTCGCCCCCTATTACGTGGGACTGCTACATACCTGGCGAAATGTGGGTGCGGAAATGCACCTCTGCCTACCCCTTCGGGGAATACAGGCGTGAGTTTATGTATGTATGTGTTTATTTAACACTAGGGGGTTTGTAATCACCTTAGCTATTGGGTCTGAATACACCCTGTGTAAATGTTTGCAGAATCTAGCCCGACCCGGTTGTCCGGGCCTCGTGCAGCTCTATCGATCGCTTGTTACAGAAACTGCAGACTGATACCTAGTTTAAACACGAACGGTTCCCGCTCAGATGGATGAAACGTTAATTAAATTGCTGAGTTTATTTGACTATTGATGGATATGCGTTATTTTCAATGCTTAAGAATCGTATCTGTTATGAGGATTGATATTCTTATAGATTTTTGTGCGCTCTTTTTGAATTTTAATGAAGCATCTTGCATCTTTGCCGCTCGCTCTGTCTATAAGAATATAGTTCAGAGCATCAAGATGGATACATAATTAGTCCATATACGTCCCACTGCTGGGCACGGACCTCCTCTACAATTGAGAGGATTTAGGCCTTAGTCCACCACGCTGGCCTAGTACGGGTTGGCGGACTAAGATCGGCATCAAGATGCGAGAGACATCAATCTCACGACATTCTACACCTACAGCCCTGATGAGAAGTAGATGCTTCTCATCTATTGCGCTATACGTTATAAATCTAGGACGACAAACTTGATGATTATTTGCCTTCTATACGCTCTGACTACTTTCACATACATACATAAACTCACGCCTGTATTCCCCGAAGGGGTAGGCAGAGGTGCATTTCTGCACCCACATTTCGCCAAGTATGTATCAGTCCCACGTAATAGGGGGCGAGCCTATTGCCGTTTTTCGGGCACATTTCCAGACTCCGTACTGTTACCGAGAATTTCCTAATGGAAAAACCCAATAACACTTTGCCCGACCCGGGAATCGAACCCAGGACCTCTAGATCGCACGGCACATACTTGTACCGCGAGACCACGAGGCAGTGACTACTTTCACTTTTTCCTAAATCTATAGGCTACGTCGACAACCGTCGTTCGCCTTCATTCGGCCCACATTTATTCATGCATCATGTATTACACTGCTGGGGATAGACCACTACAAGTCGTTTTTCATGATATTTTTTATTCATTCTATCGCCGTCCAATATTGAATGTAGGTCTCCCCAAGTAGGCGCCAATCATCCCGGTCTTGACATTGATGTGTAGGTACTATAAAATCACAAATTAGATTAACAATACGAAGCCCTGGAAGTAAGTAAGTTGATCACGGTATTGTTGTGTTGCTACAGTTTGTATCGTTATGACAATTATAATGTTAAATAGACATAATGAAAAAAAAATGCAATGACAAATTAATTAATTGTTCGCACGAATCAAAGAAAGAGAAATAAGGCATTTTGTTTTGCTTAGGGAGTTTTTTTGCCGTTTTTTCGCCACAGCTACATATAACACGTTCCGAAGCGGCGGTAGCTTATTTGAACTGACGATTTAACAATACTTGTAAAAGTGTACTTGAATAAATATTATATTGACTTTGACTTATGTTTGTTTCAGGCGGCCTGTTCTCTCACCGTTGGCGTGGGCAGTTTCAGTGACCCGCCAGAGGTGCAGGGGCTGGCACATTTCGTAGAGCATATGTTGTTCATGGGAAGCGAGAAGTATCCGAAGGAGAATCAATTTGACGCATTTATTAAGGTAAGTGGAAAAAATTATTTATAAATAATATAAATAATTTTGTATGAAAATATATCAATAGGATATTAATTTTAATCAAACCACTGAAAGCTTTTAAAAGCGGATGGGGTTTTGGGTATGATGACGGATGGAAATGGAAATGACCCTCTTTCGTCTGGATGAGATCGGTCCGGCTACGATCGATGCAGTCTATATTTTAATATAATAATATTATAAATAGTTAAAGCTTGTGACTTTGTGAGGTTATATGGGGTAATCTCTGGATCTACCGAACCGATTTACTAAATTCTTTCATTGTTAGATAGCCTATTTAACGAGGAAGGTTATAGGCTAAATACCATCACGCAGACTAATTGGAGCGGAGCATCGATGAAAAAAGTGTCAAACGGGGGAGAAAATGCCTTTTGAAATCTAAAGTTAAAATGTTAAATAACTTTATTACATCGTTGGAAGCGCAACTTTAAATTAGTTGTGTATAAAGAGAAACTAGCGATCAACCTGACGGCAAGAAATACCAAATGCTTATTGACATGAAAACTACTTAGTGAAGTTTAGTTTTTTTTATTAAGTTTGTTGACTGCCTCGTGGTCTCGCGGTACAAGTATGTGCCGTGCGATCTAGAGGTCCTGGGTTCGATTCCCGGGTCGGGCAAAGTGTTATTGGGTTTTTCCATTAGGAAATTCTCAGTAACAGCACGGAGTCTAGAAATGTGCCCGAAAAACGGCAATAGGCTCGCCCCCTATTACGTGGGACTGATACATACCTGGCGAAATGTGGGTGCAGAAATGCACCTCTGCCTACCCCATCAGGGAATACAGGCGTGAGTGTATGTATGTATGTATTAAGGTTGTAACTGGCCCGTAACGGAACGGAATAGAAAAGGAGGAAGGTTACGCATTGTTGCTATTTCAGCACTCATTGAAGTTAAAGCGTATGAAACAAGGCTATTGAATCAAATAGAGAAAAAAAAATACACAGTGCGTTTCTGAATATGTGTAATAAATATTATCTCCTACCATTCGAGATTATCATGATGGCTTGCTTAGTTATTATCTTACATTTCGCTTTTAGGACCCAAAGTAATATGACGAAGGATATACTTAAGTATACAGTTTTTCAACAAATTTTTAAAGAACCGTGTTTCATTATAAGTATGATAAAGTCTATAAGGTATTCATCATCATCATCATCATCATCATCAGCCCATATACGTCCCACTGCTGGGCACGGGTCTCCTCTACCATTGAGAGGGTTTAGGCCTTAGTCCACCACGCTGGCCTAGTGCGGGTTGGCGGACTACACACCTAAGAAATTCCTAAGAACTTTTAGGTGTGCAGGTTTCCTCACGATGTTTTCCTTCACCGTTAAAGTACGTGATTATTCATTGTGAATAATTTTTCTAGTTTATAATTCTACTTTTGACAGATATGCTTCAGTGATGAAAGCACATTCGAAATTTTGCAGAATAATGCAGTGTTTGTGCGTCGTCGTCATGGAGAAATATTCATCCTGACTGTGTCGTTCCGACTACCCTAGCACCCTATAAAAGTGATGATTTGGTCAGTCATCAGTGGAAAGGGTACTGGACGTCTGTACGTGGTAAAAGGAATGATGAGATGAAGATCAGTACAAGAACTCTTACGAAATCAGTTGATTCCCCAGATCAGAGAATGGTTTCCAAATGGGGAACCATTCATTTTTATGCAAGATGGAGCCTCCTGCCACACAGCACGATCTGTTAAAGCTTTTTTGGAAGAGCAAAATATCCCTCTGTTGGATTGGCCGGAAAATAGCCCTGATATGAACCCAACGAAATGTGTGGGAGCTGATGAAAAGAGAAGTGGCTAAAGATGTAATCACAAACAAAATACAGCTAATAGAAAAGATCATCTAAGTGTGGAATCATCACCTTCAAATGCAGGAAACTGTACAGTCTTGCATTGATACCATGCCGCGTAGAATTAAAGCTCTCATAGAGGCTAAAGGTGGCTCTACCAAATATTAATATTAAATTACAATATTGTCATTTCCATTTCAAGAGTTACTAAATATATATTTTTTCATAATAACGATATTTTTGTTATGTGAAATAGTAGATAATTAAGTAAATAATAAAAAAAATACACAGTATCTAGTAAAAAACAATATAGCAGTACAGTATCATTTTGATAATTAACATTTTACAGAAAATCTTATAGTGCGTCTAATAATTTGGCCAGGGACTACACACATAGCTTCGAAAAGTCAGAGGTGTGTGCCTGGGGTTTGAACCCGCGACCGTCGAGATTCTCGACCGCGTGCCTAAGCCTCGAGGCCATCACGACTTATAAGTATAAGGTATTCACAAGTAAAAAATTGAGAAATACTGGACGTTTCTAGAAAAAAGGTGGTTCCGACAACGCGGCAACCGACTGCGAAATGACGACTTTCTACTTCGAGATTCCCGAGAAGCACCTGCACAAAGCGATGGACATGTTCAGCCAGTTCTTCGTCAGCCCACTCATGCTGAAGGAGGCTATGCAGCGGGAGAGAGAATCAATAGAATCGGGTATGATATTGTTGTAATATATGTATAAAAAATAAGCAATATAAGGTTCGTATCTAAAACACGAGTACTTCTATAGTGTTGATTATGCTATGACGAATTGTTTAATTTAAAATTACCAGTAAAACAGTCTAAAGAGTAGTAATGGAACATGTTGTGGAAACTTAATTGTTTTTATAAATCCAATAGCTGGTTGTTATGCAAGTAACGTATAATTGATTCAATGACGCACTAACTTAATACACGGTTTAAAATTATAACTTAATTCATCAGTATATCTTTAAGTCCATTTTCAATAGAGTTAAAAAAATACCATAAAAAGAAAAGAAAAAAATATGTTCCTCTAATTGACAACCTCGTGGCGCAGTTGGGTAGACACCAGCTTGTGAACCGAGAGGCCGCAGGTTCGACCCCCCCCACCGAGACAAATGTTTGTGTGATCTACAAGTTTTTGTTTCGGGTTTGGGTGTTTGTGACACCGAAAAGTCTCTCGTAGTTTCTGATACCCACGACACAAGACTTGTATGACTGCCTCGTGGTCTCGCGGTACAAGTCTTTGCCTCGCGATCTGGTCCTGGGTCGGGCAAAGTGTTATTGGGTTTTTTCATTAGGAAATTCTCAGTAGCAACACGGAGTCTGAAAATGTGCCCAAAAAACGACAAGAGGTTCGCTTCATAACTAGGGACGAAAACACAATTGTCGAAATATGAGTGCAGAAATGCATCTCTGCCTGCCTTCAGGGAATACAGGCGTGACTTTATGTATGATTGTGACTTTAGCCGATATATTTCTATGGTGGTAAGCGCTAAATGTGTTCTGTAAAGTTTGTACAGTCCTCAATACAGTTACCATGCAAATGTTGCTCACGTGTTTCATAATGCGTTTGCATTGAAACCGGACGGTCACGATGCGAGTTCCGTCAACGTGTATAATACGTCTTAATCATATACTACTTACGACATTACGATATTACTCGTACTGCTAATGTTACATTTGTATCAAACTAGGAGCCATCCATTAATCACGTGATGTTTTTTTAACATTTTTAACCCTCCCGTCCCTCTTGGTCATACGTGGTGAGGTTTAAAACTAACCCCCACGTGATTAATGGACGGCCCTCTAGATGCAAGTGTCTTTTTTTTTTTTTTTTTTCCGCGGGGAAAATCCATTTACGGACCATCCCACCGCCGGAGGGGCGAGGGGAAAATTCTCAGTAGCAGCACGGAGTCTGGAAATGTGCTCTGAACGCCAATAGGTGTACCTACCTACTGCTCTTTCCTGTTAAATAGGGATTTGAAACACAATTGACGAAACATGGGATAAAACATGCACCCCCTTAGGACTACAAGCGTGAACGTGTATGTAATTTATATTTTTTTCTGCAATTATACACCAAAAAATATTTCCTAATTCCTGACGTAAGAAGCGCTTGATATTGTATTAAAAATCTGTAGATTAAAGAACCAGAGTCCTACCAAAAATGTCGCAATATAAAACAATATAAAATACTAGTTGACCCGGCAAACGTTGTTTTGCCATATACATTATTTCTAGGAAATATTTTTTTAGTTAGCCACCCATAAAGTAAATTTGTAAAAAAATATGAGATTCGTTTGGCATTGGCAGCAAAAAGCCCACTTTGTGATAAACTTGGCCTTAGATTTTGATTTTTAGTTACTTACAGCTACTACTTTAGTTTTTGAGCTTCTCCGGTATTGGTGTCAGTTTTGAAGCGTTGAGAAAAAAAATGAAAATTAAAATGGCCAGTAAAAAATAGGGGTTGATCGTAGAGGGTTGTTAATTTAGGGTTGTATGTATTTTTGTATGCTGTATCATAAAAAAATAAAAACAAATTTTTTTGGCAAAGAAATAAAAAATAAAATTTAGGTGTGGACCACCCTTAACATTTAGGGGGATGAAAAATAGATGTCCGATTCTCAACTCTAGTCGATACGCACGCTAAGATTCAAGAAAATCGGTCGAACCATTTCGGAGGAGTTAAACTTCTAACACCGTGACACGAGAATTTTATATATAAGATATAACTCATGATGGACAGAATTTGCCATGGCCCTGCCATCGGATACGAACCGCAAGGACCAGTTGCTGGCGAGCACGTTCCCCGAGGGTCACCCGGCGCGAACATTCACGTGGGGCAACATGAAGAGCCTGCGAGACGACATCAACGATGACGACAAGCTGCGACGCGCCGCGCTTCAATTCATGAAGAGACATTACAGCGCGCACAGAATGACCCTCGCCGTACAGGTACATCATCATCATCATCATCATTGGCCCATAATCAGGGGCCTCCTCTACAGCTGAGAGGGTTAAGGCCTTAACCACGCTGGCCTAGTAGGGGTTGGCGGACTACACACCTAAGAAATTCCTGAGAACTTTTAGCGGTGCAGGTTTCCTCACGATGTTTACTTCCACCGTTAAAGTACGTGATATTTCATTGTGAATACACACATAACTTCGAAAAATCAGAGGTGCGTGCCTGGGGTTTGAACCTGCGTTCGTCGAGATTCTCGACCGCGTGCCTAAACCTCCAGGCTATCACTACTTCTATGTAACACTGGATAGATGGCTCGCCCTCTATTACGTGGAATTAATACATACCTGGCGAAATGTGGGTGCAGAAATGCAACTCTGCGGATTGCAGGGGGTTCTTCGGGGATTGTAGGCGCGAGGTTATGTATGTATCAGTGGCGGCACTTCCATAGAAGCCCAAAAGCGTTACACGTTAATTGTGTTATGTCTAGTTTATAATTATTTATTGCGGGGTCAGGATATTCTCATTTATATGTCAAATCGCCTTTGTTAAATAAATGTTTGAAGCTTAAAGGTTTTTATTTGGAATTTTATAAGGCAAGCTGGGCTTATGGGCTTCTATGGAAATACCGCCACTGGTATGTATGTATGTTATCGCGTCAAATTTTCATGTATTTTTTTGATAATGCACTTCATACGTATGCGTATGTGGCAATCAGCCCCGAATATTGTATACTGCAGTCAATGACCATTATCCTGCGGAATTGTGACGTCAGAAATAATATTTTTCAGGCGCGCATGGACCTAAAAACGCTGGAGGACTACGTGATCAACACGTTTTCTCGCATCCCCACCAACAATCTCCCACCAGACAACTTCCAACCGTTCGCGTTCGACTACTCCAAGCTCACGAAGGAGTTCAAGAGCTTGTACTACGTCAAGTCTGCCAGCGACACCAACGAGGTGGGTAATAGGCATTACTTTATAGGCATTACTGGCATTACTACAAATTCGATCCCTAGGCTGAGCAAAAAATAATTTTTTTTCACTCCACCCTACAATACAGAGTCTCACATAAACACATAATTGTGCATGATTTGTGAAAGCTCGTAAACATTTTTACAGATAAATAGGATAATGCGCTCTCTCGAAAATTTATTCTTTATATGCGTATAATATTTTCTATTTATATTATAAAAAAGCACTTAAAATGCAACTATTTGTTCTACAGGTGCACGTGACTTGGTGTTACAAGTCTCTGATAAAACACTATGAGAGTAAACCGCACCAGTACATATCCTTCATCCTGGGACACGAAGGCAAAGGAAGTCTGCTCTCCTACCTCAGGAAGAGGTAAGTGATATTTTTTATCATTAAATAAATAAATAACCCAACTGTCACAGATATAGTTCTGACCCTACCCGAAAATACCATACTAAGATACTTCGGTCTCAGAAACACCCAGACCCGGAACAAATATTTGTGGATCGCACCAACATTTGTCTCGGTGCGGGGACCGAACTCGCGACCTCTCGCTTCACAAGTTGATAAGCAACTGCGCCACGGGGCTCTCATTATCACTGACCCCAGATGGTAATGAAATAGAATGAGAATAATTTATTGGATCAGTAAAATTTTACTATACCCTATTCATCTGGGCTTGAGACAAAATGTAAACAAAGAAAACAATGTTTCTTAAACTTTTATTTCACTATTTTATTAATACTTTATATTGGTCCAGGTTCACTCATGTTTTTAAGCACGAAATAGTCAATATAACAAAAAATAATAATCAACAAATAACTTTTAACTTAACAAAACAAGAAACTTAATGAAAACAACAAAAGTGACAACGGAATAACAAGAAATCAACGAAAATATCGATAGTACAGATGGCGGATATAACCCGACCGATGACCAAACGACACATTTTAATGTAAAATGTTCGCAGTACCTGTGCTCTATAATTTAGTAGTATTAAAATGCGTTCGAAGTTTGGGAATCGAGTCTTATTTGGGTGTTTTACATGTAGACGATGTAATAAATAATTAATTTAAATTTAAAAAATAATTTAAGGCATTTATGTTATCAAGTTCAAATAAGTCTGAAAGGATTACATAAGTTTTACAGACATCATTCTAAAATATAATTTACAGTGGTGTACTTCCGTACTTATTTTTATAAAATATATTCACTTCATCAATCGTGACCTTTAAGGTACCTTTTTATAGTTTGTTTACCTTTTATCTCACGGCTCCCTGAATACGGTATAGTGGTCTCACGACACACAAGACTTGTATTTTAGTGTGGGGTCAAAACTATGGATGTGATTGTAGGCAGAGGCGGTACTTCCATAGAAGCCCAAAAGCACAAAATTCCTTATAAATAAACTTTAAACTTTAAATCTTTATTTAACAAAAGCAACTTGACATATAAATGAGAATATCCTGACCCCACAATAAATAATTGTATACTAGACATTACACAATTAAAGTGTAACGCTTTTGGGCTTCTATGAAAGCTGGAACTGATTGTAGGGTGTATTTATTTATTTACGGTTAGTGATAATGTACTTTATTCGCCAGGGTCTGGGCCCTCGGCATCACCACTGGGGTCTCCGAGAGCGGCATCGACTACACTTCCATGTACAGTCTGTTTTCAGTCAACATCGCACTCACGCAGTCGGGACTTGAACACGTAGATGAGGTAATTCTGTAATCTGTTCACAGCTTTGCGATGCTGTGGGGTCGATACCCACAACGAGACATGTACTTTTGGGACAAGTGTGTGTTGGATGTGAGTGGTTGTGAGAACAAAAAGTCTCTGCACACAAGACTTATATTATAATTTGAAATTATTGAGCAAACTTGTTGGTAAGTTGCTCTAGCTGCGGGTAGATAAAAAAAAGTGATATATTTATACAAAAATAATAAAGGGTATTCAAAAATGCAGAACGCACATTGAGTGTACATATTATAGCAAACAGACATTACGACGTAGAAAAAAAAACATATTTAAATATTTAAAAAAATCAATATTAATTTGGAACTGCTTCGTGGTCTCACGGTACAAGTATGTGCCGTACAATCATGAGTCCCGGGTTCGATTCCGGGGTCGAATTGTTTTGGGTTACTCCATTAGAAATTTCTTTGTAACAGCACGGAGTCTGGAATTGTGTCCGAAAAAGGGCAATAGGCTCTGGCCATTATTACATGGGACGAAAACATAATTGGCGAATTGTAAGTGCAAAAATGTGGGCAGAGCCACAAATATTAGTTTCGGGTTTGGGTGTTTGTGAGAAAGAAAAGTGTAATTATTATTTTATTGTAATGTCCTATTTTTCTCAGGTCGTTGAAGCGCTGTACGCATACATGAAAATGCTGAGACTTAATGGACCCCTTGTTCGTTTCTTTGAAGAGTTACAGGTACGTCAATTTGTGCTTTGTGCTTTTTTTTCTTGATCAATACTCTTGGCATTAGCCATTTTGTTTCGTACTCACAGGACATTTATCATTTTCAAGAAATATTTACTTCATCATTCAAAACATACTCAACTACTAAGTACCATATTAGTTCAGTTTGGGAATGTATGTTACAGTAAAGTCAAAAACTTGAGCGGAATCTAAATAATCTAGAATAATTTGAGGAACTAAGGGGAATCTATCGGTGAAGGGGTAACAAGTACAAGTGTGTGCCGTGTGATCTAGAGGTCCCGGGTTCGATTCCCGAGTCGAACAGTATATTACTGGGTTATTGTAAAGGATTTTTTTACTGGGACTGATAACCTGTCTACCTCTTCGGGGAAAACAGGCGTTGAGGCTTTATATGTATATAGTTAGCTAAAAGGAAACTCGTCACATAGTATACATTTTTCTAGTGTTTCAAAAGACTTGGACACTATAAAAAATTGTTAAAAATTCGAAAGCTTTTCTAACCACTTTAGGTTCAACCCGAAGCTGACCTACCCGAAAGTTTTGCCGAAAGTGACCTAACCCGAATGTTTGGCCGATAGTGATCTAACCCGAAGGTTTCGCCAAAAGTGACCTAATCGAAAACAAAAACTATGAGACACTAATATTGCCCCACAGACGGTGGAGGCGACGAACTTCAGGTTCGCGGAGGAGATGCAGCCGGCAGACCATGTGGAAACTCTCTCCGAGAACATGCAGTACTACCCGCCACAGCACTACATCGCCGGGGATAAACTGTTCTTCGATTACGACGCGGTCGTGAGTCTAACCATATTGTTTTCTATTCGTTCTTCAAGAAGTGAGCCGAGCTTCACGAGGTTGAGCCGGGTCGAGAATTTCGGCGGTCGCGTGTGCAAACCCTGACTTTTAGAAGTTAACCGTGTATTTATAATGTACTAGCTTTTGCCCGCGACTCCGTCCGCGTAGACTACAGGGTTGGGTTCAGAAGGATAATAAGTTGTAGTCTATTTTATTCCACAGAGTTCCATTTATGTCCATAACAAAAATCGTTCACATCGGTCAAATGATTAAGCCGTGAAAGCGTAACAGTCATATAGTTATTTTCTCATTTATAACACATAAAGGGATTTTAAAAAAAAAACTTTTAATATAATTCTTATATTGTGTATATACATATATATCATATATATGATGTAATGATGTAATAAAAGCCATATAAAAAAGTTTCATCATTCTAGCTTCAAAAATGACGAATTTCCATACAAACTTTCATCCCCTATTTTTATTTTACTCCCTTAAAGGTAATTTTTTTACATACTTTGAATGTCATATTTATTTATATCTAATCAACAGCCTAAAAAATAAGTTTCAAGTTTCTAGCTTTAAAAATGACAATAAAGTCAAAGTCAAAGTCAAATTTTTCATTGCTGCTTTCGTTCTTATTGGCCGTAGCGTGATTTGTAGCCTATATATAGCCTTCGTTGATAACTAGTCTACCTATCACTGAAAGAACTATCTATCACTGAAATAATTTTTCAAATCGGACAAGTAGTTCCTGAGATTAGCACTTTCAAGCAACTTTAGTCTTCAGCTTTATAATATTGGTAAAGATGATATCCTTCGCCGTTAAAGTACGAGAACATTAATTTTGAATGCACACTTCATCATCATCATCATTAGTCCATATACGTCCCACTGCTGGGCACGGGCCTCCTCTACCATTGAGAGGCCTAGTGCGGGTTGGCGGACTACAGACCTAAGAAATTCCTAAGAACTTTTTTAGGTGTGCAGGTTTCATCACGATGTTTTCCTTCACCGTTAAAGTACGTGATAATTCATTGTGAATACACACATAACTTCGAAAAGTCAGAGGTGTGTGCCTGGGGTTTGAACCCGCGACCGTCGAGATTCTCGACCGCGTGCCCAAACCTCGAGGCCATCACGACGAATGCACACTTGATTTAAAAAAATCATAGGTGTCCGCCTGTATTTGTATTCAAGACACTGTCTAAGTAATGTAACAACTTAATGGAGCGTATTTGAACCCAGGCCATATCGGAGATGGTGGAGTACATGGTGCCCGACTTGGGCAACGTGATGATACTGTCGAGCCGCCGCGACCCGAACATACAATACGACCAGAAGGAGAAGTGGTTCGGCACCGAATACACCATGATGGGTAAGTTAAAAAAAAAGAAAAAACAACAAAATAAAGAAAAAAATCGTGCGATCTAGAGGTCTCAGGTTCAGGCAAATTGTTATTGGGTTTTTCCATTTAGAAATTCTCAGTAGCAGCACGGAGTCTGGATATGTGTCCGAAAAAAGGCGACAGGCTCGCCTCCAGAGGTGGAACTTCCATAGAAGCCCAAAAGCTTGTCTTATAAATTTCTAATAATAATCTTTAAACTGTAAATCATTATTTAACAAAAGCAATTTGACACATAAATCAGAAAATCCTGACCCCACAATAAACTAGACATTACACAATTAACGTGTAACGCATTTGGGCTTCTATGGAACTACCGCAACTGGTTCGCCTCCTACCATAGAAATGATACATACCTGGCGAAATGTGGGTACAGAAATGCATCTCTACCTACCCCTTCGGGGAATACAGGAGTACGGTTATTTATTCGACACCATTTTCGAGAACAGAAATACTTTACATATTATATGACCCTGTCACATTTTCTGTTCAACCAGAGTTGCCGACAATGTGGTTGGGCCGGTGGTTGTTAGCCGAGCCGTACCCAGAATTCCATCTGCCCGACGATAACATCTACATCGCCACCAACTTCGACCTGGTCACTCCAGCCCAGCCTTACTTCGACACGGCCCAGGAACTTGGCGTGGACTTGTTCAATGCCACCGCTAAGGACCTCTACAAGAAGATGGCTGATGTACCCCCCAAGACCGCGGTCTTTGGACACGAAAGGCTTGCCGTCACTGTTAACGACTTCAGGTTAGTTCTGTTTACTATCGACTCTGTATCAGCTAATATACCTCCCTCTGCTGGACAGAGACTCCTCTACAACTGAGAGGCCTTATGGCCTAAGACCACCACGCTTGCCTAGTACGGGTTAGCGGTCTACTCACGTAAGAAATTCCTATAAACTTTAAAGTGTGTAGGTTTCCTCACTATGTTTTCCTTCACTGTTAAAACACGTGATAGTTCATTGGGCATACAAAAATAACTTCAAAAAGTCAGATGTATGTGCCTGGAGTTTGAACCTGCGACTTTTAACTTCGAGGCGATCACTACTAATAAATAATAAATTTTATAAAATGTGAAGTAAAAACATAATATTACAAGTATCACGTAGCCAAGGGGCGGAGCCTAGCATGACGTCACTACGACGTGTATGGCGCGAGATTTGTTTGTGGCAGCGACGGTGGGGAAGCTCGGAGGTGGCGGATGCACCCGCGGCCATTCTTGGCGTGGCTTTCGGCTCGTTAGGACGTGTGCTAAACATTGTTCTCGCTAAATTAATATTCCCATTGGATTTTTAAATAATTTCAACGGCGTAAATTGATATGTGCAAAATTTATTTTATCTTTTATTAAAATGAAATATATGAAAATATAAAATTTACAAAATATGTCCGGTAAAAGTGCGATATGTTTATTCTATAGTTTATTTTTAATATATTCAAGAACCATCTACAACGCTTGCCTTCTTTAAAATATCAAACGTGTGTTTCATTCTTAGATATTACCAAATCATTTGTCATAGACTTTCTTTCAGACTGTGGTTTCAACAGAAAAAAAACAAATCGTCCGATTGGGTAGTCGTAGTTCACTAAAGCGTCTTATGCAACTCATTTATAACTATATAAGGTTTTATGTAAATATTTTATAGATAATGCAAACATTTTGGTGTATACTGTAAGTTTTTATTAAGCGCCGAATAAATAAATAAAAATACAATATTGTGTATATTGTTACAGGATCAACCAGCCCAACTTGTTGCGGAAGAACCGGCAGATGGAGCTGTGGTACAAACCGGACTTCAAGTTCAGATTCCCCACGGCTCTGCTGTACTTCTACTTCATAACGCCGCTCGGTCTCAAGTCCCCACGAGAGTGAGTACAATGGCCTAAATGTACCAATAGTTAATATGTTTTTATGCCCTATCCTACCGCACTGCAACTCAAGTGCTCCATGATCAACAGCACGCACAGTATTGACGCCGAGCAATGAAGCTCAGCGAATCTAAGGGAACCTAATTTGTCATGATCCCGCAACGAAGTTAATCAGAAAGACAAATAAAGGAGGAGTTGGAAAACAAAGAGTTGTCCACTTCCCTCCACAGCAAAGCGGGTGTCAAAACATAGAACTATGAGGTTTCACCCTCACATATATAAAGACAATTACAATTAGTCAAATAAGACGCAATTAACGCACCGCGGATAAATAACTATATGAGATTTAAGAAGAAGAAGCATGTCAGCAGGCCAGCAGAGGGTATCGAGTGACGAGAGATAGGAGTCTCTGGCCTCTTGATGCTCTTTTTGGACAGCATTACGATAAGGAGTTGTCACTTTGCCATGCTAGTGTAAAAATATTATTTATTGCCTACTTTCAGATAACAATATACAGGGTTTAAATCAGTGGCGGATTTACCAGCAGGCTGAGTAGGCTGGAGCCTAGGGCGGCAGATTTTAGGGGGCGGCAAATTTGCCCCAAATTTTTTTGTCTTACAGAAATAAAAACCGCCTTAAAAGAAACTATTCCAAAACAAATTAATATGCACTAAAAAGTAAAAAAAATATTTCGTATTCTTCTATAACTTAATAATCAACTTACTTTTTCTCTTCATTATTATGTAGTTACGATCTACATAATATGTGTTTACCTAACCTATCCACTTCAAATCTAACTCAACACATACCTTTGAATAATAAACAATGATCAAAACATTTTTTAGAGTTCTCCTAAGTAAAAGAAAATGAAAAATATTAGACTAACTAAAAGTCAAACGAATTATTACGATACTATAATGTAGTTACAATTAATGTTATTTTTAGAGTCGGTGTCAACAAAGGTAGTTTTGTAACTACATATGCACAAACTTATAGGTGAGATGTGCTTGGTTTAATTAGGTATTGGTATTCTTCAGAGAAGGAGGCGCCGGGTCAACAGAGATAATTAGACCCGGCGCCCTGCCCTGTGGCAAGGGGGCGTTAGAATCCCACCACGGTATCCCCTGCCTGTCGTAAAAGATGACTCAAAGGGTCCCTTGGGGTCGCTGGGCGCGCCGCCCCCGCAGCGCGCCCTCACTGAAAGTGACCCCGAGAGGGGCGGCGGCACTGTGGCCTGTGTACGTCGCGGGCGCCCATCCACAACCGGGGCGCCCGAACCAAGCTAGTGGGGGTGCAACTGCGCCCCCTACACACTCCGAGACGGCCGAGACAAATACGTCTCGGAGGCGCACCGGGCGGCTGCGGCATTACGGTTGGCGCTTCTCGCTAACGTACCGTGGTCGCCCCACTCGGCGCGGAGATGGCCACCGGGGGGTTTTGGTCGGTATGCCGGTTTAGGGATACTGTTAGGGACCCAGCCCGGCACTAATACCTGCGCGGACATGACGTCGCCGCGCGCCGGGCTGGAAGACCGGTGACCCCGACATACGCTTCCCGCCCGCCCCTCCCCCGGGGCTGGCGGGAATGTATTCTGCGGGCTGTATTCTCTCACAGTATATTGTCAATTGTATAAAAGTTAACATGTAAAAAAAAATCTTAAAGAATTCTCGTATTATTGCTAGGTATATTGTAGTGTTTCCTTGGCTCAGCGACTCAGTGGAGCTGTGTATAGAAAAACGCCAACATGAAAAAAGAAGACCAAGAACAGTATCAGTAAACGATGAAAATTGACAGTTTTCTTAAAAGTGGAAGGAGAAGCAGTATTGTACGACCAAGAACTTTAATCATATGCAGTGATACACTACAATCTGAAGAACTCGGAGTTCAAGCTCAGACTTTATGCCTGTGCTGGTGTACCTTAAGGTTGTGTGCTATCCCCGGCTCTGTTCCTTCTGCATCTCAATGACCTGTTACTTAATAATAACATCTATAGTTATGCGGGTCATAGTACCGGGGATGTCTTATATACTGGTCGCGCAAATTCCTCTCAGGAACAAGTCAATGAGGGCTGGAATATGCTTGTTTCGGAAATCGACTATTTGTTGGATGAAGCTGCAGACTAGGACGGGCAGAATTTAGTCCGGGACTTTGGATCGTTATCCTTGGGGGAGGCCATACCGGTTGGCATTCAGTAAATTGCGTCCACCGGCGCCCCGCTCTCAGCCAAAGTCTCCGACCGAAGGTCCTGAGTGAAGTCGTTGTTGCTCTCTTTCCGGCCACCCCGGATTTTACTCCTCCACCGATGCCACCACGTCCGTGGTCGGTGAGGGACGGATCGTTGGTGGGATCATTTAAGTGATCGGCAAGGGAGACCTCGGAGGTTCCAATTCCAGGCGTTACGCCTGAGGAGCTTCAGGCAGTAGTACTGCGGCTGCGGAGAAAGAACACCGCCCCGGGGCTCGACAGCATCCCAGGACGTGTGTGGATTCAAGTCGTCGAGAACCTGAGTTTCGGAAAAAGCCAAGGTAATTCTGCGGGTGAAGACACGCGGAGGAGGCAGGAGCCCAGGGCAAATGCATGGTGGCGGTGTCACTCGACATCGTCAACGCCCACAAGGGTCGGTCCTAGGATCCCTTCTGTGGAACATCGAGTATGATTGGGTGCTCCGTGGTGCCAATCTCCGGGGCGTCGGCATAGTTTGTAACGCTGACGACACGTTGGTGACAGTGTGTGCTGGGACCTTTCCAGAGGCCGTCATCCTCGCCGCGCTAGGCACTAGCCACGTGGTGAGGAGAATTCGGCGACTGGGCCACGCGGTGGCCCTTCAGAAATCCAAGGCCATCTGCTTCACGGACCTCGGAACCAGCCACCTGCAGAAGCCTATCTCGGCCTATCTTGGTGTCGTGTTGGATAGCGGATGGAATATTTGCGCCCACTTCGGCAGATTAAAGCAGAAATTGATTAGGGCAGCTAGTGCGTTATCTGCTCTGCTGCCCAACCTCGAAGGTCCCGGCATCCCCTGCCGAAGATTATTCGCGGGAGTCGTGCGATCAATGGCACGGTTGCCCCGTTTAGGCCGAGTCCCTGGGCAGACGTTGCGTGGCCCTTCTGCGGCAACCGTAGCGGGTAATTGCGCAGCGGATGATCAGGGGCTATCGCACGATTTAATATGAGGCGGCCTGCGTTTTGGCCGCTTTCCTTCCTTGGGACCCTGACGCCGGGGCCCTCTTGTCAGTCTACCACTGGCGAGAGGAGGCGTCTCGTCTAGGGGAACGACCGGCCCCAAGAGAGGTAGAGGCCAAAAGAGCCTCCCTTCGTTTGACCGGCGTCGAGGAGTGGCATTCCAGGCTGGATAATCTCTGAGCTGGTCCGTCGCAGCAGTGCGTCCTGTCCTTAGTCAGTGTGATGACGTTCGGCCTGTCACGGGTTCTGTCGGGACATAATTGTTTCGGCTGGTTCCTGTGGCGGGTGGCCAGAAGAGAAGAATCCGCCGTGTCTCACCACTGTGACAACTGCCTGGAGGACACAGCCCAGCACACTTTGTCGGATTTTCCGGCCTAGGATGAAGACCGAAGCGCACTCCGCGCAGCCGTCGCAGCGGTCCTCGAGCTCTCGGCTGTGATTCCTGCCATGGTCGAGAATCGGAGGTCATTGCAGGCGATGCTCTCCTTCTACGAGATTGTAATGACGCAAAAGGAGAGCGCGGGGCGGATTCGTGAGCAGAACGATCCCGCCCGCCGCCGCCAGCAGAGAAGAAGGCGCCGGGTAACCGAATACGGCTGATCCGGCATTTCCACCCTGAGGATTGGGGGCCTAAGAATTTCGCCAGGGCATCCCCTGCCTGTCGTAATAGGCGACTAACAGGGGCCCAAGGGTGGCTGGGCATAGGTACCGTGGGGGCAGTGCGCCATGACTAAAAGCAACCCCGAGATGTGCAGTAGAGAGCGTGGCCTCTTGACTGTCGCGGACGTTCACAATAAGTGAGCGTCCAAAATAGGGTGAGTGGAGGGCATCTCGAGCCCTCCCAATTTTGAGGTGTCCATAATTGGACGGTGCGCTGGGCGGCAAGGGACCATTTAAAGCGCTTCTCGCCCTGAGATGCCGTAAAACCGCCCCAAATGCGCGTGATGGTCACCGAGATGTTTTAGACGGTATGCTGGCGTAGGATTTTGGTTAGGGATCCAACTCAACTAAGCGGACAGCTGCTGCTGAATTCACTACCGCACCACACGCAAGAAATTGAAGTTCCATCCCTACCATCTGGCTGAATAGCGTTCCTCAACAGTGCGGTTCAAACGGTGTTTCCTTCCTCGTACAACACCTTTGTGGAATCAGCTTTCCTCGGCGGTATTTCGTAATGGATACGACTTAGGGACCTTAAAGAAAAAAGCCTATATTTGCCTCAAAGGCCGGCAACGCACCGATAATTCCTCTGGTATTGTGGGTGTTCATGGGCGGTGTTGACCACTTGACACCAGGTGGCGCACTAGCACGTTTGCCTCCTCTATCATTTAAAAAAAAATAAAATAATAATAATAATAAAAAAAAAATCCAACCTTACGTCCGGGACCGACCATCTGCCCCCTAAAATCCAACCTTACGTCCGGGACCGACCATCTGGCCCACGTGGGGGGCGGACACATGAATATTACAAACACTAACATGGCTAACAAGGCTCTGGTAACCACCCATTCATCATGGAGACTCGTAGCAAAAGGAAACGATTAGGGCCGCTTCCCGGGGGTGATCGCCGGGGCACACCTGGAGCTGACGCTGGGTGTGACAGTGGACGAGCCGTCAGCGGTGAGGAGTTGATTAGGCGGGCTCCCACCGGGTCACCCGAAAATGTTAAAGCCAATGCACAAATCAGAACATCATCGCCGACATCATCAATAACAGATCCCTATAGCCCTAGTACAGTATCTTATGCACCGAGTGCAACCGATGAAGATTCCCGTGATCCCACTCCCCTTCCAAACCCAGCTCAAGATGTTACGCGGGAGGTGAATGCCTTTTTACCTGCGTCCACTAAAGCTGGAAAAGTGAGATTGCGCATGAAGTGGACAACCGAAGTTAACACATTTATCATGCGCTCTTACTACCATATAACTAAATTAGAGACAGACATGACCACATATAGGAAGACTTTACATAAAACTTTCACTGAACAATATCCTGGTATTAATGTTTCGGAACAAAGAGTATCCGACCAAAGACGAGCAATTATTAAAAATCACTATCTCCCGGAAAAAATATTAAATAAAATTAAAGAAGAAGTTAAATTAGAATTAGAAAGTAATGCCCACTCAGAACTATATTCACATACTCTAGAAAGCTCTATAAATACTCATAGTCAAGATAGTCTCACAAATGAAATCACACACATGCCATTAGCTCATTCTGAAATCTCATCTCCACCAGATGCCCAAAATGGTAACAGAGATCCTTCCACGGAGATTCTCGCTGAAACACTACCATTAGAAACAACTAGCTCCCAAACAATAATTAACCTTCTCCCTGATGGTACTACCCAAAAAATTCTTAACGATCTCCATGCTACTCTCATAAATTATACTGGTACAGATCCCACATTAAGACCAAAACTTCCTAAATTAAAATATACAAGAAAGTTGACACAACTTGTATGCCTTTTTAATAACGACCTACTGCCTCAATTTATGAAGGCGGACCAAGAGTTAATAGATATTCACACTTTAGTTTACTGCAGCGCGGTTGTTATTTCGAAAGAGTTAGGGTACAAAATCTCAGAAAATTCAGAATACAGACCACAATACAATACCAATAACACAAAACCAGCATGGCAAATTCGCCTCGAAAATAATATCACACGACTCAGGGCAGACATAGGAAGATTAACTCAGTACATAAGAGGTATCAGATCAAAAAAATTAATAAAACAAGTAGAAAATATATTAAAAAATAACAAAATACATACGAGACATGAAAATAATAACACATCACCTGAAGAATTT